>CM075670.1:284226241-286626241 GCA_037962975.1 Clitoria ternatea
TCAGGAGTTTTCTTGGGTTAGCTGGCTATTATCGCCGTTTTATTGAAGGGTTTTCCCATATTGCACTACCCTTGACTCGATTGACAAGAAAGGAGAATCCCTTTGTGTGGACAGAAAAGTGTGAATTGAGTTTTCAAACGCTGAAGCGGTGTTTGACTACTGCACCTGTGCTTGCATTACCAGATGTGACGAAAGAATTTGTGGTATACTGTGACGCATCTAAGTTTGGTTTAGGTTGTGTACTGATGCAGGATGACAGGGTAATTGCTTATGCTTCTAGGCAATTAAGGCAGCATGAACAGAATTATCCCACTCATGATTTGGAACTCGCTGCTATGGTATTCGCATTGAAGATTTGGCGACATTACTTGTATGGATCTCGTTTTGTGGTATTCAGTGACCACAAGAGTTTGAAGTATCTGTTTGATCAGAAGGAATTAAACATGAGGCAAAGGAGATGGGTGGAATACCTTAAGGATTATGATTTTGATTTGAAATACCATCCTGGTAAGGCGAATGTTGTGGCTGATGCCTTAAGTAGAAAAATATTACATGCAGCTTTCTTGATGGGCAAAGAACAAGAATTGTTAGAAGACTTTCGTGATATGAATATTGGGGTTGTCATTCAAGCCCCAAATCAGATGGTAATTGGAATGTTGAAGATCTCCAATGAATTCTTAGAATCCTTAGCTGTGGCTCAGGAGGGTGATGAAGAGTTGCTGAAATTGCTTGACACTCAAGCAAGAGGCAAAGATATGGGATTAACCAAAGGTAAAGATGGAATTTGGCGGTTCAAGAACCGTGTAGTGGTACCCGCAGAAGGTGATTTCAGACAAGCTGTATTAGCTGAAGCACATAAAAGTTCTTTAAGTATCCATCCTGGTATCACTAAGATGTACCATGGTTTAAAGAAAGAATTTTGGTGGCCGGGAATGAAGAAAGCAATAATTGAATATGTGAGATCTTGCGTAATATGCCAGAAGTGTAAGGTCGAACATCAGAGACCTCCAGGTTTACTTCAACCCCCGGAGATTCCAATATGGAAATGGGAAAGCATTACTATGGATTTTGTATCCGGATTACCTCGTACTCGTTCTGGTTGTAATGCAATATGGGTAATTGTGGACAGGTTGACCAAGAGTGCTCACTTCTTGGTTATGAATATGAAATGGTCATTGGACCGGTTGGTTAGATTGTACATTACGGAGATTGTAAGATTGCATGGTGTACCTTCAAGTATTATTTCGGATCGTGATCCCCGATTCACTTCTAGATTTTGGGGGAGTCTGCAACAAGAATTGGGTACTGACTTGAGGTTGAGTTCAGCTTATCATCCTTAGACTGATGGCCAGTCTGAACGGACTATACAGACCTTGGAGGATATGCTCAGGGCTTGTGTACTAGAGCAAGGTGGCTAATGGGAGAGATATCTACCATTGGTGGAATTTGCTTATAATAATAGCTATCATAGTAGCATTGGGATGGCTCCTTATGAAGCTTTATATGGAAGACGGTGTCGTACGCCTTTATGTTGGAATGAAGATTGTAACACCCCTATTTTTATTTTTATATTAAAATTTTGAAGGAATTAAATTATGGTTCTTTAGAACTTTTTAACCTACGTATTATTTATGATTTTTTGAAATTTTTTGGAATTTTGGAATTTTTTTAATAAAATAATATTTTTTTATATAATTTTAAATTCATATAAGTGACTTAAATTAAAAATATTTATAAGAAAATGAATTTAAATTATAAGAAAATTTTCTAAAATCCGTTTCAAGTAGACTTATCTAAAAATTATCGGTTTGAGAAAAATCTTGATTTTTTCTAATCGTTAAAAAATTAGAAATGTATCAATAAATTTTTATTAACAGAAAATTTTAGATTTTTAAAATTTCAACTTTATATTACTTATTATAAAATTAGTGAGGACTGATATAATATCGCTAAATTTCAAAAAGAACTCATTTTGAATATTTAAAATATACTGAGTGAAAGGTTACTATTTGGCTTAATAATTCTGCCGACAGTTACTATACAAAACACTATGCATGTACGAAATTTTCAAAGAATGCATAGTAACCTGGAATAAAAAATTCAAAAATACATAGTACTTTTATATTAAAATAATGGAATGCATAGTAAATTTTTTTCCTATAAATACCGAAGGATTTATTCTTTAGAATTCACAATTTCAGATTAAGTTTTCTTAATATAGTAGTGCTAGTGAGATAGTGGTGGAAGTGAGAGAGAGAAGAAAAGTTTTTGGAGAGAAGGTTCTGCCAAAATCCTAAGGTAAGAATACTTCTCTTTTATATTTTTTTGGGTTATTTTTATATCGTTTTTAGAAATCTGTTATTATACTAGAAATAATATTATTTTAAGTTACTATTCTGCATAGTAAATACTATTTCAATAGTAAATTACTATTTCAATAGTAAATTACTATTCAAATAGTAAATTACTATTTACTGTTACTATTTACCGTCACTATTCACGTTTTACTATTTACTATTACTATTCACGTTTTACTATTTACTGTTACTATTTACGATTTACTATTCACTATTCACTATTCAAAATTTACCATTTCTGTTTTAAGTAGTAATCTTAATCTTCGTCTTATGCTTATACTGAAATAAGATTGGTATTAATATTTCTAGAAATCGGAGGCGCAAAGCAAATCCATTTTGGGTAACGATTCAAGGTAAGGGGGAGTGAGATAAGAGTATAATATGAAAAGACATAAGAATAATGGGAGGAGTCCCCTACTCCTTTTAAATTTAATAATATTATTATTTTAAAATATTAACTTTTTAACTTAACAATTTTAATAAATTTTAAATTAAATATCCGGTTTAACTAACTCTAACATACCTATGCAATGACTTGGACCATTATGACTTATATGGACTGGACTATACCTATGCAAGGACTTGGACCATTATGACCCATATGGACCGAACAATACCTATGCAAGGACTGGATTATATGGACTTACATATACCTATGCGAGGAATTGACCAAAAGGACTTAAATTAACTATATTAATAATCATTAAATTATGATATGTATTAATGATATTTAATTTAATTGATTTGATTATGATTGATTATATTTGTGATTGATGATGTTTAACTGTGATTGATGATGTTTAACTGTGATTGATTATATCTGATTGTTGATATTGTAATGTGAAGTTTGAGCATATAGCGAGCATGACGAAAAGCTAATACTCAGTAAGAATTTCTTACCTTATTCTTTAAATTTTTATTATTTTTATTTTATTTCTTTTTAGAAATTATTTTTATAAAACATTAGTATTTATCTTAGACAGTAGACATTTTATGAAAATTAATTTATATCTTTAATTAAAATTTTTCAAAAGAAAATTAGTTTATTTTTCCAACTTAATAACTAAAGATATTTAGAAATAATTGAGATTTCTAAATTTGATTTTGTTAAGATTTAATTTGAGAAAGATTATGTAAAGTTTTATATGAGAAAGTTTTTAGATATTTAAGGCTTAGAAACTCAATTTTCAGTGAGATTCGAAAACTGTACAAAATTTATTTCTGTGGGACAGAAATTCAGGGAATTGAGAAAATGTACAGTTTATTGAAATGATATTGTAAACCTTTAAGGTATTTAATAATTGAGTTTCTAAAAGCCTTAACCAACTCAATACGCGAGTAGTTCATGCATCATGAATCATTAAAGTGAAATGAAATAATATTGTCTGGGGACGGATTATAGAAACCGAGGATACATTAGAGGAGGCTTAATTACGAGCCTTGGGATGAGAGGGTGTGAAAGGGTGCTTCAGGGGACCTGGGGTAGCTCCCTAATGTCGGGTACTTTCACAATAAAAACTTTCTCAATCTGACTAGTCTCTAAGTGTTTCCATGCCAGTTGAGCTGTTCATATTATTATCCGGACTTATGGAACAGTGTAAACTCCTGGTTGGCCCAGTGCAAATTAAAATTTAAGGGCCCACATATATAGGTAAGTTATGATGAAGATATTGCATTACATTCATGCATTCATAATTGGTTGTGTATGTGATTGTGATTGATATTATTATGTATTGGTTTGTCAAAACCCTTTGTTGCTTATGTCTTAATCGAGAATATTATATTCTGTTTCTCACTCCTTTCTCCGTGTTTTTGTTTCACATGTTTTAAATTGATGGTTTAGAGGGAAGGATCGAAGAATATCGGCAGTAAATATAGCACGTTCTAGAAAGGGAGCTCGGTATGAATACCGTGGTTCAATGAATAAATAATGTTAATAAGTAACTGCTTCTGGGCCATGGAGTTTCCTCTCTTTCTTATAATGTTTAATGTTTATTTTCTTCGGATGAATGTACAAATACTTTATAAAGTTTTAATAATATTTGTGAGGTATTTCAGAAATAATGTATATAATTTATTCCGATAGTTTCTTTTTAACAATCATATCTTTAGTAAAAAAAATTACAAGTTTTTCTAGAATTTATTAAGGTGTAACAGAGGGTGTTACAAAGATAGAGATGCAATCCATTTGGGACCCGAGTTAATTCAAGAAATGAATGATCAGGTGACAATGATTCGTGAAAAGATGAAAATTGCACAAGACTGTCAGAAGAGTTACTATGACAATCGTCATAGACCACTTGAATTTCAGGTGGGAGATTGGGTATTCCTGAAGGTGTCACCTACTAAAGGTGTAGGCCGTGTGATGAAGAGCCAGAAACTTAATCCAAAGTATATTGGACCCTACCAAATATTGGAACGAATTGGTGAAGTAGCATACAGATTGAATCTTCCCCGTGCATTGACAAATATTCACGATGTGTTTCATCTTTCACAATTAAGAAAATATGTTCCCTGTGATTCAATGATTGTATCTGAAGATTCCATTGAGCTGAAAGAAGATTTGACTGTGGAGATAACACCTATTTGTATTGAAAGTTATCAAACTAAACGATTGAGAAACAAAGAAGTACACCTGGTAAAAGTGAAGTGGCAAAATATAAATGGAGTGGCGTATACATGGGAACTGGAATCTGATATGAGGCGGTTGTATCCAAATCTTTTCCAATAAGGTACGTTGATTTCGGGGACGAAATCTCTTTTTAGGGGGAGTGGATGTAACATCCCAGATGTTTTGATAATAGAAAATAAATTGAAAATGAGTAAATTATTATTTGGCTTATAATGAAAATGGTATATGAAATGTTAAGCGGGGAAAAGCAGTTTTAAATGAAATTTTAAGGAAAATGGCATCAGGACCCTGACGCGTAGCGTGTATGGGACGCGTAGCGTCAGGTGCGATTTAGTGAGCTGACGCGTAGCGCCAGGCTGACGCGTAGCGCCAGCGTCGCGATCTGTTTTATAACAGGGTCACACAGAACAGAACCTGTAAACCCTTTCTTTTATTTTCTCTCTTCTTTGAGGCGATTTGGCTAGGGTTTTGAGGGAAACTTGGATTCTTGGTGGTTTTAGGCAATTTGGAACCAAGGTAAGGTATCTAGGGCCTCTAATCTTTAGTTTCTTCTCCTTCCCTTCATGAAATCCGAGTTTGCATGTGATGATTGGGGTTTTGATTCTGAGTTTCAGTGGCTTGTGAAGCTTGGGTAATGAGTTTGGAAGTATAAGGAAGGTAACGTACTAACTAATTTGATGTTTCGGTGACCGTAGGTGCCGGAACGAGTGTTAGGCAAGCGATCGACAAAGTGGACGTCGGAAGCGAAAGAGGAACGGTGAATCCAGCGGCTGTAGGACGCTATCCACCCCTTGAGCAAACTGTCGGAGCTCGGAATAGAGGTAAGGGGGTGTTCGGGTCATAATTAATTAGAATTGATATGAAAACAGATTATGGGAAGTTTAAGAATTTAATAAGAGTTGTCATAAATAATATAAAGTAACTAAATATAGTAGTTGTGAATATATGAGTATGTGGAGTGAGATTAAATGGTTGAATATGAAAGAAATATGTTGATTGAATTGATTATACAATGAAATAAAGATTGGAATGATGAAAGTAAAAGATATATGTAATATTTCCACTTTGAGTGGTGTATGTATATTTGATTATGAATAAAAGTGTGGAATTTGGATTGTTGAAGATATATGCAATAGCATTGTATGGATGGGTTTGACAAGTCGGTCGCCCTGTATTGTGAGCACATGCCAATTTCTGGTAGTTGCACATGTGGCTTATTGATGATATATTATGATTATGAGATATGATATGTGAATATGTGGTATAGGATGGCCAACGATATGTATACCCCTTACTTTTTGGCTCCCGTGGTCTTTGTGCCCAGTTGAGCTACCCAGTGGTCAAGTCGGACCCAGTGGTTGAGGTGGAGAGCCAAGTCGGGCTCGGTGAACCAAGTCGGGTTCACGAGATGTCAAGTCGGACTCCCAGCTGAAGGTCAGTCCTTTAGTATCCGGATACTAGGCGTCAAATTGCATGAGAGTCAGTTGTGACTTATGTGAATCTTATATTGATTGACGATGAAAAATGAATTATGAATTGAAAGTGTAATGTGAATGAATGAAAGTATGGTTTTAATAAGTTAAAGATTGATATGTATGTGTGTATTTATATCAACGTGGATAAGTGCAGGAAATCGAAAGAGAATATATAATAACAAGGAGTAGTAGGTATTGTTAAGTTTGATATTTCATTCTATATTAATTATGATATTCCAAACACTCACCCTTGCTGTTGTTCAATTTTAGTGACCAGTGACAGGGAGGAGGCAAATGCCGCGGAGGTGCGCCAAGTAGAAGATTGATGCCAAGGATGAAGGGATGAATGTAATATATATATATATATATATATATATATAATGTATGATTAGGTGTGTGATAGGTAACAGACTATGTGTGATGAATTTATTAGAATTATGTTGATATGGTGTGGTGAATTAATGATGATTGATGTGATGATCTATGGCACGGAGCCATTGACATGTGTGAATGTTGAGTGTGATGGGCAGGTGTTTCATTGATGCATGATTGATATGTGTGTTATATGATTGATGTTAGAATAATATTTGGATTGATTTAGGTAAGTTTTGCATATAGTTGGATATTGAATTTAAGGAACCGGATAGGTGAAATTGAGATTTGGTGGGTTTTAGAAACCCTAATATGCATCAATGGGTCCTCCATGACATTTAGAATTTAGATGCATTGGCTTTTGGTCCATTGGAATCCATTTAGGATGTTTGGTGTAAGGGTTTTGCACCTAATTGGGTTAAAATGCATTTCACGCATAACTTGCGCATATGTTGGAATTTTGGCAAACGGATAGCGCCAACAGTTCCGAAATGGGAAAAACAGGTGGCCCGTGAAGTTTCGTGGCAATCGGATCTAAAATGGGTCAATTAGGTAGATTAGAAGTTGGTAAAATAGTTTAAATGTGTAACAGCATCAGGTGCTGTCACTGTCATGCCCACGCTACGCGTGAGGCTGGCGCGTAGCGTGAGGTGCGCAGCAGAAGGCTGACGCTACGCGTGGGACTGGCGCGCAGCGTCAGGTCCCTGTTTCATATTTTTGGTTCTTTTCTAAATTAAGGGAACTCTAAGGTTTTGTTAAACTATATAATTATTATTTTGAGTATGTTTAGTAAAAATAAATATTATTTTGAAATGAGAAATAATTAAATTTTATTAAATGCGAAAAAATTAGTTGTGTAAATTAATTAAATGGATATAAATAAAGGTAAATTGACCTAGGATGTCACATCCCGCCACAGCCCGCCCTGCCTGGCTCGCCAATTAGGCGGGACAAAACCTTGGCGGAGCGGGGCGGCCCGACGGGTCCTGCCAAAAGAAAAAAAATTATAAATATTACTAATTTATACTTTATTTTATTAAAATACATACTTTCATTTTCTAAAATTAAAAGAAAAGTATCATCTCTTACTATTTATACATTTCTTTTAATAATATCTTCTTTAATTTTTTTTAAAAATTATTTTTCTAATTTTTTAATCTTAATTTGACACATTTTTTTAAAAAAATTATAATTTTAACTTTGGCGGGCTAGCCCGCCATTAGGCGAGGTGGGCCTAAATTTTAGCCCGTTTAGTTTAGCGGGGCGGGCCAGCCCGTTTTGCCATCCCTAGTATAAACGCTATGTGTTTCTCTTCTTTCCTTCCTCTGTAAATTTAGTTTTGCAGTTTGATTACCTGTCTTTTATTGGTTCTATATTCCGCGAAAAGAGTATTTGACTTATTTAACCTCATTCTAAGTCAAACTTTGAACCACCAATCTTTTTTAGGCAAGTTGTCCACTTGTCTTTGAAGCCGCAGACTTTATTGACCGGGGTCTACTCTGTAAGCATAACGGCTACTTTACAGTTTTAGGCCTTGTTTACCCGTTTGGACCAATCCGAGCCCCACCTATATTGTCATTGTCTTAGACCGGTATTGATACCAGATCAATTATATATTTTTAAATATTAATAAATATCACCAGGTACTTGCTATAACTCCCCACAGATTGGTGCCCGTATAGTTTAATGGGTGCACCTGCACCTGCCTCGCTTTATTTACATCCTTAGTAATGATGGACAGTGGTATTAGGTGGTAAGGAGAAACTTAAGCGATTAAACCAAAAAAAATATATAATTGAAATGATTAATTGACAAACAAAACTTAAAAGACAAAAATAGGAAAATATTTGAAATTTAAATAGTTAAATTGATAGGATAAAAAGATTAAAAGACTAAAAAATGAAACTTAAAGGTTAAATTGACAAAAAATAAAAATTTAAAAATAAAAAAACTTAAATCACTGCATATATTTTTTTTACTAGATTCCACCATGAAACGCCATCATGTAACTCAAGGATTTAGAAAAACCCATTGTTAGTACCCTACAAGAGAAATTATTGAAAGGTCGTGCAAAGATGATTTTATAATGAATTGGTTGTTAAACATAAAGAAGTTACTAACTTGTTATTAGTCTAATCATGATCAAATTAGTATTAATGTTATTTGAATATATGTGACATTATCTTTAAAAAAAAGGGAAAATTTGGATGAGCTTGGTCTAATAGGTAACCAATCATTATGATCAAGGCATCCTTAAGAGTTTATGAGCACACTTGCAAATATATTTATAGATCATCTATTATCAAATTCACACATCAATGAGATTCAAACCCGTAACTTTATAATCATAAGTTCAACTTTTAACCAATTAAACCAACCATGTAACATTATTTATCATGACAATATCATTATATGTATAAATTTTCATATAATTTAAAGATTATCTATACTTCAATATTAACTAATTTTATTTTAATGTGTAATGTATATTTTTAAATTTTTTGAAATATTACATTCAATGTCAAATATAAGCAAAAATAATTAGAGAAAATTATAGGGTCACCTTTGTGATTTAACTTTATTATAATGAGCCCAAACTATTAGGTTGATTGCAATGAACCTCATTCTCACCAAAACCTTACAACCAGCCCAACACATTTTGATGTCCCATTAACAATGCTAACCAGAGTTTGGTTTGTGACACCTTGTTGGGGTAAAAATATTAATTCCTATATTTTAGAGACGAAAATATCTTAGAACCATCTAAAGAAAGAATTAATATTAAGGTGTTTCATGATTAATCAAAAAGCTTTGGTTGAGAAAATCAAGGAAAGAAGAAAGATCCAATACCCACGTATGATCAAGAGGTCAGACAGGTATCACTCAGAGACGTCTGAGGTCCATGCACAAATAAGTGCAGGACGTAAGAGAAGGGAAGAGTTTCTGAGGATGGTTGTCTGATGGTTCAGACGAGTAACCTCCTAGGAAGCTGTCTGAAGTGTTTGGACAAGTGATCGTTCATGGAGTTATGTGAAAGGTCAAACACTCAGTATTTTTGGGGAATTGTCTGAAGGCCAGAAATGTTTCAAATGAGTAACCTCCTTGGAAACTATCTAAAGTGTTCAGATAAGTAACCTCCCATGGAGTCGTCATAAAGGTCATATACTTAATATTTTAGGGAAATTATCTGAAAGTCATAAACGTTTTAGATGCCTAGTCTTCTAAGAAGTTGTTGAAGATACGTAAAGACTTATATATGAAATGAATATTTAAACAAGCATCTAACTTATCTAAGCAAGACGATGTATGTTGTTGAGAAAACCTAAAAGAGGATTCAAACTGACGTCCAAGATAAGTGTTTGTGTAAGGACACATAGCCAAAACTTGTAACCTTGCTGATCCACCATCTAAGAGTACCCATAATGCCCTTATGGGTTACGCAGAGAGCAAACCCCACGATGTAGGAAGTTGAGTTAGTGACTAGATTGTTGATTAATTAAATCGGGCAGTTTTGGAAATTAACCCATGATGTGACACTTGGCAAACAATTGAACCAGTGAGAGGACATTTGACATTGCATATTATAAAGACATGGCTAACTGCTAGTTAGTAGGGAGTCAAATGAACTCCTGTTAGAAAAGCAATTATTGGGAGAAGACATTATAAATAGGAAGTTTGAGCCCGATTAGGAGGGAGAATAAATTCAGTAGGCTCAAGCAGTCCTAAGAGACAAACGCCTAACATATCTAACATACATGACTAATAGCAAGAACTTCAAGGGATCAGAAGAGCAACGATTCATCTCTCGCCTTTACTTATCTAGCACTTTCTTTGTGTTCTTTGCATTGTATGTAACTCAGATACCTAGTCTTTTAGCATCTCTGCAGTAATTTCATGTATCTTTTATTTACAATCATAAGTTGTATCAAGTGTATAATTTTTTAGCAATAAATATAATTGGTTTTTATGTACTATCTGAAAACTCTTTTTAAGTCCACTTCTACTTTCTGTTTCAATTTATACCTTGTGTTTGTTTAAGACACCATAAGTTTATCAACTAAGAGCTTGGAAATTACTCAGATTAAACGTGTGAATCAAGGATAAAGTGAAATCTACCATAAACGCACCTACAAAAGTTAACTATAATTTGATACTTTTAAGCCTAACCAATAAAACATAGGTCAGCATTGTAGCATTGCATGTTGTGGTTTGATCATTTTCACTCAGACATCCCATCGAGCATGTCAATGGCTAAATAGATAGTGCCTATTTTTCATTCAGCTTCATAGACATTAAAACAAACATGTGAAAGGCAACCCATGAAATTCATTTTAAAGAAAACACACATTTTTCATTCACATTCTTCATATATTACAGAGTGTTTACATTAGATTCACCAAAGACCAAACCACATATTAATTTGATACCTACTTCTGACCCTAAGAATATGACCACCTAAACCCAACTATGATTAAAGCAAGCATGAAGACACTCTGCGATGCATCATTGCCTTCTTTAGATTTTTCAACTTCCTGATTTGAAATTCAAGATGCTCAACATCTACCTTTAGGTATTCAACTCCTACCAAGAGTTGCTAGGATTAGCCCAGTATCAAAAAAATCATCAAAAGGGGATATATACTAGAACTTTAACCCATCAAGCCCCTAACATTGATTTTTTCATTCATATAATATTTTTAACAATTTTTTTAATATTATCGCATGACACATTTTAAACAATACAAAGTGTAAATATTTTATTAAAAGTTGTGTTAAACTTATATTAAAATCAGTAGAGAATTACATTATACACAACATCTAATAAAATATTTCCACTTGTTTTAAATGTAACTTAGAAAAATTGTTTTTTAAAATACAACCTTGACTGCACGAGTTACTATTCATGTAATTAGTAGATCATGAAACTCAAATATTTAAGAGAATATTCCATGAAAAAGTGTGGAGATAGTTGTAAGGTTTTGGTGAGAATGAGATTCATTGTAATTACCCATGTAGTTTGGGTTCCTTGTAATAAGGCCAAATTATATGAGTGTTTTTTTAATTTTTTTAAAAAATATTAATTAGAAGTAGTTAGCTCTATTAATGATACTTCATTTGTTTTATATCGTAAGTCCTTAAAACAAAAAAGTAAGTATTTTATTTTATAAGTCCCTATATCTCTTAAGCATTTAATGTTTTTACATTTATGCAATTAATATACTACTTTCATTCTTTAATATAAGAACCTCTTGAAATATTTTTTTGATTTTTAATATAAGAATCCCATTAAAAAATCAACAACATTAGATAAATTTTCATTAAAATACTCTTATTTAGTCATTAATGAAATAAACATTAATCAAGTATAAAAAGAGTAAGATTTATAAGTTCGATATATAAGGATACTTTTAAAAAACTACTATAATTTATAGATAAATTAAATGATTTTAATTATATTAACTAATTTTTAAAAAATAAACCAGTACAATTTATAGATAAATTAAATGATTTTAATTATATTAACTAATTTTTTAAAATGAAAATTAGTTAAGAAGTTCTAATATTAAGAAATTGATATAATCTCATAATAGAATTTGACTTTAACAATGATAAAATTGGAAAAATAAATATTTTATATATGTGATCAATTCACATATTGCATTTTCTTTTCCTCAAGTTCTTTTCTAGATTGAATGAACTTAAAAAACATTCCTTTGATTTGTAAATCAAACAAGCCGTCTTAATTTATGTTTGTTTTGATTAGAAGTGTATTTATTTATTTTAAGCAGAAATTAAACTTGTCTCATAGCTTTTCTTTCAACAACATCTGCTCAATCAACTAAAGTAGTCTTCTTGATAGAAGGTGAACTAGTCTGGGCCGGGGTCCAACAACCGGCCTCGCGACAATCCTTAAATCTCTCGTTTACTCTCTAATATTACACCGATCCAGGATCTGGTATTATATCATCGATTCCAGTGGGGAATAAAGGTCTTGAAGTGATTCTTCGTACCAAATCACTAGCCTTTACGCGTTGTAGGGGAGAGAGGGGGTGTCACCAACAAGGACGCTTTGACTTTCAAGTTAATGAAAGTTTTCAGAGCTAAGCGTAAGGTTAGAGATAATGTTCTTATATGTTATGTTGATGCATGGAGTTTTATACCTGAAGGGAGTGGAAGAGCCTTCTTGCTTACCAAGTCTTCCGTGCATAGTGTCAGTACTTATTGTGCTTCCGTACGTACTCTACTTGTTAGGCACGTTAGGGTGCATGTCAACTCTAAGCCTCCGGTATTGAGTGAACAACTTGCAACAGGGTCAGTTTAGGGATCTTTCGTGTGACCATGGATTCCAGTATTAAATCATGAGACGCCGGTGTTGAGAGAATGACTTACACCGGTCAACACGTCATACTGATTTGAGAAGATGAATTTTAGTCAAATTACCCTTAAGTCTAGGGGCCGGGGACTGAATTAGAAGGATATTTATAATCTTTTATAGGTTAAAAGTAAAACTTTCCTATCTTTATCAATTGTATAAATTTAAAAATATTAATTTTGTAAGGATAAAATATGAAAAATATAGTAGATGTTTCTATTCTTTTAAAGACACATGAAAAGAAATATTTAATTTGAACTCACCATCTCTACTCTCCCTTTTTTCATTTTTCTCTCCTTTCATATTTCTCAACCATTAGATAAGTCCTTCTCCTACTTTCATATTTCTCAACTATTAAATCAATCTTATATCTACGAAAGAACAATAGACTTAAAAATTAAAATGAACCGCAAAAAGTGTTAGCAGTGTATCTATATAGTATAGCATTCATATTTTATGCTGCCTTGATACATTGAATTTTGTATTTTTGGTGTATCATTTTTCGTAAGCCCTTACCTTCAAAGTAGTAAAACAAATTCAAGTTCTCCTCACCATCACCTATCCAATTATCTTGAAAATAATAGGAGGATTATAGGTGTTGATAATTCGATCTGAACTAAATAAAATCATTCAACCAATTTAAGATAAGTGAAAACCAATCAAACCAAAAAACAATCAAATCAAAACTGTAAAAAACTGTATTAGGTTTGGAGTTATTGAACCAAACTTAACCGAACCGCAATATTTAATATATTATTATTATAAAATTATATACATTATTTTATCTTAAAAATAATACTTAAAAAAGTATAAGTATTTATTTATGATTTTTTTATCTTAAAAATAATACTTAAAAAAGTATAAATATTTATTTATGATTTTTTTATTATGTTAAAATTATTTAGAGTATAGTTATTGTTGATTTTATTAGGTCGAAACTATATATCTCATATAATTAATAAAGAGAGCGAATAAGAGCGTTTTTACTTTTTGTTCCATTTTAAAAAATATACAAAGACAAATGTCTTATCAGGTATATTATATATTTCCATATTCATATCTTAATGTTTAAAAAAGAAAATTAAAGATATATTCATACAATATAATAATCTGTACAATTCTCTTCGATCTCTCTTCATCACATAACCCCACCTCTTTATTTTATTTTCATCTTAATCTTCTATATGAATTTATATAATGTAATATCTCGTTAAGGAGATTAACTTAATTTATACAACTGAATGTGTAAGTTATTATGAATTTTTTATATATATTTGATTCTTGTTGGAAAAAAAAAACAATGTAATATCATTAATGATATTTGTGTAGAATACTTACCCATATCTTGCACCATTAACACAACCAGGTTTGTCAGGATCTCTTACCACCTAACCCTTGACCCAACAGCTTTAAACCATGGAAATACCAAAAACATTTAATCAAAGACACATGATCTTGTGTTTAATGTTCAAACAAGAAAGGCACTTTGTTTGGTATGCAACTCACCTTCTCCAAACAGGGATGCCATATATTAAGATCCCAAAACTGAATGAAATGCCAATTATAATCATAGCATAGACATATGCTCTCCAAGGATGATGACTTTCTCTCGTTGCATTGAACTCAGCAGCAAAAGTAGACACAGTACTCAGACAGCCCAACAGACCAAACTGAATTCTTGTCACTATAGTGTCACAGTTTGTGGTATTCACCTGCATTTAAAAACAGCAGTGTTACACTGATCACAATCTCCAAACTTATGATGCACAATATTCTCTGAATTTTATTAGGACAAAATATCCAATTTTTCAAAAATAAAAAATATATGTAGCTTAACATGAGGAGGAGTGTATATAATAGAACATTTTAGAAAAACTCACTGATTTCTTTAAAGTGGCAAGTGCAGCCATGACACAAGCAGCTGAAACATTGGCAATTAGAGTTCCAAATGGAAGCCATCTGAACATTCCTGCTCCTATTCCACGGCCGTTGATTCGAGCTAAGAACCACCTAATCCACACACCTAGAGGTCCAACTAAGCAAGCAAACCACAATTGAGCAGTACTACCACCATGTTTGAACTCATCCTTTTCCAATGCACCACTGACACCCCATAAGAAACCTAACATCACCAACATCACTGTGGTAACCACAAAATGACTTTGGAAGCTATCTACCTTCAAGTTGACCTTAGAGATACAACAAATGCCACTTCCAAGTCTCAAGTTTAGCCAGCTGAGAAACCATTTGAAACCCTTGGCTGTCTCCACCCCTAAGATTATGGAATAAGCCACAAGAATCATGCCTACAAAATTCCATTTGTTTGCAAACTCTCCTTAATTAGTTACTAGGTGTTGAAATAAATTTGAAATTTAAATTGGTAATAGAAAAATGGGTAAAGGGTCTAAATGGGATCACTACTATAGTACAAAATCACCTGGACAAAACTCAAAATGTGTCATGTTACCTATGAAAAAACCAAGCAGAGCCAAAAGCCAGTGTCCAGCAACACCGAGCGCAAGCATTTTTTGATTCCAACCACTGAAAGTTGTTAGGCTTCCTAAGTATCCAGTTGTTAGTGCAATGGCTAGATGCTCCGATACACGGGATATATCTGCTTTAAATACAACACCAAACCATCCCATCAAAAGGTAACCAACCTGGAAAAAATGAGTACAAAATTTGAATGAGCACGCTAAACAATCAGCTTCCAAATCAACTAACTTTACAATTGCACTTAACAACAATGCTAAAGCTTCTATATTAATTATAAGAAAGCAAAAATGTATAGCAACTGTGTAATCTGGATTAACTCCCAAATACACTCCTATAATATGGTGTGGCTATAAATTTCTCCTAGGTGATGAATGTCCCAATCAATTAAGGAATCCAAATGCATGTGCCAGCAGAATATATGATGTTAACCTGATCAAGTTTTGGCTGTTGAATTCATTTTTCCTTCGTTAACATTTAATATCTACAGCACTTTCTGTTTAATTATCTATGCATGTGGAAGGGGAAGAAACTAATAGTATGTGCATTGGAAAAGATAGGAAGCAGAGACCATATTTGAAGGCAAATCAGGGTACAGAATACCCTGATCACTAGTCACTTCCGCAACACCTGGTCCAAGTAACTTTTCCAGCAAGTATCTTGTTAACACCTGCATATTTTGGCAATTGATGCATTACTATTCCTCAAGAAAAAAGAAACATATTTTTGTGGCATCTAACTACTAAAAAGAAAAGAAAAGAAAAGAAAAGAAAAAACAACACCAAACAACCGGTGAAATGGAAAAACTCACGGTTAATAAGCATATTACCCCAAGAATGTCAAAAACACACGAAACATAGTCCAATAGCTTGGGTAACTTTTTGTCAAGTTTCTGCATCTAGAGACAAAATAACTGCATGCTTTAGCCATGGGAAAATTAAAATATTTTGCACAAATTAAGATTAAATCCATCATCATTAACAAACATAGAAAAAATAACTTAAAAAATGGCAAATGAAGTAAGGAACCCACTTGTCTTATGTCATCATGATGGATTTACATTGTTCTAATAATGGATTTACAGTGTATACATAATTTAATGCTGGTGAAAATTGCTGCAATTCATTGTCCCCTGGAACATAAATACCTCCAATTTTTGTTGTGTTTTCAAAAGATAACCGAGTGCCATCACCTTCACTGTGCCCCTTGACATGAAGAGCTGTATCTCCAACCTCAGAAACACTAGTCTCGGCATCATCATCTACCTTTTGACTCACTGAAAGCCTACTAAGGGCAGAACCCCAACTGCTCATTCTTTCCATCATTCACCTCTCCAAAACCACTGAACTTGTTTGCTTCTGAAATAGCTACAAAGTTTGGGTAGAAATCAAAAACTTATTACAGACTCATAACAACTCACGCACTGGGCCTCATTGATACTAGTAACTACAAAGTTGTTATAGACAAGTGAGTGATAATCATGAATCCAATATACAAAACATACACTTATCAAATTTATATATTTGATAATTGATAATGAACTACTTTGCCTTATTGAGGATGCTAGCAACATGCACAAAGATTTAAAATTAGCACTGCAACCAAATTGGTAGTTCTTAAACAACAAAGGAAACCCACATTGAAACTTTGAACAAGGACAGAATTTATCGTATCTATTACCTATTTCAACAACTGCAAGTCAATGTGAGAGAGATGAAAAAGCAATCATCAGGCCTCAAAAATTAGTGTGTTGAACAATTGAAAGGGTTTAATGTTATAGTTATTGCAAGCCAAAGCATTATGAATGCCGTCACTTCACAGATAAAGTTTCAAATTAAAAAAGCCACTACTATAATGCAAAGTAATCAGTCACATTTTTCTTTTGTGACAGTAAGCCTCACATTTCACTTTTGCGATTAATTCAAATTGAAAAAGTAATATTTTCTCCGCCCAAAGTTAAGTTGTATTGTTATTCGAATTTTTTTTATGCAAGAAGAAATTACCAAATATGTCAGTTAATAAATATGTCATATATGACGGTGCTAAATGTGCGCACTTAATATTAAGAAAAGTAAAAGGTTATTTAGTTTGTATTTATATTTTCTGATTTTATATTTTGTTTTTAGTTTTAATTATAAAACTAATATCGTCTTTTTTATTCTAATAAATATATATAATTTTAAAATAGGAAATGAAAAAAGAAAACAGAAAAAAAATTATTTCATTATTTTTTTATAAAATTTTAGAAACAGTGAATAGAATAATGGTTTTGTAATTAAAATTAGAAAAACAAAAAATAAAAACACAAACTATAAGAGTTTTTGTTTCAATGTTTTCTATATAAATAATTAAAAATCGGGAACAAAATACTCTCTTGGATCTTTTTTATAAAATCTGACTACTTAATCCTTTTTATAAAATTATTTTTAATTTTTAATTTCTTTTTCAATATATAATCTTATTACTTAGGTTTTCTCTCTTAATAATAATGAAATTTTAAAAAATTTTGTTTCTCTTTTTCCATTATGAAAAATAAGTTGGGATAATAAGAAAAATAATCAATAAATTAAATGTATTTACGTAGTATTACTAACTTTTTTTTATGAATATGAAATGATGTACGACCACAACTTACCAAGAATTCATAAAACAATGTTTTGAGTAGTAACAAAATTTTTAAAAAATGATTAAATGGGTATTGTTCCCCTGTGTCGGGAGGAGGCCCCACGAGATCCCTCTCCCCTTCTATTTTGGAAAATATCTTTAGATATCCTAATTTCCTATGAGTGTAGCAGATGAAAGTTATTATTCTTTGTTTGACCAAATTTAGGGCCTTTCTTTTACCCATTATATAAATAAGGTTTCGAAGCCTCCTTGTAATTCAAGTGACATTTTTGTGTGATAAATCATATTTTCTTAGAGTAATTCTCTAGGATTTGGTATTTACACACCCAAAGTGAATATTTTGCCACCCATCATAGGGCCTGATAAAACGGTTTCCACATTATATAAAGAATGACTGGCTCCAAGGAAGACAAAGATGGTGACCACGCGTAGCAACCCCAGCCATAGGGACGATAGAAACCACTAGGAGCACCAAGAAGGACATCAAGGCCACGACGATCCAATAAAGGAGGTTTTGACCCTCGTTAAAATGCATCAACGTACAATGGACAAGATGCAGAAGGAAAATGAGGACCTCAAAACCACCGATTAGAGAAAAGGTACTAATCGAAAGAAAGGGAGGCCTCCAGTTCCATCACTTCCAAATTGCCAACCCTAAGGAGGATGTATCCGAGCCCCCGACCCCCTATGTTATTCACCCGTTCACGGATAAAATAATGACAGCCCCCAACGTTGGTGCATTACAAACTCTCAACAATTGAAAAATACGACAGAAGGGGCGACCTGGAGGAACATCTAACTATGTTCACCACCAACCTACTCATTTCGGGAGCATCTAACACCCTCCTTGTATCTTCGTTGCCTATCAAATCTAGGATTACCTAACATTTGGTTCATAAAGCGCTCCTACTTTTGGGAGGCATTGTCATAGTTGGAACGAAGGGGAACGACCACACTCTCAATAGTTATTTGCTCCTGTTGAACGAAAGGGACCTTAGGAGATTTGGAGCCTTCAGATACCTAAATCACAAGAGTCTCCGACTTAGGTGGTCCTCGCGAAAATCCTGAGGCACCTTGGACGAGTTCCCGCTGGAGACGCTGCCTTTTAGCATCTCGAATGATGGCCTCAAAATTTGAAGAAGGGGGAGGAAGAACAACTATTGTTACAAAAGCGAGGGGAACAGTTGTCGGAGTTGGGGTTGGATTCGAGAAGGCTCTTCCATTGGCAGACCCACCTTTTTGGTAAGCCTTCTTAAAATCCTGAGTGGATATTTTGCGTGGATCCATGTCACCTGAGAAAGAAACAAAGCAAAGATCAATACGTAAAACCACATGATTGAGACAAAAGCTTATGAAAAACTATACTTACACATCCAGAAGTCCAAAGAGTGCAGGTCAGTGGACAAGGAGATTAACGCCTGAGAGTTAAAATAATGTCCTACGTCCTTGGCTAAAAATTTTACGTCATCATGCTTGGCGCAAGACAAATCTTCCTAATTTATCCGGTATTGAATGGGTGTTTGAGTCCAATACAATGGAAGGTGGGGTGTCCATCCGGATAATGAAGAAAGTCTTTTTTGGGCACATCTAGACTCACCTAGATTTTGAAAAATAACCCTTTAAAAATTTTATAAGACTAGTCGAACGCCTCTATCAATCGACAACTAGGAACATCACTCAAGAAAACTCACCCGACAGTGTAACATCCTAAAATTTAGAATTTTAGAAAATAATTTAATAAGGATCAGTGAAGAATTTCCGAGTGAAATTCCGAGTGAATTATGACTGAGACAAGAGTTTCCGAGTGAAAAATAGATGTGATTCCGAGTGAAGAATAATATAATTCTGAGTCCGACTTCGGACGAACGCTTCTCTCGGAAGGGAATAATCCCAAGTGGATTGATTCCGAGCGAAAAGGAGGGAGCTTTGACTTCGAATGAACACCATTCGGGAAAAGACGTTCCCAAGTTTGATACTTCCGAGTAAAGGGAAGTTAAGATGTTTCCGAGTGAAACATGACAGAGAGAATTATTTCCGAGTGAGGAAAAGCTCTGTGTCCGAATAAGACACTTTTAAGTGAAACGTCTCCGAGTGAAACATTTCCAAATGGATCGTTTCCGAGAGAAGTACTTCCGAATGAAGAGAAGCTTTGATTTTGAATAAGTACTTCTGTTGCCGAGATATTTCCGAGTAGTGAATTCCCGAGTGGGGAATTTCCGAGTTGAGTGTAACTTTTCCCGAGTGGGGTGTCTTCGAGTGAGATGCTTCCAGTGGGATGACACCGAGTGAGATGTTTCCAATTGGAGTAGCGTCAAGTGAGATATTTTCGATTTTCGAGTGGTATGATACCGATTGGGACATACCGAATGAGTCTTTTCCAGGGAGACTACTTCTGGACAGAGAAGACTTCAACTTTGAATGAGTATGTTTCCAGGTGAATAGTTTCCGAGGGAAGTAAATATCCGAGTGGTGAATTCATTTAATTCGTGCTCGGGTCCATATTCAGAATTGCTAAGTTTGTGCTCGGGTTCGTCTTTGAGATAGTCTTCGATCCTGAGTGATCCTTTCAAGTGAAAAGATTTCCGAGAGAGGATTGTCTTCAAAACTCCGAGTAATCTTTTCAGATGAAAGACATTTGAGTGACGCAAGTGAAGGCTTGACTCGGGCAGAAATATATGAGTGAGATGTCTGAATAAGGTATTTCCGTGTGGGTCATTTCCGAGGAAGGAAAGCTGAGTGTTTCATGGGATGAAACCTTTCCGGGTGAATTTCTTCCGAATGAAGGATTCTGAATGGACAAAGGCTGTGATGAATCTTCTCGGAAAGATGTGCCCAGAATACTGAAACCGAGTCAGAATTAATAATTATTTTAATTATTGAAGCTTTCCACATCACTCTGTTCTTCTACATTCTAGCATGGGACCCTCTCTATTTTGTCCTATCCTCTTTTCTTTAAAATATCTTATTTCTTCCTTATCATTTAATACACGTATCGAACTTCTTCAATTCGTTCACGTCTCTTTTGCATGAACGATATATATATATATATATATATATATATATATATATATATATATATATCAAATTCTATTGTTGGATTAGCTTGGAATTTAGAGCGTAAAATATCACTTCTATCCTTTTCTTTCCAATCATTACTGGAAATTATCAGGCAAAGAAGAAATCAATCTTTACTTCTTCTCTTTCGCGAAGAAACTTTGGACTGGTACAGAGCTGAAATTCCAGTCGGAATTTATGAGCTAATATAGCTTGAAGAACTGCTGAAACTCTTTATTCCAGGTAGGGGGAGCGTTACATTTTAAATGTATAGTTTATGAACAGAATCAGGATAATATTGTTACCTTCAATGAGAAATCCTGAATATATATGCTATGTATGATATGTATGATATATGATGTTTTCCGTTCCTGTGTGAATATTATTGATATTGAATTTATATGAGATATGATCGTATATGTGATGATTATATTTGTGGTAAGTTCTATGCATGAGATGCTATAGAATATGTGATTGATGATGATGATATGAAAAATATTCATGAATTTTTCATGATATATATAAATGCATGGGATGCATATTGATAAAGCATGATATGTTTACGTGATGATTATGATAATGATTGATCATTATTTGGCATAGCATATGCATTTAGACGCACACAGGACTGCAGTGATGCCGGCCCAGATGGGAGGGCGGCCTGATGATAAGGCACAAACCCTGTGGTGGTTTCTTCGGATTCCACAGACGCCTTTGAGTTGGACTCAAGGCCGGCCCGTAACACCGAGTTGTGTTACCGCTGTCACTGAGAGTGACTGGTGTTACATTATGGGCGCACGCGGTTTGGTACCTGTAAAACGGCCGAATCAGCTGAGAGCTGAGATATTATGTTGTGTAAATCCCATCATTAGAGTCGTATCCGCATGCATATGCATTGATATATGTTATTGAGAATAACATGATGATATGATCATTTGATGATATGAGAATGAATGAAATATGATGTGATTATGTGTTATGATTTTGATTTATTTATGGTTATGAATTGGACACTTGGTCTGATTCAGTAACTATCATTTGACATGTATATGCTCACCCCTACTGTTGTTATTTTTACCGTGGATATAGGACGCAACGATAATATATGAAGTCACTCAGCCTGCAGGGAGCATTATGTATTTATATGTATAGTATATAGTGCACATAGTTATTTTGTAGTAGCCTTGGCCGGCTCCTGTGCATACCGATTTTTGTTATAATTACATGTAAACTTTAATGGGCCGGTCGGTTGATGTAATAATAACAAGGTTATTATATTAATCCAAAATCTTGTTTTGAAACTGAGCCGACTGCGTTATTACATTAATTCAAATTTTGTTTTATATCTGAACTTATTTGTGAAAAATTTATTTGGATTTTAGAAATCTAATTTTAAAAATTGGGACGTTATAGATCACGATGAAGGGTGGTCCCGGGTTCGAAACCTTGAAATCCAAATTCTTCATCCTAAATATAAAACCTTCCTTTAATGTGATCATTGGTGGGCCCACCTTGCACGCCTTAGAAGCGGTAGTTTCTACCAATCACCCGATGGTAAAGTTTATTGATTAAGGAAACACCGTCTCTTGTATCAAAGAAGACCATAGAGCCGCTAAAAAGACATACAACATAACCTTCTAGTTAGATGAGGTGGACGAGATAAACAAAACAAGCAGACTGAACAACCTTGGACCAGCAACTAGCATTTACAACATGACAGATCTGGACCCAAGAGCAGATTTTAAGGAAGGAAAGAATCACCCGACTCATCCACAACCTAAAGATGAGCCCATCAAATTTCAACTAGGGGCAACTAAGGATAAATTCACCAATATAGGGGCTAATTTGAATGATGAGGTACTAAACAAGTGTGGACGTTTCTCACAAACCTATGGCACTTTGAAGCATAAGATATATAGAAGTCCATCTTGACGAACTTGTTTAGAAGTCAAATAAAACAATTGCTCTAAACATGATACAAATTTCAACTTTCATGCATTTAAACCCCTAATATACTTCACGCTTTCTTGGATTTTGGCCAAAGAACTATCTATCACCTTTAAACCTTCTTGAACAATTAAGTTTAAAATGTGAGCATCACACCTTATGTGAAAATAATCATCATTAGCAACCAACCCTTGCCCAAATGATGGATTTTTTTAGTATATTCACCATTGTGTCATTGCAAATGCATTATCTAAAGTAATAGTGAATCTATTTTTGTCAACCCCTCACTCTCTTAACAAACTCAATAAGCTTTTAGCTAAATTATCATCAATATAAAGCGATAGAAAATGAAAAAAAACTTAATACTTTTTTTTCTGTAGCTCCTAATTCCTAGTGACATAATGAGTTGTTACCACCGTATACTAATTAGTGGTAATTAATGTCTAAAACTTAGAAGTCAAATAGATTTTTCTAGGATTAGACCTTAACAACCATTTCAAATTTTCTTTTTCCTTCTTATATATTTTCAACACATCAGCAATAACAATGTTTCTATAGATAGTTTTTGTGTGTGGGTATAATAAAATTTGGCCTTACGTTCCACACATGTATAGAGATAACCATGCTTAATTATTACCTTAGATATTTGTCTTCGATATCCTTCCTAATCAAGCGGCAGATAATAAGGCATATATCCTTTTGCTACACACTCTTCCACATGACGTATCAAATTTGATGTCTTACTTCCTTCTCTTGATGCAAAACTTTTACCGCACTAGTTACATTTCACCCACTGAGCTCTTTTATCATCAACATACTTCTCAAAATAGTTTGAAGCCATGGATGTTCTACTTCTTTTTCTAGGAGGAACCAAACTTGCTTCAATGTCATCTTCAATAGAATCTTTTTTCCCAAGACATTCCCTCTAAATTCAATAAAAGGCATGATTATCAAATAAGGTAGCAACATAGTGAATTTGTTTGAATTTTTGTATTATAGTACACAAAAAGCAGCAATGAAAATAACTTTTTTAAGAACCTAAAATACAAGATGATCGGTGTGAACATTGGTCCACAGGCTAAGGTAAGCTATACCGGTAAAATCACATGCTAAAATTGCAAACTATAAAAATAAATCCAGACAGGGTTCACGAGCACCGATGTAATCACACTAGTTGAAGTACTTGGACAATAATAAACATCTGAGGTTCTGTACGTAGTAGGTAAACAGACCCCGATCAGGAAAGTTGTTGCAGTCAGACGCAAGTGGGCAACTTGCATTTGCCAAAGCTGCAGTCTCAGAACCCTGTCAGGAGAGGTCAAATCACCACTTACGATTAAGGAAAAACTATAAATACTACTCAGTCATTAAGACATACAAATTTCTCATTACTCGCAATTTGAAGATTTCCGTAATTACCCTTCCTTTCGTAAAACTCATTCTAACTTAACCATCAGAGTCTCTTTTGCAGGTACACCTCCGGTGTGCCCCTTCAAGAACGGGTGGAATTGATCCAGACATTACCTCAACACGAAGAGCATAGAATCCCCACTGGACCTATGTGTATAATACCGTACTCCCACTAAGATGGTGTAAAAACGTGAGTTGAGAGATCTTTAACACCAGTTACACAAGGGTAACTTCGGACCCCCTACACCAGTTAGAACACAAGATACTACTTTATATATGATCGTTCCCAGCTAAATAAACTTAATTTCTAGACCATTGAAGTAAAAAATAGAGAACATATTTCAATGAAAAAAGTTAGTCCATTTTTTATAGCAATCAATTCATATGTTCTTGAAGAGATTAGGTAACAAATTAGGCTTCTTAGACATTACTAAAGAATTACGTGCCATTACAAAATTCAAAAGCATACAGAAACTTAAAGATGGGATTTGAAAATAAGGATTGCACAACCAATTCTTTAGAAAGTAAATTGCTTTAAAGATGACATTGAATTTGATTACCAAAGAAAGAGAACATAACCCCATATTTCAAGAAGAATTACTGCAACAAAAGCGTGAATAAATATTATCAATTTTCATAATAGAATGAGGCAAAACATTAACCTTAGGTTTCACAACAAAATGAGAGCTACCTATGCTTTCTCTATGGCTTGTGATGAACTTGAACGCTAACTAGGAAAAAATAAATCCCCACAGATGACGGTTGCAAGAGGGAGTATAAATCTATGGGTTTCACAAATTTAATTTCTCTTCCTCCATCCAGACTAGAGTGAATAGTGCTTTTTACCCATTTTCAGTTGATATTTAATCCCCAACAAAATTCTCTTTCAATTGAAACGATAACTTAGCCTTCATGCATGGTGAAACCATTCAATTGAAAAATATTACAAATAGGTCTATTAAAATTTTATTTTATGTCCCTTAATTTTATAATATATGGACCCATTTAAAAAGTAAAAATAGATTTTTTTTAATTATAATTGTGTCAGAATTTTTCTAACGAGTACCCTTAAAACATTGCTTAACATTTTCCTAAATAAGAAGTGATCATTTTTTATATATAACTTTAAACCCACTTAATTTGAATGATATTGTAAATTTAAATTTATTAGACACAGCTCTCTAAGAGGTAAAATTTTAAAAAGTTTTTTTTTTTCTCTCCTTAAACCAGTTCTCCCACAATTTATTTCTCTTGTTCCTCTGCTTTTACTCTTTTAAATATTTTATTAAATTGTCTCTGATCTAACATCTTATATCCGTAAGTGATTCCTAACATAAATTGTTGCAAAAGCATTTCTTTTTATTCACTTGTTTTCAAATTGTTTTGAGATTTTAACATGTTCGTTTACAATGCTGTGGACGCAACTCCGTTTACGCTCTCCAACCATATTTGGGCTGTGTAAAATTCAACTGTCAGTGAGAAGCTGACAATGAGACTGACGAAGAAGAAAGGTGCGAGAGAAATGGAAAAATTGAAATTAGTTGAGTAATCCTTGGATTAAGATAGGAAAATACTAGTAGTAAAATGCAAGACCCATCTATTCACCGAGGATTGGATTGCAAATTAATTCGATGATGGATTAACAGTTTGATAACAATTCCAAATTCCAATTCTCCCCACTCCACCTCCCATCTTCCCCAACAAACGGTGATCTTAATTTTAAAATTCATCTTAGAAAAGTTAGTTTTTTTATAATAATAAATCAAATTGTTGACGGATGAAGACAAATGTTAAGCACAATAAGTTAAACACGACTTCATTTTAACATCATTCTTAATTAAAATTTAAAACGTATCTTAATAATTAATGTTAATATTTACGCTAACTTTTATCGTAAATTATTAAGGGTGGAAATATATTCTACCAAGTTTTGTTTTATAGGGTCTTCTGTGATGTTGTTTAATTGAGAGATCTAACATACTATTTTACTTAAGTCATGCTTTTATATATGTGATTTATTTTAATAATATGTATAAAATCGATTTACATAAAGTTAATGAAAAAGATAACAAACATGTATGAGATATATCAATAAGTTTTCTCTTCAATAAATTAATAGATCTCTAAAAGATTAATAACATACATATTTAATTATAAGTTTACATAATGGAAGATAAATTTAACAAATTTTAATTTTATAAATTATAATTCTTAGGAAATATCATATGCACTTACAAATTATTATACATTAGAAATTATAATTTATTTTATAAAATTATATGTAAGAACTTAAAAAATATTGATTTGATAAAGGTGAAAAAAGATTCTTTTATTCAAAAGCTCAACTCACTCTTTTTAATTAAATAAGTTTCTTAGAGTTTTTAGTATGATGTTTTTATTAGATAAATTGAGTCAAACTAAGTCTTAAATATGTTAGACCATAAATTTCGACAAAGATCTGACCTATTTCGGCATCTATGAATTATATTATTATTATTATTATTATTTTAATTAAGTGAATGTATAAAGTTTTTTTAACCATTAAATACTTTTATTATATATATATATATGTATATATTGTATGAGAAATTTTTTTTGTGAGGGTGAGAGATGTAAATCTGAAGTCGTATTACAATATATAGATAGTTATATAATTAAAAGTTTTTTTTTAAAATTATATAATCAATATATTTTTTACATTGATCAATCATCATAAAATATAACAGGTTAGATTTATTTTTCTTATTTTCGCATAAAAAATTCTTTCTCGTATCACACATAGTATGATACATCATGCATATGCATGTTTGATATATTTTAATTAGTGTTCAGTTTTCAGTGAGAATGTAATTAAGGTGGATTTTAGTTCTAACTGGAGCAGTATAAAGCACTTAAAATAGACAAATCTTCTCAAAATTTTCTCGCATTT
The DNA here is from genome assembly GCA_037962975.1 of Clitoria ternatea. Classification (NCBI taxonomy): domain Eukaryota; kingdom Viridiplantae; phylum Streptophyta; class Magnoliopsida; order Fabales; family Fabaceae; genus Clitoria; species Clitoria ternatea. The sequence continues at coordinate 284,253,908 of CM075670.1, forward strand.
TTTAATGATAGAATACCTTAGTAAAATGAAAAAATGCATGTTGTTTGTGTGTATAAAAGGAATAGTGATGCGGTTAAAAGGAAAGAAGATAGGGATGCTGGTGAGGTGGCAATAATGGATAAGGAAGAGAAGGCATATAGATAACCAAGAGGGGATGAGGATCGGTCCCACCAAATGAAATAAAATAGAAAACTAACTCTAACAGTATTTTCTCTCCACTAACACATCATTCCATGCCAATGGACGAATCTCTTCCCTCCATTTCAACGTAACAACAATCTTCCAGAACCTTCTATTCCCTTTCCCATGGCCGAGACCCAGAGATCTACGGGCACAGTCAAGTGGTTCAACGCGGATAAAGGTTTCGGATTCATTACTCCCGACGATGGTACCGCGGATCTCTTCGTTCACTTCACTTCCATCCGATCCGACGGTTACCGCACCTTGTCCGAAGGCCAGTCCGTCGAGTTCCTCCTCGTCAACGGCGACGACGGCCGACCTACGGCCGTCGACGTCACCGCCGCTGTTAGATCTCGCCGTCCCGCTGGATTTCTCGGCGGCGGGAGAACCAGAGGAGGTGGACGCTACGGCGCCGGAGAAGGTAGAGGCGGAGGGATCGGCCGTAGAGGAGGTTATGGCGGCGGTGGAGGTGGTGCTGGAGGTCCTGAGTGTTATAACTGCGGAAGAATAGGTCACTTGGCGAGAGACTGTTACCAGGGAGGTGGAGGTGGTGGTGGTAGTGGTGGTAGAAACCGGAGACGCGGCGGTGGAAGTGGCGGCGGCGGTGGTGGAGGGTGTTTTAACTGCGGAGAGGAAGGGCATTTTGCGAGAGAATGTCCGAATGTTGGAAAATGAGTGAGAATGTTGGGAGTTGGTACATTCGATTATTAGCACGCACAGCACAAGAACGTTCGCATAATTGATAATCATTTTTCTTTTTTTTCTTTATTATTATTATTATTATTATTATTATTATTATTATTATTATTATTATTGGTTCTAGCTATTGGCATTTGGTTCAATTCAAAGCTTGTTTTGCAGGGTTTGCTAATTGTTTTTAATTAAATGCCGTTGTTTTCAAGTGATTATTATATGGTTTAACTGTTCCATCTCTGACATAAAGAAAGTTCCATCAGTAATTAACTCTGCAAAATTTAGCATGTCTTTGAAAGCCTTTCCCTCACTCTGTATTTACTTATAGATATAGTGGACCTTTTTAAATAGATTCTGTTGGATAATAATGTCATAGATTTTAACTATAATAATAATATTTTGAAATTTAAAGAGACTCTATTTAATGGTTACATGATGGAATGGAATGCATGATGATACGTATTTTTTTTAACTGTACTAAAGAAAATTCCAGAATAGCTGTTTGAAAGGATGTGAATTTTCCCCTCCAATTCAAGCATATATTGTGATATTAGATCTCGCATACCTTATCCTTTTTGGTGACCACCAGCAGGGCGTTTCCACAACGGTCCTACGATTGAAAGATAAACGAAGTGGTCTATTCAGTCCTCTGCTTATGTGTGTGGATAAAACATATTCTCATTTCTGTTCTTTATCCGTGAACATAATAAATGTGGTGGATGTTCTTTTTTTCTAATTTAAAGGGCATATTTTTTCAATTGTAGGGTCATTCCCTTAGTCCCTCTTATTAGTAACCCAACTGCGCATTTATAATAGGTATATTTAATGCTCTAATAAGGTGTTAATTAATAATTATGACAGATATGTTTTATCTCATGTTGTGTGATTACAAGAAAAAAAGTTAAGGATCTTTAATTTGTTAATTGGCAACAAGTTGATATCTTGTACAATTTCATACATTCTATCTTGATGATTGCTTGAGACCGTTCGTTTTTTATAATTGTTGGAAGTTTAACATCGTTTCTCTTATAATGGAAGTTTAACATCGTTTCTCTTATAATGAAAGTTGATATCTGAATGCCAGAGAGATGCAAGGGCGACGGTTGATGCTCAATGCCCATTAATGTTTTTCCATTTAGCTTAAGTGAGAATAAACTGTAGTCAGTAGGCTTGATGGTGATAATTGTTCATATATATTTTTGAAGAGACAAATAGTGTGTTAGTTATAATGTTGTTATAGTGCCAGCTTGGCATGGCTTTGATTGGAGATTAGACTATTGAAGATTTCGTATCGTTCTAAATCTTGGATTTGTGATACATTATACATGGATGTTTAAAGATATCATACCTTGATTAATTCTTTATTTATTTTGAAGCCGACAATATAAATTTTAGAATACTTAAAAAAAATTTGATCCAATGATAACATAATATATAATATGAAAATAAGCACTATTGAATAGGTTGGATTGTCTTTTTCTTCTTTCTTTAGCTTTTATCCATTACTTTGAATTTATTATAACACCTGAGGCCGTAAGGTGTATTTTTGATTCTTATAGATTGACCAATATCCGTCAGTTCATGAATTTCATACGGTCATGATTTTGGATTTATGGTTTATATAGATAAAATTAGCCAGGCAGCTTTAATGAATGTTGTGATCTAGTTGTTCGAAATTGATATTTTATCTGTTCTCATTCTATAATTAAATCCCACTTTTTAATCATACGTCACAAATTCGCATTAATGTTGCAATATTACTTCGATTTTTCTTGTTGGAGATTTTAAATTTATCACTATCAATACGGAAGCAAGAAGCAAGAAGCAGGATTTATCTGCGAGGTGATTTCCTGTTTTATTCATGAGTTCGTTTCTTGTGTGCTAAATTTCTTGTTCTATATGTCTATTTGGGCGGTGGATAATTCTTTTATAGCTCTAACGATAGACAATGGATAGGCATTGTATCATAGTTCCATTTTGTGGCTTTTGATCCCATGAGATGCAAGAGTCTTGGCCCGTTGGTAAATTCGAAGTTTCGCTTTTTTGACGGAATGAACATGAAATTGTTAACTGATCAAATTTTATGGGTATATATCGAATTTAATGTTGATTTGGATTCTTCTATTTGCATGGTTTCACTCTCTGTACCCTGCCTCTGTTGGGTCATGGATTGTCCATTCTCCTTTGGTATATCCATAATCCTACTATTTTGGGTCAACAGTGATATGATCTCAAAAGGCCCCAAGACTAACAAACACGGTGTAAAAGTTTATTCTAACTTCAGGAAAGGCCTTCAGCCTAGTTGGGTCTTAAACGAATAGAATAATAATATATGGTTCACAAACACTTATATATACATGGACCTCCATGTATTTTTAGGCTCAATACTTAATTGAATCGACTAAAGATAAATGGTGTTGCCTCCTGTCATACAAATTACACCTTAAAAGAAGTAGTTTTGTTCAAAAGAAAATTATATTAACTATTTACTATTCACACCAGTATTACTTTGAATAAATAGTACAATTTTTCAAAAAACATGCATAAGCTGTATACATCCATAGTCCTCTTTTTGGGAGGGAACTAGTTTGTTTCCTCTGTGAAAACAGAGAAATGTTAAACATTTTTTTTTAAAAATCAACCTAATAATGCTTTTTCAATGGGAAAAGTTAGAAAGCGAATTAAAAAATAAAAAAGCGTATTAAATTTACGATCTTATCTAGTTCTTTCTTTCTTTCGGAGGATTGATTGAACGATATTTAAGAAGAGTAATGCTTCAGAATCTCAACAAGTTTGACATCAAGGAGGGATATAAAAAGAGAAGAGAGAAAGATGTGAGATTTATACGTGTGATGCGATGGAGGGAAAGGATGTTATGAAAAAACGTTGTGATCAATGTGATGTTAGATGTTAAAATAGGAGTAGCAGTAATATCAAAGAATTGCATAAAAAATAAAAATTGAAGAGTTTTCTGAAAGACCAAATATGTTAATGCCCAAAAAGAGACAGTGGCACGTAACTGGAAAGTGCTACAAGATAGTGTTATCTGAATCTCGGGGTAAATTATGTATCTCCAGGACCAAACTTTCTGGTTTAGTGGGGGCAAACAAATGCACATGCACCTCTCTGATCATTATTGCGTATTAGTTTTCTTTGAGAAGTTTCCAACATGTTACTTAGGCCACGACAATTTTAACCAATTAGATTTGTATTGTAATAACTTTTCATGCTGTGTGTACGTGAGTAATCTATCTACACTAGAAAGAAATAAGGAATGAAGGATGGATATTCGGAGTGCAAGGTTTTTGTTGACAAAGACAAATCGTAGGGAACCATCATCAGCTTGGAATAATTCATGCCTAGCTTTATACCACTCAATTTGTGGTCTTGGAGATCAAATTCCCATCGACACCACCTAAAATTTTGACCATTTACATACTACATCTTTTAACAATAAACTTGTTCTAGTATTATTTTTTTGGTGTTTGGTGAAAGAGATAGAAAGAAAAGAAAAGAAAGAGTCGCACGAAATAAAAGATATAATAAGTTTTTATCCATAATTTTCATATAGGATAAAAGTCAAAGTTAATAATAATTCATGAACATTAAATGACCAACGTGCCTTTTATAAGAAGAAACCTGTGAGGTAAATGAAAAATAAAGTGGACAATACTTCGTATATATACATGATTAGAATATCTGTTTACTTAACTTCACCTCCTAGTAATTTATAAAATAGATCATACCTCAAATATGATAATCTTATCAATGTTACAAAATTAGAACATTTATGATCTCTAACTTTATCTCTTCACTTATGTCTTATGGTCAATAATAATTTATAATGACTTCATTCTTTTAAATTATTAAGACACTTTTTACAATAACAAAACAATAAAATATACTATAGTCAAATCAGACAATATTCTCCTATCAATGCTATTATATCAAAACAATAGGTAATAGATAAAAAAAAACGAAGATAAAAAGTAAAAATTGTATCAAATGATACTTGGTATAATTAGTACATGAATATACGGTGTTGAACTTTGAATCGGTTTGTTTATCTAAGGGATGGATGGTGGGCCAATGCATACCCCTTTGGAAGTTCTTCAACATCATTTTGTTAGTGTCCTCATTATGGGCAGTAGCGACGTGTCAGTAGTAGGCAAATCATTACTATGATATTCTTCAATGATGAACGTAGAAAAGCTTCTTACTAGTACAAACCAATACAAGTCCCATCCAATTCTTCTTGCCGGATCCCTATAGTCAAATTTAAGCACTGTTCCTACTTGTTACTTTCCATAAACAATTATTGAGTTTAGCAGCAAAGCTCAGTAAGCTTACTTGCAATTTGCAAATTGCAGATTGCCATGCATTATATATGCATGGATCATGACCTCACTTGCATTCTTGAACACTTTGAACTTCCTCTAAAGATGAAAAAAACCAAAGGGGTAAACAGGGGGATAACTGGTAACTAAATATCCAACATTAGTAGGGACATGACTTGAATTTTCTTTGGGAATAAGTTAGAAGCGGTCCATTTTATTAGTAAATACGAATTTGTAAACATCAAGACATAAATTTAGGTTTGCAATTCAATACTCCTGAGTTGTTACTTGTGACTTGGGAGAGGGCAAATTCTGTGTATTTTGTACTTAATTTGCAAAATGAAACATCAAACATGGCTAGTTTCAGAATAGAATTCAATTAATTAAAATAATAGGGTAAGTTGTTGTAAACTTTGAGATTATTTTCAATTCTAACATAAATCTATAAAAATTATAAGCAAAGACTTAAGAGTTGCTTAAGGGAAGGTTATATTTTTTACCTATACACCTTTTTTTTGTCCATTACCTATAGACCTGGAACCATGTAGATAACACATGTAATCTGATATCACATCACAATTTGTGTCTAGCTGACAAGGCGCAACAGTTCGGACCCGCACATGTGTGCCTGGTCCAGCCGTGCTGTTTGATATGCTTGGCTCTAATCAATATTTTGATCCGCATCCCAACAACTTGAAACAGTATAAATGGTCTAACAAGTAGTCTTTGGATGCTAGTATTTATCGTTGCCAAGCCAATGTAGTAACTAATCAGCATATGGACACTATTCATTCTCTTACATTCAAGCTATTAGAAATGCAATCTAACTCAAAAGGTAACTAGTAAATTAAAGATTATCATGGCTGTTATATATATATATATATGATATGTGAAATTTATAATACCAGGCTATGATAATGCTAACACTAGCATTTTCTGATTCCAACCGCTGAAGGTTGTAAGGCTCCCTAAGTAACCAGTTGTTATAACTATGGCTAGATGCTCTGACACATGAGATATGTCTCCTTTGAACACAACACCGAACCATCCCATAAGAAATGAACCAATCTGGAACAAAATGTAAAAAAAAATTGCTATAGCGTAACATGAATCAGCTTCCTAATGAATGGGCTTCAAAATGGACTTGAGCTTCACTTTCACCTAACAGTAATTTGAAACTTCTATCATTGACTGTATTAAAGCAAGATTTAAGGTTAATTTGCATTTTTGTTCTATATATGAAGGACTTAAGTGTGTCACTGGACAGCAAATCTAAAATGTCAGAGTCATATGAAACTGTAATATATCAAGATTCAAAATAAAATTTTCAGTTGTGTACCCTGTAGATTAAGGATTCAAGCACAATACAAAAATCAGAAAAGGAATAACTACTTCAAGCTCAAAAATCAGAACATTCCTATTTTGGTCCATCTCCACTTTAAGGCAGCACCAATTCTCTTTAATGTTAAGAAAGCTATAGATTTGAGGAATTTAACATACATAATGCATTGTGATTTTAAGCGTTTCATTACCGCAGTATCTGAAAGATAAGTTATCGGTCAAACAATTTTAGTGTTTGTCTTCGTGAAAATTCATAATCTGTTTGTAACCAAGACATAAACAAATAGTGAAGATGGAAAAGGGGACAGACCATATTAGAAGGAAGGTAAAGGTAAAGAATTGTTTTGTTGCTTGTCACACTGGCAACCTCAGGACCAAATAACTTTTGCAGTAAATATCTTGTTAAGACCTCCATAGTTATGATAATTTATGTATTAGACTATGCAGATAACTACATGTCCAACCATAAAACTCGACAATAAAAAGGATACGATAATGATAACACAGCTGAATATTTTGCTATAATCCCTCAATTTGCGAAACAAATGTCAAGTCTAAAACAATTCATGCCATCATAGCTATATATAACAAATCAGGGAAAAAGGTTAGCATATAAATGAAATGTTTACTAGGCTATAAGACCGTATTTATACAGCATGAAATATGCATTGATTTCGGCCCATTAATTATCAACTAACAATCATCTTCTAAGATCATAGGAGGATAAAAATACTAGGGATATTTTTCTAGAAGAAGGGGGAGCTTGAGGGTCCCCCTAACTCGGGGGGAATAGGTGTTAGAAATTTTAATTTCTAATAATTAATATAGGCTGATATATTATTTATAGTATTTATATTAGCTATTTAATTGGGCTCAATTAAGGTGATTTGATATTGGTAAGCCCGTTAGACTATCAATATTAATAATATGGGCTTATATGAGTGGAAACAGGATTTGATGGAACCCTAACAAGTATATAATCAACCAGTGGTCATGGTCCCCCAGACGTCAAATCAAAAACTTAATTTTCTCTGCCTCATCAAGGAGAAATATCAAGTCCTATTGAGGAATCCGGTGATTTGGCTGAGGAAGACCATAGAACCAACGAATCATTTCGCTACTACCTTCAATCAAGATCAATGGATCCAGATAATTCTATAATACCTCTCTTATTCGATAATCTAACGTAATGGTTCTTAAGTTTAATTTGGAATTCCATAAAGTTAAATTGGGAATTTTTCAACAGGAGCTCCTTAGTCATGAGCTCTCCGCCAAAGGGCGGGCTCAGTGACTATGAGCGAATGTGGTGATACGTTAAGTGACTTGGTACCGAGTGGTGATGTTCTGAATGATTTGTTATTGAGTAATGATGTCTCGAATGATTTGTTATCGAGTGGGAGGAAGGTTGTTTTCGCTTGTTTATCTGTGTTGATAGGAATTTGTAGCATTTTTCGAGGGAGGTTTGAGAAAAGACACATGTCTGATCGTGGATGGTTGTCGCTTCATTCCTCAAGGTGATGTCTGAACGAAGACGTTTTTACAATGATGGGTATTTTGTATCCCAATGTTCTTAAATATGCCTCTTAGGTTTATGAGTGTTGCAACACTCAATTCCCTTATCTTAATCCCGATACAAGAATCTTTAGTGAACAAAAATACGAATAAATTTTTTATGAGTCAATCATAAACTAACCACTTGCATCGCGGACCAAGTTAAAAGAACCAAGTGTCATAATAAGATACAATTTAAAGTTCACATAAATAACTAAAGGCAATGATAACCAAAACACCACATGGATTCAAGAAAAATCCCATGCATACGGAAGCATCAACCTATGAAAATGAGTGTCAAAAAGGACCATGAGGTGGAAGATCAAAACCCTAGGCATAAAGGACCAAGAGGGATAAGACTAGGGCATACAATACGAAAAACACCATTTTGGGGTTCCCCTGTGGAACTCGTTCCACTGGCCATGGAGCATTTTGCCAATTTGGGAAAAATTGTCAATTTTGGGACAGTGTGATCGGCTGGCCGTGGATCACCCCTTAATGCCAAATTTTTCGAATTTTAAACATGTCATGCCTTGGGCTCTTGGATCCATGCATTGCCTAGACCTTTTTGGACACTTTTCACCGTATAAAACTTAGTATCTTGACATGGTATTTAACCTAATTCATCATGTTTATGTCCTAGCAATTATGCATTACATTGCCTATCAATTTGGACCACTTTGGCACCATTATGTAGAATTTTCTACATAATTCCAATCATAACCAAGTTCCACTTACTCTAATTTCTTCGTTTGACCTTCGGTTGCCGCCAAACTTCATCACAAGCCTATTGACACTAATTATGACTTGTGGCAACAAGCCTTGCGTCAAAATTCCCACATAAGAGTAAGTTATGCACAGATTTCAAATTAAGACAATTTGAAGTAAATGGAGCTTCCATACAATACCAAACCTAACCAATTAGGTCCAAAACTATTCCAGCACATTTCAAATCATATATATAAGTTATTCCACCTATCTGGATGTCCCGAAACCTCACGGATCAAAATATAACCTAACCAGTTCCTTTATTATGCATGAATTCACAAATAAACAACAAGGCAACCACCAAAATTTCAATGTCATTATTCATGCCTTGCCTCATTAGCACCAACACATCATTAAATCATTCACATTATGCAATAAGACCTACCCATAATGTTATCTACACTAATGTCAATATCAACATCATGCTAAATCATAATTTCTTAAATGTATCAATATAATTCCATTCAACATGGATTCATCCATGATTATCTCAAAATTTATACATCATCATGCATATATATGAGACCAAAATGTGTGTGTGTATATATATATATATATATATATATATATATATATATGCATAAGTAACAAATTATGCACTAAACCTCCAATAAGGCTTCTAGTTACCTATCCACTACACAATTACATTACATATGACAAAAGAGCTAACCAAGGCATTTATACATCAAAAACTATACACACCAAGTTGCTACCAATTCTCCCATGAGACATTGCATAGGAAAAACCATATAGGCACATCACTAGCTCTCAACTCGTGCCAATTTCACTGAAAAATCAACAATGTTAGGGGTGAGCATATATACGTTAAATGACAAATATAAAACCGAATTCACCTCATAATATCATTATATTATTATCCAATTTGCAAATCATCTTACATAATCATCATACTTTGCCAATTTCATCATAATTCATCAATAAATCATAACATGCCATTTAACATATATATATATATATGTATATATATATATATAACTGCTTCCTCTTCAAGGCATCAACCATAATCACATCCGTCCTTAATGGTTTCCCAGTAGCATCTAAATCTCAAACACTATATGCTAATGCATATGCATATGGATCCGACTCTAACGATGGGATTAATACTGTAGTATATAAAATTTCTTAACTCATATCATCAATTCTTTACCGGTACCAAACTGTTCACCTATTTGCAACACCAGTCACTCCAAGTGACAGCGGTAACTTAACATAGGTGTTGCGGGCTGGCCTTGAGCCCAATCAAGGCGACTGTAGAATCCCAAGAAAACTACTACAAGATCTGTGTCTATCCAAAGGCCGCCCTCCTCTTTGGGATGACATCATAGGCCCCCTGAAGTATTGTATGCATTTTTTTAATGCACATGTTATGCAAACAACCATCAATTATCAACGGACTACCTGATTGTCATCATCAGGGGCCACCACTTGGTTACCATTACCAAGGGTCCTCGTTCAAATCGTCAATTATGCATAGCATCCATCCAAAACCATTCAATTTCAATCATTCACATTGTCAATTCACATAGTTCATCATTTTCATCATAATATACACATCAAAGGCAACCTCATGCTTAATTTCAATAACCATTATCAAACATCATATACATTGATTGCAACCTCATGCAAATATCAATAAACAACAATTATTATAAACATTAACTGCAACCTCATGTAATTATCAATCATAATCATCAATTCATCATTTATATACATGAACAGAAATCGTCACATCATATGAAATATCATTATCAATATCATATTTCTCAATTTTAATTAAAATGGGGATAACTATTCATCACCACCACATAAATATCAAACATATCAATCAAATTTAATTTAATTACATAAGATTTTATCCCCTCGTTTGTTCATAACTCATGCATTTCGACAAGAGTTTAGAGCTTTTGACTTACTGAACGATTGTCGATGGTCTTCAAAATCAACTCTGCAAGGTTCTGATGTGACCCACTCTTGAAAGTAAGTTCTAAAACACTTTGTAACCAAGAAATTGAAGGTATTAAGGATTGGAACCAAGAAATTCCATCAATTTCAAGAATGGGTTCAAGAACCTCTTGTAAATAGAAAATGAAACTCAAGCTTGCCCTAGCTTTGTTCTCTTACAAGAGTGGAAGAAGAAGATAGGAATGAAACTTTAAAGCTTGCCCTAGCTTGAATTGAGAGAAGAAGAAAGGAAATGGTGAGGATGATATGTCATAAGTGAAGAAGAAGAAGAAGAAGAAGAAGCAATTTTCTCTCTTTCTTTCCTGCTTCCAGCGTGAAAATGAGAGAGTGAGTTGAGATGTGATTTTAATTTTAAGACATTAAGAGGAAAACGGTCTTTTTGCCCGTCCGATTAATTTTTAAAACTAATATGGTAACTCTTAGTTACCTAAAACTTACCCAGATTAAAAATTATCAGAACTATTCTAATTAAATATTAACACTCTTAATTAATTATTTAATTGATTAAAAATTAATCAATAATTAAAAATTGGGATGTTACAAGACTCACTTCAAGTGTAGGCGAGTTTTACGCCACGTGTCAAAAAAGTCTTTTGAGAGGCCATCATGGCATCGTGGTCGTGGAATAGGCGATGTTGCTCCCAACCGTTGGATCTTGTCTAAAGGTTACCTTCCCCTTCTATATATATATAGCTAAAGTCTCTATTTTTTTACATTTTTCACTACGAGTTCCTCTAGGCTCATTTGTTCTTCTATTCTCAACTTCTCTCTCATTCCTTGCTTCATAATTGACCAAACTATGTGAGGTCTACTGGACCGCTCAACTAAAGGCAAACTAGGTGAAGAATTTTTCTATAAATTCTGCAAAACATGACACACTCCATAGGGGAATGTGTGAGAACCAGAGCAAAGCAGATTTGGTAAGGGTTGTGGGGAAGGTTCTGCATAGTAGGACATCAGATACTCCTGAGATGAGTAGGTTAGTTGTGAAAATAATGAGGTGTTCTTCTAGATCGTCTCTCACATCATACTTTTCCATCGTAGAAGGCTTGTTGTGTAGTGATGTAGGGGCTGCCATTATGTCCCTCGTGAATGGGTGTGTCGAGTAAGGAACCAGGTGTTCTAGTTTGTCTTCCTTTAGCTTTATGGCTTGCGTATTCAGATAACTAGAGGTTTCTCTCTCCTCTGATCGGTGGTTTCTCAAGTCTTCATTTTCTTTTCTCAATTCCTTAATTGTACGCTGTAGTGTTTTGACAATGGCAAAAACCTCCTCCAATTAGTTGATCTTGTCCTAGTGTCCTTCTTGGTTCCCTCAGGGATCTCCTTTATCTCTATGGCCGGGGTTGTTGTGTGTGGTCACCATCTTCTTCTTCCTTAGAGCCAATCCTTCTTTGTGTGACGTGGAAACTATTTTACCGGGCTCCATGTTGGACGCCAAAATGTTCACTCTGAGCACGTAAAGCTAAAACCCTAGAGAATTACTCTAAGAAAATTAGGATTTATTACTCAAAAATATTACTTAAAAATATAAGAGGATTCTAAGACTGTATTTATACAGTAAGAAAGAGGCCTTAATTTCAGCCCATTAATTATCAGCTAACATCATCTCCTAAGATCATTGGAGGATAAAGATATTAATGATGTTTTCTTAGAATAAAGGGGGCTTGAGGGACCACCCCTTCGACTTGGGGGAACATGAAGCATAGTCCAACAACTCTGGTAAACCTTTAGGAGGTTCTTAAAAGTAAACAATAATGCATAAAATAGAAAGATATTACAACATTTGGATTGGATCTGAAAGCAATTACAGAAACCAAAAAAGGTCAAACAACATGGAAATTAAGTGTTGAAGAGAACTCACATGTTTTGTATCTTTAGAAGCTACTATTACATCGGTACAAAGAGGAGCTGTAGATGTGAATCCAAGATGCAATCTGTATTCCTTTGGAATGGAAACAATAACTCCATTTTTTGACCTATTATTAAAAAACTGCCTTTCACTGAACCTTATGCTTGGAAGAGCTTTATCCCCAATGTCACCATCCTCAGGAACACTCTCACTATCAGCATCATTATCTGTTTGATATGGCTTACATGACTAGATATGCTCAATGAATGCCTTCTGATTGAAGAACCACTACTACTTATTCTCTCCATGTGAACACTACTTGTTTTGCACCATCCAAAACTGCCTTCAACACCTAAATAAAACACCAGGTTGACTCATGCAACAGCTGTAACGCCCCGGGCGCTTTTCAGGAATGAACGACTCACCCCACAGACTAACACGAGACCTTACCAGTGTGCTTTGTCCTCAATCACACACTTCCCGAGAACTTCCAGGAGGTCACCTATCCCAGAATTACTCCAAGTTAAGCACGCTTAACTTTGGAGTCCTTATGTGATAGGTTACCGAAAAGGCTAATGCATTTGTTGGTATAGGTAGTACGAATTCATTCCTTTAAGCTATCATCGACTGTATAGTCCCATACCTATACAGTCTTTGGATCCCTCTCATTCTGGTATGTATTCGGTTCGTTCATGTGTCCCTCCCACTGGAAGCCTGCCAGAAGCCGCTCCTTGTCCGTGCCTATGCACCAGCGATCACTCCCCGCCCTCAACGGCGCTGGGATGTCACATGCCCACCAGCTTCCGCCTGGTTCGTCCCCGAACCATACCGTACTAGGAGAGGCTAGGCTCTGATACCACTGTAACGCCCCGGCCGCTTTTCAGGAATGAACGACTCGCCCCACAGACCAATACGAGACCTTACCAGTGTGCTTTGTCCTCAATCACATACTTCCCGAGAACTTCCCAGGAGGTCACCCATCTCAGAATTACTCCAAGTTAAGCACGCTTAACTTTGGAGTCCTTATGTGATAGGCCACCGAAAAGGCTAATGCATTTGTTGGTATAGGTAGAACGAATTCATTCATTTAAGCTATCCTCGACTGTATAGTCCCATACCTATACAGTCTTTGGATCCCTCTCATTCTGGTATGTATTCGGTTCGTTCATGTGTCCCTCCCACTGGAAGCCTGCCAGGAGCCGCTCCTTGTCTGTGCCTATGCACCGGTGATCACTCCCCGCCCTCAACAGCGCTGGGATGTCACAACAGCCACCAATAATGACCCTGTTTGTATCGTTTCTTATTTTCTATGTGGTACTAAAATATATATATTAATTCTAGGTACCTAATTTTGATATTATTAAAAGATGAAGATGACAGGTTAACTCAATTATAAAAGTAGGTCATGAGATTGATGGTTATTATAATAAGTCTTTTTTTTGGGACCAGTTTTACCAAGTAATAAGTCTTCTTTTGTTGTCAAATATTGACATACACCTTATAAGTAATACTCCTAGCTAATTTAAGAAATATAAATGCCAGCGCACTATGGAATTACATTCTCTCCGTAGTTGTGGTTTAGGCCCAACAAGATATTGCTCGGCCCAAGTCACATGAACAGCAATGATTCATATTTCACATTAAAATTAATGAGGCTTTGTGATACGGGGGGGTCATATTCTGATTGGATTGATATAAATTACCTAAAATTTGTTACGGCTGAGCCAACTTTGTTTGAAGTTGGTTGACACTAGCTTTTCGTGGTTACATGTATTCTTACCTTACTTTCTCTTATCTTTATGATTTTTGCCCCCAACCGGAACATGTATATAGAACCATCCATCTTTTTCTTTTTAAAAGCAACTTTTATTGCTGGCACATAAAGAATAGGGTCCACCCATTGACATTTGTTGATTGGACGGGTGGTCAAAAGCAAAGGCATCACCAGATTCAATGATCCACAAGAAAAATAATTGAAACATTCTGTGAGAACTACTACGCTTGGAAAGTTCACAAGAAAATGGGAACTTTGTGGATTATATCCCCACCATTATTTTTTCAAAACACGCAATCACATATATGTATTACGGCTAAACAGTGCCTATATTGGACCTTGCACTTCCCCTTCTCTAGCTATATTGAGAGATTAATACATACACCTATACACGTGACACTTTTTCTTGTACTTGATTTTATGCCTTGAGAAAATATGGGGTATTTCTAAGTTTCATAGACTCGATTTGAAAAGCTGAGTAGAGCATCGCATGTGAATGAGGTTGCTATCTATGCTTTTATTCACGTTGTGGCCATTTTAATCTTCATCATCATCATGGATAACTTTAAGCAAGAAATCAAGGACGATATGGTAGGCCCACAAAAAGTTGGGCCCATCTCCTGCCAAGGCCCATCTGGTTTAACTTAGTTGCCTTGTGAAAACTTTTGACTAAATACACATCATCATCATCACCACAGGTAATGAAGAATTAGATGAGTTGGTCCTAGAATACACCACGATCACGATATATCTTAAAATTTGATGAATGTGTTTATAGATATATTTACATGTCGCATTTTATGTTTGTTGTATTTGAATCTATAGCTTTAAAATCATAAAGACTAACCTTTATTTATATTGATATTGTTATTATTATTTCATCTGTCCTAGCCCACTCCAACAACAGTTCATCAATTAAGGGTCTGATTAGCCTGCTTAGCTGGGCCTACGGCTATATCTATGGCATAGTAAATAAGCAATTGACTACACCAAATGTTCTAATTCAATTATTACAAAGGATCACTGATTACTTGTCATATTTACCTTACTAACATATTTAGTAATTAGAGGACATCCACAATGGTTAAATGTATCTTGTAGTCATATTTAAATGTCTTTTTTGGAACTCATGACTATCATCTTTTAAATCTATAAATAAAGTAATAAACCATAAAATATTCATTAAATAGACTTTCACTGCATATAGACCAATATAATTATTACTCTACTGATTCATTCTCATTGTCTTGAGTATTAGAGTATTTTACATGTACCCTTATCTTGATCCGACTTCCGTCATCGTTTGTCAATAGAAAGAAAGAGATTTTGACTCTAATTAAGAAAAAAAATATATCTAAATGCATTTTAAATAAAGTATATCACATAGGCTAATAGATAATGCGCCTCAAGTATCTTTATCTTGAATTTTGATGTGTTTATATTCAAGGGTTACTCATAGAATCACTATGTCCCTAAAAAAGGGTGGAAAAGAAGAAGACAACGGCTAGTTGGTAAGCTTCGTAACAGCTGTTTGTTCATTATGTTTGTCATATGGCAAAAGCACAGAAAGAAAGACACATCAAATTAGGCAAAAGCCAATTTATGTTTAAGTGAGATAAGTGCCTTAATAGTACCGTGGATGCGTAGTGTGATAGGTATGACGGAATAGTTTGTGGTCCATAACAATGTACTATTTAGATTTTGCATTTTCCAGCTGCCCAATTTCTCCCCTTCACCTTTCAAGACAGCTAGCCAATCTATTTTAACAAACTAACCTTTTTTAATTTCGCAAGCAAACGAAACTTGTATACAATACATTCATATATTAGATGCTTGAGATTTCAACTTATTTCATTCCGTTCTCAGTTGATATTATAAAAATCATGGTGAATTAGAAGTGATTTTTTTATTTACTACTTAAATAGAGTTAGATAATGTCCAAAACTACATGCAAGATCAATATTGATACAAAACTTCTCTTTATAACTAATTAGATTACCAAAAAAGCATTAAAGCAAAACAACGTCATGCCATGCAATTTCCATTTGCGTCTTTGTCCTTGTCATCTTCATATGTGACGTTTCCATTCTTAACAAACCTCAAAGTAGTTGTACTTTTTTTTCATTATTGGTTGCAAAATTCATGTACTTTGAAATGTAATACCCTTGTGAATTAACACATACACATTTTGATAAAAGCTACAACTTGTATAATTTATATAATATAGTAACTTCTAACCCCATTGCTATTATTTTACAACGAAAAAAGAATGTCACATTTTCTCATCAATGATTTCCTTTATTAATTAATTTAACACACACTACATTAGAGTAACCAAAATAAGAAAAATCAATCATAGACTCATTTAGCATGTTTTGTTAAATGTAGCTGCATACAAGAGAGAGAGAGAGAGAGTACAAAGCAAGTGTGGCATATATATGGGTAGTTGCACAACAAGAAATGACTAATCAGCACACCAAATTCTAACTGTAAGTTCGTATAGGGGGTGGCCGTGATTGCCATCACACCTTTAGCTGACACAACCAAAAGACATGAGTTCTTACAGGAAAATAAAAAATATATAATATAATTAAGGGGAATAAATGGAAAAGAAAAAAAAAAGGGTACAAAAGGCAATCTCTTTACACACATGTATGGAATGGAGGAGCTAATTAATTAAGCCTTGTGAGGAGGACACTGATAGCACTTTGCAAATAGCCCAAATGTGTCAATTTGGTGTATGAAATTAAGCATGCTTGCCCATCCTCCCAGTCCAAATCCTACCACCAAAACCCATACCACCACAAAAACATTCATGGAGTACAATCCTACCCAACCTCCTAACATAGATGGTGGTCTCTCCACAGCATTCTGTCAATAAACAAATTAATCAAACAAATATTATATCAGAAAAGGAAAAAAAAATGTTGCTAGCTAGATAATATTAAGCACCAACAAAGGAATTGAACAATTGGTCAGTCCTTTAAAAATATTGTTTATCAAAAATGAAAAAAAGAAGTGCTTAAAAACCAAGAAAAATAAGCATTAATAGTGATTTCTAATAATAATAATAAATTATTTTTAATTTTGTAACTAGTATCCTAAGACATTGATTAAGATTTTCCTATATTATATATGACTTTTTGAAATATTGAGTTGTGGGTGCATGTACCTCCCTAGATGGTGCTGAAGCAAAGGTAACCATGTGTGCCATGGCAGGGATTATGTAAACAGTGAAGCTGACCAAGAGAGATCCAACAGTTGAGTTAATGGGACCAAAGAAAGGGAATATGATTGCAAGAAACCATATTGGAATCACAACAGGAAGCCTAGCCAACGCCCTTTTGAACAAACTCTTTGTTTCATGCACTCCAATGAATTTCTCCCACACGAAGTATAAAGGAGTGCAAGCAAATCCAAAAGTTATGAACTGCAAAAATCACCCACGTGCTTAGATAAATAATTTTTAATAAAGTTTTGTTAATAAACTCTTATCAAATAAGAGTTAATTATATGTAACTCACTGATGCGACCGACATATATAACACTTAAAACAATTATAAGCTAGAATAGTCTCCAGCTAACTAATTTACTTGTTTGGTGATGTTTGTACGAACCTTAAAATCAGTTGAGTGAATGTGAATTTTTTAAAAATTTCTAGCAAACAATTATAAGTCAAAATGTATATGAATTCTGCTAAATAACTTAAATTAAAATAATGTATGCATAAGAAGCTAGATTTATTAAATGATATAATTTATTAACCTGGTGAATGAGCATGAGAATGACAGCAGTATCTCTGAATCGTGTCCTTGGGAGCAATGAGAGGGCATTGGCATGGGTGAGAAGCATGTCCCCAAATGCCCAATACACTGCAGCTGCTGATGGCAAGGTTAGGGTTAGCACATATAAGGTTGCAATCAGATATATCAGCTTAAACTTCTGTGGCTTCCACATTGCATGCATAATTTCTCTGCAACATAAAGTTAAATACATGCTTATTAGATAAATCCACACATAACGCATGAAGATATATAGAACTTTTTTTTTTTTCTGGCTATAAATTAAGTCAATTTAAAATCCCAATATAAATTAAAAGTAATTAGGAATTAGTCCTTTGATTCTTCAATAAAATCATGTTACTCTTAATGGAAATATGCACTTCATGACTTAAAAAATGTCTGTAATTTGATTTGGCCTTTGAGCCCTCACACTGTAACAGCATGTCCACCAAAAGTATAGAGAATGTTGGTAGCCCCAGTGAAGTAGAGAACCAATTTGGTTGGTCCTGAGTGCTTCACCCCCTCAACCTTCAAAAATATAAGAACCAATATAAGTAACAGTATTATATCACAAGTATTTGTACCCCAAAAAAATCACATCACGTGTATATCATTCATTGTGTGCATGTTTAATTTCACGTTTATCAATAATAAACATAGATATATTCCAAGAGAATCAAGAATAATTTTCATAGTTTAGATTTACGTTTAGTCTGATTTGATTTGTTTTCAAACATGCATTGTATATGATATGCTTTTTCTGTTGATGGTCCTTTACCTGTCCGTGAATAAGGGAAGCTATGGTCATATACCATGCAGTGTAAGTGGTCATCATGAGGCCTAAGAATGACCAGATTCTGTAATTATGGAAAGAAGGGATAAAGACTGTTGTTGCACAGCAAGCGCCAAAAATGTAAGTCCAGGTTCTCTTATCCAGATTGTCATTTACGTAGTATATGTTACTGCAACATTTGTTGTACATATAATTACTAATTAGTTTATAATGTACAATTATCTATTTATACGTACATATTGTATATTCAAAATTGTGATCTGTTAATTTCCTTACCTTGCACAAGCAATTAATTGAATTACTGATCCAAAAAGAAGGAAAGTACAGTTGAAAAAAAGACCAAGATTCCTCCAGTGTTTGCCTAAAAGTCCATCAAGCACTTCAAACCACTGCAAAAGAGTCAAAAGCAACCAAGATTAGAAGAATCTAAAGTAACTCGCTGTACTATCATACACAACCTTATACATTGATTATTAATCATTCATATATTATATACACAAGGTAAGAATAAGTTAAAACTGATGATATAAGTATAGATACCTGAATAACATGGTTTCTGAAATCAACTTTTTCTCTCTCCTTTCTGGTTCTGTACTCAACATAAAGGACACTGATAAGGTAAGCAGTCCAGCTTCCCATGAGTCCATAAAAAAGTTGAAATAAGATCCCAGACAACATCCCCAGTTGTGAAAAGGAATATGGTAATGTAAGTAGCACTTGTGCAACCTATATCAAATCCAAAAACAAAACAAGTAATTAAATTTTGAGACCCTTGCCAAACCAAAGAAAGATAATTAATCAAAATAAGTAGTAATATTGATTTAATGAATATAAGTGCCTGATTAGAAGCACAGCTAAACCATGCATCATAGACAGAACCACCATGCCAAAAGAACCTAGATAATTTGCTAGAAGTTGATTTAGAATCTCCCTCTTCGTTCTCCATTTCTAAGTAATTCCCTGCCACAACTGTCTCAACTTTCTCAGAAGCCATGGTTTTTGTTATCTTATCTCACTCACTTCTTCAAGAAATTGTGAACAGAGTAAGTGATATGCAAAAGATAGATATAGGAGAAGTGTTTGTTTTCACCCTCTCCAATTCACTCTTTCACATTCAGATGTATGTAATGTAGCTTCCCTTTCCTTATATAAACTTTTTTGTCAGCAAGGTACTGAATGTGAATGGCCTTTGGTGGGGACCTTGCTTAGTTCACATGTTATAAGGCTTTTTAATTATTTATTTTTTCACTTAATAATTCTCTCTCACCAATTGGCTTTGTGAAGGTTCAATTTCATCATCAGTTTTTTTGTAGGCTCTGTGATGGGCCATGGCTAGCTGCAGTGCACGAGCGGGGTGGCCCACCATGGGGCTGTTCCTTTTTTTCTTCTTCTTTAATCTGAAAGAGCCCATGCACATTGATTGATTATGAGTGTAGAGATAAAAGCAACGAAAAGAGAAATTTTCTGCAGAAGGAGATTAGAAAAAAGTTTGGAGTGTGAGTGTTGAACATGTCTATGTGGGGGAGACTAAGATGGAATGAATCATTGCTCTCAAGAGGGGCTTAGTGCTAATCATGATTAGTACCACACGTGTTCCAACTGGCCTTGCTAAAAGCAAAAATTCTTGCTAAACCCCAGCTATCTTCTTTTCATTTTCACTTTTGCGTTAGTTAGTGCTATTTTAAATTATCTAGTAATATTAACAAACTCCGAAAATTCCTCATGGTTCAACTCATTAAGGAGTTATTTAGAAAATTTGTATTATTGAGTTGAGGATCTGGACAATACTTGAGTTAAGCTTTTATATCCTTCACATTCTACATACATATTTAAAGGAATTAATTGTCCGTAACTGCACTATATACTTACTTTGATAACATTTTCTTATTGATTATTTTAACATTGGATATTGAAATAAATGATGTAAAAATGGTTATAAAAATTAATATTTTATAAACACCCTATAAAGAGGCAACTACACAATGCAATTACTATAAAGGATTCGGATCTAAGGAACCAACTATCTATTATTAATCCTTTTTTTTAGAAGAACTCAAGCCCCCTAATGGTGTTTCTTAGAGAAAAAAACAAAGATTAATTCTTTTGACATGTAAAAGATTACTGAAATATGTCTTACATTTTTTAACAAAACTTTTTTTATATATAACATATTCAAAGCCTGAAAACATTCAAATTAACTGAAGTAAAATACTTAAACTTAAGAACTCCATTTAATTTCAAGAATTTATACACTTTGTTTGTTTGATTTTAATCCTTGGCTGACTTCCTTATTATGTTCGACCTAAGTTCAGAAATAATTAGGAAAATTATAGTTATTAATGAATATTTTGTTACAGGTTTACTGCATTGATGAGGTCTTAGGTATGACATCTTTATCTGGTAGTCAAAAAGTGATGGCAGAAAAGGAGATGAAAGGAGGAAAGAATCTTCTTCCCTTTTTTTTGTCAGGTGAGATGGGCGTAATATCAGATTTGATTAATGGAGAGTTGGTATGGCCCAACCCATTAGGCCCAGTCTCAGAGATTTGTTGGATCATTCTTTTTCTCGCGTTAAGTCTTCAAAACATGGATAATATTTCGGAGTGGGTTAGGGTTAATTAACTTTAATTTACGCAATCATTCATAGCTTTTCCTACTCATCTTTCCAAAGTTGAAAATTTTATTTTTTAAAGATTATTCTAGAATTATCATCCAATCATAAAAATATTGACTGTTATAATATATACATTATTTTTAAGGTACTTTCTTCCATCCAATCAAAAGTAATTTCCAATTGGTGACAATCTAAGTAATCAATTTATTGAAATTATATTGGAAATAAACTCATTTATAAAAAAAAGGTATTAACAGTGCATAAAAGTTATTTAATTGCAACTGTAGATGATGATAAAATAATTTTTTTATCACCGGTATCTTTAATTAAAAAAAATTATTCAAGTTGAAAAGATCTAAAATTATAACTTTATTAACAAGGATTTTTTTATTTTTTCCCATCATCGAACTGAAACGCTTATAATGTTAGAGAAAAAATTAAAAATGAATTGAGTCGAGTCAAATTTATCTCAACTTAATTCAAATCAATAAAAAATTTATTTGAGTTCAATTTTAGTCGAGTTTTATATAAACCAAAATTTTCAACTCAAATTCAATTCGTTTAAAGTTTATGAACGCTTTAGTTCAACTCACAAACTTACAAGTTAAAGTTCTCAAGTTTTTGAAATTTTTATTTACTTTCATTTTGTTAGTAAACAAAAATAAAAGATAGATTAAGAATAATTGAAAAATTATCTTTTTACAAATTAAGTGCAAAAATTTTATAAGCAACCAACACTTATGATTTTAAAAAGTACAATACAAATTTATTCTAAACTATATATTTAATCTATTTATTTAGTTATTGAGTTACTTCATGAACTAAACGAGTCAAATTGTATTTAACTCAAGTTCAGCTCATAGTTCATCAAACCAATTATTATCAGTCTAGTTGAAGTTATTTTTCTCAACATTGATTTTTTTTTAATCATAAAGTTCAAACTAAAAACCTTGTTTAAGGAGAATTAAGTATGTATTACTTGAATCAAGTATTATTTAAATCAATCATGGATATATTATGATATAATTATTTATTTAAGTCTATTTTCAACAACATTAATTATTAATCCGCTATAATCAGTATTTCATTGTTTATTCAAAATAAGTAACATACGCATGTACTTAAAGAGTTTGAGTTATGTAATGACAACTTAGTTGGTAGTACAAGGGCTAATGAAATAAGAAACTAGAGATAAACTATTTTAGTAGGTTGTATAATTAATAATGTGATCAAACGAATGTCACAGCCCCATATAGGCAATGATTGAATTTAACAATCAAGCGCAAATGGTTGCCAGTTGCCTTGGATCATGAAAACCATAAAAGTCACACTTCCTCTTTTCTTTGATGTAGTAGATACAACAATAACAATCACTTTATTCAAAATTTATAAATGAAGTAATGATCAAATATTGGAATGGTCATTTTCAATGAGTGAAACTTGATTTTGATGGCGATGGCATTCATCGATGATAGCCTAATCGTTGTTACCCCACCTTGCATATGGAGGGAGGCATGGGAATTCTGACTCGGATTACATCAATTAATAAAGCTAAGAAACAACCCACTTTGACTTCAATCATAACATTTTTAGTGCAAATTGTTAAGCGAACAATGATAATTAATTGAGAATAGGGTGGATGGGAATTGGTAATTAAGCATTGAGATCTGAAAAATGTGAACATTACATTATGAATTCTCAATGTGTGCACTACTGCACTAGCCTGGACATCGATGCTCGGAGCCATGTTATGTAACTAAGTTTTGTTGTAGTATCCTACTGTTTTAATATGTAAAAAAAATTGTAATATAATTCTTGCAGATAGAGATTACAAATGTAATTTATCACCGTTTTAACATTTTTTCTCTATAAGTCTTTTCATGTATTAAATTTCCTTCTTTTAAAGATTCCTTGAGAAAGCAAGGACCTATATTATGGTCACAGTAGGCAATTATAAACTCAAGTTGACATACTATGTTGGACAGCTTCCCCGAGTTTAGCCCAGTAGACTAGAGAAGGAAAAGAATGCAAGTAAAATATGGAGTGTTAATTACCGGACAAGTATTTTCAGCATTTCATATTGATTAATTACTCACTTAGTTTAGATATTTTACATCTAAATGATTGTCATTTGTATCAATTAGGTGATGGTGAGATCCAAAAATATGTTCTGTTAACCTATACAAGAATCCACTGTAGGTATTGACAGTTGACAGATATTTTGAAAACTTCCATCACATACCAACAACGGTTAGCTTAGCCGAACTAACTTACCTTATTACATGTTTACTTTTTAGGTACGTCATGCATGCATGTTTGTGCAACCATGGCTGACAAAGGAGAGAAGCTTGAGGGTCATTGTTATGTTGGTCTAGTAATGACAGCTTGGAATGTACTTATGAACACTACATTGAGTCAGTCCATGGATCACAATTTTGAGAGAAGACTGAGAGACATCCCACCAGTACCCCCCTAACATAAAAAAAAAAACTATTAGTAGGCTAACAAAATAGAGAAGGGAGGTGGGGGTAAAAAGCAAAGAAATTGATCCTGAAGACAAAAAGAAAATGAGGAAACAAGGTTTAGAAGAAGAAAATAAAAAGAAAGCTCAAACCAATCAAATGTGGTGAGGTGGTGAACTTGGGCATAATAAGCTAATTTGGGCCTAATACCAACCCCAAAATGTGCTTTGAAGTTTCACCGTTTAACCACACTAAACCTAAATAGTATTGAATTGGACCCTTATCAGCCTCGTCGGAGTGAGAATTTGTGAAATGATTACATCGGTCTCGTCCCCTATACACACTCCATGACATATATCCTTGTCTGGAGTCAACATGGCAATCCGCGTGTTTCTACTGGTGTAACCCATGGTCAAAGTTGGGGAATCACCATGAGTGAGTACAAGGCATACTGACTCTAATCCCATAGAGAGTGTCAGGAACACCTGCAAGCGTGGCAACTTTATCCATGATTTATGTAGTCCATACTAACATATGTCACGTAGAACGTTCTCGCCATCATTTCCTATAAATACATCTCATTCATGCCTCAAAGGTAAGGTGTTACGTTAATTAAATCCACATTTTTATGTTCTAATATTAAGTATCCAGACTGACTTGACTATCATAGTGCTTGTGCATATGACACCATATCTCGCCCATCAACACGTTATGTCGGTGAGATGACCGAAGAAGACACTAGGATGTAGACCCTTAGATCTGTCCATGAGACATTGGCCTAGACAGGACCAAACGATATCACAATGAAGAGATGAACTAACATCCCAATCGGAGTCCTATCCCCCATATCAGATAGAACATTGGCATGTCCAGTGGGACCTATTAAAGGTATTCCCATATCCACAAGCACTTCCTTCACAATCTTGGATGCCTCATCAGTATAGGTTCCCAACCTTGGATGAACACATCCGACATGTACCCTTCGAAGATTTACACGACCCATGTGTGAACTTCAAGCGAGGTAACAACACCTATAATAAACAACTACGTGGTCACTCCAAAGAGGCCACATCGTCTCAAACAGGGAAGATCTCTCAAGAAATTTCTAAGCATTCTTATGTATTGTGAATAGTCGTGGTTGGCATGTGATTGATTATGATAACTAATATAATGCAATATCATGTAACTTTCATCCATTTACAATATTTGCAAGACAGTGTCATGTATACCACCTCCGACCTTACAACGACGAGGAGAATAACCCAAACGAGTGACAAGGATCAGCAGCCTCATATAAGGCTCCATACTAGACCTCAACGAGCGACACTAGTTGTCAGAAACAATGGTTAGCTACTTGACCTTGATGAGTGTTGTAACACCCTCTGTTACACCTTAATAAATTCTAGAAAAATTCGTAATAATTTTTTTTTTACTAAAGATATGTTTGTTAAAAAGAAACTATCGGAATAAATTATATACATTATTTCTAAAATACCTCAATATTATTAAAACTTTATAAAGTATTTGTACATTCATCCGAAGAAAATAAACATTAAACATTATAAGAAAGAGAGGAAACTCCATGGCCCAAGAGCAGTTGCCTAGTGACATTATTTATTCATTGGACCACGGTATTCATACCGAGCTCCCTTTCTAGAACGTGCTATATATACTGTCAATGTTCTTCGATCCTTCCCTCTGTACGAACCATTAATTTAAAACATATGAAACAAAAACATAGAGAAATGAGTGAGAAACAGAATATAATATTCCCAAATGGGACATAAGCAATAAAGGGTTTTCACAAACTAGTATAATAATATCAATCACAATCACAAGCACAATCAATTTATGAATGTATGAATGATATGCCATATCTTCATCATAACTTATCTATATATGTGGGCCCCTTAAATTTTAATTTGCACTGGGCCAACCAGGAGTTTACACTGTTCCATAATTCCGGATAATAATAACATGAACAGCTCAACTGGCATGGAAACACTTAGAGACTAGTCAGATTGAAAAGGTTTTTATTGTGAAAGTACCCGACACTAGGGAGCTACCCCAGGTCCCCTGAAGCACCCTTTCACACCCTCTCATCCCAAGGCTCACAATTAAGCCTCCTCTAATGTATCCTCGGTTTCTATAATCCATCCCCAGACAATATCATTTTGTTTCTCTTTGATGATTCATGATGCATGAACTACTCGCGTATTTAGTTGGTTAAGGCTTTTAGAAACTCAATTATATTATCAGGGCCTATGGATCACGACATAGCCACCCCAGTAAACTGTACTTTTTCAACTTCTCAAATACGCACATAAAATTTTAGTACAGTTCCTTTTTAAATCACAAATCAAATCTCCTTATAAATTTGAGTTTCAAAGCCTTAAATATATTTCACAACCTTCTTTAGAAAGTTTATAGGTCAATTCAAAATCAATTTCTAAAAATTCGAATTTGGAATTATCAATCTTTAAAACCTTAGTACTTGAAAATTTTGTATAATATTTTTATACATTTAAATAATACGTATATATATATTAAAAAAAATTTATTTTTATAAAATAAATTCTCTTTCTTTTTCTTTCTGATAAACTAACTAAAAATCTAAATTTTAGTAAAGATATATACATATATATTAAAAGATAAAAAGATATTTCTAAAAACTTGTGTAGTTTTCTAAGAAATTTCTTAAAAGTAATATAAAAAAAGTAAATAAAGAAGTAGGAGATAAGTAAATTCTTACTGAATTTTAGCTTTCCGCATGCTTGCTATATGCTCAAACTCCACAATACAAGATTATCAATCATAATCAAACATTGTCAATCACAATCAAACATCATAAAGCATAAATAAATATTAACAATCATAATCAAATCAAATAATTAAACATCAGTTATAAATATGATAATTTTAAAATTCAATGGTTATTTAAATTAATAAATTTTGTTTTAAGTTCTATGGTCAATTCCTCGCATAGGTCTATGTAAATCCAAGATAGTTCAATCCTTGCATAGGTCTAGTTCAGTCCATATATGTCATAACAGTCAAAATCCTTGCATAGGTTCAGTCAAGTTCATAATAGTTCAAATCCTTGCATAGGTTCAATCCAGTCCGTATAGGTCATAATAGTTCAAGTTCTTAAATAATTATTTCAGATATTAAGTTACACAAGATGCTTAATTAATAACAATTATTATAAATTTTAAGTTAAAAGTTATTATTTTAAAATAATAATATTGTTATGTTTAAAAGGAGTAGGGGACTCCTCCCAATATTCTTATGTATTTTCATATTATATCCTTAATCTCACCCCCCCTTACCTTGATTTGCTACCAAAAGTGAATTCGCTCTGCGTCTCCAAGTTCTAACAAAATATTAATTCTAATTTATTTCAGTATAAGCTTAAGATGAAAATTAGGATTGCTATCAGAATGATAAATAGTAAATGTGTATTGTAATAATAAATAGTAACGGTAAATGGTAAGTCATTACTAGTAACAGTAAATAGTAATTTTTGAATAGTAATAGTAAATAGTAAATTATGAATAGTAACTTTTTGAATAGTAGTGGTAAACGGTAAATCATGAACAATAACAGTGAATAGTAAATTTTGAATAGTAATGGTAAATAGTAAATTTTGAATAGTAACAGTAAATAGTAAATTGTGAATAGTAACTTTTTGAATAGTAGTGGTAAATGGTAAATCATGAACAATAACAGTAAATAGTAAATTTGAATAGTAACGGTAAATAATAAATTTTGAATAGTAACAGTAAATAGTAAAAATAACACAGCGATAATTTATTTTTACTATAGTAACTTATTCATAATAGTACTAGTATATCAATGGTTTAAGAGTGCTAAAAAAAATAAACTAAAATTATAAAAATAATATAGAAGAAAGTTATTACCTTACACCTCCGGCAGAACTTCTTTTTACCAAAAGAATTTACTCTCCACTAATCTTACGCACTATCTCTGTAGATTCTCTCTCTAATTTTTGTGTGGAAATGTTGTAAATGAGCCATCTATTTATAGGAAGAAAATTTCACTATTTAAGATTCTTTAATTATTTATTTTACTATTCATGATGTAAGCGATGATGTAATTAAGCGATGATGTAAGCGATGATGTCGACAGTGGCATTTTGGTTATTAAATGAAAGGTTAAGGGTATTTTTGTCATTCTAAAAAAATGAAAAAATATAAAAATTCCAAAAATTTATAAATTATATAACAATCAAAAAGTTCTAAAGAACTATAATCAAATTCCTTTGAAATTTTATTTTAAATAAGAAATAACGAAATTAGGGGTGTTACAACTCTACTCCCCTAAAAAAAATTTCGTCCTCGAAATTTACACTTTTTAGTAAAACAATTGGGGATGAGACTCTTTCATCTCATTTTCTAGTTCCCATGTAGCATCTTCCCCTCTCGTTTCACTCCAAATGACCTTCACGAGTGGAATTTCCTTGTCTCTTAGCTTTTTTATTCTTCTGTCAGCTATTCTGACAGGTGGTGCATCATATGTAAGATTATCTTTAACTTGTATGACATCAGGTTCAATAACATGTGTAGGATCAAATATATACTTTCGTAAGTTTGACACATGAAAAACATTATGGATATTAGAAAGAAAAGGTGGTAATGCTATTTGGTAGGCAAGAGGACTAACTTTATGAATTATTTGATATGGACCAATAAATCTAGGAGTTAGTTTTCGAGATTTCATTGCCCGACCGACCCCAGTCGTAGGTGTGACTTTCAAGAATACATGATCACCCTCTTGAAATTCGAGCGGCTTTCTTCTTTTGTCATAGTAACTTTTCTGCCTGCTTTGTGTTGCCTTCATCTTTTCCTGAACTATTTTGATTTTATCCGTGGTTTGTTGTACCAACTCTGGTCCTAGCATCAAGTTTTCACCAGTCTCAAACCAACATAGCGGGGTCCTACATTTTCTTCCATATAATGCTTCAAAAGGTGCCATGCCAATGCTAGCATGGAAACTGTTGTTGTAGGTAAACTCCACATATGGTAAGAATTGATTCCAACTTCCTTTATGCTCTAACACATAAGCTCGTAACAAGTCCTCTAGAGATTGGATTGTTCTTTCTGATTGTCCATCCGTCTGAGGATGATATGCTGAACTTAGACGCAGTCTTGTTCCCAAAGCCTTGTGCAAGCTCTTCCAGAATTATGATGTAAAACGAGGGTCCCGATCAGAAATGATACTTGAAGGAATTCCATGCAATCTCACAATCTCCTCGATGTATAATTTTGCCAGCTTCTCCATAGAATAACGAATGTTGATAGGAATAAAGTGGACAGACTTTGTTAGTCTATCAACTATTACCCATATTGAATCATGTCCTAATGGAGTTTTAGGTAGAGAAGTCACAAAGTCCATGGTAATGCCATCCCATTTCCATTCCGGTATTTCCATTGATTGTAGCATTCCAGGGGGTTTTTGGTGTTCTACTTTAACCTTCTGGCAAATTAGACATGCAGCCACGTACTCTGCCACTGCTTTCTTCATTCCAGGCCACCAAAATAACTTCTTCAAATCTTGATACATTTTAGTAGCTCCGGGATGAATGCTCATATAACTTTTGTGTCCTTCTTCCAGAATTACTTTCCTCAACTCCTCTTGATCAGGGATACACACTCGATCTTTATACCTCAGTAATTGGTCATTTCTTACATTGAACTCGACTTCTTTTCCTTGTTTCAAAAGTTCTTTCTTTTCTTGTAGGAATTCATCATCTCGTTGAGCCTCTAAAACTTGCCTTAGGAATTCATTTGTCACTTGCAACGCTCCTAATCTGTAGCTGTTAGCATTAACCTTTACTGCTAGGTTAAGATCTTTGAAGTTCTCTATTAATTCCAGCTCTTTAATCATCATTGTGGACGCATGTAGAGACTTTTGACTTAAAGCATCAGCTACTACATTCGCTTTTCCAGGATGGTATTACAACTCAAAGTCGTAGTCCTTTAAGAACTCCATTCATCTCCGTTGCCTCATGTTTAACTCCTTTTGGTCGAATAAATACTTGAGACTCTTATGATCGCTAAACACATCGAATGTTGCACCGTATAGATAATGCCTCCAAATCTTTAAGGCAAAGACTACAGCGGCTAATTCTAAGTCATGGGTAGGGTAGTTAATCTCATGTTGCCTTAATTGGCGCGACGCATAGGCTACAACCTTCTTGTCTTGCATGAGTACACTTCCTAGTCCTTGTTTAGACGCATCACAGTAAACTTCAAAACTTCGATGTGGATCGGGGAGTACTAACACCGGCGCAGAAGTAAGTCGATCTTTCAGCTCTTGAAAACTATTTTCGCATTGTGTCGTCCACACAAAAGGTTGTCCTTTCCGTGTTAACTTGGTCAATGGGTATCCTAGCTTTGAAAATCCTTCAATGAATCTCCTATAGTATCCAGCCAAGCCCAAGAAACTTCTAATCTTAGTGATCGTGTTGGTCTCTCCCATTTTAAAACTGCCTCCACCTTGGAAGGGTCTACTGCTATTCCTCCTTGACTAATTACATGTCCTAAAAAGTTCACTTCTTCCAACCAGAATTCACACTTCGACAGCTTTGCATACAGTTGTTTCTTTTTCAGGATTTCCAACACAACCTTCAAGTGTTCAACATGTTCTTCTTTGCTTTTAGAGTACACTAATATATCATCAATGAACACCACTACAAATTTATCTAGATATGGATGAAAAATCCTATTCATGTAATCCATGAATACGGCTGGTGCATTAGTTACACCAAAAGGCATTACTAGATATTCGTAATGGCCATAGCGTGTTCTAAAAGCAGTTTTTGGTACATCTTCTTTCTTTACCCTTATCTGATGGTATCCAGACCTCAAATCAATTTTGGAGAACACCGTGGCACCACGCAGCTGATCCATCAAGTCATTAATTCTTGGCAGAGGATATTTGTTCTTGATCGTCACCTTGTTCAGTTGCCGATAATCTACACACAACCTCATGCTACCATCCTTTTTCTTAACCAACAACACTGGTGCACCCCAGGGGGATACACTGGGTCGTATAAACTGCTTCTCTATCATCTCTTCAAGTTGTTTCTTTAACTCTGCTAATTCTAGAGGTGACATTCGGTATGGTGCAATTGAAATGGGTCCAACTCCAGGTACTAGATCAATGGCAAATTCCACATCTCTTTCTGGGGGTAAACCAGGGATATCTTCAGGAAAAACGTCAGGAAATTCACACACAACCGGCAGATTTTTGATTTTTGATTCTTGCTCTCCTTTCGTTGAAAGCAATAGCATGAATCCTTGAGCCCCTCCTTTTAAAGAGGCACTCACTTGGTTGGCGGTTAGAAATCTCGAATCCTCAGGATTCAAATTCACTGGTTCTTTAAACATTATGGTTTTATTATGACAATCTATTAGAACATGATTGTCAGATAACCAATCTAGCCCAATAATAACTTCTAAGCCAGAAAGGGGTACAGAAAAGATTGGCCTTAAAGTCCCTACCATTTATGACAATAGGGCATTTCCAACAGGCTTTAGAAGTGACAATGGGATTGTTTCCAGGAGTATGTACAGATAAGTCAAATGGCAGTTCTATCACAGGTAACTTTAGTTTTTCTACACAGTCATTGGCAATAAAGGAATGTGATGCACCTAAGTCATACATAATAGTTAAAGGAATCTTATTAATGATACACTTACCTTCCACCATGGAATCAGAATGAGATGCTTCTTCTCCAGTGATTGCAAAAACCTTTCCTTTTGCCTTCGGCCGTCCGACTGCACTGTGCGCGCCTCCTTGAGTATTTATGCTTGCACCTTCAGGGTTTTCCCTCTTCATCTCTGGGCAATCCTTGATGTGATGTCCTGGTTTGTTACACTTAAAACAAACATAAGTGTTTTTAGGACAATCCCTTTTCAAATGGGGTCCTCCACAGAGAAAACATTTAAAATTTGGTGCAGATGTTGGGTAATAGCTTCCAGTTGAAGCTTGGGGTCTGTTAGGAACAGATGCTACTCCAAACCGGCGAAATGGCGTTTGGTAAGGCTTATTTCTCCTGAAGTCTCTTCTTTGGTGATGGTGAGGTCCTCCACTTCTCATTTCTCCTGCCTTGTGAATGGGCTCACGACTTTTAGTCATTCTATCCTTATGATCTTCTTCAAAGATCCTGCAGCGATTTACCAATACAGAAAATTCATGGATTTCCTGCATTCGTATAGCTTCCTTAATTTCTGGCCGCAATCCATTTACAAACTTTGCACACCGATCTCTTTCATTAGTAGCATCATTATAATGAGAATGAAAACGAGATAGCTCTTCAAACCTGGATGCGTACTCTCCAACGGTCATATTTCCTTGGGTCAGCGACAGGAATTCGAATTGTCTTTTCTCTTTAACATCAGCTGGAAAGTATTTCTCCAAAAACATATCCTTGAAATAATCCCAAGTGATCTCCACGTCGTTGACTTCAAATTGTCTACGCGTGCTATCCCACCAATGTTCGGCATCCTCAGATAAGGCATAAGTAGCGAAGACTACCTTATCAGCTTCATTACATTGCAATGCTCGAAAGATCTTCTCTATCTCTTGAATCCAGATTTGTGCTCCATCAGGGTTATATCCTCCCTTGAAACGAGGTGGATTGCGCTTTTCAAATAGGTCCAGCCTTCTCAAGGCATCGTTACCTTGACCTTCACGTGCTCCCATTGCATTGATTAAGCGTTCTACAACTCCAGCAAGATCGTTTCCAGCCATTAGTTTCCTGTTTCACAGTAACTGAGATTTGTCACATCAATCATAGTTACTACCAAGTCAGATATTCTATTCTCTATCACCTATACAGAGTTTACGGACAAAGCAAGATAGACCTTTTCCCCAGGCCTATTGGATTAACTGCTCTGATACCACTTTGTAACACCCTTTGTTACACCTTAATAAATTCTAGAAAAATTCGTAATAATTTTTTTTTTTTACTAAAGATATGTTTGTTAAAAAGAAACTATCGGAATAAATTATATACATTATTTCTAAAATACCTCAATATTATTAAAACTTTATAAAGTATTTGTACATTCATCCGAAGAAAATAAACATTAAACATTATAAGAAAGAGAGGAAACTCCATGGCCCAAGAGCAGTTGCCTAGTGACATTATTTATTCATTGGACCACGGTATTCATACCGAGCTCCCTTTCTAGAACGTGCTATATATACTGTCAATGTTCTTCGATCCTTCCCTCTGTACGAACCATTAATTTAAAACATATGAAACAAAAATATAGAGAAAGGAGTGAGAAACAGAATATAATATTCCCAAATGGGACATAAGCAATAAAGGGTTTTCACAAACTAGTATAATAATATCAATCACAATCACAAGCACAATCAATTTATGAATGTATGAATGATATGCCATATCTTCATCATAACTTATCTATATATGTGAGCCCCTTAAATTTTAATTTGCACTGGGCCAACCAGGAGTTTACACTGTTCCATAATTCCGGATAATAATAACATGAACAGCTCAACTGGCATGGAAACACTTAGAGACTAGTCAGATTGAAAAGGTTTTATTGTGAAAGTACCCGACACTAGGGAGCTACCCCAGGTCCCCTGAAGCACCCTTTCACACCCTCTCATCCCAAGGCTCACAATTAAGCCTCCTCTAATGTATCCTCGGTTTCTATAATCCGTCCCCAGACAATATCATTTTGTTTCTCTTCGATGATTCATGATGCATGAACTACTCGCGTATTTAGTTGGTTAAGGCTTTTAGAAACTCAATTATATTATCAGGGCCTATGGATCACGACATAGCCACCCCAGTAAACTGTACTTTTTCAACTTCTCAAATACGCACATAAAATTTTAGTACAGTTCCTTTTTAAATCACAAATCAAATCTCCTTATAAATTTGAGTTTCAAAGCCTTAAATATATTTCACAACCTTCTTTAGAAAGTTTATAGGTCAATTCAAAATCAATTTCTAAAAATTCGAATTTGAAATTATCAATCTTTAAAACCTTAGTACTTGAAAATTTTGTATAATATTTTTATACATTTAAATAATACGTATATATATATTAAAAAAAATTTATTTTTATAAAATAAATTCTCTTTCTTTTTCTTTCTGATAAACTAACTAAAAATCTAAATTTTAGTAAAGATATATACATATATATTAAAAGATAAAAAGAGATTTCTAAAAACTTATGTAGTTTTCTAAGAAATTTCTTAAAAGTAATATAAAAAAAGTAAATAAAGAAGTAGGAGATAAGTAAATTCTTACTGAATTTTAGCTTTCCGCATGCTTGCTATATGCTCAAACTCCACAATACAAGATTATCAATCATAATCAAACATTGTCAATCACAATCAAACATCATAAAGCATAAATAAATATTAACAATCATAATCAAATCAAATAATTAAACATCAGTTATAAATATGATAATTTTAAAATTCAATGGTTATTTAAATTAATAAATTTTGTTTTAAGTTCTATGGTCAATTCCTCGCATAGGTCTATGTAAATCCAAGATAGTCCAATCCTTGCATAGGTCTAGTTCAGTCCATATATGTCATAACAGTCCAAATCCTTGCATAGGTTCAGTCAAGTTCATAATAGTTCAAATCCTTGCATAGGTTCAATCCAGTCCGTATAGGTCATAATAGTTCAAGTTCTTAAATAATTATTTCAGATATTAAGTTACACAAGATGCTTAATTAATAACAATTATTATAAATTTTAAGTTAAAAGTTATTATTTTAAAATAATAATATTGTTATGTTTAAAAGGAGTAGGGGACTCCTCCTAATATTCTTATGTATTTTCATATTATATCCTTAATCTAACCCCCCCTTACCTTGATTTGCTACCAAAAGTGAATTCGCTCTGCGCCTCCAAGTTCTAACAAAATATTAATACTAATTTATTTCAGTATAAGCTTAAGATGAAAATTAAGATTGCTATCAGAATGATAAATAGTAAATGTGCATAGTAATAATAAATAGTAACGGTAAATGGTAAGTCATTACTAGTAACGGTAAATAGTAATTTTTGAATAGTAATAGTAAATAGTAAATTATGAATAGTAACTTTTTGAATAGTAATAGTAAACGGTAAATCATGAACAATAACAGTGAATAGTAAATTTTGAATAGTAACGGTAAATAGTAAATTTTGAATAGTAACAGTAAATAGTAAATTGTGAATAGTAACTTTTTGAATAGTAGTGGTGATCCGGTCCTAACACCGGCCCCCAAGAGCATGGCTTTAATGCTTTGCCAGATCAGCATTTTGAACAAGAGGAGTATGCGATTGAGCACATTATAAACACTTTTATACGGAGTACATACCGCCAGGGCAGGTAACTCCGCCAAGGCATGTTACTCCGCCGAGCCATAAACTCAATATTGGCGGAATACTGAATTTCCCACACTGCGTAACGAGCCCATACTCACAACCCCGGCACGAGATTGACTCTGTCTTGAGAGGTTAATAATGGGAATCACGCTGTCACGCATAAAGGGAAATAACAATAAAATATTAAAGCACTAACGCTTTCCAGACAAGTGGTGATACCTACTACAATAATGGTGCATGTAAACGGCGCAAGGACCCACCACCTTTTCAGCATTATACCTGAAGACAAAGAGCGGGTCCTACCAATAATGGAGCACCAGTAACAGGTATATAAACCTCTCTCGAAAAGGTATAAGTGCTCTCTCCCCATTTCTGAACCTTACTCTCTCTCTTACTTGCATAATTCTCTCTGATCGTCTTTCTAAGTCTTAAAGTATTCTGAAATACTGACTTGAGCGTCGGAGAACGATTGCAGGTACCACCCCCAATCGTGTCAAGGCAGAGGAGGCAATTCCAGGCGGACTACCACATCGCCGTAGAGTGAGTTACACTCCGCCCCAGTATGGTTCAGACTCCGCCTCATCATACGAAGATACTCCACATCTGAACATTTATGTACGACACTTTGTATCAGATTGAGCTGTCTCAAGATCATAACTTTACACCCCCCGTAAAGGACAGATCATTGGCACGCCCAGTGGGACTCGTTAAAGTTATTCCCACCTCTCGTTTAAGAAGTTTGGTCTCTTATTATGAAAGGTAATGGGAGAAACCAACCAGATGGGCACGTGGAAGACATCACTGCCCAGGAACAACCAGTGAACAGGCACTTAGCTCTTGAGTCGCCTGTGGAAAGTTCAAGAAGAATGGTGCAGGTTTCAGCACCAAATCTAAAGGATGAGATGATAAGAAAGCTGAGGGAGGAACTGATGGAATTGAAACGCGAAAGAAAGAGCGTGGAGGAGAGAGCCATGTCTCTGATCAAGGGGTCACATCACACAACCGAGGGAGAAAAATCCTTTACCCCCCAGTATTCAAATATCCCACAGTTGAAGGGAAGCCATGTACCTGGGGGCAGATGAAGATGTCATTTGCAGGATGTTCCCTCGGATTCTTGTTGATGATGCCCTTAACCGATTCAGGAAGCTACCATCAGGTTCCATTAACTCATGGGAAGGAATGGCAACAGCGTCTGTTGACCACTTTGTCATCTCCAATGATACTCCCAGAACATCTCATACCTTGGCTCAGATTAGGCAGGGGGAGCATGAAACTCTCAAAGACTTCTTGAAGAGGTTTCACAAGGAAGCAGCTGCTGTTCCAAAATTGGCATACGCACTTCAATTGCACATAGCAATAGAAGCTTTGCATCCAAGCTCTGCTTTTGCCATGTCATTGGCAAAGAATCCTCCAGTGAATTTTGAAGAATTCAAGAGGAAAGCATCCAAGTATGTGAGCATTGAAATACGCTTGGAAGCAACAGCGGCAAGAGAGAAATCCCCAACGTTACAATAGAGTGATAAGAGCAGATCCAGATCAGGTTTTTACCAAGAAGGTCTCATGAGTCATAACCTCGACTCATCTCTCTTTCTCTCTTTTGTAATTCATAGTTAATGAAATACTCTAAATGGTTTACCCATTGTCTTCATGATTTTATTCGATGCACAACACTGTTGTGACAAGATACTTTCAGGACGGATGATCCTAACAATGTATCCGTTGTTAGCGATGAACCTCTTCGAAGGTACAACTGGGTGAACCACCCCATTCGAAGACTACATGGGTTGTAGGAAGTCTTTGAAGACACAATCCATACTCCTACAATTGAGAAATGTCTCCAGGGCGGATTATCTCAATCACTTAATCTGTGATCTGACGATGTAACTCTTGGAGTTGTGTACTTTTCCAGAACGGATAACCTCAGTCACCCATTATGTGATATGACGATGTAACTCCTGACGTGGTGTACCTGCCCAGGACGGATGATCTCAATCACCCATGCTGTGATCTGACGATGTAACTCCTGGCGCCATACACACCCCAAGGACGGATGATCTCAATCACCTAATATGTGACCTGACGATGTAGTTCCTGGTATCGTACACATCCCCAAGACGGATGATCTCAATCACTTATGAGGTGATTCGACGATAAAACTCCTGGTACGAATAATTCTCATCATCATCCTTATGATGGAAGTCTTTGAAGACTCAATCTGACCTCAATATTGATCACGCTGAACGGATTATTAAATGCTTTCCTGCATTCAATCTTTACTCTAACTTTGAATTGATTATCCATGGCAGAATTTATTCCCATGCAGATAAGACAACGGCTCCAACATGCAATAACGCTTCGCAAACGGAGTCAACAAAAACTCCTTGGGGGAATTGGTGTCACAGCTATATGCTGCACCATACCGACCCTAAGGTACAGAAAACTCCTTGGGGGGAAAGGATTGGTGTCTCAGCTATATGCTGCACCATACCGACCCTAAGGTCCAGAAAACTCCTTGGGGGGAAAGGATTGGTGTCACAGCTATATGCTGCACCATACCGACCCTAAGGTCCTGCAGGCCGCCTCTGGAAAGAACTGGTGTCACAGCTAAAGACTGCACTAATTCGTCCCCAAGGTCCTGCAGGCTTCTTGTGGAAAGAGCTGGTGTCACAGCTATATGCTGCACTACGCTAACTCCAAAACACAACCAATTTCTTGCAGGAACAACTGGTGTCACAGCTATATGCTGCACCATACCGCCTCAAAGGATGAATTGGTGTCACAGCTATATGCTGCACCATACCGCCTCAAAGGTACAACCAATTTTTTGCAGGATGAATTGGTGTCACAGCTATATGCTGCACCATACCGCCTCAAAGGTACAATCAATTTCTTGCAGGAATAACTGGTGTCACGGCTATATGCTGCACCATACCGCCTCAAAGGATGAATTGGTGTCACAGCTATATGCTGCACCATACCACCTCAAAGGTCTAACCAATTTCTTACAGGATAAATTGGTGTCACAGTTATATGCTGCACCATACCGCCTCAAAGGTCTAACCAATTTTTTGGAGATACTCCGCCTTCTTACGGAATACAACTCTTGGAGATTCCTAAGAGGCTACCCTGCCTTCTTACGGAATCAACCTCCTTGGAAATTCCTAAGAGGCTATTCCGCCTTCTTACGGAATCCATTTTCTATGAAATTCCTAAGAGGCCACTCCGCCTTCTTACGGAATTCAACTCTTGAAATTCCTAAGAGGCTACCCCGCCTTCTTACGGAATCAACCTTCTTAGAAATTCCTAAGAGGCTACTCCGCCTTCTTACGGAATTCAACTCTTGGAAATTCCTAAGAGGCTACTCCGCCCTCTTACGGAATCCAGTTCCTTGAGATTCCTAAGAGGCTACTCCGCCTTCTTACGGAATACAACTCTTCGAAATTCCTAAGAGGCTATTCCGCCTTCTTACGGAATCCAATTTCTATGAAATTCCTAAGAGGCCACTCCGCCTTCTTACGGAATTCAACTCTTGAAATTCCTAAGAGGCTACCCCGCCTTCTTACGGAATCAACCTTCTTGGAAATTCCTAAGAGGCTACTCCGCCTTCTTACGGAATTCAACTCTTGGAAATTCCTAAGAGGCTACTCCGCCCTCTTACGGAATCCAGTTCCTTGAGATTCCTAAGAGGCTACTCCGCCTTCTTACGGAATACAACTCTTGGAGATTCCTAAGAGGCTACCCCGCCTTCTTACGGAATCAACCTCCTTGGAAATTCCTAAGAGGCTATTCCGCCTTCTTATGGAATCCAATTTCTATGAAATTCCTAAGAGGCCACTCCGCCTTCTTACGGAATTCAACTCTTGGAGATTCCTAAGAGGCTACCCCGCCTTCTTACGGAATCAACCTCCTTGGAAATTCCTAAGAGGCCACTCCGCCTTCTTACGGAATCCAACTTCATTAAATTCCTAAGAGGCTACTCCGCCTTCTTACGGAATACAACTCATTGGAATTCCCAAGAGGCCACTCCGCCTTCTTACGGAATCCAACTTCATTGAAATTCCTAAGAGGCTACTCCGCCTCCTTACGGAATCCAACTTCTTTGAAATTCCTAAGAGGCTACTCCGCCTCCTTACGGAATCCAACTTCTTTAAAATTCCTAAGAGGCTACTCCGCCTTCTTACGGAATCCAACTTCTTTGAAATTCCTAAGAGGCTACTCCGCCTTCTTACGGAATCCAACTTCTTTGAAATTCCTAAGAGGCTACTCCGCCTTCTTACAGAATCCAACTTCTTTGAAATTCCTAAGAGGCTACTCCGCCTTCTTACGGAATCCAACTTCTTTGAAATTCCTAAGAGGCTACTCCGCCTCCTTACGGAATTCAACCCCACTGAAATTCTCAAGAGGCCATTATGTAACATCCTATTTTCATCACAAATAGGAAATAGATATTAATATATATTTCTTGAGAAATACTTACTATAAGTTAGTTTATTATTATCATTTTTTTAAAATTTTGGTATTTATATTTTTATTATTTGTTTTTTTAATAATAATAATAATAAAATGAAAATATTTTTGAATGAGAATTTTAAAGTGACTTAATTAGTATTCACTAATTAAGAAAATTATATTAAGAATTTTTAATATCTCTGTTATTCACCATTTTTATTTTATGTTGTTATATTTTTATTTTACATATTTAAGATTTAACTCTTATTAGAATTTTAAAATAAAATTTTGAAGGAATTAGACTATGGTTCTTTTAAACTTTTTGATCTACATAATATTTATGATTTTCTGGAATTTTTTGAAAATTTTGAATTATTTTAATAAAATAATATATTTTAAATAATTTTAAATTCATATAAAGTTGCTTAAAATTAAAAATATTTACAAGAATGTAAAGTTAAATTATAAGAAAATTTTCTAAAATCCATTTCAAGTAGACTTATCTAAAAATTATCGGTTTGAGAAAAATCTTGATTTTTTCTAATCGTTAAAAAATTAGAAACGTATCAATAAATTTTTATTAACAGAAAATTTTAGATTTTTAAAATTTCAGCTTTATATTACTTATTATAAAATTAGTGAGGACTGATATAATATCGCTAAATTTCAAAAAGGACTCATTTTGAATATTTAAAATATACCGAGTGAAGGGTTACTATTTGACTTAATAATTTTGCCGACAATTACTATGCAAATCACTGTGCATGTATGAAATTTTCAAAAGATGCACAGTAACCTGGAATAAAAAATTCAAAAATGCATAGTACTTTTATATTAAAATAATGGAATGCATAGTAAATTTTTTTCCTATAAATACCGAAGGATTTCTTCTTTAGAATTCACAATTTCAGATTAAGTTTTCTTAATATAGTAGTGCTAGTGAGATAGTGGTGGAAGTGAGAGAGAGAAGAAAAGTTTTTGGAGAGAAGGTTCTGCCAAAATCCTAAGGTAAGAATACTTCTCTTTTATATTTTTTTGGGTTATTTTTATATCGTTTTTAGAAATCTGTTATTATACTGGAAATAATATTATTTTAAGTTACTATTCTGCATAGTAAACACTATTTCAATAGTAAATTACTATTTCAATAGTAAATTACTATTCAAATAGTAAATTACTATTTACTGTTACTATTTACCATTACTATTCACGATTTACTATTTACTGTTACTATTCACGTTTTACTATTTACTGTTACTATTCACGTTTTACTATTTATTGTTACTATTTACGATTTACTATTCACTATTCACTATTCACTATTCACTATTCAAAATTTACCATTTTTTTATTTTAAGTTGTAATCTTAATTTTCACCTTGTAATTATATTAAAATGAAATTGGTATGTTTTAGAACTCGGAGACGAGGCGCGCATGGATTTTCAATAACGAATCGGTATACAAGAGGTAAGGGGGAGTGAGATAAAAATATAATATGAAAGACATAAGAATAAAGGGAGGAGTCCCTTACTCCTTTTAAATTTAATAATATTATTATAAAGTAATAACTTCTCAACTTAAAATTTATAATAAATTTAATATACTGTGTAACTTATTCTGAAATATCTATACATAGATCTGAATTATTATAACTTATACGGACTGAACTAAACCTATGCAAGGACTTGGATTTTTATATCCTATATGGATCGAACTAAACCTATGCAAGGACTTGGAATATTATGACCTGTCTAGACTGAACTATACCTATGCGAAGACTGGATATATGGACTTATATAGACCTGTGCGAGGAATGGACTATAAGGACTCAAAATCAAATCTACTAATTTAAATAACCATTAAAAATTTGAATTATATTTATAAGCGATATTTAGTTGATTTGACTTGATTATAATTAATTATATTTGATTTCGATTAATGATATTGTGATTTATAATATTAGACTGTGATTAATAATATTCAATTATGATTGATGATATTTGATTGTGATTGATGAGATTACTATACTTGATTGTGGTTGATGAATGATTGATGATCTTGTGATATGAAGTTTGAGCATATAGCAAGCAT
This sequence comes from Clitoria ternatea, assembly GCA_037962975.1. Classification (NCBI taxonomy): domain Eukaryota; kingdom Viridiplantae; phylum Streptophyta; class Magnoliopsida; order Fabales; family Fabaceae; genus Clitoria; species Clitoria ternatea. The sequence continues at coordinate 284,295,966 of CM075670.1, forward strand.
GACGGAAAGTTAAAACTCAGTAAGAATTTTCTTACCTTACTCTTTAAATTTTTATTCCAAGAGAAAGTATTTTGTAATTATTTTAGTTTTTTATTTCTTCTTATAAATAATTTTTATTAACTTTATTTTTAATCTCAATAATAAAATCTAGTATTAGAAAGAAGCTATTTTATGAAAATCAGAGGTTGAGATAATTAATTCTTGAATTAAAGAAAATTTTTATAGTTTTAAGTATTCTTAGTTAATGATTTTAAATTATTTTCTTTAGAAATTAGAAGTTTAAAGTAAATTATTTTGGTTTTCCCCAACGAAATAACTAAAGAATATTTTGTGGAGATTTCAAAAACTCAATCTAGTTAAGATTTAAATTGAGAAAGATTATGTAAATATATGAAGGTTTTTAAGAGAAAGCTTTGAAATATTTAAGGCTTGGAAACTCAATTTTGGTAAGATCTGAATTTGAAGACTGTACTAAATTATTTCAGTATAACAGAAGTTCAAAGAAGAACTTATGGAAATGTACAGTTTATTGTGATGATTTTGTGAACCTTTATGGTATTTAATAATTGAGTTTCTAAAAGCCTTAACCAACTAAATATGCGAGTAGTTCATGCATCATGAATCATTAAAGAGAATTGAGATGTGATATTGCCTGGGGACGGATTATAGAAACCGAGGATACATTAGAGGAGGCTTAATTGCGAGCCTTGGGATGAGAGAGTGTGAAAGGGTGCTTCAGGTGACCTGGGGTCGCTCCCTAGTGTCGGGTACTTTCACAATAAAAACTTTCTCAGTCTGACTAGTCTCTAAGTGTTTCCACGCCAGTTGAGCTGTTCATATGCCATGAAGGCATTTATGTTATTATTATCCAGAATTTATGAAACAGTGTAAACTCCTGGTTGGCCCAGTGCAAACTAAAACTTTAAGGGCCCACATGCATAAACTGAATGAGACAGTAGCATAAGCATTTCATAACATTCATGTGATTGTGACATTCTATATGGATGGTTATGAATGAAAATATAAGTGTTATGTATGTGGAAACCCTATATTCATAATTGATTGTATATGAGATTATGACTGATATTACTATATTAGTTTGTGAAAACCCTTATGCTTATGTCTTATCTGTAATATATTATATTTTGTTTCTCACTCCTTCTTGTTTGAATTTTTGTGTCCAAAATATATGTTATATGATATATAGCTAGCAGTCCAAGATGGAAGGATATATAATTACAAGAGGATAAAGTGGTCTCATTCTCAATCGATTAGATGAAGAGATATGACAAGAGTAGGATTCAAAACTCGATGGTTCAAGGACTAGGAAATGATTGTTCACATTTGTAGTAGAGGTATAGTTTAGTTTTATTTTGCCTTATTACAATATCAAGTAGATAATTGTAACAAGGTAAAGGTTAAACTTTGATAAACTCTTTCATTCGGATATAATATTGTAATGATTTATCACTTATGATTTCTATAAATTATTTTGTCATTATGGACAAATATTGAAAGACAATTTTTTTTTTTTACTTTCAATATTCAAAGGAAATCAGATGTATATACGTCCTTGTATACACGAGATAAAGAGTGATAAATATGTATATCTTTCTAAAAGTTTTTTTTTAAAAGTAAGAAGAATACATATATATCTCGTGTATATAAGGGGGTGTTACAAAGTGGTATCAGAGCAGTTCAATCCAAACCGGCTTGTGGTATGGTCTTACTAGCGTGTTAGTGTACTCTGATGGTTGAGTTTGACAAGAGATTTTATGGTTGAGAAAAGAGGAAATTTTATTAGAGTAAATGGTAAGAAGTAAGTGAAGAAAAATTAGGAGTATAGAAAGAAGGAACTAATTTTAAGTTCATAAGAAGTATAAGTTAAAACTTTATAGCCTGTTACTTGAAAAATGTTATTGCAGGGATTATCAGAAACTGGCCATTCTGAAGTCTTTCTTGACATTGTTTAAGTACAGGCCTTAATGTATGGTGGAATGATAAGGTAAATTAACTAATGCAGTTATTTCCTTTTATTCCAAATGTATTGTATGGTGTTTGATTCTCTGATTAATATGTGATAGTGAAATATTCTAACATTTTCCTGTTTTACAATATGGTATGAGACAACAAGGGAGATAAGACAATAGAAAATTCTTAGAAATATTTTGGTATGAATTCTAGACTGGAGCTGTCGTGACTTTGACTACTTAGTTATAAACTATCGGGACTGATCACCCCGAATGATTTGCACTAAGTAGTGAAAGACATGTCAAAAGAAGGATGTTAAGATCAACGAATTTAACCTTGGGTTAATGTAGTATATGGAGAAATGGAGATAAACTCAATAAATTCTATTAGGATATTCCTTACCATGTCCTTGAAGTTGTAAGAGATACTTGTGTGAATTAGAATTCCAATGGGTAAATAACTGTTGTAATCCCAAACTAGTATAACAAATTCTTTAAGATAGAATCATAGTTTTTCCTTTGGTGATATATTTTGAAAAGAAAAATGTGTGGATGTATACTTTATAAAAAAATATGATAATTTATAACTTGTTTGATATAACAAATAATCATATTAGGAATTGTATCTCTGGCTATTTGTATTGATTCTTCTTTTGTATGACATATAAAATATGTTAATTATTGTTTGATTTGATGAAGTTTTCATTTATGATGTGTACGATTGAATAATATATATGATGGTTATGTGTGTAAATATATGAATTAATGAAACTTTTATGATTGTGACATCGAATGTAATTAACCATATATTTTTGAATTTTTTTTAAATTGATTTATTGTGATAAATATATCAATGAATGACCTAAAATAAGCATTATAGATCTTTGGAAGACATCGATATTGGTTTAATATTTAGAAATTGTGACATAAAATATTTTTGTGATTCCTAACAATATGATACATGTTTATCAAGTTATTTTCTTTTAGTCATCGATTTTGTTCGACGAATATATATACATGATATAAATCATTGTTATGTAATGACCATTGTAGATTTAAAATAAAGAAATGTGTTAGTAAACCATGAGGAAGTAGATATGAACCTTTACTTATTGATTGCATAAGTCTTAGTTACCTATAAAAAAATATTCAAGTGAATATTTCTAAGTCAACGTAGTGATTTGTGATCATTTAAGATTGGAGAATTTATCAAATATATGTAATGGTTGTAGTCAATTATAATGGAATGTGTAATCACTTAGTTAAGGAATATTTGATTCATTATAGAAGACAATAAGAAATGATTACATACCCTGGATTATCATGAAGCAAAGACCACAAGGATTTAACTAGTACAACATGGACTAAGACATATTTATCCTTTCTCACTAGGATAATTTATTATACACGATTACATTAAGGAAAATAAAATAGAACATCTAGTATATCATAGATAGAGGTCTAAGAGTCTTGGCAATACAAAAATTATCCAAACTAGAGAAATAATCATAACGATTATAAGAAGTGAAGCACTTGTTACCACAACTTGTAGTCCATCCCGACTTCGTTCTTCCTTACTTCTAGGAAGGTTAGCCATCGAATAGTATGATAGTACTTGAAAAAAAAAAGATTAAAGAAATTAGAAAGAAGAGAGAAACTAAGAAACCTTGAAGTTGTGATAGGAAGTGAGAATGGAATGAGAATTTATAAGCAAGCAAGGGAGGGAGAGTTGCAACGGTCATAAACGGCTAGTCCAACGGCTAGTCCAACGGCTAGTTGCTAACGGCTAGTTGTCCAGTAATTAATTCTTAGCAGTCCATTTTACTATATTACGAGTAGGAATTTTAATTAATAGATGTTATGGATTATGTTAAGTAAGATTTTAATAGATTGAGAAACGTAATTATTGAGGTGTTTAGAGTTAACCATCAATTTATGATGAGCATGGTTGACAAAATTAAGACGAGTAATATTTTTGAATTAAGGAAAAAAATACAGATAAGATTAAAAAAAGAGAGATAAATGGCAATGTTAAGGAAAATGTACACAATTGCCAAGGAAACTAGAAATATATTTTAGAACAGTTCAGTTAGTTTAGCTATGGTAAGATTTATTAACAATATTAAATTTCGAGGATGAAATTTCTTTTAGGGGAGTAGAGTTGTAACATCCTATTTTCATCACAAATAGGAAATAGATATTAATATATATTTCTTGAGAAATACTTACTATAAGTTAGTTTATTATTATCATTTTTTTAAAATTTTGGTATTTATATTTTTATTATTTGTTTTTTTAATAATAATAATAATAAAATGAAAATATTTTTGAATGAGAATTTTAAAGTGACTTAATTAGTATTCACTAATTAAGAAAATTATATTAAGAATTTTTAATATCTCTGTTATTCACCATTTTTATTTTATGTTGTTATATTTTTATTTTACATATTTAAGATTTAACTCTTATTAGAATTTTAAAATAAAATTTTGAAGGAATTAGACTATGGTTCTTTTAAACTTTTTGATCTACATAATATTTATGATTTTCTGGAATTTTTTGAAAATTTTGAATTATTTTAATAAAATAATATATTTTAAATAATTTTAAATTCATATAAAGTTGCTTAAAATTAAAAATATTTACAAGAATGTAAAGTTAAATTATAAGAAAATTTTCTAAAATCCATTTCAAGTAGACTTATCTAAAAATTATCGGTTTGAGAAAAATCTTGATTTTTTCTAATCGTTAAAAAATTAGAAACGTATCAATAAATTTTTATTAACAGAAAATTTTAGATTTTTAAAATTTCAGCTTTATATTACTTATTATAAAATTAGTGAGGACTGATATAATATCGCTAAATTTCAAAAAGGACTCATTTTGAATATTTAAAATATACCGAGTGAAGGGTTACTATTTGACTTAATAATTTTGCCGACAATTACTATGCAAATCACTGTGCATGTATGAAATTTTCAAAAGATGCACAGTAACCTGGAATAAAAAATTCAAAAATGCATAGTACTTTTATATTAAAATAATGGAATGCATAGTAAATTTTTTTCCTATAAATACCGAAGGATTTCTTCTTTAGAATTCACAATTTCAGATTAAGTTTTCTTAATATAGTAGTGCTAGTGAGATAGTGGTGGAAGTGAGAGAGAGAAGAAAAGTTTTTGGAGAGAAGGTTCTGCCAAAATCCTAAGGTAAGAATACTTCTCTTTTATATTTTTTGGGTTATTTTTATATCGTTTTTAGAAATCTGTTATTATACTGGAAATAATATTATTTTAAGTTACTATTCTGCATAGTAAACACTATTTCAATAGTAAATTACTATTTCAATAGTAAATTACTATTCAAATAGTAAATTACTATTTACTGTTACTATTTACCATTACTATTCACGATTTACTATTTACTGTTACTATTCACGTTTTACTATTTACTGTTACTATTCACGTTTTACTATTTATTGTTACTATTTACGATTTACTATTCACTATTCACTATTCACTATTCAAAATTTACCATTTTTTTATTTTAAGTTGTAATCTTAATTTTCACCTTGTAATTATATTAAAATGAAATTGGTATGTTTTAGAACTCGGAGACGAGGCGCGCATGGATTTTCAATAACGAATCGGTATACAAGAGGTAAGGGGGAGTGAGATAAAAATATAATATGAAAGACATAAGAATAAAGGGAGGAGTCCCTTACTCCTTTTAAATTTAATAATATTATTATAAAGTAATAACTTCTCAACTTAAAATTTATAATAAATTTAATATACTGTGTAACTTATTCTGAAATATCTATACATAGATCTGAATTATTATAACTTATACGGACTGAACTAAACCTATGCAAGGACTTGGATTTTTATATCCTATATGGATCGAACTAAACCTATGCAAGGACTTGGAATATTATGACCTGTCTAGACTGAACTATACCTATGCGAAGACTGGATATATGGACTTATATAGACCTGTGCGAGGAATGGACTATAAGGACTCAAAATCAAATCTACTAATTTAAATAACCATTAAAAATTTGAATTATATTTATAAGCGATATTTAGTTGATTTGACTTGATTATAATTAATTATATTTGATTTCGATTAATGATATTGTGATTTATAATATTAGACTGTGATTAATAATATTCAATTATGATTGATGATATTTGATTGTGATTGATGAGATTACTATACTTGATTGTGGTTGATGAATGATTGATGATCTTGTGATATGAAGTTTGAGCATATAGCAAGCATGACGGAAAGTTAAAACTCAGTAAGAATTTTCTTACCTTACTCTTTAAATTTTTATTCCAAGAGAAAGTATTTTGTAATTATTTTAGTTTTTTATTTCTTCTTATAAATAATTTTTATTAACTTTATTTTTAATCTCAATAATAAAATCTAGTATTAGAAAGAAGCTATTTTATGAAAATCAGAGGTTGAGATAATTAATTCTTGAATTAAAGAAAATTTTTATAGTTTTAAGTATTCTTAGTTAATGATTTTAAATTATTTTCTTTAGAAATTAGAAGTTTAAAGTAAATTATTTTGGTTTTCCCCAACGAAATAACTAAAGAATATTTTGTGGAGATTTCAAAAACTCAATCTAGTTAAGATTTAAATTGAGAAAGATTATGTAAATATATGAAGGTTTTTAAGAGAAAGCTTTGAAATATTTAAGGCTTGGAAACTCAATTTTGGTAAGATCTGAATTTGAAGACTGTACTAAATTATTTCAGTATAACAGAAGTTCAAAGAAGAACTTATGGAAATGTACAGTTTATTGTGATGATTTTGTGAACCTTTATGGTATTTAATAATTGAGTTTCTAAAAGCCTTAACCAACTAAATATGCGAGTAGTTCATGCATCATGAATCATTAAAGAGAATTGAGATGTGATATTGCCTGGGGACGGATTATAGAAACCGAGGATACATTAGAGGAGGCTTAATTGCGAGCCTTGGGATGAGAGAGTGTGAAAGGGTGCTTCAGGTGACCTGGGGTCGCTCCCTAGTGTCGGGTACTTTCACAATAAAAACTTTCTCAGTCTGACTAGTCTCTAAGTGTTTCCACGCCAGTTGAGCTGTTCATATGCCATGAAGGCATTTATGTTATTATTATCCAGAATTTATGAAACAGTGTAAACTCCTGGTTGGCCCAGTGCAAACTAAAACTTTAAGGGCCCACATGCATAAACTGAATGAGACAGTAGCATAAGCATTTCATAACATTCATGTGATTGTGACATTCTATATGGATGGTTATGAATGAAAATATAAGTGTTATGTATGTGGAAACCCTATATTCATAATTGATTGTATATGAGATTATGACTGATATTACTATATTAGTTTGTGAAAACCCTTATGCTTATGTCTTATCTGTAATATATTATATTTTGTTTCTCACTCCTTCTTGTTTGAATTTTTGTGTCCAAAATATATGTTATATGATATATAGCTAGCAGTCCAAGATGGAAGGATATATAATTACAAGAGGATAAAGTGGTCTCATTCTCAATCGATTAGATGAAGAGATATGACAAGAGTAGGATTCAAAACTCGATGGTTCAAGGACTAGGAAATGATTGTTCACATTTGTAGTAGAGGTATAGTTTAGTTTTATTTTGCCTTATTACAATATCAAGTAGATAATTGTAACAAGGTAAAGGTTAAACTTTGATAAACTCTTTCATTCGGATATAATATTGTAATGATTTATCACTTATGATTTCTATAAATTATTTTGTCATTATGGACAAATATTGAAAGACAATTTTTTTTTTTTACTTTCAATATTCAAAGGAAATCAGATGTATATACGTCCTTGTATACACGAGATAAAGAGTGATAAATATGTATATCTTTCTAAAAGTTTTTTTTTAAAAGTAAGAAGAATACATATATATCTCGTGTATATAAGGGGGTGTTACACATTACGCCTCATTATTGAATTTACTTCAGTTAAAATTCCTAAGAGGCTATTCCGCCTCCCTACTGAAGTTACTTCACCAAAATTTCAAAGGGGCTACCCCGCCTCGTTATACTTAGTCATATTTCATTAAGTCCTCAGATGAATATCCCGCCTTCTCGATATCATTTTACAAGGCATAAATACGACGGACTCAAACACTGCTTATATGAACAAGTATACATTTGCAGAAAATATGCTTCATTAATATTGTCAAGGATTGATAAAAGTCCAGAGCCTATCCTGGAACAAGGCAATATTAACAAAATGCAAAAAATAAAAGCTTGCGAAGGGTTTCAGGAGCTGGTCTTTAAGGGTCGGACGACATCCCTTCTTGTTGGGCAGAGGTGGCCTGACCTTCACCAGGTTTGCTTAAACTTTGAGAGGGAGGCAAGTCCGCCAAGATATATTCAACACTGGGCGCAGGAGCATGACCCCCTTGAACAGGCACCATCAATTCTCCATTGATAAATTCGTAGTAGGGATGAATGCCTGTGGTGGAGAGAGCAACACCTGGATGGCGATAACGGAGTTGGCGAACAGCCATGCTGAAAGCATCATCAATCGCCGCCTCAGCTGCATCCAAGGCAGATTCTAACTCCTTGTCGAGCCTCTTATTGGTGGCATCTGAGGCAGTCTTTTCAGCTTGCAGCTCTTGAACCTGCACTTCAAGGTTACCATATGCAGTTGCTGCTTCGCCCAACTCCGCCGCCCAGGCGTCTTCAGCTATGGTTTTATTTATTTCTATGGAGACCAGCCTCTGCTGAAGAATGCTCACATCTCCGCCCAAAATTTGGTTCTGCTGATTTAAATTTGAAACTTGTTGCTTCAGCAGAACATTATCAGCCTTGACCTGGGAAAGTCCACTCACCTCCTCGCCCAGCTTTTTATTCTGTTGTTCTAGCAGGACCTTCTCAGCCTTCACCTTAGCCAACTCCTCCGTCAACTTCTTGATGTCGGAGTCGGCGGTGTCAAGATGTTTGTCCTTGGCCTTGATCACCTCGGACAGCTGCTCATTGTCATGTTCCAAGCTACGAATCTTTTCCACAGACTCGTGGTAAGACGCCTGAAACATGTTGGCCTCGGCAGCAACGTCAGCTATCCGGGGGACAGAGGCCAAGAAACCATCTATCTCTGCAAGGTGCCACCTCGCAGCTGCAGCAGCCTCAGGAACCTCCTCAAAGTCGATGTCGGGGCGGAGGATGAATTCTGGATCACGCCTCTCTGACTGGCGGGATCCCGTATTTACAAAGTACAAAAAGGGATTCAAGCGAGACCCCGCCTGGGGCAAAGAGACAAACCGCCTGGATGATTCCCCTGGCACATCAATGGGGAAAATTGCTGTCCCTCGAGTGGTCAAGCTCAAGGCCGGATCCTCAGACGGGCGGACTGGGGAAATTTGAACTCTCTCTGCCTCGTCCCCCGTAACTTGGTCAGGAGAGGCTTGGAATCCCTCCGCTTGCTCCCCCACGAAATCTTCTTCGAGGATGCCTTCAACACCGCCCATATCAGCAGAAGTACCCATAACAGGTACCTCCTAAGTCTCCTCCAAGTCAATGGCAACATCGATTGATGTCCCTTCCTCAGCCCTCTTCTTGCCCTTAGTCCTTCTCCTTTGCAAGGCATGAAGATCTACATCCTCTTCTTCCTCTTCAGCAGCTTCTGGTTCTTGGCGTTTTTTAGAACGCCTTTCAACAGCAGCTGCTGAAGACCCTGCACCACCTTCAAAATTCACTATGTTGGTGGATGCAGGGAAAGGAAGGGTCTTTGTAAGAGCAGCAGTCAGACTCCTCCTGGGCTGCACATTGTTCTCCGCATTAATTTCCCTGCGGCTCATTCGGATCTGCCTGATGCGCTCCATCCCAGGGAATGTAGCAATTTCTCCTGTAAAACAACATGCATAAATTTGATCAAAAAGTGCAGGAAACAACAAGAGTAATATTCAAGCCAAATGTCTTAACGTATTACTTAAATATCCCTGAGCATCCCGCCCAAAAAACCTTCGATATAAAATCAGCTTGTGGACGGAGTTGTACTCCTTCAAAGTTCGAAGTACTTCCACAGACGCCGCCGATAGAGCACCCTCTTCAACTTCATACGCTCGCTTGGTTAAGAGAAAGTGCTCATGTGTCCACGCAACTGGGAATCGATCAATTCCCTCTTTATTCCGCCAGAAGACGGACTCCCCCTTCTTCACAGAAACCTTTACAAAACTTTTTCTGAAGTGGAGTCCGCCTTCCTTGGCGGAGTCCGCAAACGATTTGAAGTTTAAAATCTTCGGCTCCGCCCGAAGAGTAACAAGGCCCATAGCGCCTGTTTTTACGTTCACCCTCCTCATGATGCGGCAGAAAGAAAAGAACAACGCCACAGTAGGCGTAAACTCCAGATGCTCCGCCATCACCTCAAAGCTTCGAACTATTCCCCAACCATTTGGGTGCAGCTGAGAAGGAGCACAATCCAAGAACCTCAGCATGCCCATCTGGAATCTGTTCAAGGGGAAACGCACTCCCAGCTGAGTGAACAGAATATCGTACATATATATTGTACGATTATTCTGAGGACGATGGCAAATCCTTTCGAATGTCTTAGGAGAGCGAACAATGAACCTATCTTCATACCGTTCATCTTTCCAGATAGGCACAGACAGCTCCACTACACCGCCACTAGTTGTTGCATGGCGAGAGGAAGTACCCTTAACATCCTCCTCAACCCAACAATAACGATCAATCTCGAGCGTCTTCTCCCAGTCCAGTCCATGCAACACGACGTTTTGACACTCTGCCATTGTCAATACTTGGGTATGGGAAACACCTCCTGACACAAATGAATGTACAGCATTACTAAAGTACTCCACGCTGCTGTAAAACGTCGAGTCCCTCCCAGTATAAAAAGCCTCATCTTCACTCTCAATATCAGAAAACATGGGACGAACAGAAACCCTAGAATGAGACTCTGACCTCTTTCCTCTCATCTTCCTTTTTACGAACACACAAAAAGGAAAACTAAAGCTAACCCAATGGAAATGAAGAAGCAAAGAAGAGGAAGAAGCAAGTACCTTAAGCTTCTGAAAGATAGAAGAACTCCAAACACCAATAAACTCGCAAGAGAGTAGCAAAAACACTTTCAGCGAACAAATACGAAGTGAGAGATGAAGCAAAACATTTCCCTTCTGAGAGTTTACCTATTTATAGGCATGGCTTGGGGGGAAATAAGCGAATCCTCAGAAATCTCGAAGATGTGTTTGCAGCCGTTAGATAAATCTCATCAACGGTTCTAAAATTGAAATATGCGTTTACAACCGTTGGATTTGTCTCACTGACGGTTCCTTTTTTGCTGAAACCAATAGATATATCTAAGGGCAGATATTTCATGGGCCACGTTTTCAAAATCCAAAGCCCACGGTAATAACCTCGAAAACGGTTCTCAATTGCCATCACGCGCATTTATGTCCCATCATTGGAATGGCAATCGTTACGAGGGCATACGTGGCAATGGGAGACTGAAGAATAAAAAACGTGGTTTTGAGGCGCATTAATGACAGGCGTGTCAAGTAGTGACAGCCAATAAATGCACGAAAACACTTGTCCATAAATCCTGAAATAACAAGCGCCGCCTAAACCCATGCCTACAAAAGCTAAACTTAAAGTGTTATAGCTCATTAAAGTGACTCCGCCAGTCACTATAACAAGCTAGGGGGCATATGATAGTGACAGCCAATAAATGCACGAAAACACTTGTCCATAAATCCTGAAATAACAAGCGCCGCCTAAACCCATGCCTACAAAAGCTAAACTTAAAGTGTTATAGCTCATTAAAGTGACTCCGCCAGTCACTATAACAAGCTAGGGGGCATATGATCCGGTCCTAACACCGGCCCCCAAGAGCATGGCTTTAATGCTTTGCCAGATCAGCATTTTGAACAAGAGGAGTATGCGATTGAGCACATTATAAACACTTTTATACGGAGTACATACCGCCAGGGCAGGTAACTCCGCCAAGGCATGTTACTCCGCCAAGGAACATAACCCCGCCAAGGCATGTTACTCCGCCAAGCCATAAACTCAATATTGGCGGAATACTGAATTTCCCACACTGCGTAGCGAGCCCATACTCACAACCCCGGCACGAGATTGACTCTGTCTTGAGAGGTTAATAATGGGAATCACGCTGTCACGCATAAAGGGAAATAACAATAAAATATTAAAGCACTAACGCTTTCCAGACAAGTGGTGATACCTACTACAATAATGGTGCATGTAAACGGCGTAAGGACCCACCACCTTTTCAGCATTATGCCTGAAGACAAGGAGCGGGTCCTACCAATAATGGAGCACCAGTAACAGGTATATAAACCTCTCTCGAAAAGGTATAAGTGCTCTCTCCCCATTTCTGAACCTTACTCTTTCTCTTACTTGCATAATTCTCTCTGATCGTCTTTCTAAGTCTTAAAGTATTCTGAAATACTGACTTGAGCGTCGGAGAACGATTGCAGGTACCACCCCCAATCGTGTCAAGGCAGAGGAGGCAATTCCAGGCGGACTACCACATCGCCGTAGAGTGAGTTACACTCCGCCCCAGTATGGTTCAGACTCCGCCTCATCATACGAAGATACTCCACATCTGAACATTTATGTACGACACTTTGTATCAGATTGAGCTGTCTCAAGATCATAACTTTATACCCCCCGTAAAGGACGGATCAAGTGGTAAATGGTAAATCATGAACAATAACAGTGAATAGTAAATTTTGAATAGTAATGGTAAATAGTAAATTTTGAATAGTAACAGTAAATAGTAAAAATAACACAGCGATAATTTATTTTTACTATAGTAACTTATTCATAATAGTACTAGTATATCAATGGTTTAAGAGTGCTAAAAAAAATAAACTAAAATTATAAAAATAATATAGAAGAAAGTTATTACCTTACACCTCCGGCAGAACTTCTTTTTACCAAAAGAATTTACTCTCCACTAATCTTACGCACTATCTCTCTAGATTCTCTCTCTAATTTTTGTGTGGAAATGTTGTAAATGAGCCATCTATTTATAGGAAGAAAATTTCACTATTTAAGATTATTTAATTATTTATTTTACTATTCATGATGTAAGCGATGATGTAATTAAGCGATGATGTAAGCGATGATGTCGACAGTGGCATTTTGGTTATTAAATGAAAGGTTAAGGGTATTTTTGTCATTCTAAAAAAATGAAAAACTATAAAAATTCCAAAAAATTATAAATTATATAACAATCAAAAAGTTCTAAAGAACTATAATCAAATTCCTTTGAAATTTTATTTTAAATAAGAAATAACGAAATTAGGGGTGTTACAAGTGTGAGGATTAGTCATCAATTAGGTGCCATACCGAACACCAATGAGCAGTGCAAGCGGAACATAGCCCCAGGAGTGACCTGGTTAACTAGCTGCCATGAGCCTAGTTAACAAAGCCTCAAGAGTCACACTCCAGTCGTTGGAAACAATGATCGATTACTTGGCCCCAACGAGTGGCAAGGATTGGTTACCTTAGCCGGAACCATACCAGACCCCATAAGCAACGTAAGTAGAGCCTCTAAGAAAATGAAGTCGACATTACCCAAGAATGGTAAAATAAGTTACAAGGTCTTAAATCAATACCCATGAACTATACTAGGTCCGGCCATACATGCAGCCAACAAAGTGGCCTATGACATACCCCAACAACATCATCATGCCTTTGGCCGACATGAGAAGCTTCCACGAGAAAGCTGCCAACTATGGTTGATGACTATTAATAGAGAAAATTTTCTAATAAACCTTACCGATTTCAATTAAATGGTATAGATCTCTGAGGTAATTCTCTACTTACTCAAATCTTTACTTAAGCTTTCACTAAATGAATTTTTTATCTGAGATGAAAAAATTATTAATTTATGCCAGAGCAAGCCACATTACCGTTATTCTATTATTACAGATGATAAAAGGTGTAATAATCTTTGGAATTTGGCATGTTTTAATAAAAATGTTTTCATTAAAACATGGGATAAAATCCTTGATGGTCCAGAGTCAAACTTAGAAAGGGGGTTGAATAAGTCTTAACTCTTTTGGAAGAATAAATAATAGGGGTCTAAACAGCGTTTCAGACTCTTTTAAGAATCAGACCTTTAATGAAGAGAAGGGCGAAGAGAAGGGCAAAGAGAAGATAACTCAGCAAATTTATACTGGTTCACTTCCAAAGCAGAAGCTACGTCTAGTACCTTCAAACTAGAAGGATTTTCACTATTGTAAAAACACCTTTTACAACAACAGCATCAGACCAGTGCCTCAAGTATTTTTGACTCTAGCCACTCCTGGCTTATACCGAAATATTCTTTCAACAAGTCACTCCTGGCTCACACCCAAGTATTCTTTCTAAAATCTCTTCAGGCCATAAAGTGTTTCCCATTTAGTCTAGAGGCTAGTGAACATGTGACACCCTAAAAATAGGGGTCAATTTTTCATAAAAACATACCTGGATCTATCAAAATCCACTCTCATATATGAAGATATGAGAGCTCGGTCCAATGACCAAGAATAGAAAGGAAAGGAAGGCAATGGAACGCAAAAGAAGTAAAAGCCAACCCAAAACCATTCAGCGGAAGATAGTCAGCGCTCAAGCAAAACCACAGAACAGCGCTCATCCGCTCAAGCGAGACCCGACTCCGCTTGAGCGAAATAGCCAAACTCGCTCGGTCGAGCACACCCTCGCTTCCCAGCAACATACCCGCTGGAGCGAGAACTCACTCGCTGAAGCGAGAAGCCACACTCGGCTAATCCACCATTCGGTATCTAGAGGCAACCACTCACTCGGTAATCCCATCACTCGGGATCCGAGACAACTACATCACTCGGAGTCTGGGGTTTCAATTGTTCAATAATGACTCCCCATACGTACACCCCACAACTTAGTTTCATATTTTATCCACTGAGACCATACACAATAAACCACTCGGAAAATGAGGGGTATCTCACTCGGATTCCATAAAACCACTTCACTCGGGTTGTTGTCCAACCAAATACTACTCAGTAGGATCCACCACAGTTCAGTCGGGAATGTACTTCACACTCATCCCTCGGCACATCATTTATAAACCATCTCATCTTCTGAGTGGTATTCCACTCGGTATCTGATATCATTATCGACCAATACTCATTCGGCCCCACACTCGGCATTCAAGCCTATTTTCACTCGGAGAATATATAGATTTTCCTTCACTTATAAGGGATCTCCACAACCATACTCCACTCGGAATATTCCTCATTTCTCACACGGAGAACACCTTAACATCCATCACTAGGAAATAACTTCCTAAACAATTCCACTCGGAATTATCCGAACTCCTCCATACTTAGAGGATTTCACCAGGTTAAGTCACTTGGACATATAAAATACTTAACCACTCTGGAAACCATTAAATCGGGTTCCACTCGGACTCATTCCGCTCTTAACACTCAGCATACATATATTTCATACTTAGAATATAACTCCGAACTAAGTTAGTACAACCAGTCTTCCCTTAAGAGATTCACTCGAATTCCACTCGGGAAACACAAACCATTCCCCACTTGGGTTTACCCATATTTTCCACTCAGGGAAGGGCCACATACATAGCCTCACTCAGAAAGAAATCAAGCCTACACATTCGGGAAGTTCATATACTTAAGCCTCAATATTCAGACCAACTCTTACAATAATATTCCACTCGGAATTTATTAACTTAACATCATTCATACCATATCATTCCCTAGTCAGTGAGAGACATCAAATCAACATAAATACTTATATACATACATATCCATTTATTCACTCGGAACTCAAATCATATGGTTCTACCAGAACAGACTTCCACCTTTTTATTCTATATCCAAATAATGTTTCTCACTCAAAATTCACTAAGGCTACCACCATTCAGAAAAAGCTTACACATAAGTCACACTCGGAAAAGCACTAAACCTCTTATATTTCACTCCTTCAACACCCTTATATTTCAGTCGGTAAGAAGCATCAAATCAACATAAACCTCATACATAAATGTACTCGCTGCTTCCCAAAGCCGACTACCCACTCAGCAATGCTCAACACTAAAATATATTCATATTATCCTTAAAACATATGTATACATACAAACACTCGGATTATCCATCATCTTAACATGATTTATCATGAGCAATCCTAAGCCAACTCTAATATATAATGCCCAAATAAAATATATATATATACCAATAGGAATTTACACTCGGGTAATGCCAATTTAACTTTATTCATTCACTAGCATCCATTATCCGATACATTTACATGATTTCCATGTAAATCCTACATATACACACATTCGGGTCTAATACATATGTTCGCATTCATTATACAACAGGTTATATGAGCCAACCAAGGCTTTAATACATTAATTGCACTCGGTACATTACATCATTCATACAGCCTCATCATAAATATCCATCACTCGGGTTTAAGGCCATCATAACATTCCAAACCGACCTGCAAACACTGAAAAATGGTGTAGGGGTGAGCATTACATATTAAATGACAGATATTGGCTCGGATTAATCATAGAATCCATAACATACAAATATATATCATCAATCAAACAAATATACACACTGCCATTTAAATATGAACAAACACAAACATCTCCAATCGGGTTCTTACCCATTTCACTCGGCTATAAAGCCTAACCTCTTAACAAACAGCTACTCATCCAATCGGATTTCACCTCATATTTATCCCAGCTCTATATCAAACAATATCCACACTCCGAGCCACACTCACAGAGTCTGCCTGAGCCCAGCTCCAGGACTTAATCATATTCATCATATGTTTCATCTTTTGGTTGCCGATCGGTAATAGAAGTCCAACGCATTCCAGTGGCGAATCGGATGCATACAGTTTCATTCACTCGGTGTTCAACGCCGATGCACTCAGCATTTCATCAAGCGTCTCATTTCACGCTTAGTGCCCCAGGCACTGCCCGAATCCAATCCGGGTCTTTCATCACACTCAACATTAGGACCACGTCCTCTTCACTCGGGATAGCACCCTCATGGCACCCCGCAAGGTGTTCATATTCAATAACACAATAACACGTATGCATATAAAATTCAACTCATATTCATTCGATTTCCCACTCAGAAATCTGCGTTCAACATTAAATTCATTCAGAAATTCAACAACAGACAGATGACTCGGCTTATACCACATTCACTCGGCAATCCTATGCCATCCACTCGGATTATCATCTACCACTCAGATTTATCCTCTATTCACTCAGATTTATCCTTTCCAGTAAGCATTTCATGCTTTTATTTATAAGCCTACTCGGCATTCATCATAACAGTCCCCATTCATGCATTCAGCATACACATATACATCAATAACATGCATCTCATACATACAATCACACCATTACTCACGTAGGGACCAGTAACAAATCACACAATGCACTCAGCATTATTATGACATACATCCCAAGCATCTTAACATAGTCATCACCATAAACAACAACACCTATATGGACGGAATTCAACAACATCAAGCAATATATAATCATCATACATGTCCGGGCTACTACTCACTCGGAAATCAATCAAACAACACATATTGAATACCACACACATCACGATACAAGAGTTTCACCCGGAAAACCCGTCCATAAACTATGCACTTAAGATGCAATAGCTCCCCTTACCTGGATGAAGCTTCTAAGAGTCACATGGACACTCGACCCAGCCACAGCAGCACTCTGCTCGGCTTTCTAAACGTGGGGAGAGCCAATATAATTTCCACACAAGCCTCAAAGCCACCAAGTCAGTGGAGAAGCTCCCAAGCTCAACACAAACTGTACCATACTCTCGATCAGCACTGTCCTCACCACTATAGAGGACAACCAACTTTCATGCATGCCCTCTTCTTCACAACAGCACCATACACCTTCAACAATAGTGAAGGACCACCATGCCTCCATGCAACATGCATGTCTTCATCTTCACAACACAGTGGATCATCTTGCATCCACAACTGAGGCACCTAGAGACTGCTACAGCTTCCAACCAAGGCACAACCAGCCCATCACATAGAGAAAGATGAAGAGGAAGCACCAGGGAACAGGGAAGGATAAAAGGGACCTAAACCCAGCCTCCACACATAGCCATATCTGTTCTTCAACACCACACAGTTCCACTAGAATTCTATACCATACATGAGCGGAAGTAGAAGATAAAAGGGAGGAAGAAGATGAAGCAGAAGCTCCAACAAGTTCTAGGGAGAAGAAGGAGCACTTCTCTCATCAGAACATGCACTCCCAAGGAATAAAGGGAGAGAGTGAGAAGAAAAACATGCAACCAAGGCCTTATCATCTCAGCCTCATCAGCATCCCATTCATCACAACATCCCATCCTCATTTAATGCAAGTCCATCAACATTTAATGTTATTCCCTCAGCAATCATCACTCCCATCCAACGTGGACAAGGGAGAGGAAAAGAACCAAACACCAAGGCACCACGTATCACCAACGTGCATCAGGAGAGAGAAAATTGGGCCCCAGCATCAGACCCCACTTCACTCGCTCAAGCGTCCCAAGCTCTCTTGAGCGACCAACACTCAGAATCCCTCTCCTCTCTCGCTCGTTCAAGCGCAACAACATCCGCTTGAGCGAGATTCGTCCAGAATCTCTCCTGCTCGCTTCTCACTCGATTCGCTTAAGCGGGTAATCCATTCGCCTGGGCGAATTCGGGCCAGAAGCCCTGAAACCAACACAAAAGGATTCTCGCTTGAGCGAGCATCCACCTCGCCTAAGCGAGAATACCAATTCTAGTGCAGAAACATGAAGATTTAATAATCTAACACTCCAAGACTCATACCAATCCAATCGGTTCAACTTCAACACATCTTACGCATAACATGAGGCATATGAAACTTACTCAAACCATTCATACTCCTAAGTTCTTATTTTCAACTCATCAATCACTCCCCATTAAATCCATATTTATCACCTCATATGAACATAACCATACAATCCTCTCATTACCACATCACTCATCTTCATAAAAATTTGGGATGTTACAGAACACACCAGACTAGTTACAACACAGTATGAGTTGAAAAGAGATAGTTTGTGTTACAAAGATAACTCAGTGTATAGAGATATTGAATAATGAAGCAAGGTACACTAAGCTATGATAAGCAACAAGTCAAGATCTACTAGAAGCAGAACAACTAAGAAGACTCGTGCTTGAAGTACAGGAACTTAGAACTTTTTACAATCAAACACTTTAAAACATTTGTTCTTGTGTGTGAAAAATGATCACAGAGTATTCAATTCTTCAAATATCTTCAAGGTTTGAAAGCTTTTTATATTTATAGGCCTCTTGAGATAGTTGTTGATCAGCCGTTTGAAGAGGATATAGCTTTTGATCAATTTCTGATGCTGAAAAGGTACAAGTGTAGAATCTGAGTCAAGCGTGCTTCAGAGCTTATACCAAAATGGTTCATTTTGATAATCTATACCAAAAGACACCTATTTGCTTAGTCATTTTGAGCTAACAGGTATACTCCAATAGACGTTGACCTTAGGCTTTCTGATCTGCTATAGTTTCTACTTTTCTGACGCTTTTGGGGTGTGAGGCATCTTCCTTGATTATTGCGCGTAGCACTTTATCTTTTCATATTCTTTCCTTTTTAGTGAATGACACCGAATTAAGACATGAAAGTTCTCATTGACTCTTTCATAGAAATGGAGAGTTGCTTTTGAGATACATTCTTCGAGGAAGAAATGATACTTCAGGGTCTGATGCTTCATTCAGACTTCTCTTCTTATTCCATTGAAGAACTTCATTAGACTAGTCTTCTAAAACGAGTTTTGTTTAACTGACTCCTCCTATTTCTTCCAACATATGCACTTCAGACTTTCCTGTAATACTCGTTGAATATTGTTAGAAAAATATACAAACAGACTTCATTTAACTAAGAGTCTTAACATGTATTATTAACAAATCTCAGGGGTTCAGACTTCTTAGTCTTGTATTCAAACTTGGATCTAACAATCTCTCTCTATTTGTTGATAGCAAACATCAAGTCTTTTTGTTAAATGTAGTCTATATTGGAAATGTATATACTGACCATAACTCCAGAGTAAGGATTTAGTGCAAAACATATACATATGATATTTTAATTTCTCAATTCATATAACAATTCAGAGTATCAATATATAGAATTAGAGCAAAATGTCCATAAACATTATATCAAAGTAAACAAAGAAATTTTATATATTATTCAAAAAGATAACATTATATTAGTTATGGGTAGGTCCAAAATTCCTTACCCGGGTTGGCCATGATTTGGGAGACCCGCATGATTGGTAGGTCTCCATAACGACAATAACGAAGTGACATCTCCAAGCTCCCGCAACGGCAATGAGATTGATTGGATGATGCGGACAGTGATGAACAGTTGGGCTACTAGTTAGTTTATGGACTAACCTAGGTAGGATTTGGAGGTGGGGTATGATGGGAAAAGAGGAAAGTGAAAAATATAATAAAAATGGGGAGACTATATTTAAGCCACACATATTTTTTTATTTAAAATTTTAAAGTAAAATGGTGTTGTTTGGTACCTATGTGAAATGCCAAATGTAACTTAATGAGACACATCATTCGATTCTAACAATCATTTGATCGACGATGATAATAGATATTAAGTGTCTAACGATGATAGAAGTTGGGACTCAAAAAAGGTAATTAACTAAGTGAAGGAGAAGTATCTAACAATGTAAGTGAGAAGCACGATTTGAAATGGATTTGAAAGTAAGAGACGTTCTAAAGAATGGAGTATGGTTCTTTTGAGGAGTTAGTTAACATGTGTGATTGTCCCCACTCTAGGGAAGTATGGATGAGAGTTAGAGCTTGGTCTTGAATAGATTTCAGTGTGAATTGGGTGAAGAAGATAAGCTTATTGTTGTTTACTGCTCAGGGTCGGCCCTGGGCCTTGGAGACAATGTAACATCCTAAAAATATGATTTATTATCAAAGCATGGTTAAGAGGGATTTAAAGGAAAATGGGAGATTAATTAGAATAATTACTGAAATGACAAACATGTCCCTAACAATTACCGTAATGATCAATGCGTCCCTAAACCCTTTTAAGTTGATTTTTTCTTCTCTTTTCATTTCACTCTTTCAAAAACCACAGAGAAGGGAAAAACTTGCTTCTACTTTCTTTATTTCTTCTAATTGTCAATTCTAACTTCGTTCTTCTTCAATTTCTTCTCTAAATCATCAAATCAAAGTGAATTCAAGCACTTTCTTCTTCTCCTCTTCAAGTGGGTAGCTTGAGATTAAAGGGGGAAGGCTCTAATTTCTCTAATTAAAGGTAATTTGATGAACTCTTACCATGGGTTTTGATTAAACCTTGCTTCATCATTCATTTCTTGCAATTTAATGGATTTTGAACCATTTAGAAGCTAGATACATAAGTGGGCAGCTTGGGGTTTCCAAAGAACCTTGGGTTTTCATGAAAAAAAAGGAGTTAGAATGGTTCTAGATTATTAATTCCATACGATTGCAGCTTATTAAGTGTCGTTTCAATAAATTAATGTAGTTTCGGAAGGTTTCGGAGTGATTCAGAGCTTGGAGCTTGATTCGGAGGTGAGTTTCGAAGTTGGCATTTTGGTTCGGTGAGTCGTAACTTGCTGAAATAACCATATTTTAATTATTCTTTACTTGGCTAGCGGTATTTATGTCAAATATAAGGTTAAAACCAAGTATTATGAATTTTAGGAAGTTGTCGAATTTAAGGAATCGAGGTCAGAGCTTGCGATTAGAGGTTCGTTAGCATTCGATCAATCGAAGAGCTTCTAGAATTCTCTATTCGAGGTAGGGGAGCTTTTACATAATTGAATGCATAGTTATAGGCGGATTCGAGGTATATTTATATATAGAATTATGAATGATGTGTTTTATGCATTATGATGAATATGATGTTTGTCATCTATGTGAATACGAAGGATTGCATAAGATGTAAAACCTGTTCGAATTTCATTGAGATATATGATCGTATGAGATATTTACATTATGTAAAATATGAGTTATCTCATGGAATGGTACTTATGCATAATATACTGAATGAAAATAATTATGTGTGAATTTAGCATATGATGTTTGAATTATGAAGAAGAATTATATGATATTTGAATGGCATAAGATGCTTATGAGATCACTTGATAGTTTGAAATGAAATGCTGTGAGCATAAAAATATGGGACGCTTATGCATTGAATTGAAATGGATAGTATTTACATGCATGAGATGCCATATGTATGACCTTGGGTGGGACTCAAGGCAAACCTCTTAAGCGAGGCTCAGGGTTAGCCCGTGACACTACCGTTGTCGCTGAGAGTAATTGTGTCACGTGAGAGAGCAAACAGTTTGATACCAGTAAAACGGTCGGATCAGCTGAGAGCTGAGTATATGGCTGAGAGCCAGTATTGCAACACAAAGTTTTATGATGAATATTGGATCCAAATTATTGAGAATGATATATACACCTATATATATGTTATTGAGAATAACTTGATGTCATAGCATGGTGATGTGAGTAGTCAATGTTGTTGAATGGTAGTTTGTGTTATTAGATTAGTATACCTCATTGCATGATAGAGAATAGGATAATTGAATCAGTGCTATAATTGTCATTTGTTACGCATAATGCTCACCCCTATTTGTAGTTATTTTTACAGTGGATTTAGGACGCAGCGATGGTATATGAGGTCACTCAGCAAGCATAGAGCATAGAGCATTATGTATATATGTGAATGGTACATGATGCGCATATTAGTTTATAGTAGCCTTGTCCGGCTCCTGTGAATACCATTTTGGCTATGTATATATATGTATGTGCATATGAGATTGCTTAGTGGATTAGGTAATTGGCAGCTTCACTTAGAAGCTTAGAACCCTTATATCATATACTTGTTGTTTGTGATGGATAATGATGATGTTTGATGATCATGGAGAGTGGAGACCATGGATGGTCCCACCATATATATATATATATATATATATATAAGATTGATGACCAGGAATTATGGATGTATACATGATGCTTTATTGATGTATAAATGTCCAGGAGCTGTTCTTGAATGAAAATTACAGTGGTTATGTGTTAATGTCTTAATTGTGTGTGACAATTATAAGGTTTTTATGCATAATTCATTAATTGAGATAGTCAAATTGCAATTCATGAGGAATGAATGGTTTAGAACAATTTGAATAGCATCTAGGTATGATTTGTGACTTGTTAAAACTGGAATGGATCAATTTGATTGAAAATGGGCCATACAGTTGCTCAAAATGTCTCAAAATAGGCTATTTGTATTTTTGCGCAAACTTCCTCTTTTTTGGGAATTTTTAAGTGCGGCCAGCAGCTACACGTCACAAATGATGTATTATAGCTTTTGTTAAAATTTCATGATCATTGGATTTAAAATGAAAGAGATAGGGTGGCTAGAAGTTGACAATTGTGCATTTTCTGTTGTTTCTGCTGTGAACTGATAAACAGCAAGTGGGGAATCAATTCCCCAAATGTATGAATCGATTCTCACCCCTGTTTCATGCGTATGTGGGCAAATTTTAAGGCATGAACCCTGTTATGGCCACTATTACGTTGTTTTTCTAACTGTTGCATTTTTCTTGCTGTTTTTGGTCCGTTTGGGTATTTTAATGACATTTTTGGCCTCCAACTTCTTCATGAAAGTTGTAGATAATTATGTTACAGAGGTGTGAAAATTGGTCTTACCTCAATTGGAGTTTTCTAACTCTCATGAGGCGTAAAATATCGGACCCACTGCGCGGTAAAATTCAAATTTAAGAGGGTTTTGAACCCAACTTTTTATGATTGTCAAATTGGGACTAATAGATGATATTTGTGACACGTCCCACAAATTTTAAGACTAAAATGAACCTTTCTCATATGTTTTAGTGTTGAAATTTGTTATGAGCCTATTATTACCCAAAACCCAGTTGTTTGAACTACAATTAAATTGCGAAAAATTTTCTTGAGTTTTTAGGCTTGTTTTATTAATTAAGGTTGTTTTAGACAAGGGCAATGGCCCAAGGCCCATTAATAATAAGGACCCAAAATAAATAATGTTTAGCTTATACAGAAAAAAATCAATAAATTTTTATACAACCTGAATAGTTTAGTGGTAAAGTTACATGAATTATATCTAAAGATCTTAAGTTCAATTTCATCACTTATCCAACAAATTAATTATGTTTTCTTGTTTCATTATTCTTCATTTCGCCTTCTTCTTCTGTTTCTATATTTTTTTACTTTGTAGATTTGACTATTCTCAAATCTCAATCATACAACAGTTACATTGAAAAATCGTAAAATTGGTACGTGTTTTAGTTCACCTTCCAAATCACTTGTTAATTAAGTTGTAAAATTAGTACGTGTTTTAGCTTACCTTCCAAATCACTTGTTAATTAAGTTGTAATTTATGTTGTTATATAAATTACCTAGGAACTTTATTCATGTTGATATCAATATTTTGTTAATTTGTTTGTTTATAGGGTCTTAATTTTTTTTATAGTCATTGTTAATTGTTTAATTCTTTTTTATATTTTTATGTTAAGATGTTTAACTTTTAAATTTTTAATAGTTATTACTATAGGAGCACTGTTCATTATTTTATGACTTGTAACTATTTTCTATTTTAGGATGATATATTTGATTCAATGACTTTATTAATGTTGATTTGATTATTTAATAAATTTTTTTTATAAAAAAATATACAAAGAGACTTTTATTTGTTGTTTCACTCAAAGCGCATGAAATTGTAAGTCTGGGCCTATTACTGCTGGTATCTGGTGGATTTGGTTGTGGCGATGTCAAATGTGCATGGCTGAAGAATCCATGACCCTGGAGGAAGTAGTTCGTAACATTATGTCTTTATGGGAAGTTGAGGATTTAATTCCTCTTTGGTAGTCTTGGTCTTTTATTTATTTTATTTCCAAATCACCAAAAGAAAAGCCACGTGCAGGTGCATGTGACTTTCGGGCCAATCTTCACAAATTCGTTAGAAATTTTAAGAATAAATTATCAAAATGCTCAAACCGCTGCTTCAATGCAGTAAGCGCATAACGTGTTGGGGATGAATTTAAACCAAATCCAGTTAGCTTTACGCTGTTGTGGACGCTTACAAGCTATCAAACATGCCAAATCACTCCATTCCCATATAATAAAACTTGGCCATTTCAATCACGTGTTTCTCCTCAATAACATGATATCTGTCTATGCAAAATGTTTCCATTTCGATTATGCACGAAACCTCTTCGACGAAATGCCTCACAGGAACATAGTCTCTTGGACAACAATGGTCTCTGCCCTCACAAATTCTGGTAGGCCCCACGAGGCCCTTACACTCTATAATCACATGTTGGAATCTAAAACGGAACAACCCAATCAGTTTTTGTACTCTGCAGTTCTCAAGGCGTGTGGCCTCGTGGGTGATGTTGAGTTGGGCAAGATGGTTCACCGACATATATCTCATGCTAAGTTAGAGTTTGACACTGTTCTGATGAATGCCCTCTTGGATATGTACGTCAAATGTGGGAGCTTGGGGGATGCAAAACGTGTTTTTTATGAAATCCCGTGTAAAAACTCCACCTCGTGGAACACCCTTATTATTGGACATGTTAGACAAGGTTTGATGGATGGTGCGTTGAATCTGTTTGATCAAATGCCGGAACCAGACATTGTGTCTTGGAACAGCATTATTGCTGGTTTTGTAGATAATGCTTGTCCCCGTTCATTGCATTTCACTTCTATGATGCATTCGAAGGGCCTTAAGCTTGATGAATTTACGTTCCCTTGTGTCCTCAAAGCCTGCGGTCTTCTTGGCGAGTTAACCGTGGGGAGACAGGTTCATTGTTATGTTATCAAATCGGGGTTTGAGTCTAGCTGCTATTGTATATCGGCATTGATTGATATGTATTCAAATTGCAACATTCTGGATGAAGCTATTTTGGTATTTGATCAATACTTAGGGAACTCTTCTCTTGCTGAAAGCTTGGAACTTTGTAATTCCATGCTTTCTGGGTATGTTGCCAATGGAGGTTTTTCAGAGGCTCTCGGTCTGATTGCTCGTATGCATCATTCTGGTGCACATTTTGATTCCTATACCTTTAGTATTGCTTTAAAGGTCTGCATCTATTTCTATAACTTGAGATTGGCATCTCAAGTGCATGGATTGATCATCACCGGTGGCTATGAGTTAGATTACGTTGTTGGGAGCATTCTTATTGATATATATGCAAAACAGGGCAATGTTGACAATGCATTAAGATTGTTTGATAGATTGCCTGATAAAGACGTTGTAGCTTGGTCTAGTTTGATTGCTGGTTGTGCTAGATTTGGTTTAGGTACATTAGCCTTTTCCCTATTTATCGGTATGGTTCACTTGGATCTAGAGATTGATCATTTTGTCCTTTCAATTATTCTGAAAGTTTCTTCAAGTTTGGCATCACTTCAAAGTGGCAAGCAAATTCATTCTTTGTGTCTTCAGAAAGGGTATGAATCAGAGAGAGTTATTACTACTGCTCTAATTGATATGTATGCAAAATGTGGTGAGATTGAGGATGCCTTAGCTTTGTTTCATTGTCTTTCCGAAATAGATACCTTGTGTTGGACAGGGATTATTGTCGGATGTGCACAAAATGGAAGAGCGGATGAGGCAATTAGTCTTCTGCATAAGATGATAGAATCAGGTCCAAAGCCAAACGGCATCACCATTCTAGGTGCTCTTACTGCATGTAGACATGCTGGCCTAGTTGAAGAAGCGAGGACTATATTTCATTCTATGGAAAAGGAGCATGCATTGACCCCGTGCCCAGAGCATTACAATTGTATGGTTGACATACTTGCTCAAGCAGGATGTTTTGAAGAAGTGCAAAAGTTGATTAATGCCATGCCATTTAAGCCTGACAAAATCATATGGTGCTCCTTGCTTGGTGCCTGTGGAACTCACAAGAACAGACATCTTGCAAATATTGTTGCTAAGCATCTTCTTGCTACCTCACCAGAGGATGCTTCTGTATATATAATGCTGTCAAATGTTTATGCAGCTCTTGGAATGTGGGACAATTTAAGCCAAGTAAGAGAAGCTGTTAAAAGAGTAGGCGGCACGAAAGGAGCTGGAAAAAGCTGGATCGAGATCTCTAGTTGAGAATACCGGTTTTTAGACTAGTCCCAGATTCCTCTGGCTTTCAAGGAATGGCATGTGCTGAAGTGTGAACGACAATCTATGTTTTAGTGACTGTCAGTTCGACTTGGAGGTAAAAGCACAATCAAATCGTGGACAACACTTTAATGAAAGATAATGCTGCAATCCATTTGATAAGGTTTTTATACCTGCTATTTCCATAAGATTTCACACATCCAATGTTTGCCTCCTACAACAAAAAGGTGAGCAAACTTTGTGCTTTCAATGATATCTATTATTCTACTCATGACTTAAACCACATTTTATTTCAATTAATCAATTTCAATAACTGATCATGATTAACCATGTATCACCTACAAATTCAGTTAACCACTTTCATTTTGTGATGGGCACTCATTGTAGGAGGTTAATGTGAACCAAAATTCGGTTAAAATCAGAGGTGTCCCACATACCTCTTAAATTTCAAGTGCATCATCGAACCTTGTGAGTTTTAATACTAAATAATAGTTATTCAGTGCTTTTATTTATTTATCTACTCGAGTATTTTAAACACAAGTATTGTGATAAAATAAACTAATCCTTGCTGATTTTTTTTGTGGTATTCACTGCTTTGTGCAGAATTGATCATGTCGCAGCTCATCTTTTAGCATGGTTGAGCAGCTTGGCCTTTTCAGCGTTTCTTTAGAAAAGCTTCATTCTGTGAAGCATGTGGTAAGACCAGCCATATTTGAGGAATGCTAGCGACATTTTTTTTCACACATACTCCATTATTGGTTAATTGTCTAAAAAGTCTATTCAGTTGCATGTAAAAAAAGTCATTTTTTAAAGATTATGTTGAATTTTTAGAGAATGAACCAATATGTGTTGCCAGTACTCCTCATTATTTTTTTCTCGTTAAGTTTTATAGTTCTTTTGTTTTAATCGCGAATTCTCTTAATAAATAGTTCCAAGAAGGGTTTTAAGATATGATAATAATACAGACAAAATGTATAAATGATAATACAATGGATCAATGATCAATTGTTTACAAAAATGAAAGGCTAAGCTTGCTCCTGGGTATGATGTGTCATGTGTGTGCGTATATAACGTAAAAATTGCCTATATTTTATAGGGTAATGCCATATATTTTTAGAAATTTGGTTTGCCATTCAAACTCTAAATTCAGCTTTTTATTTTTTTGGTTGACGAGACTTTTGGCTTGGAGTTGAGACTGATCTTGCATGAGTCACCTCATCGTGTAATTTGGAAATGCCACCATAGACTAACATCATTTTCTTTTTTTGTCTTTTCTCGTTCTGTCCTATTTGCCGAGGTTGAGATCAGATTGAGACACCACTAAGCAGCACCGATGATGTGTTGGAGGCGGACAAGAACCGGTCTCGTTATGTCTACCACTTTTACAATTTATTTGATCAGAGGAAAATTCTTATTACTTGGTCAGAGGGAAACCAAGATAAAACATAGCTCATTGTTTGATTTGCACTCATTTTTCAAAACCATAAATATTCTTTCTATTATCTTTTACATTACTTCACTATTGAACTCGAAGGCCATTTATTTTTAAATGTGTGTAGTAGGCTTGGCAATGATTGAAATTATACCATGCACCAAAAATATTACTCTCTCCAAGGCATGGTATAATACGGCGGCTTCATGTCAATGTGTGTTTGGACTTGCCTTAAAATTACATTGAATCGGAATTCACGTTTGTGTCTACCATGCTTTGGAATTTGTGTCTAATATGTAACCAAACACACTATTAGTGTTAAACCTTGATAGGTGCGGGGCACCTAAATTACGAGAGCACACTGTTCTTGGGAAGCCAGTTAGCAAGTGCAAAGTGTCTGTTCTTAAAATTCTCCCTGAGATGACATCGGATGATATACAAAGTGGTCCTATGAATTAGGCAATGTCAAAATCAGTATTTTTAAAATTGGATGAGTTATTAAACTAATAAAGATATCAATTCAAATAAATTAAAGGTTAAATCGTAGTTAAAAATCAATGATAATAAAGTAACTTCAAAAAAATCAACTAATGGATTCATATTTTAACCTGATTAATCCGATTGATTTTTGGGAAATGGCAACAATGGTCCAAACCATATGAGCGAGACTCATGATGAGGACTAGGAACATGGGTAGGTCCTACTAGGACAAGACTAAATGATGAACCCCACCTCCTCATCATCACCCACTGTAGGCTTCCCTGCATAAGGCCGACTCATTGCAATGCAATGTCTCCACCTTGCATGCTAGTGGCAGTGCCTTCCATGGAATTTATTTTTTGAAACCTTGCACGGAATTTATTCTCATTTCACATTTTCCCTCCTTCTTTCACAATCATGGCACCCACTTTTGTCTCCCGACTCAGACTTTATTCTGACTTCCTACGAGCTTTTCTTTTTGTTTCCATCTTAACATGCATGGAACTTCCAAGTTATGATTCCTTCACAGTTTCCGATAATTAGGAAACACTGTAAATATTACCGCGAAACCCCCCACGCCAAAAATGCTTTTTGCCCACACTTTTGGCGCCATTTTTAGTTGGCTAATGGCTGACTAATGAGTATTCAATCTCAAACAACATCTTTAGTTACTTGTGTTGTAATATGCACAATTCTCTTGATATTGTTGATGATTGTTAAGCCCATGTCGAGTTGTTTAACTTTGGGTAACAAAGGTAATGCGATCTTAATCATAATACAATGAGTACAAAACAAGAGTCAACTATAGTGACACTATTTGTTCCGGATTCGATGGAAACGCACCACACAAATCTAGATCACACGCGCGACCGTGGGTCTGTCTTATTAACCGCAGAACTCGCATAACAGTAAAAGTAATGCCAAGGACTTGGGTTCCATTAATCACTTACTGAAAAATGTTTACGTATATCAAACTATTATAGGAGTTACGATGCTGTTCTTGTTAATTAAGATTGCCGAATGCCTGAATATGTATATAATTAACCTATAAAGTATCGGAAATATAATTATATTTAAGGTCAGCAAGAAAAATTTAGTTGTTTTCAATGATTTTGTCCCATTCAAATAACCGAAAACTGAAGATCTATCAGAATAGGTTTTATTTCTTTCAATAAAATTTTTTCTATACATATCACATAATTTAAAAAACATATTTAAAAAGCTTATTTATCTATTAACTGCACCAAACTTTGTTAGTTGGCCAAAACAAAATATGATTTCAATGAGAAGCAATTAATTTATAAAGTCTAGTTGTGTGCTTTTTTCTTGGTGTAACTTCTGATTTGGGAAATGTAGAAATAGTCAGTCTTTTTGCATTTATGGGTTAAATTAGTAAGTATTTTCTATTTGTTCACGTTCATGTAAAGTTCACATTTATATAAAGATAAGGATAATTCAGGACTTTAACGGATAGTGTCTCAAATCTTTCTTGTCTCAATATCCAGACTCTGCTTCGATCGTTGGAGAAATTTTGAGCCTCGAGGGTTTAGAAGATTGTCGTTCCCTTTCTACTTTAATGAGATTATTTTAAAAAGAAAAATTGCAAGTGTGTGTCATTGGGATATATTTCTACTCAAATTTCCCCTTTAATTGTTTTAAAAAAACAAATATTTTGATGGAATCAAAGCATTAATCTGATAAAATCCGAAAACAAACCGAATCATGGATTAAGATTATAGGCTTTATTCTTATGTATTGAATGGATAAAGAAAGTCCACTTTCTGTAAAGAGTGTTCGGAAATAATAATAAGACAAAGTTTTAGTCTAGCTACAGCCACATATATGTTGCTTATTATGAAGTTAATAATTGCTGTCATAATATACAGTCCTAGATTAATTCCTCCATGATTGGAATGGAGAGTGAGTAATACCCACCAAAGCATACAAAAATAACCGATGCTAAAACTCGAAAGAACTAATAAAGCAAATAAACACATATATAAAAGATAGTTCTTCTTCATCTCACCTAACCCCCCATCCCACAAAAACCAACAACACATATGTCAATAATCTCCATAGATTACAACAAAGCAAGGCAATATAGCTCTTGGGTTGGACACAAACAACTCATCCAAATTAGAATAAGTTCCAACAGCACCTGCAATTGAATCATACTCCTCCATGCCACCTTCTGCATTCTTCTTCACCCTGCCTGCTATCACCCGACAAACCAGCATTGCTCTCTTGTCGTCACTCTCATCTGGTGAGACACACGCCTTGTCATGAGCCCTTCCACTTGTTGCAGTTGTCAAGATACCACCATTTCCTGCAGTGACCTTGAAGCCATGCTTGATTATGCTACACACATTGCACTGTGGTATTGAGTTGCACAGGTTGGAGGACCCGTTTAGGCCTAGGGAGCACACAAAGGTGGTGCTGTGAAACCTCAGTAGCTCGTTGCCATCTGCTATGCATCTTGGATGTTTCTTGGTGAGCTTTGTGGCTTTGGCTTTTATGGAGTCTCTGTACTCTTCAAATTTGCTAATGGTCTTTTGTGTGTTGTGCACCTTGAGGATGCGGTCTATTTTGCACACTGGACTTTGCTTCTTCAACCAGCTTGAGTGGAATATGATCTCAACTATGTTCTTGCTTGTGTCTTCTGGACCCAGTTCAGAAACTGAAATTGGTATCAAGCAAGATATATTGAAGTTAAACATACATTAAATCATGGTATATAGATATTATTAAGGATTCTTTTAAACCTATACAATTTTACCCATGATAAAACATAAAAAATGAAAAGTCTTTATTAAAAATTGTATTTGAGTTATCTTAAAAATCATGGAGATTAATGTTAATTTTAGATGAAAACTTCAAGCTTTTTATTTCTTATCCTATATAATTTTGCATGAGGTAAGAAAAATCGTATTACTAATTATCAAAAATTCAAAACTATAGATGCTATAGTGGCATAACAATTAACAACATTATTGTCAAATATGATGTTTATATAATCAATCACATATCATATCATATCATATCATAGTATTTGATACCTGCGTGTTTGACAGCTTGGTGATGTTCCAAACTTTCAGTTTTCATGATTTCACCACAGTCAGGGCAAGAACAAATGCTACTCCTTAAAGAGGGGTCTCTAGTGAAACCAAGAACCGGGTCTACCACCATTCTGCATTCATAGCAACCAGAGAGTCTTCTGAATGGCATTCCTCTGAAAGATCCACCGCTAGAAGAATTTGAAGATGCTGACAATGAAGAAGAGGAGGAAGCAGGCACGATTCCATTGAGTTCGTTAAGAGGTGCTTTCATGGATCTGCTTGATGCATCGTTGTTGTTGCATCCACTTAGTGACGGTCTTTTCTTGTGGATATCCGGGGTTGATGTTTCAGGCTTTGCCATGATCTTGGTGTTGTTACAAAGCGAGCCTGAGCATTTCATCTTCTTGCATTTCTTGCTGTTTTCTTCTGGGACTCTTTCCTCTTGCAGCTTTCTCTGTTCTTGTTTTTTCCTTGGCTGTTTTGCTTCTGAAGGGGGAGGTTGTGGTTGCGGTTTTGCTTCCTTCTGTTGCTGCTGGTGTTGTTGGATTTGGACATTTCTACAAGCCAATAAGCCTCTTACAACCCATGAAGGTTGCTTCTCTGTTTTCTGTGGGTTTTGGTTTTGATTTTGATTTTTGCTGACATGCTTGGCTATGGTTGGTTTTCTGGGGGTTTTGGGTTTGCTCATTGCGAAAAGGATAGAACTTTCTTCAATTTAGCAAATGGTGGCTTTTGGGTTTTTCACAAAACTAGAACAGATTGTTTATGTGACATGGAATTGGAAGTAGAGCTGTCTATGTAAGACCTATAATATGATTCTGAATTTGGGTCATTTGGGGCTTTGAGAGTGAGTGAGGCTATTAAGAGTGAAGCTTTGAGGAACCTATAGCTTTTCTTCCGGGGAAGATATATGACTTTATGATGAGGATCTCTCACCGTTGATTTTTCTAGATTGTAGAGTTTTTCTATTTTTTATGTTTTATTTTTAGTGGGAAAGTAAAGAGATATTGGCCTACGAGTCCCCCCCTCCTTTTTATGTTGTGTCTGTCCTTTAGATAGAACATTTTGTAAATATCATAACTGACCATCTTTATTACCTTATGAGTTTCCTAAGTCCCACGATGAGTAAAGTTCTTGAATTTGATGGTTAATGATAGTTTAATCTTTGATAAACATTTTAAATTGGTAAGACCAAAAATTGAGTTTAACCCTATCTACTTCTGAAGCAAATGGACCAACATGTTTCTTTTAATTTCCTAGTTTGATAAGTTTTCCTTTATCTGTATCTTTTGGCAGTCAGCTTGTAAATGTCCCAGCCAAGTAGTTATGGTTTGGTTTTGGTCATGAGTGCAAAAATATGAAACACAAACCATGTATCTATCAGATGAAAATTCGAGGAAATTTACATTTGTGTTTAGAATCATTTGCTGATACAATGGTCCCCCCCAACCTACGGAATTACATTTTCATTCCATTTCATTATTTTATCCAGCAGAAAATCACGTTTCAGTATAAAAAAAAAGAAAAGAAAAGTGGATCATGTTGGTGTTAAAATTAAGATATTAATACAATTCATCATTCAGGTTGGTGTATGCGTTAGCTTGTCTTTGCTCTTCACTGAAATCTTTCACTTGTCCAATTTATAACCATGACGTTTCTTCCATCATTTATGTGTGCATAGGAGTTTTAAATTTTAGTAGTACTACATAGTTGTGATAAGAAAATGTTTGTTAACACCATTATTATGACCTTTCTAAAACCGTATATCTCGATATTATTGTAAGATGAATTGAATGTTGAACATTTTTTACCTTGGAAAATGTTACTAGTTTCTTAAGATACGAAAACCTTGGCTAAATCAATCTCCCATAATCGCTGACAGAGACCATATCATAACAGATCTAGTAATACTATAACTGATTAATACCACTGCATAAGACAAAAACATTTACGCATCACAGCTAGAAAATGCATCAAAGAGTACTAGCTGGTTCATTTCGTACCCCCAACCCAACACAAGTTTATGGGGGGAGAGAGTTGAATAATTAATTAGGCTTGTCGTTATTCTAAGCCCAAGGTGGACTTTTTCGGGCTAAACGCATTGCAGCATTTGCAAGGTACTCCACTAATTACCCCATAATGGTGCCTCTGATAGGGAAAAGCTGCTTATTTGATTCCTTTTCTGCCTCAAAATCATGCCACCTTCACCCCATATGCCATGGAATAAAGCCATGTACTTTAATTTACTTAAAAATCAGTAATTTCCCCCAAAGTTTTTTAAAATTTCATTCTTACCGCTAACTCATACTATACCACTCCACACCTGCATAACAGAATGCTTTCTATAATTTGTATTGCAAAAAGCATTGGTACAAAACATAGCCGTTGCTGAGTAAAAAGTTGTTTTCAAGATTTTGTTCATATTTATACCGTTAGAAGAGGCGTGAAGATTACTCAAATTTAGCTACTAAATTATGGCTTTGTAGTGTGCTAATACAGTAATTATTGTTTACTAAGCTTGTGATTTACCCTTACTTAAGGAAAATGAAATGAAAGTGGTTGTTTGGTTCCAGAAGGATAACAGTAACTAGGGTTGATTAAAAACATGTTTTTAATCCATTAATAAAAAAAAGGTTAGAGAATATCTTAAACGATATATGAAATCAATACTAATCATTAGATGATGTTTATAAAAAAAAATTTAATTGGGTTGTTATAGGCAAGAAAACCATATTTATTCTATAAAGCTAATAATAACCCGACACATTTATTTTTGGTGGTTACTTCTTTAAGTGGAACATTAAGATAATAACTTTACCATTTGCTTGCTTGAGACTTGAGTAAGAGCACTATAATTGCAGAGATAGAAGCGCAAGCACTAAACATGTTTTAAATTTTAAATTAGCATGTGATATCAGTATAGTCACTTAAAGTGCACTTGCAATTTTTAAAACAACTGAAAAACCGAAAATACAGAAGTTCAACGCAAGCTAGTACAAAGATGTTTCATTAAAAAAGGGGTACATGTTCCTGTTGCCATGCTGGGTCCACGTGCTCATCAGAGAAAGTGCCAGCTGCAGCTTACAAAGGTTAAAAAGAAGAATTCTTGTTTGCTTCTTTAGCCTTCAGTAGCATATCTCATCCATTGGTTTAAGAAATGAAAATGAGGGTAAGGAGAATTAATGGTTAAGATCTCTCATAGTGTAAGAAAATTGTTATTCGAACTGCATGACAGAAAATTTCCAAGGTAACAAAAGAGAGCACGAAATATGATGCCATGAACAGAGAAGGACAAAAAAGAACCTTGAGAACAGACGAATCATAAATCTGTGAGAAGCAGTGATTGATTGTTATTGTCCTCTCACATACAAATATTAATAGCCACTGAAGTGGTCTATACTTGATAGGGGTGGGTGCATGTTAGAGCTAGACTAGATCAAGGTGTGATTTTGAAGTATAGAAAGAAAATTGAATGTTTTACACAGAAAAACACACACACAAGATAACATTGGCCCAAAAAGAAAATATTTGGATGATAATAACATCAATTTGCGTTAAAAAAGAACTTTGTGACAATAGATTCATGTAAATAATAAACTCCAAATCCAAGTAGCGATACATCTCGTAACTTACTAACATACTTTTATCATGATTGATTTGAAATTTGATTCTTTCCACCTCAATTGTTGCACTACAAAGTTAATTGTCAGAACAATTTGGTGAAGTTTCAGGATATGAATTGGGTTTTAAAAACCGTGGGAACCAAATCTTACTGAAGCCGAAAAGATTCTCTCTGGTTTTATTGGAGCTCGAATTGCAACTCTGAGTTCGGTGTCGGTCTGCTTATATTTTCAAATGTCTAAATTTAAATTTATATACGTGTCTATTTCTTTTTTTGTTGAATATATGGATATATATAATGAAAGTTGGACTTTTTCTATTATTGCTGATGAGTGCATGACTGGTAGCCAAATATTTCATGTAATACCTGGAAAAACGAGGAAGAACATATGTTTATGACTACGTTTCCGAATTAAATATTATTATTGCCCAGGTTTACAATGTAAATAACCAATTTATTAAATAAAATAATATTATATATATAGTTATTATCTTGGTAAATTCATTGAAATTTTATATAAATATAAAAGGAAATTGTATTTGTTATTGTAAATAATAGATAACTTGTCATTATAAATTGGAAATCATATTATTTCAGGAATTTTTTTAATCACACATGAGAAGAAAAACACAAACAAACACTAGGGTCTATATCAAAACAAAGTAAGAGCACAGTGGTAGAGGGTGGACTCTTCCAATAGAATATAGAACCAGATAGAGTTGAGTATATGGGTTTGAGTCTCTGGGTCAACTCATTTAATTCATCTTTATATGAGTTGTGAGTTGTAGGTTAAAAAAAGATGACCATTTAAATTGCACGATGACAGACTAGTTTATATTTAAATTTATTATTTTATTTTAAACAAACTCTATTTTTGTTTCATACTATTTCATTTTTACACTTTATTTTTTAAAAAAAAGAAAGAAAGAACTTCTAATCTAAAATAATGTTATATCATTGTTTCTTATATTGACATATAAGAAAGTTGATATTAAATTTTATTGGTTGCTAATTTGTTGAAAACTAATTATCAAGGTTTCCTATTTTAGATGATTAAATGTTTTAAATTGTACGTAGTTTAAGTTTTATAAAAAAGATATGTTTTATAATAAAGCTTAACAATTTTAAAACAAAAAAGTAACAAAATAAGAAAACTATACAGGCTAGTTTGCAGGCTAACCTACAAAGTAGGGGTGTCCATCGGTCGGGTTCGGTCAGATTCGGTTACTTTTGAGTCCACCCGTTGTTATCCATAAAACACAAACAATAACCCATTTTCACCCAATACTATGGTCGGTTTGGTCGGGTTCGGTTAATTGCGGTTCTTGATTTTTTCGGTCGGGTTTTTCGGTTAAGTTTCTTAGGAAAATTTAATTTTTATTTTTTACCAAACACCTTTTACGTATAAAATAATTTTATCAAAAACTTGCATATAAAAATAATTTTATGTTTTAGAACCAACGCCTTATGGAATATGAAAGTGACAGAACATTGAAGCAGTATGAATTAATTCTATTAGATTATTTATATTGTACTAGTACCAGAAAAAAACTTAAAAGTTATTAAGTGTTTAGATCTAACACATGCATTTAGATTCAAGTTAACCACACAAAGACCAATCTTAAAAAAAGTATCGTCAATATATCTAGAAATCAGTAAAGAGAAATAACTGCATCATATTCCTAGTAGCAGTCGGTCAGGTATGGGTATCTTTGGGTTTAATTTTTTTAACCCAAACCCGCCCGTTTTTAGTCACAATAAACCACTTAAATGACCCGTTTTTACCCAAAAACCCGTTACAAACCGACCCGTTCTTATCTTTAAAATCGGGTAGCTCGGGTTCACACGGATAATGTCAAAATTGGACACCCCTACCTACAAGCTTGTAGTCTTTATATAGTCTTAAAAAAATCTACTCATTTAAGACATGAACTCATATAAACCCAACTTTAAAACCTGATAACCTTGTTGCAGGCCAAGCTATTACATATAATACTTCAGTACGAACTAGTGGAATATGGAATAGAGAAAAGTGTCAATCCTATGTAAGCATGTTCTGCACCTTAGTAATGAACTAGATTAATAAAAGAAAGTTAGAGCCCGTTTGGTTACAAAGGTTTGACCAACCCCAAAAATAAATCCTACGGTCAAACGGAGTTTTGACTGTCTCGAACGGCGTGAAGGATCAATATCAACCCTTAAATTTCTCCATTTCCTCAACTCCGTTTCCCCAACTGGAAACCAAACAGACCCTTAATATATTATATTGAAATAATAAAACTATATCATGTAATTAGCAAATATTATTAAAATTAAATTAAATTTATAAACAATCAATAGAAACAACTTATAAAATTCTTTTAAAATTTAAATAGGAGAAAAACTCAATATAGTATTAAGTTTATAATATAATAATACATCACGATTAATAATGTATGTTAATATATATCCAAATAAATATTGCATCAAATGGTATAAAAGTATATTAAATTAAAACATGGTAAATAGTAATTATTAATATAATTAATTTGAATTAAAGATTAATACACTTAAAAATATAGAAATGCAGTAAATTGAAACAATTTTCTAATATAGTTGTAAGACATTAGTTAATTAACGTAAATCAATAATTTAAATATAATTTTTAACTATTTAATATATATTATTTTAAATTTAAAACATTAATTTAAACATTTTAAATATTTTTAACATGTAAATAATTTTTAAATACATACTTTATTATTGAAATTTAAATACACGTGAAGTGTATTAAAATTGTTAATTGATTTAAGTATAATTTTTGTCTTAAAACTACAATCGTGATCTATGATAGTTAAAAGGCTATTGATGTATCTGTAAATTATACTAAAAAATTAAATTGATTCAACTATATTTTAATAATTAAAATTCAAATGCTATTATAAAAAATTAAGTTGATCAATTAATTTTAATTTTAACTAAATCACCCAAATGATAACCGATATTTTGTTCTTTGTTTAATTTCTATTGTTGATTGTTTCTACGTAATTCATGTATTTTCATCTTATTAGTAATTATGGTTATAAATTTGTTTAATGTTTAGAGTTTTTATTTTTGGTTTTGAGAATTAAATTAATTTTTTTATTTATTCCATTTGTTTCCACTTAATTATGATGATTGATTTTTTTAATGTCCTAAGTTTCTTCTGCTTCTTATAGTTTTTTAAACTTAAATTAATATTATAAATTTAAACTGAATTACACACATGATAATTGATATCAACTAAAAATTTATATTTTTCATTAATCACTAATTATATGAATTGATTATATATATAATGATAGGTGATATCAATTTCTTTTTTCTGTTATTATTATTTTTGTTTATTACATTTTTTCTTCTTAATTAGTAACTAGTAATTATGATGAGTAATTTATAATGTTATTTTTGCTTCTAATAGTTTTAAAATTTTAAATTAATATTTTAATTTTTAATTATATTTCTCTTTTAATTATTTCTATTTGTTACATTTATTTCCATGAAAGAAATAATTAACATATACTTAACAATTAATTGAACATTAATTTGTAACAAAAAATGAACATTAATATATACAATATATGGTAATAATTCATTGAGAAATAAATGAATTATTCAATCATTATAAGTGTAATTTTTTATGTTGTCCATTAAGTGTAATTTAACTAATTTAAATTTAAAATTTGAATACAAATAAGTTTTTAGGATATGAAAAGTTAGTATCTATAAAATCAATTCACATAATTATTAATCAAATGAAAATTAATGTAATCAATTTAAATATTTCATTGACAAAGTAAATATATTACAAGATCATTAAATATAATTCAAATTTAAAATAATTAATATAATAATTAAATAGTTTCAAAATGATATTTCAATGAAGAGTTAGAACATATAAAATAAATCAATTAACATAGTTACTAATTAAATGGACATTAATATGTAACAGAAAAATGGAAATTAATATAATAAATATTCTTTGAGAAAATATATTAATTATTATTTAAATATAAAATATGAATATAGATAAATTTTTGGAATATACATATTAGTTTTTAAATATATTAAAATTTAAAAATACAAATACGTATCTTATAATAACAATTAAAGGAAAAAATTGAACATTGAACAAGTCCATCATAATTAGTAATTGAGTAAAAATAATTTTATTAAAAGAATATAGGAAAAATTACTATATTTATTTCATATATAAGAAAAAGTTAGATTAAGAAACATAAATTAATATATTTTTAATTAATTTAATTAATATCAAAAAAATGATCTATCAAGATGTATAAATGTTAAAAAATTATTTCAACATAGTTATGTTACTTAAGTGTGGTATGAAATGATGTAGAAGTGAATTTCATGTGATTAGATAAATACTCTAATGCCCAAATCAATAGACATGTAGTAAAAATGGTGACCATGTGCTAGCTATTTTTTAGGCTTTATGTTGAATACTCGCGCATATATATAACATTTTCAAATAAATTTGAATATGTTTAAGTAAATTATAGAGAGAGAAAAGAAAAAGAAAAATAGACCAAAAAGTAAGTGTGAGGGTCAAACTCATTAATGTTAATACAAGGTTAATAATCAAAATCATAACAAAAAAAAAAGAGAAATGAGAATGAACTAAAAAATAAGTGTAGAGGTTAAACTCACTCGCTCAATATATATTGTCAGGCTACTCTACAAGCCTTCGGTAGTGCCATTCATCGGGTTTAATATTGGAACCATGGCTATGATTTGAATTTGAACGACCTTAGGTTGTTCTTTCACATTCAAGATGACTAATTGGTGAAAGTGAAGGATGGTGAATTCTATGAGCTGAAGGATAAGTCATCCAACTGTTATCCCTCCCTAATGGTCAATCTATGAGCTCTGACGATGAAGATGTTGAAGAAATTCCTAAGCAAACTAAAATGGGGGAAGAGGACGAAGAAGAGAAAGATGATGATAATAATGTTGGTGTGAGGCAAGAGAATTATAACACCTGTAACCCAAATAATGATAACTTTGCTTCTTGAATATTTATTGAACTGGTCTGAACCGGGGTCGACGATCCGGTGTGAGACCAGCCACAAAAGTAAGTTTATTTTAGTCTTTGTACACTGGTACAGTGAGTATCCGGTATTGTAATCCGGTCTCTCAGTGGGAGAACCGGTCTCATTGTCCTAGAGATCCTTCACACCAGAGTTTCGCGTTGGAGTGGGCGAAAGGTGGTGTCACCTGTGAAGATTCTCCGACGCTCAAGTTAGAAGAGTGTGTATGAACTCTATGAATACTTAAGCAATGCAATAGTAAGATGTGAGTTAGAACAACGTAACCTTGCATGTGTATTGGAATATGCTATTTATAGTTGGACATGGAAAATGAATCGTTGGACGCAGGTGGGCCCATAGGTTATGATACCGTGTATAGAGTGTCAATCAATGTGGCTCAGTGCTCAGAGTGTGACAGGGGGTACATCAATTATCAGTGTACGATTCTGACACAGGGATGGAGGATAATCACATTTTCCGTACATCACGCCTGCGATCGTACATACTCCTTTCTGCCAATGATATTGGCACATTCCGCTGTGCAGAGTATCCATACTTGATAAGTTATAACCCTTCTTATCTCATTGTGACACTGAGACAAACAGTTATTCGTGACGGGGAAGTGAGGGCGGATGAAGTATCTGATGAGGTGAGAACGGATGAAGTATTCGATCAGAGCGGATAACCGGTGTGAAGATACTACCCAGTGATGTCGGTTGCACTTCTAGAACAGTCATGCTGACGTCACAACTTGAGGGTCCGGTATCCAGACTGGATCATTTATTTTGAAGATTTATTTTGTGACGACCCGCGTCAATTTACCATTGAATTACACCCGACTAATCATTTTTCGTAATAATTTTTCACGTTTAATGAAAATTAATTAGGTCTTAATATAAAATAATATTTACTTTTCTTAAGCATACTCAAAATAATAACTGATCGGAAATAGATCCATTAATAAAATGGGATTGTTTAGAATCAACAGAAGGAGAAAGATGAAGACAGGGGTCACTCGCTTGAGCGAGACCCTGATTCACTTAGGCGAAACCCGAGAAGGTCGCTTAGGCGAGTTCCGACTCGCTTGAGCGAATTCTATACTTTAAACCTGAGCGAACTATGGGACCTACAAGGAAAATTAATAAGTCGGGTTTCACTTGGAAATGTGTCCACTCGGTCATCTCTCACTCGGGAACAACTTAACCTTACTTCACTCAGAAAAGGTTCTCTCGGGTATACCTCACTCGGAAACATTCTAACCTTCACTCGGAAGTGGCGAGGGATACTCGCTTGAGCGGATTAGGCACCAAATCAACCGGCCCTCGCTCGGACAAGACTGAATCTGCTCAGGCGAGATTCGCCCTGTAATCAACTACAACAAACAATTCATTCATGACCTACAACTATACATCTACTCATACATATCAACACCGACCACATCAACGTCAATACCATAATACTTCAGCAACATGAATTCACATCCGATCAATCAACATACCAATTTTAAATTAGTTCAACACACAAGCAACATATTGTAGCATCACATACTCGGAAAACTCATTATACACATTACACATAATCCATTTCAAAATCACTCGGTTTCTTGGCATCAATCCTCCGCTTGGCGCACCTCCAGGGCTCCGACCTCTTCCCTGTCACTGGTTACTAAATTGAAAACCACAGCAAGGGTGAGTGTTTAACATCATAATTAATCTAGAACAGAAATTAACAAATTACATGTATATAAACTCCGTCCGATTGCATTATCATCATATTGCAAATCACACTCGGCAATTATAACAAATCACACTCGGCAAGTAGCTCACACTCGGCAAGTATAACAATTCACACTCGGCAAATATAACAAATTACACTCGACAAATATAGTAAATCATACTCGGTAAATATATCAAATTACACTCGGCAAATATAGCAAATCATACTCGGCAAATATATCAAATTGCACTCGGCAAATATAGCAAATCATACTCGGTAAATATATCAAATTGCACTCGGTAAATATAGCAAATCATACTCAGCAAATATATCAAATTGCACTCGGCAAATATAGCATATCATACCCATCACAATACTAAATTCATCAATTGTCACCACTGACTCTCAGACAAAATTGACGCCTAGTATCCGGATACTAAAGGACTGGCCTTCAGCTGGGAGTCCGACTTGACATCCCGTGAACCCGACTTGGTTCACTGAGCCCGACTTGGCTCCCCCTCAACCACTGGGTCATAGACCTCTGGGTAGCTCAACTGGGTTCGACTTGACCATGGAAGCCAAAAACGAGGGTAATACATACCGTCGACCGTCCCATACCACATAATCACATATCATATCTCATAATCATTACATATCATCAACAAACAGCAGATGCAACTACCAGAAACTGGCATGTGCTCACAATACAGGACGACCGACTTGTCAAGCCCATCCATCACATTGCCATTGGGTGACCTACTTGTCAAGCCCGTTATCACAACGCCACTATACACATCGAATCATCACCACAAGTATTTCAAACTCAATCATCATAAGCCACACACGATCCTCAACTGATCGGTGTCCATATTCATACATGCATACACATACAACTCATCCAGCAATAGTTCTTACCATGTTCATAATCAGTTCAACGACTCGAACCTAAAATATGTCCTATTCTAATTAATTACAACCCGAACACCCCCTTACCTCGGTTCCAAGCTTCAACGATCTGCTCTTGGTGCCGATTACGTCCTCTAAGCACCGGGTTCACGGTTCCACCTTCGAATCCAGCACCAGCTTCGTCAATCAGTCCTTCGATGTTCG
This sequence comes from Clitoria ternatea, assembly GCA_037962975.1. Taxonomy (NCBI): domain Eukaryota; kingdom Viridiplantae; phylum Streptophyta; class Magnoliopsida; order Fabales; family Fabaceae; genus Clitoria; species Clitoria ternatea. Next base: position 284,339,685 of record CM075670.1, read on the forward strand.
TGTTGCTGCCTACGGGGTCGGAATGTAAAACCTGTTAACATCGTACCACCCTCTGCTCTAAAGACCATTTTCGAGCTCACACTCACCAGAGGAGTGGAAAACAGAACCTTACTCCGCCATGCATGACCATTCGGTCAGGGAGTGGAAATGAAAAGGGAAGAGATAACTCAATTCAAACGGTTCATTGGACTCACCTTGAAACCACGGTCACGAAAATGAGGTTATCTCAAAGTTTTGATGTGAAATGGACCTTCCTCTGGAGCATGCAGCTCGGCAACGATGGAGGAAGGAGAAGAAGAAAAAGAAACGGAAGAAGAAAGAAGCAGCAGAAGAAGCGCGTGAAAGTGAATGAGGAAAGGAGAAGGAAAACCTTCTTTATTTAAGGCTCAGGGGCAAAACAGTCTTTTCCCTATTTCTTTTATATTTTCATTAAAAGTTTTAATTAAACTTTTACCTCCTTTTAATTACACCTTATTTAACCCTTTTTTAATTAATCAATCAAATGAATTTATTTATTTTCCACACTAGTTAATTATTTATAATTGCCTAATACTTTATAAAAATATCAAATAAATCCTTACAACAATTATTAATATTTTTCGCTACATATAATTTTTCTAAAATATCCGGGATGTTACATTTTTTGTATGCCTTGTGTTAGAATATGGTTCAACATGATCAATTCTAAAGTTGTTTGTCATTCTCAAACTCTTTGAAGTTGATGTACTATTACTTTTTTGATTGAGCATTAGTTCCCTTGATTCATGAAATGACAATACCACTTTGTTGAACTATTTAAATGCGCTATCATTGTATTTCACATATGTTTATGTATAGTTTTGTTTAGTTAGAATATTTTGCCTACTTATTGGGTATAAGTTATTGGTCATGCTCACATTGCATAACTATACCTGCTTCATGGTCGGGCATTAAGCTATTGACCATGTTTATATCATGTGGTTAGTTTTGCCACTACTTGATTTTATTGTAAGAAAAAGTTAGTATGTGTTTGAGAATGTTTATTTTAACCACTTATTTCTTTGATTTCTAGAAAAAGTACTTATTTATACGTGTGGGTAATTTTGTAAGAAGTTGATTATAATCTATTAATTTTTTTTGTAAAAGAAAATGATTATAATTAGAATATGATTTTTTTAGGGCTATTCGGATTTTGAAAACGTTTATGAAATCAACAAACAAAAAAATATTTTCAATGTTTTTTGTATAAAATTTTAAAAACAAAAATTAGGATAATAGTTTTATAATTAAAACTAAAAATAAAAAATAAAAACAGAAAACTTTTTTATAATCCAAACAGATTTTGCTGATAAGAAAGTACTTTTTTTGCTATACATTTTTTTCTATTTTTCTTTTTTCTTTTCTTAATTTCACAATTTTCATTTATTTTAGTAATTTTAAACTTAGAAATATTTTTTTAACACAATCCAAACAAAACTAATTGCCTAAATAATCTCTTTTATTTAAACATCAAAATGGATTCTAATAAATTCAACTCGAGTATCGAAATACATTATTACAAAAATAAAATATTTTCGATACATTTAATGAATACACTGTTCATCGACCAACCTTTCTGATGATTCATAATTGAATTGAATTGACCAACCTTTCTGATGATTCACAATTGAATTGAATTGCAGGCCTTTCTCAATGTAGTGTGTTTTCTTCACCGTGCATGAACTATTTAAAATGCTAAAAGTACCCTTATTGTATGGAAGGAATTTGGATCATAATATCCAAAATGAACCTAAAAAATCAAAGTTTTTTGCTTTTCCATATATTTCAGCCGTTATGTGTTAGAGTGAGAAAGCATCTTCAAGAAGGATCCTGGGACTCAAAGGAGTATACAACAATGCTTGCAAACACGACACATACGACGTTGGAGGATGCATCAGAAGGATCATAATCTCACCACGACACTGTCGTTGGCATTGCACGACGACGGCGAGGCGTTTAGAACAAAACTAGTACCATACCTGTGCGGTCGCACAGGCACTAATTAGAATATAAAATGTAAAAATATATATTCATAATTGAGATTTATTTTTAAATTTAAGCAATGATTATAATTTATTATCATTTAATGTAAAACATTGCTATGAAATAATTATAGAATTCATTTTTTTCTTCTCGAAGATAAACGATTAAAAAATAATTAAATAATCTATATCTTTAATATGTTTTTAATAATGAAATATAAATTTCTCCTTACATCATGGTGTTTTATTATATTGTGTAGTTATATTAATATATAATGTATTATAGAAATAATTGATGTAAAAAATACATGGTAACTTAGCAAGCAAGGATATCATGTTTTTTTACAAAAATAACAAATGTAGTGCCAAAAAGTAATTGAAAAAACAATAAATAAGTGTACTTTGGTACAATTTTATTACCTCTAAGCCAAGTGCTACACAAAATAGGTGCAGGCCCGGTCCTAGAATTTTATGGGCCCTGGGCGACACGATAGATAAAGGCCCCTTAATATATATATTTTTTAAAAAATTATTAAATAATCAAATTAATATTAATAAAGCCATTATAAATTCCAAACATAAAAATCAAATATATCATCCTAGTCTAAATAATAATAAGAAGTCAAAACTGTGCTCCTATAGTCTCATGCTTTCTTTTAAAAATCATTCTTTCACCTACAATGAAGCAAAAAAAAACACAAATTATCGTAAAAAATGGTTTCGTCTAGCATTTTTAGATGCAAAATCATTAATGAGAACATCAACATCAATACTTTCTAACATATCTTTTTCAATAGATAAAATTGCTAAACCATTCAACCTCTCTTGTGACATTGATGATCTTAAGTGAGTTTTTATTAATTTTAGTTTTGAAAAACTTCTTTCAGCAGATGCTACAGTTATAAGCATAGTTAATAAAATTCTATAGGCAATTGAAACATTTGGATAACAATCGGCTGCTTGAATGAACTTGAGAATTTCAATAGCTGACATTACATCATCAGGCAAAATCACTTTCAACACTTTTAATTCAGAAAAAAAATCATCCAAATCAACATCTGATAAATTGCCCTGAGAAAACGTTGAGTGAACTTTAACACAACATTCTTTCAGTTCATTATCATTTAATGATTTTAACTTTTTTGAATTAAACAAAAATCCAAAAATATTTTCAAATATCTTTAATTGCTCAAATCTAGTCTTTAAAGAAGTGATAGCCATGTCCATAATAACTAAAAAATAATTAATTCTAAATGATTCATCAGGTGATTGAACTTCTTCATCATGACTATTTTCATCAAATTGTTTTTTCCTAATAGCACGACGTTTTGCTAAAAGAATGGGTTCAACATCCATATCAAGTGCAACTTCTTTAGCAATATTCATACTAGACATGAACCCTTCAACTCTATACTTTTCAAAAAATAATAATATATCTTCTAATTATTTTATGGTATCATCAATGCACATTGACTTAGATTTTAATTTCTTGCTCACCATATTAATAGAAAATAAAATATCATACCAAATAATCATGCCCCATAAAAATTCAAAGTTCTCAAGTGCATTAACCAAACTCTCAGCTTCACTTTTTGATTTAGCATCATCACAAAATTTATGTAATTCCAATAAAGCAAATCTTATTTGAGGAGCTTGAAATCTAATAGCTTTAATACTTTTAATTCGACTCTCCCATCGAGTATTACACAAAGATTTCACGGTTAACCTAGGAACACAATCAAGAAAATTTTCCATCTTTTTGGTGAACTTGAAAATAATGAATATATGCGTTGAACAATTCCAAAAAAAGAAATAGCTTTAACACAAGAATGTGCCATATCACTAAGAGTAAGATTAAGACTATGACAAGCACAAGGCATATATAAGGCTCTTGAATTTATTTCAAGAAATCGTCTTTGAACTCCTTGGTGTTTTCCTTTCATGTTAGAACCATTATCATAACCTTGACCCCTCACATCATCAATATTAAGATCAAGAGATTTTAATGCATCTTGTAATTCATTAAAAAGTCCTAATCCAGATGTATCATCTACTTCTAAAAACTCTAAAAAATATTCCTCAATTTTTATTTTATTACTTGACATATTCACATATCATACTATTAGAGTCATTTGTTCTTGATGACTCATATCAGGGGTACAATCCAGAATTATAGAAAAATATTTTGCTTCTTTAATGATCTTTACAATTGAACTTCTAACACTATGAGCTAAAAGTGAAATTAATTCATTTTGAATTTTATGCCCAAGATAGTGATAATGAATTTCACGACTTTGAATGCGTCTAACATGATCTTGCATTATTAAATCAAATTCTGCAATCATTTCAATCAATCCCAAAAAATTTCCATTACTGTCTTGATATAATTTTTCATTGGATCCTCGAAAAGCCAAATTATTTTTAGCAAGACATTTAACAACGGAAAATATTCTTAGTAAAACTTGTCGCCAACGTTCTTTCTCTTTTATAATCTCTTGTTGTAAATTTTTATCGATTGTTTGATTTTTGTCTAATCTTGCTCTCAATTCATTCCAAGTATTCATGTTATTCATATATTCAAAACTATTTCCATGTTGCTTAAGTCTCTCACTAATACGCTTCCAATCACTAAAACCCTCATTTGAAAATGAACTTTTTTTATTATCAGATTTGAACAACTTACAACAAAAACAATATACCCTATCAACATGCTTGGAATAAACCAACCATTTTCTATCACTAGTCTCACCATTACTTATCTTTCTAGAATAATAGGCATATGAAAAATGTCTAGAAGTATTATCTAAAGGAAAAATAAGATTGTTTTCTCTAATAGGTCCCTTTTCAATTAAAATATCCTTTCCTTTGTTATCAAGATTACCCCAATTTCTAGGATCATAAATATCTAAAGGAGGAATTAGTTTCTCTTGTTCAATATCAATATTTTCCATATTAGATTCACTTGACACATTATTAGCTTCACTAAAATCATTAACTTCATTATCATTTAAATGAATTTGATCATGCACAATTTCAATTGATTGTTCTAAATTTTCATGAGAATCTGTCTCTTTAAAAATAAATTTATCAAGAGCTCCTCTTTGTGATTTAATTAATTCTTCCTCTCGTTTTCATTTTTTTCTTTTTTCACTTCCAGATAAATGTTTTTTAGGAGGCATATTGTGAAATATAATTAAAATAATAAATTAACACAAGAAAAAAAATAAAGAACAATAACACCTGGAAAGAGAAGCTAGTGTTGGATACACGTTCACAACTTCCCACGTATAAGCTAATTCCAATAGCAAAATTTAATCACCGTAAACATAAAATTAACAAATTAATATGAAATTCAAAACAACTAACTAATTAGTAATAACTATTAAAAATTTAAAAATTCAATATTCTTAACATAAAAATAATAAAAATATAAAAAAATTAAACAATTAACAATAATGATAAAAAAAATTAAGACCCTATAAACATAAGAATTTAAAAAATATTGATATCAACAAGAATAATTTTTCTAAATAATTTATATAACAACATAAATTATAACGTAATTAACAAGTAATTTAGAAGGTGAATAGAAACACATACCAATTTTATGATATTCCAATGTAACTGTGGTGATTGAGACTTGAGAGGGATCAAACCGTTAAAAGTAGAAAAGAATTATAGAAACAAAAGAAGAGGAGATGAAAAATGATGGAAGAGTATAAAAGAATTATAGAAACCAAAGAAGATGAAATGAAGTGTTATGGAAGAAAATATAATTGTTATATATATATATATATAAAATTACCGTTAATATTTTTTTATACGTTACAATATTAATTTGCCTGTAACGTTAACGTTAATTTGCCAATACAGTGCTGACTCAGAAACTTTTAATTTTAAAAAAAACATAGCTAGTGAGGAATCGAACCATGTAGCGAAACTTTCATATCCTTACCACTGAACCGTGTAAACCATATTGAAATCTATTGATTTTTTTTGTATATAAGTTAAAAATTATTTATTTTGGGCCCCTATTTTCAATGGACCCTGGGCCATTGCCCTTGTTTCCAAGGCCCAGGGCCGGCCCTGAATAGGTGGCAATAATTCCAAAGATCTTTAATTGATGAGGAGTCTCTTTCACCATAAGGTTGCATTATCAACCAACGTGTGAGTTGTGATGAGCTTTGTAGACCTTCATGATGCATTTTATGATGAAACGTCGTAAATTTTATGAACAAAGAAGATTGATATCATTTACAGTAACCTAAAATTAAAGGAGAAATAATTGAAAAGTCAAATCAACAACATATAAGAGCTAATAATTAGAGCCACGGACGTGTCAAATAAATCATTAAAAGTTGTACACATACTTGTGACATTTATTGTAGGTTTTGGAAAACCTCTTTGAAAACAACATTAATAGTGGTGTTGGACGCTTTTCCTTCTTTGTCATGTATTAATATTTTCAAACCTTGTTTACTTTGAACTCTAGAGAAAGTCACATATAATTGACCATGACTAAATACAGGTTTGGGTAAATATAATCCTACATTTGCTAGTGATTGACCTTGAGATTTATTGATAGTCACAGCGTATGAAATAATCAATGGAAATTGTCTTCTTATGAGTCGAAAAGGCCATAGTGTCGAGATGGAGACATGGACATTCTAGGAATGTAAGTTAAATTTCCAATGTTTTTGCCTGATATAATCTTTGCTTCAATAACATGGTTTGCCAATTTTGACAAAACATAAGGTAGTCATAGAATTTACACCATCAATAATTTATCTTCACACAAAATAACCAAAAAGAGAAGGTGAATCTTACCTGATTTTTTGAAGCAAACACCACACACTTTTAGCTGAAATAAGATTAAGTCAGCTAATATTATGCAATACGCATCAAATAAGATTCATTAAAAAGTTCTTGGGCTGTCAAGGAATTTTGAGAAAATAAAACAAAACTAAATATTACATTGTAAATAAAATAAAATTAAGGCTTTAGATGATATATAATGTAACAGCATTCTTTCATGATACAATATAACAACATTCAATCACAAACTGACAATTAGACAAAATTATATATTGTTGTAATACAAAGTGAAATATTGCGGAACATTAGACAAATTCCAAAGTTGTTATATTGCTGTAATACAAAGTGAAATATTAGACTTGATATAATGCATTCTTTTACATGTTGGATCAACACGCATTGACAACACACAAGAAAATCATTTTTCATGATGTTACACCTGATATAATGCATTATTTCTTTACCATTCCTAGCACTTAACAGCACCGCTTGATCAGTGGCATCTCCTAATACCCAATCTCAATCTCACACTTCTATTCCATTTATTATTCCACCCTCTATTTTGTTACTAAATCCCACACTGTCCTATTCTTTATGACAATGACTTGTTATTAAGAATGTCTTTATTTAAGTTGTTTATGACCAAATTAATGACTCTGTTGCAAGACATAATTGTTGTAATGCTCATCTTTCAGTATAGATAATTTGTATTTTAGATAAATAAACATCATCTTTGTGTTTTTCTGTTTCGTGAATATGATAACATTTGAACAGTTCATGTAACAAAATTAGTTATTGTTGTCTTTAAGGGATATTGTTGCAACTTTTATAATTCTTCAAATACTACTCGTTTTGTAGTGGTTGCTTTATGTCCTAACAACAATGAAGTACACATTTATAGATTGGTTGATGACAAATGGGAGAAGGTGTATGTTCTTCAAAAGGTACTCTTCTTTTCTCAATTACAATAATGTTATTAATGTAAATCTATACTTTTCTATATCTACTGGATGTGATCACAGTTACAATATATTTAAAACTAATATGTTTGGTGCTTATAAAATTAATCTAGATTGTCCCAACCCAGGTGATTGGATAGGAAGTAAGAATGAATGCAATTTTTTTCCTGCAATAAGTTGTATTCTAACTTTAGTATATACCATTCTATTCCATTAACTACCATTTAAGTCTGTTGATAGTTTTGATTCTTTGACCAATCATGTACTCTTTTGGTGATCAACCATTGAAGTTGTCTATAGGATTATTACTTATGGAATTAGCCAGTTGTGCTTGCATGTCTTTAGTATACTTAATCTTTCCTAAGAACTGAGAAACCTATGAGGGATTTTGTGTCCTTTTATCAATTGTTATCTTTTGACTGCACAGCAGTGAAACACAGATATGTAAAAATACATCCTATGTCGCTATATTAAGGACGTACTCGACACGGGTAAACTCAGATATGTCTTTGATATGTATTTGTAAAGTATAAAATATTTCTTAACAAAAAAAGAAAAAACTATTTGTATGGGCATATAGACTGGGTAACAACATTCTTTTACTAAAATTATAACAACATTCTTCTACATGTTGGATCAATACGCATTGGCAACACACAAGAAAATCATTTTTCATGATGTTGCACATGATATAGTGCATTTCGACATGCATTTAACCTTTCATAATGAAATCAAAACGTGCATGCATACAAAAAAAGACCAATCCTCTAGGTTTATTGATGAAGCTTGGCAAGGATAGAACGGTGAGACAGATACAAAACCAAAAAGAGGTGCTGATCTTACCTCACTTTTTAAAGCAAATAACCCACTCTCTCAGCTGAACCTTAGAAAAACAGATAAAAATTTGGTTGATCTAAAGGTAAAAATGGAACAAATAAGCAAAATGCAGAGAAAAATTTACCAAGAAGTGGATAAGAGTGGCAAAATGCAGCCAAGATGATGTATTTCAACACTTTGAAATCCCAATTGCCACATGATTTCTCTTTCCCTTTTGAAGAGCCCATTCTTTTTTTGCATAGGCTTGACCAAAAATCCCATAGCAGCGAGTAAACCATGAAAACTTAGTTAAAATAGTGAAAGAGAGCCACTAAAAAGCTATGTTGTTGCAGCCTGAAACAACTCTATGAATAAGAAAGATAACTGAGGGTTTATGATGAAAATAGGTTTTGTTGATATAGGGGAAAAGCAGCGGGAGGAAAACACAAAGGGTTTCTTTGATTACAGGGGAAAAGTAGCTGAGGGTTACCTTGAGTACTGTGTTTACCTTGTCGTGATGTGAAAAGTTTCCTTTGAGTCAACATGAGACGCAGCTAAAGGGGAATAGAGTTGTGGTGAAGCGAGCGTTGCTTTGGGAAGCCTTTGAGCGGGAATGAAGTAAAGGAGAAGTTGACACGTGTTTAGGGAGGGGTTCTATTTTTCTAGTATGAAATAGATACACTAGCACCACATTGTGAGGTGGGACGATGTCGTTTTCGAGCTCTAATGTGATATCCAAAGTTTTATGACAACTTGAGTTTCTTACTCTTCATGATTCCTTCTAAATGTAGAAGGTTTCAATGTCTTGTTTTGTCTTTTTTAAGTCCTTACAAAAGTACAACAACAATGGTAATAGTATGTTAATAATGTGACATGAACATGGTTTTGTTAATTGAGATGTAGTGATGGTTGACATCTAACTCAAACTGATGTTATTTCTAAGAAGGTAATTGCGTAACTAAAAGACAAGGGCTTGAGTCTACAATCTATGTCAGTTGACCTCTTGGTATTAGTTGATATCAACCTTTTGAAGGCATTTTTGCAATAATAGAATAATATTCTCTCTGCTTTGTTATAATAAATTTTAAAATTATTTTTTCAAGCAAAAGTATATTTTTTAATGTTATTAAATATTTATATATTAAATATGTCATTCTTAAATACATTTAAGACAACTAATTACTTTATGCAATACATTAAATATATAATAACATTAATATAAATAATAACTTTTAGTTACCTTTTTGAATCCGTATAAAATTTTATTGATTTACTTATAACTAATCCCTATATCTCTTCCAAGAAAATCTTGAAAAATCAGTATGCTTTTTCTGCTAGTCTATGTCCTTTGGCAGTTTATTGTGATATAATTTTGTATATGTTGCACTTACCTACCTAATAGATCAAACTTCCTTCTCAATTTTGGAATACGCACTCCTATTTCTTGAGTAATTAATATGCATTACACTTCAGTTTATTTTATTTTGTAGGAGCCTCTATAAGTAAAAAAATATTGTATCTCTGTAACAGTAAGCATCATTAGCAACTAGTTTTGAACATTATAAATGAATTTTTTTAATAAAATTCCAAAGCTATTAACAAACATTATTTCATTTTGAAAGTGCTGATAATAGGGTTTTAACTAGATGCAATACATAATACATAGCAGCATTCAGAGAATTGCTGGATATCTAGAAATTTTTTCCATTCCGTTATATTTAGTAGGCACCATTCAAAAAGTATACTTCCCTCTGAACTTTAACTATATAGTGCCCATTATATTGTTGAAAGCTGTGTGATTTATTCAATTGAAATATGAATAAATAATGTTATCAAAGCTAATTTTAAAGATTAGTTTTCTAGATCTTTGGTTGACCCATGAATGCTTTTGGTTAATGGAATGTTGATGATGGAATCATGTTTATAACTTTAGGGTTAAAAACTTGTTTATATTAATTATTTTATTCCTTCCTAGCTTGCCGGAGAACCGACCGACACGACACTGTAAGATTCACACCACACGGTAAGATTAACTGTAAGAGTTTTTATTTGAAAAATAAAATTTGAAAACCGTGTTTGTTTAGTAGGAAGGCCAAAGATGGACCCATGGTTGAGTGGGCCAATAGGATTGAGAGGCCCAAAGGTGGCGAGCGAGGAGAAGGTGGGAGCGCGAAAGAATTGAATTGAATTTCAATTTGGTGGAAGAGGAGGGTGGAGGAAGTGATAGAAATGCGGTGGAGATTGTTCCATGGATGGGAAGCCTAACTCTGATTCCTCCCCCAACTTCCTCCGCCACGTTCAAGCCGCCTTGAAACGACACCGCCCTCTCGGTACTACTTTTTCCCTCTTCCCTCTCTTTCCCTTTTCACTCTTTCTTTCATTCACTTTAGGGTTTCTCTTTCAGGCACAATGCCCTCCAGTTCCATCAGGCCAAGACGCATGCTACTTCCCCAACGAAACCCTCCTTCCATTCCCTCCAATTCTCACGATTCTTCATCCAACCACTCAATTTCACTCCAACCCTCTCATAACCTAGATGCTCAGAAGAAGGTCCACTTTTCCGTTCAATCCAACAACACCACCGCTCCCCATGGTAAAATTTCGTAATTCGATGTCTCTGCGCATATTCTTTATTGGTTTTATGTGTGTGATTCTCCTCCTTCAACTTGCAGATGGAAAGGCCACTGAGTTGGAGAATTTGTCATCTCACATGGGTTCGCTTGGATTCGCAGAAATGGACTGGTGTGAAGCCAACCAGCTTGAAGCGCCGTCACAGGGATCGCAGCAGAAAGCTCAGCAGGTAGAGCTAGATGCAAATTTGAGATCTGATGGTGGAATCAGTTCCTTTCCGCGGAAGAAAAATGCTGTTACTCAGGATCATTTACAGCAATTTCGGAGTTTCTTAAGTCGCCCAGCAACACAATCTTCGGTGGTTGGACCCTCTTGTGCTACAACTACCTCGGTTCATTCAACTTCGGCTCCCATGTTGAATTCAACAACCACACGTTATTCTCATTTGGTCACTGAACCTTTGGCGGAGGCTAGTGTTAACCCTTGTCCCGAAGGGGTTATGAACTCGCCGAATGCTTCCTTAAAAGGAACTGAGAGAGTGTCAGTTGATAAAGCTGAAGTTGAAGTCAAAGCTTCTGGTTCTGGTGTTAATACAGAGTTGGCATCTGAGGAGAGCGATCTAAGTAAGCAGCAACAGGGATGCTTGTTGAAAGAATCTGGCAATTTGAAATATAATTCATGTGATGATGCTAAAGGGAAAGAGCATACAGATGTTGCCAGCATGCAGCCTCCATTGCCAACAACCTCAACTTCGGATGTGAAGTTGGAGTCATCTAAGTTAGAAAAACGAGAGAAGGCTGCGGGTGGCAAAGGTTCATCAGCTTCTCGGAAGAGGACTTATGACCCTGATTTATTTTTTAAAGTTAATGGCAAGCTTTATCAGCGTCTTGGCAAGATAGGTAGTGGTGGAAGCAGTGAGGTTCACAAAGTGATTTCATCGGACTGTAGGATCTATGCACTTAAAAAGATCAAGCTCAAGGGTCGTGATTATGCTACTGCATTTGGGTTTTGTCAAGAGATTGAATATCTAAATAGGCTGAAGGGAAAGGATAACATTATACAGCTTATAGATTATGAGGTACTCTCCTAAACAGTATATTTCTGTTATGATAATTTGCAGTTCTTGCTTCTAGTTATTTCTTCTGCATATCTTTCTTTAGACATTGGAGGATCATACAACAATATATAATTTAAACCTCTGTACGTGTGCTCTTCTTTGTTTATTGGGGGCTTGGGTTATATGAATTTTTAGAGAAAAAAGATTTACTTTTTGGTTGATTTTCATGTGTGTAGGAAATACTGCTTTATTTATGTTCTATTTTTTGAAAGCTCAATCTTGTAACTAGGTGACTGACAAGGCTTTACTTGAGGAAGTTATGAAAGGCTCCATCAGCAATAAGGATGGCCGGGTCAAGGATGATGGGTTTATATACATGGTACTTGAATATGGGGAAATCGATTTGGCTCACATGTTGTCTCAGAAGTGGAAGGAACTGGATGTAAACAACCAGACAATAGATGAGAACTGGCTTCGATTTTATTGGCAGGTTTCAAAATCTACAATGTAGCCTTGAAAATATTTTATCATTTCTTTGAACCTGCATGTTGTATGACTACTTTTGCCCTCGATCAATGATTGAAAGTTCTTTAGTGTTTGGCATTACATATCATTCTTCATAATCAGATTTGCAATAATTTTTTCCAACACTTGTTACCAATTTTCTTTTCTTTTGCATTTTCTTTCTTTATTTGATGGAACCGGCTTTTTATTTTTAGTTTTTGAGCTTTGCCTAGTTTAATTAGCTGAGACTGGTTTGTTGACATCTTCGCAGCAAATTCTCCAAGCTGTCAACACTATTCATGAGGAGCGTATTGTGCACTCTGACTTGAAGCCAGCTAACTTCCTCCTTGTCAAAGGCTCCCTAAAACTGATTGATTTTGGTATAGCCAAAGCAATAATGAGCGATACAACCAACATCCAACGCGATTCACAGGTAGTGCTTATTTTTCAACTTGGTTGTACATACTTCATATCCTAAGATTTAGATGCATGCCTTACATTGGGCTTTATGCTGCCTTTGCCCTTGGTTATTTGCTAGTTTTCAATTTTCATTTATAATTTGAATGTGCAGTAATGCCTTTTTAAAATTTTATTGTTTTGTTAAATGTGGTGCATATTAGTGATATATTATATGAATTGTATTAAGTGGTTTTTTGGTGAGGATGATTAAGTTATATTTTAATTGGCCTTATAAACGTGGTTTGTTTACCTATAAATCAGGTGACTGCTAGAACTTACGTAGCTCTTTTTTCTTCATCTGGATTAATATTGGCACCAGTCCAATATTAATAAACTGATAATGTCTATTGACTGAATGCTTGAAAATTGGAATTATCAACAATGAGTTATTTCCACAGATGCATTCAGTTCAGCTGGATAATTACAATTTTGTTAGTGCTCAACTATTCGTATAGGCTTATTTTATTTAGTTAATAAACCATCATAAGATATCAAATGGAAGTAAGCAGCATGAGGCAAATAATTTGAGTAAATAAATCTTCAAAACATGCACCGTACCAAGCTCTGCAATATCACAATTAATTGAATTAAGTTGAATGGCGTTTCTTTCCAGGTTTAGAAGAAGGATTGTAATTTGTATCCAAAATTAGTTTGGTATTTCTGTAAAAATAGGGGGGAAATTGTAACAAGAAATTTATTTGAAAACCGGAATGAGAAACTCATATTTGAACTTTCAATCCCAATCCTAAGGGAATACATAACTGAGTAGTCTAAAGATAATATTTTCACTCAAATTGTTTCAATTCTTGTAGGTGGGAACTCTAAGTTACATGTCTCCAGAGGCATTCATGTGTAATGAGACTGACGCCAATGGAAACATCATAAAGTGTGGTCGGCCATCAGATATCTGGTCTCTGGGCTGCATCCTTTATCAAATGGTATATGGGAGAACACCTTTCGCTGAATACAAGACATTTTGGGCCAAGTTCAAAGTCATAACAGATCCAGATCATGAAATTACTTATGAACCAGTTTCAAACCCATGGCTTCTAGATCTTATGAAGAGATGTCTAGCATGGGATCGCAACCAAAGGTGGAGAATTCCACAACTACTTCAGCATCCTTTTCTTGTTCCTCCTGTTCCATGTCATCCATCTTTGTCCCAAGACCATAGCTGTAATAGTAAATTGCTGCAACTTATTGCTGAAACTTGTACATATGACCCAGAAGCATCCCAGCTGTGTTGTCAGCTCCAACAGCTTCTTGCTGATCCATTCAACTTAATAGCTCCCCACTCTCTAAATTCACGAGGTCAACAACTAAAACTGCTGACCCAAATGTCAGAACTCTGTTCTCAGCTACAGAAACGTTTGACAAATACTGAAAACAGGTAGGTTATGAAGAAAGCTAGTGTGATTTGATCAGGGTCTCTCAATTTTTTTTCAGGCTTTTCGTTGAATGTTTTCTTCGATCTACCTGTGACAAATGTAGTTTTCTGTCATACCATATTTTTCATGGGTCAGCAGCTTACTGGGTGGCATTGTGTATTTACTATTTCCCATTGTTCAGAATAGGTTTATTAAATGTGTGTAGCTAATGAATCAATTTAGTACAGGTCTTGTACAAATATTCGGAAGTGAGAGAAGCACCAGCTTCAACCATTGTGTTTAAAACTGCAAATTATACGCTTTGATTTTCTTAAATACTAAATAGTACAACATTCCTTCTAAGGCGTTATTACAGATGTTAGAAAAAAAGAGTAAAAAATAAACTAGTCTTCTCAAATTTTTTATTCTAAAACATGGAGGTTGAATATGATGTGTCAAACAACTGTACTTTTGCTCAACTGAAATCACCGAGGTGTGATTTTCATCTTTTATATTTTAATATTTGTGAACTAGAAGTCTAGTAGAAGTTGTAGTTTATTCAGGACCTATGGATTTTATTTTTATAATACATGACCCCACAACTTATTTGTTTTTATTTTTATCAGCATCACTAATCTCTATAGTATGCTGACCACTGTGCAAGTGAATTTTCCACATGACTCATCTCAGGAATTTACGTTCAAGCACGTGCTTTCTCCAATTCTCCTGTCCTCACCTCACCGGAGAGGATCAGAGGAAGATGAAGAGAGTCAACTTGATTTCCAAAGTCTGCTAATTTTTTATACTGCTAGAGAGCCCTCAAGTTCGACAAATATAATCAATTGTTTGGTTTCCCAGAGTATTAAACACGCAATGCTTTTATATTTGTTTTATAATTTAAATTTTGTAACAAGTATATTAAACTTATGCGCCAAAATAAAAACACCTTTTTAAATGTATATTTTTCAAAGTAAATGCGAAAGCAAACAGTGTGCCTCTAACAACGGTTCAGCCGATTGAAATTCTTGTGACTGACTGAGCAAACTTTTGAACGAACAAGCATTAATGATGACTCCTAATAATCAAATTTGTGTGATCCACCATTGACTTGGTTTTACTTTTACCAAGAGGTTAACTTAGGAGGAAGATTTGTGAGACGCTTCAGCACGGGCTTCTTCTAACTTCATCTTGAGCTCCTTCATGAAAGGTGTATTAGTGCCATGAGTAATCCCTAGTATATCCACTGCCTTGGTCAGTGATTTAACTGCTTCCTCTGTTTCTCCCAGATACCTACATCAATGACCATTAAATTCAACCAACAAAAATGATAACCACTAGATGAGGCCAGCTACATAGAACAAAAGACCATCTGTGTTGTTACTCTTTTTGGGTAAAAGTATCATCCAATTAGTGCATTTAAAAGAAATGTTTCTCAGTATTGAATGTTTTTCCTATGTTGTTATCTACCTATAGTAGAAGTCTGCAGTCATGTGTACTAGTCATGAGTTTCTTCAGTTTTTTGTTGGAAGTTTCGTATTATATTATACAGATATACAGACACACTTCAGTCTAATTATAAACCAAGCACACTAATACTATTTTATGTCCCCACAAATGCTTTCACTACATAAAAGAATTTAACTAAAACCTTGGCCCGTTTTACGACTCTAATCAAATGAATGAAAACTTCAGTTACAGATGCTAACCATTCGAGTTTTCCACAAGTATAATATTGCAAACCAAGCAGAGGGTGAACAGCCGGATACACTCCTGAAATGAAGTAAAACGTCCAGAACTGGATATCAGCAATATATTTATGAACTTTTTTTTTTTATCAAACAGAACATGAATGATAAACTTTAGCACAAAGGCACTGGGGATAGTGATTTGAGCAGTCGATGATTAAGATTAGTTTAGCTTCCTCCTAAAACGGGTATTTCATTTCATCACAATACTGTGTACAACCTTGATGTAATTTAAATGTTTTGGAACATTCGGGAGTAAAGAGTTTGCTTCCAGATTGCTTTACATCACTACTGTCAGAAATAGGTGTTGATATCATAGGCTCTTCAGCATGGCTGTTTGGTGGGAGCAAAAGGAGATAAAAGAGATGGAATATTCTGAGCTCGGTATGGATTCAATTTGATATTATATGTTAAGGGCTTTTTAGTTCCCAACTTGGTTACGGTCAAACGGAGTTTTAACTGTCTCGAACGACGTAAAGGATCAATATTAACTCTTAAATTTTTCCATTTCCTCAATTGGAAACCAAACGGACAGTATGATATAAATCTTAAAGCACTAACTCTTAGATACTAATATCATAATAGTGACTAATAAGAATACATCCCAAGAGATGAAATGGAGATATGAAAACTAATTCTAAGAAATAATCTAATATAATCTACATAATTGTAAGTTATAATAAGATACTAATGCATATTGTATATTTTTCGCATCTTCTAACTTCTAATATGAATATTCATTTTCTCATTAAAGCAGGAACTAATGAAAAAAAGCAAATATTTGAAGAGCAACAAAGACAACTTTGAATTGCAACTAATAGAAACTACTGAAAAATCAATGCTAGGGAACCTAAGTATCATGTGTTGAAAGTCTTATAATGACTAGAGATATAGCCAATTAAAAGTATATAAGGTGAGGGTAATCCTCACCCTATGAATTAGCTTTTAGGATTGAGTTAGGCTCAATACCTAAATTTAAGATCTATTATTAGACAATCTGTATTAGTCCACGCTCCATTCCTAAATGTGAAAGAGTGTTCTATAAGTCCCACGGGCTACCCGTATTCATTCACGCTTTATTCCTCAGTGTGAGGGGGTGTCTTGAAAGTCTCACATTGACTAGGGGGATAGTCAATTAAAAGTATATAAGATGAAGCTAATCCTCATTCCTAATCCCATGAGCTAGCTTTTAGGATTGAGTTAGGTCTAATACCCAAATTTAAGAATATGATATACTAAGGATCCAACTTCCTGTATGACATACTTTGATAGCATGGTATGGTCAAATTGCAATATGCTAAAGCTTCTCTCCAGTGTTGTAGCTCCATTAATGACTGCAGAAGACAAAATGTTATAACTTTAGTCTCCATTTGTACATGTGGCACAAAGAACAAGCCCTTTCATGCAGAGATAGGAGACAGCAGAAGATAAAGTCAAGAGGTTTTAATGACAAACGAATAAATAAATCTTCTAATAGAAAGAAAAGTAAAAGCAGTTATCCAAAGCAGTTATCCAAACTTGGAATACTTAAGATGACAAAATCCTTGGGACATGTGGCTTAACAATAGCAGGATCATCCAAAACAAAGTGTAAATCAGTCCATGTAAATTGACTAGTATCTAAAAGAATGCGTCTGAACCTAAAAGTACCAAATAATATCTACCCTCACTGAATAGATCTCCATAGGAGTTGTGTTAAGCAAAGCATGTGTGGTAATGTTGAGCTTAGTATAATCTAGCTAGACACATTAATTAGAGAATAATAATAGCATAATAGATAGAGAACTACAGGGAGGAGGTTACCTTCAAAATCTTCTCTCTAGTTCGTATCAAGTTGACTGAGAAAGGATGATAGAGTTTTGTTTGCAATTTCTCAATCATTTTATATATGACAATAGCTTCTTGGTAATCTACAAATAGTCAAGGATTTTTCATGGACATAAATTGAATCCATTTTCATTTGCAAGTGGATCAAGGTAATCAAGGGGAGAGGGGGGTAGTGAGAGAGGAGAGGGGGGACCGGAATGCAAAAGAAAAATAGTTTAGAGGATATCTACTACAATTATAATACCTTGTCACAAACATTAAAGGATACGGCAAGTGGAAGAAAGCTTAGAAGCTTCTTCTTCTGATAGTGATTCTATTTCAGTTGCAATTTGCTTTATCTCCTCTTTGCCCCTAACTAGTCCACATTCTTGGCATTGAAATCCTTTCCCATCTTCAATTTTAGCAGATTAGGAAAAAGAAATAAGTTCATTGATGTGAAAGACATAAAAGCACCTGGCAGATTGTCTATCTTTGATCTCACTTTTGTTCATAAAGGGGAGAATCTACCATCAGACTACAAAATCAATAGCCAAGAAAAGATTATAGTGTTCCTCTCCAGCTATTTGAACATTCATTACAGCCATAGGTAGTCACATACCAGTTGTACGAAGTAAGAAACCAGAACATTTTTCATTTTTGCATCTGTAACCTTCGCTAATTGCACTTGCTCGGATATCATCATATTGACCCTTCAAAACTAACTTAACTAAATTAGCTAATGAAAGCATGCAGTTTTACTGAAATATACCATGCTACCAAAGCTACAAGAAGATATCCCAGATTAAGTAAAATAGCAAGTACCAGTTTAGAACAGCGGGGACATGTACAAGTGAATAGGTACTGTTCTTTGAGAGCCTTTTGTCGAGTCATAGTGCTTCCAGCAGTCTCTATGTAACTTATCAGTACCTGAAAGATGCAGAAAATTGAATTGAACATGATCTGGAAAAAAATAAATATATTTTATGCAATATTTTCCTAATAGTTTTAAATTGACAACTATCATCACCGCCAATTGGATATGAGATCTGCCCCAACCCAAAAAGTTTCCAAGTACACAAGAAAAAGTTGCAACCACTAATCAAGTCAATTAGAGAAATGTAAGTTGTGCCATCAGAGGCTTCTTTCAGGTCCCAAAACCCTGTCATCATTGGCATGATTGCATCAATATGGAGTCTCCAGTAGCTTTCCTTATTACTGTTGGGATTGATAAAGAAGGCAGCAAAGCACGCTATTACAAATAATGTTGCTACATGACTGTATGTGTATTTTAGCATGGTGTATGAGCAAAGTAAGAACATACATCATTTGAAACATATAAGCCAGTTGAAACTCAAAACATGGTAGGCAATATAATATTGTGGATTCGTGGTCGACTTGTTAGTTGTGCTAATGGCTAGAAAACCTAGCAGAGCAAGGAAGTAGTACAACACATGAAACTGCTCTTTCACAGTGGAAACAATTAAGAACTAAAAGGTTAAGTTGGTGTCAGCTCAGCTCTGTACGGACAAAATAGTGGTAGATGTAGTTGAAACAGAGCAGCAATGTCAAGGCATAGTAGTCTGGTGCTCAACTGCTCAAGCAAACCAAAGCATGAAGTTTCCTCATAACGCATGTATCATAATATCAAAGGTGATTCAACAATATAGAATTCAGAATTGGTTATAGACACCAATTTTGATTTTATACCCATATTTAAGTTGAATTAACCAGACTAGTTTTACATCCACCAAATCATAATCAGCCATTTAGCATTTGTCAACAAAAGCAACTACTTGTTATTTAAATGAGGGTAGTGGGTACTCATTTGTATTTCAGAAACACAATGAAGGCTTCAAATATTCATTTCCTTAAGGAGATGGCGCTTTCCTCATAAAAATAACTGCATGAGTTTTATTATTTTGGTTTTAATTACACAGAAAAGTCACATGTGCTAAATTTTCAACAGATTTGTCGAAGCACCAATTGTGCCAGTGATAGTTTGACTTCCATTTACACCCTCTACAGTCGATATTATAGTTATCCAAGAAAAAAAAAGTCCAGTTAAATGCAGATTGCAGAGATGACTTAGAGAACAATGACACAAGCATTTAAGTTTACATAGATACAGCACTAACTACAACACAATACAGGACTATTGTGGAAAAAGATGACTAAAGCCTAATTTTCTACCCAAGCTTTTGCCAAGTTTGCATAAATAATTCTCAAATGACATCTCTGGATCTATAAACCAACAATCTGGATATTGCAAATTATAATCGCTACTAAGGCAACAAGAAAATAAGTATGTACCTCGGATCCTCTGGGAATATGCTGCACAGCACGCACAGATGCTGACCTTCCCTCAAAAACCAACACAGAATTCGGCAGGCAACTATATGGTACAACCAAGATTAGAACACTAACAAGAAATAGGATTATATTTGCTTTTTTTTTTGTGTGCGAGGTGGAGATGGGAGTTAAGTGGTTACCTGTGGTTGATAATGGAAATAACAGGATATAATCCTGTTCCCACAGGTATCAACTCACTGTCACAAATGGTATGTGCATTACATGCAAACTGCAGGATTAGAAGGATATGACCTTAGAATGGCTTCATCAGAGAGTCAAAACTGCATATGTATGACCTTATCTAAACAAATATGTGCAAACCCACATGAACATAACCTTTCTGTCAATGGAGAGTGCTGTGTGTGATTTAACATGAGAATAATTATAAGTTTATAACAATAGAACCAAATGGTCTAGTTACTGGAGAATAAGACCTTAGAAAAATTTTCTGCAATCTCTTTTATACTGATTTCTGGCCATCGTAGTATGGAGTTCACAAGATTAGCCATCTGTGCATACAGCACCAGCTGCTCCTCTGTGATTTCAGACATGTCTTAATGGAAGTGAATGTTAAAAAGAACAATTATCATGGAAAATTAAGAAAAAGGACAAAAATCAAGTTCATTTCATTGAACCTTGAGACAAAACAAAAAAGGATACGAGACACTAATGCTTCTACCAAGTTGTAATTGTCCATAGCAGTGCTTGGGATGATCTGACCATAAATGAATAATAAAATTCTCTTAGGGCTGCTCAATGTGCAGATTAGTGGTTGAAAAAAGCTTTCTGAATACACAGAAGAAACCTTTCAAAGCCCATAGAAGAATTTTAAGGACAAATAAAAGCAAGTTTAGGTGACCAAAAATGAGTGAAAGTGAATATAGAAATTAAAAAAAGGAACGAGGAAGGCAAGTATCCAACAAACTGGCTAGCCAAGAATATTGACATTGTATCAATATTTTGTACAAGGCATAACAATCTATAATTTAAGCTGTTTTGGATTCGAACAACGAAGCTCCAGTCATAACCAACTTCCTCCTTGTGAATCTTCTGGCATTATGATATTAGCCACACTGATTGCTAATAAATTATGTAGTCAATAAGGCCTATCATTTCCAGGGAGAATACACTAGCATCAAACATATTTCCTAAATGCAAGTTATTGACAAGCATACATTAACAAGATCAAGTTATTTGACATGAACAAAGAAAACAGATTGGTCCGTAGTAAAAATCGAAAGCAAATAGGCACATACACCTTCATATACAACAAGAAAAGGAAATTAAATTTATTTATAATGTAAAAAGCAGTTCTTATATATTAGCACTGATACCTTATCATCCTGCAACTTCCTTCGAATATAAAGTTTCACCATCAGCCGTATGGATTGTGTGACAGATTTTCTCTTGTCCTTGTCCAGCCTAGAGAGGGCCTCACATTCAAGGCGATGCAGCTTCCACTCTGACTTCTAAACATCATTGAAAAAAGTTAATAACTAAAAGTACAAGCCACAAAGTAAATTATTACGGTTTTGCTAATCTTTACAACATAAGATAAGAAATCAAAAGAGTAAAGTTTTTATTAAAAATTAACATTAATATAGTCCTTATATGATTTCCAATGCAACTCTAACATGTTTTTCAATAAAAACTTTCTTTCTTTCTGATTTCTTATCTTGTGTTATGTTGTATGGTTATATTGGTTAGAAAAACCGATATATTAAATCCCATGAGCTATTTTCTTTTTCAATTTTAACTGCGTGGCCCTTTGCAAAAATTGAAGGTATCAATTAAGACAAACCTGACATGTGGATCCACAATAGAAGACAACTTGGCAACGTGAGCACCTGTTAAGGTTAGTTGTAGTGAAACATCCATCACACTTTTTATTAGCAGAGTTATTTGGAACACAGACATAAGGCTCTTGACTTATAATCACCTCCCCTGGAACACCAAAGAGGCAGCATTAACTTATTAACTAACAAGTTGGTGTTTCATTCAACTTACAATCAAGCAATGAAGCATGTAAAAACATTGAAACTAATTATTGAGAAAAATACCTGGATAGAAATCCTTTGTAGCAAAGAGAGAACGACCCTTCTGTGGGATAGTGGAAAGTGTTAAGTTACGATCCTGCAGAGCCCTTTGCAAATCCTCCATTGCTGTCTAGAAACGTTCCTCATGCCGCTTCCCCTTAGACTAGTTATTCAACCCTCACATTCACCTGCAACTTCTTCAGCGGGTAACATCACTTAAACTTTTAAAATTGCTAACCAGTCCTCCTATTCAGTTTGATGTCTCAATTGCAATAAAATAAAATAAAATAAGAAAAACAAAACCTGAAGTAAGCGGTCATAAGTGAAAACCACCTTGTTTTTTCCGACGTTGGAGAAAGAAACGTTGATGCTGTTGCGGAACCCAGCGTTGACAGCATTGTTGCTATTAGCCACCACCACAAGGAGGCATCTTTCTACACCTACATTCATGGCATCGTCAGGTTCTCTCTTAACTCTCAAATATTACTTCAACAATTGACTAGGGTACTTTATTATTCATTTGTGAACCACGTTTTTTTTTTTCTTTTGAAAAATTCGAGTGAAGCTTGAATCTTGAGAATGAAATAGTTGTTTCTTCTTTTTTCAATCAGCTTTGGACTCTAGTTTGCTGGTTTTATGTGGCAAATCAGTGACAGAGAATGAAACTGCTAAAGCTATTCGGAGCAATAACACACTCAAGCTCCCTGTCAATGGAGAAATTTCCCTTGTTTTGCATTCGGAGCTGGATAAAAATCTCATGCAAGGCTCTTTCAAAGTTCATTCCTTTATGAATTCTCTTTCCACCAATCAATTTGGCAGGCTTCTCATCTGGTCTCCACGGTTAACTTCCACACACGATGTCGTTTCAAAGTATGTTTTGCACTCATTACCATTTCTGTGCTGTGTTTTTGACTATGCTCTGGTTGGAACTGGAATTAGCTGCTGAAAAATGATATATCGTACCTTTTTGTTAACCTAGGTCCTAAGGGTAGAGTTTAAGCCACCAAAATTGGTAAATTTTTTAGTGGGAATGAATGCATTTATTATACTTTTAGTTTTTGTGATGGAACATTGCATTTATTCTGATAAACTTTTGGTGACTTAAACTCAACCTTTAGGACTGAAGTTAACAAAACTCTTTTTATAATTATTTTCTACATAACCTGTTTTCATTGCCTGTTTGCCATGCATTGAAGATCTTATTGTTCTAAATCCTGTATTACCTTTCTGCAGCAATTTTTGTGATCTTCCCATTGGCACAGTTTGTGTTACTGATGTTCAGACCAAGGGACGAGGTTTGATGTCACATTTGGTGTTACTGTGATTCTCTGTCCTTTTCAACTTTTATTTATTTTATGTCAAAGTTGATCTGGGCATGTGAATTCTCAGGTCGGTCGAAGAATGTCTGGGAGTCTCCATTAGGTTGCCTCATGTTTTCTTTTACTCTACAAATGGAGGATGGACGTGTTGTTCCTTTAGTTCAGTATGTGGTTTCCCTGGCTATAACTGAGGCAATCAAGGATATCTGTGACAAAAATGTAAGTGCTTTCTTTTTTAAGTACTGGCTTGACACCTAGCCAGCCAATCGTTAACAAATTTAAGCATAGATATTTCTATTTACACAATATGTATGTGTCTATGTGCAGATGTTATTGACTAAAAAAAACTGAAAACTTTAATGCTTTTTGTGGAAACTTATGGTGCTTTGTGTGATCATGGGAAAACTCTGAATTTGTAAGCTGCAGTAAGTATTGTGCTGTTAGAAAAAAAAAATGCCTTTTGGCTTACTAAATGGAAAACTTGTTTGGTCAGTGTTGCTTCTACTGATATTAAAAATGGGAGCATTAACCTTTAAGCATTAAGGACTTATCATGGCATTGGCAGCAAATTTTCTGAAAGGAAGAGAAAGACAACTTCCATCATCGTGGATTTAAGAAGTTAAATAGCTACTTTGTATTGTTAAAACACATGTTTAATTTGTATTTGGTCAGTTATCCTAACCAGCGTGCATGATTGTCGTGATATCAATTTATTCTCTGATTGTTTGGGGCCTTAAATGCATGTTACTCCAACATTTTCCATTCCAGGGACTACCCTGCATAGATGTCAAAATCAAGTGGCCAAATGATCTTTACTTAAATGGATCTAAAGTGGGAGGCGTTCTTTGTACATCAACCTATAAATCAAAGAAGTTCAATATTAGTGCAGGTAATAAATTGTTATTGAGTAGCAATGTCATAAATAGTGACCGGTGGCACTTCCATCCCATGTACTTAGTTAGCTAAACTTGTCTATTATATCCCTGTTCTCTGCAGAGAATTTAATTCTCCTTGATGTCATTTCGGTAAGAGTAAAACGATTTTAAGTTTATGCTTATGATGAAGGCCATAACAAATCCCATGCTTTCACAGGGATAGGCTTGAATGTCAATAATGAGAGGCCAACTACATCCTTAAACACAGTTCTTAGAGACTTGTCCACGGGATCTTACCAATTTCAAAGAGAAGATGTTCTGGCAACCTTTTTTAACAAATTTGAAACATTTTATGGTTTATTTGTTGATCAAGGTACTGTGCTTGCTATTCATTAGTTTGGCGGTGCTTGTTGGTATCAAGTCTTACATCTTAGCTCAATTCTGATTATTTTCTAAACATCCTGTACCTGTTTTAATTCCTCTATCTTCTCTCTGGTCTGAAAAACTCAAGAATAGATAAAATCTATTAACAATCTTAGTCAACTTCTTGAATGTATGTATCTTACCCTTGTGTATCAAATTGGAATACTCTTGTAAACCTATCCTTTTTATATCTAAAATGTATCAAGCTACTTGTCATATATAGAGATTGAAATTTTAGAAATTTATATTCTGGGGAAGGAGGGACTCAGGCATTCAGGAAAGAGGGGAGAGAGGGTTGGCACAGGATGCAACAGTATATAGTTAAAAATTGCTTGCTTGTTACCATCATCACTAGCGCATAACTTCATGAGCCTCTACTTTCCTTTTATCAGGGTATTTTATTTACTGTTTCTTGCAAGGGCCTGTATTCATGACTTAGAGAGTGTGGCCAAACACAATGATAAGGTTGATGCATTTTGATCTTTTGATCACATGTATAGTTTTATCCACATACAGGGTACTTTGTACATTCAATCCTTCCCAAACCCATAATGGTAGGAGCCTAGTGCACCAGGCTTGCTATACCTTGATTTGTATCCTAGATGAAGATTGAAGTTGAAGAAAATAAGAAAAGAGAATCACCCTTTAGCTTTTAGGATAAGAACCACACACTGTTTCCCCCTTACCTGGCATTCTTTCCTTGATTTACTTTTTCAATTTTCGGTCTTTGCTTTTTCATTTAGCAACTTAAAATGCCAATGTTTATTTGTTTCTCCAATGCATTAAATTCAATGCCAGCTTATGTCATTGACTTGGTTGCTAGAAGAACAAAACTAATGGGAATGGACCCTTCCATCTTAGATTTTCCATGCAGCCCTCTCTTTCTCTCTTCATAACATTTATTAGGAATGTCTATGATAGATACCTAATAGTTTGTTATCCAGTTTCTTTCAGTCTAATATCTATAAAGAAGGAGATAGATGCTCACATAACAAGTTCAATTAAAATTTCACAACAGGATCTATTCTCAAAACTAATGACTTTAATTAAAGAACCAATTTAAGTTTCCAATATATGCATTACCAATGGGAGATGTCACATGGATCTCTGCAGGGGAGAAATAGACACTTGTTAAAAGAAATAAAATAAAAAACAAACAGCTATAATAGTGTGTATTTTCAGTTAAAATTTTGAACTTAATTTGCATCAAACTTCAGACTTTTCTTCAACTTATATTTCATGTTGATTAGTAACAAGGCACCCAATACTCTACAATATGTTGATTAGCAAGGTAATTTTGAGCTTCACCTATTCTGTTAAATGCAGGATTTCGAACCCTAGAGGAGTTATATTACAAGACATGGTTGCACAGGTGACTTGATTTCTAAGATCTCTCATCTCTAGTTAATTTGTACGGCAAGGATTCATAATAATCCCTTATCTGTAGTTTATTTGTTTGGAAAGGATTCATAATAAGACTTAGGAGAATTGGTTTTGAATTTCTCTTTTTCAAAAAGATGCTTTGAATTATAAGACATGTTGACATGCATTCCAATTGCTCAAAGAACGTGAACATATGAGGCTATGATTATTTGCTAGCATAGGTAGAGTTGAAGGACAGGAGAGGGATCATGATTGAGGTTGCAAATTTGTAGTATATTAACAATAAGGTGATTGAATTTCCTGTTGTTTTGCCTGCCTAAAATCACAGGATCATTGTTATTCTGGAGACTATTTTTCCTTGATTTTTTTGGTGACTATCCTAGCATTCACTGAATAAGTTTCATACTTGTCTGGCTGCCTTATATGCTGAATAATCATTATCATCAGAGGAGCGCCCCAGCTTTAACAAAAGTTCTTTTAGATAATTTGTCAAAGAGAACAGATTTCTACGTTATTGAATTATGTGGGACCTCCACCATTCATGCTACTTCTTTTCATCATTTCTTGGTCTCCAACTCACATTTGCCACCTGTCACGATATAAAAAAAGAGACAAATATATATGCCTCTGCTTGTTGTCTCTATTATTATTTTATTCTTATCCTTTCACTTTGAAATCCAAAAACTTTCAAATTTTACTTCATTTTACACTTAATACTTAGTA
Organism: Clitoria ternatea; assembly: GCA_037962975.1. NCBI lineage: Eukaryota > Viridiplantae > Streptophyta > Magnoliopsida > Fabales > Fabaceae > Clitoria > Clitoria ternatea. The sequence goes on from CM075670.1 coordinate 284,366,891, forward strand.
ATTTTAAACATGAAGGAGTCAAGGTTGAATTCTCATACATATGGTCTTAAACTCATAATAGAGACAAGACAACAGAGTGCAGACAATCCTCTCGCTTGAGATGTAAACACATTTCCATTATTGATGCCTTTCCAATGTTTGTATGACAAAACAAAACCCTTGACTTAAACATTTGAGTTGACACCTCCATATAGATGAACATTTCTAGGACACCCGTATGATTAAAAAGAAAAAGTACTTATATTTTTTTAAAAAATGGGAAAAGTCTGCTTAAAAATAATGTCTCAATATATTGTGGTGATGATCATAATCATAGGAAGGTAAATGTACAGAAGGATACAAATATTTTGATTATATATATATATATATATATATATATATATATATATATATAGCAGCATCTTGGTATATATTTTGGCATTAGCCATGTTGGAGTTTGTGTCAGTGTCATGTTGTAAGTCTGTACTCCTTAGAGTACTAATTGAACTCAAACACGTTATCTAGCATGGTTTATCTGTACAGTCATTTATGTATTGCAAAATGTCATGCAGTGGACAGAGAGTTGTTGTACAGGAAAAGAATGAGGACAAAGTGATTGAACATGTGGTCACTATTCAGGTTTGGCCAATGAAACCTATTTCTCCTGATTGACAGTACTAGAGCACTGATCAAATTTGCATTTGATTTGAAACTTATGGTGCAAAAGCATAGGCAATCTGTGTTAATTATTATTAGTGCTGAGGTAGAAATTTTCAGAAACTGAAATTGTTACATCAAGTGGAAGGATGTACTCTGTGAATTGCCTATCAGCTGTTGCCGGGATGGGATGCCTATTTACACTCCTTTTTCTAAACTTCTTACAATGTTTTTCATAATAGATATATGCACAATTAGAATGTGAATAAACATATTGGAATGTTAACTGTTAAAATGTCATAATTGGAGTGTGAATAAACATATTGGAATATCAATTGTTAAAATATTAAGATAAGTCTAATATTAATTTGGAATATGGTTAATATAATCATTAAAAGATTTAATGGAACTTTTAACTTATGAGCTAGATCTTGGGTTATGTTTATTATTTTTTAATATCAATAGCTTTATCCATATTCCTTTGATAATATTGATGGTTTAACTATGTTATTCTTTTTATGTGTAGGGTTTGACATCCTCAGGATATTTGTTAGCTGTCGGTGATGATAATCAAATGTGTGAGCTCCACCCTGATGGTAATAGGTAATGGAACATCATATACCATTTTCTTCTAACTGCATGATTAAGTTGTGACAAAATACCTCTAGAAAAAACAATCAACTTTTAGGCATTTGAACTTTTGAAATTTAAACCCACATGTACAACATATCAGAAACAGTGATCAGCAATCTTATCATCCGGTACAGTTATATATGAAATAAATGTTTCAAATTATATATGTTCTTGCATGACATGATTGTACTAAATTCAAACTCAAACTGTTTTTCTGCTGTCTTACAGCTTTGACTTCTTCAAGGGACTTGTCAGAAGGAAACTGGACTGAACAAGATTACCTGACACATTTCACGAGAGACAACAATTCTTTAACGCACTTTGTATATATTATTACCAAGGTCAAGGTTGAGCCAAAAATTTTCCAATGAGTCAAATTTGTTTAATACTATACGTTTTGTTATTAGAATTTAAGAGCCTTCATATTCCACATTTGAGTCAAACTTATGATGCCCTTTCCTTGTCTGGTCAAGCAAGATCATCTACATTATGGCACGTAAAAAAGAACATGCAATTGCAACCTGAATAAATGTGTGTATATTTTTCTCTTGATAGAACCTACCTCATGATTGCTTCAGTCAATCATTTGTAAGGAGTATGGTGGTCCTTCTTCGCCAGCTATGAAATTATTTGGAAACAAATAAATAAATGTTTCTATGATTCATTGTTGTGCTCAATAATCTCATATGCTTCCCAATAAAGTGTGCTTGAATTAGATGCTTAATTAGATTGTGTTGACTGCCTGTCATCCATCTACCACCCATCATGACCAAGGTGCCTGTCATTTATTCTGTAAGTTCGAGGGGCTGTCGCTTTTTTGAAATTGGACTCTTCTGCCATAATGACAAATTTGATTTCGTTATGAACATTGAGTGCTTTTTCCCATTGGGCTTTAAATAGTAACATCTATCTATTTATATTGCCATATACCTCTCACGTACTAGTATCCATTTATAACTTTTACTTTGTTCTTTCCTATATGGGAATGGTTATCTAAACAAGACATGGGTTAAGAAATCAGTAATAAAAAAAAGATATTCTAAATATGCTACTCTTGATTTCTTAAATGTATTTTTCAACAAAAATTATTTGGGTCCTTTCTATATTTTCTTTGAGAATTTGCATTTATTCCATAAAGAGTAAGTACTATTGTTCTAGAGAACAACAGCGGTCAATACTCTTTTACATTCAGCATTTATTTTTTGGGTGGTTTGGTGGGCTTGTTTGAAGGGGAACCTTAAAAGTGGCATGTTCAATGGTTGATGGGAACTTGCACTTTATCTTTTGGTATATATGTGGCATTATTTGCTTGTATTTATGTAAGAGAACCAAAGACACACACCCACAACACATGGACAACCTTCCTTACTTCTATAGAAACGCCTTAGCGATATGAGAGTTAAGGCCATAAAAGCATGTCCATGCAACCCTCAATGTCTACATCATAACGTGTAATCATTGGAGGTAGAGTCCTTCTCAAAGGCTAGTGAGAAAGCTCCTAGGCCATTCTTTGTTCTCTTTTTAAAAATTGGATCTGCCAATACACCAAATAAGCAACAACGCTGAATTCATAAGTTAAATGTGATTCATGTGTATTTGGTTTCTAGTTAGAGTTATCGAACTAAAATTATTGATTTTTTAACCAAATGAAGTTAAATAGTATTTCAAATAACATGTGAATCGATAATAGCAGCTGTTTGGATAAATGGATTACTAACTAGACAACCATTTCACATTTTAGTGAAATGCATATGCTGTATTGATGTTGGTCTCAATGACATGTCACCACGTCTCGAGCCCCATGGAATTCTTTTAGCACGAGTCGAGGAAAATAGTAGGTAATTTGGTATACGTCGCGATCATACATCTATCTGTATTATTGAACAAGTTTATAACATAAAGATTAGTATTAATATAATGTAAAAGGTCCTAATTAGTTAGCCTAGCTGTCCAGAGAATAAGGTTCCTTGGCGCGATTCCAAAGGTTTAGAAATGAAAACTCACTGTAGTTTTGTCACTAGAGAATGGAAATTTTATCTGCACAAAAGAATATGTATACAGTAAATTTTTACATGAAAATAGTGAAGATGGTGTTGTGCTTTCCAGGTTGGTGTTATTTCAAATAATTAGTCTATAAGGTTTTGGAATGTGGATCATGTGTCTTCGACCACCATTGTACATATGAATGAAAAGGGTTCAAACAGTTGTCTAAAGTGAAAATCATGCTATTGAAAATTTCCTAAATACTGTTTCTTCACACCATTGAAAATCACAATGTTGAAAATTGCATTTACACGAAAGTTGCACAACAAAGAAAGATACCATAAGATATGATATAATGAAATGAAAGGTAATCTGAATATATATATATATATATATATATATATATATATATATATATATATATATATAAAATATGTGATATGGAAATTACCTGTCAATATGTTCGGTTCTGTACATCCCAGATACATATTTTTTATATGAATATGAATTACATCAAAAAAACAAGATCCTAACAAATCTAGAATAACATAGAGATATTGAGGTACATTTTTTCTTATCCCTCATCACCTCAAAACTTCTTATCATGATATAATTGACTTTAACATGTTTCCCAAGTACACTCCACCTCTCATCTCCTTTAGAATTTTAGAGCATCCGGATCATATCAAGCTCAGTATCCATGAAACAACCCGACCAAATAAAGGCAACACCGAGACAGGGGAAATTTTTTTTCCAAAATTCAAAAGGCAGTCGGGTAAAATAAATCAAACGGGTGACAAGGGAACAGAAAACCAACCAGAGAAAAGGGGAAGACCGGGTCAGGTGCCACACGTTGGCAAGGCCCAGCTTTGAATGAACAACGCCAGCGTAAGACAAAACATGAGCGAGCCCTCTCTCACTGGAGCGATTCCTGATTCGCTGAAGCGAAACCAGCACTCGGGAAATTCCATCACTCGGATTAGGGACCTAAGTTCACTCGGGAACGGTCCCCTTCGGGTCAGGCTTCACCCGGTAAACTCACACTTAGCCAGATCCTTATTCTTATTTTTGTTCTGGAAGGTCACAATCCTAGTTCATTCGGAAGCGTTAAATCTCCACTCGGGAAATGATTCCCTCAGAAATTCCACTCGGAGTCCATAAACCTTCCCTCACTCGGAATATTTTACTAGGTCAAGTCTCACTTAAAGATTTTATAACCTCATCCACTCGGAGTCTATATAGTATGTCTCACTCGGAAGAGTTCCATCGATGAGGTTCCACTCGGAATTACTCTAACCCCTCTTCACTCGGAACTTACAACCTATTCACTCGGAATACTCTGACTCCTTTTCACTCGGAAGACTTCATTAGGTTAAGTTCTACTCGGTATTATCTAGATCCTATCCCCACGGAATAAGTTACTAAGATAGGTTTCACTCAGAACCATTTGACCATTTTACCTTTAGAAGAAATTCACTCGGTCGGCTCTCACTCGGGAGTATTCAACATTCTCCAATAGGGAAAGGTGCATTCAACTATTTTCCCACTCCACAACACATTGACCAGCCTTCCCTCGGAAGTGGTCTTAATGAACATCACTCACTCGGAATTGGTGTAACCCTTCTTCATTCGGAAGAGGATCTCCAATTTAGCCTCACACACTATTACTTCCGCTCTCCATTACTCGGAATCATACAAGCCCTATTTACTCGGCAAAATATAGATGTATACAACTTAGACATTCGTCTTCATCATAACTCATTGAACAAAGTTAACACTTTGCATTATATATATATATATATATATGTATGTATATAGTTACGCTCTCAAGTCCGAGAGAGTTCAATTCCTACACATTTAAACGAAACATTATACTAAGAGCCGGCCAAGGCTATAACAAAACTATTCACACAGTATATACATATATGTACACTTCCACTGTACGGTGCACTACACAGGAATTGGTGCTCTCCCTTCAATCACCATTCCAAGCAACATCCACTGAAATATAGCCACAGCAGGGGTGAGCTTTTACATATAAAATGACAGTTATTGACTCGGATTAGTCATTACATGCTCAACTATACAGTATAATTCACAATTAACATTAACATACACTGTCATTCAATATTGCCACTCACTCGACATCAATCAGTCAGAATTCGTACAACTCATTCATGGCTATATTACTCATGCTACTCACAAAAATATATATATATATATATATATATATATATATACACACACACACACAACATACGAACACCTTGCACTCGGCAACAATTTCAGTGAGCACACATTCATTCAGTCGGAATTCACTCAATCATTCAAGGCTATGTTAATCATGTTATTCTCAATAACAATGCACCTACATATATGCATGCGGATCCGACTTAAACAATAATTTTCAGTTACAGATTCCTTCCCGGCCTCTCGTCCATTAGCCCTTCCCGCGTGATACCGGTCACCTCGTGACGTCTCGAGACTTAACTCTAGCTCCATCGGATATCACGGGCTCTCACGGGATCTAGCCAGAATTTGTAGCTGGAAATCATCTCATAGGGTTCCTGACCTTCCACGGGTCACCCTTTTCCTATACATGCAGTCTTATGCATTTCTCAGCAAGCATCCTTGGTTATCAAGCGCATTTCATGCAACCATTGAAATCGCAACCGATCCAGCACAGCATTGGCATTCACTCGGCAATCATACTAGCATACACAGCAACAAGTATTTCACGCTTTCTAATATAAAAATTCCATCTGGTATCGGCCAACAATCCCACACATATACCCTCGGTATTAGCGATGTCAGAGACATATATCACATGCATTTAACTATAAAACTACAAACGGAACTCAGCAAGACACACCCTTAACACATGCACTCGGCATACACAATCCAGTAACAATTGCATGCATCCACATGTTTATCAACATTTATCTCATGGACGGAAATAGATATGACATTACGTGATTCAACTATCACACACCCAGTATTCGAAGTTGTCAATCAAATAATTCACACAAACGTCACTTTCGTAATCTTAAACACACAAAACAGTACTTTCACCCGGGACCCGTCCATAAACTATGCATTTGAGATGTAAAGCGCCCCCTACCTACGGTAGAGACTTGGAAGTTCCTCGAGTAACAATGCTGACCGATCACTTCTTTCGGTCACTCCTTCCTGCAGGACAGCCTTCGAACTCAGTCGTCGACTTTGTTCTCAGCTTTGGGAAGAGTAAAAGCTATCCCCTTCCACGAGTAGTTCGTCTCAGCGACAGTAGACTACTTCACAGCTCCTGAGCACCTCACACTACAGACTTCCCACTGAGATTCTGACAGCTTCGAGTGGGAGAAGGAAGGGGGAAAGAAGGCGACGAAGAGGAAGAAGAAGAACAGGGAATGAAACAGAACAACGTCTTTGTTTTCCTCAAAGGAAAGCTCTCAACTCTCTCAATTCTTCCAACAGAATGACGCGGATGAAAAATGAGTGGAAAAGAGATGCGGAACTCTTTTGTACCACCAGGGGTACATGCGTCCTTTCCTCAGGCCACTTTGTATTAGTCACTCATTAACTTAATTTGCAATTAACCCTTAATTAGTAACTTAATCTCATCCGGTAAATAAATTTTTAAATCAGGATGTTACAATCCACCCCAGGATCATGTATATCAAACTCAGATTGTATAGCATTCTAGACACAACAACGTGAATAATATGGCTCTTAAGAATATAGTTTATGCAAGTCTTTTTGTTATTTCTTCACAACTTAAATTAATTATTTCGAATGACGTAAAAAATCAATATTAATCATTAAACTTTTTTATTTATCTTTCGATATAGACCCTTAATTTCTTAATGTAATTAATGACTGAATTCACTTGTGCTATTGTAGTATTTTTGAACCTTAATAAGCACATGAATTGCACACAATTAATACAGCTAGTTTTATATAGCTGGATTGGATTGGAGGTGAGGAAAAAGGATGAGAGAAAAAAAAGTTTAAAGGTTAAGAAGCATCTGACTGGAAGACAAAGAACAGGTTTGGGATCATAGACAGGGCCTGCAGTATGTATGTAAGTGTCCGTTTGGTTTCCAGTTGGGGAAACGGAGTTGGGGAAATGGAGAAATTTAAGGGTTGATATTGATCCTTCACGCCGTTCGAGATAATCAAAACTCCGTTTGACCGTAGGATTTATTTTTGGGGTTGGTCAAACCGAGGTTTGACCAACCAAACTACAAATCCAAACGGGTCCTAAATCGTGAATCATAATTACATATGATTAATAGGAAAAGAAACCAAAAGAAGAAGATTAGTCAAAGATCCTTTGGATGATCACATGGGAACGCAGGCTTGGTGGGCCAAGGTAGTTGTGACTCCAACTGCAAAAAAAAAGTTTCACAGTAAGAAGTTGAAGTTGGAGGCCGTATAAGACACCGGTTGCTCAAGATCACCAACCTATTATATTTATATATATAAAATCATTTCGTGATCAAGCTGTTTATTTAACCTATGTAATATTAAAAAAAAATTATTTAACAGTATTATTAATATTCACTTAGATTAATTTTATATAATTTTTAATAAAACAGTTTTATTTTTAATATTTTATAAGGTAAAAATCTTACAATATTAGACAAATCTGAATAAATTAGTAGCCTTTATTTATGATCAATGATAATCTTACTTGATACAAGATAAAATCAAATTCAAAAAACAAACAAATGATGTTATTCTAGTTGATATTCACGCTTTAGCTTTATTTAGATGGTTGATAACTAAAAATGAATTGTTTGGATATATATTCTACATCATGTAGAATAGAAGCCAATGATAATCTTGCCATTATCGAAGTAGATATGATTAACAGAATCAATAAAGTGAAATAGATAATCAGAATGGGATAAGAGTCAAAAGAATAGGAAGGGATAATAGCAACTATTTTCCACGCGTTGCGTTTGGGGTTGGCATAGACATGCTTCCAAGTAAGCAACGAGTAGGGATTAATGGGATCATGAACAACATTACTAATGAAAAAGCTGGTTCTGTTGTTTGTGGGTCCATATTTGGAAGACGGAAGGTAACAGCCTTTTGCTATTTGCACCATTTACTAGAAACGACGGATACTTCTTTGGTCTATAGATATATCTTTATAGCCGGCCATACAAAACGGTACGACATATTGTTTTTCAATCATAATAATTGATTAAAAAATATATTTTATCTAACTTTAGCAATAGTTCTAATGAACATCATCACCATGACGACGATGATGATAATAAATAAATAAATAGTAACACATAACAATTTTTATAAGATTATATTTTAAACCGGTTTGGGTTGAAGTGTAATGTCAGGTCTTGCAACAGTCTTTAAATTCCTTATTCACTCTCTAATATTATAGTGGTCCATTAGGTATCCGATATTATATCCTTGATTCTAGTGGAAATAAGGTTTTAGAATAATTCCTCGTATCAAATTACCAGTCTAACACGTTGTGGGGCGAAAGGGGTGTTAACAGCAAGGACACTCTGACGCTCAAATCAGTAAAAGTTCAAAAGAATTTCAAAGTTCAAGCGTAAGGTTAGAGAGAATGTTCTTACATGTTACGTTGATGCATGAATATTTATACTTACAAGTAGTGGAATACATGATGTCAGTACTTGCTTTGCTCTTCTACAGTAAAGCTGATTTGTAATGGAGATGTTTAGCAGAGGCTCTACCTACCCATCGGTCACTTTGTAGACTACTTGTTAGCCACGCTAGGGTGAAGGTCAACTCTGACCCTCTGGTATTGAGTGAGCAACTGACAACGGAGTCAGTTTAGGGACCTTTTCGCGTGACAATGATTCTTGTATTAAATTGTTTTATTACATGAGACGCTGGTGTTGAGAGAATGACTCACACCGATCATCACGTCATACTGGTTACAAATGATGGATTTTAGTCAAATTACCTTTAAGTCCAAAGGTCGGTCTCAAGACCGAATCATATTTTTTATTTCCTCCTAAATTATTTTTAAAAAATCATTTTCTCTTAAATTGTTAAAAAAGAAATTCTATATATAATATGGTAGATTACTTGAAATCATAAATAATGAGGTAGTCTCAAGCTATCTCATGATTTATCGTGGTTGTGGCATCTTTCACACTTATGATTTATTTTTTGCCTATGATTTATTTCTTATCGTGGTGAAATCAAAGTAGTACTGTCTCAAGTATCTATATCCATATTATATAATATATATTTGTTAAGTATTTGAAAAGTTATTTTTATCATATGTCAACTTCTTATGTGATTTTATTTTTAAAATTAAATAATTTCATAAAAGTTAGTTAAAATCTTTTAATAATATACGAGATCAATCAATCTATTACGTTAGATGAAATTTGTAAATTTTATTTACACTACTTTTTTTTATTGCCCTAATTTATCATTTTTATAATCTATCATTTTTTGTATATCTCTTTGATCTTCCCTTAATAAATCTCTCTTACACTCTTCATTTCGTCTGATTTTTTCAATTCCTTTCTTCTCAATTTCTTAATAGTGAGTTTCTTTTTTTTCAATTTCTTTCATGTTATTATATATTCTTACAAATAAAAGGCTACTTTTTTCATTATTCTTTCTAAATCATGAATATGTTATTTCACAGCAATTTCTTCTCTCTCTTTTTTTCTTAATACAACAATTTATATTTTAAATTTGATATCATTTTGTTCTCATTATCTATTTTTATTTATTTGTTCCATATTAATTTTCATTTCGTGTATGTTGTTTTTTATTTACAATGATTAAGAAGTATTACAATTCATAAAAGATTGATGATATGTGAGGACATTTGTGAAAATATAATTGAAATATCCATCTTACAGGGGGTTAAAGTACTCATCATGTTACTGATATTCAACCTCTCTCAAACGCTCAAATTTTCACCGGCTTAGCGGGAGTCTGGTATTATCAAACACGATCTTTGTGCCATTTAGTCTTTGTGCCTTGGAAAATGATATTAGATAAAAACAATGAATAAAAAAACATGAAAAAGGCAAAAAGCAACTCACACTCCCCTGCAATCAAGGGTACAATAGCTTCATAGAGATATAAAATTAGAGGAAAATATGATTCAACCCCTAGTCCAAAATCAAACAATGATTTTAGATTAAATTGTAAACAAATTCAAGTTAGTCCTTTTTCAATGGTACTACATCTGATTCTGATTATAAACAAATCCAACAAATTCACATAAATGAGTTTATTAAAATTTGTTATTTATATTAATATTATCTAACACTAGAACGAATTATGGAGCATTATATAGTATTATTTAAGAAAATATACATAAAATTTAAGAAAATAATAGTAGTATTATATAATATTATTTTTCTTTAACCTTACTATATTCCTTAGTTTGGCTACCACTACAGAGAAAAAGTGAAAGTGAAGTGCACAGTACAGATATAGTTGCAGTGACTCAATTAAACTATATCTAGAACAATGAATTTTTTTTGACTAAAAATACAATGTAACAATGAAAAAACTATCTGATTAGTTGATACATTTGTATAGTTCATTTCCAAAAGGCACTATTTTAGAAAGCAAAAGTAGAAAGTTTTTATTAAAAATTACACTAACTCAGAGATCAAGATGGACTATGTTTATGATAATTTCAAATGAAAACTATCTAATTCTAATTCCTTAACCAAATTACTGTTTAGCATTTCCTTTTATTTCATTGATTTGCAAGTAGTAATTAATAAACTGTAATCTTGAAATTAAACAACTTTTGCAAAGGGAACCGCCAGAACAGCCCACACATTTAGAACAACCAACACAGACAAAGACAATAAAAACAGAGGGAACAACAATGTACATTACCTGTGGTCGCGAAGGAGGGAGACAACCAAGAAGAGACTGTGGCTCTCAAACGATAGAGGGAAGGGAGCCTCGAATGGGAGAGCTTCGAACGAAGAAGGTGGAGAGAGACAGTGGTTCGTTACAGAGGACCGTGGTTTGTGAGGGAGAGACAATGGTTCGGAGCTTCGAACAGAGAAGGTGGAGAGAGACAATGGTTTGTTATGGAGGACAGTGGTTCATGAAGGGGAGACAGTGGTTTGGAGCTTCGTGGGGGAGAGTGATGGAGGCAAAAAGATAGGGAACAATAATGGCTTAAGGCTTGGGGAAAGAGAAAGTGATGGACAAAGAAGGTTACCATCGAATAAGTTATTGACCTCAACGACGGTCAAAATATCGTCGCTATATCTGTCCCTGGTTTAAATATGAACATATGTCCATGTTAGCGATGCTATAAAATATGAACGCCATAAAATATCATCGCTATCTTGGCCACAGTGACGACGAAAGGCTGTCGCTAGATGGGGTTTATGTAACACCCTCTGTTACACCTTAATAAATTCTAGAAAAACTCGTAATTTTTTTTTTATTGAAAGATATGATTGTTAAAAAGAAACTATCGGAATAAATTATATTATTTCTGAAATACCTCACAAATATTATTAAAAACTTTATAAAGTATTTGTACATTCATCCGAAGAAAATAAACATTAAACATTATAAGAAAGAGAGGAAACTCCATGGCCCAGAAGCAGTTACTAATTAACATTATTTATTCATTGGACCACGGTATTCATACCGAGCTCCCTTTCTAGAACGTGCTATATTTACTGCTGATATTCTTCGATCCTTCCATCTGAACCATCAGTTTAGAATATATGAAACAAAAACACGGAGAAAGGAGTGAGAAACAGAATATAATATTTCCGAATAAGACATAAGCAACAAAGGGTTTTCACAACCAATACATAATAATATCAATCACAATCACATACACAAACAATTATGAATGCATGAATGTTATGTAATATCTTCATCATAACTTACTTATATATGTGGGCCCTTAAATTTTAATTTGCACTGGGCCAACCAGGAGTTTACACTGTTCCATAAGTCCGGATAATAATAATATGAACAGCTCAACTGGCATGGAAACACTTAGAGACTAGTCAGATTGAGAAAGTTTTTATTGTGAAAGTACCCGACACTAGGGAGCTACCCCAGGTCCCCTGAAGCACCCTTTCACACTCTCTCATCCCAAGGCTCGTAATTAAGCCTCCTCTAATGTATCCTCGGTTTCTATAATCCGTCCCCAGACAATATTATTTCATTTCACTTTCATTATCCATGATGCATGAACTATTCGCGTATTGAGTTGGTTAAGGCTTTTAGAAACTCAATTATTAAATCCCTTAAAGGTTTACAATATCATTTCAATAAACTGTACATTTTCTCAGTTCTCTGAATTTCTGTCCCACAGAAATAAATTTGGTACAGTTTTCAAATCTCACGGAAATTGAGTTTCTAAGCCTTAAATATCTAAAAACTTTATCATATAAAACTTTACATAATCTTTCTCAAATTAAATCTTAACAAAATCAAATTTAGGAATCTCAATTATTTCCAAATATATTTAGTTATTAAGTTGGAAAAATATAATAATTTTCTTTCAAAAAATTTTGTTTTATTAAAAGAGAATAATTATTAACCAAAAATACTTAAAATTACAAAAATTTTCTTTAACTCAAGATTTAATTAAATAAATTCTCATAAAATATTTTCTTTCTAAAATAAATACTAATTTTTTTATTCTAAATATTGAAAATAAAGTTAATAAAAATAATTTCTAAGAAGAAATAAAAGATAATAAAATTTAAAGAGTAAGGTAAGAAATTCTTACTGAATTTTAGCTTTCCGTCATGCTCGCTATATGTTCAAACTCCACATTACAATATCATCAATCAAAATCAAACAATATCAATCATAACTAAATATCATCAATCAATCAATCATAATCAGATCATAATCAAATCAATTAAATATCATTAATACATATCATAATACAAAATTTAATGATTATTAATATAGTCAATTTTAGTCCTTTTGGTCAATTCCTCGCATAGGTATATGTAAGTCCATATAATCCAGTCCTTGCATAGGTATAGTTCAGTCCATATGGGTCATAATGGTCCAAGTCCTTGCATAGGTATAGCCCAGTCCATATAGGTCATAATGGTCCAAGTCTTTGCATAGGTATGTTAGAGTTAGTTAAACCGGATATTTAATTTAAAATTTATTAAAATTGTTAAGTTAAAAAGTTAATATTTTAAAATAATAATATTATTAAATTTAAAAGGAGTAGGGGACTCCTCCCATTATTCTTATGTCTTTTCATATTATACTTCTTATCTCACTCCCCCTTACCTTGAGTCGTTACCAAAAAGAGATTTGCTTTGCGCCTCCGATTTCTAGAAATATTAATATCAATTTTATTTCAGTATAAGCATAAGACGAAGATTAAGATTACTACTTAAAACAGAAATGGTAAATTTTGAATAGTGAATAGTGAATAGTGAATAGTAAATCGTGAATAGTAACAGTAAATAGTAAAACGTGAATAGTAACAGTAAATAGTAAAACATGAATAGTAACGGTAAATAGTAAATCGTGAATAGTAACGGTAAATAGTAACAGTAAATAGTAATTTACTATTTAAATAGTAATTTACTATTAAAATAGTAATTTACTATTGAAATAGTGTTTACTATACAGAATAGTAACTTAAAATAATATTATTTTTAGTATAATAACAGATTTCTAAAAACGATATAAAAATAACCCTAAAAAATATAAAAGAGAAGTATTCTTACCTTAGGATTTTGGCAGAACCTTCTCTCCAAAAACTTTTCTTCTCTCTCTCACTTCCACCACTATCTCACTAGCACTACTGTATTAAGAAAACTTAATCTGAAATTGTGAATTCTAAAGAAGAAATCCTTCGGTATTTATAGGAAAAAAATTTACTATGCATTCCATTATTTTAATATAAAAGTACTATGCATTTTTGAATTTTTTATTCCAGGTTACTATACATTCTTTGAAAATTTCGTACATGCACAGTGTTTTGCATAGTAACTGTCGGCAGAATTATTAAGCCAAATAGTAACCTTTCACTCGGTATATTTTAAATATTCAAAATGAGTCCTTTTTGAAATTTAGCGATATTATATCAGTCCTCACTAATTTTATAATAAGTAATATAAAGTTGAAATTTTAAAAATCTAAAATTTTCTGTTAATAAAAATTTATTGATACGTTTCTAATTTTTTAACGATTAGAAAAAATCAAGATTTTTCTCAAACCGATAATTTTTAGATAAGTCTACTTGAAACAGATTTTAGAAAATTTTCTTATAATTTAAATTCACTTTCTTATGAATATTTTTAATTTAAGTCACTTATATGAATTTAAAATTATTTAAAAAATATTATTTTTATTAAAAAAATTCCAAAATTCCAAAAAATTCTAAAAAATCATAAATAATACGTAGATTAAAAAGTTCTAAAGAACCATAATTTAATTCCTTCAAAATTTCAATATAAAAATAAAAATAGGGGCGTTACAACTCTACTCCCCTTAGAAAATTTCGTCCTCAAAATTTACATTAATCAGTAAAACAAATGAGGATGAGACTCTTTCATCTCAGTTTCTAGTTCCCATGTAGCATCTTCTCCTCTCGTTTCACTCCAAATAACCTTTACAAGCGGAATTGTCTTGTCTCTTAATTGTTTTATTCTTCTGTCACTTATTCTAACAGGTGGTGCATCATATGTAAGATTATCTTTAACTTGTATGACATCAGGTTCAATAACATGTGTAGGATCAGATATATACTTTCGTAAGTTTGACACATGAAAAACATTATGGATATTAGAAAGAAAAGGTGGTAATGCTATTTGGTAGGCAAGGGGACTAACTTTATGAATTATTTGGTATGGACCGATAAATCTAGGAGTTAGTTTTCGAGATTTCATTGCCCGACCGACCCCAGTCATAGGTGTGACTTTCAAGAATACATGATCGCCTTCTTGAAATTCGAGCGGCTTTCTTCTTTTGTCATAGTAACTTTTCTGCCTGCTCTGTGTTGCCTTCATCTTTTCCTGAACTATTTTGATTTTATCCGTGGTTTGTTGTACCAACTCTGGTCCTAGCATCAAGTTTTCACCAGTCTCAAACCAACATAGCGGGGTCCTACATTTTCTTCCATATAATGCTTCAAAAGGTGCCATGCTAATGCTAGCATGGAAACTGTTGTTGTAGGTAAACTCCACATATGGTAAGAATTGATTCCAACTTCCTTTATGCTCTAACACACAAGCTCGTAATAAGTCTTCTAGAGATTGGATTGTTCTTTCTGATTGTCCATCCGTCTGAGGATGATATGCTGAACTCAGACGCAGTCTTGTTCCCAAAGCCTTGTGCAAGCTCTTCCAGAATTGTGATGTAAAACGAGGGTCCCGATCAGAAATGATACTTGAAGGAATTCCATGCAATCTTACAATCTCCTCGATGTATAATTTTGCCAGCTTCTCCATAGAGTAACGAATGTTGATGGGAATAAAGTGGGCAGACTTTGTTAGTCTATCAACTATTACCCATATCGAATCATGTCCTAATGGAGTTTTGGGTAGAGAAGTCACAAAATCCATGGTAATGCTATCCCATTTCCATTCTGGTATTTCCATTGATTGTAGCATTCCAGGGGGTTTTTGGTGTTCTACTTTAACCTTCTGGCAAATTAGACATGCAGCCACATACTCTGCCACCGCTTTCTTCATTCCAGGCCACCAAAATAACTTTTTCAAATCTTGATACATTTTAGTAGCTCCGGGATGAATGCTCATATAACTTTTATGGCCTTCTTCCAGAATTGCTTTCCTCAACTCCTCTTGATCAGGGATACACACTCGATCCTTATACCTCAATAATTGGTCACTTCTTACATTGAACTCGACTTCTTTTCCTTGTTTCAAGAGTTCTTTCTTCTCTTGCAGGAATTCATCCTCTCTTTGAGCCTCTAAAACTTGTCTCAGGAATTCACTTGTCACTTGCAACGCTCCTAATCTGTAGCTGTTAGCATTAACCTTTACTGCTAGGTTAAGATCTCTGAAGTTCTCTATCAATTCCAGCTCTTTAATCATCATCGTGGACGCATGTAGAGACTTTCGACTTAAAGCATCAGCTACTACGTTCGCTTTTCCAGGATGGTATTGCAACTCAAAGTCGTAGTCCTTTAAGAACTCCATCCATCTCCGTTGCCTCATGTTTAACTCCTTTTGGTCGAATAAATACTTGAGACTCTTATGATCGCTAAACACATCGAATGTTGCACCGTATAGATAATGCCTCCAAATCTTTAAGGCAAAAACTACAGCGGCTAACTCTAAGTCATGGGTAGGGTAGTTAATCTCGTGTTGCCTTAATTGACGCGACGCATAGGCTACAACCTTCTTGTCTTGCATGAGTACACTTCCTAGTCCTTGTTTAGACGCATCACAGTAAACTTCAAAACTTTGATGTGGATCAGGGAGTACTAACACCGGCGCAGAAGTAAGTCGATCTTTCAGCTCTTGAAAACTATTCTCGCATTGTGTCGTCCACACAAAAGGTTATCCTTTCCGTGTTAACTTGGTCAATGGGTATCCTAGCTTTGAAAATCCTTCAATGAATCTCCTATAGTATCCAGCCAAGCCCAAGAAACTTCTAATCTCAGTGATCGTGGTTGGTCTCTCCCATTTTAAAACTGCTTCCACCTTGGAAGGGTCTACAGCTATTCCTCCTTGACTAATTACATGTCCTAAAAAGTTTACTTCTTCCAACCAGAATTCACACTTCGACAACTTTGCATACAGTTGTTTCTTTTTCAGGATTTCCAACACAACCTTCAAGTGTTCAACATGTTCTTCTCTGCTTTTAGAGTACACTAATATATCATCAATGAACACCACTACAAATTTATCTAGATATGGATGAAAAATCCTATTCATGTAATCCATGAATATGGCTGGTGCATTTGTTACACCAAAAGGCATTACTAGATATTCGTAATGGTCATAGCGTGTTCTAAAAGCAGTTTTTGATACATCTTCTTTCTTCACCCTTATTTGATGGTATCCAGACCTCAAATCAATTTTGGAGAACACCGTGGCACCACGCAGCTGATCCATCAAGTCGTCAATCCTTGGTAGAGGATATCTGTTCTTGATTGTCACCTTGTTCAGTTGTCGATAATCTACACACAACCTCATGCTACCATCCTTCTTCTTAACCAACAACACTGGTGCACCCCAGGGGGATACACTGGGTCGTATAAACTGCTTCTCTATCATCTCTTCAAGTTGTTTCTTCAACTCTGCTAATTCTAGAGGTGACATTCGGTATGGTGCAATTGAAATGGGTCCAACTCCAGGTACTAGATCAATGGAAAATTCCACATCTCTTTCTGGGGGTAAACCAGGGATATCTTCAGGAAAAACGTCAGGAAATTCACACACAACCGGTAGATTTTTGATTTTTGATTCTTGCTCTCCTTTCGTTGAAAGCAATAGCATGAATCCTTGAGCCCCTCCTTTTAAAGAGGCACTCACTTGGTTGGCGGTTAGAAATCTCGAATCCTCAGGATTCAAATTCACTGGTTCTTTAAACATTATGGTTTTATTATGACAATCTATTAGAACATGATTGTCAGACAACCAATCTAGCCCAATAATAACTTCTAAGCCAGAAAGGGGTAAACAGAAAAGATTAGCCTTAAAGTCCCTACCATCTATGACAATAGGGCATTTCCAACAAGCTTTAGAAGTGATAATGGGATTGTTTCCAGGAGTATGTACAGATAAGTCAAATGGCAGTTCCATCACAGGTAATTTTAGTTTTTCTACACAGTCATTGGCAATAAAGGAATGTGATGCACCTGAGTCATACATAACAGTTAAAGAAATCTTATTAATGATACACTTACCTTCTACCATGGAATCAGCATGAGATGCTTCTTCTCCAGTGATTGCAAAAACCTTTCCTTTTGCTTTCGGCCTTCCGACTGCACTGTGCGCGCCTCCTTGAGTATTTATGCTTGTACTTGCACCTTCAGGGTTTTCTCTCTTCATCTCTGGGCAATCCTTGATGTGATGACCTGGTTTGTTACACTTAAAGCAAACATAAGTGTTTTTAGGACAATCCCTTTTCAAATGGGGTCCTCCACAGATAAAACATTTAAAATTTGGTGCAGATGTTGGGTAATAGCTTCCAGTTGAAGCTTGGGGTCTGTTAGGAACAGATGCTGTTCCAAACCGGCGAAATGGTGCTTGGTAAGGCTTATTCCTTCTGAAATCTCTTCTTTGGTGATGGTGGGGTCCTCCACTTCTTATTTCTCCTGCCTTGTGAATGGGCTCACGACTTTTGGTCATTCTATCCTTATGGTCTTCTTCAAAGATCCTGCAGCGATTTACCAATACAGAAAATTCACGGATTTCCTGCATTCGTATAACTTCCTTAATTTCTGGCCGCAGTCCATTTACAAACTTTGCACACCGATCTCTTTCATTAGTAGCATCATTATAATGAGAATGAAAACGAGATAGCTCTTCAAACCTGGATGCGTACTCTCCAACGGTCATATTTCCTTGGGTCAGCGACAGGAATTCGAATTGTCTTTTCTCTTTAACATCAGCTGGAAAGTATTTTTCCAGAAACATATCCTTGAAATAGTCCCAAGTGATCTCCACATCGTTGACTTCGAATTGTCTACGCGTGCTATCCCACCAATGTTCAGCATCCTCAGATAAGGCATAAGTAGCGAAGACTACCTTATCAGCTTCATTACATTGTAATGCTCGAAAGATCTTCTCTATCTCTCGAATCCAGATTTGTGCTCCATCAGGGTTATATCCTCCCTTGAAATGAGGTGGATTGCGCTTTTCGAATAGGTCCAGTCTTCTTAAGGCATCATTACCTTGACCTTCACGTGCTCCCATTGCATTGATTAAGCGTTCTACAACTCCAGCAAGATCGTTTCCAGCCATTAGTTTCCTGTTTCACAGTAACTGAGATTTGTCACATCAGTCACAGTTACTACCAAGTCAGATATTCTACCTATACAGAGTTTACAGACAAAGCAAGATAGACCTTTTCCCCAGGCCTATTGGATTAACTGCTCTGATACCACTTTGTAACACCCTCTGTTACACCTTAATAAATTCTAGAAAAACTCGTAATTTTTTTTTATTGAAAGATATGATTGTTAAAAAGAAACTATCGGAATAAATTATATTATTTCTGAAATACCTCACAAATATTATTAAAAACTTTATAAAGTATTTGTACATTCATCCGAAGAAAATAAACATTAAACATTATAAGAAAGAGAGGAAACTCCATGGCCCAGAAGCAGTTACTAATTAACATTATTTATTCATTGGACCACGGTATTCATACCGAGCTCCCTTTCTAGAACGTGCTATATTTACTGCTGATATTCTTCGATCCTTCCCTCTGAACCATCAGTTTAGAATATATGAAACAAAAACACGGAGAAAGGAGTGAGAAACAGAATATAATATTTCCGAATAAGACATAAGCAACAAAGGGTTTTCACAACCAATACATAATAATATCAATCACAATCACATACACAAACAATTATGAATGCATGAATGTTATGTAATATCTTCATCATAACTTACTTATATATGTGGGCCCTTAAATTTTAATTTGCACTGGGCCAACCAGGAGTTTACACTGTTCCATAAGTCCGGATAATAATAATATGAACAGCTCAACTGGCATGGAAACACTTAGAGACTAGTCAGATTGAGAAAGTTTTTATTGTGAAAGTACCCGACACTAGGGAGCTACCCCAGGTCCCCTGAAGCACCCTTTCACACTCTCTCATCCCAAGGCTCGTAATTAAGCCTCCTCTAATGTATCCTCGGTTTCTATAATCCGTCCCCAGACAATATTATTTCATTTCACTTTCATTATCCATGATGCATGAACTATTCGCGTATTGAGTTGGTTAAGGCTTTTAGAAACTCAATTATTAAATCCCTTAAAGGTTTACAATATCATTTCAATAAACTGTACATTTTCTCAGTTCTCTGAATTTCTGTCCCACAGAAATAAATTTGGTACAGTTTTCAAATCTCACGGAAATTGAGTTTCTAAGCCTTAAATATCTAAAAACTTTATCATATAAAACTTTACATAATCTTTCTCAAATTAAATCTTAACAAAATCAAATTTAGGAATCTCAATTATTTCCAAATATATTTAGTTATTAAGTTGGAAAAATATAATAATTTTCTTTCAAAAAATTTTGTTTTATTAAAAGAGAATAATTATTAACCAAAAATACTTAAAATTACAAAAATTTTCTTTAACTCAAGATTTAATTAAATAAATTCTCATAAAATATTTTCTTTCTAAAATAAATACTAATTTTTTTATTCTAAATATTGAAAATAAAGTTAATAAAAATAATTTCTAAGAAGAAATAAAAGATAATAAAATTTAAAGAGTAAGGTAAGAAATTCTTACTGAATTTTAGCTTTCCGTCATGCTCGCTATATGTTCAAACTCCACATTACAATATCATCAATCAAAATCAAACAATATCAATCATAACTAAATATCATCAATCAATCAATCATAATCAGATCATAATCAAATCAATTAATTATCATTAATACATATCATAATACAAAATTTAATGATTATTAATATAGTCAATTTTAGTCCTTTTGGTCAATTCCTCGCATAGGTATATGTAAGTCCATATAATCCAGTCCTTGCATAGGTATAGTTCAGTCCATATGAGTCATAATGGTCCAAGTCCTTGCATAGGTATAGCCCAGTCCATATAGGTCATAATGGTCCAAGTCTTTGCATAGGTATGTTAGAGTTAGTTAAACCGGATATTTAATTTAAAATTCATTAAAATTGTTAAGTTAAAAAGTTAATATTTTAAAATAATAATATTATTAAATTTAAAAGGAGTAGGGGACTCCTCCCATTATTCTTATGTCTTTTCATATTATACTTCTTATCTCACTCCCCCTTACCTTGAGTCGTTACCAAAAAGAGATTTGCTTTGCGCCTCCGATTTCTAGAAATATTAATATCAATTTTATTTCAGTATAAGCATAAGACGAAGATTAAGATTACTACTTAAAACAGAAATGATAAATTTTGAATAGTGAATAGTGAATAGTGAATAGTAAATCGTGAATAGTAACAGTAAATAGTAAAACGTGAATAGTAACAGTAAATAGTAAAACATGAATAGTAACGGTAAATAGTAAATCGTGAATAGTAACGGTAAATAGTAACAGTAAATAGTAATTTACTATTTGAATAGTAATTTACTATTAAAATAGTAATTTACTATTGAAATAGTGTTTACTATACAGAATAGTAACTTAAAATAATATTATTTTTAGTATAATAACAGATTTCTAAAAACGATATAAAAATAACCCTAAAAAATATAAAAGAGAAGTATTCTTACCTTAGGATTTTGGCAGAACCTTCTCTCCAAAAACTTTTCTTCTCTCTCTCACTTCCACCACTATCTCACTAGCACTACTGTATTAAGAAAACTTAATCTGAAATTGTGAATTCTAAAGAAGAAATCCTTCGGTATTTATAGGAAAAAAATTTACTATGCATTCCATTATTTTAATATAAAAGTACTATGCATTTTTGAATTTTTTATTCCAGGTTACTATACATTCTTTGAAAATTTCGTACATGCACAGTGTTTTGCATAGTAACTGTCGGCAGAATTATTAAGCCAAATAGTAACCTTTCACTCGGTATATTTTAAATATTCAAAATGAGTCCTTTTTGAAATTTAGCGATATTATATCAGTCCTCACTAATTTTATAATAAGTAATATAAAGTTGAAATTTTAAAAATCTAAAATTTTCTGTTAATAAAAATTTATTGATACGTTTCTAATTTTTTAACGATTAGAAAAAATCAAGATTTTTCTCAAACCGATAATTTTTAGATAAGTCTACTTGAAACAGATTTTAGAAAATTTTCTTATAATTTAAATTCACTTTCTTATGAATATTTTTAATTTAAGTCACTTATATGAATTTAAAATTATTTAAAAAATATTATTTTTATTAAAAAAATTCCAAAATTCCAAAAAATTCCAAAAAATCATAAATAATACGTAGATTAAAAAGTTCTAAAGAACCATAATTTAATTCCTTCAAAATTTTAATATAAAAATAAAAATAGGGGCGTTACAGTTTACACCCAAAATATGAACACCTATTCAAAATAGTGATGGCTTCAACCGTCGCTATATTTGGAGGGTTTAGGGTTTAGAACGAATAACTTATCCTATCTAGCGACGGCTAGAACTCGTCGCTATCCTTAACCTACCAACAGTGGCTAAGCCTCGTCGCTACCTTTGGGTGTCACAGCCCAATTTTTAATTAAATTTGAATCAGTAATTAAACAGTGAAAAATTAAAGTTTCTTAGAAAAATAAGAAATAAATTTTAAAAAATAGAAAATTTTATTCCAATTACAGGGATATTTTTATTTCATAACTCAGATTTAAAATGAGACTACACAAAAATAAAACGTGATAATAAAACGTAGAATTATTAAGGAACCTGTTATTTAAATAAATAAATAAAAGAAAAGAAAAGAAAAGAAAAGAAGAAAGAGAATAAATATCTTCTCTGCCTATCTCTCCCGAAAATTCTCCTACCTTCTTCTCTCCTTCACCGCCTTTGTTCACCGCCATTTTTCCACCGCCATCCACCTTCTATAAATATGAATTCTATCACCCAGAATTCCATAAGCTTCCTTTCTCCATTTCCATCTTCATCAAGCTCTCCCTTCCTCCATTCTCACTCTAAATTCTTCCAATTTCCCACATTGAGATTCATACCCATTTGGAGAATCAAGGGATTTTAGCACAAGGAAAGCTTAGGGATCTTCAATTCAGGTAAGAAATAGGGGATATGATATTAAATACTTAGAAATTAAGTTAGAATTGTTTGTTTAATTATTAGTTATTTAGAAACTCATATAGTTAAATTTTGATTTAATTTGTATTATGTTATGAAATTTGATGTTAATTGATTTGGAATATGATATATGATATGTTGCTGCTGTTGTATGATGAATTGGAATCAATTGGTATGTTATTTTTGCATAAAATCAATTAAACAGCAAAAACAGCAAGAACAGAGTGTTGTTTTTCATTTTAGCATAATCAGACCTTTTAACAGCGGACTATTTCCATCGGTGTTAAAAACTGGAAGCGGTGGCATTTTCGTAAATAAAAACATGCGGTGGCATTTTTGTAAATATATTAGAAGCGGTGACATTTTTGTAAATAAATTAAAACGGTGACATTTTAGTAAATAAGACCAGTGGCATTTTCGTAAATATGATTAAAAACTTAAAATAATAAAATTTTTTTAAATCAGAATTATTATTATTATTAGGTTTTTATTATCTTTAAGACTTTATCTTGAAATAAATAAATATAATTAATTAAATTAAATTCAGAAGTTTAATTAAACATATTTAAATGAAGTAAACTCTTGTTTTTAAATTATTTTAGTATAATTTTATATTATAGAAAATGTGTTTTCCATATTCTTTGGAGTATGATATTAAATGAATACTGTAATATGGAAAATGTGTTTCCATATTCTTTAAATTATTAATAAACATATGAAAAATGTGTTTCCATATTCTTAGGATTATAAAATATGGAGTATGTTTATAAGTGTGATAAAATAATATAGTGTTTGATTATTATGAAAATTTTAAGGAAATTGATTTAGATCTAACGCATTCATGCATCATATGCATTGACCGTTCAAAGAATCCGCATGGGGGTTCTTTGAGGGGGTTCCCGGTGGGGAAGCACGCTCTGTTGAGCAACAGACCTCTACGGTGGTTTTATACCACGGCCGTCTTAAGGGCTGAGCAGTGTGTCCTTAAGAGGGGTCCCGCAACACCTGTTATTAATGTTATGGTATTATCATCTGATGTTGGTGTTGCATTATGGGGCGTGGTATTTGTTAGATATCCGTAAAAATGTTATTGTTGGAAATCACTGCCTTTGTTCCCACCAAAATGAATTCATCATGCATTTTCATTTATATGAAAGAATAGAATATAAAAAAATATATTACAAACACTTGTTTGGCATTTGTATCGCATAGCATCCTACATGTGTTTGTGTATGGTCTAATTTAATTTCTAATTATTTGATATTTTATCTCACTCTTTCTGTTACTTGTGGCAACCCTTTAGTGGTTAATCAGGAAGACATGTGACAAAGCGGATGATGCTTGATGTGGATGAATTATGAAGACTTTTGATGCTGATGCTTGCTTGCGTAACTACTATGACTGTATTATGTGTGCATATGCTATGTTTTGGTATTTTATATCTTTATATTTTATAAGATTTAGGTGCTTGTTGTAAAATATAATATGTATAAAACTCTGATATTATGTATAATAAAATAAAGTTAGTTATGTAAAAAGTTTCACACTCTGATATTATATCATTAACCTTTGGAATCAGGTTGTGAATCACTTGATAATTACCAGACGAAAAATAAGTTATCCAAAAGATTTTATATGGTGACGATAATTATCTTGGGATTTTGCAATTTGGCTCCAGGGTGTTACATTGGGCGCCAGCAAAAAAATTGAAAGGAAGTAAAAAAAAAGGAGGAGGTCCATATAGCAACGGGATGATGTCTGTCACGGCTGTTGGCGCCAACAAAAACCTTGGAGGGAAACCAAATAATTGGAACAGGTTAATGTAGCGACTGCTTCAACGACGGACATATAGGTAGTGACGACTACAATGGCGGGGATTTTGCAAATTTTTGTGACAACATTTTGTTGGTCGCTGATGTGGTAACTAATTTTTTTCCAGGTCCCTTTTGCATGGCAATCGCTAACTCGATCGCTAGTTAGCGACGACGTGTGTCGATCGCTAAATTGAAGTAGCTATCAGGGTTTTTTTAGTAATATGTACTTCATAGGAAAAACCGTTAAGGGGGAGGACCTCTGGTATAAAAAGATCACAAAAGACGACATTCACAATAATTTGGGCATCCAAAAGATTAAGATAGTATTTTCATGCTTATCTTATTATGGTCTGAATTGACCTCTCTCTGTAGACCTATTGTATATGTAACATCCTAAATTTGAAAGTAATTCATTAAGGATCGGTGAAGTTTTTTTTAATTAAAAAGCGTCAGACATCCGTTATCAGTGAAGAAATTCCGAGTCTGATTTCGGATGAGTGAAACGTTCCCGAGTGAATCATGTTTGGGATAAGACTTTCCGAGTGAAGAAAGGGATCTGATTTCGAGTAAGATCTTTCTAAGTGAGAGAACTACTTCCGAGTGAAGTAAAGTTAAGATGTTTCCGAGTGAAGCATGACCGAGAGAATCACTTCCGAGTGAAGAAAAACTGTGTCTGAATGAAACACTTTTGAGTGAGGTAAATCCGAGTGAAACGTTTCCGAATGGGTCGTTTCCGAGAGAAGTACTTCCGAGTGAAGAAAAACTTTGATTTTGAATAAGTACTTCTCGGGCCAAGATATTTCTGAGTAGTGAATTTCCGAGTGGAGTATCTCCGAGTTGAGTGCAACTTTCCTGAGTTGGATATCACCGAGTGAGACATTTCCAAGTAGGATGACACCAAGTGAGATATTTTCGATTCTGTGTGGTATGGCATCGATTGAGACATACCGAGTGAGTTTTTCCAGGGGAAGTACTTCTGGACAGAGAAAGACTTTAACTTCGAACGAGTACATTTCCGAGTAAATAGTTCCCAGGGGAAGTAAATATACGAGTGGTGAATTCTTTCATTCAATTCGTGCTCGGGTCCATATTCAAGTTGCCGAGAGCTTGTGCTCGGATTCGTCTTTGAGACTGAACTTCGACTCCGAATGACCCTTTTGGTTGTAAGACTTCTGAGTGACGTACTTCCGAGAGAAATATTTACGAGTGAAGAAAGACTTTGACTCGGGTAGAGATATATCCGAGTGAGATATTTCTAAATGAGGTATCTCCGGGTGATACCTTTCTGAGTGGATCACCTCCGAGGAAAGGAAAGCTATGACTGAGTGTTTTATGTAGAAACATTTCCGAGCGAATTTCCTCCGAGTGAAGCAATTCTGAACGGAAAGAGGCTCTGATGAATCTTTCTCGGAAAGAGAGATATGCTCAAAATACTGAAACAGAGTCGGAAATTTATAATTACTTCAATCATTGAGGCTCTTCCACGTCACTCTATTCTTATAAATTCTAGCAGATTCTCTTTTCTGATTTTTCTAAGTGTGGGACCCTCTCTATTGTCCTATCCTCTCTATTGTCCTATCCTCTTTTCTTTTAAATATCTTGTTTCTTCCTTATCTCTTAATACACGTGTATCGTACTTCTTCACTTTGTTCACGTCTCTTTTTCATGAACGATATATATATCAAATTCTACTGTTGGATCAGCTGGGAATTTTGAAAGTGTAAAACATCACCTCTAATCCTTTTCTTTTCCAATCTTTACTGGAAATTATCAATCAAAGAGGAGACCAATCTTCACTTCTTCTCTTTCACGTGGAAGCTTGGCTTTTAGGAAGAAGAAGCTTTGGACGGGTTCAGAGTTAGAAATTCCAGTCGGAACTTCTGAACTGTGATTGGATATAGCCTGAGGAGCTGCTGGAATTCTTTATTCCAGTTAGGGGGAGCGTTTACATTTTAAATGTATAGTTTATGAATGGAATCGGGATAATATTGTTATCTTCAATATGAAATCCCGAATATGTATGATATGTGTGATATAATATGAGATATGAACTGTATATGTGATGTATGTATTTATGATTATTCCTATGCATGAGATGCAGTAGGAAATATGATGTTGATATGTGATTGATGACGATGATGATATGAATGTTATTCATGAAGTTTTCATGATGTATGAATGCATGGGATGCATTTGATAAGCATGAGATGCTTATGTGATAAACAAATATGAAATATGATTATGGTTTCGAGGATTCCACAAAAAGACCTTAGGTGGGACTCAAGGCAAACCTCTTGAGCGGGGCTCGGGGTTTAGCCCGTGACACTACCGTTGTCGCTGGGAGTGATTGTGTCACGTGAGAGGGCAAATGGTTTGGTACCAGTAAAACAGCCGGATTAGCTGGGAGCTGAGTTATGGCTGAGAGCCAGTGTTGCAACACAAATAAAAGACTTAATAATGGATCCATTTGATTGAGCATGTGAATGCATCGGTGTATGTTGTTGTGAACAACATGAGTATATGATTATTATGAATGAATGAAATGTGATGAGATTGTGTAATATGAATTTGATTTATATATAGTTATGAATTGAACACTTAATCCGATTCAATAACTATCATTTGACATGTTTATGCTCACCCCCTATTTGTTGTTATTTTTACAATGGATATAGGACGCAGCGATGAGATATGAGATCACCCAGCCTGCTCGGAGCATTATGTATATATATGTATGGAACATGATGCATATAGTTGTTTTGTAATAGCCTTGGCCGGCTCCTGTGTATACCGGTTTGTAAAATATATGTATTTATGTATGGGCAGGTTGATGTAATGTTGACAGTATTATTACATTAATCCAAATCCTATTTTAAAATTTAAATTATTTGCGAAAAATTTATTTGGATTTTAAAAATTTAATTTTAAATATTAGGATGTTTTAGTATAAGCCTGATCTCACCAAAAGAATGATCAAATGGGCTATAGAGCTCTCTAAATTAAATGTATCATACGATCCTAAAGCCGCTATTAAGGCATAAGTATTGATAAACTTTGTAGTGGAAATGACTGGAGAAATCCCAGAAAGTAAAAGCTCCCACTAAACGGTGTTCATTGATAGGTCTTCAAATAGTAAAAGGTATGGTGTCGGTATCATTGTTAAAAATGACAATGAGCTGCATATCAAAATCTCTTTGAGATTTAATTTGAAGACATCCAATAATCAAGTAGAGTATGAAGGTTGCCTAGCTAGTTTGCGAGCAACCATGGATGTCAAAGCCAAAAAGGTGATGATATGTAGTGATTCCCAACTTGTCATCTCCCAAATCTCAAGAAAGTACCAGGCCAAATAGTTGCTACTATAGTAGTATTTGGCCAAGGTGAACGAGTCAAAATTAAGTTTCGACAAGAGTGAGTTTAAGCATGTCCAAAGAGAGGAAAACACTAAAGCCAATATCCTATTTAAGCTCTCGAGTACCAAGAAAGAAGAGTCAACAACAATGGTGATACAAAGCACATTAGTTGAGCCAATCACCGAAGCCCCATTTTAGATTAACGTGCTTCGATCCCACACTCCTGATAATGACTCTTGGTTCACACCAATTGTCAAGTATATGGCCAATGGTTAATTACCTACTTGATTATACCATGGTGGACGAAATGTTATTTCAAAGGGGCATTTCAGATATATACCTGAAGTGCCTAAATAAGATTAAGACTAAGGCAATCATGGCTAAGGTACATAGGGACACGTGTGGGCATCATACCGACAACAAAAGTCTTATGAGGAAAATCCTCAAGGTAGGGTATTGGTAGTCCATAATGAAAAAAGACAAGACGAAGTATGTGAAAAAGTATAACTTCTATCAAATGTTTGCCTACTTACACCATGTTCCAGTAGGGGAATTGCAACATCGGTAGTGCCCTGGTCCTTTCACCAATGGGGGTTGGATATCTCGAGACCCTTTCCGGTGGCCCCAGGCGGTATCAAATATTTGATTGTTAGAGTGAATTACTTCACTAAATAGATTGAGGTTGAGATCGTGGTTCATATCACATCGACCAGGACTAAGAGTTTCATTTATGAGAACATCTTCTTAAGGTTTAGGGTCTTTGGAAGAATTATGATTGACAACAACACCTGATTCATAGATCGAATGTTTGTGAATTTATTGTAAAGGTTGCAGATATATTGAAATTCCAATTCAATACGTGTTTTTGTCTGCTGAACACCCAAAAACTAACGACCAAGCCGAGGTAGCTAATAAAGAAATCCTCAAGGGTCTCAAGAAAAGGCTTGGTGAAGTAAAGGGCGAATAGACCAATCAGTTATTCCATGCGTGTTGAGCATACCAAATGATACCACATTCATCCATTAATAAATCCTCATTATGGTTAATTCAAAATTCATTGGAAAGATACAACACTAGAATAGTAATTTAACCTTTTTATATTTTTTAAAATTTTATTAGTTTAATTTAATATAATAATTTTTTATTTGAGTTTAAATATATCATGATGATGTGTTATTCTTTATTATTAGTTTAATTTTTAGAAATGAATCATCATATATATTGTATTTCCTTTTTCTCAATATTTTTAAAATACTTATTTTAATATTTAATTTAACAATAACAAATAATTTTAATATTTAAAATATTTCTTATTAAAATTATGAATGCATTTGGAAGAGTCTGTAAAGAGCTTATAAAAATAACCCTTGTTTTCACTTTCTTTTATAAGTTTATTAGTGTAGTATCAAAATAAATTAAGTATTGTATAAAAATAACTTGTTAATTGTATATACTCTTAACTAAATTGTGTATTTAAAACACCAGTTGTTAATGATTTTTAAAATTATTTTTTTAGCATTTGTAAAATTTAATAACTTTACTAAATTTTCATTTAATTATTATAATTTTTAAAAATAACAACCAAGACACGGGTACCTACATTTACGTAAGAATATAGTATATATATATATATATATATATATATATATATATATGATCATGGTGTGGCCAATATATTATATATACATCATCCTATCCACTAAATAAATTATGTAGTAACTATAAGGTATCTTCTAATTATTTGAAGTCCTAAGAAAATGTATTAAAAACATTGTTTATTATAAATTCAAATTACTAAATGGCAAATCTTAATTATTGTTCAAATCATTGGACGGTGGGCCTCGTATATATTTTGTTAAGATTTTTTTTTATCACTAGTTTTATTGTGTATTTTTTAAAATTAATTTATTTTGCATTCGAAATATTTGTTAATAAAAGGGTTTTAGTTGACGTAAAGCTATTGTTACTTTTATTATATTAGATTTGGTGGTGCCCGAGCTAACATATTTCGACAAATTTATTCAGAGGATGATAAAGAATTTGTAAAGACTATTTATAATGTTTAGAGTTTAAAAATCAAGCGGCGTGGTGTCCAACCAATCAAAATTCATGTCTTGTGTCTATATCAAGAGGATTATCAATCATTAATTTTACAAAACTAAATATTTAATGACATAATGAATCTAATATTAATCTTTTTAAAATTTTAAGACACTCCTTCTTCTTATGTTTGTGAGATTGAACTTTAAAAGTTCTGGTCTTTTTTTTATAAGTTAAAGTTATAACTATGATAAAATATTTATCTGTTATCTTCTCTTATTATTTACTTTAATTGTTTCAATATATTAGAATAATAAATTGTTTAAAGATGACAACTCAATCAAGCTTATAGGAATAAAATTAAAATGTCTTTATTTTTTGAGACACTAACCGCATAAATCCTTTTTAATTACACTCTTTTAAAAGTTTTTATGGGTATTTTTACTATACTTTTATTTTAATTTATAAGTAAATTTATTATTTTGTTTAGAACATGTTCTGCTATTAATTAAATTCACTCTTGATAGAATATAAAACGTTTATTTTCTCTTTTCAATAATATTAACAGTAATTTTGAAAATATAACAAAAATAATTAATATATTTACTATACTTATCTAGACTATCTAATTCTTAAATTTGAATTAAATTATATAATTGAATGTCATAAAAAAAACAATAATAAATGACTGGTTTGTTTAAGTTTAAAATTAACTAATTTATTTATAAGTAATTTTTATAAAAAAATAATTATTATAAAACTAGCTTGTATAGTTACCACTATAAAAAAATATTTTTTAAAAATAAATGGGTATGTAATTGTAGTTTTTTCAACAACTTATTTAAAGAAATGACTTAAAATAGTTTTTTTGCTTTTAATTTTGTTTAAAATTTACATAAACATCTAAATTTTTTTGTTTAAATAAGCTTAAACAACTCACTCAAAATTAAGTAGTCTTAATTCATTATTTTTGTTAATCTTGATAAATAAATAAATAAATTCAAGCTTATAAAAATGAGAAGAAGTTAATGCAGAGTGAAAAGTTAATAAATGAAGTTATGTATAGCAGCTTTTAAGTGGTAAAAGCACATGAATGATCATTAATATTAAAGTTGAATCGGGATGAGAGAATTGCCCAACGATCGCCACGTGTTACTCCAGTCATCAATGCAGGGTTCGAGTTTGACTGGACCTCCTCAAAACGAAAACGATTTATTTAGGGCGGTAGAAATAAAATTATAAAAAAATAAAATAAAAATTTAATAGTTATCATTAATTTTACATGTTTTAACCATGATTTTTTTATTGATTCATTTTTAATTTAATTAGTAAAATTATCAACTAAACAAAAATTTATCTGAACCATAATCCTCAACCTCAGTTTGTAGGTATAATGTATCATGGAGAAGACTTTAATAGTTATTTAGTTTGTAATTATTTATGATTATTGTATTATGTTTAAGATTGTGTCTGATTAATTTGAAATTAAAATATGTTGTAATTACATAATATCATCAATTGAAAAATCAGTCTATATTTTAATTTCTATTAAATAATTCAAAAAAAATTTATTAATTTAAGACTAATATATTTATTGATCCTTTAATTTTAAATTAAACGAATAAAATTTTAAATAATATCTATAAATTATCACAAATTAGGCTCATTTTTTTAAACTTATTTTAAGATATAAATGTTTTTAATTAAAAATAGCACTTATTTTAAATTTTAATGCGTTTGTTTAAAATTTTAAAAATGAACAAAAGTTAAAAATAAACTGATTTCTATTTATTTTAAGAAGCAACTCTCATTAACTTATTAAAAAAATTATTATAAAAAAATATTTTTAAAAAAAACATTTAAAAATAAGCTTAAACAAACCATTACGAATTTCTTACTAATGCCTGCTTCTGCATAACCTTTATCTTTTCATTACCTTCACATTATCGCATAGCAAGGAGAGGAAAAAGATAAGAACAAAATATTTTGAATGTTTTAATTTTACAAGTTTTCATTTTTTTTGTTAACCAAGTATAAAAAAAGGTTTTGTTAAGTTGTTAACCTTAGTTTGTAGATAGTGCTCGATATATTTTTATCTATTTACCAGCAAATATATTTTTTGGCTAAGTAATTATTGCTTAAATTGTTTTTTTACCGAGGAGATTTTGAGTAACTTTATCTTAAATTTAATATTTTTGATAATTTTTTTACCACCTATTTAATTAGATAATTTGAAAATGTAAATTTTTCATATTTTAAAATTATCAATAATCTATTTACCTAAAAATATTTTTTTACAATTTCTATTAAACATGAGTATATCTTCTTTTTAATGTTTACTTTTGGTAATAGAAAATACCTTCTATTAAACACATTCTTAGGATTGAGTTTAGATCACTCAAAATATTGACTTGTCATTGGAAATATGTGTATTTATTATATTTTTATTTCTATAATGAAATAATTACATATATCCGATAAAAAATTACTACTTTAAATAATTTAAACTCAACTCGTGAAATTAAGAAAACTAAATACAAAAACATTAATGTTCATGTTTTCCCTTCTCTCTGTTACTTTTCAACCCAGACATACTAGAGTTCGGACCAACAGCAAGCGATCATTCAATAGGGTTTCATGCTATGACAAACTATTGGGCTCTTTCCAAGGTAAGAAAATAAAAGTGTAGTTTGATTAATTATATTCTATGATAAAAATTATATTTTAAATTTAAATTATTATAAATAAGCTAGTTGGTAACTTATTCAAATAGTACATATTTATTTTCTCTTAAACAATATTTTAGATTTGAATCTTATAGATGAAAAAAAATCTCATTAGTAGAGTTAGTCTTTCCATAATACAAATGTTCCTGTTTTGAATAGGAATATCTGGATAAAGATACCCATAGTTAAACTAAAAAAATTATATATTAAATATGTTTTTAGTTTCTGTGTTTTGATTAATTTTTAGTTTTGGTCACTCAATTTTTTCCATTGGTTTTTATTATTATGTTATTTATTGTTTTAAAATCAATCCCTAAACACATAAGAATATAAAATTCATTTTGAGAAGTTAACTAGTGTAATAAATGAGATAGATTAAGTTACATTTCCCTTAGCAAGTAACAATGTTACATTTTAAGACAATTTTAACATATTAAATAATGTAAAGACTAAAACAAATGAAAAAAATAAAGGCACTGAAACAAAAAATTAATCAAAACATAATCATAAAAATAAAAATATATTTAACCCAAAAATTAATTATACACAAAATTGTGTTAGTCATACATTTTAGGCATCGAGATTTTAAAATCTCAAACAATCCTTGATTTTACGCAACAATCTTTAATTATTTTTGTTCTTTTTATTTTTTAATATAAACGATAATGAGAATAAAGAAGAAGCTTAAATATGTTTTTTTCCACCGTAAAATTAGTAAATTTTATTTTCCATCCTTATAAAATTTGTTATATTTTCATTCCTATTAAATTATAATATTTTCTAAATAATTCCTTTTATCGCAAGTTATTATTAACAATTGATTTGTTTGACAAATGCTTACCTAATTTAAAATATTTAACTTCTTATAATATTTTTTATTGGGGTGATTGATACCTTTAGGTTACATATTTTCATATATTTATTAATAAATTATAAATTAAATGATACAAAGGGCAATTAGGTAATATATGAGATGATAATGTGAGAATCGGTTGAAAAAATTACAAGTAACAAGAAAAATAAGAGACTAAAATAAAATAATCAAAATAATAAAGAACTAATTGTAAATATTTTATATTAACGGGAGATGAAAAAAATATATTAATGAAAAGTGAAAAACGAAGCAAAATTTTTATAGGATGAAAACTGAAATCTGATTATTTTACAGGGATAAAAAAATATTTAATCCAATGAAACATAAATAGACTCAAATAAATTAATTTTATAATATCATAAACTAATTTAAGATTTTTAAATTTTCAAAGATTAAAATAGAAATGACACATATAAATTAAATAACATACACCTGAAACTATATTTAAGTCGTTTGTGGAATTAATCGATGCATCCGAGTTCGAATATCCAAAATCAAAGATTCCAGAATTCTGTTTTATTTTCCAAAGTAAAAAAAATAAAACCAGTTTCCCCCCTCTTTACATTAGTCTAATAACAAATGGATGGATTCTTTTCACACCCTCCTTTTTGTTCTTTTCTTACCCATTTGTTTTCTCTTTATTTTTTTAATGCATAAAATATCCTTTTTAATTATAACTCGCACCTCCTTCCAAACCCCATTGATCAGCGCTTCCTTTAGTTGAATCGATTTCCTTATTTCCCATTGATGTATCATATTTCTATTCAAGTCAAGAGATAAATTCTCTACATTTTATTCTTAAAACTTAAACTTTAAAATTTTATTTAAGAAAAATCTATAGCTAATTAAATTGAGGTTTAACCAACAAAAAAAATCTATTAATTCAACAGAATTTTTATTATCTCAAACGATATAAAATATTAATAATAATTATTAAAAAAAAATTATTTTCATAATTCAATTTTTCAAACTGAATACCCACATTAAAGCTAACAAAGTACGAATACAATTAATTATTAAAAAAATGGAATATGATAGAAATATCAATGGTGGCAAAGCCAAGGAAATCAAATCACGCCCACAATTTCATGTCACCTCATATATATTTCAATCATGTTATCAACGTGTAGTAATTGTTTCGGATACAAAAGATGTAGGAAAACAGTTGAGCCCGTTTGAATTTGTACTTTGGTTGGTCAAACTTCGGTTTGACCAACCCCAGAAATAAATCCTACGGTCAAACGGAGTTTTGACTCTCTCAAACGGTGTGAAGGATCAATATCAACCCTTAAATTTCTTCATTTTCCCAACTCCGTTTCCCCAACTAGAAACCAAACGGACCCAATCAATTTCAAATATTGAAGTAAAGTTCGGAAGCGTGAAGGGAAATTGTGAATTATTTCAAAAGTCGGTGATTGGAAGGGGTATAAACGAGTAGAATAAAATTCCGTTATATAGTTAAAAGGATAAGATTTATAAAAAGAAAAAATTTAAAAATTAATATTAATTTTTTACGTTATTTGAAACAGTTAATATTCCTTTTCATATTAGGATATATTTTTTCCACTTGTAAATTTACAAGTCTGTATCTTTAAAGTAAACACAGTCCAAAATTAGTTTGAATGTGAGTTTTAATGAATCAAGTTGAAAAAAATTGAGAAAAATTTTAATTTTTAATATTTTCGTTTAAACTCAGTTTATTTAAAATGTTAAGTTTGATGGACTATTCATATTACTTTACAATATTCATAATTTATAAATTTTTTATTTTATTAAAATAAACTTAATGATAATATATATATATATATATAATTAGTTTAACAGGTTATTTAATAATTAACTTGAATTTAACCGTCCAAGAGAAATAAACTTGAATTTTTAAGCTTTTATTTTTAATAATTAAATCTATTTATTTTAAGGATAAATTCAGGTTGGTTTGATAAATCAGTTTATTTTGATAACTTTACAAAGGAGACAAGTCAATTTTGAAAGAAGTTTAAGAGAGGTGTGGAAAATAAAAAGTTGATTTTAGGAATTAAGGAAAGAAAAAAAAATAGAGGATGTGAAAAGAAAAAAAAAATAGAGGGAATCAAAAGAATCGCCCAAAAAATGTTAGTTCAAAATGGCCTTGTTTACTCAAGTTTAAACCGAGCAAATTAAACAAAAAATTCACGATATCATCTTATTTTACACCAGAAACTGATATCATCTCATCGTATTCATTTTTTCCTCCCAAGATGAAATTTTGCTTTCATATGTTATATTCTCTGCAGAAAATAAAAAGTTATTAATGCAATTAATACTAACTAAAGCTATTTAAACATGCCACCCTACCTAGTTCATATTGGGTTTGAGCTATTTTTAGATTAGCTTAAAAGGATCTTTTTTAATTTACCTTACAAATTTAAGGTCTAATCCATAAGCTAAGTGGGTTTTTAACAGACGCATATGTTTTATTTTCTCGTAAAAATAAAAAAAAATACAACCAATAAATATATACAAAAAATTTTGAATGTTCTAAATCAATAACAAGATTTAATTCAAATAAACAAAAAGGTTAAAATACACTTTCAAGTTCCAACCTTTTTAAAATTTAGAGTTTAAGAAAAATTCCCTTTAAAAAATGTTAAATTTTAGCCTATGTAAATTTTACGTTAACCAAAAATGATATTTCATTAGTACTTTCTATCAACGGACTGAAGTGGTTAACTTCTGCGTCATCTCAGTAGTGACACATAATTGAAACATGTCAACTTTTAATATAAAAAATTTAAAATTCCACATTAAGTTTTTTTTTTTAAAATTTTACTTAGAAAATTATTTGTCAATAATAGTGTGGACAACGAAAGTGAAAAGACCATGAGAGAATTGTCTTCAGTCAAAATTTTCAATCGCTATATTTAGTAAATAGCCAACCACATTCCCTAGCAAAGTATATTCCCTCTTTGTCATAACCCTATCACCTCCTGAGAAACAAATGTCATTAGCATGCATGTCAAGTCCTCTAGTTGAATGATGACAAAAACATTTAATAGTAAGCTCTAACATATAAGCTAACTTGTATAGTGAATAGTCCAAAGAAACAAATGTGAGATGTACTAGATAAGACACATCCAAGAGATGAAGCTGGAACTATAAAGTTGAGTAGTCATAATGAACCTTCACCGAATTCTAAATTCACCAACCATCACCACCTCAACCACAGTTGAACCCATTATAACCTCATCACCATCTATAACTAAATTAATCTTCAATACACAATCAACCCATCAAACTAAACCCACATCCAAACCATATATGTATGACATATGTATAACATGTGGTATCAAATTATATTTGTAAGGGGGGTCGTTTATGCCATGAATTTGAACTGTTATAAGACTAATACCCCGAGAGATGAACATTTGTTGTCATCATCAAAAAGGGGGAGAATGTATTTATATGTTGATGTAGGTTTTGATAATGATACAACAAATGAAGATGTTGTCAAGCGATTAATTATAATTGATAATGGAAAATTGACGAACTCTAAAAAAATGAGTCAAGACAGTTGTAAAGGTTGAAACAAGTGAAATATGATTATCAAAGTGCCTAAGGATCAAAGGAACCAAAGTATATGCAAAAAGATCTCAAAAAGGGTGGAAA
Organism: Clitoria ternatea; assembly: GCA_037962975.1. Classification (NCBI taxonomy): domain Eukaryota; kingdom Viridiplantae; phylum Streptophyta; class Magnoliopsida; order Fabales; family Fabaceae; genus Clitoria; species Clitoria ternatea. The sequence goes on from CM075670.1 coordinate 284,404,502, forward strand.
AGTACACAAAGAATGGAGAATCAGGTGGATGAATCGATTCATCCCCCACCTAAATCGATTCACTCAGTTTGAATGACCCAGGATGTGATTTTTCAAGGCCTGAATTGATTCATTAAATGTGTGAATCGATTCACACGGTATAAAAGCACCAGGGAATGAATTTTTGGAGCTTGAATCGATTCATCCATGCCTGAATTGATTTACACAGTTTGAAAAGCCCATGAAAGTGTTCTTTTGAGCAATGAATCGATTCACATAGAGCCTGAATCAATTCATATATCTGGAAGGGTCAAAAATCACGCATGAATCTATTCATTTGGTCATCGAACTATTCATTTCAATTTTGATGCAAAATTACAATAAATGAATCTATTCATTTGGGAAATGAATCAATTCATTTAGTTCAAATGGCTCTGGAACGTGAAATTCAAAATGTGTCAACCTTGCATCGCATTATGGATCTCACTATAATTGTATATTTGAAGAACCATGCTCCACTGTATCAAAGGGAATTATCAATTCACAAAGCCATGCTCCACAATGTCAAGTTGCAAGCATCAGGAGATAATTTTTTATTGCAAATGTCATGCCCAAGAACGCCTATAAATAGAAGAAGAGACCAGGCTTGAAAGTATGCCACAGAGAAGCAATTCCTCTATTCTTCTTCCTCTATTCTCTTCGTTGGCTTCTCTCTTCTATTTCTTAATTTGCATATTCCTCTTTTAAGAGTTAATTGAGAGTTAAAGAGAAAAATATTCTTTAAGTGAGCTAAATTTATATATCCTCTCTGTGAGAGTTATTATTATTTTATGAGAGCTTCAAGTTGTATATCTACTCTAGTGAGAAAGAAAAATTCTTGTAAACCAAACACCAAAAACACCAAGGTATTCACTCTAGGTTGAGTGGTCACAAGGGTTGGGGTTCAACCTTTGGGTATTGAGAGATTGTGAGATTGGGTGGGTTGCCCGTTGCTTGTGAGAATTGGGTTCTTGAGTGTGGGACACTAGGAGACAATTGCTCAAAGCTTGTAATCTCAAATTCTCAATAGTGGAAATCGTTCAAGTGGGTTGCTTGAAGGTGAGACGTACACCGGGGTGGTGGAACTCGTTATATCGGTTTGTAAATTCTCTTTTCCCTTAAACTCCATATTATTGTGAATTTAAATTACATGTTATTTATAACTAATTGGTATGTTAAAATTGCTTAAATTAAATCCTTAAATTAATTGACTTAAATCTTGTTAGATTTAATTATTACATAAGTGAGTTGAATAATATTGTTAATAACTTGGTAAATTATTTATGCATAATTAATTTGTTAGAAATTGTTTAAGTTAAATTGGAATTAATTATTGCATGCCAAGAATTTCAAGAATTTCCTAAACTAATAACTTGCCTTGTATATCAAAATCAATTCTTGAATATTGTACCTTCAACTCAAAATATTTTAGTATGATATGTACTTCATAATTATTACATCTTTTATATTGCATCATTTGTGTACTAAGAACTGTTTTGAAAGGGATTCCGCGCAAAAATTTGAAATACTCAATTCACCCCCCTCTTGAGTATCGAGGCTTTGGCTAACATCTTCAAGCCAAAATTATTTCCCATAAGAAATTGGGACTGATTAACACAATCAGCCTTGTAATACAATGTACAAAGATATGGAAATAAGGCTCAGGTACACACTAAGTTGTCCTAAAACAGTCTAAAAACTGCAAGCAGCAAAGTTGATAGAAATGTGAGATGTGGTCTCTATTTTTGGATTCTTTGTTAAGGCTGAGGCTTCTTCCTTTTAAAGTCTTTTGCTTATAGTCGTTACTGTTCAATTGGAGGAGGGTGGCCGTTTGAAACATGGGAGCATGATAAGAGAAAAAAGGTCAACTTCTGGATTGAGGTCAGATTAGTGTTTCACAAAAATAGTGTCTCAAATCTTGTGAGGAGAAAGTGCCCTTTTCTTCTCTTCCGTCTAACATGGAATAAAACAGCTTATTTTATCATCAACTTCTAACCTAGGCACTATTTGTTGTCAACTTTTTGATGTGGTCAGGATAGCTTCATTGTTTTCTTCCTATGCAAACGTTTATTTTCCTTAGAAGTTTGTCTTGTTGTGTATTTCTGAACAGGAGCAAACTTGACTTAAAGAAGCTTTGCGCTGAAACAACCTCGATTTATCTTTGTAAATTTTCTACTAAGACAATATCAGAGAACCATTCTTTAAATAGAAGAGTCCGAGTTTGATGAATCTTGAAGCTTGGGTAGAAGGTATTGTAAGAGAGATGTTGAGTCTGAAAAGTGATCTGATAGAAAAATATGGCCCAACAGACTTAAATCTGGGACATACATACTTAAAGACGTTTCTTTTGAGTGTTGTCCTTGAAACAGACTTGAGGCTGAGACAAACTTGAAATATTCTATAAAGTCCCACATAGACTTTGACTACTTTAAATTGATAGGCTCCTCTTTAAATTGTGACACTTGCACCATAAACTTTGTATTCTAAAATACTCAAGTAACTAGTTAAATAACACTCAAACAAACTTTATTTAATTAAAAAGTCTTGATGTATGTTAGCAACAAATCTTGAGGTTTCTAAAATAAATTTTAGGTTCTCCAAATTCCTTTAAAACAGACTTGGTTTTAACATCTTGTTTGTGTTTGAGGAAATTCTCCCAGTGGTCAGGGTCGTCTTTCTAGTTGAAGTGATGAGGGGAGAAAAGGATCTCATATGCTTTACACCATGGTACTAGTGGTGTATGTTATGGACCTTGATAAATACGTCGTGCAAGGACCACTAGAAAGGGAAGAAGGAAGGGTCGTGAAGGCGATAGACAACGTTGACTGGAGAGAGAGGAAAAGGATTAATTAGGGTTTTGCAAAGGGGAAATGAATATATATATATATATATATATATATATATATATATATATGTGTGTGTGTGTGTGTGTATGTGAAACAAATGGTTTGTGGTGTAGTCATTGATTGTGAAATGTTAGTGGTTATTGGTGGGGGATTTGTTTTGTGGTGCAGACTATTATCAACGGTTAAGATTATGAACCATTGTCAATTTGTTTTTTTTTTGCACATGGCAATTACATGTCATTGTTGAGGTGGTATAGAGGTTAGTCATCTTAGCAGTTAACAGAAACTACTAATGGGATATCATTTTTCATGAACCCTAAAAATTAAAATTAAACATTTTTTATATGGATTATTTCTTAAACCCTGAATTTCAAGAGGGTTGAAAGTGTATTTTAGCCCAAAAAATATAGAGAATAGTTTTTTTATGTCAGTAATGAATGAAAACAAATGTACCAAACTATGTGTGGACCTGCTTGGTAAGAAGCCTATCGAGCACATGCTTTTAGTTTGGACTCCTTTTATAATGTTCAAAGTCCACCCATTTTATGGTTCAACTTGACCTGTTTTGACATTTTTAATACAAATGTCAAACAATTAAAATGTCAATAATTACTATAGATAATAACAAGTTTCACATGTTTTCAATAAAAAATGTTAACTATGATTACTTAGAAGTTTTCACTCTCATGAAACTTAGCCAAGACATTTTAGGTAGGAGATCTTACAACAGGACGACATCACACCACAACAGGACAACACATCAAATGTTCTTTCACCACAAAGTCGCATTAACAGAATATAATATCAATGTCGTCCATATTCCTATAACTTATAAAAAAAAAGGGGCCTCAGACATAAAAATTATGAAAAAATAACCCATTTTTTTTTGTAAATAATTCTCAAAGCAGTATTATTCATTAAAATCTCTAACTCTACCATATGATCTCAATTTATGACGTAATTATGTGAAAACATAAGGACTGATTTGTATGATATCTCGACACCTTTCACTTCGAAGTACATATATGCTTTCTCTCATGATTATTCCCACCAGGTAAAGTATGGATCAACATTGAATTTGTATTTAACAAATGTAATGTACCCACAACTCAATGTACCATTGTAATTCAACCACGCATAAACATTTTGTTTTACCTAACTTTTCCCTCAAATAGTTTAGTGCGTACATTACATACATTCCACATTCCATGTCAAACTGAAATTATTTTAAAATCTTGTTGTGTTTTATAAATGTCATCTAGGGACTCATAAATGTTCATTTCTTGGAAGTTACCTGCTACCCTTTCTTTGCCCATAAAGGTTTGAAATGAAATTAATAAGTAAATATTAATAACAAACATCAACATATTCATTTTTATCCATTTCTATGAGAAAACAATAAACAAAAAGGTAAAGTTAAGCTTGTATCAATTTTTTTTAAAAATTGAAATTGAATTATCAAGCACAAGGAACTTAAAATATGCAAAGAATATTTTTGTAGACTTGAAATTTTGAGACTGTCAACTGACCATGATAAATGGAGAGAGAAAATGTTAGAGAACCCATATTTTGTGTGGGGAAAACTGTTTCTACAAAATTTGAGTACTCTGCTCGTGTACCAAACACATCAAGAACGAATAAAAAAGAAATATTCTTTGCACCATATATATTATGTTTTTAGGGACAAAATAGTGGGCGGCTTCTTGTTTTTTTCTACTGAATATTATCAAATGCCTGTTAAGTGAGTTGAATAAAAAAAATTATTGACTCATTTATATTAAATTAGTTTTAATTATAAAATTTATTATTTTTATAACCGATTATTTTGAAAATTTTAAACCATTGGCATTCAGCAAATCAAGTGTTATAGGGAGTGTTTGGTTCACGGAGTTAAAAAAATAAAAAAATTAAAAGTTAATAATCTATTTAACTGTAAGATGATTTTTCTTCCCCAAATTAAAGATTTATTGGCCAAACTCCATATACCAATCGTGCTCGTAGGGGTGTTTTTGAATTAAAAAGGAGCAAGTGGACACTGACAGAAGAAGTTGTTCACTGTACGGGGGGTGAAATACCTCTCTCCCCCTACCCTTCCCCTACATTATCAACACTCCTACTCGTACTTGTCTCAACTAATCCATTCTCACCTCTATATGTACTTGCTATCTCCTCAATTCACTATTTTCTTTAACAAAACGTCACGTATTATCATTGTCATTTCCATTTTGGTTTTTCTTCAGAAAAAAATAAATTGTCGGCATTTCCCAGTGGTAGTTGGGGTTTAATTTCTCAACTAAAAAAAATATCCCTATGATATTTTTGTATAGTACAAATAATGAGTTGCCTTGTTGAGATACAGCAACAGCATCTCATATCCTCTCCTCGTTGCTTCAATCTTCTGTAATCTAAATCTGAATTTGATTCCCTCCATCTTACACTTTGCCAATCATCACCTGCCACATGTCCTTCTTCGCTCACCCCACGTGTCACGCGATCATGGACCCAGCGGCATCTTATCCCCTGTATCCTCGGTGCAGACAATCATCACCCACCCCCATCGCAACCTCCTCGTATTTAAAAACTTTAGGAGTAAGGCACCCTCCAGCGATTTTTCTGCTTAATTTCGTTTCCCTCACTCTCTCTCACCGGAAAAACTCGTCAAACCATCTCGCGCTGGCGTCAAATACATCATCACATAACATAACATCCCAATTTTTTTTTTGTTATTATTAGGAAACCATCATTTATTTACTTTAATAATTTAATATCCTACTTCTAACTTAAACCTTGCCCCTTCAATTAACACTTGATATATTCTTTTATTTATTCATTTCCATTTACGCCTTAATCCTTCTTTTCTCCCTCAACGTAACCGTTTTTATCCGTCTCGCGTCACGCCAAACCCGTTTCCACCGGTTTCAGTATCGATCGCGCTTACCATGAAGATTCACCGAATCGCCGCCGCCGCCGCCACGTCAGCGCTGTCGTGTTCAGCGATTTCGCCGCACTGATATAGACATTCCAACACATGCATCCTTTTTGCTGCGTGTCCGCCATTTCCGACCAGGCCTCACCGGTGAAACCCTCCTTCGCCGACTTCACCATGCCGCCGCTTCCCGCCGCTGCCGCGAGATCCGACTCGGTTCCGCGGCATAGTCACAAGCACAGTCAGAGCGGGAGCATCGAGTACGGACGCGTGAGTCAGCGGGAGCAGCCGGTGGACGTGAAGATCAACGACCTAGTCGGAAATGGAATCTCCGGCGTACTGTACAAATGGGTCAATTACGGTAAAGGATGGAGACCTCGGTGGTTCGTGCTTCAAGACGGCGTGCTCTCTTACTACAAGATTCATGGACCCGATAAGATCGTCGTGAATCCCGAAACCGAGAAGGGTTCAAAGGTTATCGGCGAAGAATCCATGCGAAGGATCACTCGCAACCGCAATTCGCATCCCTACCATCATCGTCGAAAGCCATTTGGGGAAATCCATCTCAAGGTCCCCCTCTCTTCATTCCGCGTGGCGATTTAATTTCATTTCGTGTCAATTTAAGGTTAATTTTGAATTCATTTTATTTGTTTCAGGTTTCGACGATTCGCGAGAGCAAATCGGACGACAAGCGGTTTTCGGTTTTCACTGGAACGAAAAGGCTCCACTTGAGGGCGGAGTCACGTGAAGATCGTGTGGCGTGGATGGAGGCGTTGCAGGCTGTCAAGGACATGTTCCCGAGGATATCTAACAGCGAGTTAATGGCTCCGGTGGACAATGTAACCGTTTCGACGGATAAACTAAGACAAAGGCTTACGGAAGAAGGGGTGAGTGAAGAAGCCATTCAGGAGAGTGAACAAATTATGAGGAGTGAGTTTGCGGCGCTGCAAAACCAACTTGTACTGCTTAAGCAGAAGCAGTCCCTTCTCATTGACACGTTGCGCCAACTAGAGGTACATCTAACGAAACGGAAAAAAAGAAAACAGTAGAAATAGGATGTGCATATCAAACTGGGTCTTTTACTGTTGATCTTGATCGTTCTTAATGCTCTATTTTTAGAGGGCATGTTATGTAATTTCTTGAGTTTTAATCCTAGGTTGTACTTTTTGTGTGTTTACAGCCGGAAGTATAAGTATATGGGTTCTTTCTGATTTCTAGACTTCTATTACGAGAGTAGTGCAATTGTAAGTTGTGTCCACTGTCCAATAAATTGTGAAATTCAATATTTTGTTTACACAGTTAGTTCTATATATGCCTTCATTCAGAATGAGAATGTTAATGTTTAGTAACATAGATGGCTCTGGTAGTATATATAGTTTAGTATTGATGGTGTCTCCAAAGGCAAAATATAAATATTAAATCTGTCAATATGGTTTTGGTTAGTTGGTAGTTCATATAAAAGTTCAAAGCTACTTATGTTGTCTTTATTCCAATGACTTTTACTGTCACTGATTAATCCCACAACCCTGGTACGAGTTGGAGTACTTTAATTTTATCACATACCTGTTCGACTGAATGCTTATCTTGTATAAAGTTGCATAAGCTGAAGTGAGTCACTGTTATCATAGATGTGTCTCTCGTGTTCTTTCATTTATCTATGAGTGTGTACTATACAACTTTGAGTGCTTTTAACTAACTAGATACATATTAATAGACTAAGGTCACCCCTGCTCTCAAAGAAAAAATTTGTGCCTTGCAAGTGGCTTTTGTCTGTGAAAACCAAGTTGCTTTTATCCTGGGGGACAATATTAAGCAGACCTGGAATTATGTTTCCTCATGAATGAAGAGCAGGCTAGTCTCTAAGTAAATCGATTGAATTATTTGCTCTTTTCATTAGTGATTGCCCATTGATAGTTTATTTTTATTTTAACACTGCTTTCTCTTATCCACTTAATATTTTGACCAACAACAAAAAAAAATTTATATTCATGTGTATTACTTTAATGAATATTGTATTATTGTAGACAGAGAAGGTTGATCTGGAGAATACAGTCGTTGATGAGAGCCAAAGACAGTGGAACGATGACGAGGCATCCTCAAGATTAGCACAAGAGAAATTTAGTGGTAAGTTTTTTTTTATTAATGTCATGTTTGTTATGCATTTGTGTTCACATACTTAACGGTCAGTCTAGTCATAGCTCAGTTTTTATGACCTCCTCCAATGCTGACAATGATCATGACTTGAAACACTTCTGCATTAGCAGCAAGGTTATGTAGAAGTGTCATTGTTTTGGTGAAGCACTTTCTTGAAACTTGAACAATTTAAGGTTCCACAGATGCTACCTCCTTTCAACTGCTTTTTCCTGATCTCCTTCCATTTCTCTTTTTTTCAAAGATATATTCAGATGATTTGTAAATTTAATGGAGTGCATTGCTTACTGCTCATACCTACTAACCAATGGTTATAACCTAACTGTGCTTTTTATGCTTTTATTTTCTTATTATACAGAAGGAAGTGCAAGTGAATCTGAGGATGACAATGAGAGAAATGATGTTGCAGAGGAAGAAACTGATGATGATGACAATGCCTTTTTTGATACTCGAGATATTCTATCATCCAGTTCTTTTAAAAGCAACGGGTCTGATTATCGAATGTCATCTTTCTCTTCAGATGATGAAGGGCTCTGTGCATTTGAATCAGAGGATGATGTAGATCCTTCAATTAGACATGCTGGAACCAATTACCCTCGTGTTAAGCGGCGTAAGAAATTACCAGACCCTGTGGAAAAAGAGAAAGGTGTGAGTCTTTGGTCAATGATTAAGGATAATATAGGGAAGGATCTAACAAAAGTTTGCCTTCCTGTTTATTTTAATGAGCCTCTCTCCTCCCTGCAAAAATGTTTTGAAGAAATGGAGTATTCATATCTGCTGGACCAAGCATATGAATGGGGAAGAAGGGTAAGTCTGGATTTGGTTGACAGGTCTCTATTGCTCAGCCATGTCAAGACAAATCTGAGTGTTTTAATTGATTATTTCATCTTATTTGAGAGGATTGCTAGTTCTATGTTGAGTTTGTTTTTCATGCTGTTAGTGATTTCAATGCCGCATTGGGTGCATTCTTCCCAGTTTTAACTAATCGGATATGCTATGCAGGGTAATAGCCTCATGAGGATTCTCTATGTAGCAGCTTTTGCTGTATCCGGCTATGCTTCAACTGAAGGAAGAATTTGCAAGCCATTTAATCCATTACTTGGAGAAACATATGAGGCTAACTTTCCAGATAAAGGCCTTCGTTTTTTCTCAGAGAAGGTATAATCTAATCTTACATATTGATGTCATTAACATACTAACTTCTTTTAAACTCAACCAAATATCAGACCATGGTAGTCTTTTAGTCTTCCTTTCTGATTTCACCCTAATTTACATATCTTTGGAAGGGGTTAGCTACTACTGTGTGGACATGCATTTTTCCTATTCTTTTTGAGTTCTTAGGATGCCTTTGAGTATATAGTTTAATTTAGCACTTATTCAATAAGCTGTTTTAGATGATGTCTCACAGTATAAATTTGATAAAAAAAAACTTATTGAATAAGCTAAGAGGAACTTTGAGGAGTCATAAAATATTTTTATAAGCTGTTAGAAGTACATTCCTAATCAAAGTTATTTGAATAATTAATTTGATGGAAATTATATGTATTATCAGACAGATTGAGATTTTGAGTTCCGTGCAACCACTTGCATTTGATTGAAAGGAACAGTTTCCTGAGAAGACGGACCATAATTTTTGAAACTGTGAGATTTGGTTCATGAATAAAAGTGTTATTTGAGGGCAATAGTTCCGTATCCTTTGAAGTTTGAATTTGAACACAGTAATGTCTGAATTTTGTTGTCAATGGGAATACAATTTATTTTTACCTGTCACCTATTTGAAATTATTAATATTTCTGCTTCTCAGGTCAGTCATCACCCTATGATCGTTGCATGTCACTGTGAGGGTACAGGTTGGAAATTTTGGGGAGATAGCAACCTAAAGAGCAAATTTTGGGGCCGATCAATTCAGCTTGATCCTGTTGGTACCTTGACTTTGGAATTTGACGACGGGGAGGTTTTCCAGTGGAGCAAGGTATATTTTATCTGCTTCAACTGCTATGATATCCTGGGTTGGTTCCAGTTTCTAAACTGAAATGACCTTGATCTTTCAGGTTACTACATCCATATACAATCTTATATTGGGAAAGCTATACTGTGATCACTATGGTACAATGCGTATACAAGGAAACCAAGAGTACTCTTGTAAACTGAAATTCAAGGAACAATCTATAATTGATCGTAATCCTCACCAGGTGCTTTATATATGTTGCATGGATTACATTTTTCATATTTAGTATACTCATGTAAACTTAATAATAATATGCACACCTATTGCTCTAATGCTCAAATTTTTATTTTAAGAAAAATATTGAGGCCATGCTATATTAAATGTATTTTTCATTTACATATCTTACCATATTACGTAATATAGTGAATTCTTGTTTGAGATTTGTTTCTTCTTATTGTGCTTTACCTGCTTGTCTAGGTTCATGGTATTGTTCAAGATAGGAATGGGAAAACTGTAGCAACTTTGTTTGGAAAATGGGATGAAAGCATGCATTATGTCAATGGAGACTACACCGGGAAGGGGAAAGGACATGAATCTCTGTCAGAAGCCTGTTTACTCTGGAAGCGAAGCAAGGCTCCCCAGTTTCCCACTAGATATAACTTCACTCGCTTTGCCATCACATTAAATGAGCTTACCCCTGGATTGAAGGTTGATTTTGTTAACTGATACAGTCTTTTGTGTTGCTACTATTTGAACCTTAAATAGAAAAGCATTCCAGGAAAAAGTATTTTTGACTGTAATCTATGCTTGCTTATCACTTATCACGCTTTAATTGGGGTTGATCTGTGCATATTGTTGTGTATGGGTATTATAGGAGATATAGGTATGTATGAGTTGACTGTGTTTTTGGCTTTTGTTAGACATTGATTTCCAATTTAATTTGTGATTTTACATAGGAGAAACTGCCACCTACAGATTCCAGGTTAAGACCAGACCAAAGGTATTTGGAGAATGGGGAATATGACATGGCGAATTCAGAGAAGTTACGATTAGAGCAGCGGCAGCGCCAGGTGCCTGTTACATTTTATTTACTCTACTCCTTGGTTTTTACGGTTTCATGTAGCTTAGCACTTCGTGGAGACAGGAGAGGAAATTGGAGTAACTGATAAGTTCTATTTGCTAAGTTTATAAGCTATTGACATGATGTCATATATTGATCATTATTTGCCAAGTTTTATTAGTAATAGAACCGAAAGAGAGAAGATGGAGAAAAGGAAAACTGAATATTATTGAAGTATATGAACAGAGTGATTACAGTTAAAACTAAAATTAGTTTGCGGTTGTGATTGATGTAATGTAATTTTCAGGCTCGGAAGATGCAAGAGTGTGGTTGGAAACCACGGTGGTTTGCTAAGGATAAAGCAAGCGGAACATACCGCTATATAGGAGGGTATTGGGAGGCCCGGCAACAAGGAAACTGGGACTCCTGCCCTGACATCTTTGGCCAAATTCCTTCAGATCATATTTCTGACGAAGGTCAAATTACAGTCGTCTAGTCACTAGTCTCCAAAAAAAATTTTCTATCATTTTTTACCGATATTGGTTATGATGGGTGTTATGGTACACCCATGAAATTCATGTAAGCCAATCAGATGAAAATATGAGCGAGTAATAATATGTATTCTTTCTTTCTTTTTCTTTTTCTTTTATACATTCGCAGATTAGTTACTACCTACTACTTTTACTTCATGAAATACGTAATCAATATTGTTATTATCAAATCGTTTTTTTTTTGGGATCCATAAATCGCTTTAATGAAAAGTTTTATAGGAAACTACATCTAGAGCTGTATATGTAGAGCATTAAATTCTAAGTTTCTTTTTAGTAAATTTTTTTTTTTTAATTTTTTAACCATTGTTCTAACGGCACCATTAGGGTAATAGTTAATGAAATCCTTATTAGATAATATTAATAAAATTACAAAATTTAGTTATAGTTTAAGGTTTATTTGGGTTACTGTTAAATAATAATGGAAATTTCACTTTGGTAATAATGCTGACATTCATTTCCCAAGATAATATTTAAGAGAATATATACCCTAAATTACTTAGGTGATTGTCCATGAATCATGATGATGTAAACATGACAGGAGGTAGGAAGCAAAAGCAAGTTTAGCGATCCCGTGAACATTGTTAAACTTCAAATGACATAAACGTTATGTGGAAGTTGTTGTAAAAGCAGTTGCATATGTTTCATTTCAATAGCTTTAATGTTTGCGAGAATCACGTAGGCAGATTGCTAAAGAACAAAAATGACGACAACATATGACGTATCTGCATTGGTGGGTTTCATCTTTTGATATTCCAAAGTCCTAAGTAAACGTAAATATAGCTGGTTGTGGTTCGCAATGGATGTGATAGTAACAGTATTAAAAGGAATTAATGTTGTTCCGTAGAGCGTGGACGTTATTTTGTGCGATTGAAACTGGTAAGTTGTAAGTACTGCTTTCTAATAAGAAGCAATAATGCAGAATACCTAATAATTTTATGAAGATGAAATGCAATGGTGCCCTAACACTTTACAGATGGGACCTCTTGTCTGGGTGACACCTTCAACTTAGACAAAATTTATGGACAGCCTTTTAATCTGATAAGTTAGATCGTGACCTGTGCTGAAATTGTTCATTACAAATTTATAATGCTGATGCTCTATGTAGTTGTCACAGTTTATATATGTCCTACTCAATTCTTATTGACACCATAAAATACCACTGCCTATCATCCTAATTTCTTTGCACCCTTCACACCTCCTTTATATCCATTATTTCTAGCATGTTTGGAACTGTTTTACACGATAACAAGGCAAAAAAAAATCACATCTATTTCCAAGCTTATAATTCTAGCTTCCACGTCGTTCAGTGAATTGACGTGATTTTAACGTAATATTACCCACTTTCTTTCTTTCGTCGCATTAGCACTTTTGTTTTCCTTCATTTCTCCTTCTTTTATAATATAAATATGAGATTTTAAGTCTAATTTAAAACATCACACAAACAACCCTAGCCTTTGAATGTACGTTAATATTTATCCAAGCAGAAAAGAGGCCTCCAAATACTGAGTATGATAAAATCTTTGAAAAAACAATTCAAACAATAAATATTTATTTAATGAATTCTGATTTTGATTGAAAATTTCCACGGATTTCTCTTCCACTGAACCTTTATTTCAATCTTTTAAGAAAATAAATGTCATTACTTTGGGTCTCTATCCAAATCATTTCTTAAATTTTAAAAATGACCCCAGTTTGTTTTTTAGAATAATTTAATTCAATTCCTCAATTACTAAGTGAAATTGATGTCAATTCAATCTCTTAATTATGAAAAGTTTGTACAGATATACGATATTCCAGAAAGATTAATAACATACACACCAAAAAAGAATCATAACATGACAATGTTTTAAGATATAATTGTATTTATAAATGACTTATCATTTGTTTTTGTAGATGAATTTTGCATGGATTTTAAATATGTGAGTACGGTTGGGCTTCAAAGTGATGTCGGTAAAAAGTCCAACATAGAGACGTACCAATTTACGCCTTTCTGTCGTCCTAATGAGACGTATTACCTTCTGTTTCTTTTCCCAGTTATCAATTATTCCTTATAATTTATAAATACAAATAAGATATTTATTTCCTGTCAAGTTCGCGATTGTTCTTAATTACGGTGTGTTTAATGGAAAAGTTTGTTGAAAATTAAAAGATAAAATATGAAAGCTGAAACATCTAATAGTTTAGCTAATTGTAACTGTTTTAGATGTTAGGTAAAGTTAGTTGTTGAAATATGGTAAAATGATTAAAAAAAAAACTATAAAATAGGAATTATTAAAATAATAAATGGACAAGAAAATGAAAATGATTTTTACATAATAGCTGAATCTTTAAACAGAAATATGTTAAAAATGGTTATATTACTTGAACATTTTTATTTCACTGAAATTAACTGACATTTCAGTAATAATAAATTTTTAATTAGTTAAAATATCTTATCAAATATGGTCTAAAGGTATAATAATTAGTAAGTGTAAACCATAAAGATATGAGATAATAGTGGAACTTTTTGTTGGTTATCCGTGTCAATTTCAAAATGTTTTGATTTTTTAGGATACGTTAGAGTTAAATAACAATGATTCAAAGCACTTTACACTATATTTGGAAACCCGAGGACTCCAGCGTATAGATATGTAAAATGCAGGATTTCTAATGGATGATCATATTTGGTCAAATATGTTCCTTCGTATTTTTGAACAAGTTCTTGGATAATAAACCTAAAGGTTTTTTTTATTAATGATAATGGTGATAATTACAATAGGTATATTTGGGTGCATGGTGTGAAAGTGGACACAAATGATTTATCATGAAGAAATTAATTACAAGGGAATATAAAAGGTAGTATATAATCTGATGGATGCCCCCAAATTTTGGCAGAATGTGGTACGTTATTGATGTTATTTTTCATCTGTAAAATGAGGATAACAGTTATAACGTAGGCCCAATTTCCCCACCATTTGCTTATGGCTTTCGTGGGAATCCGCCACCCCAAGATTCCTTTCCAAATGAAATCAAATGGACACAAATTTTAAGTTTCCTTCTACATTGCTCAACGCCAAACAAAACGGTGTGCTAAACCAAAAAAAATCTATACTTCATTGTTTTTGTGTAGAATGAATATTAATTATTGAATTTTTTTTTCACAACTCTATTTTTATAATTATTTAACAAAGGGATCTTAAAAAGTGTTAATTATAAGGAATCTTTTTAGTTTTTCATAAAATTTAACTTAAGAATCTCATGTCCTCATATTTAATATGTCTTTTTAAAAACACATTCTTATGAAATTAAGACTATGTTTAGTTACAGAAAATTATTTTAGTTTTTTAAGAAAATTTTTTTGTTTATTTTTAAAATTTTCATTTTCTGGATTAGCTAGAAAAATTCTTAAATTTTTTCTACTTTTTAGTTTTCTTGAAAAACTTCTTTAAAGACTTCTCTGTTTTTTTAATATATAACCTGGTTTTTAGTTTTCTATAAGTTTTCTTTGAATATTTCGTAAACAAACACCTTTTTCCATTTTTTCCAACTTATTCAAGAATAATTTTTTTATTTTTTTTTAAAAAATTTATGAACTAAACATGACCTAAGATTTCTAGAATTCTTTTAGATATATTTTATAAAGTTACCAAAATAATATTATAAAATGAGATGTGAGTTAATTTTTCAATCATGAAACAAATTTTAGTTATATTTAAATAATATTCTCTTAACATTTTTAAACATATTTTAATATTTTCAATAATTATAATTTTCAAAAATTTAAAAACATTAAACAGTTTTCTATTCTTAACATTTGATTAGTACAGTGTTATCCATATTATATCTGAATTTAGAAATTGTCATAACATGTGTCCTTTGTTTGTTTGTTTTCTCGATTTAGTAAGTAATAAATGTTGATTATTGGTTATTAAGTAGAACAGAGGATGGGATTATTTTCCCTACGAAGATGATCAAACTCTAGTTCCGCTTATTCTAAATTTGTATTTTAACTCCAAATTTTTAGGTAGAAATGTAAAAGACAAAGGCCACGTGAAATATCCTCAATATAATAATACTAATTAACTTTCTTAAATCTTTTCATACATAAAAACTTGAACATGTATCACTTACATTTTAATAATTATATTTGTGCACACTTGATTTTAATATGTAAAAATACCTTATAAATTCACATTTTTTTGGGTTCACAATGAGGCAGTAAAATCTGAGATTTCTTTTTTGGGGGTCTATAGGAAACTAAAGTTTAAGCATCTTAATAAGCCCCGGAAACCTTAATTACTGGTAATTACCAGATTATTGATATCGCTTAGACGTGGGCTTTCGGTTGATCTATTTATTGTGCATTGGTGTTAGCTAGCCTGGCCCAAATTAATGAGAAAATATTAATGGTGTTAGACTATTGGTTTCTATTAATCACAAAATGTTAGGTATCAATAAATATAATATTATATTTTTATCTATTCGTATATTTATCAAATATTTATCAGATGAACCATATAGAGACTGCTCTAACTATATAGAGGCATAAGACAATCCTTAAATTTTTTTTGACATTTTACTTAAAATTTATCTTTTAGCTTTAATTTCATTTTAAATTTATTTTTTGAGTTTTTGAGATGTCGAGTTATATGTATTATGACTAATTTCATTTAACATATCATAATATTTCTTTCTCAGTTGATAATAAATTTAATCCATTTAATTTTTGTTGAGACATTGTTGATTTGTTTAAGAATTGAGAATTGAAATAAAATAGATTTTAGTAAATAAAAAGAATATGAAAAAAATTATTTGACATTTGACTCTTCCCGATGAACTAAAATAAAATAGACTTAATGAATAAAAAAATATGAAAAATTATTTGATCTCAGACTCTCAAGTAAAAATAATAATTAAGCATAAAAAATTTATTAAAAGGTAAATGAAAAGATACAAGATGATATTAGTATCCTTACTTAAAATTAAAGAAATCTTAAAATAATTATAATATATTTAGTTAGTAATCTTTATGATAATTTTATTTTAAAAAAGTGGGGGCCTTTTTTTGGGGGTCTAAGACAAGGGATTTAGATTTTGTATAGTAAATTGTATGTTGCAATTTATAATACGAATTATTAATTAGTGTAAAAAGTATATGTTTTTAACACCAATTTTTAAAATTACAAGTGTAAAAAATTATTCCTTATAATATTATTAGTTAATAAAGAACCACGGTTAGAAGTACTTTAAATCCTAAGACAATGTCTACTTACTATATAAATGGATTGGTTATGAGATCCGTATAATATTTTGCTCTAAAATAAAATCCGAACAAAATTATATTTTGGATGTAATGGACTCACATTATTGAATATTGTTTTCGTACTGAAACCATAGATATACATGTAGGCCCAATTACGCGACCAAAGGGAACCAAACCTATTTATATTTTACCTTTTTACTCTTAAATCTTAATCTTTACTTGCTGCGATACAATTTACTCCCTAACAAATTTGAATATACAGTATATAGTATATTTTATTAGGAAATTCAACACTTCCTCTGTATATTAATATAATAACTTCTTAATTTAAGAAAAATAATAATATAGTTAAATTCATTTAATATATCTATAAATTGTGAATCATAAATATTATTTTTTTTCTTAATTAATACTTATTTTATTAATTAATAAGAATATTTTTGTAAAAATTAATTAGTGATGTTGACTTTTTACTAAATTCTTACACTAAAGATTAAAGTGGAGAAATTAAGGGAAGTTAGTAAAATAGAAGGAACTATATAATATTAAATGTCACATTCAATATGTAATGTATAAGCATTGAATAAATTTAAGCCATAACTATATTTTTATAGTCCCTAAAAAGTTGTTCAAATTTGTCAATAGTCACTATAAAAATTTATGTCCAACATTAGCTCTTGAAAAAATTTAAATATTTGTCATAAATTTCTGTCGTTAATGTTTTCTAGCTAACTAAATATAAGTAAATTTTAATGGAATTTTTTGGTCCAATAATATGAGTAAAATCATACTTTTTCAATTTCATTAAATATTTATATACAAAATATGTCCTTATTGTATATA
The DNA here is from genome assembly GCA_037962975.1 of Clitoria ternatea. Lineage (NCBI taxonomy): Eukaryota > Viridiplantae > Streptophyta > Magnoliopsida > Fabales > Fabaceae > Clitoria > Clitoria ternatea. The sequence goes on from CM075670.1 coordinate 284,422,087, forward strand.
TTTGTAAGACGTCTTATTCTTTATGCAATAAATCTTTAAGAAATTGCATAAAATATTTAATAATATTAATACAAATAACCACTTTAAATTATTATTTTTAATATGTGTGAAATTAGTTACTTGATATGTGACAAACGAAAATGTCTTACCATTATTGTCATGTATACATAAATATATTTCATTTCATCAAATTATTTTTTATATATTTTTTTAATTTTTTTCTCTCTCCACCTTTTTTATCTCCCTCCTAACTTCACCTCTCTCTTTCTCTCTCAACCCCTCCCTCATTCCTGATCTATTCCTTATCCTTGTTCCCCTCCCCACACCCTTATATCTTTATCTCTCTATCTATTTATGCATGACCAAAGCACTTGTGGATATCATAACGCCTTCATCTATATATCCTTTTCCCCTTCATTGAATCCTAGAAAATCCAAAACTACCTTCACCTTCTGCAAACCCACAAAAAGAAAACTTAACATTTAAAAAAATTTAAAAAAGGGAATTATCAATTTGGGTATAGGTTCCTCAGGGGATGAAGAATTGGAGATTGAGAGAGAATGAGAATGAGAAAAGGTGAGGTTGGGAGCGAGGTAGGAAGGGTTGAGAAAGAAAAAACAATTAAAAAAATTAATCTGATGAAATATATTTATGTATATATAATTGTTGAGAAAAAGTCTCTTAAAAAATATAAGTTTTAAGTCTTGTCGGACCAGACCCTAGATTTTATGATTTGTTTATATCGATCATCAAGTATTTTCGCTAAAGGAATAAAGTCTGAACTGTTCATAACATTTCTTTCGGTGCATAAGTAATTTCAGGATACGAAGATTAGTTTGTAAAAACAAAAGGGAAGCATTTGTGTAACACCCCTATTTTTATTTTAAGTTATTTCAAAAATTTTATATTAAAATTTGGATGGAATTTAACCGTAGACCTTTAGAAGTTTTTGATTAGTATATTTTTCAGAATTTATTAAAAAATAATAATAATTTTTAAAACAAAAAAAAAACAAAAATACTATTTACACCCCTTAAATTACTATTTGCACCACCCCTAGATTGCTATTCGCACCTCCAAAATTGCTATTCGCTGTACGTTTCTGAAAATTTCAAACTTTGCACAGTAACCTATATGAAAATTTTAAGTTTTGCACAGTACTTTTATAATAAAATATTCAAACGTACAGTAAGTTTTTTTCTTATAAATACCGAGCGAAGGAACGAAGGAAATCATAGTTTTCTTATTAAAATTTCTTAATATAGTAGTGTTAGAGAGATAGTGGTGGAAGTAAGAGGGAGAAATAATTTTTTTGAAAGGAGGTTCTGCTAAAATTCTAAGGTAAGAATATCTTTCTTTTATATTTTTTAGGGTTATTTTTATATCGTTTATTGGAAATAATATTATTTTAAGTTACTATTCTGAATAGTAAAATACTATTTCAATAGTAAATTACTAGTCAAATAGTAAATTACTATTTACTCTTACTATTTACCTTTACTATTCACGTTTTACTATTTACAGTTACTATTAACGTTTTACTATTTACTGTTACTATTTTCGATTTACTATTTACTGTTACTATTCACTATTCACTATTCACTATTCAAAATTTACCATTTCTGTTTTAAGTAGTAATCTTAATTTTCACCTTATGCCTTTACTGAAATAGATTGATATTAATATTTCTAGAAATCGGAGGCGCAAAGCAAACTCTATTTTGGTAACAATCCAAGGTAAGGGAGAGTGAGTTAAGAATATAATATGAAAAGACATAAGAATAATGGGAGGAGTCCCCTACTCCTTTTAAATTTGATAATATTATTATTCTAAAATATTAATATTTTAACTTAAAATTTTTAATAAATTTTAAATTAAATATTTGATGTAACTAACATACATATGCAAGGACCTGGACTTTCATAACCTATACGGTCTGGACTGAATCTATGCAAGGACTTGGACAAATTTGACCTATATGGACTGAACTATACCTATGCAAGGACTGGATTATATGGACTTACATAGACCTATGCAAGGAATGGACTATAAGGACTCAAAATCAATTTTAATAATTTAAATAACCATTAAAACTTGAATTATATTTAATTGATTTGTTTATAATTATTATTGATGATATTTAATTGTGATCGATATTATTTGATTGTGATTGACAATATTTGATTATGATTGATGATCTTGTGATATGAAGTTGAGCATATAGCGAGCATGACGAAAAACTAAAACTCAGTAAGAATTTTCTTACTTTACTCTTTAAATTTTTATTACTTTAAATCCTTTATTCTTAGAAATTATTTTTATTAACTTTACTTTTAATATTTAGAATTAGTATTTATTTTAGAATGAAGACATTTTATGAAAATTAACTTATAACAAATTGAGATAATTAAATATTGAATTAAAGAAAAAATTTATAATTTTAAGTATTTTTAGTTAATGATTTAAAGATTATTCTCTTTTAATAAAATAAAATTTTCAAAAGAAAATTATTTTATTTTTCCAACTTAATAACTAAAGATATTTAGAAATAATTGAGAATTCGATCTTGTTAAGATTCAATTTGAGAAAGATTATGTAAAGTTTTATATGAGAAAGTTTTAAAATATTTAAGGCTTAGAAACTCAATTTCAGTGAGATTCGAAAACTATACCAAATTTATTTCCGTGGGACAGAAATTCAGAGAATTGAGAAAATGTACAGTTTATTAAGATGATGTTGTAAACATTTGTGGTATTTAATAATTGAGTTTCTAAAAGCCTTAACCAACTAAATACGTGAGTAGTTCATGCATCATAAATCATTAAAGTGAAACAAAATGATATTGTATGGGGACGGATTAATAGAAACCAAGGATACATTAGAGGATGCTTAATTACGAGCCTTGGAATGAGAAGGTGTGAAAGGGTGTTTCAGGGGACCTGGGTAGCTCCCTAGTGTTGGGTACTTTCACAATAAAAACTTTCTCAATCTGACTAGTCTCTAAGTGTTTCCATGTCAGTTGAGCTGTTCATATTATTATTATCCGGACTTATGGAACAGTGTAGACTCCTGGTTGGCCCAATGCAAATTAAAATTTAAGGGTCCACATATATAGGTAAGTTATGATGAAGATATTGCATAACATTCATGTATTCATAATTGATTGTGTGTGTGATTGTGATTGTGATTGATATAATTATATATTAGTTTTTGAAAACCCTTTATTGCTTATGTCTCATTTGGGAATATTATATTCTATTTCTCACTCCTTTCTCGTGTTTTTGTTTCATATGTTTTAAAATTGATGGTTCAAAGGGAAGAATCGAAGAATCTCGGTAGTGAATATAGCACGTTTTAGAAAGGGAGCTCGGTATGAATATCATGATCCAATAAATAAATAATGTTATTAAGTAATTGTTTCTGGGTTATGGAGTTTCCTCTCTTTCTTATAATGTTTAATATTTATTTTCTTTGAATGAATGTAAAATTACTTTACAAAGTTTTAATAATATTTATGAGGTATTTCAAAAATGATGTATGTAATTTATTTTGATAATTTTTTTAATAATCATATCTTTAGTAAAAAAAAATTACGAATTTTTCTAGTATTTATTAAGGTGTAACTGAGGGTGTTACAATTTGTGTTCTAAAAAGTCTGGTAGAACAACAAAAGTCTTATAGAAGCATCTTGGTTAAGGAACTCTCCTTCAACGTTCTAAAATTCTATTTTGGTGATGCTTCGTGAGAAATGATCATATCATATTTGCGTGCTTATCATCAAAGAACAAAAAGAACAAAATCAACATAAGCAGCAACTGTCAGCGTACCTACTACTGTGAATTTTGATCACAAGTCAGAAATCTCATTAGGACATCTCAGAAAGCAACCTCTCGCTCAATCAAGAATTCATGAATGGCTTTGTGCATAGAAATGCATGAGAAACTATTCTCGTGAAAATACTGAAATATGATTCAGACCTTTCTCAAGCTTGAACTCTACGTTAAGGGTCTGATCTCAAGAAGCTTAAGGCAAAATACATTCAAAGGATTTCCAACATCTATATCTACTTTCAAGAAGCAATAACGGATATATCTTTAAAGTCACTATAAAGATCAAGGAAGTTTAAACATCAAATATACAAGAAAAATCTCAGAAGAAAGCTCTTCAAATTATCATCCAATCTCATTCTAGTTCATTTTTCTTGTAAAAGACAAAGACCCTCTTTACTTTCTATCTCTACTTCTAACAAACTTAGGTCTTGTGTCAAAAACACTTTGTTCGATCTCAAAATTGTCTATTATTTGTACACTAAGTTCTAAAAACATTTCTCATTCTTGTTGTTCGTATAAGTCTGGTGGGTTACCAGAACAAGTTTGTGTTGGGAAACACTTTGGCCTGAAGAGGCTTTCAAAAGAATATTTGGGTTAAGCCAGGAGTGGCTTGTTGAAAGAATACTTGGGATAAACCATAAGTGGCTAGTATAAAGAATACTTGTAGCACGAGTCTGGTGCTGATATTGTAAAGGAGGTTTTTACAATAGTGGAAATCCTTCAAGTTGAAACGAACTGAACGTAGTTTTTATGTTGGAAATGAACCAGTATAAATTCTGTATGTTTATTTTCTCTTACCCATCATCGTTTGATTACTTGTACATTTTATTTGATTCAAAATTTAGGCAAAAAAGAGTCTAAGACTTATTCAACCTCCTTCTAAGTCTGACTCTGAACCATCAATAACAATGATAGCATGATACTTTCATTACACACATCATTAATTAACGTAGAATATTAACGGTAAAGCCTATGACAAAAACTTAAAACTTTTAAGAGATTCATACTAAATAAATTTTTTTATAAATACTAATGACAAAACTCGACAACTTTTTAGTAGGGTGTTCATGAATTAGATTCGATCGATTTTAAAACAAAAAGTCATTTGATCCAATCATAAAATTACAATGCGATTTGCATTGGATTAGTTGTAATAGTTTTTCAAATTCAATCTAATCTGATCTAATAAAGTACGGTTTGATTAAATCAGATTTTGGTTTTATATTTTTATTTGTTATTTAATTAGAAGGTAATGCAAAATGTAAAAGTTAAATAGTAAAGAAAAAATGAAATATAAAATTAAGTTTAAATTGAAGTTAAAAATAATAAAGTTGTAAATACATTAAAATAATAAGATATATATCTCATGAAAAATAGTAAAAAAGACACAACTTTAACAATACTTAATAAACAATTGAGCAATACAATCATATGAAAATATAATTATATAAATATGAATATGATAAGTTTATTTTATAAATAAAATTTTAGTTTAGATTGAATTTGATTTTTTCTGAAACATAGATGGATTCGAAATCAAAATCGATCCATTAAAAAAATTTGGTTTTTGCGGGGTCGGTTAGTTCAGTTTTTAGTTTTTTCAGGTCTAGACTTTTTTGAATCAATTTTATGACTTGCATTAGATTTTTTTAATTTATAAATGCCTGTACTTTTCAAAACCAAAAATATAGCTAAACCTAAAATTAAATATACATAATTTATAGGTTAGTTTTCTCTCACTTAAATAAACTCACATTCATTCTTATATACTCATATGTACGTCTAATTTTCAAAACAGAAAAAATTTTAACACTATAAATATACTGAATAAACTGAACATGTGATTTTTAATGTAAAGTAAGTATCACGCAAATGAACTAATTTCATGATCAATTAAGTTTTAGTGTTACAGTTAAATTCATATTTTCAAATTAAACCTTTGATGATATTGACTTTTTGGGCCTAAAAGATTAGGAGGATGTTGCTGGGGTGAGAAAGTTTAACCCCGATATTTTAATTTGTATATTTGCTACTTTGATGTTCAATTACTTAAACAACATAAAACAAAACTTCGAATTTTTACAAAGAAGACTACAGAATTTTTAAATATGTTATTATGGGTTTGAGTCATGTCATATATGTAAAGAAAAATTATTGAAAAAGTTAAAACTTATTTTAATAATCTCAACGATGGAAGAGATGACTCTCCAATATTAGACATTGTAAACCTCTAGTTTCTTCAAAATAAAACTTCAGGGTATTTTTAAATCTCTCCAAGATATCTATGTGCTAGAAGCATTGACTAATCTATTCTTAAAATTGAGCTTGTTGGAAAAAAATAAATAAATGAATTAAATAATATGACTCATGTAAAATATAATTATGAACTTAAATACGATTTAATAAAATAGAAAGATCTATTGGTTAGTATGGAAAGTCATCTTGAAACTTCTATAAAACTGAGTAACCAACTTGAAGGAAGTTGAGAAAAAATAAAAGAAATAAAAGGGTTTTGTCTGTGTCCCAAGAAAGTAACTCACTATTAACCATCAAAAAATAGTGTGAGGAAGCAAAGAAAAGCAAAAAGGCCGATTGGGAAAAGGATATTGAATTTGATTTGTTCCGAAACATAGATAGATTTAAAATTAAATTTGATCCAGGTATCAAGATAAGTTTTTCTCAGCATTATAATGTATATAGATTCTAAAATCATTATGATATATAATGATTTTCTTGAATTAAAAAATATTATTGAAAACTACAACTTTTAGGGCTTACACAAAATGATTGATGGGTGACCATGAAATAGCATTCTGTTTTTACCGGCAAGTATTAAACCCCCAACATACATATATATGATTAAACAATGAAGTTAACTCGCATGGATTTGAATTAATGTCTTTATATTTTAACATTCAAACAAAAATGAGAGGAGTGAAAAAGAATAGTAACCAGAGCGAAACTGTTCCAGCAATGAATACGTAAATTAATTTGAGTGTAGTGTAGGATGAACATAAATGATAAGCGGACAAAGAACAATAAATTGATGTTTGTAGAGAGAGAACAGGAAATCGAATGTCGAGCAGTTTCTTGGTACGACAAGGAACTGTGTTTGTTTGTTCTCGATTACCTATTTGGCAGGGAACACGGGACTATGTGCTGTTCTTTTCACACTCTTCAATAACATTATAAGTAATTACTTTGAGATTTTGACTTGTAATCCAATGTAGATCTCATGCATTGCACCATGGAACAAGCTCAACCTATGAATGAAGACTAATTGGTATATATCCCTCGCTAGCTCCACTATTTGGGGAGTTTACGCCTTGAAATAAATGTCGGTGTTTCTACAAAGCTAAGCATTGGATATTTAAGATTGAAGACGTTTAAGAAGTTAAAAGCTACAAACATAGGACGTGGTGTTTCTATTAATGGGAATACTGTTCATTAAATTGTCCCTTCTGGATGTTTGCATGCATGTTTTCACATGTATGGGTCACGGGCGAAATCCATGTACACCCTAAGTACTGATAGTTTGGTTGCATGTTGAATTAACTAAATCGAGATTTTATTGATTAAAAAGGTTATTGATTTAAAGAGTTTTGATGTAAAAATAATACTACTAATTACTAAAAAAAATTATTTTTCGAACGGGTACATAATTAGTTAAATAGACAACCTTCTTATACCCACATGTAGAAGGATCAACTTAAATTCTTTTAATTCTTACATTCTTAGACTAATTTTTAACTATTGATATTATTTAAATCTTATATGATTATGTCACGGTTAATTTTCTAATAATGATTACTAGATGTTAAGCACCTATGCGGATGATTTTAATATTGGTTATTTGATAATTGGTGTAAAAAATTTATATTATATATATATATATAATTGATTTGAAAATATTTTTTATTCTAATTACTTTTATAACCTATATAAAAAATATATATTATATTATTATCAGTTATTTTTATAATCGTATAAAAAGTTAGCTGTAGTTACTTATCACCTTTTTGTCATAAAATAATATTGTCACGTGACAATTAAAAAAATAAATTAAAACTGAAAACTTTAAATATAATGACCAAAAATTAGTATAAAAATGTAGGACAAGAGTGTCGATTAATCTTTCCTTTATCTATCACTTATAGGACTAGATCATTGCCCACTCACGGTTTAATCAGGTTCTTGGTAACAACAAATGAACTAGTCCTTTGAGGGAGTAGAAGAAACTGTAAAAGCGCGGGAAAACGTAAAATGCAGAAAATTGAAAGGGTGAGACCACACTTACGCAATGCACTTGATTGATCATATACGAGAGTGTGTTTAACCTAACAAAGATCTTATATAATCGCCTAATTATACTAATCAACCAAAAAAAAAACAGTCTTTGTGATGACTTTGTGGTAAATATCCCATCAACCTAGCTGATAAACATAGCTATTTACAAATCCCATACTCTAGACATGCAATCACCTTTTGCCGTAAGGCCAACACCGTAAAACCAACAGGTTGAAAGTTTCTCACCACACCACACTTCATTTCTTCATTTCGCAACTTTATAGGATTGAGTTCTAGTCACAAATTTAGATCTTTTTTCAACATTGTCAACTAAGTTATATTTTACTTGTTTAAAACAAAAGTTTTAAAAAAATAGAAAGCAGTAAAGTGATTAATTTACCTGTTTCTAAAAGTGTCTGTATATAACACATAGTGAACCTATATGGGTTGATGTCAGTAGAGTTAGTGTATAAAGTGTTAAGTTTAGATTTAAAATTTAAGTTCTCTCACTTTCTAACACTTATGTCACATTCTTTTATTGTTATTTTTTTAAAAAAAAGAAGGTAAACTCGTGTCCTTAATATTTCAAATGATGTTGGTGAGGATATTATAACAAACTTTTTTTATTTGCACAAGAAAAAAACATAGCACTATATATGAGAAACACTGATGCATCACTACCTTTGATGGTAGCAAAACCATATATAGCAGTTCAAGAAAGAGAGCGAGAGAGATGATTTTGAAAAGTGTAGAAATGGTGCTAGACGTATTTTCCCTTCCCTTTCTCTTATATTTGGAGAGATTGATTTTAACATGCTCCCATATACTTCTCTCTTTTTGATTTTTTTTTCAAATCAAACTGTAGATGTTCCAATTTATCTTCACTTTTTTAATCTTTCCAAATTCTTTCTTCTTCTTTATCTCTGTCGTACCAAACAATGGGGTTATGACAATAGAAGGAAGACATTTTTTATCTCACAAAAAGTTTTTCCATCTATTGATGAATCCAAATAAATAAATAAAGGAAAGAAGAGAGAAAAAATTTAATAGTTTAAATTGAAGAGAAAATAGAAGTAATAAAAATTTAGAAATTTTTGTCTCTACAAATCAATTTTTTTTCCATTTTTTCTTCGACCAAATAAAAAATATACATCACTATCCATATTTTTTTATTTTCTTTTTTTCTCATTTCCTTGTACCCAATCATTGGCATAAAAAAGACAACTACAGTGACAACAATAATTAACAGAAGTTGAATAACCTAATAATTATTTAATTACTTATTGGTCAATTATCACTTAGTTTAAACTTATATCTTCCATCTGGTGACCAACTATTAAAATGTTAAATTATATGTATGTTTTCAACTTTCAAGTGTGAAGTGTCAGTCAAGCATATTATTTTTTTCATCAGTCTCCTACTAATTATTAACTGTTCGTGAAAGCAACCAAAATAGTAACATGTGAAATTAGAATCAACACTTGAATCAGACTCTTTCATTTTTATTTTCAGATTCGTCACGATTGCACTGATAAACAAATCCTAATCCGCCAATTAAGGAATATTTTTTTTGCCTACAAATCTGATCTCATTGAATAGTCAGTTTTCCATATCCATCAGCCCCACTATGCTTCTCTTTAATATCTTCAGTTCCAGTACGAAGGATTCTTTAGATACATAAATATCACGACAATTTACTAATTTATATTATTACAATTTGTAATAACAGTTTTTAGCATATTCTTTTTTTTTTAAGTCTCTAGTCCAGTTAGTATAAAATGTGTAAGTTAGTGTAAATCTTAAAACATGTCCTTGATTTTGATTGAAGTATAACTTATTCAAACTAGAATGAAATTGATAAGATCGTATTATAAATTGAAAAAACAATTGAATATTTAGAACACATGCATTGCAGGTGGGACGTATATCCAAGTAAACATGCACTGCAACGTATATAGAGTTACCTGAACTGAAAATCTTATTGGCTTGGTTTGTGTGTGGATTATGCTTATGTTATAGGCATCAAATTGCCATCATTGTTTTTACTTTTTATATCTTACTTTTACTTTCTCAGTTATGTTGATTGACATGAGAAGAAGATGGATGGATGGATTGATTGAACTTCCACTGATCTCCTCTGAGAAGCATGCACCTGCTGTCGTTGTTTCTTTGACTTAGAGTTTGACCATGTATATCACGCAACCTTCCCCTTAAAATTAATTACATTCTATATAATTTAAAAGTTATATTATAATTCACATATGTTTATATTTTATAGATTGTAATTATAAGCTAAAACTTACTTTTGTTGTCGATCAACACGTGTTCTCTATTTTATCCGTATAGATTAACTAATTTAAATACATATCTTAATACTATAAAAATTTCATATGATTTTTTTAATTTAGTATAAAATAAGTAATCATTTTAGACAATTTAAATTTAAATAACTTTTCTATTTAACACATTTAAATAATATACAATAATAAATTTTTATTATAACCAAACACATATGTAATCGATTATTACAAGAATTGGTAACACAAATTGAAATTAAGAAAAGAGCTTTATTTATAAAATAAAATTCGTCTATATATAAAAATATTTATATTTTTTCTCTTAATAATCGTGAGATCAAGTATTTACCCGTTGCTTGTAGCATGTTGTTGGAGGATCTCTTCACTATCCACCTTGGATGATATTAAAGTGTTGTACAAATTGATTTGTTATTATTTTATGGAATTTGTTTATCATAATTTCTGTTCGAACCAATTTGGATATCTTGATTGTTCTGTGACCTCAGCGGAGCAGAGTTTATTAATGAGTGCTTTCCTTGCTAGAATTCCCTTCTTCTGTACAGTTATTGTTAGATAAGGGTTCAAGACTGATATTTGCTTATCTTTTGGATAAAAGAAACCACACATGACTCTCAATTTTGGAAATGCTATATCAGCTAGAAAATTATGAGTTTTTCTCCACCAAATTCCCTACAATACTTAATTTTATTTTTTCAATAGTTAAAATAATATTTTTTAATAGTGTTAAGTGATAATAAAATATTTAAGAGTCAGGACCCAATCAATTTTTAAAAAACTTATTTAAAGATAATAATACTTAAAAGACCTAGTTGAAAATAACTCTATCTTTAAAGGATTAATTTAAAGATTTTTCTTCAATACTTTTACATTTGTTATATCCACTCATGTTTCATCACTTCTATAAGTACTCTTCTTTTTTAATTTTTATTTACAATCATTAATAAACATATTTTGTTAACAAATATTATTGTTTAAAATATAATTAAGATACACCTAAATTTGGCACACGTATATACCCAAAAAAAGTAAAGGAAATTCCTCAAACCCACTTGAATTGGTCTTGGGCTAGGGTGCAAGGTCCGGCGTGGTGACTAGTTCTCAATAAATGTTATATGTTTAAATTTTATATCGGTCGAGGAGGAATATAATATTATATCATTTATTCCAATGGGGAAATAAAAGTCTTGGAGTGATTACCCGTACCAAAATCATCAGTTTTACGCATTGTAAGGTAAAAGAGGTGTCACCTACAAAGACACCTCACAAAACACATCACAAACCTCACAACCATCAAATCACAAACACGACCACTTAACCTAACCACTGCAAACCATCCCCTATGCAAATTAAACAACCACCTTAACCACTTACTTTTAATCACAATCTCATCACCAAACCAACCACCACAACCCCATCACTGAATCAACCACCAACACTATCCTTCAATCCACTACCATCACCACCACCATTTCAACACCCAAACTTCACAAACCACCCCCATAAAACACCTAACAACCAGTAAATTACAAACCACCCTTAACATCCAAACATGACCACCACCTCAAACACTCATATTTAACTACAACCCCCATAACCTCACTAGTGGTGGTGGTCTTTGAAACTTAGCAAGGGGTAAGGGTTTGAGGACATAACATACCTTGAGATTAAATCTTGTAAAGAACGAGTTAAAGATAAGGAAGATTTTGAAGTAGCTCAACAATAGAGGGGTGTCTAGGCTTCAGTTACAAAACTCATTTTGAAAAGGTCCTTAAAATTGCATTTTTATGCTAGAAATGGGTTCAGGGTGAAGAAGGGATCAAGATAATATGGTTGCATGAAATTTTTCAAAGGGTGGTTGCTGGCGGCTGGAAGTCGTCTGGAACTAGGATGAAAGGTAATGCATAGTGGTCAAAGATGAGAATGAGATGATGAAATGAAAAAATAAAACATGAGTGCACCGAGAGAGGGAAAAGACATGAAAAAAGGAAAGAGAAGGTCGGGTGAAAGTGAAATATGGGAAAAGTTGAAGTGAACGGTGATGGAGAAAATGGAACGTGTGAAATGACTAAACTAGGGTAGGCCGATGTCCCACACTAAACCCTTTTTGAATTTGGCGTGGGATAATGTCGAACATTAAAGCCAATAAGCCTCACGTCAAAACTAGTGTGCGATGATGTTTTACACTTTGTCCCTATGCTAAAATTGAGTTTTCATAATATTGGCTAAAAGTGAATGTGAAGGGTCTCTCTATTTTCTTTTATGAATAGGATAGAAATTCATGATTTGCTTATTGTCTCTATAATATGCTATGTGTGAATTGCATAGTTATTTATAGGTTTAGATACCCCTTACACCCTTTTAATATTATATCTCTTTTACTGATAAAAAAATGTAATTATTTTACCTTTTCTTTCCTAGAAAAGAGATAAGATACATAAGAATTTGTTTTTAGGTGATCAAAAATTGTCTTGCATACAGGATAAGGGATGATTTATAGAATAAACTTTGTAAATTATATCGTATTGATATACACTGTTAAGTTGCTCATAGTTATGATTCATCACCGGTGGATAATAGCTTTTGTAATTAGTTTTTCCTCTTTCTAGGCTCTTCCACCTTAATTCTCCTTCAATACATCTCCTCCCCAACCCTATTACTCAAGCTTGAATCCCCAACCTCCCTAACCATTGAACCCTCTGTTTGTTGGTAACCTCATCTTATAGTATCTTTTTTATACGTCATCCTTGGATTCTAATGATGTCGTTATTGTCACCCCTATCAACGCCGAGACCCACCATATGCCAGAACACGACTATCTCTAACGATGTCGTGACTATTTTGTTGACAGTGCATGCTTGGATGCCCACGACTAGATCTTAAAGGTACATATTTTGTAACATTAAAACTCAAAACAATAACACTTTAGCGAGTAGGTGGGTGTTTCAACTTTTATCTGTGGCCTATTTGTCTTTAGCAATAAAAATAGAGGAACCCCATGTGCCACTCTTGTTAGACCTATAATCTTTCAAACATAGGTTTATTTTTGAACCTAAAACATTCCAAGAATGAAGTTATAATGAACTACAATTCAAAAGTTTAAATCATAAAATCACTCTTGAGATACTCATGGATGTAACATCCTAAAATTTAGAATTTTAGAAAATAATTCATTAAGGATCAGTGGATAATTTCTGAGTGAAATTCCGAGTGAATTATGTCTAAGATAAGACATTCCGAGTGAAAAATAGATATGACTCCGAGTGTGGGAAGTTAAGATACTTCCGAGTGTAGGAAGTTAAGATACTTCCGAGTGTAGGAAAGTTGAGATAATTCCGAGTGAAGAAAGGGATATAATTCCGAGTAAAATCTTTCTGGGTGAAAGAACTACTGAGTGAAGTAAAGTTAAGATGTTTCCGAGTGAAACATGACTGAGAGAATCATTTCCGAGTGAAGAAAAGCTTTGTGTCCGAATGAGACACTTGAGAGGCAAATTCGAGTGAAACGTTTCCGAATGGATCGTTTCCGAGAGAAGTACTTTCGAATGAAGAGAAGCTTTGATTTTGAATAAGTACTTCTCTTGCCGAGATATTTTCGAGTAGTGAATTCCCGAGTGGTTAATTTCCCAGTGAAGTGTAACTTTTCCCGAGTGGGGTGTCTCCGAGTGAGATGCTTCCGAGTGGGATGACACCGAGTAAGATATTTTCGATTTCCGAGTGGTATGATACCGATTGGGACATACCGAGTGAGTCTTTTCCAGGGAGACTACTTCTGGATAGAGAAGACTTCAACTTTGAATGAGTATGTTTCCGAGTAAATAGTTCCCAAGGGAAGTAAATATCCGAGTGGTGAACTCCATTTAATTCATGTTCGGGTCGATATTTAGTTTCCGAAAGCTTGTGCTCGGATTCGTCTTTAAGACTTTTCGACCCCGAATGATCCTTTCCAGTGGAAAGATTTCCGAGAGAGGATTGTCTTCAAACTCCGAGTGATCTTTTCGGATGAAAGACTTCCGAGTGACACAAGAGAAAGACTTTGACTCGGGCAGAGATATATCTGAGTGAGATGTGTCTGAATGAGGTATTTCCGAATGACATTTCTGAATGGGTCATTTCCGAGGAAGGAAAGCTGAGTGTTTCATGTGGAAACCTTTCCGAGTGAAGTAATTCTGAGCGGAAAGAGGCTCTAATGAATCTTCTCGGAAAGATGTGCCCAGAATACCGAAACCGAGTCAAAATTAATAATTATTTCAATTATTGAAGCTTTCCACGTCACTCTATTCTTCTAAGTTCTAGCAGATTCTTTTTTCTGATATTTCTCTAAGTATGGGACCCTCTCTATTTTGTCCTATCCTCTTTTCTTTAAAATATCTTATTTCTTCCTTATCATTTAATACACGTATCAGACTTCTTCAATTCGTTCACGTCTCTTTTGCATGAACGATATATATATATATATATATATATCAAATTCTATTGTTGAATTAGCTTGGAATTTGGAGCGCAAAACATTACTTCTATCCTTTCTTTCCAATCTTTACTGGAAAATTAACAAGCAAGGAAGAAAATCAGTCTTTATTTCTTCTCTTTCACGAAGAAACGTTGGACTGGTTCAGAACTGCAATTCTAGTCGGAATTCATGAGCAGTGACTAGGATATCGTTTGAAAAGCTGCTGGAAGTCTTTATTTCCAGGTAGGGGGAGCGTTACATTTTAAATGTATGGTTTATGAACGGATTCGGGATATTATTATTATCTTTAATGAGAAATCCCGAATATGTATGATATGTGTGATATATTATGATGTTTTCCGTTCATGTGAGTGTTATTGATTTTGGTATATGAGATATGATCTGTATATGTGATTGATGATGATGATATGAATGTTATTCATGAAGTTTTCATGATATATAACTGCATGCTATGCTTGTTCTTATATTGAGTTGAGACCCTTGGTGATGGTAACCGAGTGGTAGCCCTGATGATGGTAATCAGGTGGTTTATTGATGATTGATCATTATTTGGCATAACATTTGCATTCAAACGCACACAGGACTGCAGGGGGCCTGTGATGCCGGCCCAGATGGGAGGGCGGCCTGATTATAAGGCACAGACCCTATGGTGGTTTCTTCGGATTCCACAGAAGCCTTTGAGTTGGACTCAAGGCCGGCCCGTAACACCGAGTTGTGTTACCGCTATCATTGAGAGTGACTGGTGTTACATTATGGGCGCACGCAGTTTGGTACCTGTAAAACGGCCGAATCAGCTGGGAGCTGAGATATTATGTTGTGTAAATCCCATCATTAGAGTCGGATCCGCATGTATATGCATTGATATATGTTATTGAAGATAACATGATGGCATGATCATTTGATGATATGAGAATGAATGATATATATAATAAAATTACGTTATATGATTTTGATTTATTTATGGTTATGAATTGGACACTTGATCCGATTCTGTAACTATCATTTGACATGTATATGCTCACCCCTACTGTTGTTATTTTTACAGTGGATATAGGACGCAACGATAACATATGAAGTCACTCAGCTGCAGGGAGCATTATGTATATATATATATATATATATATATATATATATATATATGTATGGTACATAGTGCACATAGTTATTTTGTAGAAGCCTTGGCCGGCTCCCGTGCATACCGAGTTATTATAATTATTTGTATACTTAAATGAGCTGGTCAGTTTATGTAAAACTGATATTGTTATTATTTAATCCAAATTCTGTTTTGGAAATTTAAATTATTTGCAAAAAAAAATTTTGGATTTTTGAAAATTAATTTTAAAAATAAGGACGTTATAGTGGAAAATGAAACCAATGAAGGTCAAGGAGGAAGGGGATTACAGGTGGTGGAAAAGATTAGAATGGGTGGGGAATGAAAGACTTAGAGAGAAGGAAAGGTAAATCACAATCGTTAGATTTTGGGATGAAATTGTAAAAAATGTTGTTTACCGGTGAAGAAATTGCAACTATCAGCATCTTAACATTGTGTATTAATACAACATAACTTACAAGGTGTATTGTATATTCATGTAGGAGGAGGTTGTCAATTGAAATCTTAATATATATGGTTAGTTGGTCATTTTTATCTTGTAAAATCAGTAATATCCTCGCTCTCTCTATTTCTTTTCTTTTTAAAAGCACTTATTTCTGTTATTAAATTGTTAACATCTTTGCAAGGGTCTTTTTTGTGAGGAGGTGGTGAGGAGAGGAAAAAAATCTTAGGTTAAATGGAAACAGGTGCGTTGTAGTAAGGCTGAGTGGTTTGGGTATGAGGGATCTGGGTAAGTTTTAATTCTGCCTTTTTAGGGAAATGGGTGTGGAGGCTATTAGTAGGAAGACATAGTTTGGGGGTAATGTCTTAGAGTCCAAATATGGGAAAGGCGTTCATTTCGGTGAGTGGGATGTTTTTGAGAAAGGTTTGAGATGGTGGATATAACACCCTCTGTTACATCTCAATAATATCTAAAAAATTCATGAAATTTTTTTTAAATATAATCGCTAAAAGAAACTATCAGAGTAAAATTACATACAATATTTCTGAAATACCTCATGTATTATCATTAAAATTTAATAAGTAATTTTACATTTATCCAAATAAAATAGATATTAAACATTATTAGAAAGAGAGTAAACTCCATGGCCCAAGAGCAGTTGTCTAGTGACATTATTTATTCATTGGACCACGGTATTCATACCGAGCTCCCTTTCTAGAATGTGCTATATATACTGTCAATGTTCTTCGATCCTTCCCTCTGTACGAACCATTAATTTAAAACATTGAAACAAAAACATAGAGAAAGGAGTGAGAAACAGAATATAATATTCCCAAATGGGACATAAGCAATAAAGGGTTTTCACAAACTAGTATAATAATATCAATCACAATCACATACACAATCAATTTATGAATGTATGAATGATATGTCATATCTTCATCATAACTTACCTATATATGTGGGCTCCTTAAATTTTAATTTGCACTGGGCCAACCAGGAGTTTACACTGTTCTATAATTCCGGATAATAATATCATGAACAGCTCAACTGGCATGGAAACACTTAGAGACTAGTCAGATTGAAAAGGTTTTTATTGTGAAAGTACCCGACACTAGGGAGCTACCCCAGGTCCCCTGAAGCACCCTTTCACACCCTCTCATCCCAAGGCTCACAATTAAGCCTCCTCTAATGTATCCTCGGTTTCTATAATCCGTCCCCAGACAACATCATTTTGTTTCTCTTTGATGATTCATGATGCATGAACTACTCGCGTATTTAGTTGGTTAAGGCTTTTAGAAACTCAATTATATTATCAGGGCCTACGAATCACGACATAGTCACCCCAGTAAACTGTACTTTTTCAACTTCTCAAATACGCACATAGAATTTTGGTACAGTTCCTTTTCAAATCACAAATCAAATCTCCTTATAAATTTGAGTTTCAAAGCCTTAAATATATTTCACAACCTTCTTTAGAAAGTTTATAGGTCAATTCAAAATCAATTTTTAAAAACTCGAATTCAGAACTATAAATCTTTAAAACCTTAGTACTTGAAAATTTTGTATAATATTTTTATACATTTAAATAATATGTATATATATATATATTAAAATATTAGTAAAAATTTATTTTTATAAAATAATTTCTCTTTCTTTTTCTTTTTGATAAACTAACTAACAAATCTAGATTTTAGTAAAGATATATACATATATATTAAAAGATAAAAAGAGATTTCTAAAACTTATGTAGTTTTATTGAAATCTAAGGAATTTCTTAAAAGTAATTTAATTAAAGATGAATAAGTAAATAAAGAAGTAGGAGATAAGTAAATTCTTACTGAATTTTAGCTTTCCGTCATGCTTGCTATATGCTCAAACCCCACAGTACAAGATTATCAATCATCATCAAACATTGTCAATCATAATCAAACATCATAAAACATAAATAAATATTAACAATCATAAATCAAATCAAAATAATTAAGCATCAGTTATAAATATGATAATTTAAAATTCAATGATTATTTAAATTAATAAAGTTTGTTTTAAGTTCTATGGTCAATTTCTCGCACAGGTCTATGTAAATCCAAGATAGTCCAGTCCTTGCATAGGTCTAGTTCCGTCCATATATGTCATAATAGTCCAAGTCCTTGCATAGGTTCAGTCAAGTTCATAATAGTTCAAGTCCTTGCATAGATTCAATCCAGCCCGCATAGGTCATAATAGTTCAAGTTCTTAAGTAAATATTTCAGATATTAAGTTACACAAGATGCTTAATTTATTAATAACAATTATTATAAATTTTAAGTTAAAGGTTATTATTTTAAAATAATAATACTGTTATGTTTAAAAGGAGTAGGAGACTCCTCCCAATATTCTTATGTATTTTTATATTATATCCTTATCTCACCCCCCTTACCTTGATTTGCTACCAAAAGTGAATTCGCTCTGCGCCTCCAAGTTCTAACAAAATATTAACACTAATTTATTTCAGTATGAGCATAAGATGAAATTTAAGATTGCTATCAGAATGATAAATACACATAGTAATAGTAAATAGTAACAGTAAATAGTAAATCATCAATAGTAACGGTAAATAGTAATTTTTGAATAGTAATAGTAAATAGTAACGGTAAATAGTAAATCATCAATAGTAACGGTAAATAGTAATTTTTGAATAGTAATAGTAAATAGTAAATTATGAATAGTAAATTTTGAATAGTAATGGTAAATGGTAAATCATGAACAATAACAGTAAATAGTAAATTTTGAATAGTAACGGTAAATAGTAAATTTTAAATAGTAACGGTAAATAGTGAATTTTGAATAGTAACAGTAAATAGTAAATTTTGAATAGTAACAGCAACTAATAAATTTTGAATAATAACGGTAAATGATAAATTTGAATAATAACAGTAAATGGTAAATTGTGAATAGTGACAATAAATAGTAAATTTTGAATAGTAACAGTAAATAGTAAAAATAACACAGTGGTAATTTATTTTTACTATAGTAACTTATTCATAATAGTACTAGTATATTAATGGTTTAAGAGTGCTAAAAAAATAAACTAAAATTATAAAAAGAATATAGAAGAAAGTTATTACCTTACACCTCCGGCAGAACTTCTTTTTACCAAAAGAATTTACTCCCTACTAATTTCTTACGCACTATCTCTCTAGATTCTCTCTAATTTTTGGTGTGGAAATGTTGTAAATGAGTCATCTATTTATAGGAAAAAAATTTTACTATTTAAGATTACTTAATTATTTTTTTTACTATTCATGATATAAGCATTCACCCACCGGTCACTATTCATGATATAAATATTCACCCACCGGTCACTATTCATGATGTAAGTATTTACCCACCGATGATGTAAGCGATGATGTCGGCAGTGGCATTTTAGTTATTAGATGAAAGGTTAAGGGTATTTTTGTCATTCTCAAAAAAATGAAAAAAAATAAAAATTCCAAAAAATTATAAATTATATAACAATCAAAAAGTTCTAAAGAACTATAATCAAATTCCTTTGAAATTTTATTCAAAATAAGAAATAATGAAATTAGGGGTGTTACAGTGGAGGGACTTGGGGAATGTGTTAAAAAAAACCAAATAAGGTTGGTTGGTTTATGGAGAATTTGAGGAAGGTCGTCATAAATAGATGTCAAGTTAGGTTTTTTGTTGGGTTGTTGGGTTGAGGAGCATACATTATAATCCAGTTTTAAAAGATTATTCTCGATATCAATACAACATATCACAACTTTGGCTAAGATAGGTGTGTGAGTGAGAGGTGTTTGGATCTGGGATTTAAAATGGCGTAAAAATTTATTTATCTAGGAGCTGGACTTGTTAGCTCTATATTAGGCACTTCAAAGTTTGTTGTTGTGCATTAAGATGTTCAAGACTCTTGGCTATGGTTCGGTAATCCTTTAAGTTGTTACTTAGTAAAGTCGGCTTATAGTCTTGTGCATGAAGACCCTATTCTGTGGGATAATTCATTTGTGTGGTTTTTCTGGGTTAATATTGTTCACCTCATAGTGGTGGGATTTGGGTGGAAGTTACTATTTGATTGAATTCAAATCAAACAAAACTTGTCCAGTCATTGAATTGTATTTGACAACTTAGTTGTGCTTGTGTGAAGATTGGTGCTCATCTCCTTTTTTCTTGTAAATTCTCTTATTTTCTATGATAGTTATGTTATGCTTGGTTGAGTTTCTATAAGTATGTAAAACGAGTGTAAGAGTCATTTTAAAGGTAATTTGGGATAAGATTTTAGAGTAATTAGAATCTTGTTACTTTATGGTTTACTGCTGTTTGAATGATTTAGGAGCATCGTAACAATATTATTTTTAGGGGTGAGAGTGTTATTTTAAAAAAATATATTTGAATTGATTCAATTTAGATGTTGAATTTGGCTAAGAGTTAGGATATGAAAGACTTTTCTATAAGTTTTGACAAGGGGTATACAAAGTCTTTATTATACATGTTTGATATATAATCTTTTATTTTGTATATAGATTAGGGTATCTTTGTATCCTTTCTAAAATAATTGTTTCTTTCTTTCCTCATATTATATATATATATATATATACACACACAAAGTTAGCTTTGTTTTATTTTTCTATTTTAAATCACACCCATGTCCACATCACATTACAACAACTTATTTGAATTAGATAAGATTATTATGAAAAAATTTTGTTTTGTTTTGGAATTTAGCCATTTTAGTTGAGCTGGAATGTTAGTCATACGTAGGTATCCTTTATATTGAAATACTCACACCAAATACTTCATTTTTTGTTTACAATATCTTTTGGTGCATCCTCAAAACCCCTTTCCTCCGTTTAATTTTCAGACCCAACTAATTAAGCATCAATATGTGTAATTAATTCCTCAAAAGGGTATGTTATGAATCATTATTAGTTTTATAAAATGCAATTACTAAAGTTGGTCAATTGCATGTTGTGGATGAATATATAGCTAGCTGTTCTATTGTTAAAATATTATTACTAAGGTTAAGAATCTCTCAATGACTTCCTAGTTTCAATGAAATATATCGTTTTCTACATTAATTAACCAAGTTAGACCAATTAAAAACCTTACATATTAGCGTGAGAACCTTATGATTATTAATTATCAAAGCCTACCTATCTTTACATGTTCTATCCCCGTCATGCATTTACTTTTTTAACGATTAATCTATGCTTAATTAATAATTATACAAAAAACGGTCGCAAATTTGACTGCGAAAGAAAGAGACATGTTGAGATTTTAAAAAACTTGAAGTATTACTGTTACATATTTTATGATTCACCGTATAAGTTAAGATCTAAACACAAGACTCGATGGACTAAAACACAAAAAACCCTTCACCATTATTAAGTCGCCTTTCGGGGGATAAAATATTTCCTTTACATGATTTAATGATTAGTCAGCACTTAATTTAAAAACTCAAATGAAAATTTCGGCATTGCATTAATGAAACTGTTTAGCTAATCCAACGTTGTCACAAATTTGAACAATATAAACATAAAAAATTCAAGAGTACGAAGTTACTCATCACACGATGCAATTTTTCCAAATGAACTCGCAATCAAAACTTGCGTAGAAGTGGATACATACGCTATTAATTTAATAAGAGGGTCATCAGTTAAATGGCACTCCACGAAGCTGTTGCCGGAAAACCGCATCATTATGGATCGATTTGGAAGAACAAATATATAAAATTTAAGTCAGATGGACACTTGGCTATTCCGCAATGATGATGAGAATAAGATATAGATGTGTTATTATCAAATATTTTTTCCTTTTTTGGCCATTGGAATAAGATAATATTATTGTGAGACAATGGAAAAAATAAAATTTGATCAGTTGGGTATCGAGCTATATAAAAAATGATATCTGATGAGAATAAATTGGACAGTATGTTTAGAACCTTATTTCAATCTGTACAAATAATATTGTATGGTAAGACATCTTTAAAATGTAAGTCAATAAAGAAAACTGGAAACACACTATGTCAAAATGATAAAAGGGGATTAGAGAACAATAATGTTGTACAGAACATTTATGATAGGAACTATTGTACAGAACAATAATATTGTTGGGAAATATGTTTACAGATGTTGTGGATAACATAATATTGAATCTGACAATTCTTATGAAGAAAGTCTTATTTTTAAAGTTATGAAATTTTCGTTTGGTTTATAATTGGGTAAACAAAATTATAAAAATAAAAAAATTTAAAAATTAATATTAATTTTTTACATTACTTGAAACAATCAAAATTTTATTTGAGTATAAATTTTTTTTTAATGGAAGAAACCCTAATACAGTCTGCCTCCTCATGGCATGTCATCCAAGGCGTGGTTGTTAGTTGGAGAACGTGTGCAAATGAAAATAATTTAGAGTAACGGAAGAGGAGAAGGGACACGTGGAGAGTGGAGGACGATGTCCAAAGAAACGGCGGGGGCATGGCACGTCTTTGTGTCTGTGTGGGAAAGCGACAATGACGTTAATGTCTGCTAAGACAGCTAAATTGCGAGGTTCAGTGGGTCCTTTTATGCGTGCTCGCATTCACCTCTTGTTCCAACATAATATTCATAATTCATATATCGAATTACACTAAATATAATAAACACTCCAACTCGAGGTAGAATTATTGGAACTTTTTAACCCTTCGGATTGGTGGCATGCCCGGATTATTTTTTTAATTTTTTATATTAATTAGTTACAATACTAATAAAATGTAGTATATGTTATGTTTGTTATTATAAATAACATAGTAATAACTTATTATAAAACATAATAGTTTTTAGTTGTTAACGTAATAATAAATGTTTATATTAAATAAAGTACTACGTTATAAAAAGTTTTAAAATAAATATATAGTAAAATTAACTTAAAATTTAATTTAATTACAAATTTATTACATAAAAATAATATTTTATAGTTAATAACACAATAAATGTTTAATAAATTCAGGCGTTTTAATTTCTAATAAAACATATATATATATATATATATATAACGTATTTTAAAGAAAAAAGTAATACCCTCATGATTTATGTTCTGCATCTAACATAAATCAGGTTGGAACATTTCATGAAATACCCTCAAATCCTTCTCTGTTGCATTAGAGGACACTATGCATTGTCGACCTATACCTCCTCTCCTACACCTATGTTCACATATACTACGAGCAAGTCTTCTAGCTACAGTCGCGACCTTCTTATATTCATTGTCTTATTCATGCCTTAGTTTCCTTTGTGTGCAATCTACATATTTGCTTTAATTTTATATATTTGTGTTCAACTTCAAATTTTTGCTACTTCCTTCAGTTTGGACTTTCAAATGTTAAATTAATGATATTTTTCAAACACTATTTATAGTATGCTTTTAATTTTAGTTAAAATTTTAAGATCCTAGTTAAAATCTCTTCTTTTTTTTTGGAATTTCAATTCTAACCACCTTTTATATATATATATATATATATATATATATATATATATATATATTTATATATATAAAAGAGAACTACTCTGATGAAAAAATATGTTGTTATGAGAAATAGGAAAATGAACATCAAACATCATTTCAAATCCTATTAGATTAAATTCAAAGATCAAATTTTTATCAATTAAAAAAGAAACGATTTTTAAAAATCAAACATTTTCTTAAAAAACACAAATCACCTCAAGTTTAAATTTCATTATCTTTTCTAATTAAAATATCATAATTCAGAATAATCCAATAAAATAAACAGAAAACACAAAATCATCAAGAAAAATCACTACTTTGAAGAAAATACAAAATCAATGAGAAGTTCTCAATCTTTCCTGTATGTTTTGAACAATTTTTTTATCGTGATTTAAATATCGAGCAATGGTTAAAATTAATCATAATAAAATTAAAATAGTAATTTTTTTAAAATTTATAAAAGGAAATAAACTCTTTGATTTCATAAAAAAATTACTAAATTTTTCAGCAAGAATTATTATATATATGTGTGTTAAATTATAATAGAAATTTGTGTTAAATTTTACCAAACCAAATAACTACCAATTAATCTAATAAAATTTGATCTGAAGATTGGTATTCATTTTCTTATTTCTCTTCATAAGATATTTTTTTTACTGCTTCCCCTATATTCCCTCCGCAAGCAAGTTTTCAATTTTTAAGTTTTTTCTATGTTAATTAAAATGAGATTCTGTTTTGTATTGAAAATAAAAACTACTAGTATACCGCCTTGAAAATCTTATCGTTTATTTTTTAGTTTATCTTCTTTACAAATTATTTGCATCGTTAATCATATTATATGTAATGACACGCACAATGTTTAATGCAAACATTAGGTCTTTTAAAATATGTTATTTTGTCTCTAAGAATGTGGTATTTTTAAAAACTAGTCCCCTTTAAAAAAAAATTGCTTTTATTTTTATGTATCACCCCAATCAAAATAGTGTATTTAATTTATCATTAGAATATTTTTTAATTTTAGTAAAAATTAAAGAGAGTGTTCTAACACTTACAATAACTCAGAGAGTTAAAGTGTCTAGATGGCAACTCTCTTCCCATACACGTTGACTAGGCAGATTCACTGGAATCCTCTCCCCTCGATCCAACAACACCACACCGCACCAAACCACACACTTGATTTTGCAAGCCACCTATCTTTTTCACTTTACCCACAATCACAATTCTTCACTCCATTTCTTCCATTTAGGAAGACACAGTTAAAAATTTCTACATTAAACAGAAATCAAAAAAAGAAAAGAAAAGAAGAAAGCTAAGTAACTTCTTTGTGCTAACAATTTACACAAGTTTCACACATTAATTCAAAAACAACCCATCTAAAACTAAACAATTCCTTCTGTCTGGACATCCAAATGCAACAGGGAGATACATGAATCAACAATTCAGGGCACGTTTGAGTGCATATTTCAGTATGTTAATATTGGTTCTCCCACATCCTATACACATTTATCAGCTGCAATTTATTTTCAAATTCATCAGAATCAATTCCAACCCAATACAACGCGTATTCAATCAGGAACTTAATCAGCTTTGACCATGGACTTATTCAGTTCCTGACTTCCTGGTAAATTAACACAGACTTACACAGACAGACATTCCAATGACTCAAATAATATTCCATAAGTTCACTAATGTCAAGAATCATTCTCAAAAGCTACATCATTCTACTAGCAGACTACAATTAAACACCAATAAAGCAACTCTACTTTATATTATAATCCATGGTAATATGATACAATAACCAAAACAATAAGTAGAGATAGCCACTCACAAGTGGAATTGAGCCTATGCAAATCAACAACAAACATCATCATAGAATCAATTTTTCATGTGAAGCAGCTGCTGACAAATTCCAGTATGGTCCCCGAGCTACATAGAAATTCTGCCATAAAACGAAACACGGATAATTGCAAATCATATATCGGTAAGGCAAACATTGTGTGAAGCTAATTTAATTTTTTCTCCTGTTCTTCCCTTACCAGTGACGGGTGAAGAAGACGCAGCACTGATATATGTGACCAAATCAAGATCTACAACTGAGAAGGTGCTGCAATGCTACAACGCGAGCTAGTCGGTGGGTGGACCTGGGTAACTGTTCGCAAAGGAGCGGTGGCGCGTTTTGGGGGAAGAGGCTGAAATCATGTTTTATATTTGTAACTTAAATTAAAGTATTATAAATTTAATACCATTATAAGATAAATTAGAAAAAAAAATTAGTAGCAATAAGTTACTCAAAATAACTTTTCAAATCTTAACTTTTAAAATTATAATCTCATATTTATATAATTTATAGTATTATTTTCCCATTCATTTCTTTTTATCTGTCTTTTAAAATTAAAAGATACAGATTAAGAAAATCAATTAATATTTTTGGGTTACAATATTTTTATATTTACTTTTTTATTTTATCCTTATCTTAAATTAAAGTTTTATTAATATTAATAGTGTTTGGTCATTCCCTAAATAAAGGTATAATATAAAAGAATTAATAAATAAGTTCTTAAAATTTTAGAAAAACAGTAATTTTTTTAAGACAGATAAAGACAGATAAAAAAGAATGGAGCGAGTGATACGCTTTACCACAAGTGCTCAAAATTGTTTTAATCAGTTTTGAAATAATTCTTGCCGTAAACCGTATATTTAAAGAAAAAGGCAAATTTGTAATTACCAAAGGATACGTGGGAATATTTTAGAAACAAGTCGGTCGAAGTTAAATACTGCTTGGTATATATATATATATATATATATATATATATATATATATATATATATATATATATATATATATATATCTTATTTCAATGATTATATCCGCAATCAACTATAATTATAATCAAATTAATATATATTTAGATGTGTTAAACAAAAATAATTTTAGAATAATATATTTCATTTGAAGTAATTGACTAGTAATATTAAAATTATAAAAAATATAAAATTATCTATAGTATTCATATGTATTTAAATTAATTAATTGATAG
Organism: Clitoria ternatea; assembly: GCA_037962975.1. Taxonomy (NCBI): domain Eukaryota; kingdom Viridiplantae; phylum Streptophyta; class Magnoliopsida; order Fabales; family Fabaceae; genus Clitoria; species Clitoria ternatea. Next base: position 284,449,065 of record CM075670.1, read on the forward strand.
AGATATAAAAAATAAAATAGTAAAAATAATCTATTAAATTATAATTATAATCTCTAAAAACTTACCTATATATTAACCATTAGACCTGAACATACACATAGTCGATTTAGGATGAGTAACAAATACTTCTCATGTTGTGTAAAAGATTATACTATAATTATTTAATAAGATAAAAATAATTATATACTATAATTATGTATATATAAAAAATATATATAAAAATAGAAAGAAGAAGAAAAATTATGGTTAAATAGTAATATAACATATCCTCATAAAAATATAAATAAATAGTGAAGAAATAAAAAAATTAACATACAAAATGAAAAAGATTACATGAACTATTTTTGTTTCACGTTTAGAAATTTGAGATAGGAGAATTTTAAAAGTAAATAAGAAAAGGAAAGTAGAAGATATGATATTTGATTTTTTTTAATACTTATGCAACATGTTGCATTCCTCGCTAGTAGGAGAATTTATTATTTTTTAAATTCTATAAAAGAATAAGATAAAAAAAACATAGATTATCATGTTGTCGGTCATAATTCATAACTTTATGAAAGATAAGAATAAGTATGAAACTATAAGTCAACAACTTAATGTGAAAGTAATGATAACTATTTTTATCTGGGGTGGTGACTAGAACCGAGTCCGGGGTACAAAAATACCATGCCATGTCACCAAGATGGCGATTAAGTACATAATCGTAGTCTGAAACCGTTAATGACTACGATTTTATTCTTTAAACCTCGGTTCGTGGCTGACAATTAGACAATGAGTTAGAGGAGGTATAGACAGCCTGACCGTGTGGACACTGTAGCAACAGTAAGTTAAGAAAATAGTCAAATCACTTCCTAAATTAAGGTAAACTCTATAAATATCATTCATTTATTATTAAAGGGGATCTGATCCAATTCTAGAGAGTTGCCTCTGTAATACTCTATCTTATCTTAATCACGATATTGACTTAGGCATCGGAGAATCTTCTGCATATACCCCTCCGGTGTGGTTTGCTATACTTCGGCTTGATTAGGAACATCAATTCCATCATGAATCTTGGATTCCCACTGAACCTAGGTATAAAATACCGTAGTCCACTGGGACAGCGTAAAATTGAGAGTTTGAGAGGTAACTACGATCAAGGCATATAACCTTTGACCTGGTCAAGACATTCAACTCTTGACCCCGATTCTAAAACAGAACAATTTTCTTATAAAAGGTCAAATTTAGTGTATATATTATTATAAAATGGTAATAATAATTTTGTTGGTATAGAGTGTATTATTTTATTATTTTTAATACTTTTACTAAATATTATATATTTTCATAGCAACATAATTAAATAAATAGTCATTTTAAATTATTTATAAAAAATTATTTGTTTAAATTTGTTTTAGTTTAGTCATATCATATGCAAAAAAATAGTTTGATCCTACAAATAAATAATTTTCAAAATTAAAAAAGCTGATTAAAATGCTCTTAAAAAACTATTTCACATTAATATATAATAATCCTGATTTAAAGCAAATTATCAAAATTTCCTATTTTTTATTAATATCTTTTACTAATATAGTTTTAAACAAATTATTAAATTATCAAATTTTAATTTAAATATAATTTAGAGAAGTCAATATAATTTAAATTATTAAATATATATTAAAATAAAATATTTATATTAGTTAAATATTTAAAATTTTATAATATTTATATATATAAGGAATTAATCAAAAAATATATATGGAAAGGAAAAAAATTATATTACATAACCATTATAATAGTATTTGATATAATATCACATTAAATAATTATATTATATTGAATTTCCATATAAAATATAAATATAATACTTCATCTCTTCTCAAATACAAGGTGAAGTTTTTAAAAACAAAATTATCACCTTGTTAATTAATCTAGGTAGTCTACAAACCATTAATATCAATGACGTTATTATTATTATTAATATATACTCCGACTGTCTTTTTTATAATACTTTATTTTGTAAGTATTATTAAATATTTGACATAGTTTTCAAAAATACATTGAATAAGATTTTCTAATAATATTAGTGTTTTCTATCAGAAAAAATACTATTAAAATAGCTACAAGAGGTACCTTAACCCGTATACAATATCAAACAATTATAAATCTGTAAGACATAAGAAAGGGTCCCTATGCCATTCCAGAAAACCTCTAGAGAAGCCTTTCATTCGAGACTTAAGCCAAACTCAACTTCTAAATTGTACCAGTTCAAACATTTTGTGTAAATAAACATTTTCATTCCTAAAAATAACACTATTACGGCATCCCCAAATCGTTTAAACAATAGTAAACTAAATAACAACAAACCCATATTTCAATCCAGATCCAGTACCTAGGCCCAAGATCCTTCAAGATTCATTTACATACATCATGTAGAGCTGAGAAGAAACCCAACTAATCATGACATTTTTGCCAGAAGGAATATGAAAGCATGCAAGAGAAAATCTGATGAGAGCTCGACTCTACACACTCACCATAAAAGACGCAAAGTGTGATATACCGGTCACTGTTGAAGGCGAGGAGTGGTCGTCGGTGCATAGGCACGGACAATGAGCGGCTCCTGGCAGGCTTACAGTGGGAGGGACATATGAACGAACCGAATGCATACCAGAATGAGAGGATCCAAAAACTGTATAGGTATGGGACTATACAATCGAGGATAGCTTACCTATACCAACAAATGCATTAGCATTTTCAGTGGCCTATCACTTAAGGACTCTAAAAGAATTTGGATAACTTAAATATATAGAGGGTTTCAAAATTTGTTGACTTTCGAAAATAGTTCAAAATAGAACTTGGATAAAAGGAAACTTTATTTTTTAAGGAATAAAAAAATATTTTTTGAGTACAAGTGTTTTATTAATAGTTTTGAAGTATGAGAGATTTCATTAAATGCAATCTATTCATAGTAATTTTAAATTCTAGACCAGAGCTACAAACTCAAGTCAGGCCCTTTATACTGAAGTAAATTTTATACCTTTAACACTAAATAAGTATTTTGATATTGGGGGTAACATTAATTAAATATTTTGTGAAAATTTTATGTGAATTTTCATTCAAAATGATTAATATTAAATGTAAATAATATGGGGACGTCACATCTATACTAAATATCAATTCTCCCAAAAGTGTCTCCACTTAGCGCATAGTCACTCAACTTGACCTTTTGCCAATAGCTCGTGACCGGGGCCTCTTGTTCCCCTTAGTCAGGTGGGGGCCCCTGCGAGATCCCTCTATTCCCTTTTTTAGGAAAAATATCTTTAATATTTTGATTTCAAAAGATGTTAGGTGATTATTGTTATCTCATAATAATTGGGTTAGAGTCAATACCTATTTTTTTACTGTAGAAATAAGGCCTCCAGTCCCCCTTGTATTTTTTAGTAATAACCCTACTTTTTCTAGAGTATTTCTCTAGAGTTTTAGCCTTACACGCTTAGAGTGAACACACGAGAATTAAAAAAATTGATTAGTTTAGTTAAAATCAATACCTTTGTTTGAAATTAAGAGTAATTTTTCAAAATTACTCTTAAGATAATTGGAAATACTATTTTTTCCTTCTCACTCATTCTCTCTGTTAATTCTTTCTCCACAAGAGAAATTAATCTATGTTAACTAATTAGAATTAGAGATAAATATTTTAAATAATGTAATTTATTTAGTTTATTTTTAAACTTGAATAAGAGTTACTCATTTAATAAAGTATTTTAGTCTATAAATAACTAATGACATAAAAATTTAAAAAAGTCTTATACTAAGAGATAAAAAATTCTAAAAAAATCTTATATTTAATAACGAAAATAGTATATAATATCACTGTCACAAGTGAATGAGTATTTGAAACGTTACATATGCATACATACCATATTTAAGAATGGTTGTTCCAAGGAGGATTCATGCAAGAAACCAAAAAAAAAAAAACAAAGCAGAGAATATTAGTCCTAGGCGAGTCCGTTACGTGACGATGAAAGCAAAGGAATGGGATAAGAGAAGGGATGAGGGTATATTCGTCCTAAAGCTGAGCTGGTTTGTAATTTAATTTGCAGCATTACAGTTAGCCTCAACAACAACGTCCCTTTAATTAACTACTTACTGACTTGTTTTGATGTTTAATTAATTAATAATGAAAATAAATGGGCAGCAGAAGCAGAAGAGTTTCTCTCTCTATCCTCCACCCCACCCAAAAGCACTAGATAATAAAAAGAAAATTCCAGAGCCACTACTCATCCTCCTCAATACTCATGTGCATCTCATTCACTTCCAAATCCTCACCGGAAATCAAAATGCATTGATCACAAAACCTTCTCTTCAAAATGCGCCAATCACTTCTCTCTGAGGACCAAAAGGACACGCCGCCGCCGGTCCTCCTAACCGCCAGGAGCCGAAGAGTCACCCCGGCAGCCGAAGACCCTCATAGCGTCGAGAAACTCTTACCCAACGGTGACTTCTACATGGGAACCTTCTCCTCTAACGTGCCCAACGGATCCGGTAAATACCTATGGACCGATGGGTGTATGTACGAGGGTGAATGGAAGAGAGGGAAAGCTTCTGGTAAAGGCAGGTTCTCGTGGCCTTCGGGTGCTACCTACGAGGGAGACTTCAAATCGGGTCGAATGGAAGGCTTCGGAACGTTCACCGGATCCGACGGGGACACTTACCGCGGCTCCTGGAGCTCTGATAGAAAACACGGCTACGGCCAGAAACGTTACTTCAACGGGGATTTCTACGAGGGGTCGTGGAAACGGAACGTGCAGGAGGGGCAAGGGAGGTACGTGTGGAAGAACGGGAACGAGTACGTTGGGGAGTGGAAGAACGGCGTTATCTGTGGGAGGGGGACGCTTGTTTGGGCGAATGGGAACCGTTACGAAGGGCAATGGGAGAATGGGGTTCCTAAGGGGCAAGGGGTTTTCACTTGGCCTGATGGGAGTTGTTATGTTGGGTGCTGGAACAAGGACCTTAAGGTGCACCAGCTTAATGGAACTTTTTACCCTGGGACTGGACCATTCTGGGGTGATGATTTTGCTATGAGGAAGAGGTCTTCTGTTGATAGTGCTAGAGGGAGTGCTGCTGATAAGAGTTTTCCCAAGATTTGTATATGGGAATCGGAGGGAGAAGCAGGGGATATAACCTGTGATATAATTGATAATGTGTCCTTGTTGTATAAGGATGGGACGGGGTCGGATCCACAAGGTGTTAAGCAGTTTCAACGATGTGTCTCCGGGGAGGTTAAGAGACCGGGCACTACTATATCCAAGGGGCATAAGAATTATGATCTCATGCTTAATTTGCAATTGGGTATAAGGTAAGTTTAAGGCTTCTAGGTGTTGTGTTGTGTTGTTCATTGCTTGTGTGTGGTTTTTGGTGTTTCTGGATTCACGGGGTTTGGGTTTGTGTTGTTTCTTGTAGGTACTCCGTTGGGAAGGAGGCTTCCATTTCGCGAGAGCTTAAACCAAGTGATTTTGATCTAAAGGAGAAGTTTTGGACACGGTTCCCTCCTGAAGGGTCTAAGATTACGCCTCCACATCAATCGATTGAGTTCCGTTGGAAGGACTACTGCCCCATGGTCTTTAGGTATAGCATTTTTTTTTTTGTTCTTTTAGATAGTTCAGTTTTTTTATGATTTTATCCAGTTGAGACAATGGGTTAATGCCGCCTCCTTCTTCTGCTGCTTTGTTGTTGACTGGTTTCTATTTTGAATTTCAGACAATTGAGAAAGCGTTTTCAGGTGGATCCTGCTGATTATATGTTAGCTATATGTGGGAATGATGCCCTCAGGGAGCTTTCGTCTCCAGGGAAAAGTGGAAGCTTCTTCTACTTGACCCAAGATGACAGATTTATGATCAAGACCGTGAAGAAATCTGAAGTCAAGGTTAGATGATACACATGCTATATAGATTATTAGATGCTCTCCTGTCAAATTTCAAAGCTTCTTTTCGTGTGAAATACCTTCAGTAGTTAGATTCCTTTATCACACACAAACAAATGGTTTGTTGTGAAGAGAGGTCCAATCCTATTATAGTTTTAAAATATATATGAATCGACTATTTGTTTGTTTTTCTTTTATGGAGTCTCTTTAGCTAGAAATCTTTGGCTTGGTGGAGGCCATCTTTATTGACTCTTAACTTTGGCAATTTTCAGGTGCTTCTTCGGATGCTTAGAAGTTATTACCAACATGTTTCCCAATATGAGAATTCACTTGTGACAAAATTCTATGGAGTACACTGTGTCAAACCAACTGGAGGACAAAAGGTATGTCTTAATCTTCAAAGATAACTGATGTTTATAGCTGTTGTTCTATGTGTCTCAGTACCTTAAAATTTATTGGTATGGGATTCCAGACCCGGTTCATTGTGATGGGCAATCTGTTCTGCTCGGAATATCCAATCCATAGACGATTTGACTTGAAAGGGTCTTCACATGGCCGTACAACAGATAAAACCAAGGAGGAAATTGATGAAACCACCACCCTCAAGGACCTGGATCTCAATTTTGTGTTCCGTCTACAAAGGAATTGGTTCCAGGATCTCATCAAGTAAGTTGTCCAGTGTGTCCTGTTTAACACTTTATAGCAGCTACTTATTAGCAATGAACCGTCACACATATCTGTTGATTGTTGATCTAATCTTGTTTTGATTCTTTGTGCAGACAAATCCAACGAGATTGTGAGTTCTTGGAAGCTGAGGGAATCATGGATTACAGCCTTTTAGTTGGCCTTCATTTTCGCGATAATAATACATATGACAAAATGGGATTGTCACCCTTTCTTTTGCGCACTGGTATTGATCCATATTTCACCTCAGGGCATAATGTATATGATATGATAATGTGACAGTAAGAGTGTTAAAGGTTGTTATTGTGTTCTCTTATAGGAACGCGAGATTCTTATCAGAGTGAAAAGTTCATGCGTGGCTATCGCTTCCTTGAAGCAGAGCTACAGGATAGGGATCGTGTTAAATCTGGCCGGTATGTGGGATCGTTAATTTTTAGTTTTTTTTTTTTTTAATTTCAAGTTGAGATAAAATAATTGGGTATTGTTAATATGCATTTGTAGTGGAAGTGAGTTGGTGAAAGGTATTCTTTTAATCTGTTCTTGTTCTCAGTTAAGAACTTAAGAAGACATGCATCTAGTGCACATTGCCTCTCTAGGGAAACAATTGATAAGAACCATTCTTTGATGCCATTTTAGATGGCTAACATTCATATTGTTGAATTGACAACATTCATGATAATAATTGCTAGTAGTTTGAATTATCTTGGCAAGTAGGTGGGGATATAGGAGCCGTCAACAGTTGTTTGTGGGGGAGGCACATGCAGATTGTGGTCCTGAATTATCTAGAAAATGAATTTGAAGTTCTTAATTTAATATTAAGCTGGCAATAATTTCTTGTGGTCAATGTTGATTAATTCTCCTTGGTAGTTAGTTTCCAACTTTCTATACTGTATCTACATTGGTATGCATTCAGAATTGATCTTGTCCATCTTATATGAATTTCTTCCTGTTTCAGGAAACCGTTGATTAGGTTAGGAGCGAATATGCCTGCAAGAGCAGAGCGGATGGCTCGAAGGAGTGATTTCGATCAATACACCACTGTCGGAATCAGCCACTTGAACCCTTATCGTAGTGGGGAAACTTATGATGTTGTTTTATATTTTGGGATCATCGACATTTTGCAAGACTACGATATCAGCAAGAAACTGGAGCACGCGTACAAGTCCTTACAGGTTGATCCTTCATCAATCTCAGCTGTTGATCCAAAGCAATACTCAAAAAGGTTCCGGGATTTTGTGGGTAGAATATTCATTGAAGACCGGTAGCTGTAACTAAAATAAGGGGTTAAAAATATTGTCATGTATAAAAAAAAGCTGGAAGTTAAATCCATTGGTAACCAAGAGAGAGCTAACCTGAATGCAGGTTTTTTTCGTGGCTGAATTTTGAAGATGCAGCAATGCAGCCATGAGGGTGAAGGCAGGGAGATCTTTGTACATGGAGGGTGATGGAAATGATCTCTGTCTCTGTTTTTTCTCTTGTTTTTCCCTTGAAGGGAAGGGGGTGGGTTTTTGTGGTCAGAAAATAGGAAATGAATATGATAGCTAGATAGGAGACATGAAAATGAAAATGTTCCCCATGGATTGGATTCAAATTGCGTGGATAGTATGGGAATAAAGATAGGGTACAGTTCATTTAGAAAAGGATAGAGAGCGGAATTTTTAAATGGTAATTAGTTATGCAAATAAGTTTGGTTAATGATATTGTCAAACTCAGTTGGGATTTCCTAATTATGACAGATTCTCTAATTGGGAACTAAAGAGATATATGTTGTGTCGTTTTACTGTTTTAGTTTGAGATATTTTGATATAATAAGATGGTGAAGAACATAACATTAAATTGGCGGGGGGTCGCTGGCCTAGCTTTTGCAGTGAAAGCATTGGGCTGTGACTTGTGAGGTATGAAAAGCAGAGAAAGCACCGCAAAGATTCGCTAGCGTTTCTTGTCTCTCACTTTTCACTGTTTCTTCTTGTACTACTATATATTTTTTTTAATTTCTTAAAATTTCAATGTTGACTCTCCTTTTTAAACCTTTTTTTTTTTGGGTTTCAAGTTAGATAAATATACGTGGTAGTATAATATTAATATTGGGTCAGGGGTGGTTGTTTTCATGCTACATATTTGGGAGTGTTTGGTTTGCAGTTGGAAAAACGGAGGTAAGTTGAACTGAAAAATTTAAAGTTTAATATTAATTTTTTACGTTGTTTAAAACAATCAAAATTCTATTGATTTATAGGATAAAAGACTCTCCCTATCAAACGGAGAAAAACTCTGTTGGAGGGAGTAAGAAAACATCCTCTTAGTAACTTTTCACTAGACATTTCCTTACAGGCGAATAGCATTATTGTCGGATAAAAAATAACCAGACGGTTTCATTCGATTATGAGGAGATGTTGTGTTGATGAAGTATGGGAGTCGTGTAAGATATGTCAGAATATGAAGTTTGAAATTCGTTGCAGAGGTCAAACTCAGGTGGCAGGGCATAAAGTGTTTTATATGCGAGTTCAAGAATAAGAAATTATAATGTTTTATTGTTATCGAAATGTAATCTGATTATCTTGACGAAAGGTTGGATTTAGGTGTTTGGTGGGACAAGAAGCGAAACGTCATTGTAAGTGAGTGGACCCAGTCAACCAAGTGTTGGATGGGATTGGCCGTCCACGGAATCCAACGTGACTGGTACAAACAGGTGTTACCATTCATATCAAATTTCTATTTGGTATGCATTTCAAAAAACATAATTATAAAAATAAAAAAATCTAAAAATTAATGTTTTGTTTTTGGTTGGTTGAATATGAAAATTCAAATACCCCTAAATAAATTCCATGTAATTGCACTTTACCCTTGCCAATAGAGGCAATGCTTTTTGCTTCATTCCACCAACTCATTAAATTATTACTTTACTTTATCACCACTTAAAGAAGAATCTTCATTATAACTAATCATTAAATTAATCTTCGTATACCTTGAGTTAGTCAGACTTGAGAGTCATTAATTGGTTTCCATTCATGTTCACTGCGTACGGAGCTTATCAGACGTTAATTGATAACTTTCATTTCAACTTCTATTTCAACGGCTTCTTTTTATAAAATTATTATCGTGCCATTAGCAATTGTGTTCAAGTTAAATCTCAATGCGCCTTAGTTAAAAATACTAATTCAATATATTTATATACCTATTTAAAGGCACAGAACTTTCATTTAAAATATTTCACAACCACTTTAAACTGTGTTTTATTTTATTTTTGAAATTGATATGAGTAAGATACCGATATCAATATTTAAATATATGTATTGGTATATAACACTTTGTTTTATTTTACTTTTAAAATTGATTAAAACATGATACCGGTATCAATATTCAAATGCAACTATTGGCATGTGATGTGGTGTATCTAGTGTCAATGATAAGTCTATAGTTAAGGACCATAAACACACACCAGATCACATATCAAATGATATATGTAAATATGTCACTAATGATTGCACAAATGACAACGTTCCTATAAAATACAAAAAGAAGGGTACCAACTCTTTCATCGTTACAAGATTTACTCCTCAAACCTTTTAAATACTATTCATTTATTACATGTGAGGTACTTTTTTTTCTAATCGTATACATTTGAGCTCTAGCATATTGTATTGACTTAAATACAAGAGTGTTTTTATAGGTTACATCGCATTTTGTTCCATTGGAAAATACATTATATCAAATACTTGACATCAAGACCCCTTGCTCCTCACTAGACAAATGTAATATACACACTATAGTCTGGTATACTTAGTACCAACTAAATCAAAATTCAAGTGTAAAAATTAAAAATATTTTATATATCAAATTATAAGAATTTATGTTTAAGTATTAATTAGGTGCATTAAACAAATAATTAATATTTAATTATAATTTTTATTCAAAAATTATTATTTAAATTGTAATAAAAAATTCTTTTCACCATTAACTTAAAAAATAACCTTATATTTTTATGATTTATTTTATAAGTCGCTGAATATATAAACTTAAAAAATTTAAAACATAAAACTCTACATATTTAAAATTGAGATATCTACGTTTAAATGTATTAATTAATACAATCAATATATAATTAAGAGGACTATGATGTTTGAAAAATAAGGAATAATGCAACCCTCTCTCTCGAGTACAAAATACACTTTTAACTCTAATTAAGTAAACTCTTAAAAGTAATGTTTGCTTACATAAAAGAAAGTTAAGTCACCTCTTATTTTACCTTAAAAAACTTAACTAATATATATATATATATATATATATATATATATAAATAATAGACGTTGATTATTATTAAGCATAAATTAAGGATTTAAATCACTCATGTCTACTTTCTATCTCTAATTAATAAAATAATATCACACGTTAAGGATCGGCTTGGTAAAACGTTAGACAGTTATTTGGAGGTTTTTGGTATTCAAATATTAGGCTTTTTTATTAATAATGTTTCAAAAAAATTACAGATTTAGGGTTGTTTCAGAAATATTTACATGTCTAGGGTTATTATTTATGTGTTGTAGGAAGGGAGGATGACACCCGTGTCGCATATGGTGAAAACGACATGTTGGGGAGCTGCCACGTGGAAGTCCAACCTATGGTGCCTACGCCTCGAGCGACACAGGCCACGTGAAAGCTGTGGTGCACGCTGCCCAGGCGACACAGCTCTGTGGTGCACACTTCCTAGGCGACATAGGTCACTGTCCTGCTTTCACATGCTGTGGTGCACACAAAACATGCACCACACCTTCTTTTTCTTTCCCCAGTCGAGTCCTCTATCGTTCCACCATTTAAAGTCCCCATCGCGGAGACAAAAAACCAACAAGTAGGGTCCTCATACATTGTCCTTATTGTTGCATTTTGTGGTCCTTGAAGTTGTCATTTTCTTCCAATATCATATTCAGCTTAGCATTTAAGGTAACAAAACTAATTTATTCAAAGTTTATTTTGTCTTAAGTTGTCATTTTTCCTCTAAGATGACATTTAGTATGTTTTGTTAATAGTTTTCTACATGGGTGTTTTAAGACATTTTTTAGTATGGTTTTTTTTATAGTTTATTCATGTTTTAGTGATTGTTTCTTTATGTCGGTGTTGATATGTATTTGTTTTAGAAATTTATAAATATAATTTTATTTAGGTAATATTATATGTAGATTATTTTAGAGACATTTAATGAGTTAGGTTGTTTCATAATTTTAATTTAATATTATGATATAGTTGTACTAAATTAAATAGTTATTTAGAGTTTGTATTAACTAATGAATATGTTATGGAGTAATTAATTTTTAAACTATAATATAAAATAGTAATTAATTTAGTGTATTAATTATTTAATAAATATAGATAGGGTTTATTTTAGAGTGACATATTTTTTATTTATTGACATTTTTTATTTAGTGACATATTTTTTTTATTTTTAGTGAGTTAGGCAATTTTTGATTTTTAATAAATGTAGTTAATTGACATATTTTTTATTTAGTGACATTTATTTATTTTTAGTGAGCTAGCTAATAATTTTAATTGTTAATATTTAAATTTTAATTGTTAATTTTTAATAAATGTAGTTAATTGACATATTTTTTATCTAGTGACATTTATTTATTTTTAATGAGCTAGGCAATAATTTTTAATTGTTAATATCTAATATTTAATTGTTAATTTTTAATTTTTAATAAATGTAGTTAATTGACATATTTTTTATTTAGCGACATATTTATTTATTTTTAGTGAGCTAGGAAATTTTTAATATTTATTTTTTTTAATGCATAATGGTTGAACAGAGGTTGACAAATCCCAAACCATTGGATCAATCTATGTTAATATTTCAAGAGAAACATGTATCAACACATGTTTGGAAGGGATGACCTGACCGTATACTAAATATGAGGAAAGTAGTTCATATGAGGAATGAAATACCATAAGCAATTATAGCTCATTTACAAAGGGTGGATTTTTATGAGTTTGCAAAGGTTACATATTTCCTTGTTGTAACATCCCGTATGTTTTTATATTTAACTTTTGATACTTTGAGAATATAATGCATTTATGTGATTTAAAAATAAATTTAAAGGGGGATTTATGATTTTCATCTGACGCGTAACGTCCAAGTAGAAATTTACACCTGATGCGTAGCGTCAGCTTCGCGATCAAAATTAAAACCCTACAGTGACAACAATGCAAAATAGAAGCTAAAATAGAATTTTGGGACCTTCTCTTTCTTCTTTCTTCTCTCAAAGTTCAAGAATCTAATTGAAGCTAATTTTTGGTAAGAATTCAAAATCAATCGTGGATTAGAAGAGGAAAATTCAAGGTAAACACGTGAAACCTCTCAATTTTAATTTTCATGGAAGTTTCCTCATTTCTCTTATTTTTCTTGGGAAAGCAAAAAGGCTTTGAAATTTGAGATTCTGAACCGGTTAAAGATTCCTTTAAGGCTCATATATGAAAGATTAAGTGATGGGATTGAGTTTCGTTTTGCGTAGGATACGAACGGAACGTTGGAAGCTTAGCGGAAGAGGGGTTTTCTTTAATAACCATCGGTTTTGATTGCAGTAAGCTTATGAAGCTTTAAGAGTTGATTTTCAAGTGATTTCTTGAATTAAATTAAGGTTTCAACGATTAAATAGCTAAACCCTTTTTGTAATTCTTACATTTTTAGTGTTTTGGTGCATCGGTTCTTGTGATTAAGTTAAGAAGCATCAGAAGTGAGGTAAGGGGAGTGTTCTAGTGTATAGTTAATTACAATTTTACAGGTTTCTATATTACAAATTGAAATTGTGACTATTTCATATGAAGATTATGATTTTAAACTAGTATTAAATAAAATGTGTTGATGAAATCGTGAGTAATAAAGATATACAATAATGAGTAATAATTGTTAGCAAATAGTAATTATGAGATATGTAGTTATGATGATAATGATGAAATGAAACGTGGTTATTGATTATGTAATGAGAGTTTATGAGTATACAATGCTAAGAATAATTTATGAAAAATGATACGGAATAATGTGATATGTGTGATGTTAATGATATAAATTTATGCCCAGTGTTGGCTTTGATTATGATTTCAAAGGAGACGACTTTTATGCTAGAGACTATGTGTTATGGATAAGATTAATGATTATATGTTGTATATGCATGATATGTGGTATGGACAGTCATTCGGTATGTATTACCCCTCGCTTTAGGCTCTAGTGGTCCATGTAGAGATCTAGTTGAGCTACCCAATGGTCCATGGAAAGACCTAGTGGTTGAGATGGGGAGCCGGAGGCTCAGTGGACCAGGTAGAGTTCATGGGATGTCAGTGGACTCCTAGCTGGTGGTTGCTCCTTTAGTATCTAGATACTAGGTGTCATTTTATATGATTTGACAATGAGAGTCAATTGTGATTCATTTATAATATTGAGATTGATTTGTGATGTGTTTAAGGTATTTTAAATTGATTGAGAATTATGATGATTATGATGAATTATGTGTATATCTCTATGTTGTAAGAGAAAGGATTAACGGTTTGACATGCGAGGGAGGTGTGTGAAATCCTTCAGACGACATTAATTATGTTTCATTTATTTACATTATTTTATAATGCTAGATACTCACCCTTATAATTATTTTACAGTGAGTGAGAAAAGGGACATTGCAGATGCCATAGAGACTAGTACGAAGTGAGCAGTGGAGTAATGCCAGAAAAGTTGTAATATTCGATGTATATATTTATGATATTATATATATATATATATATATATGTTCCAATAGATATGTATATGTATATGTATATGTGTAGTTGTGTTATGTGTTTTATTGCTATGCGAGATTATGATGATTTGGGTATGGTGTGGTGATTAATGGCACTGAGCCATTAGTATCTATACATGTATGATATATTCAGGTTTGAGATAATACGAGTGTGATATGGCACTGAGGCACTAGATAGTTAATCATGCATAATATCCAGGAACTGTTTATATAAATATAATTATGGCACAAAGCCTTTTTAGTATTTAAAATGATGCATTATTGAAAAGAATTATATTATTTGAATATTGTAGGATTGTGTTAGAATCTTGATATGAATGAATTAGAATGTGAAAGTTGGAATTAAGAAGTTTAGATATTGGATTAATGAGTTAAAAGTCAAATTGAGAAACTGGATAGGTGAAATGGAGATGCAGTGAGATTCAGCATCCCTGGAAATGCCCAATAGGTCTATATGGACAATTAGAATTGGTTTATGTGTTCATTTTGTGTTTCAAATGACTTTAAGGTGAATTGGTGTGATAATATGGTCATAAAATGGTCTAAATGTATTTTTATGCATAACTCATTATTGGACTAGAATTTTGGGAAACGAACTGCGCCAGCAACTTCGAAATGAGGGTAATATAGCGCCCATGTAGTTTGGTGAATTTTGGAGTTGAATTGGATAAGATAAGCCCTTGAAAAGTTGATAAAATGACTTAAATTCCATGACAACAGCATTGCTGCTACTGTCATGGTTGGCGCACAGCGTCATTCTGACACGTAGCACCAGGTGCAAAATTTTGGCCTCACGTGCCAGGCCATCTGTTTTTGTTAAGCACTTTTTGTTAATTATAACTGAACTATAAATTTTAAGAGTGTAATATAGATGTTGTATGGAGTTCACGTGGGTTTTTATGAAGATTAATTAATTGTCAAATAATTATTTTATGAAAAAAATTTATTAGTATTTTTATTTAAATACCAAAAATTAAGGGTAAATTGGTGAAGGATTTTACACCCGTGTCTTCAGAGTTAATATATGCTTTGGTTGAGAGATGGAGGCGGGAGACACTACATTTTATCTATCGGTTGGGGAGTGCACCATTACTCTCCAGGATATGACAGTTTTGGTTGGACTAAACATTGATAGACGTGTAGTTGTAACCAAAACTTCTTGCAATGATTGGTAGAGGTATGCTGAAGAATAACTGGGTAGACGACCACTTTGTAACATGATGCACGGGCAATCTTTGAGGTTGTCTTGGCTTCAAGACAATTTTGAAAACATCCAAGATCATCTGGGAAGTGATGAAGCAATTGAAAGGTTCACTTGTGCATACATTATAAGGTTAATTGGTGGATGTATAATTTCTGATCAATCATCAAGTAAAGTACCACTAAGATACCTACTTTTGCTTAAGGATCCTGATAGATGTAGTCAGTATGCATGGGGTGCAGCGGCTTTGAGTTACCTATACAGGCAACTGTGTACAACAACTGACTATGCACAAAAAGATATTTTTGGGATGACCATGTTGGTGCACTTGTGGGCTTGGGAGCGAATTCCACATATTGCCCCACCCCGCCTAGATGATAAGGAAGCTGATAGTCCTTATGCAGGTAAATGGGTAAAGCTGTAAGGTAACAAGTAGTTTGGATATCAACTGGACTACTACAGAGCTCAGTTTGATGGTTTGGAAAAAAATAAAGTTTGTATTTATTCCTAGTATTTCCAAAATTTTTCAGGACTTAGTGAGCGAAAATTTTCAAAGTTCCAATCAAAAGAATATTCGCTAGGATTGTATCCTACACAAATAATGACATTAATGTTAGCAAACACCAGAACATGTAATCTCATTGCACTAAAACATAACATTTTTTTTAAGGTCTTACCCAACTTCAACAAAGTTTTCTTTTGCTCCTGATTCTTGAATTTCAAATTAAAGTTGTTGACAATATGTCAAATACAATACTTATGATAACCTATAGGTGGTGTCCATCCACATTTGGGGTCACGTATGACATTCAAAATGCTTTTATGTCGATAAGAAATAATACATATTCCACTCTTTGCGGTAACATGCATCCTCAACAACTTTAAAAACTAACTTCAATCTTCCAACGTTTCCCCCTCCATAATTACGAACGCCAATGGAAGAACAGAACTGTTGCCATCTTGGGTTGTGGCAATCAAAAGTATCCCCTAATATTTTCCATACCAATATATGCAATCTACTTGGATCACAGGTTTGCAGAAGTTGAAAGCATCACAACAAGCCCTGAATGTCTAAAACACACGACAAAATTTACGAAACCTTTGACTAACCTTGTTTCCTACAACAAACGGATGGATATGAAAAACGTACGTCGACCCTACATTAACCTGCTTCATATAGCTTAGCCAACGGGCTAAAAAAGCATATGACTCCTCCCAATCTCCGAACACTTTAGCAAGGGATTTTTCTTTCACCCTCCAGGTCTTCCGGTAAGAAACAGTAAACCTAAATTCGGCTTTAACTCTTTCTTGAATTAAAGTAATTGACACCGATGATTCCTTCTTCACCATTCCTTTACATAAAAAATATTGAGTTAGGAAAATTAAAATAATAATCATTGAAAACAAGAAATTTTACCTTACCTATTATGACAGAACAAATCAAATTAACATCTAGTTTTGCATGATCTTATGAAAGGGTTATATTAACGCAACTATGTGGGCTCTCATATTGACTAATAACCCACTTAAGTGATTTTTTAGACAGAATTACATGCATTCACCAACCACATCCACTAGCTTCATTCGAACACTTCACAACAAACTTATTTGGCTTCAACTCCACAATAATATATGATTGATGCAATTTCATCGAATATTGTTTTACTGCATTTTTCACTTTACTTTTGCTTTCAAATTTTAAACCCACAAACAACTCATCCCCAAGATTCCAACTAGTGCAATCATCAAAATCTATTTCTTGATCTGCATGGTCCATATTAACATTTTGATAATGTGGTGCAGCGTTCCAAAACAGAGTCTCAACGATGACTACGTTAAGTAAACTAAATAAATGGGTACCAAGTATAATTTCAAAATACATATATGAACTTTTAAATGTAATAAAATAATAATATTTACCAATTGGTTGAGTAGACATCATGTTAGACGATCCACCAATTCTTAATGTAGCTTCCCAGCCAGTAGCATCATCATTATCTGAATCTGCCATAAATAACAATTCATCATCATCGCATGAGTCATTACTATCAATTTCAGAAGGAAGATTGTAATCAGAATCCTCATACGATATGTAATTCATACTAAAAATTCTAAAAACCCTATAATAAATTATTTAAACTCCCTTGAGTGTGTGTCTAAAGATGAAGGGGGAATGAGTATTTATAGTGGGAGAGGGTGCTCGATGAACGGGGAAGTTGCATGTGTGGTGCATGTGGGACATGCATCACCCATTTATGTGATTCTTAAAAGGCGTGCACCACCCAAAGCTATGTCGTCTACCTCTTGTGCACCACCCATGTGTTGTCTCCCACACAGGCACCACATACACGTGTCGCGTTCAGCTTGTGTCGCATGTAAGAAAGATGACAGGGGTGTCGCCCATGCAACATGCATCACCGAAAATGGCCCCAGACACGTAAATATTTTTGAAACAGCCCTAAATCTATAATTTTTTTGAAACAACATTATTAATAAAAAAAGCCCAAATATTAGGTTTTATGATTTTCCTTATAAACTAGCAAAATTTAAAATAATGTCATGTGTGTTTTCAATTGAGAGAAAAAAATATTTTTGAATTATTTTAAATTGTATATGTGTACTTAAAAAAAAGGTTATGTGTGGGTTTTAAAATGATATAATGAGGTAATTTTATTGGGAGAGAATAAGAAATGCAATAGATGAGTTACATTGAAAAATAAGAATTGATTATTATGTGATCTTTTTGATTCCATTAAGTTACTTAGTGGATGTGTAAGGAGCACACTCATACAAGTTTGGACATGTATTATGATATCATGTTTTAAAAAATTACTTGTATCTTATATTTGAAAAGGTAACCATTTTAATCTTCGTCTTTATTCTTTCTAAAACCTAAATACCTATCTTTAGAACCATTATACTCTTTTTAGTTAAATAAAATTACTATTTCATATTATTTGATCCGGTGTGCATATCGGCCCTTAGAAGGCTAGCGACACCGGTCAATGCAGAAATATAAAATAATAAACGCTAAGTCAAACAAAATGTAGGGCGAAGTGCACTCAAATCGATGTGATTATTGAGACCCAGTACAAATTTGTGATCATGACCCGGTCAGAAAAGCTACAACCTAAATTTGAGTCAAGTGTAAGTGGGCAACTTACCAATAAAGACTGCAACTACTGTTCACTGTCAGGAGAGGTCAAATCACCACTTGCACTCAGGGAAGTTCTATAAATACAATTTATTCATTAATTCATAATAGAACAACATTTTACTAATCTTAACTACTTCCGTAATCTCTTATAACAACTGTACTGACTTAAGCATTAGAGTCCTTTTTACAGGTATACTACCGGTGTGTCCCAGTGACTACAGTTGAAATTGACTCAGGATTTATCATAACGTGAAGAGTACAAGATTCCCATTGAACAGTGTAAAATAGAGAGTGAGAAGTATCTTTTGACACCGTTATACAAGACGTACTCTAAATACTATACACCAGTCACATCATTATTATTATAAAATAAAATAGAACAAGTAAAATATTTAAAATTTAAAACAAACATCATATATACACCGTTTACACCAAGGAAAACCAACCTGTTATTTTCACATACAAACACCGTTTACAGTTTACACCGAGTTTTACTAATATTTTTTGTTTGATAGACTATTTTTCTTACCATATCTTTTTACCCTGGAGTATAACTGATAACAAAGCTTTTCTGCATCCTAGAGACACTTGAACGACAAAATATTACCTATGACTATTGCTCCTAATTACCCACAAAACGATAAATGTGAGTATATATTATTCTTTCGCTTTTATTTAATTATTTATCTAGAGATATTTTTTTTGCTTTTATATATTTGTTTACTTAGTATCTATTTGATATGCAATTAAGAATGAAGTTATAAAAATTAAAAAATTTAAAAGTGAATATTAATTATTTACTTCATTTAAAACATTTAAAACTCTATTTGATCTTAAGATTTTCTTTTTGAGTTGGACACCTCTTTAATATGTCAAGGCATCATTAATTTTTTTTTAATAAAAATACCCTTATAAATCCTGTTAGCATTTGTGCCATAGATTTCTACTCATGTATGATTCCTATAAAGAATAAAGATCAAAGTCAAACGGTTAATAGGAGAGATTACATTTCTTCTTTATATTAATAAGAGTAAAATAATAAAATAACTACTTATTCTATCAAAATTAACAAAAAAATATTTAGATTTCTTAATATATTTTTTTCTCTGAACTAAAAATACATTGAGTATATTTTATCTTTCTTAAATTCTTATTAATTACTACATTTCTCAAATAATAATTGATTAAAAGCATGAGTGACGTGAAATCCGCACCACCTCCTAATTACTTGAATTGAAGATCTGTCTTTTAAGCAAACTTAACTAGATCGGTCACAATTATATATCTCATTATAAAACAAGGATTCCTTAAATATCAAGAACATGTATTAATAAGATTCTTAAAATTTTACAATAAATAACATGATGTTATATTAAGCTAAAATACTCATATAATCTACACCAATCATACATGACATCAATGTGTATGATCAAAATGTTTTTCAAAAATTTAAAATTAATTTTGTATGTATAGACTAAAATTTAACCATTCAAAAAACCATGATTTTAAAGGGAGATATTATTATTACCCGTTAAAAAAAATGGTATCCGACAAATAAATGAATAACAATACGAGAACTAAAAATTAAATTAAATTATCTTACTTTTATAAAAATGTTTTATGAAGTTTCCATTATGTCCTTTTTGTATATTTTCTTTTTCATTTTAATTACTTATTTCTTTTACTATAATAATTATTTTAACGATAAAATAAAAATAAAAATAACTTTATCCAAACTAAATTGACAAATATTTTGTTAAGAATAAAAAAAATGAATAAAATAATTATTAGAATATTTTTCTAAAGGCAGAACCGTATATGGGCATGTGATCATTCAAGGGCCTAGGTCTTGCATCCTCTCATCATGCTTTGAAATTAGGAAGTTTTGGAAATTGTACAAAAACTCTATAAAGTAAGCTAGGCGAATCAACATTTTGTCCAAGGGAACCCAACAATTATTACCAGTTATCCATGTTTTGAAGGTAAAGATACTAAGAAATAAAAATATTTTCAATAGATTTTTTTATCATTAGTTAAGAAATTTCATTTATGAATTTATAAACTGATGTTTTAAAGATATCAATTAGTAATTTTGTTTATAAAATATTTTTTAATTAATATATTTTTATCATTTATCTCATGTACAATACTGCATAAAATATTTAATAATTAGGAAAAATAATCTAATTATCAAAATAATAACATTTGAATTTCCAATTGGATAAATATCAAATAAAAATATTTTAAAAAGAGACAAGTAATAAATGAAAAGAGGGTTGACTAAAACTTTTTAAATCATGAATAAATTACACTTAACAAAAAGTCCTATAATTTATAATTTTTTTGATAATTTTACTCAATAAAAAATGTGTTTATTCATAGTATCATCATATCATATATGTTGATGTTCATTCAAAGATACGCATCATTTTGTCTTTCCTCCCGATACCTAACAATAGCTGTAAACATTAATTTGATCAAAGGATGGAGAATGATTGTGTCCTGTTTGATTCTTGACATGACAGATTTTGTAAACGATAAATAAATATAGAAATTGAAATGGAATTTCACGACACCAATGAAAAAAAATGTTATATATTAATTTTTAGATTAAATTAGCTCTTAATCTTGAGAAAGATTATGTGCGTGTTTCTACCGTAATATATCTAATTAAACAACTTTATTTATTTAATCAAAATTATATAATGAGTTCCTGTTTCGTTTTGGTCTTCATCATTTTGACGTGTTTGCCAAAAATATTAACGGTGCAGAATTCCAAAGTCAAGAAAATCAGAAATCTCCAGAAAAGGAAAGTGGTTACAAATAGGAAAAGACAAAACCTCAGAAATATAGACGTTGAATTACCAGAGCAGACTCTCTATTATTATGTTGTGATAATCTATCTTGGGCGTGTGAGATGAATAAGTCGATCGTTAATATTGGTCTGTCTTATTAATTAGATATATTACATGAGAGACACACATGTAATCTTTTTAAAGATTAAGAGTTTCTTGTTTTTTTATAATATCATTTTTTCTTTATATTAATTTGGAATATCTCCTTATAAATATTTTCACTCTTTTCTAAAATATTAAATAGTTTTTTAATATTGACTTTAATTCTTTATTATAAGATGGTACTCATTCATTTAACTAAAAATAATAATTAGATGATTTATATTTATGTGTTTTTTGTTATCAAGTTAAGACTACTTACAAAGCAATTTGTAATAAAAAATTATGAACAATGAGTAAACACTTTTTTTTTCATATTTATATAGGTTACTCATTATCATGTTTTCTTTCTTTAAATTTTTTCATGTTTGCATGTGAATGCTATCAATGCAAAAGATTTTAAATTTAATATATTTTCCCTTAATCCTATATTAATTTGATATAATCAATTGAGAAGATTGACACGCGATAAATTAGTTGTAGGGAGGTTGATTGATATTGTAAGATTACATACCCTTAATGAATCTTTTGTGCTGGAAGATCTTTCTGCAATTCGGTTGAGGTATATGGGGAACAATTTGGTGTATCTTTCAACAATGGAAAGTGACAATTTACATGATCTTTTTGAAGACCGCAGAGGAATGGTTGGCATTTATGTTTGAGTCTTTAACACTATGGGATCCTAGGCAGGTATCTGGTCATAGATTGATGTATGAGCTCTCCTTTAGATGTATGGAAGGAGTGCTTCTTCCAAAGGTAGTTTCAATGTTTGGCACTTTTGTTATGATGGGTGATAATACTAGAAGTATGGCAAGAATAGAGTATGCAAGATTATTTTTTCGCACTTCGACAAAGGGAGTTGTGGTACATCATGAAGATATTAAAATAAATAGGAGCATTTTTTCTGTCCGTTGCGTTGAGGAATTGGGTAGAGAGGAGGGTAAAGGGTGTTATTGTTATAGAGGTCTTCATGGTTGTTATTCAAATTCATCATTTGTGGATGGTGATGATTCAGAATCGTTGTTGTCGTGTTTCGGCAAGGAAGATGAGCGTAATACCACGTCAGACAACGGGTTTCCGATCGAGGGAAATTCTAGAATTTTACAAGATAAATTCAAATTTAAATTCAAAATTGAAATTTAATGTATCAATTGCAAATAAATTTGTAACGAGTGATAATGAGTCGATTGTCTTGCCTACTATTATGGTGGAAGAAGCTGAATCCAATTCATTGAATGTAGGCGCATTTGATGTTGAGCCGAAGACGCATATTGGGCTGGAGAAATCTCGGTCGGTGCAAGGCCATGATGTGTCGCCTAATTATGATCACGCTTGGGCCAAGGGAGCAGTGTTTTGTTGCATGGGAAGGAGCACGTGGTTTTGGGTGTTCGTAATTCCTAAACACGTGAAATAAAAAACATGGCTCACGTGAATGAGTAACAACATGCAATCTGTAACCGTTTATTATGAGTGGGGCCCAATGAACATAATGCTCTTCATGTGGCGGTTGGAGCTGAAGATAAATTGAAGGACTTTGATGGTTCAAAGTCAGACTTAGAAGGGGGATTGAATAAGTCTCAGACTCTTTTTGTGAAAAATTAAACCTTTAATACATAGGTAATCAGACTAATGAAATAGACTTGAAAATAGCAAAGAAAGAAGAAGAGAGAACACCAAGAATTTATACTGGTTCACTTCCAACACATAAGTTGCGCTCAGTCCCTTCTAACTTGAAGGATTTCTACTATTGTAAAATCTCCTCTACAATAACAACACCAGACTTGTGCCACGAGTATTCTTAACTCCAGCCACTCTTGGCTTGAACCCAAGGATTCTTTCAACAAGCTACTCCTAGCTTAACAACCCAAGTATTCTTTCAAAAGCTTTTTTAGGTCACAACTGTTTCCCAATGAAACTAAAGACTGGTTACTCACCAGCCTTTTACACAATTAACTAATTTGCAAGAATAAAGTACAAGAGTGTTTCACAGAACTAAGTGTATGAAGGATTGTACAAATATGAACAAACACACTAAGTTGGGAAAGACAAAAGGACCAAGGTCTGCAAGGAGCAGAACAACAAATAAGGCCTTTGTCTTAGAGAAGCAATGAAAGATTAAGAGAATTTTTTTTATCACGGAGAATGTGTATTCTTGAAAGGCTTCTTCTTATTGAAAGGTGAATCTCTTCAAGTATATATGGGTCACTTAGATGACTGTTGATGATCTGAGAAAGAGATATGAACGTTAGAAACTCTTTGAAGGAATTTTGCTTTGAGTGCAAGTACCAGACTTTTGATGTTTCTAAAGAGATGCCAAATAGTCTGGTAAGGAACTTTGATACTTGCATAAATAAAGTGTTCCTTGAGATCTTTAGTGAATAAAGCTAATTGTTGGCTTCATTTCTTCTAGTAAACACATAGAGATCAATGATGTAATACTTCTGATTTATTCTGACACATAAACTGACTTTGTTCAGCTTTTCTGAAGTGTGCAGAGTTGTTACGTTGAATTCCTCAAAAACTACATTAGTTGGTCTATTATTTTGTCACTTATTCTTGTTGATGATAAGCACGTTCTTCTTGATAAGGGCCTGACTTCCAATGCATCATTAGAAGGGTTTTAAAATGTTGTGATTTGTACTTTGAAGTAACGTTCAAGTTACAAGTTCTTGATGCTTAATACGTCTCGAATTCTGTTGATTCATATAACCGAGAAATCTTGAACCAGACTTTTCGGGTAAAGTCTAAAATTTAACTTTTAATGGATCAGACTTTTGATTTTATGTGTGCATTTAGTATATAATTCCTAAAACACTTAGATGGACATGTTAGATCATACATAAGTAGACTTTATTTAATTTCAAATACGTTGATATGTGTTATTAACAAATCCAGGGTCTGGTTATCATAATGCAATTTAGGGTCTAGTCCAGAGATATTATCAATGTCTTTTTCCAACTAAACTTGATCTCAACAATTTCCCCCTATTTGTTGATAGCAGACATCAAGTCTTTTTCATAAATGAAGTCCAAGATTATTTTAGTATAAAGGAGGATGATACAGACTTGTATATTATCAAAACACTTGATCACATTCCATATTAGAACATACATACAAGAAGTTATGTGATAGAATAAATGTGTGAACAATATCAGAGCTTAAATAAATTTATGATGTGATATCCCAGCGCTGTTGAGGGTGTGGAGTGATCGCCGGTGCATGGGCACGGACATGGAGCGGCTCCTGGCAGGCTTCCAGCTGGGAATGTGATATCCCGGGCACTGTTGAGAGCGGGGAGTGATCGTCGGTGCATAGACACGGACAAGGAGTGGCTCCTGGCAGGCTTCCAGTGGGAGGGACACATGAACAAACCGAATACATACCAGAATTAGAGGGATCCAAAGACTGTATAGGTATGGGACTATACAGTCGAGGATAACTTAAAGGAATGAATTCGTACTACCTATACCAACAAATGCATTAGCCTTTTCGGTGGCCTATCACTTAAGGACTCTGAATTCTGGGATGGGTGACCTGTTGGGAAGTTCTCGGGAAGTGTGTGATTGAGGACAAAGCACACTGGAAAGATCTCATGTTGGTTTGTGGGGATAGACATTCATTCCTGAAAAGCGGCCAGGGCGTTACATATGACATTCAGGAAGATTAGAGCATTTGAAGAAATATTAATCATTGATATTAGTTCATTTGTCATTTAAAAAATTTAGTTTTCTTATTAGAGCATTAGAAAGACAACATCAGATCAAAGCATACTATTCTTATGGTTAATTTCTGTGAAGTCGACTTACAATCTTTTACTTCAACAATCAATTTTATGGAATTCATATTTTGTGCGTTTGTTCTGGAACAATGTTGTGCCTCTTAAAGTCGTAGGATTTAGATGAAGGCTAATTCTTGATCGAGTTCAAACTAAGAACAATTTAGCTTCATGTAGGATTGTGTTTGATGATTCTTCAGACTTATGTGTCTTCTGTGGTGAATGCGAGGAGAATTATTCTCACATTTTCTTTTCGTCCAAAGTTTCTTATTCATTATGGCAAATGTGTTTTATTTGGTTGGCTATTGCTCGGTTTTATATCATTGTGGTAAGGAACACTTTGAATGTAATTTGGGATATACGTTTAATAAAGTGATTCAATTTGGGTTGGTTGCATTGTGATTTGCTACTATTTGGACTATTTATGATGTAAGGAATGACGTTGTCTTCATATGAGGAAATGTGAATGTTGAGAACATTTTTAAATTGGTCTAGTACAGATCTTGACTATGGTTTAGGTTTCGCCTAAATAGGTTCTTTAGGAGCTTTGTTGAATGGTATAAGACGTCTCTGTTATGTTTTTCAAGACTGTAATTATTTTCTTTTTTTATATGGGGTAAGGTACCCCTTATATCTCTATTAATATATTGATTTCTCTTTTGCTGATAAAAAAGAAAAAGTGATAAAGTTTCCAAATTAAAAAATCAATTAGAGATAATAATGTAACAAGTTTTTAAATTTTTTAGGAGATAAGATATCATTTTTAGTAAAAATAGAAAGGAATATAATTAGTTGTGACCATCCAAATTTAATGAAGGGATAATATCAATTTAACTTAAAAATATTAACATGTACTAATTTCTATCTTATCAAAGTTGATATCTTATATCTTTTTAAAAAAATAATATCTTGTATCTAATTTAATAACTCTTATTTAATTTAATATCCTTTATCTAATTTAATATTTCCACTGCACAAAATTAAATCATGCAAATAAAAAACAAGAGGATGTGACACTTCATATCCAGGGTTAAATCATGTTCATTGTTTTTGACTTTTTTTTCTCTTTGAGATCAACATAGTTATAAAAATACCACCTTCTCTCATAAAAGATAGAATGATAATAATTTATAAAATTAAAGATATAAAAAGAAAATATTTGAAATAAGAAGAAAAAATAAAAAAATAACTAGAATTTTTTATTTTGATAAAAATATTTAATATAATTATACAGTATAATTTAATATTTAATAAATTATAGAAACAACTTTATAATCTTCAAAACCTAAAATGTTTTTAAAATCAAACTAAGTGTTTAGATTTAATAAGATTAAATAAAAAATTTAAAACGGATAAAAGAATTTGAGACATCCAATAGTATGTGATGTTAGATCCACCTTTGTACACTGGTAATGAATAAGAAAGAAAAAACACTAATCTATCATTAGAATTTAGGAAATAAAACATTTTAGGAAAATGAAATTAAATTCACTATAACACATAAAACTAAACCATTGTTAGATTCAGAGAGCATTTTCTACTCGTGTAATAATCCAAGGAATTGCAGTACTCTTAATCCATTATGAATGACAGTCATTGCGAAATATGAACAAAATCCTTCAAACTCCAAAAATAAAAATTTTGTTTAGAAAAATTAAATTCTTTTATCCATTTAAAAAATTTAATAGTATTGTTGGAATTAAAATTTAAAACGTAGTTTGATTTTAAAAACATTTTCAATTTTAAAAATTGGATAATTGTTTCTATAATTTATCATAAATTAAATTATATTGCGCTACATTAAATAATTTTTTATTAAAATAAAAATTCTAGTTACTGTTATTACTTTTTCTTTTATTTCCTATATCTTCTTTTTATAGTCTAAAATTTTCTAAAAGGTAAACCTAAAATGCAATTTTTTAGTGAACCTAAAATTTTCATCAGCTACAAGTTATATTTCTTAGATAGGACTTTTGTTGATCCTTAAATTTTCCAAAAGGTGAGAAAATAAAAGTAAAGACAAGTTGTAATATTATTTCTCAAGTTCCAGTTACGTGCAGAGTGTTTCAAGAGAGGCATGCACTTGTTTAACTTACTGGTTGTATGGATACAAATTCACGGAGTTTTGACTGTTTCGAACTGTATAAATGATCAATATTAACCCTTAAATTTATTTA
This sequence comes from Clitoria ternatea, assembly GCA_037962975.1. Lineage (NCBI taxonomy): Eukaryota > Viridiplantae > Streptophyta > Magnoliopsida > Fabales > Fabaceae > Clitoria > Clitoria ternatea. The sequence continues at coordinate 284,476,687 of CM075670.1, forward strand.
TTTCCTTAATTACATTTCTCAAACTAGAAAACAAACGGACACTACATGGGTCACCGTAGCCTATCTAGATGGCTATATCAGTATCGATCACTATTAGAGGTTCTGAGGCATAACCACTCTATATGTCTTTCGCATTCAACGTCAGAACATGGTACTTACTCCCCACTTTTCTTTTTCTCTACCTTACACTCTGACATTTTTTGTTTCATCAGACGATTTATTTGAGTTTATTCTATACTGTTATTCACTCAATTATGGGCCAATCTCCATTGGTAAACCGAGAAAATCAAATTCTCAACCCTCACAAAATTTTTATTATAATTTTATAAACTTCAAAAGTAGTTTTCATGATTTATCATTCATTTATTTTGCTACTCATTTTACACCTTTTTACCTATGCATATACAAGTGCCGTATGTTTCGAATTTACTCTGATGATATTGACACCTAAGTTATCTAAATGAAGATATCATACAACTCATACATATTCCAAGCATTAGCATACATGTATGCATTATCGCTCTAATATAACACAAGCCACATAAGGTGTATATCCCCCTCACAAGCTTAAAATTATCATTCTGGTCCCTATTGCACCTTGTCATCCCTCTCCCCACCATAGATGCATATGAATCTCTTCACCATTTTAAATCATATATTTGTATCTAAATTCCATGAACGTGTCAGCATGTAATTGCATATATGTTCAAATGAATAATTGATAATTTCATTCACCTTTTCTTTTTCCAAACTTATCATTTAACGCCTATGGATCACCGCAACTTGAAATAAAAATAAGTTGTTGGTATGACACGTATTTGATAAACATAATACACTTTTTATAAATAAATTTTGAGAGATTTTATTGTTTTAAGTATAAATAAAAATATCTTCTTGTTAATACCGTTAAGTTTTACATACTAAAATTTTAAATATATTTTAAAAACAACTAATGACTTTTATTCAACTTTCTTAAATATAAATAAAAGTATATTTTTTAATGTCATTAAATATTTATATGTCAAATACCCTCTCTATTTTAAAACTATTGTATGATTAAATATGTAATTATTTGAACTAATATAGGTTAAAATAACATTATTTAATTTTATCAACAATAGATAATGTTTCAATTTTTTAAGTTTTATTCATTGGTTACATAAAAGATAATAGGATATAAATACATTAATTATAAAAGTATCCAATTGAAAATATAAATTAATTAATTTTAAACTTCGAAATGATAATAGTTTTAGAATAAAAAAACTAAAACGACAATAATTTTAAAATAGGTGAATTATTTATTAATATTAATATATATAACAAGATTTAGACAAATCACTTCGTTTGTAATCAGAATCGAGGGATCAATTACATATGGTCTTGGTCTCAATATCATGCTTTACATCTCTAAAAATCATTGTTATAACTTAATTAAGTCATTTGCATGATTTTTATACTTCCTTAAGAGTTTGCTTTAAACTAATGTCTTAATTATGCGAGATTCAATGGTTAATTTATCAGGAACACACATTCAGTAGAGGATTTATGTTCATCATTCAAAAATAGCCAATGCACATGACTCTGACATTCTTGGGTTCATCATGAACTTGATATCCTTCTTAAAACTATATATATACACACATACATAACCCATTATTTAAGCGATTGGAACAATAATACCCAGCTAAATTTGTCACTAAATCCTGAATTATAATTATATAAATCATATCCTTATATTATATTAAAAATATACTTATTTTAGAGTAAACACACTATGATAGTCAGAGTGCTATTCACTTAACAAAGACCCATATTTATCATGTAAGGATGAAATACATTGATATTCACCATCATTTTGCACGGGAGATTTTGGAAGAATGTAAAGTCATACTTTAAAGATCCTAATAGTAGTGAATCCTGTAGATATGATGACAAAGGTGTTGTCAACGGTCAAGTTTCAACATTGCTTAAACTTGTGATCTGACCGGTATCCGGGGTCAATAGTTGACCTCTTTCTGACCGGGGTCTAATATAGTCTCACGTGTTCTCTATTTTACACCGTCTAAATGGAGTACGCTATTATGTACCTAGGTCCGGTGGGGGAGCCTAAGTTCTTCACTTTAAGGGGGTGAAATGTGTTTTATTTGAACTAATATAGGTTAAAATACCATTATTTATTTCTATTGTTTTATTAGTAATAGATAATGTTTCAATTTTTTAAGTTTTATTCATTGGTCAAATAAAAGATAATAGGATAAAGATATATTAATTATAAAAATATCCAATTGGAAATATAGCTTGATTAACTTTAAACTCTGAAATAATAATAGTTTTAGAATAAAAAAAGACTAAATTAACAATAATTTTAAGATAGACCAATTATTTAATAATATTAATATATTTAGACGAACCACTTCACTTGTAATCAGGATCGAGGGATCAGTTACATATGATCTCAGTATCTTGCTTTACATCTCTAAAAATCATTGTTATAACTTAATTAAGTCATTTGCATGATTTTTATCCTTTCTTAGAGTTTGCTTTAAATTAATGTCTTAATTATGCGACATTCAATGGTTAATTTATTAGGAACACACGTTCATTAGAGGATTTATGTTCATCATTCAGAAATAGCTAATGCGCATGACTCTAAAATTCTTGGGTTTACCATGAACTTGATATCCTTCTTAAATATATATTTAAGCGATTGGAACGATTTGTCACTAAATCCTGAATTATAATTATGTAGATCCCATCCTTATATTATATTGAAAATATAATTTTTTAAGAGTAGATACACTACGATAGTTAGAGTGCTATTCACTTAGCAAAGAACCAGGTTTATCATGCAATGATGAAGTACATTGATATTTGCCATCATTTTGTACGTGAGATCTTGGAAGAAGGTCGAGTCCTAGTTCAGAAGATCCCAACAATAGAAAATCCTATAAATATGATGACAAAGGTGTGTTGTCAACGGTCAAATTTTAACATTGTGTAAACTTGATTAGTATTATTAAAAGTTGAAGATCAATAGATGAATACACTACTAAATTGGTTTGCAAGAGAAGATTTTGACAATATAAGATGTGGAACCTTCCTAAGGTAAAGTTTTGTTATTTAGTGGGAACTCCCACAGTGAAAATATTGAAGGGTGGGGGCGCTTCCTAGCCTATATAAGGAAACCTCCTTTCATTGTTTTATCATCCCATAGGTTGTTTATCTATTTATAAATGCTTTTGTTTTATCTTTTTTCCTTTGTATTATTTCTTGAATGAAATATTAATTGGGTGGTATTTAAGGGCATAATTTTGGTGTTTTTTATTGGTTTTGATAGCTTAATTGTTTAAGATTCCTTCAGTATTTTCTGGGAATTTTAGTAAGTGTATAATTATATCAATCACATATGATGAGTTTCTAAAATCAAATAATATTTTTAGCATAATTTAAAACATAAAACATGATCTGATACCAATTGAAGGAAATGTTGTGTATAAATTATGCATGCTAAATGATAAACATATGTAAAGGAGATATATAAAACTGATTCGAGATGTTTTGAATGTTAAGTTGTTCTATAACTTATTCAATTCTTCCTTCAGACATAAATTCTTTAAGATTGTTGAAAAACATAAGTAAATATAAGAAGACTAAGGTATGTGTTGACAATATTCTAAAAGGATTTATGCGCTGAATCATGGAATCTCTCATGATGCAACAACCTTATCTAGCCAAAGAGGCAGAATAAAAACTTGAAGTTTCAGAAGTGTTCAAAACATGCATAGCAAAAATAAACATGATCCATTGTGTTTAAATTATACATGTAAAATTGACAGATGTATATATTGCAATAAAAAAGTGACCTGTGGTACTTTCTTGATCTTTATAATTCTTTTTCCTTCAAATGGATGAAGATTCTATGTGTATCCACACTAAGACCGATCTTTGTTTGCAACACTTTGAATGTAAAACCTTCTACCAATAGAATGTATCAACAGAGAGACAAAATTGTTTTCTTGTTTCAGATAGTGCTATGAAAACTACCCTTTTCTTTCGTAAAAGGAATATGTAAAACTCTGAATGGTCAAACATATATTTATACATAAAATTTCAATGTTTTAATTTTGAAATGATATGAAACAATTTTAAACATTTAAAAAATCTTTCAAACTATTTTTCACTGTTGCAATTAAATATATACACACACACACACACACACACATATATATATATATATATATATATTCCGTCAGTATATAATATATATTATTTATATTCTTTATGCTAGCAAAGAATACAATAACATTTCACTTTTAAGAAAAATAATTTATTTGATAAAATTAATTCTTTAATTTAATTATCAAATAAAACATATATTCCTTTAACAAAGGTCACAACACTTGTTAGTGTGTGACGTCGTAGGTTCAATACTAAACTGGTAGTAAATTAATCAAATTATCTTACTAATCAAGGTTATCGTCTAAGAACACTCCTTAACATCCACATAGTATGAAGTAATGTATTTTACTTTTAATAACCACTAGAAGATTTATATAATATTTCTCTCTATCTTTATAGCTCTAAATTAACCCTAGAGTTTGGTATTTTGTCAATCTAATGAGTTAACTTATATGTAACGGCTTAGAAACTCTTTTCTTTATTCATTCAATTGCCTTGGCCGAGGTCTCTATTTTGTCACAGAGCTTAAATTCATTACCAAGAGTTGATAGATTCCTTCTTGATTAAGTATTTAATTATACCCAATAACCATTCAACTAATACCTTTAGGCATTAGGTGTCCCAAATCAAAGTATAATATATAACTTGTTAATTACTATGATAATCTTGGGTCAAAAGAAATTATCATATTTCTTTACGAGAATTTTCCTATTGAATATTTAAAAGGTAATGTTAGCCATTAGGAATTCTCTTTGAGCCATTTCAATGATCATATCCCCATATGTATCATTTATATATCTAATTAATAAATGAGATCTATTAATCTTTATCCCACTAAAGATCATTACATATATATTGATCTATCTAGATTACTGATATCCTATTTTAATAATTATAAGATCAAGAACAATTTAAATTAAAATTGTAAAAGACCCATTTCTCATTATTATATTCTCTACTATAATAACAAGTCTCTAATTTTAATTAAGAACATTACCGTATTAAATTAAACAATTAATAAATATGATAATAAAATTATAAATATAATCTTATTTACACTAACATGATGGATTGAATCTTGGACATACATTAATTATTACCAACAAAACTAACAAGAAATTATATGTAACTCAATAGAAGGAAGGAGAAGAAAAAGTTTATATTGTATTTGAAAACAAAATTGAGTGTCTTTAAATAAGAAATGAAAAGACATGCTTGACATCTATTGAAAGACACATCTACCATAGAAAAATGTCTGTTTGCAAACCTATGTGGTTGTTTGAAAATTAACATGCACATCTACTAAATTTTGATGAGAAAACATTGTTCAAACAACATGGTTATTAAAAACGGTAATCTTTTAATTCAAATTTTAAAACTGAATTTTTTTAAATAAACCTCAAAATTATAATAGAACCTATATATATATATATATATATATATATATATATATATATATATATATAAAAGACATTAATAAACAATTAAATCAAATTTAAACTTTGACAATTTAAAACAGATGAAACTCATATCTTTTTAAACCAAAGTTAACCTATTTACATCTCTACTTATATTGGAGATCGATGATTGGAGAGTTGATTTGTTGGAGGTTATTATCATTGAATGCATTGGTGCTCATTAAGCCTTCAAAGTTAGTAAGAGTTATTTATTGGGTGGCCACCACATGATGTCGGGGAAAAGGCACATTCATTTCGAACGAGGCTTGTCTTGAGGGGAACAACCCACTTCATGCTCATAACTCTTTATACTGCCAGAGAAAAAAGATTCAACTTAAAAGCCAATTATAGTGTCCCAAGTTGATTTGCAGTGGATCAATAAATGTATGCTGCAATCACGAGGTAGAAGTCCGTTGAAAAACATTACACGAGATGTCCTTATCCTTATTTCATTTTATAATTTTGAAGGTAATTATTATTGAGACAAATTTCCTGTTTCTATTTCTATCATTCCTTCTACCTAATCGGATGATTGATATTTAATTACAGACATTTTTAAACCAGTTTAAATAACATATATTAAAAATTTGTTTCTGGTGAATCCGTTTAAAAAATTCTAATTGTCAACCAAATAAATATTTTTGTTTATCTGATAACGAATTGTAGAAATAGCTAATATTAATTTTATTAATTCAATATATCTTTTTTCTTCATTGAGCCCAACATCAATTTGATTACCAAAATAGACATTTCATCTAATTAGTTAACTTAGTCCAAAGCAATCCTAAATCCTCTTAGGAGGTGAGTTCTCTTTTCAGTAACCATGAGTGATGATGAAAATTGTTCTGCGCATTCAACAAAAGCCACCATGTTCTGTATCAATGCTTACCATTCCTAATTGAAATATATGGTTAAATTAATCATTTCATTTCATTCCTATACTTGAATCTCATTTACAAAAAAATTAAAACGTGTAAATTTTTTTGGTGTAGAGACTCCTTCATAAATAAAAATCAAGTACAAGGATAAACTATTAATTTAACCTTGGAAAAGACGAAACATGAGGTTCCAGCAGAGGGGACAGTCTTCCCAAAATTCTTTTTTGTTTAAACTTATTTCATTTCGGTATGGTATTCCAACTTATGCACAAACAATTAAATTACAGTGAAAGTCTTCATAATATTGTCTATGGTTTTGGAAAAGAGGCCTCATCTAGAATTATAATAATAACAATAATAGTGACTCTATTCCTTCATGACAAAAAGTTAGGCAAAAGTATATAGCTGCCAAACTCTAGGACCCATGCACTTTTTTATTTCTGAAACAAATCATAATCGTACACTATCTTCTCCCTAGCAAGCAGTTACATTGTTTGTTTCTCCCTTTTGATCTTCCACCTCATTAATTCTCATTTTGTAAAATAAATGATTAGATTATCAATCCAGTGGTGTTTGATAATATCAACCTTTTGGCTGATGTCAATGTGACGAATTGTATATATAGGGTCTATAGTTCAGTTTTATTTTGACTTTGATTTAAATTTGAAACCCATTTTGATTTAAATGATAATAGTAATAAAGGAATCGTCCTACAATGTATATAGTGGTTGCTACTATAGGCAAACAATAGTAGACAAAAAGGAATAATTAAGAGGGTGGGTGAAAGCAATGGGAACTTGTATTTTTTTCTGGTTTAAATCGCTTGAAAGGTAAGGGTAGTAGGACATGTATACATAGATAATGTTCCATAAACACGATTGGCCCTGCCATTTCTTGTTGTAGGTGTAGTGGACTACTCCTTTTCAAGGATTTTCCTTCATGTTCTTATTAGTGTCCTACCACATGGATCCTAATCAATTAGAATCTAAATTGTAATAAGCAAAGAAAGCTCACATGTAATTAAATCCACATAATAGGAATCTACAGTTTTTTTTCTTATAATGCCTATTTATGAAGTGCATACACATCCAGATATTTTGAGAAATTCCAACCCGGGTAGAAAATTTTCACCTTCTTTTACCTCTTGCTGGAGGTGAAACTTATGCATCAAATAGGTAGAAATGATTTTTTAAAAAATGCTAATTTTATGTATAGTTCATGTCAAATGTTCCCAAAACTACATGAATATGCTCTAAATGCTAGAATGTAAAGTTTTCTCCTTAATTTGTTTTTTTTAAACCTTTTGACAGATATATGTATATCTAAGTGAAGTACAGATTTGTTTTGCATTAGCTGAGGTCCCTTCTGTGGTGGTCTCTACCGAACAAGAAAGAGGACCCTTCATAAAAATGCACACCATAAATAAAAAGAAGAAATTAAAACATATAAATGCACTTAAAAGTAGACAAGGAATGTCACGAATAAGGTCTCTGAATCTAAGTACAAAGGAACCCCACTTGAGCACATAAATAGTTGTGATTTTATGTCAACTAAAATAATAATTGACACATTGTCCACTCCATCTCGTGGGATGTTTGGTTTGTGCCCACATGTTTTTGGTCTAATATATTTCCTCAATGTGTGATCATGCTTAATTGATTTTAAGCTTTCGGGACATGAAAGGGATCAAATCAATATCATACTGATATATACATCATCACAGGATTGCTCCTATTATTAGATTTTAACCCATTTCAAGCCTACTTTTTTGTGGTCCTTCAAGTAGTTGAGAACAATCGAATGAAAGTGAGTTGTGAGCCCCTTACGACTAGACAGTTTGTTTTAACAATGACATCTTCAAGATCTAATTTGGAAAAAAAACCAATGACAACTTATAAATAAGTTAGTGTAATGACTAATGAAAATTATTAAGTAGCAAGGTTGAATTTATTTATTTATCTCAATTTTTTAATTTAATCCAATTTAATTAAGTTGTATTGATTTATTTTAATAATCAGATCAAACTGACACAATCCAACCCATGATTGATAATAATCGAATCAAATATCAAATTTGAAACTCATAAATTTAAATGCATATCTAATTTTATATTATTATTATTATTATTATTATTTTATATTTTTATTTCACACTATTTATCCTAATGTTAAGGTTTTTTTTTGGAGAACCTAATGTTAAGGTTCATACAGAGAAAAAGAATGGGAGGGAACTAACCCAAGCGGCTAAGCCCAAAGGTCCAACTCACTTTACTTATAAGTTAATAAGAAGAACTTTATATTTGTGTGTTAAAAATTTAATGCAAATGACATGATGTGATTTTAATGTAGTTGATTTACACAACATATCTATATTTTGCTTATGGTTATGTTAGATGGTCAAGATTTTTAATATGAAATTTGTAATGTTTAAAGTTTTTATATTTATATTTTTATAAAATTTGTAAAAGGTTACAACTAATCGAACATTCGATTTTCTAGTACATTACAAATTTACTTAGATTGAATTTTAAAAGCAATTACACAAATCCAAACTAATCTAATCCTATTAACATTCATTTCATCAATTTTTTTTTACTAAAATTTAATCCAACTCGAAACTTTGCACAACCCTGCTAATGATTTGGGCTTCATTTGATTGAGGGGGAAGTGAAATGTCTACCGTGTAAGGAAGGTATTTTACAGTATTCAAGTGTTTAATTAGCACCTTACACGTTTACCCAAAAAGTTACACTTTACAGAAACAGATAACTTAAAATCAATAATATAATTTCTAAATATGTGCACCAATAAACTTGGGTGAAAATCAATCCAATCCAGAAATTTGAAGAGTTTTTAATTGGGGGTGATTACTTTAGGTTTATTTATTTTAATAGAACTATGGAATTACTCTATATTAGTAGTCTTTTTTTTTAAAAAAAATATTATATGCTTACATACATACTATATTTCTTTCTAATAAATAACTTTTAGATTGTAACGATGGAATTCATAAGGACTTCATCTACAGTCTTTTTTTCCCTTACTCCAAAGATTTTGAATGTACGTCATTTCGGTTTATGAGGACCACTGTAATCTTAATTGATCGTGTTTTATTTTGTACCCCATGACACCTTAAAAGAAGTCGTAAGTACAATAATACGCGTAACGTAATATTATGTACATCTTTTTTTGGGTCAATAATTAACATTTAGAGAAAGCCCAACCGCATGTCAAATGGAATAATAATTTGAAATGAAGAAATTCGATAATGCATATCAAGATAAAAATTATCTCCGGTATTTTATAAAAGCAAAAAAAAAAAATCCAATTTTTAGGTTTCTAACATAAGTAAAATTTGACTAATTTTACACCATTAAATGTTATATGGTCACCCTTATTTAATTTTTGATTTCTTTAACTTTATTTTCATTTTATATAGCAGTGACAATTTTGAGAACTAAATTTTTTAATGAAATCAAGACAATTAAATGAGTTTTATTAGCTTTCTTAATAAGTATAAAAGATTTATTTTTGTTTCTATTAGAGACAAGAGAAAATATTGTTTAAAAAAAATCAAAAAGTTAGTTGTTTGTTTTTCTTTTTTTATTTGGCAAACAGTTGTTTGCTTTTCTAAGTTAGTTATTCAGTTTCAGTTTGATTTGGACTAAACCCAAACATGTTTTGGTCCAAGAAAGATCCAAAGAAATTCGACCTACAAAACGAACCAAATACAATTCCAGTTCTTAGGCGTTTTTTATTTTTCAACAATTCGCAAGCCCGTTCTGTCTATCATTTACTTAAATTACGACTTTCAAAGGTCCAATCAGATTGGACATTGAGTCTTGGGTTTTAAGCATAAAATGAATCATGGTTCCAAGAACATGACCTAAAGAAAATCCAAAACAAACAGAACTAACCCATGGCTTCATCGAAGATGCATATTTGTATATTCCCTCACTATTTGGACTAAAAAAAATATTACGTTTGCTTTCAGTTTTGAAAGAATTAACACTCCAATTGTTTAGGTGAATGTGGGTGAACTTTTGCATACAGCAGTAAGAAGCAAAGTTTAGCCTACTTTGACAAAAGCGGTGCATTTATTTGTATTCTGAAAGAGTATGATTCACAGTATATTTTAAATAACTAAAAGCTTATTTTACTAATTAAAAATTTCGTTTAAGTAAACTAGACATATTTGATGAAGTGACCTTTTTAGTGATGTATCTGGATGGAAGCGGTGTATTTATTTGTATTTTCCTCAATTTTTTTCCATTTAATTAATTTCCACTGAAATTCCAAACGAAATTGGATGGAAGGAATTTAATTCCAGCTGATAATAGATGGAAAGTACTGTTTACTGATGTTTGGATGAAGATATTTTATAGGGGGTGAGAATTTTAAATCTGTGCCACGGAAATTATCTTCCCTCTCAGATCGTGTTATTTGAACAGAAAGTTATTAGGTTGCTGTTGGACGAGATCTTCCTCCATTCCTCTTTCTTACTTCATAGTATGATCGGTTCATTAACCACAATATCAACATCCCAAACACTTACTAATCTCCTCAATTTTCACAAAGTTTCAGTTGAAGGCAACCCATTAACTCAAAATAGCTTCCTGCAAGTGAAACACCTTCAAGGGACTAAGTCAAGTATCAATCATATCCAAGCAACATCCATCCTCGAGAATCTCATCAGCAAAAACGGTGTTTTTTTAATAAAATTTTTGAAAATCTATATGAAATTTCTTCTAAGAATCTGTTTATCTTGTTCTGATTTTTTCTGCTGGAATATCTTATAGAAACATTAGAGGGGGGGTTAAAAGGGTGTGGAGGCAATGAATAGAGGTGCCACTGCCGCTATTCATAGATCCCTGCCACAGTATTGAACGGCCATGGTGAGCGATCAGAGGGTGCATGCTGAACCAACATGTTGAAATGTTAGACATGTTAAGTGTTATATATTTTTTAAAATAAAATATTAATATATTACAAGGGTAATTTTGTCCACTCAATTTAGTAAACTAATACATCATTATTTTCATTTCTGTTTCTACATCCAAACAGTCCTAATTTCTATTCAACTTTGATTCTATCTCTTTCCATTTTCTTTCTTTCTCTTCTATTTTTTTTTACCCTATTTCCTTCCTCCATTGGTGTGCCAAGGTGTATTAAATCCATGCAATAGTTATATTGAAGCATTGAGTGTCGCAAGTTATTCGCTTTAAGTCTTGCTTGTCATATATGTTGGGAAAGAAGCTGAAAATAAAATTATCTCTTTGAATCTTTTTTGGTTTGATATACTATATTTAGCCTTGACCTGAACAAAACTCAACTGTAGACAGACAAAGTTCTCCTTATCTAAATTTAACATAATTGCATTTCCTACCATTCGAACTTAAGACTACCAAGTTAAATTAGAACAATCCTTTATCTACTTTTTGATATCATTTGAATCTGTTTATTTATTTATCTCATTTTAATCTCATGATATTATTTTTTCATTAAATCAATGGTCAAATTTTTAGGTATATTGATGCAAACTGGAACTAGTCTTGTACTCTTCTTTAACTCAAACAAGTCAAATTCATTGTTCTTCCCTTATACTCACTGGGTTTGTATTCAACACAACCAATTAAATCGGAAAACATGTATTCATCTTCCGATATGCTAGCCAGATTTCTATCTCACGGTCTAGCAACTAACCTTAACAGGAACCTTAGTGAAGCAAATATTGGATCAACAGAGGATCAATGCCTTGGACAGATCCCAAAATGTCTATATTGGCAAAATCACCAATTCACTAGCCACAACTTCATCACTAAGGTATTTCATTAGTTTATGCACAAGATTGAATACGATTTAACAGCTGATGGTACGAGTAGATTGCAGTTTGATGATAATTTGGTATGAACATAAATAAGGCTGAAAAGTTTTAGATTGAAGAATGATCTAACAGTGCTAGTTTCAAAGTCTTTTAATAAATAGGGATGTTAGACAAACATAAAATCTGTCGACAGGAAAACAATTGAACTACACAAGCATGATGTTAGAAAAAAGAAAAAGTAAAAAACACACATTATAAACATTTGATGCAATTGCTAAACCTTAAGTATGTTAGTCTATCACATAAAATATAGCCTATAATTAGGCATATAAGATCGTTAACAAAAAAAAAATGAGATCAATTACAGTTAAACAACACACTGCACAACCAGATAAAAGCTAGGAACAAAGTAGCACCATGAACCCAACGCCAGCATAGTGTCAAAGATTGAACATTTGCTAAAATCTAATATACGGGATTTGGAACATTTTACACCAATCTACCAAACCAAAAACATCCTACAGCTGAGCATGTCGACCTTTTAATTTGAATAACACATACTGTATAACCAATAACAAAAGATACAAAGTAGGAACCTATGTTGCACAAGTATAGATACGGTATTAGTACCAGGTACGAAAATAATAATATTTCTTATCATAGGTCATTATCATTATCACAAAATGCACCAAATCGAATTTGCCCTACAAGCTAGTTTGAAAGGAAAGTATCACAAGTCTTATAAAAGAGTATTCTGGTAATATTTTTGGCCGGTGAAGAACTAGATTTTCAACATGGTCAAGCAGTGGTTCAAGTGATGCACTTCAAAGAAACTTCAGTTACATCAAAATCCCATAAATTACAAGTGATTAAATGAAAACAATTAAATTGTAGTGAACATTGATTTTGGTTTTACCTTACAAGATTGATAACAGAAATCAATAAGGCAGATATATCTACTTCTTCTTCTTTCCAGGAATTGCAACCCTTTTACCCTTCAAGGTCCTGCAATTATTCTTAGTACGCTGTCCTCTGCAAGGAAGTCCCTGAATATGCCTAATCCCTCTGTAACACTGGATTTCCTTAAGTCTCTTTATATTAAGTGCATTAAACCGTCTCTGAAGAGATTGAACCGTTAGTGACAGAAAAAGAAAAGGCAAAAAAGAAAAGAAGAAGAAGAAGAAAGTGGTGAAAGTGGAAGTACCAAGTCGCCTTCAATCATGTATTTGGAAACTTCGTCTCTGAGAGTAATGAGTTCCTCTTCGGTGAGGTCCTTGGTGATTTTGTTGTCCATGCTGATATCAAACAGGATCTGTCTCGCTCTGTTTCTCCCAACCCCGTGAATGTACTGCAGCGAGTACTCGATTCGCTTGTTGTTTGGAATCTCCACACCACCGACACGAACACACTTTATGCTTAGGCCATTCACCTGCGTAATCCTCGAATTCATGGTCTGTTTTTGTTTTCCTTAACTCTGTGTGCGTGAAACACGAAACCCTAATCATTTGTTTGTTACCTTGGTGTTCGGAACGGGAATTGAGACTCGATTGGGAATGCGACCGTTGGAGATGATAGCGAGTGAAGGTGCCACGGGCATTGCCAGCGTTTGTGCCATGTTCTCGTCGTTACTCCTCTGTCGAATCTATCCATTGCCATTGCCTTATCTATCTCTTCAAGAGTCAAAACCCACTGGATTGAATAGTTGAAGCCCAAAGCCCATTTAGGCCCAATTGATGCACTGTATTTGGGTTTTTTCTATACCTCCAGTCCACCTAAATTTTCTGATGCAAGATAAAACCCAAGAATGGGATTAAAATCACCAGTTATCTTATTGTGAGATGTTTAAAAATAAAATTTCACAAATATTTCAAAGCAGCCTTTTACTGTAAATGTTTTCAGTTAGTAATGGTAATTATCCTCACTGTCATAAAATTTAGTGTAGATTACATAGAGCACCCTTATAGTTTGTCAAAATTACAATAAGGCCCAATGTTATACTTGAACTACAGTCCTCCCGTGTCAGAAACTCCCGTCCTGTGTCTGCTTTATCTGATAGAAAATGTGACATGAACACAAAATCTGCATTTCCTCATGTGACAATTGTGATGCTACTGTGATTTCTGCAATAGGGTGGCTACTAGGAGACTTTTAATTTCATATAGCTTGATGCAAATGTGATTTTTGTTTAACCATTGCTACTGTGATAATGTAAATGATTTGGCAACAAACACAAATTGATTCCACATAATTAATGAGAAATCAACCAGATTTAATGAAGAGAATATTCTGTGTCTGTTACTTCAATAGAAGGGGTGGAGTGTAATTTTCAAATAAGAATGGGGGGACCTTAATTTAGGTGTAACTTTAACGTTGTAATCTTGACAGTTGTTCAGTAATTTACCCTGAAATTTATTTGAAACCACAATTTTCTTTTATAAGTGAATTCACAAATATTATAGTTAAATGAAATCTTCTATTACTCTAACCCAAAACTCTTTTAAGGGATGTTTGGGGTAAAAACTAATTTAACCTCATACAAATAATTTATAATTTCTTATAAGTTTTTTATATTTTAAAATGTAAATTAGAATAAAATTTTATAAAGTAAATATTGTTAAAAAAACTTAAATAAGTATAAGTTATTTATTGAATTACAATTTTTTTTGGTCAAATTTATTTAAACACATTTGATGACATGGGTCTAATAGAAAAGCTTAACACTTTTGGGCTTATTTATCACCGGGCCCAACGTAATTTGATAACATGTGTCCAATAATTTATTTAACACATTTTGATGTAAGAATATGTATGGACTCAAGACCGCGAGGGGAAAAATCACTCAAAGATACATCTAAATAAAATCGCTACTTTTTGTCACCATCAAAAAGAAAAAAGATAAGAGCAAAATATGGTAAAAATGGCACATTCACTAGTTAATGGTGGTTATTTTGGATGGGACTAAAATCTCTTATTCACTACGAAGAAAAATAAAAACCTTATTCAGAAGATAATTTCCAACAACATCGATCTTCACTATCTTAATGTTGAAGAAAACTTTTTCTGTAAATATTTTAAGCTCTTAATAATATAATGGTAAGCAGAAGAATCTGTCAGGTCGAATATTAAAATGATTCGACCCGGGGAAGACAACTGCAAATTGATAGTTAATTATATTTTCCTGGAAAAGAGTTGGATAGGTAATTTTGCAATTAAATAGTAAGTGGAGTACTTTTAACGTTAACAATTAATTGGAGGTTTGAAATATATTTTTATGTGTTTTTATTAATTTTTGTTTATGGTTTTTATTTTTCTATTATAATTTTGGTCATTATGTTATTTATTTGGTTGACATTAGTCCCTAAAAGTATTAGTGAATTACAAGATCTAATCTATTTTGAGAAATTACAAAATAAAATAAATTAAAAAGACTAAACAAAAAACTGATCAAGTAATATTTCTACTGACAATTGTGTTAACAATGTTATATTTAAGATTAATTTTAATATATTTAGAATCAATTTCAATTTATTAAATAACACAGTAATGATTAAAATCAATAAAAAACTAAAAAACTAAAATTAAAAATTGATAAAAAATAAAAGCATATCTAACTTTTATATAAGTGACTTGGAAGAACATTATTTTTTTTGTTTAAATGGATGTAAAGAAAATGAATGAAATTATATTTTAACCACATAAGAAATACGTTAAATTTCTTCTATAATTAATGGCCTATAATAATTTCTTCTATTAATTAATGATAAATCTTTTCCCGGTAGGTTATTGTTTTCATTATAAAAAAATTTAACATATAATTCTTTATTATTTTAGCAATATTTATCAAATTAATAATTTTTATTAAACGTTATATTTATTCTCATTTCCTTTTACGTGAGTAAATGATTAATATTCATCGGATATGTTCCATTTATCTCATTCATCTCTCCCATTTTCTTTCTTTCTTTTTCAACTTATTTCTCGACTCTCCTAATTTCCTTATCTCTTTCTATGTGTTGCACGTTGTTAGGATTTCACGTTAATGCAAGAAAATCCTAACAAAAGGGAGTTGATTATAAAGAGAGAAAAGATAGAAATAAGAGAGAAATATCCCAATTCTAATTTTGCTTGTCTTCAATATTCAATAGGTGGGTACATATACGGGCCAATTAAGAAAACAAAAGGAAATTATAGTGGGCCAATGTGGGCCTAAACACAAACTTCTCAAAAGCTATTTAGATATAAAATTTTTGAGCTACTCAAGTTTCTTGCTAATGCGTTTGGGGCCCGGAGAATTCTAATGTCCACCAAGTTTTCAGTCAACAAAATTCTGACACACTATTAGTAACTGTTTACCAAGTTAATAGGACCCTTAGATTAATCAAATGACACAGATGGAGGAATGGATACCAGTTTAGTGGGTGAGGTCCATTTCAGTAAAATGCCATATTGTAGTAATTACTATTGATGAAAATGCGTAAGTGTGGAGCAGAGTGTGTCAGTTGCGTAAAGATTGAGGGACACGTGTGAGCAATAACGGAGGGATGAGTGCATGTATTGACCGTCTAGGCCTGGGCTTGCCATCAGGAAATGAAATGTTAAGGTATTGTAACAATTATATGAACAATATGAGTATCTTGTTCCCATCGTCTCTCCTCTCTCTCTGTTTTCTCTCATAAAAATTCTCCATCTTCCCCGTCCCTTGACCTTTGCTCTATGTGCATTTTCCTGTGAATAAAACTTTCTATCTCCGTCCACCCCTCTTTCATCCCACCCCGCAAACTATACATCCTTTGTGTTTCATCTCACACCGTAAGCAATATCTTGTTCGTCCCTTTGTCGTTCCATTCATCGAATCATACTGTGTTTTGATGGCCGAGTTCGATGGTTGGAAGAAACAACGTCCCAAAAAGTGGTATGTTATGTTTAAAGGTCGTAAGCTGAAGGTTTACGGTTGTTAGAGAGACTGCCAAATGGAGATCTCTGGGTACCCACATACATGTCATGCCTCATACCATAGCTACGAGGAGGGAAGTCAGGCATGGGAACATCATTGTTCCAGGGTGTCAGATTTGAATGGCGGAGAAGATGTAACCACAGGTGAAGAAGATCCAAGAGATGGAGGTGTCAATCTTACTATACAAACGTGGTTCCTTGTGGGCGTATTGGTTGGGATTAAACTTGCAACAATGATGGTGTAAGCAGGGAGTGCAAGCCACTGGATCTGAAAAAAGATATGTATTTTTTAATGCCTTTTTTTAATGTTAACATCTAAACATTTTTTATTGGGATTTTATAAATATTGTTCTTTGGGGCTTTAACTGTGAGTGTGTAGTTATTTTTTAATTTGATGAAATTGATCGTACTTTTTGCTTTGACCATAATAAAGTTGCAGTTCGATTGGAGGTGTTATGTGAAGTGAAGGTGAAAACATCCGCCCAGTTGATGGTGTTGGTATTTATAACCCTCGTTTCTGGGGCATGGTGAGACTGATAGATACTCTTACATCAATTGGGTCATAAATCTTACATTCATACATTTCCTAATCAATAAAAATTTGAATATCAAAATTGTAGCCTTAAAGTTTATGTTGTTATTTTGGCCATGTGTTGTAGTGCTTTCATTGGTTCCAAATTCATCTTAAAGAAGAAGTTCCTAAGGTTAATGCTGCACGCCGGACTCGTGAAGGTTCAATTACCAAAATCCTATTTTTCTATTTAATAGTAGTTTTTTTCTTTTGAAGTTTGCATTTGTGCTGTTTTCATTTTCAATTCTAAAGTTGTCATGGGATTTTCAATTTTGAAGTTTGCATTTGTGTTATTTGCATTTTCTGTTTAATAATGGCTTTGTACTGTTTTCATTTTCAATTCTGAAGTTGTCATGGGATTTTAGATCTAATTGCATTTAAAAATTCTAAACTGTTTGAGTTTGAGATACCATTGTCTGAAGTTGTCATGGGATTTTGTTGATCACATTTCAACCATGGTGTGAAGTAATTGAGACTAAAAAATGATGTAATGTGCCAAAATGTAAGAAAGCATGAATATAGTTGACTGTTGACACTGGGTCAAGCCACTTTGAATTCTCAACTTTGTGTTGGAAAAAAAATCAAGTTTTGAACTAGACATAAATCTTAAAAATATGGCCCATTGAAATTTACACACACAAGTATAAAATGTAATCTTGTTAACAACTCTACTTTCTTTGCATGTAATTATAATATTATACTAGCCTTAGGAATTTTCTTAATACAAAAGTTACTTTAATACTGAGTTGCAAATAGATGAATGAAATTCTAGTAATGTTTTCTCAATAATGGTACATCTTTGAGTTTCTAATGATATAAAATTTATAGTACATCAATAACTCTCTTATACTTTTAACAAAATCTTGAGCTTATTTTTACTTTTCAACTGTATTTCAAGCTCTGTGTACATTCAATACGGCTATTGTTTCTCTTGTACAATATGTAATGTTCACAAGTCTTACCATTTAGTTACGGAGTTATGTTAGTAGAGGTTTCATTCATCTGTAAAATAATTTGATGCAAATTCTTCTTATTGTCCTTCTTTTAAATTTTTTTTATACTACATGGCATTTGATTTGTTTGCTATTTTTTGTTCCCCTTCAACTATCATGCACCATTGCTGTGTGGGTTCGTTGTACCTGTTTTTATTGAAAATTGAGATGCATTTCTTTCCTTCTTTGTGTAGCCTTAAGTTTATTATTTGCTATTAATATTGTATGGCTCAAACATGGTGTTAGTTTGTGATATGTTATGGCTCTTATTAGTCATGACTCGTAGTTGTGGTTAAAGAACATTTTGATGACATGATTCAAGGTTAGATTGATATATCTGTTGTATATAATTATAAGCTAAAAGGGAATAAAAAAATTGCTATAAAGTTTTCCTTTTGACATTATAGAAATGCATTGTCCAGATAAAAATTATAAATTTTCTGTCTAATTATGAAAGGAAAAAAGTTATTTTGCCAAATTTATTGCCTTCTTAACATGCATATGAATAGGCTGATTAAGGTGGTTTCAATTCCTGTTTGCCGTATTTTTGTTTTGAGTTTATGTTGTTGCAAACCAATTGCGTAGAATGCAAATGATTGGCTTGTTGGAACCACCTTAACTTAATTTCAAGTTTCTAGAAGCTTAGATTTGGATAAATGCAGTTTTGCTAAAAAGTGACGCTATACCCATGGTGGGTTTTGAAGAATTTATGATTCTGTGATAATCCATGTTGTAGTTTACTCACAATGCTATATGTTGTTTCACATCATGGATTTTTAGCTTTTCGCCATTCTTTATAATCTATTACTTTTGATAAAGGTTTATTTAACCTGTGTAATTTTACATAAGTTAATAGATTAAAAATAAAAAAATTTTATTTAAAAATTTTAATATTTATTCATGTTGATTTTTAAGTAATCTTTGTATCATTTTTAAAGAAATAATTCTACTTTAGATATCTTATTATAAGTTAACAATGTCATTATCTCCATGATTCTTTATTTCTTCTAATTTTGTTATTCAGTGTTTTAGTTCTACTACACCATACTCATGCATGTGTTGACTGCCCTGGGTACTTGGTGTCCAACCTATTGATTCATACTGTTGTTGGGTATTAGGAAGCCTTTCTGTGTGTGTGAAAAAATATAAGTATTTTTATGTTAATTTTCTAAATATTACTAAGTTCTTGGTTGATTTCTGTTCTTTTTATGCTTCAATATATTTGTCTTATTGATTAAATTTGGTTACTGGTGCAGGGGATGGTGGTAAGCATGAGTGCGTTTCTCTTTGTGTGTGAAAAAATAAAAGGTTTGTTAAATTAAAATTAGTTAACTAAAATAAATCAATTAAAATAATTTAACTAAAATAAATCAATTAAAATAATTTAACTAAAATAAATTAATTAAAATAAAAGGTTTAATAAAGGTGAACAATTAGTAGAAAACACAGCGGTAGTTTGTTCAAATTTCTCATTTTTTATGACATTATAAAATTGGTAATGTGATTTTACGATAAAGGCATTAGTTTAAATTTGATGGTAATTTAATAATTTAAGTTTGATGGTAATTTAAAAATCTTTGTTTTGGGGAAGTAGGTTTTGGCCGACCATCTAATATTTCACAGATTTCAAAATGATATAAGTACAATAGTTATTTAATATGTTACTGTTTATGATTAGACATTCTCTGGCTAAAAATAGTGACGTGGGGAAATTTTCAGTTCTAAAGTGTGATTCTAAAAGATTTTATATGTGGTATTAGTAATCATTATTTGCAATTAATATAGGCATTAATATAGATATTAATTACACCCAACCAATATTGGTAATTTGAGCATGATAAAAAGGCAACCATTTGTGGAATGAAACTCATACGCTTAGTTAGAAATACATTAACTTACTAGATGGATGGTTTGGGTAATGTTAATCCTAGAATGGGTTCAAACATTGGCCAAGGTTTGCCACCAACATTAGTAGATCAAATGTTAGCATATATGAAACAATTGGCCGATCGCCAAGCATAATTAGAAATGTAAATACATTGGTTGAAAACGGAGCTAGACAACATGCGTATGTCTGTACCTATGCTACCATTCTTGTGTGGGAACCAACATGTCCCAAACACTTGTAACCACTCTGGTCAACAACCACCCCCAAAGGTGGATGTTGAAGATACCTGGTTGAAAGAAAAAGGTAAGTCGAAAGTTGTTGATGTTGACGACTTCAGCATAGACAATTACTTGGCTGATGCATCACCTCATGTGGTGGTGGTGTTGGATGGGAATGAGGTTGATACACAGCAATCCGCGTCAATGAAAAGGAAACGTCCTTTAGCTGTCGGAGGGTGTTACACACCAACCACCTTGCAGGTAAAATAACTTAAAAAAACATGTTTGATATATGATTTGGTTTTGAGAATATTCATTCTCGTTTAATACCATGCAAGGTTTTTTTGTCTTATAATGTGTCATAAGGGAGTTACTCATACTACAAGTTTAGGTAAAAGGACAATAATGTCTGAACCATACTCGAATAACACCTGATTTTCAACTGAAATATGCTCTCGTTTGATCCCTCTACTGTCCCGTCCTAGGTTGAGCCTAACAGGACCTCAACAAATGTTAAGTTAAACCTCTCCACCAGTGTTCCTGAGTCCCTCACTGTCTGATCCGAGACCCACATTATCGTTGACCAGAAGGGCTGCCGGTTTTGTCCTTCCTAAGGTTAATTGTTTATATTTAAGGCATCCTTATTTTTTCATTTTGCATAGTTAGGGTTTATTTCTAATAACTTTTCCACAAACGAATACAGCATCTGAAAAGTAAATTCAAAATAACATCTGATTATGGTTTAAGAAAACATGAACTCATGACTACGTATTATATTTTTGAAGCCACGTTGGACAATGGGTAAGTAGTTTTCATTATTATCTTCCAAATGTCTAGGTAATTCAATAACTAATCTATGCATGGTTAAAACGTTTTAGTGACGTGGTTTTCTCAACCAATAACTTTATGTTACATTGTGGAGACTTTCATTGTCTAGTCCCTGATAGTACGGTCTCTGAAAAGGTGAGCATGAGTGTAAAAAATAGAATATGTAGGGATTTCTATGTTACTTATGGTTACTATTTTGTAGATTTTTTGAATGGTGTCTCTAACCATGCAGATGCCAACCAAGCCAACAACAAGGTTACAATGTTGTGTTTGCCACCTTTGTTTGTTGTGAGGACACTTATCTAGTTTTGTTTGTTTTTTTATTTGTGTTTTGTTTCTTTTTATTTACTTATACTTGTGTGAACGTTTTTATTGAATGAGTAAACATATCAGATATGAGGAACAAACTTACCGATGAGAAAAAAGGTTATTGGCTAAATATGACTATTTTGTTGGAGTTGGAACCCACATTAGGAGCTCTAATGATATATGGGTCATCAGATACCAAAGCACATACGTCAGGGATGGTGACTACTGATTTTGCATTCATCTCCTATCTTTGATAAACCAAACATGAAGGTAGGTGCTCAACATATAAGTACTTTAACACGGTAAGAATATGCACACATGGTAAACCCAATGATTCCATCCCCATGCATGAGCATCGGATCTCGTCAAAACTTTCCCAATGTGAGACGATTCCGTCAACGTGGTCATTTTCTCTGAACGAAACCTTGTAGCTTGTCTAGGATATGCCTCACAAAACATCAACAACTTGATACCCTCTTGACTTTTCCAACAACAAACAAAAGTCACCAAACATTTTTCTTGTATATAGACTCGTACAAAATTTTCCAACAACACAACATCAGTCACCATGATTGGTTCCGCATACATAGACTTAAAAAATCTTCTTCAACCTCGTTGTTACGTGTTTCACATGTAACATCCTAAAAAATTTTATTCTCATGTATAATCATTTTGATTTAGACTATCAATGATATTATCCATTTTATCTCAACTTTCTACATAAATTTTTGGTTAGGACAACATCTTCAATTTAACCTTTTACCATGGTAAATAATTTTAACTTTATACCTTTGGTAAAAGTTAATCAAATAATTTATTACCTATTTCCTTAGTTATTAATTTCCTTGGCTTTTCCAATTACTCTCATCAAATTGCCACATACTCCACTCAAAATGCATCATCTTGTACACATTTTAATTGTTAGTTAGAGTCCGAATTTGGAAATGTGTCTAACTACAAAGTTGTTCCTCTTTTTCTTATCTTTCCAACAAGACTAAATTTGTTAAATTCCATTAAGATATGAGAGAGATATGTCCAAAATACCGAAATAGTGTCAGAATTGATATTTTATTTCAATCATATCATCTTGTACATATTTTAATACCTTGTTAGAGTCCGAATTTGAAAAAGTCGTAAACTACAAAGTTGTTCCTCGTTGTCTTAGCTTTCCAACAAGACCACATTTGTTAAAATCCATTAAGATATGAGAGAGATATGCCTAAAATACCAAAACAGTGTCAGAATTGATATTTACTTCAATCAAACAAACTACATTATGTAGGCTGCGGAAATGGTCAACAATCCAGCTCATTTTTCTCACCTAAAACCTCCATTATCACCATAATTCATGCACCTAACATCCCACTACAATCCCATTATGAAAATCTTGTCCCCCACTTGTCATTTACATCATTAAATCAACACTACATCTTGTTCCCAAGTCTGAATTCCTAGAACAAGCTAAAGTTAGTGAAGTCTCTCTCTTATTTTCTTTCACTTTCTCCATCAATTTCACTCTTGATCTGAAGCTAGGACAATAATACAACACTTTCAACCACTTTAGGAACCTCCATTAAGGTAAGAGGGGACAGGGTTGTGAATATTTGTGAAATGGGTAGAATTGTATGCTGATTCTAGGATTCCAGAATTTATTCGTAACTTGTTGCTCATTTTTGATATTGAAAACATGTGAATTTGACTCTGAATTCTTCATAAAAGTTGTAGATCTTTTTGATATCTGAATTTTGAGACCTAAATCAAGTAATTTGAATAAGTATAGCAAAAGTTAAAGCCAAAATACTACAGCATGTTTGTGTGAAAGATTTATCCTTTGTTTTGTGTATATATTGATTTACTGGGAACTGTACGTGCATAATCAGCCTTGGATGTCTTCATGAAAGTTGTAGATAATTAAGTTATGGATCTTTAGAAAGTGGTTTCACATTAAAATAATTTTTGTAGCTCAAGTTATGCTCATAATACTGAAGTATGTACAAGCTGTAAACCTGTGAACTTGAAATCCGTATCTTATTGTTAAAATTGGGCATTTTGTAGTAAGAATTAGTGATCAGTGTCTTCATGAAAGTTGTAAATCTTTTTGTTATGTGAATTTTGAGACCTGAACCGATTGATTTGAGTATGTGTAGCAAAAGTTATAGCCAAAATACTACTGTATGTCCGAGTGAAAGATTTGCTTCATGTTTAGTGTATATTTTGATATGCTGGGAATTATACATGCATAATAAGCCTTGGATGTCTTCATGAAAGTTGTAGATAATTAAGTTGTGGATTTTTAGAAAGTGGTTTCACATCAACATAATTTTTGTAGTTCAAGTTATGCTCAAATTACTGAAGTATGTGCAAGCTGAAATTCTGAAATTTTGGAATTTTGGAAATCCGAATTTGTTTTCAATACTGGGAATTTTGTGGTATGAATTAGTTGTTTGAGTCTTCATAAAAGTTGTAGATAATTAAGTTGTGGATTTTTAGAAAGTGGTTTCACATCAAAATAATTTTTGTAGTTCAAGTTATACTCAAATTACTGAAGTATGTGCAAGCTGAAATTCTGAAATTCTGGAATTTTGGAAATCCGAATCTTGTTTTCAATACTGGGAATTTTGTGGTATGAATTAGTTGTTTGAGTCTTCATGAAAGTTGTAGATAATTATGTTAAGAGTATTTTAGAACTGGTTTCATGCAAAAATCATTTTTGTAACTCCAGAAACACTGAAATTACTAATATATGTACGTTTTGAAAAACTCACCTTGAGGCAGTGTGGTATTTCGTGAATAAGTAATATTTCTGTTTGGAATTTGAAACTGTGTTCTTCATGAAAGTTGTAGATAATTGTATTATTGAGCTATAGAAAGTAGAATCACCTAAAAAGGAGTTGATTTGCCCATGTTATGACTGTTTTGCTAATGTATGTTGCTGTTGGGGATGCTGAAAGTCACTTAGAATGGCTATTTTGAAAGAAAATGATATTTTCTCTATGTATAAAAATTATTTATTAAATTATTGAGTGATTATGAATTATTATAAATGTTGTTGAGTATCACACAGTTTGTATATTGTGATGGTGAATAATTATGAATGACATAATTAATATATATGTACATGAATGCCTTGTGGTTATTGACATATGTGGTTGAAACAGTAAATCCATGATTTTATGAATTATTATGTGTATTGTGTTCCTTGAGGACTTGTAGTATCCAAGAGGTTTTGGAAATGTGGATATCATGGTATGTTAAAAGAATTAAAGGCATTCATGCATCATAAGCATTCGGACGCACCATGGAATTTAGGGGTTCCATGATTGCCTACCCTGGTGGGGGGTTACTCTATGATGAGTTAAGCCCTATTATGTTGTGTGCCATGGAGTGTAGGGATTCATGGTTTATGCAGAAGTCCTACTTATGATATTGTGTACTTCTGTACTTAAGCGCCATGAAGTATAGGGATTCATGGTATATGCTAAAGCCCTATTTATGTCTCTATGAGACTTTTACTGCAGTATTCCCACCAAGACCAAATGGATCCAGCATGACATCATTTGACTAATTAAAGATCTATTAATGGACTTGTTTGGCATATTCATCATATCATTATGAATTGTTAATTGTGTTTGTGCAATTTTATCTATTTTATATTTATTCTATATTCTGTCTCACTCTTACATTAATTTTTACAGTGAATGACACGCAGAATGCAGAGTGATGCCATGATGGATGTCTATTTGTTTTATTACCTGAACTTTGAATTTATGGGTTGTAATAAATATAATATGTCATGTACCATTATCTTCACAATCGTTTCCGCTACTTAAATATTTTCTTGAATTTAATTATTCACGACTAGTATGTATGATAATTTTTCCGCTGTTATTAATTGTTATATAAACTCTGAATTAAATTTATAATTTTTAAAATGATCTTTCGAAAAAGCGAAAAATTTACTCGAAAATTTTAATCCACGTTTCGGGGCGTTACATGTTGGTATCAGAGCATTTTCAAAAATTCAGGACCAATTGCTATGACATGTATTGATTCTTGATATACTATGTGAATTATTTGATTATTTGTTTGAAAATATGATAAGTATGTGCTATATGACTTGTGCCTAACTGATAAAATAATTTGTTTGATTACTGCTTGATAATATGATAAATGTGTTATACAATTTATTGCTTAACTGATAAACTGTAGAATACTTATAGTTATGTTATAATACAATATATTTTCCCTTAGAATTAGTATAAACCAAACTACGAATGTAGGATGGCAAGAAACAACAACAACAACAACAACGATATGGCAGCTGCTTTTAATCGCTTGGCTGAAGCCATAGAAAGACAAAATCAACCAAAAAGTACAGGAGGACTTCACGGGTTAGATCACTTCCTAAAAAGGAAGCCATCACAATTCAAAGGAGGTTATAATCCGGAGGTAGCATACCTATGGGTTAAGAAAATAGAGCACATCTTCCGAGCCTTGCCCTGCACAGAATTCGAAAAGGTGGAGTATGCCACTTATATGATGGTTGAGGAAGCAGAAAACTGGTGGATACATGCCAGAACTCGTATGATTGAAACCGACAGACCTTTGGACTGGATCAACTTCAAATACTGTTTTCTGGAGAAATATTTTCCAGCGAGTGTGAAAAGCCGAAAAGAGCTGGAATTTATGGAGCTGAAACAAGGCTCAATGTCCGTTGGAGAATATGCTGCAAAGTTTGAAGAACTATCTCTCTTTTACCCTCCTTTTCAATAGGCTGGTGCCGAAGAATCAAAATATGTCAAATTCGAGAATGGGCTGAATCTTGAAATCAAAGAGGCGATAGGATATCAAGAAATTCGGAGTTTTCCTATTCTGATCAATAAATGCCGAATTTTTGAAGAAAATCACCAAGCCAGACTAGCACATGAAAAGGCCAATAGACAACTGAAACCTCAGTCAGTTGATTTCAAAAGGAAAGTGATCCGGTCTCAATACCGGTATCCGATCTGCTATACATATTTCAAAGTCTTTGATGAGACATCTACGTGTAACCGGTGTCATCGGTATACATCCGAACTGTAATTCCGTATCAGGCGTTCTCCCTATACCGGTTGTTTAGGATAACACCATGACATCGGATAATACACACGTCACTGTGCAAAAGACAAGGATTGTTGCTACAGGGATCGATCGATAATTCCCTGCACTACGAGCCAAACTCTGCTCACGGGAATGGTCAACTTGTTCCCTAATCCTAGTCTACATTCTCTATGCTCAATATAAAATAGCCACTTGACCCAATCATGCAGGTAAGTGCGCAATATAATAATGCTAATGGGAGTTGGTGGTTCCCCACCAACGAGTCCTCGTTAATCGAGCCAATCAGGTATATGAACTGACTTCATGATTGAAGTGAGGGATCTTCTTCAGCTCTTTTACGACTGATTATCCTCTGAATACATTCCTTGCTTGGAATATAATCACTGACTTGAGCGTCGGAGAATCTTTGCAGGTGACACCACCATTCGCCCACTTCAACGCGTTAGGTCGGTGTGAAGGATCTCTAGGACGCCCAATCCGCTCTCCTCACTCAAGGACAACGGATACATACATCGGATACACATACATCCGGTCTATTATACGGTATTGACATACTATTCGTGACTGGCTTGAGATCGGATCTCTTGACCCCGGTCCAGGACAGATCATTGGCACGCCCGGTGGGACTCGATAAAGTTATTCCCATATCCTTTGACAAAGCAGGTAATCCACAATGGAAGGCGAAGCGCATGACTTCATGGAGAATCAAGCTGAAGGAAGAACCAATCCTAATGCCTTCAGAAAACTCAACTTCGATTCTCATGGGGGCAGCTCAAAGAAGATAGTAACTGTGTCTGATCCTGATCCTCGCGATGAGTTGATCAAACAACTTCAGAGGGAACTCGCTGAATTACGAAGAGAAAAAAGGCAAAGCGAGGATAAAGAATCATCTCGCACGCGAAACACTCCCCACACAACTGATGGTGAAAAGTCCACCACTCTTCAGTACTCAAATATCCCTACGTTTGAAGGGGGAGAACAGACTCGCAATTCTGAGGATGCAGCTTCCCGAAGGAAGAGAGATTCGACAACAGCACCCCCATTGTCTTACAATCTGAAAGTTCCTTTTTCAAGGAGACTTATGGGCATCAGCATCCCCAAGCACCTTCAAACTACTCAACCACTTTCCATCGGAAAGTATAATGGCGAAACTGATCCAACTAAGCACCTTGATGCTTATGTGTTTGAAGCCATGTACTTGGGGGCTGATGAAGACGTGATGTGCCGAATGTTCCCTCGAACATTGTCTGAGGAGGCCCTCGGGTGGTTTAAAGGCTTGCCTTCTGGATCCATAGATTCTTGGACGGAAATGGCAGCTGCCTTTGAAACCCACTTTGTCATCTCCAGAGACGTGCTCAAAACGTCCCATACCTTAGCTCAGATTAAGCAAGGTGAAACAGAGGGCTTAAAAGATTTTTTGAAGAGGTTTTACAAGGAAGCAGCCCTGGTTCCTAACCTCACCGAATCTATCAAGCTGCATATCGTTATTGAGGCATTGCAGCCGAGTTCAGCTTTCGCTCTTTCATTAGCAAAGAGCCCTCCAACAACTTTTGAGGAGTTCAGAAAGAAAGCCTCAAAATACGTGAGTATAGAGATGCATTTGGAGGCAATAGCTGCAAAGAAAAAGCCCCCAGCACCACTTCCTCAAACCCAGAAGGGTAAGGAGAAGACGAGGTCAGAACGCATGGAGAGGCCATTCACAAATCCTAAGGATAATAACCACCCTCCTCGACCTCGAGAAAGGCACATCAATTCCTTCAGCCATTATGCACAATTGTCTGCCAGGCCGTCTCAGATTCTGAGAGAGGTCGGATGGCCAATGCTCAGCACATATGGCATCAGAAGACCAGCCCCTATGAAAAGACCAGGAAATTCACGTAAGTACTGTGATTTTCATGAACAAAATGGTCATTCAACTGATGAATGCAAGCTCTAAAGAACGCGGTTAAGACGCTAATTAGAGAAGGCAAGTTGAAGCAATACCTGTTCAAAGAAAAATCCTTTGACAGGGCAGAACGGAATGAGAAAAGAGAAAGAGATCCAGACGATGGGGATGACAATAACCCCAGTCCGGTTCGAAAGTTCTCTGCTACGGAGAAGCAAAAAGGTGTGATGACTGATAATGCAGCACAGAAAGACAGCATGCCCCAGCAGCAACGTCAGGGCCGACGTGAAGTTATCGACATGATTGCTGGAGGGTTCGCTGGAGGAGGAGCTTCAATTACAGCCCGTAAGAATCATTACAGAATGATCCTATCTGTGCAAGGGAAAGTCAAAGACAATCGCCCTTACAGAGGTGGGATTGAAGCTCCCACAATCTCTTTCTCTGACGAAGATTTTGGCCCAACCATTCCTGGTGGTGACGATGCTGTAGTCATCACTGCTGTGATCGCCAACAAGGACGTCCGAAGAATCCTTGTTGACCAGGGAAGTTCCTGCGATGTTATTTTCTATAATTGCTTTGAAAGAATGGGTTTTAAAGACTCAGACTTACAGCCTTACACGCAGGAACTAACAGCTTTCAATGGCGCAAAGCAATCAACTAAAGGGTATCTTGACACCCTTATCTCGTTTGAAGGCGAGCCAGGAGCCAGGACGGTTAGGTCTCGGGTGCTAGTGATTGATGTCAAATCACCATTTAATGGCATCATAGGCCGTCCTACTCTGAATGCAATGGAGGCAGTTGTATCAACCCCACATCTCCTTATCAAGTTCATTGATAAGGACAATGCTGTTTCATCAATCCGGGGTGATCAAGAGATGGCTAGGTACTGCTATAACCTCAGCCTCAACATGACAAAGCTGGACGCCTCCAATAAAAAGAGGAAACTCAATGATGCTGGAACATCGGCTGGATCTGTAAGCCTTGTCGACCTGGACCCTAGAGCGAATTTGAATATTGATCCGTTCAACCCATCAAAGCCCACACCGGATGGAAGTTCCAGGGACATCGTCTTGGGAGATTCTCCAGAAAAGATCACCCATATCAATGACAAGCTAGATACCGAAATAGAGCAGCGACTGCTGGCTCTCTTGCAAGAGTTTAAAGACCTCTTCGTATGGACTGCAGCCGATATGCCAGGCATAGACCCTGAATTCTGCTGTCATAAACTTTCCGTCTATCCAGAGACGAAACCTGTGGCCCAAAAGAAAAGACGATTGGGCCCAGAGAAACAGAAGGCAGCTTGTCAGCAAACTGAGGAGTTGCTGAAGGCCGGATTTATCAGGGAAATCCGATATTCCTCTTGGCTTTCGAATGTGGTGATGGTCCCTAAATCCAATGGTAAATGGAGAATGTGCATTGACTACGTGGACCTCAACCGCTGCTGTCCAAAAGATCCTTATCCTCTTCCTAATATAGATCGGATGGTGGATGATTCCTCTGGTTATCAATACCTGAGTTTCATGGACGCATACTCTGGTTACAACCAAATTCCGATGTGCGAAGAGGATCAAGAGAAGACATCTTTCATAAATGATCGTGGTGTCTTTTGCTATACAGTCATGCCCTTTGGCCTGAAAAACGCTGGGGCGACATATCAGCGTATGATCAACAAGGTTTTCGAAGGTATGCACACCAAACTTGTTGAAGTATATATTGACGACATAATAGCAAAGACACCGGTTGGTGGCGATCATATTGAGGACCTACGCCAAGTATTCACCCGTTTGAGACAATTTAACATGAGGCTGAACCCAATGAAGTGCACATTTGCTGTCCCTGCTGGGAAGTTTTTGGGTTTCATGTTAACTCAACGTGGTATTGAAGCCAATCCAGGGAAGTGCCAAACGATTCTAGACATGCAGAGTCCTAAGAATCTCAAAGAAGTCCAATCCCTGAATGGCAAGGTAGCAGCTTTGGCACGATTCATGCCGAAGATGGCTCACAGGTCGCTCCCCCTATACAAAATACTGAAAAAGGCCAAGAAATTCGAGTGGGGACAGGAACAAGAAAAAGCTTTCCAAGAGCTTAAGGAGGTGTTGTCCAAACCTCCCATTCTCACAAAGCCTGACCCCGAAGACACACTCATTTTGTACTTGGCTATTTCAGATGAAGCTTTGGGCGTTGCCTTGATAAAAGAAACTCCTGAGGGACAAAGACCGGTCTATTTCACTAGCAATACCTTGCAAGGTGCTGAGATCCGGTATCAGAAAATTGAAAAGGCTGCCCTCGCTGTTGTTTGGGCCTCACGACGGTTGCGTCCGTATTTTCACGCCCATTCAATCATAGTGAGAACGGATTTACCACTCCGTTCTGTCTTAATCAAGCCCGATCTCGCTGGGAGGATGATCAAATGGTCTATTGAACTCTCTGAGTTTGATATATCCTACGAACCCCGCAGCGCTATTAAAGCTCAAGTCCTGGCTGACTTTATTGTGGAAATGACAGGGACTGATCCAGATTACCCTCGAGTCCATTGGACCATTTACGTTGATGGTTCATCAAACCAAAGAGGCTCTGGAGCGGGTGTAGTTCTAGAAAGTGACGACGGAGTACACCTGGAGATCTCCCTTCGTTTCAATTTCAAAACATCCAACAACCAAGCTGAGTACGAAGCTTGCTTGGCCGGGCTAAGAGCTGCGATTGACATCGGAGCTTCTGAGGCGACACTCTGCAGCGATTCACAGCTGGTGATTTCGCAGATCTTAGGAGATTATCAAGCTCGCGAACCTCAACTCCAATTATACTTGAACTGTGTCAAGGAGTTGACTGAGAAATTCTCAAAGGTGGAATTCAAGCATGTTCCACGTGAAGAGAATACGAGAGCGGATATACTCTCCAGGTTAGCAAGCACTAAACGACCAGGTAGCACCACTACGCTGGTTCAAAGCACGCTAACGTCGCCCAGCATCCCTCTTTTCCCTTCTCTAAACGCCATAATGACTAACTCCCTTTACGGAGAAACATGGATGGCTCCTTACATCCGTTATTTGGCTGATGGACAACTACCCACGGATGAGAAGGAAAAGACGAGGTTAAGGAGAGAATTACCGTATTTCACTATGATTGATGGTAATCTCTACAGAAGGGCACTCTCTGTGCCCTATTTGATCTGTCTCAAAGAGGATGAAGTGCAAGATGTCATGGAGGAAGTACATGGAGGACAATGTGGACACCACGCCGGAGGAAGAAGCTTAATGCGAAAAATCCTCAGGGCTGGATACTGGTGGCCCACGATGAAGCAAGACTCCATTGACTTCGTCAAAAAATGCGATGCTTGCCAAAAATTCTCTAACCTTCACCACACACCGGCGGAAGAACTCTTCACATCCGCTGTTCCATGGCCCTTCTACCAATGGGGTTTGGATATTCTGGGCCCCTTTCCAACTGCCCCTGGGGGTATCAAATATCTCATTGTAGGGGTCGATTATTTCACTAAGTGGATAGAAGCAGAGCCGGTGGTACATATTACTTCAGCCCGAACTCGTCGTTTCATGTATGAAAACATCATAACATGGTTCGGGGTCCCAGCACGGATTGTCACAGACAATGGCACCCAGTTCACGGATAGAAAATTCACAGATTTGCTTGAAGGGTTAGGAATAACCCAAATATTCTCATCTGTCGAACATCCCCAAACTAATGGTCAAGCTGAAGTGGCCAATAGGGAGGTGCTGAAGGGACTAAAGAAACGCCTTGGTGAAGCCAAGGGCGGATGGACAGACCAGCTGTGTCATGTCCTATGGGCATATCGGACAACGCCTCATTCATCCACCAATGAATCCTCATATCGCCTAACATACGGGGTCGAGGCAATGATACCTGTGGAACTGCAAATAGCTTCCACAAGGGTTAAGTACTTCTTTGAAGAAACCAACAATACTAACTTGGCATCCGAAATGGATGTCATACAAGAACTCAGAGAAGACGCTTTCATCAGGGATCAAGCCATCAAAGCCAAAGTTGCTCTCCGGTACAACAAACGAGTCCAATCAAGGACTTTCAACGTTGGAGATTTGGTTTTGAGGAAAGCAAGTATAGGGAACAAATTCGCTCATCAAGGCAAATTAGCCCCGAACTGGGAAGGCCCATACAGGATATCCGAGGTCACTGGCAAAGGCTCTTACCGCCTTGAAAACCTTGATGGCACCCCAATCCGAAATAAATGGAACACCCAAAACTTGCGCATCTACTATAGCTAGCTGTTGGAACCATCTACACTCTCCTATCCTTATTTTGGATTGAATACTGGAGAATTTATTTTCACAGCTACGCTCTCATTGTAATTCTTATTTTTGATTTAATAAGAATCTCTCACAACAATTTAACTCTTTCGAGTTTTTCTTATGCTGTGATTTTCAGCTTATCCGGTGTACAGAAGCATATTCAGGACGAATGATCTCAGCTACTTATTCTGTAGTTGACGATGTAACTCCTCGAATATGCGCAACGCACAAGAACATACTCAGGACGGATGATCTCAATTACCCATTCTGTAATTGACGACGTAACTCCTCGAGTGTGTCTAAGTATTGAAGGCCCAGATTGTAGGATTAAACCGAACTCTGGGTACGGTTAGTAAGTTTGGCTGAACACCGGTGAAGGCTCGGATTGTAGGATTAAACCGAACTCTGAGTATGACTAGTAGGATTAACCGAACGTCGGTGAAGACCTGAGTTGTAGGATTAAACCGAACCTCAGGGGATGGGTTGTAGGGCTGGTCCTTCTTCAAGGCCACAAACCGAACCCCATTCGAAGACTACATGGGTTGTAGGGCTGGTCCTCTTTCAAGGCCACAAACCGAACCCCATGCGAAGGCTTGGGCGCAGTAAGCTGGTTCTTCTTCAAGATCACGCTGAACCCCAAGTGACAGGTGCAGTAGGTTCAGGATTAGCCCTGATCTGAACCCCGTGTTGAAGGCTCAGATTGTAGGATTAAACCGAACTCTGAGTACGACTAGTAGGATTAACCGAACGTCAGTGAAGAAGAACGACTAGTAGGATTAAACCGAACGCCAAATATGACATGGACAGTAGGATCAAACCGAACTCCAAACACAACAAGTAAGTTGTACTGAACTCCATATTAATATTCTCTTATGAAGTTCTTTATTTGGAAGTTTTATATATTCTGAGTCATCAATTCTTCAATTGAGACCTGACTCATAAACTCCGACACAAACAATCCACTCGGGTACGCCACAATCTAAGGCATATTCATCCGAAATCTCTCAGTCGGAAATATTTGAAGAGGAATGTCTATTTTAAATCCTCACTCTTAAAAGCTCTCACGAGAAAATCTCACTCAATTCAAAGTGATAATCACCCAATGATACTGGGGGACAACATCAACGGTTTAACGAATATCTTGAGGAATGAACTCTCGTCTAAACGATCTCACAATCATTCCCCTTAAGCCGTTCTTGAGGCGATGATGTTTTCCCTCACAAGCGGTGGTTTTATTATGAAATTCATTTCGCATGTATATGTCCGGTATGGAGATTTTGTTTTACAATCCGATCTTCATTACTTAAATCCGGAATAATACAATACACATGCAGTCCCTCTATTAAAGTTGTTTTTCACTAAACAAGAATTGAGGTAAAAAACTCTTTTATTGATTAAATGAGAATTACAATTCGTGTAATAATCCGGAGCTGATCCCGGAACACAGCGAATTTGAATCAATAAAATGAAAAAGGGAAAACAAGGAAGGCCCTACTTTCTCTGGCTTGAGTCTCCTTCCTTCCCTTCGCCTTTGCCTCCGATCTTGCCTTCTTCGGTGCGAGAGCTTGATCCTGTACTTATGGGCTTCAGGAGGGAAGGTCCCATTGATTGACCTTTAGGTAAAGGAGCAAACTTATAAGGAGTGTTAGGCGGACTCTCATGACGGTTATCAACGACGGCCACCAGTTTCCCTTGGTGAAACTCATAGAACGGATCAATGCCGTTCAGATTAATTGACACCTTGGGATTCCGGTATAGCACTTGACGAACCGCCAACCCGAAAGCCTCCTTGACTGCTTGATCACACATATTTACAGCATCGTCTAAGTCTGCTTTCAGGGTCTTGACTTCGTCGGTCGAATCCGCCAACTTTAAGAACAACTCCTTTTCCTTACGTGACCAATCATCCACTCCTCGAGAATGGACGACCTTAGCCTCCTTCAACCCCTCTTCTAGCTTCGAAGAGCGTTCCTTCTCAACACAAAGGTTGGCATGGAGGTCAGCATTGATTTTCTTCTGATCAAGAGCTTGACCCTCCAGCTCCTTGGCAAGGTTCTTCAGCTTGGCAATTTCTTCATCCTTCTTCCGAATTTCTTCTCTGGAAGCTTCTAATTTTCCTTCTAATTGGAGGATGATTGCCTTGTCCTTGCCAACCACTGAGGTGAGCCTCTCGTTCTCTTCTGTGAGCTCACGAACCGACTTGAGGAGCCCGGATAACCTAGCCAAGTGCTTCTGTCCGTCGTCGCAAGCTCTGATTATTTCATCATTCTTCAACCAGGGCTTCACCTTGGGTGAAGGTTCAGGAACGCCCTCAGGAACAGAGCCCTCAAACACCGGATGTTGAACAAGACCGGAACTACCTTCAAGAGGGCAAGGGGCTTTGGGTGCGAAATAAGTTGTTATTGGCTTCACCCCATAAGTGATTACACTACCGGGGGCATCCGGAGTGGGTTCTTCCGCTCTCCTCTCCTTAGAGGGCTCTGGTTCAGTAACCCCTCTTGAAGTTTTTGGTTTTTTGGGCGAGGATTGGCGGTCTGAGATCTTCGAGGGGTCACGCTTTGCCCTCTTCTTTTTCTCAACAACCTTTTCAGATCCGCCCTCGATCAGAGGAATGTCGTCACCAGCAGATGAAGTTAATATTATGGTCTCAGCAGTGGCCTTCTTTGAATTCCGCTTTGCCTGAATGTCATTTTCAGCCGTAACGGAAGTCTCTCTGGCCTTGAGTCCTTTGAGCCTATTCATCTCTGGTGACTCGCTCTGAATTTCACCTGCAAAATCAAAAGACACAATCAGAGACGTAAAATTTTCAAGGCAAATGACATAATAACGCATGAAGAATGGCAGGGAAATTACGTAAATACTCCTCGCAAGTAGACTTTGGTCCTAACAAACGCCTGCAGGAGAAAAATTGGTGCGAGGCTGTGTAGGACTGCAGAGCCGAAAGAACAGAGATTGAGGTTGGGCTCAGTTCGTCCTCCTCGGTATAATACGCTTGAGAGGTCAACAAAAAATGTTCGTGCGTCCAAGTCACTGGGAATTTTGGAATCCCATCTTCTGTTAACCAAAAAATTGGTTCATTCGGATGGACGTTGATCTTCGTATAATAAGATTTGAATGAACGCCCATCAACTTTGGCGGAGTCAGTGTACGCCTCGAAGTTGATGATCTTGGAGATAGTCCGGAGGGATATCAAGCTCACTCCTCCTTTCTCCTTATTCGCACGACGGACCACTTGAGTGAAGTAGAAAAGCATGGCCACCGTCGGTTTAAAGTTGAAGTGCTCCCCAAGCACTTCAAGAGAGCGGACCAATCCCCATCCATTAGGGTGAAGTTGCGAGGGGGCGCAGTCCAGGAATCTCAGGACTCCCATCTCAAACTTCGTCAAGGGGAAACGCACGCCCAAGTTCAGAAATAAAAAATCATACATGAACAAGGACCTCTCGTCCGGTGTATGACATATCCGTTCTGATGGAAGGGGAGCGAGCACCTTAAAACACCATTTGTATTTGTCCTTCTTCCAAACCGTAAACCGCGGCTCTAGCTCCCCTTCGTCCTCCCGAGCGTGGACGGACTGTGTTTCACGAAACTCCTCAGCCACCCAGCTGAATGGGCGTTTCTGTTGGAATTTCACCCAGTCTATCCGGTGTGCAACCACATTGCATAGGCCAGATTGGGTCTTCAAGATATACTTTTCAGAAGGAGATTCCCCTTCGGACGATTTCCTCCCAGTAGCTTTCTTTGTCACCATTGTGAAAGCTTTGATGCTGCGATAAAATTTCACATCATCAGAGAGATACAAATCCCCACTTTCGGCACTCTCACTGGAGGAGGAAGACTCTGAAGATGGTATAATCACCCTTCGCCTTTGATATTGCGACTCCTCCCCCCCTGTATACTGTGGCCTCGACTGGAAGATCACTGGGATCCTCCCACCACGAACATTAGGGTTTTGAGCCAAAGCCCTTCCTCCTCTTCCTCTAGGGCTAACGCCACTGAAGCTAACACCCTTCCTAGCCATTCTCAAATATTGAAAAGAGATACAAAAAACGAAGGGAAAGTGGTTACCTAAGGATAGTGAATTGAAATTCACAGAGGCGGACACAAAGAACTTCTTGGAACTTTTGCAGAGGTTCGTCAAGGAAGCAAGAAGAAATGGTAACTGAGATTGCCAAATATGCCTATATCAGGGCACCAAAATTTTTCAAATACCCACTAAACACAACCTGTCGTTTACCCCCAAACGACTCCCCGTTTAGTGGACCAAAATTGTCGTTTAGTACATCAAGGCGCGAAAATGCCATCGTTTTGTCACAGAGCCATCGAAATGGGCCTATTAAAACCAAATACTAGGCCCAACAAGACTATGCGTGACAGTTACTAAGACATGCGCACTTAACGTAATAATGGCGCGCCCACGTGAATTAAGGCATTAAATGTCCAATCATTAGAAACGTGGCCACCATTACTCGAATAACAAGGGTTGCGAAATTTGATAAACTTCTGATATTCCCATTGTCGAATCCGCCCTTAAATTTTCATCACTACGGAACCTGGTTCCCAGAGCGGATATTTACACTTCGGTGCAATTCCGAAATCCAAACGTGCTATGGTCAATATAGCTCATATGAGCAAGACAACTGCTTCCTCACATCAGCTAGGGGGCTAGTAGAGGTAATACTCGGATTTTGGATGGATGCGAAAATTGCCTAATCCGCACTCCCATGATTGGAAAAAATTCACCAGGACGGATGATCTCAATCACTTATTCAGTGATTCAATGATGTAACTCCTGGTACGAAGAACTCCAATAATCATTCCAGGACGGATGATCTCAATCACCTATTCAGTGATTCGACGATGTAACTCCTGGTATGAACAATTCTCATCATCATTCTGAGAAGTATTCACTAAATCCGTAATCCTACAATTGAAAAATGTCTCCAGGACGGATTATCTAAATCACCTAATCTGTGATCTGACGATGCAACTCTTGGTGTTGTGTACTTTTCCAGAACGGATAATCTCAATCACCCATTATGTGATCTGACGATGTAACTCCTTGACATGGTGTACCTTCCCAGGACGGATGATCTCAATCACCTATTCTGTGATATGACGATGTAACTCCTGGCGCCATACACACCTCAAGGACGGATGATCTCAATCACCTGTTATGTGATCCGACGATATAACTTCTGGTGCTGTACACATCCCCAAGACGGACGATCTCAATCACTTATGAAGTGATTTGATGACAAAACACCTGGCATGATCAATTCATATAATCATTCTTATGATGGAAAATTCCGAAAGTCAGTCCGCACTTTCGCTTTCAAGTGGTATTCTCCCAGGACGGACATTCTTTATCACCTATTCTGTGATACAACGACGTAACTCCTGGCGTAGAAAAAACTCCCATCATCATCCTTATGATAAAGGACTCAAACACCACTTCCTTGCAGTTCCCTAAGCTTAGAACAATATTGTCATCTCCTGTGAGAGCATTACGGATTAAAAGCAGTCATCCGTCCTGTTACACTACTCTACTG
The DNA here is from genome assembly GCA_037962975.1 of Clitoria ternatea. Classification (NCBI taxonomy): domain Eukaryota; kingdom Viridiplantae; phylum Streptophyta; class Magnoliopsida; order Fabales; family Fabaceae; genus Clitoria; species Clitoria ternatea. Next base: position 284,515,603 of record CM075670.1, read on the forward strand.
AACAGCGGATCGACCCATCTTTCCCCAAGAGAATTAAGAAAATTAAGGATCACGCCCCAAAGACAGGCACCTTCTTCTTAATACACACTTGGGGACATGTATATATTTATCCGTTCTAAATTTTATTTGTTGTTTAATCTTCTGAGGTAGTTGTTTCAATCTGATCTCAAGATTAATTATACAGAACGGATTAGTAACGATTTATATATACATGAAACGACGAAGACAAATTTCTTCAATCAAAACTCATTCATTGAAATGAAATTACATACAATAGTTCAAAATCCGGAGTTGATCCCGGTACATAACTATACATGTAAATGAAAACAAAACTACGGAGGAGGAATCTGTTCTTCAGTTTTTTGTGCCTCCTCAGCACTGGGCTCTTGTGCTCCTTCCTTTAGAACCTCCGCAGGAGTCTCGCCTCCAGGAGCCTCAGCCCTTTCTTCAGAAGAGGGAACCTCGGACGCAGGAAAGACGTAATCAGGTCCCATGGATTGACCCTCAGGAAGATGAGCCAAACCATACAAGGACGTCGGTGGATCTTCGTGACGACCATCCACCGCTGCGACTAACTTTCCCCCATGGAATTCATAGTACGGATCCATCCCATAAAGGTTAAGTTTCGCAGTGGGGTTGCGGTAGAAGACTTGGCGTATGGCTAGGCCGAAGGACTCTTCAACAGCTTGGCTGCATATGTCAACAGCTTCTTCTCTCTCAGCTTTCGCTGTAGCCAATTCTCCCCGCAACTTGGACAACTCCTCACTAGATACTTCGGACTCCGCTTTCCTAGCCTTCAGTCCCTCTATTTCAAGAAGGAGCTTCTTCTCCCTTTGAGACCACTCCTCAGCGTCAGCCTTATTTTTATCCTGGCTGCTACGGAGTTCTTCCTCCTTCTCTGCCACTTTGCCTTCCAAGTTTTTAAGATCGCCTTTGAGCTTGAGATTCTCTTTAGTTATGAGATCCCCAAACTCCTTAGACTTGTTAAGACGATCTTCCATTAACTTCATGGCGGCTTTGTCTTTTTCTGAGGAAAGGTTGAGCTCTTCTAATTTGACACTCAGCTCCTCAACCTTGTTGACGTTCTTAGCCAACTCGCTGACGGAAGATAGCATTCCAGCAAGTTCGGCTAGCTGCCACCTTCCGGCCTCACACGCTTCTTCAATTTCTTTAACGCTAAGCGTAGGTCGGAGTTTGTACATCGGTGGTGGAAGAGTGGCTGGAGTAGAACCTTCGTAGGAGAGGAAGGGGGTGAGAAACGAGGTCGTTGGGAAGGAGGTCGGATTTGACCCAGAAGCCCCAGCAGCAGTTTCTTTATTAAGACTAGAGGGAGCACCAGCTGCTTCCGAGGTTACAACAGTCTTATCCTCTGGAGTTTTGCGCTTTTTGGACGGGCCTCCCACTGAGTCATTCTTGATTTTTCTTCTCCTCTCAGAAACTGGAGGATGGCCCGTGGATTCATCAGCGGCAGAAGAACCGCCCTCAACCAACGGAACGTCCCCTTCAGCATCCGAGGTCAGTATTATTAACTCAGGACGATCCTTGGTTGAGGGCCTGGGCTTCACTTCATTTTCACGGGTAACGGATTTACCAGCCGCCTTGAATTTCTTCAATTTGTCCATTTCTGGAGTTTCCTGTTCTATTTCACCTACATGAACAAACACAAGATGTCAGCAACTACAAATATTCTATATATATTTGGTAAAGGAGGAAAAATGAAATAAAACGAGAAGTACGCAAATATTCCTCCCGGACTCCGCTTGAGCTACTTAGCAAACGCCTACACGAAAAGACGTGACGACCTGTAGTGTGCGATTCAAGTGCGAACAACACTCTCGACGTCTCACGAGACAGATCGGATTGATCAGTGTAGTACGCGTGCGAGCTCAAGAGGAAATGTTTGTGTGTCCAACTCAGGGGAAATTTGTCAACATCCTCTTCGTCCTTCCAAAATTTTGGTTTGCCCTTCTTAATGGAGATGCGAGTGAAGTAAGTCTTAAAGGACTTCCCATCAACCTTGGCAGAATTCGTATAAGACTCAAAGTTCACAAAGGAACAAAGAGTCCGGAGAGTCACCAGACCAACTCCGCCCTGCTTGTTTGCCCTTCAAACTACCTGAGTGTAGTAGAACAGCATCGCTACAGTTGGCGTGAAATTGAAGTGCTCCCCAAGCACTTCGAGAGCTCGGATGAGGCCCCAACCGTTGGGATGAAGTTGGGAGGGTGCACAGTTCAGAAACTTCAAGACGCCCATCTGGAGTTCGGTTAGAGGAAAACGAACTCCTAGATAATGAAAAATGAAGTCATACATATACACAGAGCGGTCATTAGGAACGACATGACATATCCGCTCTGTCGGAAGTGGTGCATAAACTCTATACCTCTTTTTCGTCTCTTCATCCGAACTCAGCGTGAACCTCGGTTGAATCCGGGATCCCTCCTCATCCGCATGACGGGAGGCCAAGTCCTTAAACTCACTGGACACCCAGCAGAAAGGCCATTTAGCCTGAACCTCCTCCCAATTCAGCCTTGAAGCAACTACGCTATAGAGACCTTCAGCTGTCTTCGTAATGGCACTATCTCCAGAAGATCCTTCTCCAGTTGCCATTGGAAATATCTAGGCCGAACTCCTTAATCTACGATAAGAAATAAAATGTCGTCAGAAAGTTGCAATCATTACTCACTGCATTTTAAAAGCAATTACAATCAGAGGGCGACTCTGAGAAGGGAAAGGTCACTTCCCGCAGTGAGTAAGATCCCCTTCCTGAGCAACGTGATTCAGTCTTAGGAAGAATTACAAGGATTCTTCCCCACGACTATTAGGGTTGAGGGAAACTGATTCCCCCCTTTAGATGAAGCCTACTTTCTACAACTAAGAGTAGCAAACCAAAGCGAAACTAAAGCGACAAGGAAGAAATAGTTACCTCAGATGACAGTGATGAATTTGAGGAACGAAGAAACCCTCGCAATGTAGGCAGCAAACTTCCTTGCAAAATTTCTGCAGAGTTTCGTCAAGAAAACAAAAGCAAATGGAACCCAGAATCCACTAAGTATTCCTTTTACAGGAAACGAAGAGGTTCGGTTACCCCCTCTTGAAGTTGTATCGTTCTTGATAAAACGCATTCGTTCACAAGCGAAACGACACAACCGTTCCAAAATCTTTGGCGCCAAAACGATAGCGACTCACCGAAGGGCTATCCACTAGGCCCACAAGTTTCGAAAACTTCAGGCCCATTAAGCCCAAAACGACGGTTAATGAGATTTTCATCTCAGACGCAATAATTGCTTGCCCACGTGATTAAAAGCATTAATGTCTAATCATGCAACGCAATTTACGCTTTACAGCCGTTACACGAACTTCAAGAGTTTTCAATTCCAATAAACTCTTGAAATTCTCACACAACGAATCTTTGTCTGAATCCGTTGTGACCGCACCAAAAGGACGGATCTATTAATTTTAAAACGGTTCTTTACGAATGACAACAGATGTTAAGGAACTGTTACACACGTAAGCTTACCGATATTAAGACCTCTCGCAGGTTGAGTAGCTTATGTGAACAACCATTCGGTCCCTCACACAAGCTAGGGGACATATGATCCGGTCTCAATACCGGTATCCGATCTGCTATACATATTTCAAAGTCTTTGATGAGACATCTACGTGTAACCGGTGTCATCGGTATACATCCGAACTGTAATTCCGTATCAGGCGTTCTCCCTATACCGGTTGTTTAGGATAACACCATGACATCGGATAATACACACGTCACTGTGCAAAAGACAAGGATTGTTGCTACAGGGATCGATCGATAATTCCCTGCACTACGAGCCAAACTCTGCTCACGGGAATGGTCAACTTGTTCCCTAATCCTAGTCTACATTCTCTATGCTCAATATAAAATAGCCACTTGACCCAATCATGCAGGTAAGTGCGCAATATAATAATGCTAATGGGAGTTGGTGGTTCCCCACCAACGAGTCCTCGTTAATCGAGCCAATCAGGTATATGAACTGACTTCATGATTGAAGTGAGGGATCTTCTTCAGCTCTTTTACGACTGATTATCCTCTGAATACATTCCTTGCTTGGAATATAATCACTGACTTGAGCGTCGGAGAATCTTTGCAGGTGACACCACCATTCGCCCACTTCAACGCGTTAGGTCGGTGTGAAGGATCTCTAGGACGCCCAATCCGCTCTCCTCACTCAAGGACAACGGATACATACATCGGATACACATACATCCGGTCTATTATACGGTATTGACATACTATTCGTGACTGGCTTGAGATCGGATCTCTTGACCCCGGTCCAGGACAGATCAGAAAGGGACATTCTATCCAAATCGTTTCAAGGGAGGATCATCATCTTCTCAAAGACGCAGCAATCATACGAATATCAGGTGCCATAATTGCGGAGGTAATCACCATATACGCGATTGCACCCGACACCTAGGAGATGTTACCTGCTATCGTTGTAATCAGAAAGGACACATCAGTCCAAATTGCCCACAGAACCGGCAAAACAACGACAGCAACACTATGAATAATCAAAGAGGCTCTAACTATCAGGGAGGTCGTGGAGGAAACATGCGAGCTGTTCAACCTCCAAGATAGAACAGGGAGTCAACAGACCAGAGGTTACAACCAACAACTGGAAGAGTCTTTGCCATCAGCGGTTTAGAGGCAGACCAAGCTGATGACCTCGTGCAAAGTAAGTGTGAGATCAATGGTACTATCTTATCTGTGTTATTTGATTCTGGTGCTACACATTCTTTTATTTCTGATGAGTGTGTTAGACGTCTTCAATTACCTGTGAAGCCGATGATATATGATCTGATTGTTTCCACTCCCACCGGTACACAACTTAGGACTACTGAGGTGTGTAACGAATGTTCTGTACTCATAGAGGGTAAAACATTTCTAGTAGATCTTGTTTGTTTACCTTTGAAGGACCTGGAAGTAATCCTAGGGATGGACTGGTTATCGACAAATCGAGTCTTGGTGGACTGTCATAACAAGACTGTGATATTCCCATCAGAAGAAAATCTTACTTCCGACAATCTCAAACTCTTTGCCTTACAAGGTGAAAGTCAATTATTTGCCTTGTTTACTCTTCCACAAGGAGATGGTGAATCTAAAGCAATCGAGATGCCAGTTGTTTCTGAATTTCTTGAAGTATTTCCTGAGGATGTCTCAAGTTTACCACCAGAACGTGAGATAGAATTCTCAATTGATTTAATTCCAGGAGCAGAACCAGTATCTAAGGCTCCATATCGCATGTCACCTATTGAACTGGCAGAACTAAAGAAGCAAATTGAAGGGTTATTAGAGAAGCATTTCATCAGACCCAGTGTGTCGCCATGGGGAGCGCCAGTATTACTTGTCAAGAAGAAAGATGGAAGCATGAGATTATGTGTAGATTATCGTCAGTTGAATAAATTGACGGTGAAGAATAAATATCCTTTGCCCAGAATTGATGATCTGATAGATCAATTGAGGGGTGCTACAGTATTTTCCAAGATTGATCTGCGATCGGGTTATCATCAGATTCGTGTCAAGTCTGAGGATATTCCAAAGACAGCTTTCAGAACACGCTATGGTCATTACGAGTATCTTGTGATGCCCTTCGGAGTAACCAATGCCCCAGCTGTATTCATGGATTACATGAATCGAGTGTTCCATTCATACTTAGATCAGTTTGTTATTATCTTCATTGATGACATCCTGATTTATTCTAAGACGTGGGAGGAACATGAAAAGCATCTTCGAGTGGTATTACAAATTCTGAAAGAGAAGCAGTTATATGCCAAGTTGTCTAAATGTGAATTCTGGTTGAAGGAAGTAAAGTTTCTAGGCCATGTAATCTCAAGTGAAGGAGTGTCCGTGGACCCTTCCAAAATTGAAGCTGTAACAAACTGGGAGAGACCTACTTCAGTCACTGAGATACGAAGCTTCCTGGGATTAGCTGGTTATTATCGAAGATTCATTGAGGGGTTTTCTCAAATTGCCCTACCAATGACTCGTCTAACCCAGAAGAATCAACCTTTTGATAGGACGCCAGAATGTGAGAGAAGTTTCCAGGAACTAAAAATGAAGCTTACATCTGCTCCAGTCTTAACCTTGCCTGACCCACAAGAAGACTTTGTGGTGTATTGTGATGCTTCTAAGATGGGCTTAGGTTGTGTCTTGATGCAGCAACGAAGAATGGTTGCCTATGCTTCTAGACAGTTGAGACCGCATGAAATGAACTATCCAACGCATGATCTAGAATTGGCAGCAGTGGTATTTGCTCTGAAAATCTGGAGACACCATTTATATGGAGTCAAGTTTGAAGTGTTCAGTGACCACAAGAGCTTGAAGTATTTGTTCGATCAAAAGGAATTAAACATGAGGCAGCGAAGATGGGTGGAATTTCTTAAAGATTATGATTTTGATTTGAAGTACCATCCAGGAAAAGCAAATGTGGTGGCAGATGCACTTAGCCGGAAGTCCATTCACATGGCATCTTTGATGGTAAAAGAAATGGAGATGATAGAACAGTTCAGAGACATGAACTTGGGTGTGGAGATGAAATCTTCAAAGAATATGATCTTGGGAACCTTGAAGATAACCAATGATTTTCTGAAGCTGATAAGTGAAAGACAGAAAGAAGATTTGCCATTACAAGAGTTGAGAGAATTACAGGCGAATGGAAAAGATATGGGATAACAAGAAGGATCAGACGGAATTTGGAGAATCATAAGCAGAATTTGTGTACCAGATGATGTTGGTCTAAGAAGGACGATCCTAGAAGAAGCGCATAAAAGTATGTTGAGCATTCATCCTGGATCAACCAAGATGTATCAAGACCTGAAGAAAAGCTTTTGGTGGCCAAGGATGAAGAAGGAAATAGCCGAATATGTGTCTTCATGTCTAGTATGTCAAAAAGCCAAGGTGGAACATCAGAAGCCATCTGGTGAACTGCAATCATTGGAGATTCCTATCTGGAAATGGGATGACATTTCTATGGACTTTGTGTCAGGATTACCAAGAACACGTTCAGGGAATGATGCAATCTGGGTTATTGTAGACAGATTGACAAAGTCTGTTCATTTTCTCCCAATGAATATGAAAAACTCTCTGCAAAAATTGGCACAATTATATGTGAAGGAGATCGTGAGACTTCATGGTGTACCTTCTAGTATTGTGTCAGATAGAGATCCAAGGTTCACCTCCCGATTCTGGGGAAGTTTGCATCAGGAATTGGGTTCGAAGCTTCGATTAAGCTCAGCTTATCATCCCCAAACAGATGGACAGTCAGAGCGTACCATACAAAGTTTGGAAGACCTACTGCGATCTTGTGTACTTGAACATGGTGGTAGTTGGGAGCAGTTTCTTCCACTGATTGAATTCACGTATAACAATAGCTACCATAGCAGTATTGGTATGGCTCCATTCGAAGCATTGTATGGTAAAAAATGTCGAACGCCCCTTTGTTGGTTAGAAACTGGTGAAAGTTTGGCATTAGGACCTGAAATTGTGCAGCAGACTACTGAACAAATAGAAATAATCCGAGAAAAGATGAAGGCATCCCAAGATAGACAAAAGCACTACTATGACAAAAGGAGGAAACCACTTCAATTTCAGGTTGGTGATCATGTATTCTTGAAGGTTTCACCTCACAAGGGGATTGGTCGAGCATTGAAGAGTAAGAAGTTGAGTCCAAGGTTCATTGGACCATATGAGATCCTGAAGAGGATTGGTACAGTGGCGTATCAGATTGCACTTCCTCCTCACCTGGCAAATCTGCACAATGTATTTCATGTATCACAGCTAAGGAAGTACGTACAAGATCCCAACCATGTGATTGCTGCCGATGATATTGAAGTTAGAGAAAATCTGACCATCTCCACAGAACCTACACAGATTCTAGAAAGATCGAATAAACGCTTGAGGAACAAGAATGTACCACTGGTAAAAGTTGCATGGAAACAAGGAACTGATGTAACTCTGACTTGGGAGTGTGAAGATGCTATGAGGACACAGTATCCAGAATTGTTTCACTGAGGAGTGCGTAATGATTAAATTTCGAGGACGAAATTTTTATTAGGGTGGGAGAATTGTAACATCCTAAAAAATTTTATTCTCATGTATAATCATTTTGATTTAGACTATCAATGATATTATCCATTTTATCTCAACTTTCTACATAAATTTTTGGTTAGGACAACATCTTCAATTTAACCTTTTACCATGGTAAATAATTTTAACTTTATACCTTTGGTAAAAGTTAATCAAATAATTTATTACCTATTTCCTTAGTTATTAATTTCCTTGGCTTTTCCAATTACTCTCATCAAATTGCCACATACTCCACTCAAAATGCGTCATATTGTACACATTTTAATTGTTAGTTAGAGTCCAAATTTGGACATGTGTCCAACTACAAAGTTGTTCCTCTTTTTCTTATCTTTTCAACAAGACCAAATTTGTTAAATTCCATTAAGATATGAGAGAGATATGTCCAAAATACCGAAACAGTGTCAGAATTGATATTTTATTTCAATCATATCATCTTGTACATATTTTAATACCTTGTTAGAATCCGAATTTGAAAAAGTAGTAAACTACAAAGTTGTTCCTCGTTGTCTTAGATTTCCAACAAGACCACATTTGTTAAAATCCATTAAGATATGAGAGAGATATGCCTAAAATACCAAAACAGTGTCAGAATTGATATTTACTTCAATCAAACAAACTACATTATGTAGGCTGCGGAAATGGTCAACAATCCAGCTCATTTTTCTCACCTAAAACCTCCATTATCACCATAATTCATGCACCTAACATCCCACTACAATCCCATTATGAAAATCTTGTCCCCCACTTGTCATTTACATCATTAAATCAACACTACATCTTGTTCCCAAGTCTGAATTCCTAGAACAAGCTAAAGTTAGTGAAGTCTCTCTCTTATTTTCTTTCACTTTCTCCATCAATTTCACTCTTGATCTGAAGCTAGGACAATAATACAACACTTTCAACCACTTTAGGAACCTCCATTAAGGTAAGAGGGGACAGGGTTGTGAATATTTGTGAAATGGGTAGAATTGTATGCTGATTCTAGGATTCTAGAATTTATTCGTAACTTGTTGCTCATTTTTTATATTGAAAACGTGTGAATTTGACTCTGAATTCTTCATAAAAGTTGTAGATCTTTTTGATATCTGAATTTTTAGACCTGAATCAAGTAATTTGAATAAGTATAGCAAAAGTTATAGCCAAAATACTACAGCATGTTTGTGTGAAAGATTTATCCTTTGTTTTGTGTATATATTGATTTACTGGGAACTGTACGTGCATAATCAGCCTTGGATGTCTTCATGAAAGTTGTAGATAATTAAGTTGTGGATCTTTAGAAAGTGGTTTCACATTAAAATAAGTTTTGTAGCTCAAGTTATGCTCATAATACTGAAGTATGTACAAGCTGTAAACCTGTGAACTTGAAATCCGTATCTTATTGTTAAAATTGGGCATTTTGTAGTAAGAATTAGTGATTAGTGTCTTCATAAAAGTTGTAAATCTTTTTGTTATGTGAATTTTGAGACCTGAACCGATTGATTTGAGTATGTGTAGCAAAAGTTATAGCCAAAATACTATTGTATGTCCGAGTGAAAGATTTGCTTCATGTTTAGTGTATATTTTGATATGCTGGGAATTATACATGCATAATCAGCCTTGGATGTCTTCATGAAAGTTGTAGATAATTAAGTTGTGGATTTTTAGAAAGTGGTTTCACATCAACATAATTTTTGTAGTTCAAGTTATGCTCAAATTACTGAAGTATGTGCAAGCTGAAATTCTGAAATTCTGGAATTTTGGAAATCCGAATTTGTTTTCAATACTGGGAATTTTGTGGTATGAATTAGTTGTTTGAGTCTTCATGAAAGTTGTAGATAATTAAGTTTTGGATTTTTAGAAAGTGGTTTCACATCAAAATAATTTTTGTAGTTCAAGTTATACTCAAATTACTGAAGTATGTGCAAGCTGAAATTCTGAAATTCTGGAATTTTGGAAATCCGAAACTTGTTTTCAATACTGGGAATTTTGTGGTATGAATTAGTTGTTTGAGTCTTCATGAAAGTTGTAGATAATTATGTTAAGAGTATTTTAGAACTGGTTTCATGCAAAAATCATTTTTGTAACTCCAGAAACACTGAAATTACTAATATATGTACGTTTTGAAAAACTCACCTTGAGGCAGTGTGGTATTTCGTGAATAAGTAATATTTCTGTTTGGAATTTGAAACTGTGTTCTTCATGAAAGTTGTAGATAATTGTATTATTGAGCTATAGAAAGTAGAATCACCTAAAAAGGAGTTGATTTGCCCATGTTATGACTGTTTTGCTAATGTATGTTGCTGTTGGGGATGCTGAAAGTCACTTAGAATGGCTATTTTGAAAGAAAATGATATTTTCTCTATGTATAAAAATTATTTATTAAATTATTGAGTGATTATGAATTATTATAAATGTTGTTGAGTATCACACAGTTTGTATATTGTGATGGTGAATAATTATGAATGACATAATTAATATATATGTACATGAATGCCTTGTGGTTATTGACATATGTGGTTGAAACAGTAAATCCATGATTTTATGAATTATTATGTGTATTGTGTTCCTTGAGGACTTGTAGTATCCAAGAGGTTTTGGAAATGTGGATATCATGGTATGTTAAAAGAATTAAAGGCATTCATGCATCATAAGCATTCGGACGCACCATGGAATTTAGGGGTTCCATGATTGCCTACCCTGGTGGGGGGTTACTCTATGATGAGTTAAGCCCTATTATGTTGTGTGCCATGGAGTGTAGGGATTCATGGTTTATGCAGAAGTCCTACTTATGATATTGTGTACTTCGGTACTTAAGCGCCATGAAGTATAGGGATTCATGGTATATGCTAAAGCCCTATTTATGTCTCTATGAGACTTTTACTGCAGTATTCCCACCAAGACCAAATGGATCCAGCATGACATCATTTGACTAATTAAAGATCTATTAATGGACTTGTTTGGCATATTCATCATATCATTATGAATTGTTAATTGTGTTTGTGCAATTTTATCTATTTTATATTTATTCTATATTCTGTCTCACTCTTACATTAATTTTTACAGTGAATGACACGCAGAATGCAGAGTGATGCCATGATGGATGTCTATTTGTTTTATTACCTGAACTTTGAATTTATGGGTTGTAATAAATATAATATGTCATGTACCATTATCTTCATAATCGTTTCCGCTACTTAAATATTTTCTTGAATTTAATTATTCACGACTAGTATGTATGATAATTTTTCCGCTGTTATTAATTGTTATATAAACTCTGAATTAAATTTATAATTTTTAAAATGATCTTTCGAAAAAGTGAAAAATTTACTCGAAAATTTTAATCCACGTTTCGGGGCGTTACATCACACCTATAGAAGTCAAACAAAAATTTCTTCAAGTTATTCCTTCCATCGACGTACCACCCCATTTAGGCATGCAACCCTTCACACCGAGAAGTTGTTCTCATGCCTGCAAAAAAATTCCCCTTCAGATATATGGATGCCCAATATTTTTTCTTTGCATACAACTCCTGTGCATACACATCATGAACAAAGTCACACTCCACTAAAGTAGCATTCCACTTTTCCTCAAACTGGGTAACGGTACAATTGCTAAGCATGCATTGAGTAAACAACTTAGTGAACCTGGGGTTATGAAACTTAGCTATAACATTCCTTATTAAATGCCAACCACATAGTCTATGATAAGAATATGGAAACACTCAACTTATCGCTTGCTTCATTGCTTGATCCCTATCTGTAATGACATATTTTGACATTTTACCATCACTCGTAATCAGAAATTGTTCCAACAACTAAACATATGTCATGATCTGCTCGTCTGATACCAAAGCACAACCAAAAACACATGTTTGGTTGTGATGATTACACCACTTAAGATCACAATTAGGCACTTATATTTGTTTCTTTTGTACGTCACATCAAATGCTAAAACGTCACAAAAAATTTGGTAGTCTTTCTGACTAGTTCCGTCACACCAAGACAAATGTAGCAACCTTCCATCGTCACTAATCTTATGACTCCAAAACAGATACAGATCAACCTCATGCAACGCAACCAAAAATTTCTCCGCCTCTGCCACTTCTGATTCCTCTAATCGTCATGATTTTTGTATTTTATTATACATGTCTTTCCGCCTAAACCCAACTAGATCATACCTTCCAGACTGTTTTGTAAATGTGTTGTACTCTTTCGTTGTACTAATCCCGCTCCTCCTCATAATTTCCATTTGAGTCACGTCGGCATCTAACATTTTTTGGTGGGATCTTAACAACCCGTTGTAATTGTCCCCCACCAAACAATGGGTATGGTCATCGTAGAAAATAATCTGTGACATCTCGGCGCTGTTGAGGGCTGGGAGTGATCGCCGGTGTATTGGCACAGACAAGGAGCGGCTCCTGGCAAGCTTCCAATGGGAGGGACACATGAACGAATCGAATACATACCAGAATAAGAGGGATCCAAAGACTATATAGGTATGGGACTATACAGTCGAGGATGGCTTAAAGGAATGAATTCGTACTACCTGTACCAATCAATGCATTAGCCTTTTCAGTGGCCCATCACTTAAGGACTCCAAGGTTAAGCGTGCTTAACTTGGAGTAATTCTGGGATGGGTGACCTCCTGGGAAGTTCTCGAGAAGTGTGTGTGTGAGGACAAAAGCACATTGGAAAGGTCTCGTGTTGGTCTGTATACCAGAATGAGAGGGATCTAAAGACTATATAGGTATGAGACTATACAATCGAGGATGGGAAGTTCTCGAAAAGTGTGTGTGAGGACAAAAATATCTACATTTGTGCCGACACAACCAAATCTAGTCTTACGTCGATGATCTTTTTGTCTGTTACCCAGATTAGTCACTTGAACACGTAAACTGCTTTCATATTAATTCTTCATTCTTATTTTTCTTTCTCCTATTTTTCCTTACACTAAACGCATTTGTTTTTCCATACTTATTGTAGAACAAGTATGCTTCCTCTAAAACTGGAAAATGCATACATCTAACTTATGCCGGTGAAATGTCTTTCATTTTCGCTAGCAAGTCAACAAATCTTTCATTACCCATGATTTCTTCAAGATTAGCCTACAACCAGTATATGACAAAAACATACTTTCAAAATTATAATAATACTACTAACAACAACAACAATAATACTAATAACCCTAATAATAATAATAATAATAATAATAATAATAATAATAATAATAATAAACTATAATAATAATAATAACAACAACAATAATAATACTAATACTACTACTAATAATAATACTAATAATAACAATACTAATAATACTAATAATACTAGTAATAATAAACCATTATCAATGTTATAAACCATTATATAATACCCATAATAAGATTTATAAACTTACAACTATTATTTTCTTATCAATGTTATTTTTCAATATTTTTCAAAAAATATTTTAAATAATTAATTAAACAATTTATTTCAAAAGTCTGTAAATCCATTAGAAAAAAAATTTACACACACCTTATTTGCCATTTGCAGAGGATAGTTGCTTGGCGTTGTTAGAACGAAGAAACTTTCCCAATACACTGGTGTCGTTGTGCTTTTGTAGTAACAATGTATCTCAATTGCAAATGGAGAATTCAGTAAAAAAGAATCAGAGAAGTCAAGCTTTTAAAAGTGTATAATGTCCTCTGCGAATGTATTTCAATTACAAATCCTCTTCTCTGACCATGGCTCCCTGTATTATGTCCTTATTCAATTGACGAAAAACCATCACAGTTTTTATTTTTGAAAAAAAAGCTACCCACAACCGGTTCCACCTAGTCTCCTTTTGTTGTTTTAGATGCTTACATGGACAGCTAATCACCCTTTGATTACACCTATCATCAAAAAAATTTGCCAACAAGTACTAGCAGTGTGTCAGAATTTTGTTGACTGAAAACTTGGTGGACATTAGAACTCTCCGTTTGGGCCTATCACATATATAGATGAAACATGATCACTTTGTAATCAACATAGGAAAACTTTTTTTTACTGGAACGTAACAAACATAGAAAATGCTAATGTCCTCCAACATTTTTACTCAATGTTTTACTGACAAAAGCTGATCAACCAGTGTGTGATTTTATGAACCGTTGATTAAATGAACAAAGCAAATTGTGGAATGGCAACCAGTATTATATGTGTGGGGCACATGCGTAAATTGGGATATTAGGCAATCGTAAAGTTCTAGAGCAATAATAATGGCTCCCATAAACGGGCTTGTAATGGTGGGGGGAATTGGTAAGGTTGATCGACCAAACATAATAAATTGAATTGGTGTTTGGATTCTTAATGATAGGAAGTGGGAAAAGGTTACTCAAATGCCTCATAAATTCTTCCAAGGATTTGGAGAGTTTGATGATGTTTTTGCTAGTAGTGGTGTAGATGATCTAATATATATTCAAAGTTATAGAGCTCTAACACTTCTCATATTTGACATGAGCCATAAACTATGGAAATGGTCACACAAGTGCCCTGTCGTAAAAAGATTTCCTCTGAGCTTTTTACTGGATTTTGCTTTGAGCCCAGACTCGAAACTAGCTTGAATGAAGAACCTTTCTTTCTTTTGGTTTCTTGATGCTTTTGTTTTTCCGGTACGCATTCAATAATAAATAACAAATAACCCGTTCCAGGCACACCACACGCGTTCAAAATGGTTATATATGCAAGAAACGCATTTGCATTAAAACATAACGTGGTTGCTTTAATATATTATCCCTAACTAGCCGCCTAATATAAGAGACAACAAGTTTGATTAATTTACAAGCAAAAGGTTTGGAAAGCTATTAATCCACTTTTGTACGACATGAAAATGGGACAAAACTATGTACTGTTTTCTATAAATGATTGGCTCTTCCCTCGCAACGTCCTTGAAGATCGTCTTCAACTTGTATCAAACTTGTTAATTTATTAATCATTATTATAACTAGCTTTCTTAATCCACTATACCTAGAACTCTTTATATTATATATAAAAGCATTCTAAATTTTAAATATTCTTTTCCAAGTTTGTTTAGTACATAACTTATTTCTTATATCTCTTTTTTCTTAATCGATCATTGATTTATCACTCCCCCGAAGTATTGAGGTGTGTGTGGATGGGTAAAAAAGTAAATGTCTAAAAGTAGAGTAGACACTAGATATATTATTCAAATACTTCCAGTTAACATTAACTCTTATAAGATATGGAGTAAATTTGGTTTTATTGTTGTATGATTTATTATTGTTTAAATGAATTAAGATTGTTATAATGTTATCTTTAAGGGTGAAGATGTTTGTATGGAAAAAATATTTGAATTGGTTTAATATAAATTGATCCGGTCTGGATACCGGCCCCTTAAGTTGAGACGTTATCTTGACCGTTCCAGAGGGTCAACCGGTATCACAGGGTAATATCCATACTGTAAAGGTATGTCATAAGAATCCTTCCTACACCGGCCATCCGAAGTTGCCTCCAAGACACCGGATATTTCATCTGCTCTCATTTCTCCGTCACGTATAACCGTTTGCCTCTGTGTCACAATAAGATAAGAGGAGTTATAACTTATCAGTATAGATACTCTGTATAGCAGAATGTGTCTATATCATTCACTAAAAGGAGTATGTACCATTACAGGTGTGATATACAGAAAAGGTGGATTATCTCCATCCCTGTGTCACACTGATCATTGACCTACCCACTGTCACGCCCTGAATACTGAGCCACCCTGATTGATACTTTGCACACGGCATCAGAACTCATGGGCCCACTTACGCCCAACGATTCATTTTCCACGCTCAACTATAAATAACATATTCCCCAACACATGCAAGGTTACGTTGTTCTCACTCTCACTTTTACTATTGCATTGCTTAAGTGTTCACTGAGTTCCCATACACTCTTCTAACTTGAGCGTCGGAGAATCTTCACAGGTGACACCACCTTGCGCCCCCTAACAATGCGAAACTTTGGTGTGGAGGATCCCTAGGACAACAAGACCGGCTCCTCCCACTGAGAGGTCGGATTATAATACCGGATACCCACTGTACCGATGTACAAATATTATAAAACATATACTTTTATGGCTGGTTCTCACCCCAGATCGTAGACCCCGGTTCAGTCCAGTTCATTGGTACGCCCGGTGGGACACGATAGAGTTATTCCCAATTTTCACAAAAGTTTAGTAGTTCACCATGGAAGGCGATGGACGTGATTTTATGGATGGTCACGTGGAGGATGTGACCCATCAGCAAGCTGGTAGGAGACTTGTTTTCGAGTCTCCTATAACCAACACGAGGAGGATGGTACCCGTGGCAACCCCTGACCCTCGAGATAAAGTTATCAGGCAACTCAGAGAGGAGTTGATGGAGTTGAGAAGGGAGAAGAGGGGAACTGGGGACAGAGTGACGTCTCAGGCGGAAGATACTCACCATACATCTGCAAGAGAAAAGTCCACAACTCTCCAGTATTCTAAGATTCCTACTTATGAGGAGAGGGAACAAACCCAAGATTCTGGAGACAGAGTCAGTGCAAGGAGGAAAGAGCAATTAGTGGGAACTTCTGGGACATACAGACTCAATGTTCCTTTCTCAAGGAGACTCATGAGTGTCCTTATCCCCAAGCACCTGTAAACAACCCAACCACTTTTGATCGGAAAGTATAATGGGGAGACTGATCCCACTAAGCATCTTGATGCTTATGTGTATGAGGCCATGTATTTGGGAGCTGATGAGGATGTTATGTGTAGAATGTTCCCAAGAACATTAACGGAGGAAGCTCTTAGTTGGTTCAAGAGTTTACCCTCAGGATCGATAGATTACTGGGAAGAAATGGCAGCTGCATTCGAGAGTCATTTTGTTATCTCTAGAGATGTTCCAAGGATTTCTCATACCTTGGCCCAAATAAGACAGGGAGAAAATGAAACTCTTAAGGAGTTTTTGAGGAGATTTTATAAGGAGGCTGCTTTGGTGCGTAACCTCACGGAGGCTATTCAGCTTTATATTGTTGTTGAAGCTTTACAACCTGGATCCGCCTTTGCTTTATCTTTGGCAAAAAGTCCTCTGACGATGTTTAAGGAGTTTCGGAGAAAAGCTTCAAAATATGTGGGCATAGAGATGCACCTGGAAGCTACTGCAGCTAGAATGAAGCCATCTGCACCCTCACACCAGCCAAGGAGAGATAAATAAAGGGTAAGGCTAAAGAAGCATGCCCAAAGGGAAGATTTCATAAGCACTCGACCTCAATGTGAACACCTATTTCGTTCCCGACAATTTTTACCAAGAATGGAGAATTCACAAAAAAAAAAAATCAAAAAAAAAAAACCTCTGACTCGGAAATGATCATTTCCGAGTGAAAGGACTCGGAATGATCATTTCTGAGTGAAGAAGCCAAATTCCAACCTCTGAGTGGAAAGAAGACCAGAATCCGAGTGAAAAACAGTGAAATTCCAACCTCTGAGTGGAAAAGAGACAGTTTCCGAGTGACAAACGTCCAATTTCCATGTTCTGATCGAAAAAACAGGCAGATTCCGAGTGAAAATGCCAAGCTTCCAAATTCTGAGTAATAAGAAGGCAATTTCCGAGTGCAAATGGCTGAACTTCTAATTTCCGAGCGCAAAGAAAGACGATGCCGATTGATGAAGACTAAGTTTTTGATTCTGATTGAAGCATGAGGCCGACTCTGAGTGACTTGGAGAACAAGCATGTGTTTCCGAGCAAATCAAGATTCGGACTTGTGAAGAACTTCTAAGAAAATGCATCGAATACCTGATTGCCGAGTGAAAGCCATTCCTGAGTGACGAATGAAAGCCAATTACCGATTGGAAAATAAGTAAAAAGGTCAGATTTTCAAGTGGATGAAATGAGGGACAACTGAAAGAAATTCCAAGTAAAAATCCACTCGGAACCGAGGGAAGAAGGAGTATTCCGAGTGATGTTCTTCAATCGGTACCAAGTAAAGGTTATCCACTCAGAACCGAGTGAGGTATTTCCAGTCTGCACCGAGTCCCTTCCATTTTCAGTCGGCTCCGAGCCATCACCCTTCATTCCATTTATTTCCGAGCCATATTTAAACATCACTGAGCTCGTTTTCACCAAACCCGAACCACCAATTTTCACCCAAAGCTGGCTCACCCCTCTCACTGTCCAACCTTCTCTTTTTCAACACCGCCCCCTGCCTCACTACCCTCTCAACACCGCCCACACACACACTCTCCACACCGCCCACACACCGCCCAACACCTTTCTCTCAACACCGCCCAACACTAACCTTCTACACACCGCCCCACACACCGCCCAAACCGCCCGCACTGCCCTCTCCACACCGCCCCAAACCTTCCTCACAGTACCCTCAAAATACTGTTCCCCTCATCTCATCTCACTCCACTTTCCTCACAAACCCCTCTATATCATCCCACTCTCCTTGGCCTCACTCTGTCCCTTTCCTTACCCCTCCACTGTTACCTCCCTCTTTATATCTCATACGGTCCCCTTTCACTTTTCCTTTCTTCCTTTAAAAGCCAAACCACACGCACACCTCTCAGTCCTTCCCTTCAAACACCCATCCAAAACAGTACCTTATTCCCCATTTCCTCTCTGTCCAATACCTCAAGCCCATAACACCATCCAACTCCACTTTCACTACACCGGTCCTATTCTTATCTTTTTTTTTGCTTGTATTTATTTTTATTTTTTGCTAAATTAATTGTTATTTGGTGATTTTGTCTTCCTTTTCAATTATCAATTAATCTTTATTGATTGATAAATATCAATAAAATGAGTGCTTCACACATTCTATTTAAATTAGCATAAAAGGTGTGACTATTGTTATTATCATTATTATTGCAATTTTTATTTCTTTTATTATTTATTCTTTTTATTTTAAAAAAGGAGGAGCGAGTTTAATTTGGACGAGACGTCCTGTTAATCTCATTTTTTAAAAAGGGTGGAGCGAGTTTAATTTGGACGAGACGTCCTGTTAATCTCATGTAAATATTCCGTGTTTATTTCTGTTTATTTTTATATATTTTGTCATCTCGCATATTTTCTTTTCATGGAAAAGTTAAAATAATTATTGGGTTAATTATAATGCGCGTTATTAAATTGAGGTAACCGTTTTTATAACGGACAGCTGTGAGGTGCTAATACCTTCCTCACCTGTAATTAGACTCCCAGATCTGGAATCTCATTTTTTGACCAATGCTTTAATTAAAGGTTTTCCCGGTATTTTATCCTAAAAATATTGGTGGCGACTCCCTGTTCATCATTTTCCAAAAATCGTTTTGAGGGTCGGCCGTGCCGTCGCGATCCCGGTCGCGACAGATGGCGACTCCCCTGGGGAATTAGAGAGTCAAGCCAGTCAATCTGATAGCGCATATTTTAATTAGCATATTAATTATTTGACTTTTTCCTTTATTTTATTTGGTCTCTGTTTTATTTGTATCTTATCCTTTATGTTCTGTAAATATATGTGTGATCATTGAACCCTAGGGTAGTCAACTTTATTTTGTTGCTCTGTGTTTGTTCTATGTGCAGGATGAGTAAGGTACAGGTATTGAATGCCTCTTTCACACACTACACTCACAACTTGCACACACTTTTGAGTGGGACCCTATACCCGGGCCCAAATAAAACTTAAGATTAGGGGAGATTGATAGCGGAGCCATTTGGGATGTACTTCCTATCTGGTTACTGTGAGAATCTCAGCTAGAGTTCGACTTATTCGTGGTGCCCACACTTAGTAGACTTCCTGCTATTTGTGGCCAACATCATGAGTAGGATCTTGGCTCTAGTGACCTTTAGAAATTTTAGAATAAACCACCCAATGTGAGACATCACTGATAAATAAACCTTAGAACCATTAAGGCATCTTCAGAAAAACCCGACTTAAGGCACCAAGAGGCAAATTTACTTATACCTTTTCTCATTCTCGTTTTCTCTTCCAATCCAAACTAATAGACCGCTTGCCTGTTTAGAGGATTACTTTTTCAAAGAATAACCTATTTTTAACCTGTGATCCTCTAATGGGCAAGTGGACCTTTCTTTTTATATTTGCTTAAGTCTTAGGATCTGGAGTTATGAATTTTCTAAAAAAAAAAAAATAATCAGAAAATTCATAGCTCGTGTGATCCTTGATTTATTGCAAGTTTCGACAAATTGTAACTTCCCTAAATCTCAAAATGTTTTCAAGAAAGTTATTAGGGGAGTATCAATTTGCAAAGCATGTCAGTGATTGATTTTTCTTTTCTTTATGTCCCTACAGGAAGCTATTAAGGGCTTGGCCAGTATCTTTGAGTGAAATATGGAAATTAACATGAGGTCAGATAGTTGTGGTGGAAATGTACCCGAGTTGAAAAGATTACTGCATGTTAAGGTTAGGAAAGTTGATACAACCAGTCTACAAGCATTAGGGAAGAAACTGGACATGAATCAGAAGATGGTTTTCTCAAGGAAATATGGGAGGATCCTAAAACTGCTAGAAGTGGAAGTACAAGTCGAGGCAATTACCGCTTTGACTCAATTCTATGACCCACCTTGATTATTGTAGAGAAAGGATTTGTAAAATGAGGGCCATGATTGCCCGAGCTAGGAATGGCTGATTTACTTTTTCTGCATAAAAATAGGCTGGCAGCAGTAATGTATTCCGAAAAAAAGGGGTTTCTTCATGTCCCCACAACTACCTCATGTTAATTTCCACTCATCACTTTTGAATGAAGTTCTGAAAAAAGTCAAAAGATACTGGCTGAATTCCGCGATTGCTTCACGTATCATTTGTTTTTCTTTTGTTGTTTTTTTACTTTCTTTTTAACAATTTCTTGTTGACTTCCCAGAAATAACGGGTAAACATCCTTACGCGACTCGGCTTAATACCAGACTCATGGCTGAAATAGAACAAGAAAATAAGAGTTTGAGAGCTGAAGTCAATCAACTGAAAGAGCAAATGGCTGAAATGGCCAAACTTCTTGAGAGAAGGGTCACAGAAGGGGATTCTTCAGCAGGAGTTGAAGACACTAGACAACGACCATCCACTCAGGGTCCCACCGGGGGACCAAGTTCAAACCCAGCTGTGCCTCCCCTAACCATTCATGTTAGGAAACCAAACACTGCTGACGCTCAGCAACCCATCTTTGTAGATGCAGAAGGTAACGTCATACCTTACGGATTGCCACAGGGTTATTTCCCACCGCTTCAAGAAGAACCTGATTATCAAGAGGCGATTCTACATACGGCCCAGCCAAGTGTCCCGCCCGTCCGAGACCCTCAAGCAAATCCAATCCTTGCACAAGTTACGCAACCACAAGCTACCCAGACGACAGCCAGACCCCATATCTCAATGCCTAATACAAACCCGGCATATATCGACCAACCAGTTAGGGATACCAGTCATCATGCCACTGCGGGTCCAAATACTGTTGCTACTACCCAGGAGGGAAGACTAGAATTCCTGGAAAGGCGATTCCGAGAAATGGAGAGAACAAACAGGTTTGGAATGGGTAGTACTGCACAACTCTGTCTGATTCCTGATGTTGTCATTCCCCCCAAATTCAAAATGCCAGAGTTTGACAAATATCGGGGGCTAACTTGTCCAAAGAACCATCTAACCATGTACTGTCGGAAGATGGCCTCTCATGCTTCTAATGACCCTCTGCTTATTTATTGTTTCCAGGATAGTTTGGCGGGAGCACCTCTTACCTGGTACAACCACCTTGAACGATCTCGTATACGCTGTTGGGAAGATCTGGCAGATGCTTTCATGCAACAGTACAAGTATAATCTGGATATGACGCCAGATAGAGTACAGTTGCAAAACATGGCCAAGAAAGATAATGAGACGTTTAAAGAATATGCCCAACGGTGGCGAGAAGTAGCAGCACAAGTCGATCCACCTCTATCAGAAAAGGAGGTGATTTCTACATTTATTGATACACTCCAGTCACCTTTCTATGACAAGATGATTGAAAGCATTTCCTCCCACTTCTCCGACATCGTCACTATCGGAGAAAGAATAGAGAATGGCTTGAGAACGGGGAAGATTACTCGTAGCCCATCTGGGGCTGGGACAGCAAGAAAACCTTCTTTTGGAGAAGGAAAAAGAAGAGAGGGAGAGACTAACCTGGTCTCTCACAACCAAAGAAGGAACCAGCTCAGACCACCTACTCCCGTCACCTTTCCGTCAACTTACCATAACACACCACACCCATATGTAGCTGCAATTCCAAATCCAAACCCACCGCATTTTCGACCACCTGTCATGCGACCACCCGCACCACCACAAACACCATATCAACCACCCCAAATAAACCCACCAAATCCAAACATGAGGAGACAGAATGATGACCGCACTCAAGTGCAATTTGATCCAATTCCCATGACCTACACAGAGCTTCTCCCCCATCTTATTAAAAACACCTTAGTGGCACCTTGTCCTTTAAAACCGATTCAACCACCTTATCCCAGAGGGTATGACCCAAATGCGCGATGTGATTACCATGCCGGTGCACCGGGACATTCCACCGAAAATTGCCTGGCATTGAAGTTTAAGGTAAGAGATTTAATCAGAGCTGAATGGATAAGCTTCAAGGAAGGAAGCCCGAATGTGACCACCAATCCTTTGCCTAACCATGGGAGACCAGGCGTTAACGCTGTGGAAAAAGATGAGGAATGTATTTCCAAAGTTCAGGACATCCAAATGCCGTTGGAAGCAATTCATTCCCATATGCTTAAGATGGGATTGATAGAAGGATCATGGGATAAAGAGTGCAATGACCTCCTGTCCGCAAAGCGAAGAGACTTCCAGAAAACCCTTCAGGGATTTATGGATAGTCACGTCATAGAAGTTTGCCAGCATCGTGAAGACATAATAAAGATGATACAAGAGCAAGGCCGAGTTCGAGCTCCAAAACCTCTAGTCATATTTTACAATAAAAATGCACCTGTGGCTTCAACCCCTGTTAAAACTGTCATCACGGTAAACACTTCAACCCCATTCCCTTACAAGGATTCGCGAGCTGTACCATGGAAGTATGGTACTGATGTGATCGTTACCAGTTCTGAGGCCGTTGAGCCTACTCCATCATCCTCTGTCACGAATATTGCCGGAATCGGGGGTGTCACCCGAAGTGGAAGAGTGTATGCTTCCCCAGAACCAAAACTTGACAAAGTCACAGGGAATGGGAAGGGAGAATCCTCCAGTGAAGCAAAGAAGGTAGTAACCGAAGAGGAAGCCCAAGAGTTTCTTAGATTCATTCGTCATAGTGACTACCAAGTGTTGGACCAACTAAACCACACCCCGGCAAAAATTTCTCTGTTGTCCTTACTAATGAGTTCTGAACCACACCGGAACACGCTGATGAAAGTTTTGAGTGAGGCATATGTGAAACATGATTTGCCGGTAGATAAATTCGAGGGCATGGTGGGACACATTGTGGCCAACAACTATCTAACTTTTACGGATGATGAGACACCAGCGGAAGGAAGAGGGCACAACAAAGCCCTTCATATCTCCGTAAAATGTCAAGATCATATCATGGTGAAGGTGCTGGTTGACAATGGATCGTCCTTGAATGTAATGCCAAAATCTACATTGGCAAAGTTGCCTTTTGATGGGACCCATATGAGACCCAGTTCCATGGTAGTCTGGGCTTTTGACGGAACTCGCCGAGAAGTCATGGGAGAAATTGAATTGCCTATACAAGTTGGGCCATGCACCTTTCAAATCCTTTTTCAAGTCATGGATATTACGCCCGCATACAGTTGTTTACTGGGACGGTCGTGGATCCATTCGGCTGGGGTAGTTCCTTCTACTCTACATCAAAAGTTGAAGTTCATCATTGATAACAAGTTGGTGATTATCTCTGGAGAAGAAGACTTGTTGGTCAGTAAGCCTGCCAACACCCCATACATTGAAGCGACTGAGGAAGCCCTTGAAACCTCATTTCAGGCTTTAGAGATGGCCAATGCAACGAGCATTACAAAGAAATCCTTCCCAAACGTGCCTCTGATGGTTGCAAAGACAATGTTGAGAGAAGGATACAAGCTGGGAAAGGGGTTAGGACGAGAATTGGAAGGGAGAACACAACCTATACGTCTCCCAGAAAATAGGGATAGGTATGGTCTGGGATACAAGCCTACGACAGCTGATAGAAAAAGGATGGGAGAAGAAAGAAGGGAGAGAAGGATCGCTCGCCTTACCGGTCAAAAGTTCGATACTGCTAGAATCCCTATCTGTGACCTCTATCAAAGCTTCAGAAGCGCCGGGATTATATATCTGGGTCAGGTGGCTATGGTTAGAGACGGACACAGCCCTGATGTGGAATTAGTGCACACTTGCTTACCCGGTCAAGAACTGGACAACTGGGAAATCATGGAGTTCCCCATAACTATCAATCCTCAGCCAAAGTAATTGTTGTTTTCAAAACTCGTCGATCCTCTTGCTATGCCTAAGGCTTTAGGATCTGTTTTGTAATAAAGGCGAAAACTTGTTTGTTTTTTAAATTAAATGAATGCAGTCTAATTTCATACCTCATCTTTGTTCAAACTCTTTCTTTTAAACCTTCCATTTGCTTGTCTTTCTTTGTTTTCATTCATTATGATATAACACTAAATGCAGATCTGAGAGCGATTCTTCTAAGAGCAATGAAAACTCGGTTCTATTTCATGACTCTGATAATCCAAATGATTATGCCTATGAGGATAGTGAGGAAGACTTTGAACCTTCACTCGAGTTGACAAAGTTAATGGAACAAGAAGATAAAGAAATTCAACCTCATCATGAAAAGATTGAGACCATTAACCTGGGAGATGAAGGAGAAAATAAAGAAGTCAAGATAGGCACCCTCTTGAGCAAACAACGGCAGAGTGAATTGATTAGACTACTCCGGGAATTTCGAGACATTTTTGCATGGTCGTATCAAGATATGCCAGGTCTGGATAATAACATTGTGGAACACAAGTTGCCTTTAAAGCCGGAATGTCCACCGATCAAGCAAAAGTTACGACGAATGAAACCAGAAATGCTTCTTAAGATCAAAGAAGAAGTCAAGAAACAATTCGACGCTGGTTTCTTAGCCGTAGCTAAGTATCCGCAATGGGTAGCCAATATAGTTCCCGTTCCAAAGAAAGATGGGAGAGTAAGGATGTGTGTGGACTACCGAGACTTGAATCGGGCGAGTCCTAAGGATGATTTTCCTTTACCTCAGATTGACGTATTGGTTGATAACACAGCTCAGCATTCCATCTTCTCATTTATGGATGGATTTTCGGGATATAACCAGATCAAGATGGCACCAGAAGATATGGAAAAGACCACGTTCATCACTCTGTGGGGCACCTTTTGTTACAAAGTAATGTCTTTCGGATTAAAGAATACAGGAGCCACCTATCAAAGGGCAATGGTGACTCTCTTCCACGACATGATGCACAAGGAAATAGAGGTCTATGTGGATGACATAATTGCCAAGTCCAGGTCTGAGGAGGAGCATATTGCTAACCTGAGAAAACTTTTCGAAAGGTTGAGGAAATTCAAGCTTAGATTGAATCCTGCCAAGTGTACTTTTGGCGCAAGATCCGGCAAATTGTTAGGGTTCATTGTGAATGAGAAGGGGATAGAAGTTGATCCTGACAAATTCAAGGCAATTCTGGAAATGCCTCCTCCTCGTACTGAAAAAGAAGTCCGAGGATTCTTGGGAAGATTGAATTACATCGCCCGATTCATTTCCCAAATGACGGCAACTTGTGAGCCAATTTTCAAGTTGCTTCGCAAGAATCAGCCTGGACAGTGGAATGAGGATTGCCAGATTGCATTTGAAAAAATAAAACAGTACTTATTGGAGCCACCAGTCTTGGTGCCACCCATTCATGGGAGACCATTAATCCTATACCTGACTGTGTTGAATGAATCCATGGGATGTGTATTGGGTCAACATGATGAGACTGGAAGAAAGGAATGCGCCATCTACTACTTGAGCAAGAGATTTACCGAATGTGAGATGAGGTATTCGTCTCTTGAAAGAACGTGTTGTGCATTGGCTTGGGCTGCCCGACGCTTACGGCAATACATGCTTAATCATACTACTTGGCTGGTGTCTAAGATGGATCCCATCAAGTATATCTTTGAAAAACCCGCTTTGACTGGAAGGATTGCCCGTTGGCAAGTGTTACTGACGGAATATGACATAACATATGTCACCCAAAAGGCAATTAAAGGGAGTGCGCTGGCAGATTACTTGGCATACCAACCCATTGAAGCTTATCAACCAATGCGGCATGATTTCCCAGATGAGGATATCTTGGCTCTTTCCAAAGAAGAAGATGGCCTGGAAACCAGATGGATCATGAGATTCGATGGAGCATCCAATGCACTCGGACATGGAATTGGGGTTATCTTAATCTCACCTGATAAGGAATTCATCCCTATTTGCGCTCGGCTGTGTTTTGACTGCACCAATAATATTGCGGAATATGAAGCATGTTCTCTAGGAATACAAGCGGCTCTAAACGTGGGAATAAAGGTTCTGGAGGTTTATGGAGATTCTGCTTTAGTTATCCATCAACTAAAGGATGAATGGGAGACTAGAGATAATAAACTAGTTCCCTATCATGCTCATATCAAAGAGATGATCAAAAGGTTCGATGAAGTTACCTTTCATCATGTTCCACGGGAGGACAACCAAATGGCAGATGCTTTAGCCCCCCTAGCTGCTATGTTCGAGGTCAGCAATGATTACGAAGTGCCTCTCATTGAGGTAAAGAAACAGCAAGAACCTGCCCATTGCCAGGCCATAGAAGAAGAACCGGATGGCAAGCCCTGGTATCATGACATCAAAAGATACCTCCAATGCCAAGAATACCCTGAAGGTATCACGGACAATGACAAACGAACTTTGAGAAGGCTAGCCATGGGATACCTATTGAGTGGTAACGTGCTTTACAAGAGGAATTATGATTCCATTCTCCTCCGGTGTGTTGATACCGTTGAAGCAAACCAGATCATGAAAGATATCCATGAAGGATCTTTCGGAACTCATACAAATGGGCATGCTATGTCAAGAAAAATACTGAGAGCTGGGTATTATTGGATGACTATGGAAGCCGATTGTTTTGCTTACGTACGGAGGTGTCATAAATGTCAGATTTATGCTGATCACATTCATGCTCCTCCCTCATCCCTAAATGTCTTGTCAGCACCATGGCCTTTTTCAATGTGGGGTATGGATGTAATTGGGCCCATTGAACCAAAAGCCTCGAATGGTCATCGTTTCATTTTGGTTGCTATCGATTATTTCACCAAGTGGGTAGAAGCAGCTTCATACGCCAATGTGACGAAAAATGTTGTGGTCAAATTCATCAAGCGTGAGCTGATATGCCGGTATGGCCTACCAAACCAAATCATCACGGACAATGGTACAAATTTAAACAACAAAATGATGAAGGAGCTTTGTGAGAGTTTTAAAATCTCCCATCATAACTCCTCTCCATACCGTCCGAAAATGAATGGAGCGGTTGAGGCAGCCAACAAAAATATAAAGAGGATAGTGCAAAAGATGGTAGTAACCTACAAAGACTGGCATGAAATGCTCCCTTTCGCACTACATGGATACCGAACCTCGGTACGAACCTCAACTGGGGCAACCCCATTTTCTTTGGTTTACGGAATGGAAGCTGTACTACCGTTCGAAGTGGAAATTCCATCCCTTAGGGTGATTATGGAGGCTAAATTGCAAGAAGCTGAATGGGTCCAGGCCAAATATGACCAATTGAATCAAATTGATGGGAAGAGATTAACTGCCCTTTGCCGGGGACAATTGTATCAAAGACGCATGAAACGGGCATACGAAAAGAAAGTACGCCCCCGACAATTCCAAGAGGGTGATCTGGTCCTCAAGAAGATTTTGCCAATTCAAAGGGATGTCCGAGGGAAATGGACACCTAATTATGAGGGACCATATGTTATAAAGAGGGCTTTCTCCAGAGGAGCCCTCATACTCACCAATATGGATGGAGACGACCTGCCAATGCCTGTCAATACCGATGCAGTGAAAAGATACTTTGCATAATAATAATATAAAAAAAAAGGAAAAGAGCTTGCTAGGTTGAAAACCTGAAAAGGCGACCTAGGCAAAAGTTAGAGCAGCAAGATGAGCCGAAAACCTAAAAAGGCGGTTCTACAAATTCTACTCCACAACATAAACCCTTCAAGCCAAAGTCAAAGGAGGTCAAAACGGGTATTAGGGTCATTGTCAAATTACGCCCTCAGAAGCAAAATCAAAAGACGAACACAAAGTCATGATATGGGATCAAGTTTCTCATTGCTCGCGGAGGATCATTTGAGGATATATGAGCCTTTTCCTTTTATTTTGCCTTCAATTCTTTATATACCTTATCACATCACTGTGTTTAATATTATCGCTGTACATATCTGATGTTTATAAAATCTCCCTTCATCCTACATGTGTTCATTTTTTATGAATAAACAAGTTTTTGCCTAAAATTTTTGAAATTGGAAACAACAGAGCATAAAGTTATGGGGGATAAAATGTTTCCTAGCGCCAAACTTCGCTTGGTATAAGCATAACCATTTCCGCTAAATACTCTCGCCAAAAGTCGGAGGATGTTTCTGTTTCATCCATGAGTTATCTTAAAGAGCCAGTCGCCAAGGAAAATTTACCTGTAAGTCTTTTTATACTAACTCATTCTTTTGTCAGCGGGACGCCAAGTCCATCATCCAAAAGCAGGTATTCGCCAAAGTTTTCTCTCAGCGAGACCTATAGACTGAAGATCTCTCCCAAGGAGTTCCATAAAAATGGGATCAATTCCCTCAATCAGGATGTTTCTTTGATCAGGCTTAAGAGGACTTATCTTTCCCCAGTGAGCTCACCATTACCAAACTAGCGTCCATCATACTCCTCTCACTAAAAAGTTCAAACTGGGGCATCTCCCCAGATTTCTTTCAAGAGGGCAGTCCCCCAACAACCTTCAGTTATGTCAAACTGGGGCATCTCCCCAGATTTCTTTCAAGAGGGCAGTCCCCCAACAACCTTTAATTATGTCAAATTGGGGCATCCCCCTAGATTTCTTTTGTTTATTCAAAGGGCAATTCCCCAAACGATTTCCAATCATATTAAACTGGGGCGTCTCCCCAGATTTCATTCTCTTTCTTTAAAAAGACAGTTCCCCAACAACCCCCAGATCATTTTTTCGATCAAAGGACAATATCCCAAGTCATCTAGTACTTCCCCAGTGGAACCATGAAGGATACCAGGCAAGTGCTAACCAAACCTTTCCCCGGTGGAGCTACACTTCCTGAACAATTCAAACTGGGGCATCATCCCAGATCCATTCTCTTTCAGTCAAGGGACAGTTCCCCAAAATTCTCCCAAACCTTTTAAAACTAGGGCATTACCCCAGATTTATCCCCCTTCAATCCAGGGCTTCAGTCATGACAAACCGGGGCAACACCCTCATCCTTCTACTTTTTCAGTCAATCGAGAGGCAACACCCTCATCCTTTACTTTCAACCGAGAGGCAACACCCTCATCCTTCTACTTTTCCAGTCAATCGAGAGGCAACACCCTCATCTTTTTCCCTTTGCTGTCAACCGAGAGGCAACACCCTCATCCTTTTACTTTTAACCGAGAGGCAACACCCTCATCCTTCTACTTTTCCAGTCAATCGAGAGGCAACACCCTCATCCTTCTACTTTTCCAGTCAACCGAGAGGCAACACCCTCATCCTTTTACTTTCAACCGAGAGGCAACACCCTCATCCTTCTACTTTTCCAGTCAATCGAGAGGCAACACCCTCATCCTTTTACCTTTGCTGTCAACCTAGAGACAACATCCTCATCATTCCTGTTAACCAAGAAGTAACACCTTCACTTTCTACTTTTCCAATGGTGTTCACGTCTTTACTCCCTTTCCATTTCAAAAAAAGGCAAGAAGAAACTTCATGCTTTTTCCTCATGAAAAAGAAGTAAAGAGGGGCATCTGTGAACACCTATTTCGTTCCAGACAATTTTCACTAAGAATGGGGAATTCACAAAAAAAAAGAAAAAAAAATCAAAATCAAAAAAAAAAACCTCTGACTCGGAAATGATCATTTCCGAGTGAAAGGACTCGGAATGATCATTTCCGAGTGAAGAAGCCAAATTCCAACCTCTAAGTGGAAAGAAGACCAGAATCCGAGTGAAAAACAGTGAAATTCCAACCTCTGAGTGGAAAAGAGACAGTTTCCGAGTGACAAACGTCCAATTTCCATGTTCTGATCGAAAAAACAGGCAGATTCCGAGTGAAAATGCCAAGCTTCCAAATTCTGAGTAATAAGAAGGCAATTTCCGAGTGCAAATGGCTGAACTTCTAATTTCCGAGCGCAAAGAAAGACGATGCCGATTGATGAAGACTAAGTTTTTGATTCTGATTGAAGCATGAGGCCGACTCCGAGTGACTTGGAGAACAAGCATGTGTTTCCGAGCAAATCAAGATTCGGACTTGTGAAGAACTTCTAAGAAAATGCATCGAATACCTGATTGCCGAGTGAAAGCCATTCCTGAGTGACGAATGAAAGCCAATTACCGATTGGAAAATAAGTAAAAAGGTCAGATTTTCAAGTGGATGAAATGAGGGACGACTGAAAGAAATTCCGAGTAAAAATCCACTCGGAACCGAGGGAAGAAGGAGTATTCCGAGTGATGTTCTTCAATCGGTACCAAGTAAAGGTTATCCACTCAGAACCGAGTGAGGTATTTCCAGTCTGCATCGAGTCCCTTCCATTTTCAGTCGGCTCCGAGCCATCACCCTTCATTCCATTTATTTCCGAGCCATATTTAAACATCACTGAGCTCGTTTTCACCAAACCCGAACCACCAATTTTCACCCAAAGCTGGCTCACCCCTCTCACTGTCCAACCTTCTCTTTTTCAACACCGCCCCCTGCCTCACTACCCTCTCAACACCGCCCACACACACACTCTCCACACCGCCCACACACCGCCCAACACCTTTCTCTCAACACCGCCCAACACTAACCTTCTACACACCGCCCCACACACCGCCCAAACCGCCCGCACTGCCCTCTTCACACCGCCCCAAATCTTCCTCACAGCACCCTCTCCACACCGCCCCAAACCTTCCTCACAGTACCCTCAAAATACCGTCCCCCTCATCTCATCTCACTCCACTTTCCTCACAAACCCCTTTATATCGTCCCACTCTCCTTGGCCTCACTCTGTCCCTTTCCTTACCCCTCTACTGTTACCTCCCTCTTTATATCTCATACGGTCCCCTTTCACTTTTCCTTTCTTCCTTTAAAAGCCAAACCACACGCACACCTCTCAGTCCTTCCCTTCAAACACCCATCCAAAACAGTACCTTATTCCCCATTTCCTCTCTGTCCAATACCTCAAGCCCATAACACCATCCAACTCCACTTTCACTACACCGGTCCTATTCTTATCTTTTTTTTTTGCTTGTATTTATTTTTATTTTTTGCTAAATTAATTGTTATTCGTGATTTTGTCTTCCTTTTCAATTATCAATTAATCTTTATTGATTGATAAATATGAATAAAATGAGTGCTTCACACATTCTATTTAAATTAGCATAAAAGGTGTGACTATTGTTATTATCATTATTATTGCAATTTTTATTTCTTTTATTCTTTATTCTTTTTATTTTAAAAAAGGAGGAGCGAGTTTAATTTGGACGAGACGTCCTGTTAATCTCATTTTTTAAAAAGGGTGGAGCGAGTTTAATTTGGACGAGACGTCCTGTTAATCTCATGTAAATATTCCGTGTTTATTTCTGTTTATTTTTATATATTTTGTCGTCTCGCATATTTTCTTTTCATGGAAAAGTTAAAATAATTATTGGGTTAATTATAATGCGCGCTATTAAATTGAGGTAACCGTTTTTATAACGGACAGCTGTGAGGTGCTAATACCTTCCTCACCTGTAATTAGACTCCCGGATCTAGAATCTCATTTTTTGACCAATGCTTTAATTAAAGGTTTTCCCGGTATTTTATCCTAAAAATATTGGTGGCGACTCCCTGTTCATCATTTTCCAAAAATCGTTTTGAGGGTCGGCCGTGCCGTCGCGATCCCGGTCGCGACACTCAACAATAAGATAGGCGCGTTGCTTCTTTCAGTAACTACGCCCCATTGAACTCCAGGCATTCTCAAATCCTGAGGGAAGTTGGTTGGCCCACACTCAGTGTTTATGGGATAAGGAAGCCTCCTCCAATGAAAAGACCTGGGAACACATAAAAATATTGTGCTTTTCACGAGCAGGTTGGCCATACCACAGATGAGTGCAAGGCATTGAAGAACGCAGTGGAGGCCCTTATTAGAGAGGGAAAGCTGAAACAGTACTTATTTAAGGAGAAATCCTTAGACGAGCCAGACAGGATGGAAAAAAGAGGAAGAGATCATGATGATGAAGGTGATAATAGTCGTAATCCGATTAGGAGATTCACAGCAGCGGAGAAATAAAAGGGAGTGGTAATCAGTGAAGGAGCTCAGCAGGACGGCATGCCTCAGCAACAAAGGTAAGGCCGGCGCGAGGTGATTGATATGATTGCTAGAGGATTTGTTGGAGGAGGAGCGTCAATTACAGCTCATAAAAACCACCAACGAATGATCTTATCAGTGTAGGGGAAACCCAGGGACAACCGCCCTTTCAGGGACGGCATGACAGCACCGACGTTGTCGTTTACATATGATGATTTTGGCCTAACGATTCCAGGAGGTGATGATGCAGTGGTTATCATCGCTGTCATAGCCAACAAGGATGTCAAGAGGATCCTCGTCGATCAGGGAAGTTCTTGTGATGTTATTTTTTATAATTGCTTCAAAAGAATGGGTTTCAATGATGCTGATTTGCAACCTTACACACAAGAACTCACAGCGTTCAATGGAGCGAAGCAACCCACCAAGGGGTATCTTGATACCCTCATTTCTTTTGAGGGCGAACCTGGAGCAAGAACAGTGAAGTCCAGGATCCTGGTGATTGATGTGGAGTCCCCTTACAATGGGATCATAGGTCGTCCTACTCTAAATGCGATGGAGGCAATCGTGTCTACCCCGCACCTCCTTATCAAATTTATTGACAAGGACAACGGTGTCTCATCCCTCTAAGGTGATCAAGAGATGGCCAGGTATTGTTACAACCTGAGCTTAAATATGGTGAAGATGAAGGCATTTAACAAGAAGAGGAAGTTGAATGACGGAGGAACAGCGGTTGGGTCGGTCAGTTTGATTGATTTGGACCCCAGAGCGGAGTTGAAGATTGATCCTTTCAATCCCTCAAAGCCCACGCCGGACGAAGGTTCCAGAGACGTCGTCTTAGGGGATTCCCCAGAGAAGGTCACACGCATTAATGATAAGCTGGAGTTTGTCATGGAGCAGCGCCTGATGGCACTCCTTCAAGAGTTTAAAGATTTTTTTGCATGGACTGCTACAGACATGCCTGGGATGGACCCTGATTTTTACTGCCATAAATTATCTGTTTATCCAGAGACAAGGATGGTTTCCCAGAAGAAGAGAAGACTAGGACCAGAAAAACAAAAGGCATCTTGTGAGCAAATAGAGGAATTGTTGAAGGCCGGATTTATTAGAGAAGTCCGTTATTCGTCTTTGCTTTCCAATATGGTAATGGTGCAGAAGGCCAACGGCAAGTGGAGGATGTGCACTGATTATGTAGACCTCAACTGATGTTGCCCGAAGGACCCGTATCCACTCCCAAATATCGATCGTATGGTTGACGATTCATCTGGTTACCAATACCTCAATTTCATGGATGTTTTCGGGGTATAACCAAATTCCGATATAGGAGGAGGACCAGGAGAAGACAGCTTTCGTCAATGACTGCGGTGTCTTCTGCTACACCGTCATGCCCTTCGGTTTGAAGAATTCTGGAGCTACTTACCAGCGTATGATTAATAAGGTATTCGAAGGCATGCACACCAAGCTGGTAGAGGTGTACATTGATGATATTATTGCCAAGACTCCCGCTGGAGGTGATCACATTGAAGATTTATGCCAAGTGTTCACTCGGTTCCGACAATACAACATGAGGTTGAACCCATTGAAGTGTACCTTTGCAGTCCCAGCTGGGAAGTTTTTGGGCTTCAAGTTAACCCAGCGCGGCATTGAGGCCAATCCAGGTAAATGTCAAGCAATCTTGAACATGCAGAGTCCGAAGAATTTAAGGGAAGTGCAATCGTTAAATGGGAAAGTGGTCGCTCTGTGTAACATCCTAAATTGAGAATTTTAGAAAATAATTCATTAAGGATCGATATAGTTTCTTTTTAATTAAAAAGCGCTAGATATTCGTTGCCTAAATCAGGGATCAGTGAAGAATTTTCGAGTCCGACTTCGGACGAGCGTTTTTCTCGGAAAGGAATATTCCCAAGAGGATTGATTCCGAACAAAAAAGGGCTCTAACTTCGAATGAGCACCTTTCAGGCAAAGACACTCCCAAGTTCCATACTTCCAAGTGAAGGAAGGTTAAGATGTTTCCAAGTAAGGCATGACTGAGAGAATCACTTACGAGTGAAGAAAAACTCTGTGTCCGAATGAGACATTTTTAAGTGAGGCAAATCTGAGTGAAACGTTTCCGAATGGTTCGTTTCTGAGAGAAGTACTTCCGAGCGAAGTAAAGCTTTGATTTTGAATGAGTACTTCTCGTGCCAAGATATTTCTGAGTAGTGAATTCCCGAGTGGGGTATCTCCGAGTTGAGTGTAACTTTCCCGAGTGGGGTGTCTCCGAGTGCGACACTTCCATGTGGGATGGCACCGATTGAGACATACCGAGTGAGTCTTTCCAGGGGAAGTACTTCTGGATAGAGAAAGACTTTAACTTCGAATGAGTACGTCTCTGAGTGAATAGTTCCCGGGGGAAGTAAATATCCGAGTGGTGAACCCTTCATTCAATTCATGCTCAGGTGTCTTAAAGATTGCCTAGAACCTGTGCTCGGGCCCATATTTAAAGTTGCCGAGAGCTTGTGCTCAGGTTCATCTTCGAGATTGTCTTCGACTCTGAGTGATATTCCCAAGTGGAAAGATTTCTGAGAGAGGAATGAACTTCGACTCCGAATGATCCTTTCGGTTGTAAGATTTCCGAGTGACGCACTTCTGAGAGAAATTTTTTCGAGTGAAGAAAGGTTTTGACTCGGGCAGAGATATATTCGGGTGAGATATTTCTGAATGAGGTGTCTCCGGGTAAGACATTTCTGAGTGGGTCACTTCTAAGGAGAGAAAAGCTATGACTGAGTGTTTCAAACAGAAACATTTCTGAGTGAATCCTCTCCGAGTGAAGCAATTCTGAATAAAAAGAGACTCTGATGAATCCTTCTCGGAAAGAAATATTCCCGAGTATTTTCAATTTAATCTTTTTTTACCATGTTAGAGTCTGAATTTGGAAATATGGTCAACTACAAAATTATTCCCCGTTGTCTTAACTTTCCAACAAGACCAAATTTATTAAAATCCATTAGGATATAAGAGAGATATGCTAAAATATCTAAATAGTGTCAGAATTGATATTTACTTCAATCATCGAGGCTCTTCCACGTCACTCTATTTTTCTTCTAAACTCTAGCAGATTCTCTTTTCTGTATGGGACCCTCTCTATTGTCCTATCCTCTTTTCTTTTATTATCTTGTTTCTTCCTTATCTCTCAATATATATATATATTAGCACTTCCTCACTTCGTGGACACCTTTTCCATCAACGATTTCTGTCAATCCCACCGTTGGATCGGCTTGAAATTTTGAGAGTGGAAAAAACTCTAAATTCCTTAGTTCAATTTAGCTTCAGAAGGTTTCGGAGCTAAGAGTTTGATTCGGAACTTGCGAAAGTGAGCGTATAATATTCGATAGCTCGAGGAGCTTCTGGAATCGTTTATTCCAGGTAGGGGGAGCATTACATTTTAAATGTATAGTTTATGAACGGAATCGGGATAATATTGTTATCTTTAATGAGAAATCTTGAATATATGTGATATGTATGATATATTATGAGATATGATGTTTTTCGTTCATATGTGAGTGGTATTGATATTGAATTTATATAAGATATGAATGATATTCATGAAGTTTTCATGATATATAAATGCAAGTGATGCATATTGATAAAGCATGAGATGCTTATGTGATGAACAAATATGAAATATGATTGTGGTTTTGAGGATTCCATAAAAAGACCTTGGGTGGGACTCAAGGCAAACCTCTTGAGCGGGGCTCGGGGTTTAGCCCGTGACACTACCGTTGTCGCTGGGAGTGATTGTGTCACGTGAGAGGGCAAATGGTTTGATACCAGAAAAATGGCTGGATCAGCTGAGAGCTGAGTTATGGCTGAGAGCCAGTGTTGCAACACAAATAAAAGACTTAATAATGGATCCATTTGATTGAGCATATGGTTGAATTGATGTATGTTGTTGTGAACAACATGATTACATGATCATTATGAATGAATGAAAGGTTATAAGATTATGTGATATGATTATGATTTATATGTGGTTATGAATTAGACATTTGATCCGATTCAATAACTGTCATTTGACATGTATATGCTCACCCCTATTGTGGTTATCTTTTTCAGTGGATACAGGACGTAGTGAAGGCATATGAGAACGCATTCAGTGGAAACTAAAGTATTATGTATATATTGATACATAATATCTTGTGATAGTATGTAAAAGCCTTGGCCGGCTCTTGATAATATACGTTGTTATATATGTTTGAAGGTTTGAGAATTGATGTTGAATAACTTCTTTTTGAAGTTTAAAATTTGAGAAAGTATATAAATATATGTATGTGTTCATATGTATGTTATATTGCATATACAGAAATTGGAAGACATTTTCTTTAAATTCTTCATTTTCTTTATTTACCTTAATATGATTTTATTACTTTTATTATAAAATCATATTTTCTTATATTTAACAATTTACTTTAAGCTTTCTGCTGATTCTTGTGATAATCTTCATTTTGATTATCCAAGCTATGTTTTAATTATTTTTATACCTTCTCATATCACCATATATGGGAAAGGTTTACTTAATTGGTCCAGGCGTATTGTTTAAATAATTATTATAAACCGTGAAAATTTACCCTTAATTTTATTATTCTAATTAATTATATTGGGATAATTATATTAAAGGTTAGGATGTTTTACTCTGGCTCTATTCATGCCCAAAATGGCGCATAGGTCCTTTCCTCAGTATAAAGTGTTGAAAAAGTCTAAGAAGTTCGAGTGGGGACAGGAGCAGGAGCAGACATTCCAGCAACTCAAGGAAGTGCTGTCAAGTCCACCAATCTTGGTAAAGCCAGACCCTGGTGAACCTCTCATCTTATACTTGGCGATTTCTGATGAAGCCTTGGGTGTAGCATTGGTCAAGGAAACTCCAGAGGGACAGAGGCCAGTGTATTTCACTAGCAAGACGTTGCAGGGAGCAGAAAGCAGATACCAGAAGATAGAGAAGGCCGCTCTTGCAGTAGTGTGGGCTTCACGATGATTAAGGTCGTACTTCCATGCACATCTAGTTCTGGTAAGAACGGATTTACCACTCCGTTCCGTGCTTAGTAAGCCGGACCTCGCTGGAAGGATAATCAAATGGTCTATCGAACTTTTTGAGTTTGAAATTTCTTATGAACCGCGAGGAGCCATTAAAGCCCAAGTCCTGGCGGATTTTGTTGTAGAAATGACAGGGGCGGATCCAACCACGCCTCGAGCATATTGGACCATTTATGTGGATGGGTCATCGAACAATAAAGGTTGTGGAGCTGGCGTTGTTGTGGAGAGAGATGAAGGTGTGCATCTGGAGATTTCTCTTCGATTCAATTTTAAAACCTCCAACAACCAGGCTGAATATGAGGCATGTCTGGCTGGACTCCGAGCGGCAATCGATATCGGCGCAACAGAGGTGACATTGTGCAGCGATTCACAGCAAGTGATATTGCAGATTCAAGGTGAATACCAGGTTCGTGAGCCCCAACTTCAACTGTATTTGAATTGTGTGAACGAGTTGAAAGGGAGATTCGATGTGTTAGAGTTTAAGCATGCACTAAGAGAAGAGGATACTAGAGCGGACATTCTATCAAGACTCACAAGTACGAAGCAGCCTGGCAGTACAATGACAGTGGTTCAGAGTACGTTGACATCGCCCAACATTCCTTTGTTCCCTTCTCGGAACGCTATAATGGTTAACTCTTCTTACGAGAATTCTTGGGTTACCCCGTATATTCGTTATCTGGCTGACGGACAGCTGCCCACCGATGAAAAGGAGAGAAGGAGGGTAAAAAAGGAGTTACCATATTTCACCATAGTCGATGGTGTTTTCTACAGAAGAGGATTCTCAGTGCCATATCTCCTTTGTTTAAAAGAGAGCGAAATACAAGGAGTAATGGAGGAGGTACATGAGGGACAATGTGGGCACCACGCCGGAGGAAGAAGCTTAATGAGAAAAATCCTCAGGGCTGGGTATTGGTGGCCCACAATGAAGCAGGATTCCATTGATTTCGTGAAGAGGTGTGATGTTTGCCAGAAATTTTCTTATCTTCATCACACGCCAGCCCAAGAACTCTCTTCATCCATGGTGCCATGGCCTTTTTACCAATGGGGCCTCGATATTTTGGGTCCATTCCCGACCGCACCAAGAGGCATTAAGTATCTGGTTATGGGGGTTGATTATTTCACCAAATGGATTGAGGCGGAGCCAGTAGTGCATATCACATCAGCACGGACACGACGTTTTGTGTACGAGAATATCATAGCTCGATTCGGTATTCCAAGGTGGATTGTAACTGACAACAGCACTCAGTTCACGGATAGGAAGTTCACAGCGTTGCTTGAAGGACTAGGGATAGTCCAAATCTTTTCATCTGTTGAGCACCCTCAGACGAATGGCCAAGCTGAGGTAGCTAATAGAGAGGTGCTGAAAGGGTTGAAGAAGCGCCTTGGTGAAGCAAAAAGAGGATGGACTGATCAGCTATGCCATGTTTTATGGGCATACCGTACTACGCCATATTCTTCTACCAATGAATCCCCATATCGTTTGACTTACGGGGTTGAGGCGATGATTCCGGTGGAGCTCCAGACCAGATCGGCTAGAGTGGACTACTTTTCTACGGAAGATAATGACGCCAATTTGGCATCAGAGCTAGACGTTCTCCATGAGTTAAGAGAGGAGGCTTTTGTCAGGGACCAGGTGATAAAGGCGAAGGCCGCCCTCTGGTACAATAAACGTGTGCATTACAGAGCTTTCAACACTGGGGACCTAGTTTTGAGGAAGGCAAGTGTGGGAAATAAGTTCGCCCATCAAGGAAAATTGATGCCGACATGGGAAGGCCCTTACAGAGTATCTGAGGTGACTGGAAAGGGATTATACCAGCTAGAAGAGCTCGATGGAACACCGATCTGCAATAAATGGAACACACAGAACTTACGTATTTACTACAGCTAGTTGGTAAGACGGCATGTACTCTTTTTCCTTACTTGAGTTTTTTCCCATTGGGTTTTCTCAAGAAGGTTTTAACGAGGCATGACCCCAACTACGCTTCCTCTATAATCTACCTTCAATTTAATGAAAATACAATTCATGAACTTATTATCTTCACTTTTTCTTTCTATGTTATGATTTATAGCCTTAAGCCGCTGCGCATAAAGATCCTTAGGACTGATGATCTCAATCACCTATTCTGTGAATTGGCGATGTAACTTCTCGCGGGATGAAATGGGTTGAAGGATCAAACCTTTCTCAAGGTTGTACCGAACCCCATCCGAAGACTCGGATTGTAGGAATAAACTGAACTCTGAGTACGGTTAATAGGATTAAACCGAACACCGTTGAAGGCTTGAGTTGTAGGATTAAACCGAACCTCAAGAAATAGGTTGTAGGATCAAACCTTTTGCAAGGTTGCACCGAACCCCACATGAAGGCTTGGATTGTAGGATTGAACCGAACTCCAAGTACAACTAGTAGGTTTGGCCGAACGTTGTGGCAGGATCAAACCGTCCTCATTTGTGAAGTAGTTCCCCCAGGACGGATGATCGCAACCACTTATTCTGTGAGTTGACAATGTAACTCCTAGCACGGATAATTCTCATCATCATCCTTATGATGGAAGACTCAATCATCATCCTTATGGTTAGGGTACTTTTCTTGCAGATCCCTCAACACAGAACGCTGTTCTTAGAATTTGTTAATGATTATTACCTGTTCTACGGTATTATGGTATAGAGATCGAATGGACTTTTTCACCCTCAAAGGAGCTAAAGGTACCCTCTCATGACAGATATTTGTTGCCCAAGATACTCATACTTGGGGACAGCACACGTATGAAGGATTCTACGCTCTATAACTTGTTGGTTACGACTTTTGTTATTTTCTCCGGGGTGCATTTTACATTTCAACGTCAAGATAATTATACAAGACGGTCTCATGAATAGTATGAAGGTAAAAGTGTAGCATATATGCCGAAGTTATGTTATAACGGTACATTTCTTGCAAATGTTAAAGGCAAAATTAAAGAAAATCCTATTCAAACAATGGGAATTTTTTATTTGAGTAGAAATAAAACTGGAGCTGATCCCAGAACACAGCAGTAAAAACAGGAAATAGATATAAGACTAAGAGGAAGGCTTCGGATTGTCTGTTGTGGACCCTCTTTACCTCCGTCGTCCTCTAGGCTTGCCCGGGTCTTCTCCACTCTGGTATCCTCCTCTTGGGCATGCTCTTTTCGTTGATCTCCTTGATCCGGAGTGGAACCATAAGGACCCATGCTTTGACCCTCGGGAAGAGGGGGCGTTTCGTATAGGGTTGAAGGCGGATCCTCATGCCGGCCATCTACCACAACAACCAATTTCCTTTCATGAAATTCATAAAAAGGACTCATACCGTATAAATTGAATTTCACGTTGGGGTTGCGGTAAAAGATTTGGCGGATGGCAAGAGTACAAGCCTCAACAGCCTTGTTAGCCCTATTCCTGGCTTTAACCAAGTCCTTTTTTAGTTTGGCATTTTCCTTCTCCAAGGAGTCAGTCGCAGCATTTCTCACCTTTAACTCTTCAAGCTGCTTAAGCAAGTCCCTCTCCCTAGCAGCAAAATCTTCCTGGCTTTTAAGTTTACCGGGCTCTGAAGTGGTTAGGTCGTCAAAAAGCTTGGAGCTCTTTTGTTTTTCCACCTTCAGATCATCTTGAAGTTTAGAAATCTTCCCCTTAAGAGATTTGACTGAGGCTCTCAGAGAGACTAACTCAGGTGTTTGCTCCTGTTCCAGCTCCTGAGCCTTTTCCAATTTCTCCTTCGTGGTCTTCAAATGAGCCCTATCTTTTGCAGCCGAGATATTCAGATGTTCAAGCTTACCAGCTAACTCGTCTGCTTCTTTGACACTGTTGATAGTGCTGCTAAGGGAGTTCAGGAGACTGGTTAACTCAGCCAATTGCCATTTGCCAGCTACAATGGCCTCTTTCATTTCATCCACCTCTAAGGTGGGGCGGAGTTTATAGAGTGGAGGAGGAAGTGCGACAGGAGAAGGCCCTTTATACACCAAGAAGGGAGAAAGAAAAGAATAGTTGGGCGGATCCATTCTTACCCTTTGAAAAGATGGAGCAGCAGGAAGGTTAGAAGGCTGAGGGGTCGCTCCAGAAGATGCTGTGTCTTTCCTCGCGCCGGTATCATGAGCAATCTTTTGCCTCTTTTCCGGAGGTCTTCTCTTTGTCAGCAGCTTTAATAAGCCTAACTCTCTTCTTCTTCTTCTTCTCCGCTTGCGTTTCTTCTTGGGAGGCTTCCTCCTCTTCAGCTTGAGAATCCACGAGGGGGACATCATCACCCACTTCGGAGGTCAGGGGGATGATCTCAGCTCTCGCTTTGACGGTGTTCCTCTTCGACTGAACATTGTTTTCCTTATTCTCAGAGGAGGAGCCATCTTCAACTAGCAAGGACTTTAACACAAGCATTTCTGAGCTATTCCTTTCTATCCAGTCTGCAAAAATAAAAAGAGAAACATAAGTTACAATAACACATCAGATTACTATGTACATGCATAAAGAGTTAAGTTAATTACTCGGATAAATATTTCTGCTAGAAGCAGACTGCAGGAGATGCTTGCAGAAGATTTCTTTGTGAACAGAGGTAAACGCCCTCAGAGCGCCTAAAACTTCAATCGAGTGAGAGGAAAGTTCACTCTCATCTGTGAAATAAGCACGGCTGGCGAGCAAGAAGTGCTCATGAGTCCAGCTTAAAGGGAATTTGGGGATTCCGTCCTCGTTCATCTAGAAGACCGACTCTTCTAGCCTCACACGAATCCTCGTGTAGTATTGTTTGAAAGAGCGCCCATAAATCTTCTCCGATTTAGTGAAAGATTTGAAATTGATGACTCTCGAGTCGCAGCGGAGAGTTATGAAGCCCAAACCGCCCTTCTTATTAGCACGGTAGACCACCTGGCAGTAGTAGAATAGCATAGCCACAGTGGGTTTAAAATTGAAGTACTCATCCAGGACTTCCAGAGCGCAGACTAGACTCCATCCGTTGGGATGCAACTGGGAGGGAGCGCATTCTAGAAATCTTAGTACTCCCATTTGGAAATCAGTCATTGGGAAGCGCACACCGAGGTATTGAAAAATGAAGTCGTACATATAAACGGAGCGCTTGTCTGGCACGGTATGGCAGATTCGTTCCATAGGCCGGGGTGCTAGAACCAAGAACTTCCCACGATTTTCCTCTCCAGCAAAAACCCTAAAGCTTGGGGACGCCGGTCCACCATCTTCACGAGCATGCCGGGAGGGGATTTCTTTGAACTCTTCCTCTACCCAGCAATAGGGATGAGTCCGATTGATAGCTTCCCAATCTAATCGGTGTGCTACAACATTGACACATCCTTTTTGAGTGCGTACGATAGGAACTTTGCCACGTCCCTCGATTTCTATCTCATCTGTGGCGCGGCCAAATGCGTCTGTACTGTGGTAAAAAGCGACGTCATCAGCAAGGAACCAGTCTGAACCTAGCGAGCTTCCTGGGGAACCGATGGCCTCAGAATTAGAGGAGGGTTCAGAATCAAGCCTGATTACTGGCTGTCTCACGAAAGAGGCTCCACCTCTCCTTGAACCATGAGACCCAACTCTGGAAGGACCCACAGAAATCCTTCCACCTTGATAACCAGAGGGCCTCAAAGGGATATTTCCCCTCCTATTTGAAGGACCAGCGCAGCTCTGCCTAAGGCGCATGGTTAAAAGTTCAAGAGAAATGAAGATGAAGAAGTTAAAAAGAGGAAAAGGAGGTTACCTAAAAGGAAGTTAAGGATGGAAGAGGGGAGAACTTCACAAAATACCAGCAACAATCTCTTCAAAAATTTCAGCAGAGTTTCACTAAGGTTGAAGGCGAATGTGACTTTTCAAAATCGCTAAGTTGTCCTTTTATAGGTAACGAAGGGGCCCAACCATCGGGCATAAGACGCG
Source organism: Clitoria ternatea (assembly GCA_037962975.1). Taxonomy (NCBI): domain Eukaryota; kingdom Viridiplantae; phylum Streptophyta; class Magnoliopsida; order Fabales; family Fabaceae; genus Clitoria; species Clitoria ternatea. The sequence goes on from CM075670.1 coordinate 284,559,162, forward strand.
TCATTTGAAGCAAAACGCGATGCTATCGGGTTGAACGACACTGTCGTTTTGAACCACAAAGGCGCGAAACAGCGACGATTCATGAAAAGACTTGATGAAATGCACCGAAAAAATTCAAATTCTGGGCCCAAAATAGTTATAACGACGGTTATTCATTTGGAGTAATGATGACTCACGTGTTAAAAAGTATTTATTGTCCAAATCATTCAGAAGCATTAAATGCGTCCCAGCAGCTACTCGAATACCAAGAGTTACAAGTTCCAAAAACTCTTGGGATTCCCCTTTGTTACAAATCTTTGTCCAAACCCATTGTGAGAGCAATTTGGGCACGTTTCCTTCGTCCATAGAACGGTAGGACGGGTAGAACATCGGTAAGAAACTTATAGACTTTTTTGCGAAATTACTTGCGTACCACATCGGCATCCAGACTCTTTGCAGGTAATATAGCTCATGTGAGCAACTTAACAGTCCCTCACATAAGCTAGGGGACAAATGATCCGGTCTGGATACCGGCCCCTTAAGTTGAGACGTTATCTTGACCGTTCCAGAGGGTCAACCGGTATCACAGGGTAATATCCATACTGTAAAGGTATGTCATAAGAATCCTTCCTACACCGGCCATCCGAAGTTGCGTCCAAGACACCGAATATTTCATCCGCTCTCGTTTCTCCATCACGTATAATCGTTTGCCTCAGTGTCACAATAAGATAAAAGGAGTTATAACTTATCAGTATAGATACTCTGCATAGCAGAATGTGTCTATATCATTCACTGAAAGGAGTAAGTACCATTACAGGCGTGATATATGGAAAAGGTGGATTATCTCCATCCATGTGTCAGAATCGTACACTGATTATTGACTTACCCACTGTCACGCTTTGAATACTGAGCCACCCTGATTGATACTTTACACACGGCATCAGAACTCATGGGCCCACTTGGCCCAACGATTCATTTTCCACGCTCAACTATAAATAGCATATTCCCCAACACATGCAAGGTTACGTTGTTCTCACTCTCACTTTTACTATTGCATTGCTTAAGTGTTCACTGAGTTCCTATACACTCTTCTAACTTGAGCGTCGGAGAATCTTCGCAGGTGACACCACCTTTCGCCCCCTAACAACGCGAAACTTTGGTGTGGAGGATCTCCAGGACAACAAGACCGGCTCCTCCCACTGAGAGGTCAGATTATAATACCGGATACCCACTATACCGGTGTACAAATATTATAAAACATATACTTTTGTGGCTGGTTCTCACCCCGGATCATAGACCCCAGTTCAGTCCAGTTCATAAATGTTGAATTTAATTAAAGTTTAAGATGAAATAGTTTTTTAGAAGTTTTATTAAATGATATACAGAATTTTTGTCATACGTGCCAGATTTTTAATTTATTTAATTGTATATGATGAATTAAGACACCTCTTGTATCTTTTTAAATACTATTATTTTTTATTGATGAAAAAATTATTTAATTAGTTATACTAATAGTAAAATTCAAATCGCCCTATGTATGTTGGTATGCAATATAATATAAATCTATATTCATTACCAGATTCTTCCCCTTCTTTTGTACTCAGCATGAATTAATTGAGTACAGTATAATAACTTTTATAAATTGAATTGCTTAAACCAAAAAAATAAAATGACTTGTTTGAGCATGTTAAAGGTTTCATCCCAAAACGAATTGGCAGACAAGGGGTAACTTTTAAAAAGAATGCTCTAGTTCTAATATCATGTAAAAGGTTCGATCCCAAAATCAATTATCCAACAAGTATTTAATTCATATAAAATATCATGAGACAGTTAATGTGAGACTTACAACAGAGTATAAGACTCATGGTGGAACTTAATTAACAATTGTGTGAATGGCAGCAGGAATTATTTTGGATACATTAAACTTTAAAGTGAACCAAATAGCAGAGACCAAATTAAATCGAGGAGTCCAGAAAAAGTAGAAATATTAAATTTTTTAGAAGTGAAATAAAACAAGAGTATCGTTTTCATGGTAAAATGAAGAAAAAGTGTAATTAATTTAATTGTGAGTATATCAAGCTTCGCACATAGGACAAAAAATGAAGTGAATGAAAGGGAGGATTGGTGTAGGTGCGTGGAAACTAAAAGAAAGGGTGACCTTTCCACACACCAAACAACAACCAAATTTACTTGACCAAATGTTAATATGAAAGGTGACGGTTTATGTGAAGCCGCGCATAGCTTCCATCACATTCGTTGCCTATACCATGACCGCAACCCTAATACTTTAAGAAAAAGACTCATTACTATTTTTCTGACTTTTTATTGTTAAGTTAAATTAAGTTAATAGTGATAATAAATAAATAAATAATTGAAATTTGTGTAACAATGTTGTATTTTATCATTTTTAAAAATTTTAACTATAAAAGCCGTTTCCACAGGGGCATTCTTGAATCGCCACAAAATAAAACATTATGTTTTAATGTAATTACTTTAAATCGCAATAAAAGTTTTGTTTCAAAATATAAACTTAATAAAGAAATCTTTCAGTATTATGAAAAATAGGCTAAACTAAATATTATTTTTACAGAATCAATTGGGTGTACGTAGGAATTTGTTAGACCTATGGTGAATTGTATTTGGGAGAGTAAATATGAGTAATATCAACATTTATATATTTTTAAAGTCCTTTTATTTTATTCAATATGGAACTTTCTTTTAAGAAAACCTGTTAGATTTTTATAAAATGTAACATTGACCCATAAAAAAAAGACAATTAACAGAATTACGTTTTAGAAGAGTATGTTCACTAACAATTTTAATGTATTTTAAACAAAATTCAAATTATGACTTGGGAAATACACTCTTTATGAAAACACACACTTATATATAGATATATTATTAAGTTTCTACATACATTTTTATAAAATTAAAATATATAATGATAAAATGTAACGTATTCATTTTACTTATTCTCTTGAAGGAGGCATTTTTAACACTAAAAAATTTATCATTTATTAATACACAGTTTTTGAGTTGTTGAAATACTTTTTTTTGGTATAACTAAAAAAATGTTCATAAATGTTTTAGATATTCTAATATTTTAAGTCTATACTAATAATATAATGTATTAATTATACAATAAGTATAAAACTCAAAAACACAAAGTCATCATAATGATACATTTAACATGTTGTTGTGAAATCCATTAATGATTATAATTAGTTGTATGGAGTTACAGTTAAGTACACAAGTGTACATATATGATGTGTTAATTTACTCATTTAGTAATGTAGCATTTTCATATTCCTATGTTCGACAGTTTCCATGAAAATCACACGTTAGAATATTCATCGCATATATTGATATTAACATTAAGTATTTGTATGGATTTTGTTATTCTTAAACTGAAGATAAAGATTAAATATTTTTATTAGTTTTAATATTTATTATGAGTAATTATCTTTTAGCATTTATTATTTATATTGAATTCTTTTCAAAATATTTCTTTATATATATATATATTAATTAACTTTTCAAGTAAACTCTACGAATTTTTACATCTTTTATATTTTTTTACTCATGATTTGAGCCTAATATCAACCCCAATCTAAAGGTGTAACACCAATTACAAATAGGCATAAAGTTGAAAATAGTTATTTTAAGTCTTCTTTTTAATTTATTATTGTGCAATGAAGTAAATCCGTACGTGAAGATTACATACGTAAAAGAAAACGATATGGTGTCCTATAATGATAAACTGAAAACGACTGATACACTTGCGGGCTATATATAGGTACGCTTTATTTTATTTTTATACAAATACAAAAAGGAGTCACCAAAACAGTGACTTGTCAACATCAAAAGTTGAGGCGAAGGAAAAGTAAAGTAGGTGCTCCCCCATGTACACTTTTTATTTAAAGTTGAAACATTAAAAAATCTTGAAACTTAGGAGCAAATATAATTATTTATTTATTTACACATAGATAGTTTAGTTTAGTCCCCTAAAAGATGAGCAAGTTGTTTTTGATGTCGTAACCCAACTTCTCCAAATTCGGCTGCACGGCGAACTGAATCATGGGTGGTGGTCCACAAGTCAACGCCAAAGTATCGTGAGATGCGTGCGGAACATGCTCTCTTAGTATACTCTCCGTGATGAACCCCACACTGTATTCCCACCCTTCTCTTATGCTTTCTTGCACCACATACCACACATTCAACCTCTTGTCTTTCTTAGCCCACGCATCAACCTCTTCCCTTAACAATATATCATCCTCTGTTCGGTTTGCGTATACCACATGCATTTCGGTGTGGTCCTCGGGATCCTTTAGAATTGCTTGGACCACTTGGTAGATCGGTGTGATCCCGGTCCCCCCTGCCAGCATGGCAAGCCTCTTGGCAAATTTTTGTTTTCCGTGGACCAGGAAGTTTCCTCTGCCTGCGTACTCTATGTGGCCTAATGGCCCTTTCACCTCCAAAACAGACCCAATGCCAATTGACTCCAAGTGTTGAGACATAAGGCCACCGTTAGGGAACTTTGGGTGCACTCTTTTGAAGTAAATCTTCACCACTAGATCGAAGTACCCAACTTCATCGACGCTGCTCGTTGGAGTGTAGGCCCGCATGCATAGCTTCTCATCCATGTTGGCGCATAGAAAGATATGCTTTCCGATTGGCAATCCTAGGAGTTGGTCCTCCGAGGGTAGTGCAAAGCGGAAGAGCCTAACATCGTGCGAGAGGGACGTCTTGGAGATGAGCTTGCATGGGATTTTCTCACGTGGGTTAAGGGCCATGTTGCAAGGTGGGGGGATTTCCTTAATGGGGGATAAATGGGTGGTGTCAGAATTTCCGTGCTCGGAGGTGTTGGGCGAGGAAGTGGAGGAATCAGAGGTGTAGCCGGTGGTGGTGAGCTCGCCGATTCGGTAATCTTCGAGGAGTTTCTTGGCTTTGTTGGAGTGGATGGCTTCAAACTCTTCCGTGCAGTCGGTGCCGGTGTTAATGAGGATGCTGTCGGTGCCGCCCGGGTGGTCCTTGAGGAAATGGGTGCAGTCGTAGACGTGGCCGTGGACGATTATCCAGGCAGAGTCGGGGGTGTTGTGGGTTTTGACTTCGGAGACGGAGTATGTTTTCGAGGTGGTGTTCATGAATGGAGAGGAGACACTCTTCTTGAGGGTTGGGTTTGAGTCTGATGATTTCTCCAGGTGTTTTTCTTTTGCCATCCATCCTCCGGATTGGTTCCCTGGTTGGGTTGGGTGCTCGAACACTATCCCAATCTCACCCTTGTGTGCCTTGCACACGTTCGTTTTCACTCTGAACCAGCAGTTGTTCATCATTCCCTGCATTGCCAAACCAAGGTTTTAATTAAACAATTATAGATGAGAATAATTAAGTGCATTTAATTAAACACATCTGCTGTGTGATGGGATTGTTTAAAAAATTTATGCATACAGACAGGGCCCTAAGTCACGAGAGTAATTTCCATGTTGACAAGTTTGCACCAATGGTAGTTTACTAATGTGCCTTAGTGGTAACAGACAAGATTGCAATGTTTATTTATTATTGTAAAAATAAAAAAAGTGTAGTTACCATAACATTCCAAATGAGCTTCTCAGGCTGGGTGTTGAGAGCCTCGTCCCAAGCGCGAACGGCAATCTCTTTAGCTCCAAGAAGGTCCAAGACCTCGACCTCCAAGGACCAGAAACACCAACACCAGTGCTTGCCATATTTGTTGGGCTTCTCCGGACAGTCCACACTACACACTTGCCATGTTTCACCACCGTCTAGGGTCACTTCAACACGTGTTACCTTCCTCCCACCACCTGCACGTATAATTATAACACTTTACTCTCAATCCCCACATCCATCCCACAATTAAGAAGTGTAAGGTTTATTTTTCAAAAAAATTTCTAATTTAAAGTTAAATTTCAGTATCACATATTAATTGTATAAATATAAAAATATTAAATGTTTAAAAATATAATAAATGTTCTATTTTTCTTTAGAAGCTTATAAATTACATCTCTCTTTTTTTACGAACTTATATTATGAAACGGAGAAATAATAATTTTAAATCCTCTTTTATAAATCTTAATTTCCATAAACAGTAACAATGACACCCTTTCAATCCTATTTAAACTGAAGCATGTTAATTAAAAATTTTCATTGCTATCATTTATATATTTCTGAATAGTTTCATTAGTAACGACAGAAAATATTAAAAAATATATATATTGATTAAGAAACTAGTGGAGTTTATTAAATATATTTAAAAAATAATTATAAATATGACTTGACGGAGTTGCAAGGAGAAAAAAAAGAAAAATCTTCCATAGTGAAAATCAAAATTACTGCCAAACATGTGCATCGTGTAATTTCTTATAATAGAAATGAATAATAAATGAAAAGTATGTATTCAGTAGTTTGGCAAAAAGTTCATTTAAAAATGACATTGACATAATATTTTATTAGGCCACTTTTTTTTCCATCCAGTGCTCCCCTTCATGGGACCAAGAGCTATTGCAGACAGGGGACCAAGAGCTAGTGTTTGGGTTCGTGCGCATCTCATTTTTTATTCTTTACTTTTCTAATTTTAACATTTTTCTATTTTTTCCCTAGACTACAATATATCTTGTATGCTTTTGTTCCCATATACACCAATCAATGAGGGGCTGCTTAAAGGGGAAAAAGAAAAACAAGTCTCTTTGGAATGGAATGCAACTGACCAGAATATGCGTAGCCTCTGAGTACGTAAGGTCGCTGAGTAGTCCATGAGTTGATGGGCAAGATCTCATTGTGGCACGGCGTGGTTATCACAGAGTTTATGTTCAACTCGTTGATAATATACTGTGGCTTGTACCACCAAGCTAAAAAGTGACATTAATTATTATTTAATCAAACAAGAAAGTGAATCAAGTATGAAAATAGTTAAGAATAAAGGGAGTGGTATTAATATACCTTCTGTATTGGCCAGCTCGGCATCAACGTGAGAAGGGAGTACCCTGTTATCCTTGTAATGGTAATAATTTTCAGATTGCTGGGTGGTAACAACAATACGCTTCAACCATTTAACCATGCGGCCACCGATGAAGCCAGGAATGATCATCCTAGCGGGGAAGCCATGATCAGGGGTCAAAAGCTCCCCGTTTTGCATGTAAGCGATGATGATATCGCGGGAGGGATCCAGTGCAACCTCCCTCATGATACTGGTGCTATACTTGGACCCACCGCCACCTGGCAGATCCTCAGCGCCTTCGAAGCACACGTGGAGTGCACCCTTGGTGTGGCTGTAGATCCCACACCGCTTTAGTAGGCTCCTCAACGGTACACCGCGCCACACCGAAGTGGAGATTGCAGCAGCGCCCCAGTTGAACCCGATGCTCTGTTTCACCATGTTCTGTTCCTTGCGTCGGTTCCCAGCGCAGACCAACGTGGCAGGGAACTCACGCTGAGGGAACTCGCGGACCAACTGCTCCATAGTGAACCGAGTGGGCCGCTTCACGAGGCCCGTAACTTCGACGGTCCAGTCCTCCCAACGGGCCCGAGGTACGGGCCCATGGTTACGGACATAGTGGAGAGGGACTGGGGTGATGAAGCCATGGTGCATGAGACGAGGGAGGGGTGGCTCAGAGTTAAAGGGGTGTTTGCCTGTGAGACGGATCAGGGAAGCGTTACGCCGGATCCAGTGATCTGAAGTGCCGTCGTCGCGGGGGTCGAAGATGGAGGATTCAACTTCCACGTTTCCCTTTTTAATAAGGTCCTTCAGGTTGATGATGGTTTGTTCTTCGTCGTCGCTGGAGGAATCAGAGGGTGGTGGTGGTGGTGGTGGTTGTGGCTGTGATTGGGGTGGTTTCTTGGGACGCGGGATGTCTGGGGTAGGCTTGAAGGTCCGAACTACGCCGTGTTGGAGGGCGGTGAAGGGACGGTTGTCGACGGAAGCCGCCATTGAGGGAATCTGGGGTTGAATTAGTGTGTAAAATTGTGGGGCATGAGAGAGTTGATTGGTTGGTTTGGAAGAAGGGTGAAGTGGGTTTAGAGCGAGGGAAAGGTGGAGGAATTGGGGGAGTTATATAGAGGCATGATGGGAGGATAACCCAACAAACACAGTGATAATTAAACATGATCATCACTCTGTATGCGTTGCATGTACGGATCCCTTTTATTTGCGACGTGTTTGGCAGGGCTAAATATCCTTAAACATAATAAAAAGAATCCTTTAGGCAGCGATTGTAATTAATCTCTGGTCAATTTGTTGTCAGAGGAAAATGATCAAGTGGATGTGTATAGTCAAAGGCAAGTGGCTTCACTTTCATTTAGTCACACATGCACCCACCCAACCCAATATTAATTTATGATTATGACCAAAAACAACGTTATTGATGGACCACGTGCATGCGCATGTAAATTTTTCCATGGACATGATGGGTTACGAATCTTATCAAGATGGTTCCCTTTCCTTTCGATGTTACGGGGGCCAACTTAAAGTATCGTATATTCATATATAGCTATGTGATGCTACAAATCGCGAAAGCCAATCCTCTCCACTCCAACTTCAAATTACACCGCAAATCAGCTGCTGGCTCTCCAACTTGCTGATCCGTGTCCGATTCTTTTCGATGTAAACACTATTTTCAGGGTCCCTGTTGTTAGGTAAAGAAAGGAGAACTGAATTTAACCTTTTTTTTTTTTCAAATAATGTAAATTTGACATGACGTAAAGCTTAATTGTGATTAAGTTATTAATACTTGATTTAAACATTTAAGTAACGGGAATCTGGTCCGAAGTCATCAAACATTTTCCCTACATTATTTTAACGTCTTAGAATTATTGCTAAATTTGCATTAACTTAATTATTTGAAATATAAGTGTTACTTTCCTTTTTATTCTTTTATTATTATGGGGCAGCTTGAGTAGCTGTTTAAGGAACATAAATAGCAATATAATATACTAGGATCAAATTGTTATATATGCAAGCAACGCATTTGCATTAAAACATAATGTGGTCGCTTTAATATATTATCCCTAACTAGCCGCCTAATACAAAAGACGAAAAGTTTGATTAATTTACAAGCAAAAGGTTTGGAAAGCTATTAATCCACTTTTGTCGCATGAAAATGGGACAAAACTATGTACTGTTTTCTATAAATGATTGGCTCTTCCCTCCCAACGTCCTTGAAGATCGTCTCCAACTTGTATCAAACTTGTTAATTTATTAATCATTATTATAACTAGCTTTCTCAATCCACTATACCTAGAACTCTTTATATTATATATAAAAGCATTCTAAATTTTAAATATTCTTTTCCACGTTCCTTTAATACATACCTTAATTCTTATATCTCTTTTTTCTTAATCGATCATTGATCTATCACTCCCCCGAAGTATTGAGGTGTGTGTGGATGGGTAAAAAGGTAAATGTCTAAAAGTAGAGTAGACACTAGACATATTATTCAAATACTTCCGGTTAACATTCACTCTTATAAGATATGAAATAAATTTGGTTTTATTGTTGTATGATTTATTATTGTTTAAATGAATTAAGATTGTTATAATGTTATCTTTAAGGGTAAAGATGTTTGTATAGACAAAAATATTTGAATTGGTTTAATATAAATGTTGAATTTAATTAAAGTTTAAGATGAAATAGTTTTTTAGAAGTTTTATTAAATGATATACAGAATTTTTGTCATACGTGCCAGATTTTTAATTTATTTAATTGTATATGATGAATTAAGACACCTCTTGTATCTTTTTAAATACTATTATTTTTTATTGATGAAAAAATTATTTAATTAGTTATACTAATAGTAAAATTCAAATCGCCCTATGTATGTTGGTATGCAATATAATATAAATCTATATTCATTACCAGATTCTTCCCCTTCTTTTGTACTCAGCATGAATTAATTGAGTACAGTATAATAACTTTTATAAATTGAATTGCTTAAACCAAAAAAATAAAATGACTTGTTTGAGCATGTTAAAGGTTTCATCCCAAAACGAATTGGCAGACAAGGGGTAACTTTTAAAAAGAATGCTCTAGTTCTAATATCATGTAAAAGGTTCGATCCCAAAATCAATTATCCAACAAGTATTTAATTCATATAAAATATCATGAGACAGTTAATGTGAGACTTACAACAGAGTATAAGACTCATGGTGGAACTTAATTAACAATTGTGTGAATGGCAGCAGGAATTATTTTGGATACATTAAACTTTAAAGTGAACCAAATAGCAGAGACCAAATTAAATCGAGGAGTCCAGAAAAAGTAGAAATATTAAATTTTTTAGAAGTGAAATAAAACAAGAGTATCGTTTTCATGGTAAAATGAAGAAAAAGTGTAATTAATTTAATTGTGAGTATATCAAGCTTCGCACATAGGACAAAAAATGAAGTGAATGAAAGGGAGGATTGGTGTAGGTGCGTGGAAACTAAAAGAAAGGGTGACCTTTCCACACACCAAACAACAACCAAATTTACTTGACCAAATGTTAATATGAAAGGTGACGGTTTATGTGAAGCCGCGCATAGCTTCCATCACATTCGTTGCCTATACCATGACCGCAACCCTAATACTTTAAGAAAAAGACTCATTACTATTTTTCTGACTTTTTATTGTTAAGTTAAATTAAGTTAATAGTGATAATAAATAAATAAATAATTGAAATTTGTGTAACAATGTTGTATTTTATCATTTTTAAAAATTTTAACTATAAAAGCCGTTTCCACAGGGGCATTCTTGAATCGCCACAAAATAAAACATTATGTTTTAATGTAATTACTTTAAATCGCAATAAAAGTTTTGTTTCAAAATATAAACTTAATAAAGAAATCTTTCAGTATTATGAAAAATAGGCTAAACTAAATATTATTTTTACAGAATCAATTGGGTGTACGTAGGAATTTGTTAGACCTATGGTGAATTGTATTTGGGAGAGTAAATATGAGTAATATCAACATTTATATATTTTTAAAGTCCTTTTATTTTATTCAATATGGAACTTTCTTTTAAGAAAACCTGTTAGATTTTTATAAAATGTAACATTGACCCATAAAAAAAAGACAATTAACAGAATTACGTTTTAGAAGAGTATGTTCACTAACAATTTTAATGTATTTTAAACAAAATTCAAATTATGACTTGGGAAATACACTCTTTATGAAAACACACACTTATATATAGATATATTATTAAGTTTCTACATACATTTTTATAAAATTAAAATATATAATGATAAAATGTAACGTATTCATTTTACTTATTCTCTTGAAGGAGGCATTTTTAACACTAAAAAATTTATCATTTATTAATACACAGTTTTTGAGTTGTTGAAATACTTTTTTTTGGTATAACTAAAAAAATGTTCATAAATGTTTTAGATATTCTAATATTTTAAGTCTATACTAATAATATAATGTATTAATTATACAATAAGTATAAAACTCAAAAACACAAAGTCATCATAATGATACATTTAACATGTTGTTGTGAAATCCATTAATGATTATAATTAGTTGTATGGAGTTACAGTTAAGTACACAAGTGTACATATATGATGTGTTAATTTACTCATTTAGTAATGTAGCATTTTCATATTCCTATGTTCGACAGTTTCCATGAAAATCACACGTTAGAATATTCATCGCATATATTGATATTAACATTAAGTATTTGTATGGATTTTGTTATTCTTAAACTGAAGATAAAGATTAAACATTTTTATTAGTTTTAATATTTATTATGAGTAATTATCTTTTAGCATTTATTATTTATATTGAATTCTTTTCAAAATATTTCTTTATATATATATATATTAATTAACTTTTCAAGTAAACTCTACGAATTTTTACATCTTTTATATTTTTTTACTCATGATTTGAGCCTAATATCAACCCCAATCTAAAGGTGTAACACCAATTACAAATAGGCATAAAGTTGAAAATAGTTATTTTAAGTCTTCTTTTTAATTTATTATTGTGCAATGAAGTAAATCCGTACGTGAAGATTACATACGTAAAAGAAAACGATATGGTGTCCTATGATGATAAACTGAAAATGACTGATACACTTGCGGGCTATATATAGGTACACTTTATTTTATTTTTATACAAATACAAAAAGGAGTCACCAAAACAGTGACTTGTCAACATCAAAACTTGAGGAGAAGGAAAAGTAAAGTAGGTGTGCCCCCATGTACACTTTTTATTTAAAATTGAAACATTAAAAATCTTGAAACTTAGGAGCAAATATAATTAATTATTTATTTACACATAGATAGTTTAGTTTAGTCCCCTAAAAGATGAGCAAGTTGTTTTTGATGTTGTAACCCAACTTCTCCAAATTCGGCTGCACGGCGAACTGAATCATGGGTGGTGGTCCACAAGTCAACGCCAAAGTATCGTGAGATGCGTGCGGAACATGCTCTCTTAGTATACTCTCCGTGATGAACCCCACACTGTATTCTCACCCTTCTCTTATGCTTTCTTGCACCACATACTGTAACACCCCTATTTTTATTTTTATATTGAAATTTTGAAGGAATTAAATTATGGTTCTTTAGAACTTTTTAATCTACGTATTATTTATGATTTTTTGGAATTTTGGAATTTTTTTAATAAAATAATAGTTTTTAAATAATTTTAAATTCATATAAGTGACTTAAATTAAAAATATTTATAAGAAAGTGAATTGAAATTATAAGAAAATTTTCTAAAATCCGTTTCAAGTAGACTTATCTAAAAATTATCGGTTTGAGAAAAATCTTGATTTTTTCTAATCGTTAAAAAATTGGAAACGTATCAATAAATTTTTATTAACAGAAAATGTTAGATTTTTAAAATTTCAGCTTTATATTATTTATTATAAAATTAGTGAGGACTGATATAATATCGCTAAATTTTAAAAAGGACTCATTTTGAATATTTAAAATATACCGAGTGAAGGGTTACTATTTGACTTAATAATTTTGCCGACAGTTACTATACAAAACACCGGGCATGTACGAAATTTTCAAAAGATGCACAGTAACCAGGAATAAAAAATTCAAAAATGCATAGTATTTTTATATTAAAATAATGGAATGCATAGTAAATTTTTTCCTATAAATACCTAAGGAATTCTTCTTTAGAATTCACAATTTCAGATTAAGTTTTCTTAATATGGTAGTGCTAGTGAGATAGTGGTGGAAGTGAGAGAGAGAAGTAAATGTTTTTTGGGAGAATGTTCTGCTAAAATCCTAAGGTAAGAATACTTCTCTTTTATATTTTTTAGGTTATTTTTATATCATTTTTAGAAATCTGTTATTATACTGGAAATAATATTATTTTAAGTTACTATTCTGCATAGTAAAATACTATTTCAATAGTAAAATACTATTTCAATAGTAAATTACTATTTACTGTTACTATTTACCTTTACTATTCACGTTTTACTATTTACTGTTTCTATTTACATTTTACTATTCACTATTCACTATTTAAAATTTACCATTTCTGTTTTAAGTAGTAATCTTAATCCTCATCTTATGCCTATACTGAAATAAGATTGGTATTAATATTTCTAGAAATCGGAGGCGCAAAACAAACTCTCTTTTGGTAATAACTCAAGGTAAGGGGGAGTGAGATAAGAGTATAATATGAAAAAACATAAGAATAATGGGAGGAGTCCCCTACTCCTTTTAAATTTGATAATATTATTATTTTAAAATATTAACTTTTTAACTTAAAATTTTTAATAAATTTTAAATTAAATATCTGATTTAACTAACTCTAACCTACCTATGCAAGGACTTAGACTTTTATAACCTATATAAACTGGACTATACCTATGCAAGGACTTGGACTACTATGACCCATATGGACTGAACTATACCTATGCAAGGACTGGATTATATGGACTTACATATACCTATGCGAGGAATTGACCAAAAGGACTCAAATTGACTATATTAATAATCATTAAATTTTGCATTATGATATGTATTAATGATATTTAATTGATTTGATTATGATTGATTGATTGATTGATGATATTTAGTTATAATTGACAATGCTTGATTTTGATTGATGACTTTGTGATGTGGAGTTTGAGCATATAGCGAGCATGACGGAAAGCTAAAACTCAGTAAGAATTTTCTTACCTTACTCTTTAAATTTTTACTTTAAATCTTCTCTTCTTAGAAATTATTCATATTAACTTTATTTTCAATATTTAGAATAAAAAAATTAGTATTTATTTTAGAAAGAAAACATTTTATGAAAATTAATAATAAATTGAAATAACTAAATCTTGAGATAAAGAAAATTTTTGTAATTTTAAGTATTTTTGGTTAATAACTTAAAGATTATTCTCTTTTAATAAAATAAAATTTTCAAAAGAAAAATTATTTTATTCCAACTTAATAACTAAAGATATTTGGAAATAATTGAGATTTCTAAATTTGATTTTGTTAAGATTTAATTTGAGAAAGATTATGTAAAGTTTTATATGAGAAAGTTTTTAGATATTTAAGGCTTAGAAACTCAAATTTCAATGAGATTCGAAAACTGTACCAAATTTATTTCTGTGGGACAGGAATTCAGAGAATTGAGAAAATGTACAGTTTATTGAAATGATATTGTAAACCTTTAAGGGATTTAATAATTGAGTTTCTAAAAGCCTTAACCAACTAAATACGCGAGTAGTTCATGCATCATGAATCATTAAAGTGAAATAAAATGATATTGTCTGGGGACGGATTATAGAAATCGATGATACATTAGAGGAGGCTTAATTACGAGCCTTGGGATGAGAGGGTGTGAAAGGGTGCTTTAGGGGACCTGGGGTAACTCCCTAGTGTCGGGTACTTTCACAATAAAAACTTTCTCAATCTGACTAGTCTCTAAGTGTTTCCATGCCAGTTGAGCTGTTCATATTATTATTATCCGAACTTATAGAACAGTGTAAACTCCTGGTTGGCCCAATGCAAATTAAAATTTAAGGGCCCACATATATAGGTAAGTTATGATGAAGATATTGCATAACATTCATGCATTCATAATTGATTGTGTGTGTGATTGTGATTGATATTATTATGTATTGGTTTATGAAAACCCTTTATTGCTTATGTCTTAATCAAGAATATTATATTCTGTTTCTCACTCCTTTCTCCGTGTTTTTGTTTCATATATTCTAAATTGATGGTTCAGAGGGAAAAATCGAAGAATATCGGCAGTAACTATAGCACGTTCTAGAAAGGGAGCTCGGTATGAATACTGTGGTCCAATGAATAAATAATGTTAATAAATAACTACTTCTAGGCCATGGAGTTTCCTCTCTTTCTTATAATGTTTAATGTTTATTTTCTTCAGATGAATGTACAAATACTTTATAAAGTTTTAATAATATTTATGAGGTATTTCAGAAATAATGTATGTAATGTATTCTGATAGTTTCTTTTTAACAATCATATCTTTTAAAAAAAAATTTACGAATTTTTATATATTTTATTAAGGTGTAACAGAGGGTGTTACAAAGTGATATCAGAGCAGTTAATCCAATAGGCCTGGGGAAAAGGTCTATCTTGCTTTGTCTGTAAACTCTGTATAGGTGATAGAAAATAGAATATCTGACTTGGTAGTAACTGTGATTGATGTGACAAATCTCAGTTACTGTGAAACAGGAAACTAATGGCTGGAAACGATCTTGCTGGAGTTGTAGAACGCTTAATCAATGCAATGGGAGCACGTGAAGGTCAGGGTAACAATGCCTTGAGAAGGCTGGACCTATTCGAAAAGCGCAATCCACCTCGTTTCAAGGGAGGATATAACCCTGATGGAGCACAAATCTAGATTCGAGAGATAGAGAAGATCTTTCGAGCATTGCAATGTAATGAAGCTGATAAGGTAGTCTTCGCTACTTATGCCTTATCTGAGGATGCCGAACATTGGTGGGATAGCATGCGTAGACAATTCAAAGTCAACGACGTGGAGATCACTTGGGATTATTTCAAGGATATGTTTCTGGAGAAATACTTTCCAGCTGATGTTAAAGAGAAAAGACAATTTGAATTCCTGTCGCTGACCCAAGGAAATATGACTGTTGGAGAGTACGCATCCAGGTTTGAAAAGCTATCTCATTTTCATTCTCATTATAATGATGCCACTAATGAAATAGATCGGTGTGCAAAGTTTGTAAATGGATTGCGGCCAGAAATTAAGGAAGCTATACGAATGCAGGAAATCCGTGAATTTTCTGTATTGGTAAATCGTTGTAGGATCTTTGAAGAAGATCATAAGGATAGAATGACCAAAAGTCGTGAGCCCATTCATAAAGCGGGAGAAATGAGAAGTGGAGGACCTCACCATCACCAAAGAAGAGACTTCAGGAGAAATAAGCCTTACCAAGCGCCATTTCACCGATTTGGAGCAGCATCTGTTCCTAACAAACCCCAAGCTTCAACTGGAAGCTATTACCCAACATCTGTACCAAATTTTAAATGTTTTATCTATAGAGGACCGCATTTGAAAAAGGGATTGTCCTAAAAACACTTATGTTTGTTTTAAGTGCAACAAACCAGGTCATCACATCAAGGATTGCCCTGAGATGAAGAGGGAAAACCCTGAAGGTGCAAGTACAAACATAAATACTCAAGGAGGCGTGCACAGTGCAGTCGGAAGGCCGAAGGCAAAAGGAAAGGTTTTTGCAATCACTGGAGAAGAAGCATCTCATTCTGATTCCATGGTGGAAGGTAAGTGTATCATTAATAAGATTCCTTTAACTGTTATGTATAACTCGAGTGCATCACATTCCTTTATTGCCAATGACTGTGTAGAAAAACTAAAATTACCTGTGATAGAACTACCATTTGACTTATCTGTACATACTCCTGGAAACAATCCTATTGTCACTTCTAAAGCCTGTTGGAAATGCCCTATTGTCATAGATGGTAGGGACTTTAAGGCTAATCTTTTCTGTTTACCCCTTTTTGGCTTAGAAGTTATTATTGGGCTAGATTGGTTGTCTGACAATCATGTTCTAATCGATTGTCATAATAAAACCATAATGTTTAAAGAACCAGTGAATTTGAATCCTGAGGATTCGAGATTTCTAACCGCCAACCAAGTGAGTGCCTCTTTAAAAGGAGGGGCTCAAGGATTCATGCTATTGCTTTCAACGAAAGGACAGCAAGAATCAAAAATCAAAAATCTACCGGTTGTGTGTGAATTTCCTGACATTTTTCCTGAAGATATCCCTGGTTTACCCCCAAAAAGAGATGTGGAATTCGCCATTGATCTAGTACCTGGAGTTGGACCCATTTCAATTGCACCATACCGAATGTCACCTCTAGAATTAGCAGAGTTGAAGAAATAACTTGAAGAGATGATAGAGAAGCAGTTTATACGACCCAGTGTATCCCCCTGGGGTGCACCAGTGTTGTTGGTTAAGAAGAAGGATGGTAGCATGAGGTTGTGTGTAGATTATCGACAACTGAACAAGGTGACGATCAAGAATAGATATCCTCTGCCAAGGATTGACGACTTAATAGATCAGCTACGTGGTGCCACGGTGTTCTCCAAAATTGATTTGAGGTCTCGATACCATCAAATAAAGGTAAAGAAATAAGATGTACAAAAAACTGCTTTTAGGACACGCTATGGCCATTACGAATATCTAGTAATGCCTTTTGGTGTAACTAATGCACCAGCCGTATTCATGGATTACATGAATAGGATTTTTCATCCATATCTAGATAAATTTGTAGTGGTGTTCATTGATGATATATTAGTGTACTCTAAAAGTAGAGAAGAACATGTTGAACACTTGAAGGTTGTGTTGGAAATCCTGAAAAAGAAACAACTGTATGCAAAACTGTCGAAGTGTGAATTCTGGTTGGAAGAAGTGAACTTTTTAGGACATGTAATTAGTGAAGGAGGAATAGCTGTAGACCCTTCCAAGGTGGAGGCAGTTTTAAAATAGGAGAGACCAACCACAATCACTGAGATTAGAAGTTTCTTGGGCTTGGCTGGATACTATAGGAGATTCATTGAAGGATTTTCAAAACTAGGATACCCATTGACCAAGTTAACACGGAAAGGACAACCTTTTGTGTGGACAACACAATGCGAGAATAGTTTCCAAGAGCTGAAAGATCGACTTACTTCTGCGCCGGTGTTAGTACTCCCCGATGCACATCGAAGTTTTGAAGTTTACTGTGATGCATCTAAACAAGGACTAGGAAGTGTACTCATGCAAGACAAGAAGGTTGTAGCCTATGCGTCGTGCCAATTAAGGCAACATGAGATTAACTACCCTACTCATGACTTAGAGTTAGCCGCTGTAGTTTTTGCCTTAAAGATTTGGAGGCATTATCTATACGGTGCAACATTCGATGTGTTTAGTGATCATAAGAGTCTTAAGTATTTATTCGACCAAAAGGAGTTGAACATGAGGCAACGGAGATGGATGGAGTTCTTAAAGGACTACGACTTTGAGTTGCAATACCATCCTGGAAAAGCGAATGTAGTAGCTGATGCTTTAAGTCGAAAGTCTCTACATGCGTCCACAATGATGATTAAAGAGATGAAATTGATAGAGAACTTCAGAGATCTTAACCTAGCAGTAAAGGTTAATGCTAACAGCTATAGATTAGGAGCGTTACAAGTGACAAGTGAATTCCTGAGGCAAGTTTTAGAGGCTCAAAGAGATGATGAATTCCTGCAAGAAAAGAAAGAACTCTTGAAACAAGGAAAAGAAGTCGAGTTCAATGTAAGAAGTGACCAATTATTGAGGTATAAGGATCAAGTGTGTATCCCTGACAAAGAGGAGTTGAGGAAAGCAATTCTAGAAGAAGGCCACAAAAGTTATATGAGCATTCATCCTGGAGCTACTAAAATGTATCAAGATTTAAAGAAGTTATTTTGGTGGCCTGGACTGAAGAAAGCGGTGGCAGAGTACGTGGCTGCATGTCTAATTTGCCAAAAGGTTAAAGTAGAACACCAAAAAACCCCCTCGAATGCTACAATCAATGGAAATACCAGAATGGAAATGGGATAGCATTACCATGGATTTTGTGACTTCTCTACCCAAAACTCCATTAGGGCATGATTCAATATGGGTAATAGTTGATAGACTAACAAAGTCTGCCCACTTTATTCCCATCAATATTCGTTACTCTATGGAGAAGATGGCAAAATTATACATCGAGGAGATTGTGAGATTGCATGGAATTCCTTCAAGTATCATTTCTGATCAGGACCCTCGTTTTACATCACAATTCTGGAAGAGCTTGCACAAGGCTTTGGGTACAAGACTGCGTCTGAGTTCAGCATATCATCCTCAGACAGATGGACAATCAGAAAGAACGATCCAATCTCTAGAGGACTTGTTACGAGCTTGTGTGTTAGAGCATAAAGGAAGTTGGAATCAATTCTTACCATATGTGGAGTTTACCTACAACAACAGTTTCTATGCTAGCATTGGCATGGCACCTTTTGAAACATTATATGGAAGAAAATGTATGACCCCGCTATGTTGGTTTGAGACTGGTGAAAACTTGATGCTAGGACCAGAGTTGGTACAACAAACCACGGATAAAATCAAAATAGTTCAGGAAAAGATGAAGGCAACACAGAGCAGGCAGAAAAGTTACTATGACAAAAGAAGAAAGCCGCTCGAATTTCAAGAAGGCGATCATGTATTCTTGAAAGTCACACCTATGACTGGGGTCGGTCGGGCAATGAAATCTCGAAAACTAACTCCTAGATTTATTGGTCCATATCAAATAATTCATAAAGTTAGTCCCCTTGCCTACCAAATAGCATTACCACCTTTTCTTTCTAATATCCATAATGTTTTTCATGTGTCAAACTTACGAAAGTATATATTTGATCCTACACATGTTATTGAACCTGATGTCATACAAGTTAAAGATAATCTTACATATGATGCACCACCTGTTAGAATAGGTGATAGAAGAATAAAAAAGTTAAGAGACAAGACAATTCCGCTTGTAAAGGTCATTTGGAGTAAAACGAGAGGAGAAGATGCTACATGGGAACTAGAAACTGAGATGAAAGAGTCTCATCCTCATTTGTTTTACTGAATAATGTAAATTTCGAGGACGAAATTTTTCTAAGGGGAGTAGAGTTGTAACACCCCTTTTTTTATTTTTATATTGAAATTTTGAAGGAATTAAATTATGGTTCTTTAGAACTTTTTAATCTACGTATTATTTATGATTTTTTGGAATTTTAGAATTTTTTTTAATAAAATAATAGTTTTTAAATAATTTTAAATTCATATAAGTGACTTAAATTAAAAATATTTATAAGAAAGTGAATTGAAATTATAAGAAAATTTTCTAAAATCCGTTTCAAGTAGACTTATCTAAAAATTATCGGTTTGAGAAAAATCTTGATTTTTTCTAATCGTTAAAAAATTGGAAACGTATCAATAAATTTTTATTAACAGAAAATGTTAGATTTTTAAAATTTCAGCTTTATATTACTTATTATAAAATTAGTGAGGACTGATATAATATCGTTAAATTTTAAAAAGGACTCATTTTGAATATTTAAAATATACCGAGTGAAGGGTTACTATTTGACTTAATAATTTTGCCGACAGTTACTATACAAAACACCGGGCATGTACGAAATTTTCAAAAGATGCACAGTAACCTGGAATAAAAAATTCAAAAATGCATAGTATTTTTATATTAAAATAATGGAATGCATAGTAAATTTTTTCCTATAAATACCGAAGGAATTCTTCTTTAGAATTCACAATTTCAGATTAAGTTTTCTTAATATGGTAGTGCTAGTGAGATAGTGGTGGAAGTGAGAGAGAGAAGTAAATTTTTTTTGGGAGAATGTTCTGCTAAAATCCTAAGGTAAGAATACTTCTCTTTCATATTTTTTGGGTTATTTTCATATCGTTTTTAGAAATCTGTTATTATACTGGAAATAATATTATTTTAAGTTACTATTCTGCATAGTAAAATACTATTTCAATAGTAAATTACTATTTCAATAGTAAATTACTATTTATTGTTACTATTTACCTTTACTATTCACGTTTTACTATTTACTATTTCTATTCACATTTTACTATTCACTATTCACTATTCAAAATTTACCATTTCTGTTTTAAGTAGTAATCTTAATCCTCATCTTATGCCTATACTGAAATAAGATTGGTATTAATATTTCTAGAAATCGGAGGCGCAAAGCAAACTCTCTTTTGGTAATAACTCAAGGTAAGGGGGAGTGAGATAAGAGTATAATATGAAAAACATAAGAATAATGGGAGGAGTCCCCTACTCCTTTTAAATTTGATAATAATATTATTTTAAAATATTAACTTTTTAACTTAAAATTTTTAATAAATTTTAAATTAAATATCTGATTTAACTAACTCTAACCTACCTATGCAAGGACTTGGACTTTTATAACCTATATAAACTGGACTATACCTATGCAAGGACTTGGACTACTATGACCCATATGGACTGAACTATACCTATGCAAGGACTGGATTATATGGACTTACATATACCTATGCGAGGAATTGACCAAAAGGACTCAAATTGACTATATTAATAATCATTAAATTTTGCATTATGATATGTATTAATGATATTTAATTGATTTGATTATGATTGATTGATTGATTGATGATATTTAGTTATAATTGATAATGCTTGATTTTGATTGATGATTTTGTGATGTGGAGTTTGAGCATATAGCGAGCATGACGGAAAGCTAAAACTCAGTAAGAATTTTCTTACCTTACTCTTTAAATTTTTACTTTAAATCTTCTCTTCTTAGAAATTATTCATATTAACTTTATTTTCAATATTTAGAATAAAAAAAATTAGTATTTATTTTAGAAAGAAAACATTTTATGAAAATTAATAATAAATTGAAATAATTAAATCTTGAGATAAAGAAAATTTTTGTAATTTTAAGTATTTTTGGTTAATAACTTAAAGATTATTCTCTTTTAATAAAATAAAATTTTCAAAAGAAAAATTATTTTATTCCAACTTAATAACTAAAGATATTTGGAAATAATTGAGATTTCTAAATTTGATTTTGTTAAGATTTAATTTGAGAAAGATTATGTAAAGTTTTATATGAGAAAGTTTTTAGATATTTAAGGCTTAGAAACTCAAATTTCAATGAGATTCGAAAACTGTACCAAATTTATTTCTGTGGGACAAAAATTCAGAGAATTGAGAAAATATACAGTTTATTGAAATGATATTGTAAACCTTTAAGGGAATTAATAATTGAGTTTCTAAAAGCCTTAACCAACTAAATACGCGAGTAGTTCATGCATCATGAATCATTAAAGTGAAATAAAATGATATTGTCTGGGGACGGATTATAGAAACCGAGGATACATTAGAGGAGGCTTAATTACGAGCCTTGGGATGAGAGGGTGTGAAAGAGTGTGAAAGGGTGCTTCAGGGGACCTGGGGTAGCTCCCTAGTGTCGGGTACTTTCACAATAAAAACTTTCTCAATCTGACTAGTTTCTAAGTGTTTCCATGCCAGTTGAGCTGTTCATATTATTATTATTCGGACTTATGGAACAGTGTAAACTCCTGGCTGGCCCAATGCAAATTAAAATTTAAGGACCCACATATATAGGTAAGTTATGATGAAGATATTGCATAACATTCATGCATTCATAATTGATTGTGTATGTGATTGTGATTGATATTATTATGTATTGGTTTATGAAAACCCTTTGTTGCTTATGTCTTAATCGAGAATATTATATTCTGTTTCTCACTCCTTTCTCCGTGTTTTTGTTTCATATATTCTAAATTGATGGTTCAGAGGGAAGAATCGAAGAATATCGGCAGTAACTATAGCACGTTCTAGAAAGGGAGCTCGGTATGAATACCGTGGTCCAATGAATAAATAATGTTAATAAGTAACTGCTTCTGGGCCATGGAGTTTCCTCTCTTTCTTATAATGTTTAATGTTTATTTTCTTCGGATGAATGTACAAATACTTTATAAAGTTTTAATAATATTTATGAGGTATTTCAGAAATAATATATGTAATTTATTCTGATAGTTTCTTTTTAACAATCATATCTTAAAAAAAAAAATTTACGAATTTTTATATATTTTATTAAGGTGTAACAGAGGGTGTTACACATACCACACCTTCAACCTCTTGTCTTTGTTAGCCCACACATCAACCTCTTTCCTTAATAATATATCATCCTTTGTTCGGTTTGCGTATACCACATGCATTTTAGTGTGGTCCTCGGGATCCTTTAGAATCGCTTGGACCACTTGGTAGATCGGTGTGATCCCGGTCCCCCCTGCCAGCATTGCAAGCCTCTTGGCAAATTTTTGTTTTCTGTGGATCAGGAAGTTTCCTCTGCCTGCGTACTCTATGTGGCCTAATGGCCCTTTCACCTCCAAAACAGACCCAATGCCAATTGACTCCAAGTGTTGAGACATGAGTCCACTATTAGGGAACTTTGGGTGCACTCTTTTGAAGTAAATCTTCACCACTAGATCGAAATACCCAACTTCATCGACGCTGCTCGTTGGAGTGTAGGCCCGTATGCATAGCTTCTCGTCCACGTTGGTGCATAGGAAGATGTGCTTTCCGATTGGAAATCCTAGGAGTTGGTCCTCCGAGGGTAGTGCAAAGCGGAAGAGCCTAACGTCGTGCGAGAGGGACGTCTTGGAGATGAGCTTGCATGGGATTTTCTCACGTGGGTTAAGGGCCATGCTGCGAAGTGGAGGGATATCCTTAATCAGGGCTAAATGGGTGGTGTCAGAATTTCCATGCACGAAGGTGTTGGGCGAGGAGGTGGAGGAATCGGAGGTGTAGCCGGTGATGGTGAGCTCGCCGATTCGGTAATCTTCGAGGAGTTTCTTGGCTTTGTCAGAATGGATGGCTTCAAACTCTTCCGTGAAGTCGGTGCCGACGTTGATGAGGATGCTGTCGGTGCCGCCCGGGTGGTCCTTGAGGAAACGGGTGCAGTTGTAGAGGTGGCCGTGGACGATTATCCAGGCGAAGTCGGGGGTGTTGTGGGTTTTGACTTCGGAGACGGAGTATGTTTTTGAGGTGGTGTTCATGAATGGGGAGGAGACACTCTTCTTGAGGGTTGGGTTTGAGTCTGATGATTTCTCCAGGTGTTTTTCTTTTGCTATCCATCTTCCAGACTGGTTCCCTGGTTGGGTTGGGTGCTCGAACACAATCCCAATCTCACCCTTATATGCCTTGCACACGTTCGTTTTCACTCTGAACCAGCAGTTGTTCATCAACCCCTGCATTGCCAAACCAAGGTTTTAATTAAACAATTATAGATGAGAATAATTAAGTGCATTTAATTAAACACATATGTCTGTGTGATGGGATTGTTTAAAAAATTTATGCATACAGACAGGGCCCTAAGTCACGAGAGTAATTTCCATGTTGACGGGGTCTGCACCAATGGTAGTTTACTAATGTGGCTTAGTGGTAGCAGACAAGGTTGCAATGTTTATTTATTATTGTAAAAATAAAAAAAAAGTGTAGTTACCATAACATTCCAAATGAGCTTCTCAGGCTGGGTGTTGAGAGCCTCGTCCCAGGCGCGAACGACAATCTCTTTGGCTCCAAGAAGGTCCAAGACCTCGACCTCCAAGGACCAGAAACACCAACACCAGTGCTTACCATATTTGTTGGGCTTCTCCGGACAGTCCACACTGCACACTTGCCATGTTTCACCGCCGTCCAGGGTCACTTCAACACGTGTTACCTTCCTCCCACCACCTGCACGTATAATTATAACACTTTACTCTCAATCCCCACATCCATCCCACAATTAAGAAGTGTAAGGTTTATTTTTCAAAAACTTTTCTAATTTGAAGTTAAATTTCAGTATCACATATTAATTGTATAAATATAAAAATATTAAATGTTTAAAAATATAATAAATGTTCTATTTTTCTTTAGAAGCTTATAAATTACATCTCTCTTTTTTTACGAGCTTATATTATGAAACGGGGAAATAATAATTTTAAATCCTCTTTTATAAATCTTAATTTCTATAAACAGTAACAATGACTCCCATTCAATCCTATTTAAACTGAAGCATGTTAATTAAAAATTTTCATTGTTATCATTCATATATTTCTGAATAGTTTCATTAGTAACGACAGAAAATGTTAAAAAATATATATATTGATTAAGAAATTAGTGAAGTTTATTAAATATATTTGAAAAATACTTATAAATACGACTTGGCGGAGTTGCAAGGAGAAAAAAAGAAAAATCTTCCAACGTGAAAATCAAAATTACTACCAAACATGTGTATCTTGTAATTTCTTATAATAGAAATGAATAATAAATGAAAAGTATGTATTCAGTAGTTTGGCAAAAAGTTTATTTAAAAATGACATTGACATAATATTTTATTAGGCCACTTTTTTTTTTCCATCCAATGCTCCTGTTCATGGGACCAAGAGCTATTGCAGACAGTGGACCAAAAGCTAGTGTTTGGGTTCGTGCGCATCTCATATTTTTATTCTTTACTTTCCTAATTTTAACGTTTTTCTATTTTTTCCCCTAGACTACAATATATCTTGTATGTTTTTGTTCCTATATACACCAATCAATGAGGGGCTGCTTAAAGGGGGAAAAGAAAAACAAGTCTCTTTGGAATGGAATGCAACTGACCAGAATATGCGTAGCCTCTGAGTACGTAAGGTCGCTGAGTAGTCCATGAGTTGATGGGTAAGATCTCATCGTGGCACGGCGTGGTTATCACAGAGTTTATGTTCAACTCGTTGATAATATACTGTGGCTTGTACCACCAAGCTAAAAAGTGACATTAATTATTATTTAATCAAACAAGAAAGTGAATCAAGTATGAAAATAGTTAAGAATAAAGGGAGTGGTAATAATATACCTTCTGTATTGGCCAGCTCGACATCAACGTGAGAAGGGAGTACCCTGTTATCCTTGTAATGGTAATAATTTTCAGATTGCTGGGTGGTAACTACGATACGCTTCAACCATTTAACCATGCGGCCATCGATGAAGCCGGGAATGATCATCCTAGTGGGGAAGCCATGATCAGGTTTCAAAAGCTCCCCGTTTTGCATGTAAGCGATGATGATATCGCGGGAGGGATCCAGTGCAACCTCCCTCATGATATTGGTCCCGTACTTGGACCCACCGCCACCTGGCAGATCCTCGGTGCCTTCAAAGCACACGTGGAGTGCACCCTTGGTATGGCTGTAGATCCCACACCGCTTTAACAGGCTCCTCAATGGTACACCGCGCCACACCGAAGTGGAGATTGTAGCAGCGCCCCAGTTGAACCCGATGCTCTGTTTCACCATGTTCTGTTCCTTGCGTCGGTTCCCAGCGCAGACCAACGTGGCAGGGAACTCGCGCTGAGGGAACTCGCTGACCAGCTGCTCCATAGTGAACCGAGTGGGCTGCTTCACGAGGCCCGTAACTTCGACGGTCCAGTCCTCCCAACGGGCCTGGGGTACGGGCCCATGGTTACGGACGTAGTGGAGAGGGACTGGGGTGATGAAGCCATGGTGCATGAGACGAGGGAGGGGTGGCTCGGAGTTAAAGGGATGTTTGCCTGTGAGACGGATTAGGGAAGCGTTACACTGGATCCAGTGATCTGAAGTGCCGTCATCGCGGGGGTCGAAGATGGAGGATTCAACTTCCACGTCTCCCTTTTTAATAAGGTCATTCAGGTTGATGATGGTTTCTTCTTCGTCGTTACTGGAGGAATCGAAGGGTGGTGGTGGTGGTGGTTGTGGCTGTGATTGGGGTGGTTTCTTAGGACGCGGGATGTCTGGGGTAGGCTTGAAGGTCCGAACGACGCCGTGTTGGAGGGCAGTGAAGGGACGGTTGTCAACGGAAGCTGCCATAGAGGGAATCTGGGGTTGAATTAGTGTGTAAAATTGTGGTGCATGAGAGAGTTGATTAGTTGGTTTGGAAGAAGGGTGAAGTGGGTTTATAGCGAGGGAAAGGTGGAGGAATTGGGGGAGTTATATAGAGGCGTGATGGGAGAAAACTTTTTGAAAAGTTTGTCTCAATAATTAAATAAGCTTGTTAAGAAATATTAGCATGACATTTTTATTGAATAGATTAAGTCAAACTATATCGATATTAAAGGTCTTTGACCAACTACCAAGCATGTTCTCTCCCCTAATAAACTATTCATAATGTATTTTTTATTTATTTTTAACATATGAGAATTAATACGGAAAGATAAAAGAAATAAAATAAAAAAGGTAATAAGTGATAAATAAATAAATGTATAATATTAACTAATAACTAGTATTAATAATTAGTATATTAATTTTGTTTTTCTCAAAGAGCCAATAACATTTCTCGTAAGAAAAACAAATATACAAATTTACTTTTTTAACTCTTAGTCATAATTTAAAGTTTATCTTTTAACTTTGATTTGATTTAGTTTGGTTTTTTGAATTTCGAAAATGTCTCAATTTAGTTTATTTTTTAATTAATTTTGATGATTTTATATATCCAAATATGAGTTTCTTCTTTAAAATTTATGTTTCTTTTATTATCTATTAAATAAGATGGTTATATAATTAAAGAACAATAGGTTGAATCCTAAAACAATTCAAAAGGTGAAAGTGATGATGATGACGATGATAATGGCCATACTATGAGAAGGTAGAGCAGGATGAATAAAGTAATTAATTTATTCAAACATGTATAGTTAATTTGTGAATTTTGTATATTTATTTATATATGTAATACTAATTAAATTTTTCTTTCCTTGTGTTATACAATTAACAGGTGCTACATTATGATCAAGTGGATTATATACATGCTTGTAGTCAAATAATATAGGTTTTAAAAACCGGACCGATGATTGAACCGATGAAGGTAATAGTTTAAGGTTCATTGGTTCAACCATGGTTGAACCGATCATAATAAAATAAATATTTTTAATATAATATAATATATTTTTTGATATATTAACAATAAATTATATAAAAATTAAGTTAACTAAGGATTATATTACATGTTTTATAGATTAAAAAATTATAATAAATAAAAATAATATGTAAATATTATATATAAGTTTTTTATTTATTTAAAATAATTTTTAATAGGATTTTTTTTAAATAGCAAAAAACAAAAAAAGCAATTTTAAAACTTTAACCAGATCAACTGGTTTTGACCGGTTCTGGCCGGTTTTGACTGGTTCTTGACCGGTTCTGAAATACCCGATTTTTTCCTTGTACGGACCGGTACCCTGACCGGTTCCCGGTCAAACTGGTCGAACCAGCCGGTCCAGTCTGATTTTTAAAACCATGAATAATATTCACTAAATTTATATCTATAATAACTATTCATTGTATTTAATATTAATTATAATATGTATATACTAATTAAATTTTTAATATTAATTTTGTACTTATACTTATGACATGTCATTTATCTTGATTACAACTTTTAATTAGATGATTGTTATTTGTTTGGTGGATTTAATTTTACTTTTACAAGTTAAATATCATTTTATAAATGTCCAAAAAAGAAAAGTCTCATACCTCTTTTATGTTGATAAATGACATGAGACATTAAGTTCTATGTTAGTTAATGGTGTGAAAGACATTACATCACATGGCTTTTGCATGGAAACAAATGGTATGACTCCCACGCCATTTAGCTATAGTGTTTTTTTTTTCCTTAGACATGAGACTATGTCTCACAACTCATTTGCTTGTTTCTTGTAGTAGGTTGTATTAAATCTATCAATTTTTTAATATAATATTAATTATCAAAGTTTAATCCGTCTGAATAATGAGTAAATAATATGGGGAGGGTGGATATTGTGATATCCCAGGCACTGTTGAGGGCGGGGAGTGATCGCCGGTGCATAGGCACGGACAAGGAGCGGCTCTTGGCAGGCTTCCAGTGGGAGGGACACATGAACGAACCGAATACATACCAGAATGAGAGGGATCCAAAGACTGTATAGGTATGGGACTATACAGTCGAGGATAACTTAAAGGAATGAATTCGTACTACCTATACCAACAAATGCATTAGCCTTTTCGGTGGCCTATCACATAAGGACTCCAAAGTTAAGCATTCTGGGATGGGTGACCTCCTGGGAAGTTCTCAGGAAGTGTGTGAGTGAGGACAAAAGCACATTGGAAAGGTCTCGTGTTGGTCTGTGGGGAGAGTCGTTCACTCTTGAAAAACGGCCGGGGCGATACAGATATGCTATTTTTTCATGATAACTGGGAAATAGCTTTAAGAAAGGAAGATGATTGAAGGTTCTTCCCTTTGATGCATCTTTTTTGTTTTGAAGGTACAAATGGGACCACATGCATCTTTCTTGCCCTTCATAGTACAATCTACCTGAGGTATTTCAGGTGCTTTATTGTGGATTTCTATTTCATTTCTATATCTATTTTTTTGATCCTTAGAATGATTCTTATCATATCTTTTTGGTGGTAACTCAGTTATATTTCCTTGGGGATATTTTTAATACTGAAATGACTTTTTTTTTTGGATTTGATGCTTATCTTAACTTCTAATAAATAAAGGGTTAAATCAAACAAAGTGAATCACAGGTATTATGATGGCAAAGTTTTCTTTCCTTGGATCATCATATAAAAGCTAATCATATACCAAAAGCAAAACCAAGTTAATTAATTTCGAACAAACCAATGTTTTTTAATTTTAGGGAAGCAGGACATAAAAGTGCTCTTAGAAACCTGGTACTATTTCTTCTAGTAAATACCATAAGTATGGTTGCATTGCATGTGGTGAGCGTTCAATCCAATTCCCTGTTTTCATCTCTTCACAATATCAGAACCTTCCCTAATCAAATGAAAGAGATCTTAATCATAAATTTACGGGAAAAAAGTAAAAATGGGGTAGATTTTAATAACGCTGCAATAGAGATCATATATATTTTAATCCTACAACTAAAATTTGATTTTTTGTGACCAAATTTGATTTTTGTTTCATCAGAAGCTCATGTAAACAGGTGTGGAGAGGCTTGTTTTGCCTGCTGTTCCAAGTCTGGTAGAAACATATTTTGGGCTGAATTCTTAATTTGAAGATTAGTATATATTGACATTTTCTTCTTTATTGGTTGATCCAAACTTGTAATTAATATTAATATCATAGTATCATGATACATGAGATATGAGATATGAAAATATGAGAAATCAATACCAAAATTAATATTAGATTTAGAATTAAAAATTAGAGCACCGAGTATGATTTGGAGAGATAAAATATGATAGCATTTGTTTTGTTGTGTATTTCTTGGACTATATTTCCATGAGTTTTGGATGCTTTCTATGTAAAGGAAGAGAATTGAGGCCTCTGGAGTGAGATGTTTGAGTGTCCAATGATTGTAGTTAACAAGCAACATGTGAATAATCCCCGTGGAATATATTCTTGTAGTTTTTATGTGAAAATGTTCATTTACTAAGTTGTTCTGTTTAATGGCATATTACATACTCATGAAGGATTTTTTACCTTTTGATATTCGTTAATCCTTTGATGAAGCCATCTCTGAATTGGATACACTACGAGAGGAGTCACACAAGGAAATCACTTTGATCATGCAACTTCTTCGTGATAACTTCACCCTTTAGACCTTTCACATGTACAATTGGATTTTAGGATTGTCTTCTTGTCTTTCCTTGTTTACTAGGCTTGTATTGAAATAATAGTTATATGTATTTTGTAATTTAATATTATAAACTGAATGTATATGAGTATTGTTGTAACTAATACTTTTTAGTTTATTTAGAAGAAATTTATTTATATATGCAACAATTGAATTCTTGAGGATGCAACAAAATAAAATATTAAATAAATAGAAATATTAAATGTATACTTTTAACACCGGTGTGAAATAATTACTTAGGTGTTAAATACAATTAACATGAGTTCAAAAGAAAAGGTTGATGTTAAAAAATGTATTATACCAGGTATTAAAATAGATATTTGACATTAACTAAAGCCCAATGGTTAAAATACACATTTAACACAAACAGTAGACAGTCAACAAATATAGGGAGAAATATTTAACACCAGTCTTCAAACAATGCTAGGTGTGAAAATGTTGGGCTTCAGAAACAACAAAGCAGGCCCAAAAGGATCAAAAATCCTCCAACTTGGTTAAAAGATTTTATAAATTAATTTCCTTTATTTTATTTTCTTGTGAGTGCCAAGTGTATGACCCTTATTTCATCTTTAATTCAGACCTATGTATTTATGTTGAGTTTTACCTTTGGAAATGATATGGTGGTATTTGCATTTTATTTCTTCCTTAGTTTAGTAGTGTTTTCCCTAACCCTAGTAGCCTATCAATTTGGTGCTTTCATTGCCCTTCTCTATGCCTCCCAAACCTACCACATCCAAGGATGTGGAAGAAGCTCTCCAGATTTTGACAGAGAGAATGGGGTCCCTCCATACCCAGTTAGACTCTCAGCTTCAGGAACATTTGGGGTCTCTTCAAACACAACTAGAGAACCAGCAACAACTCAATAAATCTAGACACCATAATCTGGAGCATAAGCTTGATGCTCGTTTGGAATCTCTGGCTGCCTTGATAGGCCAACTGGCTGGGAGCATCTCCCTCCAACCAGAACGTTCCATACCTTCTTCCTCAGGTACCCCTCAATCTGGCCCTACTGGTTCCCCTACTATTACTCATTTAACAGGAACCCCCATACCCCTTCCTCTAACTACTCAGTCTTATACCCTACCCCCTTCACCATCCACCCTTCAATTTGGCCACATGCCCCCACAAACAAACCCACACCTACAACACCAAATACGTGTTTCTCCAAATGATACATACAAAACAGCTTTTAAAACTTTTGATGGCCACTATGAGTTTTTAGTTATGCCATTCGGTTTAACTAACACTCCTGCAACATTCCAATCGGCCATAAATGATCTTTTACGACCTTATCTGAGGCGTTTTATGTTAGTTTTCTTTGATGATATTCTGATTTTTAGTCCTACCATGAATGATCACATTTGTCATTTGTAATTGATATTTGACTTACTATCTACTCATCAATTCTTTGCTAATTTTTCCAAGTGTGTGTTTGCTGTTACTTCTATTAGCTACCTGGGTCACATTATTTCAGATAGAGGTGTTGCTCCTGATCCAGACAAAGTCCAAGCCATTTTAGATTGGCAAGAACCTTGTTCACTCACGGCACTCCGAAGTTTCTTGGGACTCACCGGATTTTATAGAAAATTCGTTCAGAATTACACCTCACTCGCCGCTCCTCTCACCGATTTACTTCGTTCTACTACTTTTGTTTGGAGAACATCTGCCTCAGTGGCTTTTACACAGTTACCTTAAGTTACAGTTTCTTTTTTTTTATTATTATTTATTATTAATAAAATTCAATACAATATAAAATAATATGACAAAAAGAAATATAGAAAAAATATTCGAATTTCTTAACTCGAGCTGGTTGAATTACCAATCCTCACTATCCCTAACTTTGACAAAACCTTTGTGCTTGAAACAGATGCTTCTTCTGTAGCTATTGGTGCTGTTCTCTCCCAGGAACGCCGGCCAATCGCCTTTTTCAGCAAACACTTGGGTCCCAGGTTGCAATCTTCTTCCACTTATGTCCGTGAAATGTATGTCGTCACTGAAGCAGTTAAAAAATGGCGTCAGTACTTAATTGGAAGGGAATTTCACATTTTTACTGATCATCAGAGTCTCCAACATCTGGCCTCACAGTCTTTTCACACGCCAGAATAGATGAAGTGGGTAACAAAACTACAAGGATACAGTTTTAAAATCTTTTACCGTTCTGGTTCCAGCAACAAGGTGGCCGATGCCTTATCCCGTGTTCAGCCCGATGATGTTCCACTACGCTTGGCCATCTCCTCCCCGATCCCTGCCTTGCTGGATGAGCTCCACCGATACTTCCGATCTGATCCAGAGGGGAAGCACCTTTTTGACAAATTACAGTCTCACCCTAACCCACAGGGTAACTTCCATCTATCTCAAGGTTTATTGTATTTTAAAGAAAGATTATTCATACCCAACATACCTCACATGCAACAACAGATCCTTCAGGAATTTCACTCTAGTCCTGCTGCTGGCCACTCTGGTTTGAAACCAACCTTGGCACGCATTGCTGCTTCCTTTTATTGGCCAGGTTTCTACAAAGATGTGAAAACCTTTATTACCAACTACTAACCTGCCAGATGTGTAAGTATCTGCCCCAAAAGAAAGCTGGGTTATTACAACCTTTACCAGTTTCAAATCAAGTATAGGAAGATATTACTATGGATTTCATTACGCACCTGCCAAACTCATTTGGTCACACTGTGATTTGGGTGATGTGCGACCGACTCACCAAGTATGTTCACTTTCTAGCCTTACCTTCCAAGTTTACTGCTCCTGACCTGGCTGCCCGATTCTCTTCAGGGATCTGCAAACTCCATGGTATCCCTCAATCCATCACATCGGATCGAGATCCTGTGTTCCTCAGTAAGTTCTGGAAAGAACTCTTCCGGCTGCAAGGAACCGTCTTGAATTTTAGCTCCTCATATCACCCTGAAAAAGACGGGTAATCTGAGGTTACAAACAGATGTTTAGAAGCTTATCTCCGCTGTTTTACCAGTGAAAATCCTAAACAATGGTTCAAGTACCTGTTTTTGGCCGAATATTGGTTCAACACAACACTCCACTCTGCCATTGGCATGTCTCCGTTCCAAGCCCTTTACGGACGACCACCCCCATCCCTTCTTTCTTACATTCCTGGATCCGCTTTCCTTCCGGCGGTCGCTTCATCGCTGTCACAGAGAGATCAACTGTTACAAACACTGAAGCAGAACTTACAACGTACCCGACAGTGTATGTTGACACAGGCAAACAAAAGCAGAAGGGATCTTACCTTCGAAACCGGAGATCTGGTTCTCCTCCGTCTGCAGTAATATCGACAACAAAGTGTCCAACGTCGACCCTCCCAGAAACTCTCCAAGAGGTATTTCGGCCCCTTTAAAGTTCTCCGGCGAATTGGTGCAGTCGCCTACGAACTAGAGTTACCAGCATCGTCACGTATTCATCCCGTTTTTCATGTTTCACTTCTTCGCCGT
Source organism: Clitoria ternatea (assembly GCA_037962975.1). Lineage (NCBI taxonomy): Eukaryota > Viridiplantae > Streptophyta > Magnoliopsida > Fabales > Fabaceae > Clitoria > Clitoria ternatea. The sequence continues at coordinate 284,593,250 of CM075670.1, forward strand.
TATCAAGGACAAGATGTTTGCACTCACTACCGAGCTCTTCCAGTAAATGATGAGGAAGAGGAAGAGGTTAACAGAAGTGCACCACACGCCCAAGGAGAGAAAAACGCCTCAGAATTCACTTTAGCTTCACCAAGTACGACTGGGAACTCGAATAGTTCAAAAAGCCCATCAGTTGAGATTAACAAGGCTTTTTCCGCTTCTCTAGGCGCCCCTTTTCTCTCTCCACGTGCTTTGACCCCATCTCCACCGTCCATCTCACACGCTACTTTTAAGGCACCTTCATCTACTTTCCGCATGGGACCCGCGTCTGTCCCCTTGTCCCTTGCCTCTTCACGCGTGAAGCACTCCCTGCCGTGTGATGATCATGTGCTCACCAACCCACAATCCGAGCCCTTCATTCAAAATGGAGAGTGGGTGACAGCTACTTCCCACTCCCTCCACACCGAAACCGAGACAGCACCACTGAATCCATCTGGACCATCCCCTTCCTCCATGATCCGTGTGTCCCATGATGGCCCAATCAATGAAGGACACATCACCACCGGACCCCCTTCTAACCTTGAGGACAAGGTTTCTTTTGACCCAGGGAGTAATGTTGGGCTTTAGAAACAACAAAGCAGGCCCAAAAGGATAAAAAATCCTCCAACTTGGTTAAAAGATTTTATAAATTAATTTCCTTTATTTTATTTTCTTGTGAGTGCCAAGTGTATGACCCTTATTTCATCTTTAATTCAGACCTATGTATTTATGTTGAGTTTTACCTTTGAAAATGATATGGTGGTATTTGCATTTTATTTCTTCCTTAGTTTAGTAGTGTTTTCCCTAACCCTAGTAGCCTATCAGAAAAGCCATTAAGAAACACTAATTGTGGAAAAGCAACAAGTGTGAAAAATGAGATTTAACACTTGTTGAGTATCCAATGTTAAAAGTCTACAGTTTTAACACCCCTTGTATTAACGCCCCACTGAAACCCGTGGTAAATGTATTTCTTGTGATACTTTGCCAAGGCTTGTTATCATTGGCGAGGAGTATAAACTGTTTTAGTGAAATATTGTCTGCACACTTTCTCCAACACTTAGGGTCTTGATCATTAAGGAAAGAATTGAAAGTAAAATTGTTTGGCATGCCTATTTAGTTTTATTTTGTAATTGTTGAGAAATAACACAATTTCTAAATATGAGTGGTAATAAGTAGGATTTCTGCTTTAAAACTTATTATTTTAAGGTTTTAATCCTTACATGAAATATGGATAAAAGGGACGGATCCACATCCTAGAAGATGGGGTACATATCCCGTATTTAATATAAAGTTTTATAATATTAAGATATTTTTTGGTTATTATTTACATTATAAAATAAAAATTTAAAGATATTATCTTGCTTTCACTTATTAAAATTTCTAGACGTGTCCTGGATAAAATGTTTCTTCGGATGATGGTATATATGCATATATTTTTTTCCTAATGCCGTGGTACATATACATGCACTTTTTCTTAATTTTGTTTATGATTTTGAGTACAGTTTTAATGATAAAAAAATAATAACCGGATGGTGTAGCCACCGGTATTGTGGGTTTTAAGATTCCCAGCATGAAATAAGCCTAAAGATAAGGGACAAAGTAGCAAGTGTGAAGTGGCGAATCGTGGTTCCCAACAGCCAAGGAAGCAAAACATGGGGTGGGTTTATTTACGTATACAGTACCAAATATATGGAATCAAATGAGAGTCACCAACTTGCTAGGGGCGGCTACTAGGAAACTGAGGGGGTTAAACTGTGAACTTGCCTTGGCTCTTTGATCAACTTTGGAGTCACCCTCTTTCTCTCTCTATTCTATGTTAATTTCAAAACTTCCACACTTAATTCACCTGACGACAGATTTGGAAATTAATGTGAATGCGTCACGGTCAATCAAATTTATCTTCAACAGTAGAGCAAATTTCTAGATTATTTCCCTACGATTTTTTAAATTTTAATTTAGTTTATAATTTTATAAAATAATATTGACTGTAGTCTTTAGGATGTAAAATGATACTGCAGTATATATATAAAAAATAAAAATAAATGTATATCAATACATTGGAATAGTTTTATTTCAATATTATTTTTATAACAGTGACAAGAAAAAAAGATTCGGAGTTTTGCTTATCTTGAGGATTTTTTTAGTCTGTTATAGGTAGCTCACAAGTCACAACGTACCATGATACCACAGGAACCACATCTAAATTTGTTTGGTGTTGGATATTTTTCTTGTCCCTTCACTGTTACTTGTGTTTCCACCCACATGTTCACTATGATATATCTTGTCTGACTTATATAATTATATATGGGTAGGAAATGGTGACTAAATTGCACTGATTTCCAAAATATTCTTTTGCTCACTATTGGTAAAGGGTAGAAGTAGAAATTAAGTTGTTTAATAGCAGTTCGTTCACTCTTAGGAAAAGCATGCATGCACTATTTAATTCATAAGGGTGTCCATCGATCTCTTATCCATTTATCCTTCAGCCAAATTTATTATGCCTAGGTAGCTACAAAAGTGAAGTGTAATGGATGACACAATCCCTCAACAACGTGGACGTAGTATACCTGATCTATATGTTAACGTCATTACCTGATCAGCAGCAGGGAGCAGGCAGCAGCAGGGAGGAACAAATCAGGACACAAATTTGAGTTTGAGCTATACCTGATCCATATGTTAACGTCATTACACAACCTCTATTCTCCTCAAGTGTCTCTCGTTATACCTGAGAGCCACTTACCAAAAATGTTTAATATAGTATCTGACTCATTTACCATTTATTAGTCTAACCGTATGTATGGTTGAATTGTATTCCAAATAGTATAATATTCAATATTGAATTAATATAAATTTATTAAAAAAACATTAAATTAAATTTCATGATGTATATTAAAATAATACATATATTTTCTAAAAAATCATGGTGAAATGGTGGATATACTTATTTCTATTTATTTTATTAGGATTGTGACCTATGAGCAAGAACTATGCATGATCGGCATCTCACATAATATTGTAATATCGATATCGACTTCCAACCTTGCGTATGAGACTCGTGATATAACACCAGTACAAGTCATTCTCTCAACATTGGTATGTGAGAGTTGACTTATGCAATTGCGTACTGAAAAGAAACCTGCAAAGTGACTAATGGTAAGGTACAATTGTTAGGTAACATCCTTGTCATGTGTCAGTTTTCCTGCAAGTATCAGAATCATAGAATCATACTAACAATTCGTACAGAAAACTCATCAATGTAAAACTACTCTTATGTGGCTCTAAGGTATAAATACATGCAAATCAACAACGAAAAGGTGAAACATTTTTATTCTAACTTACGTTTGAGCTCTTACATTTTCTGTTAATATCCCACTAACTTAAGAGTGTCATTGTAGGTGACATATCCCCTTTCACCCTGAAATACGTGAGATTGATGACATTTTTCAAAGAAACATTCTAAGACTTCTATCTCCCCATCATAGAAGGTATAATACTAATCCCTACTACCCTGTGTAAAACAAATACAAATACCACAATCTAAAGGTTGGCCCCACATCAGACTACACACCCAGCCTAGACCAATTCAGATTCAAATATCACTTAAAGTTTTTCACAAATTTTATATATTTTAATACAGGCTAGTCTTACCATAAAACTATTAAGTTTTATCGTTTCATCATTTCTTAATCAGTGTTTCTCGTTTCTTACTGATTCTATATGATTAATCAATTTTGAGATTGTTTTAAATTGAACACTAAATCAATTCATCAATTTTTCGATCAAAATAAAATACTAAATTCAGTCAAGTTTATTGTTTAAAATTTTGAGCCAAGATGTAATACCGATATCATTATTGTGAATTGTCATTTTCTTCACCAATAAATATCTCTTGCAGTTTTGATCTTGTGTCCTTAAAGCTAGCAACTTAATTAATCGATGGCATTCACTTTCAGTGTTCAAACCATTACCGGTTTATTGTATTGTATTATATCTCCCACTGGCCTCTATGGATACATAGATTCTGCTGCAAATATCTCTAGTGAATATTTATACATTTTTGTTGCCTTCAATATTATAACAAAAAAAAAGGGTGAGAAGAAAGGATGATGAGGACTGGACAATGACACTAGCTAGCCTAGTTGAAGCCATATTGCAACTATAATATACACTAAACTATGTTATTGGTTTAAATATTGAGACATCATAATCATACTAAAGCAGCGCATTCTTTTTTATGTTGGATGGAAATCGATATTTTGGTTAAAAAATGTTTAGGTGGGTTGGATTTGAAAGTTTATTGGATTTAATACATGCTTAAGACGCGATAAACACTCACAAAAGGACATTCCTGGGTAAAAATTCAGTCTCATTCTTTGCTGGCATGAAAATAGATATTTTAAATGTAAAAGTTTTGCACAGATTTCTTGAAAACTTGAAACTGAATCTGGGAAGTACATGGTTTATGCGTACCTCTCGAGTGTAGGTTTTGTTCCTAACATTAAGACGTTTTTTTTTTTTATCGTAAATAGAGATTGAATGAAAGTCATCAAGGCAGTCAAAATACACATTATTAAAGCCATACATAATACTAACAAATCCAAACATTACAAATCAAAACATGTTTACTCCAAAAACTATAAGAAAATACATAATCATACACTAGAAATAAAAACACAAGCCTTCAACTACCATAACCCTTTTGTCCTCTTGATCCAACAATAGCTTAAACAAGTTATACAATAAAATGAAAATTTGATGAAAACTCTTTTACTTGTCTTTACTTGTTGCTTTCTTCATTTTTCATTTTTTTAGATGTTGGCACTGTTGTGTCCATTACAAAAAACCAATCTGCGCGAGAAATAAATTACCAAGACTAAAGAAAAAAAAATACATCACCCAAGAAAACAAAGTTATAAAAATAGAAAAATATAAAGTTTAATATTAATTATTCATATTATTTAAAATAATTAAAACTCCTTTTAACTGTAAAATTTATTGTTTAACCAAACAAGTAGAATAAAGCGTTGTGGGACAAGGGACCAAACACAGCAGATGAAACAGAAACAAGACTCCAAGGGGATCCAAATATTTTGAGGCTAAAAATGAAGTTGGGCTACGTTCCAATGTACACCGCATTAAAACACTTGCACCACTGCATAAAGAGTAGACAATGAAAGTGGGCCTAGATTTGGATTGTGCCCCAAAAAAGGCTCAAAAGTCAACAAAAACAACCTTGATGTGTCTGGTCCCAAAAAAAAAACCTTGATGTGTTATTTTCTTTTATTTTTATCTCTCGTTTTAGCAAAATTTGTGGAGAGAATAAGTGAAACTAGACTATCATTATCATAATCTTAATCTTAATAAACAAGTGATTGATTTAATCGATGCGTGTATTTAAATAAGGTTTTAGGTCAAGTTTTATTAATGGAAAAAATCTTATATAACCCTGCCAACAATTTTTATGTATAAAAAAATCTTCATTTCAAAGTTAGTCTCACATAAAATGATCCCAATTTAATATAAAACAGACATCTGGCTGAACAAATCTAATTAAACAAAATAAAATCATAATCTTTTTCAATTGATTAATCAAAAAGAAATTGTGAATTGATAAGTACAATTTTCGATTCCAAAATCTAAAATTGCCAGGCTCTTAACTCTCCATGGTTGCTTTCTATATTCGTGATGTGGGAATGGAAAACGAAATCTTATTTATTCACATCACATATATAAGCTCAGAAAAACAATTGAAAACTCACTTGCATTAAAATCCTTTTGATTTCCCGTGATTTGTCACTGCGCTTTTTGATCCTGAAAGACACTTCCATGGCATTGGCAACAAAGGAAAGGACAGAGAATAAGAAACATAACCCCAACACAAAAGGGGTGGTGATCACAGTGTACATGGAATCAGCAACAACTCGATCGAGAATCACAAAGAAAACAGAGCCACACCCATATTTCACAACGCCAAGAGCCTCACAATCACAGGGCTATGATCGTAGGGCCCTTCTTCTTGATCACTCTCGAAATCTTAGAAATTTTGGCTACGAAAAGGTTCCATTGCCAATGCCCACCAATCACCCCAAAACTAAAATAAAGGTAACTTTTTTACGTTTTTCTTCAAATGCCAATAATATTTCTGTATGCAAATGATCAAAATTATAAAAAATTTAGAACTTTAGCTAAAGGGTATATGGTTAACTCAACCGGGTCGAATCTGCTCATGTTCCACCTTAACTTCAATTGCTCCAAGCTTAAGTGGCCGGTTCGGGAATGATCGAGTGGCATCCGAAGAGACCAAAGAAAGAACCCGGTTCAAGAGAATTGCCAAAGAGAAAAAAATTTGCCCATTTTTGGTAATATAATATTCAGCATTAAGTATTTTGCTTTATTGTTAAACTGACCTGATTGTGTATTTTACTATTTTGATTCGGATTTTAAGAACTTGATTTTATTTTCTTACGTGTTTGTTTCTATTATATTTGCAGAGCAAAATGAAGAACTCTTTTAAACAGTTATCGTGCAAAGAAATCTAGTGGTAATCAAGATTATAATGGTGGTCTTATGTATGGTATAGGATATGTTTCATTACCATGATTTTTGTTTTTCCTTGAGTATTTCTCGTGTTGAAAATTGACGACCTTAGTTTGGTTTTTTAAGGTTTGATTACGCTCTCTCCACTCCAATTGGCATTTCCTTCGATTTTAGTTGAAAATCTAAAGCTTAAAATTAATGAAAATTGAAATAAAAAAAAATGAAGATTTTATTATACAGTTTTTTATTGTGTGAACAAATTATTATACACATAAATGGGTAGTAGTGGTGGTTAAAACTTAAAAGTTGTAAGTGGAAGCTTTGAAAATCTGTTTTCAGTCCTTACAATAAATCATTGCTCTACTTCTCAAATTTCTAATTCTAATAAATCCTTGAGTTCAAAGTTTGAGAGGTATATTTGATAAGCAAGTTTTAATGTTTATTTCATATTTTTTTATCGGTAGATATTAATGTTCAGTTTATCAATACAATGAAATCATGCACGTGTCATTTCATGAATTCAATATTTGAATCATATGATTCATGAGACATATGAGTTTCTTTTATTTTCTAAACACGATTAAATGAACAATAAGACAAAATGTATAAAGAACTAAAAAAAATACACAACTTTAAACATTAGCATATGATTTTGGTCAAGATGGGATTCCACATTTATGGCTTTTTTTTCTCTTCTAATTATGTAGTTTAAAAAAAAAAATTGGTATAGGGTTGTAGGGAAAGTAATTTGTGTCTATGTGGTGCCAAGATATTGGCATAACGTGTGGCGTTCTTATTTTGGCGTCTTAGTTGCATATTTGAATTTGCCAAACGTTCATTCCCTAGACAATGGCGCCTTGTAGTGGTGTACCTCAAAAGCTATTATGAACACCATTTTCATATCTTATCAGAATTTTATTAAAAAATAAATAAATAAGATTTTTTTTAAAAGATATAAAAAGGCATCACCCATTTCTCTCTGTTCCCACGGCAATGCATAAGCTCCAAGGACCCAATTCTGTATTCAAACTCCCGAATACCCCTTGTCCCACATGGTTAAAAGCAAAATTCCAACTACCCATTATTTTAATGAAACCAAAGCCGTGCTCCATTGCCAATAATTCCCACGGCCAAAACTAGCATTCTATGCCCATTATTTTATTCAAACCTTCTGCGAACACCATTTTTTATTATTTTTATCACTTGAGAAGAAACAGAGACGGTGCCTTTTCCTTTTCTTTCTCCCTTTTTTGTTTTTATGCTACCCTCCATCTTTTCTTTGGTGCAAGGTTCAAAATTGGGAAGATAAGTTGTTTTTTTCAGAACCTAAACAGGGCAATTGAAAAGGACCAATCACAATAGTCAATGGTTCATCCCAAATAGGCAAGCTCAGTAAATTGAAGTTAGGGATTTTGTCCAATTTGCAAGCAAAGCATGAAAATGGTAATAATAATTTCAATATAACAACACTAACAGCAACCAAGAACGGAGATCCTTCTATGAAAATCTCTTCTTTCTCTTCTCATCAACACCAACAGAACCATAATCCAATCCTAAAAAAATCAAAACACCCCTCCTTTCATAAAAACGAGAACATTTAATCTTCTGGACATCAAAACCTTTCTTTTCTCATCTTCTCTTATCTACAGCAAAGCCAACACAGAACCAAAATCAAAGACAAAACAATAAGCAAAAGAGAATGGAAGAAGAAGGGACCCCGACTGGCGACAAAACCGGACCGGTGACCCCAACCGGCGACAGAACAAAACCGTCGATCCAGGCCGACCACGACCCTCTCCCTCGCGCTCGCCGTCGACGCCGCCAGGACCCCGAATTGCGTCGAATTCCGACCGCCACCGAGTCGGGTTCCCTGACGCACCGCGCGCCGCTCGTGCCGACGCCGACAGACCGACTGATCCCCGTCCGCTCGCGATTGGCCGTCGCCCCCTCTGTTGTTGCCGCTGCTGACCCCCTTGGTCCTTTCCCTATCTTTTCTCTCTCCTTTCTAATCTTTCATTTTGAAATCTGAAACCCTAAATTATGTTTACCTCTTTTCTTTGTAATTATAAAGGGCTTTAGAAATCTGAAGCCCAATGTGCCAACAGATTCCATTTTTCAAAAAAACAAGCACAAGGCATTTTTGGTTATTATTCATATTATTATTGCTAAAATTGATTTTATTAGAGATGTTATTAGAAACTTGTGTGTCTAAAATTCCTAAGCAGGGAGATAAATAATTTTCTTTTACTATTCTTGTTATTTTTGTATTTTATTTGTTTATTTACTTTAGAACAATTATTATTGGGTTTCTTTTGTCTTATCTCAAAAAAAAACTTTAGGGAAAAATAAATAGTTTTATTTATGTTAAGCACGAAAAATAAAAAATATACAAACCTAAATATCCTTTTAAATAATAGTAGACAATTTCTTTTATGTCAAAATCTAGAAAAAATGAAAAAATATTAAAATCTAAATATCTTTTAAGGATAAAAACAAATAGTTTTATGTTAAATTTGAAAAATGAAAATATTAAATGTATGCTTCTTTTAAAATAAATGTCACAAAATCTTATAAGCAACGTCGTGCGGAATTACTTTTACCTACGTTTGCGATATAAGACTTCGAAGGTTTATGCACGTGTGAAGTACTTCGCCTTGTATTTTTCCTTCCTCATAATTTTTGTTATTATTAAAAATCAAATCAATTTAATAACTTTAAAAATAATTTTAAATATTTTTCAAAATTAATTTTCCCTAAAGAACTACGTAACTTTAATTTCTCGAAAGCTCGAGAATACGTAGGAGCGGGAATTAATTCCTGTCGGGCCCACTTTCTTTCGTTTAATTCCTATGTCTTTGTCTTTGTTTCAATTAATTTTATCTCTTTAATATTCAATCTTAAAATAATATTTTTAAAATGAGGTTAATTTAGACGCGACATCTTGTTAATCTCATATTTTTAATATTTTATTTAAAATAGTAATTTCATACTTTTAATATTTTATTCAAAATAGTAATTTCTTCAAAGTGAGGTTAATTTAGACGTGACGTCTTGTTAACCTCATAGTTTTAATATTTTATTTATAATACAATTTTCTTACAAGTCAAGGTTAATTTGGACGAGACGTTCTGTTGACCTTCGGCCTTTACTCTGCTTCGTTTCTTAATTATTTGTTTTTACTGTTTAGTTATGTCGTCGATTTAAGATTAATTTAGACGAGACGTTCTGTTGATATTATTTGGAAGACTTTGTTGTCAATGTTTCTGGTTTCTTTCTTGAGAAGTTAAATTAATATTTAGGCTATTTAATATGTGCGTAATTAATTTGAGGTAACCGTTTTATAACGGACAGTGTGAGGTGCTAATACCTTCCTCACCTGTAATTAGACTTCCGAACTTAGAATTTTATTTTTATGACGAGTGCTTTAACGAAAGGTTTTTTCGGTATTTTATCCTTAAAAATATTGGTGGCGACTCCTTGTTTTTTGAAAGGATTTCGAACGGTCTTATCTTTAACGTTTTAAGGGTCGGCCTCCCGCCGCGATCCCAGTCGCGACAGCTGGCGACTCCACTGGGAACTTTGAGAGTCAAGCCTACCAAATTAATTACGTATGTTTATTTAGCCTTTAATTATTTTACTTTTTTATTTTTGTACCGTTTGTTTTTCATCGATGTTTGTCTATAACCGTTGCATTGTTGTATTTTGCCATTTATTTTTAGTCAATATTTGAATGTAGTTGAACCCTAGGATAGGAGACTTTACTTTACTTGCTCTGTGTTTGTTTTTTGTGGAGGATTGGATAAGGTAAAGGTATTGGATGCCCCTTTCACACACTACACTCACGATTTGCACACATTTTTGAGTGGGGCCCTATACCCGGGCCCAAATGAAGCTTAAGATTAGGAGAGGTTATTAGCTGTGTCATTTGGGATATACATCCTGTCTGGCTATCGTGAGAACCTCAGCTAGAGTTTAACTTATTCATGATGTTCTACACCTAGTAGACTTCCTACTGTTATGGTCAACATCAAGAGTAGAATCTTGGCTCTAGTGACCTTTAGAGAGTTAGTACAAGCCACCTATTGCGAGGTATCACTGTTAGACAACCTTAGAACCGGTAGGAGGCCTTCAGACAAAACCCAATTTAGGTCATAAAGGGGCAGACTTTCCCTCTACCTTTTCTCATTCTCACTTTCCCTTTTAATCCAAATTGGTGGACCACTTGCCCGTTCAACGGATTACTTTTTTCTAAAAAGTGACACTTTTTTAACTAGTGATCCTTTAACGGGCAAGCAGACCTTTCTTTTTACGTATTCACTTAAGTTTTTTAGTCCTGAGTTACAGATTTTCTGAATCATCAAAAATAAAAAAAAACTCAAAAAACATCAAAAACATAAAAAATAAATAAAAATATTAAAAAAATATATAAAAAATTGACGATGATCAGAAGGTCCGTAACCCACGTGACTCTCGAATTGCCATGAATGTTGTTAATCGTTACTTCCCTGGGTGTAAAAATGTTTTCTAAGAAGGTTACTTGGGAAGTAACGATTTATAAGGCACGTCAAAATTCTGATAAATGGTTTCCTTTCTCCTCCCGCTCTTGTGGGAAGCTATCCGGGACTTGGTAGGTGTCTTCATGAGAAAATGTGAAAATTAATATAGGATCAGGTAGTCATCGAACCACATGAGGGGGTAGGATCCTTATTGAAGGAAGCCGAAGAAATGGCAAACCCTCTTACTACTCCCAAAGAAACTATGACTTTTATTGGACCAGATTAGTAGGATGAGGGCTATGATTGCCCAAGCTAGGAATGATTGATTAATTTCCTTTAAATGAACATTTATGGCAGTAATGACTCTTGTGGTATGTAACACCCCTAATTTCGTTATTTCTTATTTAAAATAAAATTTCAAAGGAATTTAATTATAGTTCTTTAGAACTTTTTGATTGTTATATAATTTATAAAATTTTGGAATTTTTATATTTTTTTCATTTTTTTTAGAATGACAAAAATACCCTTAACCTTTCATTTAATAACCAAAATGCCACTGTCGACATCATCGCTTACATCATCGCTTAATTACATCATCGCTTACATCATGAATAGTAAAATAAATAATTAAATAATCTTAAATAGTGAAATTTTCTTCCTATAAATAGATGGCTCATTTACAATATTTCCACACAAAAATTAGAGAGAGAATCTAGAGAGATAGTGCGTAAGAAATTAGTGGAGAGTAAATTCTTTTGGTAAAAAGATGTTCTGCCGGAGGTGTAAGGTAATAACTTTCTTCTATATTATTTTTATAATTTTAGTTTATTTTTTTTTAGCACTCTTAAACCATTGATATACTAGTGCTATTATGAATAAGTTACTATAGTAAAAATAAATTATCACTGTGTTATTTTTACTATTTACTATTACTATTCAAAATTTACTATTTACCGTTACTATTCAAAATTTACTATTCACTATTATTGTTCATGATTTACCATTTACCACTACTATTCAAAAAGTTACTATTCACAATTTACTATTTAATGTTACTATTCAAAATTTACTATTTACCGTTACTATTCAAAATTTACTATTCACTGTTATTGTTCATGATTTACCGTTTACCACTACTATTCAAAAAGTTACTATTCACAATTTACTATTTACTATTACTATTCAAAAATTACTATTTACCGTTACTATTAATGACTTACCATTTACCGTTACTATTTATTATTACTATGCATATTTACTATTTATCATTCTGATAGCAATCTTAATTTTCATCTTAAGCTTATACTGAAATAAATTAGTATTAATATTTTGTTAGAACTTGGAGGCGCAGAGCGAATTCACTTTTGGTAGCAAATCAAGGTAAGGGGGGGTGAGATTAAGGATATAATATGAAATTACATAAGAATATTGGGAGGAGTCCCCTACTCCTTTTAAACATAACAATATTATTATTTTAAAATAATAACTTTTAACTTAAAATTTATAATAATTGTTATTAATAAATTAAGCATCTTGTGTAACTTAATATCTAAAATATTTAAGAACTTAAACTATTATGACCTATGCGGACTGGATTGAACCTATGCAAGGACTTGAACTATTACGAACTTGACTGAACCTATGCAAGGACTTGGACTATTTATGATCTATATGGACTGAACTAGACCTATGCAAGGACTGGACTATCTTGGATTTACATAGACCTGTGCGAGGAATTGACCATAGAACTTAAAACAAAATTTATTAATTTAAATAATTATTGAATTTTAAATTATCATATTTATAACTAATGTTTAATTATTTGATTTGATTATGATTGTTAATATTTATTTATGCTTTATGATGTTTTGATTGTGATTGACAATGTTTGATTATGATTGATAATCTTTTATTGTGGAGTTTGAGCATATAGCAAGCATGGCGGAAAGCTAAAATTCAGTAAGAAATTACTTATCTCCTACTTCTTTATTTATTTATTTTTTATATTTATTCAAATTACTTTTAAGAAATTTCTTAGAAAACTACATAAGTTTTTAGAAATCTCTTTTTATCTTTTAATATATATGTATATATCTTTACTAAAATTTAGATTTTTAGTTAGTTTATCAGAAGAAAAAGAAAGAGAATTTATTTTATAAAAATAAATTTTTTTAATATATATATACGTATTATTTAAATGTATAAAAATATTATACAAAATTTTCAAGTACTAAGGTTTTAAATATTGATAATTCCAAATTTAAGTTTTTAGAAATTAATTTTGAATTGACAGGTTATGAAATATATTTAAGGCTTTGAAACTCAAATTTATAAAGAGATTTGATTTATGATTTGAAAAGGAACTGTACTAAAATTTTATGTGCGTATTTGAGAAGTTGAAAAAGTACAGTTTACTGGGGTGGCTATGTCATGATCCATAGGCCCTGATAATATAATTGAGTTTCTAAAAGCCTTAATCAACTAAATACGCGAGTAGTTCATGCATCATGAATCATCGAAGAGAAACAAAATGATATTGTCTGGGGACGGATTATAGAAACCGAGGATACATTAGAGGAGGCTTAATTGTGAGCCTTGGGATGAGAGGGTGTGAAAGGGTGCTTCAGAGGACCTGGGGTAGCTCCCTAGTGTCGGGTACTTTCACAATAAAAACCTTTTCAATCTGACTAGTCTCTAAGTGTTTCCATGCCAGTTGAGCTGTTCATGTTATTATTATCCGGAATTATGGAACAGTGTAAACTCCTGGTTGGCCCAGTGCAAATTAAAATTTAAGGGGCCCACATGTATAAATAAGTTATGATGAAGATATGACATATCATTCATACATTCATAAATTGATTGTGCTTGTGATTGTGATTGATATTATTATACTAGTTTGTGAAAACCCTTTATTGCTTATGTCCCATTTGGGAATATTATATTCTGTTTCTCACTCCTTTCTCTATGTTTTTGTTTCATATGTTTTAAATTAATGGTTCGTACAGAGGGAAGGATCGAAGAACATTGACAGTATATATAGCACGTTCTAGAAAGGGAGCTCGGTATGAACACCGTGGTCCAATGAATAAATAATGTCATTAGGCAACTGCTCTTGGGCCATGGAGTTTCCTCTCTTTCTTATAATGTTTAATGTTTATTTTCTTCGGATGAATGTACAAATACTTTATAAAGTTTTAATAATATTGAGGTATTTCAGAAATAATGTATATAATTTATTCCGATAGTTTCTTTTTAACAAACATATCTTTAGTAAAAAAAAAAATTTATGAATTTTTCTAGAATTTATTAAGGTGTAACCGAGGGTGTTACATGGTACCTCAGAATGAAGGATTCTTTTGTATCCACAATTATCCCATATTAATTTCCATTTTTACTCTACTTAGTACTTTTGAATGAGACGTTTTAAGGAACAGTTAAAGGACGCTTGTCAAGACCCATGATCGCTTCACGCACCATTTTATTTTAACGTATTTTACAATCCTGCTGTTTTATTTCCTTTTATTTTTGTCTGACACGTTTTGTTTTAGCAAAAGACACCACGGGGAGGCACCCATACAAAACCCGACTTCAAAAGAGACTCATAGCTGAAACAGAACATATGAATGAAGATTTTAGGGACGAGGTAAACCAGTTGAAAGAAAAAATAGTGGAACTAATAAAACTCTTGGAAAGGAGAGTCATAAAAGGGGGTTCTTCTATCGGTAATAAGGGGCAATCAACTACCTCACTACATCCCCTGGGTTTTAGTCCAACACAAGCCTAACTTGTGAAACCTCCGGCTGCTCCTTTGACCATCAACGCTGGGAAACCTAGCACCGATCCCCTACCATCCTTTGGAATACCTTATGGTTATGCACCACCACACACTTTCATCAGCCCAGATGGTAACCCCATGGATTTCCTGCCTTACGGCTTACCACCAAGATACTTTCCTCTACTCCTCGCTAACACACAAGACACCCATGACCACTAAGCGGTGAATCCCCGCATTTCACACCCTGCTCAGCCAACTATACCACCACTCCATGAGCCACAAAATCACCCAAGCCCAAGCCCAAGTTACCCAGATGGCCCAACCAGTCCACACCGCACAAGCTACGTCCCTACCCCAGGGTCCCCCACTAAACACTGGCCCGATAAACCAATCTCATGTGTCTGCACCCTTTTACCAGCCTTACGATTCCCCATATGGGTACATAGACTCCTACACTGACAATCCACAAGGCATGACTCAGATGGTAAACCCAGCTGCCGGCCATAGTCGCTGCCTCCCAAAGGGGAAAGATAGAAATTTTGGAGGAGTGACTAAGGATTATGGAAGGGGTAGAAGGCTTCGTATTGATAGACGCCTCTGAACTCTGCCTAGTCCCAGATGTTGTTATCCCCCTGAAGTTTAAAGTAACAGATTTTGACAAATACCGAGGATTGACTTGCCCAAGAAATTATCTGATAATGTATTGCCGGAAGATGGCATCTCATGCTTCCGATGACAAGCTGCTGATACATTATGTTCAAGACAGCCTAGCTGGGCCGCTCTTACTTGGTATACTCATTTGGAATGAACTCGCATTCATTGTTGGAAGGACCTAGCGGACGCCTTCTTGAAGCAGTATAAGTATAACCTAGACATGATACTTAACAGAATTTAGTTACAGAATATGTCAAAAAAGGATAATGAGTCGTTTAAGGAGTATGCCCAGCGATGGTGAGAAACGGCTGCACAAGTGGACCCCCACTCTCAAAAAAGGAAATGGTCACAATGTTTGTTGGCACGCTCCAATCTTCTTTCTATGATAGGATGATCGGTAGTGTGTTATCCAATTTCTCCAACATCATAATTATTGGAGAAAGAATAGAGAGTGATCTGAGGACAGGAAAGATTGTGTGAAGCTTGTCTGGGGCACCTGTTGTAAAGAGGCCTGTGCCAGGAGACGAAAGAAGAAAAGACAGGGAAACCAACTTCATTTCTTACGACCGGAGGAAGGCCCAACCGAGACCATTCACCCCTACCATTTTCCAACCTGCCAATCCCTTTCCCTATGCACCGCACCCATATGTGGCTGTTGCCGCCCATAACCAGACCCCTTATCCTGCCCCGCCACAATCCCATTTTCATCCACTTATCACCCAAGCACCAAATCCACAATCAATGCAGAACCATCCTCCACAATAGTGGGGCCAACCTTTCACCTTTAACTAAAATCAAAACCTAAGAAGGACGGGGGGTATGTAAGAGATGTCGTCGCCATTGAAGACGGCCCCTGTGATGATGCAGACTTTATGGTTCCTTACTCGTTAGGCGGAGAACTTCATGACAGGGAGATTGTCGAACTCCCTACAACTTTAAATATGCAATTAAAGTGATAACTTTTCAACCCTATTGCTATACCTAAGGCTTTGTGATGTTTATGTAATAAGGGAAAAAACATGTTTTTATCATTTCAAGTTTCCCTTAATGAATAGTGTCAAATTTCAAAATATCTTTATCTCTACTTTGAATTCTTTCCCTTTATTCATTTGCTTTCTTTTTCGTTCGCCATCATATAATGAATAAATGCAGGTCCAAAAATGATCCTTCTGAGAGAAGTAAGATCACTATCCCATTTCACAACTTCGACCACCTGGTTGATTACGCCGAAGAAGAAGGTGAGGAAGCCTGTGAGTCGTCGTCCGAGTTAACAAGGTTGTTGGTGCAAGGAGTTAGAGAAATTCAACCCTATCAGGAGGTGATTGAGACCATCAACTGGGGGAGTGAAGAAGTTTAAAGGAGGTTGAGATTCGTTAATGCCTTGAAAAACACTAGGGCAATTTATCAATGGGCGATGGTAGCCTTGTCTGATGACATGATGAAATAGAAGTCTATGTGGATGACAACATTACCAGGTCCCGAAATGAACAGGGGCACATCTATTGATCAACGTGGATGAGGATGGCTTACCAATGCCCATAAATGCAAACACAATCAAGAGATACTTTGCCAAAAAGAAAAAGAAAAGAAAAGTAGAACAAAACGAAAAAGGGTAAAAATGAAAAACAAAAGAATCAAGGTTGGCGCCTACACACATACCAATTGGGGCAAGCTGATGCCCTCACATTCTCATATCGGGGCACATTCAGATCATCGAGTAGACTGTCACCTTTCTATATAGGGGTCACGGATGTCATCAAGCCAAGAGTGTGACAGAAACAATGTTTCATCCTTGTTGTCGTCAACACCCCAACCTTAAGGGGGTACAACTACCTCCTATACTGATGTAACCAAGGAGATGGTCTACTATGCTAAGTGATTGCTAACAACACCATTAGCGTCATAGTTCTTCGCCACATTGGCTAAGGATGAATAAAATGGCTAGAGAAAAATAAAGATACCTAGAGGGTTCATTTGAAGGTAAGGAGAGAAAAAAGAATGAAAAGCAAAAACAAAAGAAAAAGTCAAAAGAGGAAAGAATGAACAAAAGAACAAAACAAAAAGAAGACTCAGAATGGACCCCTCTCATTAGTGTCGAAAAGGGCTCACCCCATTCCCTTTGGTGCATGGTGTTGGTGTAACATCCCAAAAATTTCAATCTCATGTGTAATTATTTTTAATCTAGGTCATTATTAATATTATCCATTTTATCTCAACTTCCTACATAAATTTTTGGTTAGGACAACATCTTCGATTTAACCTTTTACCATGGTAAATAATTTTAACTTTATACCTTAGGTAAAAGTTAATCAAGTAACTTATTACCTATTTCCTTAGTTATTAATTCCTTTGGTTTTTCCAATTACTCTCATCAAATTGCCACATACTCCACTCAAAATGCGTCATCTTGTACACATTTTAATTGTTAGTTAGAGTCCGAATTTGGAAATGTGGTTAACTACAAAGTTGTTCCTCATTTTCTTATCTTTCCAACAAGACCAAATTTGTTAAATTCCATTAAGATATGAGAGAGATATGCCCAAAATACCGAAACAGTGTCAGAATTGATATTTTACTTCAATCATATCATCTTGTACATATTTTAATACCTTGTTAAATTCCGAATTTGAAAAAGTGGTAAACTAAAAAGTTGTTCCTCGTTGTCTTATCTTTCCAACAAGACCACATTTGTTAAAATCCATTAAGATATGAGAGAGATATGCCTAAAATACCAAAACAGTGTTAGAATTGATATTTACTTCAATCATACAAGCTCCATTATGTAGGCTGCGGAAATGGTCAACAATACAGCTCATTTTTCTTACCTAAAACCTCCATTATCACCACAATAATGTACCTAACATCCCACTACAATCTCATTATGAAAAGCTTGTCCCCCACTTGTCATTTGCATCATTAAATCAACACTACATCTTGTTCCCAAGTCTGAATTCTTAGAACAAGCTAAAGTTAGTGAAGTCTCTCTCTCATTTCCTTTCATTTTCTCTATCAAAGTCACCCTTGATCTGAAGCTAGGACAATAAGAGAACATTTTCAACCACTCTAGGATCCTCCATCAAGGTAAGAGGGGATAGGGTTGTGAATAATTATGAAATGGGTAGAATTGTATGCTGTCCTAGGATTCCAGTTTTATTTTCGTATCTTGTTACTCAGTTTTGAGATTGAAAACGTATGATTTTGATTCTGACTTCTTCATGAAAGTTGTATATATTTTTGTTATCTGAATTTTTAGACCTGAATCAACTTATTTGGATATGTATAGCAAAAGTTATAGGCAAAATACTACAGCATGTCGGAGTGGAATATTTACCCTATGTTTTGTGTATATATTAAAATTCTGGGACTTATACATGCATAATCAGCCTTTCATGTCTTCATGAAAGTTGTAGATATTTATGTTATGGATCTTTAGAAAGTGGTTTCAAGTCAAAATTATTTTTGTAGCTCTAGTTATACCTAAAAGACAGAAGTATGTTCATGCTAAAAATCTGCTAACGTGAATCACGGTTTGTATTTTTAAAACTGGGAATTTTGTGATGAGAATTAGTATTTAGTATCTTCATAAAAGTTTTAGATATTTGTGTTATGAGTAATTTAGAACTGGTCTCATGCCAAAATTATTTTTTTAGATCCAGAAACGTTGAATTTACTAACATATGTACGTTTTGTTACTTTCTTTGAGATAGTTTAGTATACTATGAATTTGTGATATTTCTGTTTGGATTTGGAATTTTTGGTCTTCATAAAAATTATAGATAATGGAATTATTGAAACATAGAACTTGGCCTCATTCAAAAATTATTTTTATACTATGAGTTATAGCTAATTTACTAAATATTGTCAAACCAGTAAATTTTCCAGCAATTAGTGATAATGAAAAATGATAATCTATTGACTATTATATGATTATGTGATGTTTCTGTTTGGAATTTGAAAGTATGGTCTGCATGAAAGTTGTAGATATTTATGTTAGGGATCTATAGAAAGTGGTTTTGAGTTAAAAATATTCTTGTAGCTCTAGATATGCTCAAAATACAGAAGTATGTTCATGATGAAAATCTGTTAACTATGAAATCCGAATCTTATTTTTAAAACTGGGAATTTTGTGGTGAGAATTAGTAGTTGGTGCCTTCATGAAAGTTGTAGATATTTGTGTTAAGAAAAATTTAGAACTGGTTTCATGCCAAAATTCTTTTTGTACCTCTAGAAACGTTGAAAATACTAACCTGTGTACGTTTTAAAAATCCTCTTTGAGGCAGTTTTGTATTCTGTGAATAAGTGATGTTTTTGTTTAGAATTTGAATTTATGGTCTTCATGAAAGTTGTAGATATTTGTGTTAAGAATAATTTAGAATTCGTTTCATGCCAAAATTGTTTTTGTAGCTCCAGAAACGTTGAAAATACTAATCTGTGTACGTTTTAAAAATCCTCTTTGAGGCAGTTTTGTATTCTGTGAATAAGTGATGTTTCTGTTTAGAATTTGAATTTATGGTCTTCATCAAAGTTGTAGATATTTATGTTATTGAGCTATAGAAAGTGGAATCACATGAAAAGGATTTGATTTGCTCATGTTATGACTGTTTTACTAACGTATGTTGCTGTTGGAAATGCTGAAATTTGCTTATAATGGTTATTATGGATAAAAATGATATTTTCCCTATGGGTAACAAATTATTATTGAATTATTGAGTGATTATGAAGTATTATGAATGTTTATGAGTGTCTAATGAGCATCATTCAGTTTGTGTATTTTGGTGGTGAATAATTATGAATGACTAAATTAATATATATACATGAATGCCTTACGGTTATTGACATATGTGGTTGAAACAGTAAATCCATGATTCTGAAAATTATTATATATGATGTGTCCTTTAAGGACTTGTGGTTTTCCAAGTGGTCTTGGAAATTGATATATCATGGTATGTTAAATGATAAAGAGAATTAAAGGTATTCATGCATCATAAGCATTTGGACGCACCATGGAATTTAGGGGTTCCATGATTGCCTACCCTGGTGGGGGGTTACTCTATGATGAGTTAAAGCCCTATTTTTGCGATGTGTTGGTCATGGGGCTGTAGGGATCGATGACTGTATAAATTCCTACTGATGTGTTGGTCATGGGGCTGTAGGGATCCATGACTGTATAAATTCCTACCGAAAATTCCTACCGATGTGTTGGTCATGGGGCTGTAGGGATCCATGACTGTATTAATTCCTACCGATGTCTCTATGAGATCTTTTACTGCAGTATTCCCACCAAACCAAATGGATCCAGCATGACATCATTAGACTAAATTAAAGATTTATTAAATATAAATGAACTTGTTTGGCATATTCATCATATCATTATGGTTTGTTGATTGTGTTTGTGCAATTTTATTTATTTTATATTTATTCTATATTCTGTCTCACTCTTACATTAATTTTTACAGTGAATGCCACCCAGAATGAAGAGTGATGCTATGGTTGATGCCTATGTGAATTATTGCTTGGATTTCTAATTTATTCTAATTTTATGATTTGTAATAAATACAACGTGTTATGTACTGTTATTTTTAAAATCGTTTCCGCTATGTAATTATTCCTTGAATTTTATTATTCATGACTAGTATGCATAATAATATTCCGCTATTATCGACCTTTATGTGAACTCTGATTTTAATTTATGAATTTTAAAATGATCTTTTAAAAACGCGAAAAATTTATTCGGAAAATTACACGGGACGTCACAGTTGGAGCAAAGTTTCCTGTTTTAAGAGACATCTGCTCCCCTAAAGGATGAAATTAACTTAAGAGAAGCCAAACAGGATCAGTTTCAATGAGATCATCTTAAACCTTTTGATTGTGAAGGACACAACCTTGATTAGGAAATATGTCATAAAAAAATGAAGGCTCGCTAGGCTGAAAACCTGAAGAGGCGGCCTAGGCAAAAGTTAGAGCGACCCGGTGAGTCAAAAACCTGAAAAGGCGGCTCAGGCAAAAAATTAGGGTCAAAATTCTGGTAATATGACTAAAACCTCCCACACAAGAAGTACAAGTCCAAACTGGGGCACGTGGATTATGGTCGAACTACCTTCTTAGAGGTAGAGTCGAAGGGTGAACCCAAAGTCGTGATATAGGATTAAGATGTACGCTGTTCTCAGAGATTCATTGGAGGATCTGTGAACTTTCCCCGTTTCGCCTACCTTGACCATTTCTACTTGGCTCCATTTTGTTTTATTTGCTTTCTCTGCTTCCTTTCTTTGTACCTGTTTGATATACACAAATAAAATTTCACGTTTTTCGATACGTGTTCATGTTGTGAGTTTCATTGATGTGATACAACATGTGCTTTTCCCTAATACATAAAATGAGAAAGTAATAACCATTTAAAGTTGTAAGGACAAGATGCTCTCGTTACTCAATCTCGCCTCAAGATTTCATTACAAAGACTGAGCCAAGCATGCACTCCGAAGTTAAAACAACCCCGTTCGTTCTGTTTCAATTGTGAGTCACCTCAGTATTCACGGTTTCAAAGGGAGTCTCCTTGAATTTCAATTTTCTTTTATCTTTGAACTACTCACCCTTTTCTATAAGTTTTCATAGCAGGCAGACATGTTAAGTCTCAATACCTTAATCGCCAAAGTTGGCACCTTTCAAATTTCTCATTGCCAAAGCTGGCACCTTTTAAGCTTTCCCATTGCCAAAGTTGGCACCTCTTTAAGTTTTTATCATAACTTTTAAGCTTTCTCATTGCCGAAGTTGGCACCTCTTTAAGTTTTCATTGCACCTTTTAAGTTTTCTCATTGTCGAAGTTGACACCTCTTTAAGCTTTTATTGCACATTTTAAGCTTTCTCATTGTCAAAGTTGGCGCATCCTTAAGTTTTTATCGCACCTTTTAAGCTTCCTCAGTGCCGAAGTTGGCACCTCTTTAAATTTCATTGCACTTTTAAGTTTTTTTATTGCTGAAGTCGGCACCTCTTTAAGCGTTTAAGTTTTCTCATCCTCAAAGTCGGCACTTCTTTAAGCTTCTAAGTTTTCTCATTGCCGAAGTTGGCACCTCTTCAAGTTTTCTCATTGCCGAAGTTGGCACCTCTTTAAGTTCTTTCTCATTGTCGAAATTGACACCTCTTTAAGTTTTTATCACAACTTTTAAGTTTTCTCATTGCCAAAATTGGCATCTCTTTAAACTTCTGTCACCCAGGATTGACACTTTTGAATTTTCTTATCGCCAAAGCTGCCCCCCATTTAAATTTTCTTATTGTCAAAGTTGACACTTTTAAATTCCTCCTTTGTCGAAGTTGGTACATCTTTAACTTCTTGTTGTCAATGCCTTTCAAGTCTTCTCACTGCCTAAATTTTTACATTTTAATTTTCTTTCTGTCAAAGATGACACCTTTTAATTTTCTCATTGTTAAAACTGGTTTCCTTTTAAGAGTCAACATCAGATTAATCTCTTCATCGCCAAAGTTGGCATCCTTTTACGCCCTTTATAAACACAGGTTCCAAGATCCCGACTGGGAAATGTTGTTCACATCTTTACTTCCTTTCCACGATATGAATGAAACATTCATATTCCCATGAAAAGAAAGTAAAGAGGGGCAACTGATAACACCATTTTTTATTATTTTTATCACCTGAGAAGAAACAGAGACGGTGCCTTTTCCTTTTCTTTCTCCCTTTTTTGTTTTTATGTTACCCTTCATCTTTTCTTTGGTGCAAGGTTCAAAATTGGGAAGAGAAGTTGTTTTTTTCAGAACCTAAACAGAGCAATTGAAAAGGACCAATCATAATAGTCAATGGTTCATCCCAAATAGGCAAACTCAATAAATTGAAGTTAGGGATTTTGTCCAATTTGCAAGCAAAGCATGAAAATGGTAATAATAATTTCAATATAACAACACTAACATCAACTAAGAACAGGGATCCCTTTATGAAAATCTCTTCTTTCTCTTCTCATCAACACCAACAGAACCATAATCCAATCCTAAAAAAATCAAAACACCCCTCCTCTCATAAAAACCAGAACATTTAATCTTTTGGAAATCAAAACCTTTCTTCTCCCATCTTCTCTTATCCACAGCAAAGCCAACACAGAACCAAAACCAAAGACAAAACAATAAGCAAAAGAGAAAGGGAAGAAAAAGGGACCCCGACCGGTGACAGAACCAGACCGATGACCCCAACCGGTGACAGAGCCAAACCGTCGATCCAGGCCGACCACAACCCTCTCCATCGCGCTCGCCGTCGACGCCGCGAGGACCCCGAACTGCGTTGGATTCCGACCGCCACAGAGTCGGGCTGCCTGACGCACCACGCGCGCCACTCGTGCCGACACCGACAGACCGGCTGATCCCCGTCCGCTCGCGACTGGCCGTCTCCCCTTTTGCTGTTGCCGCTGCTGACCCCCCTTGGTCCTTTCCCTATCTTTTCTCTCTACCCTCTAATCTTTCATTTTGAAATCAGAAACCCTAACTTATGTTTACCCATTTTCTTTGTAATGATAATGGGCTTCAGAAATCTAAAGCCCAATGTGCCAACAGATTCCATTTTTTAAAAAAACAAGCACAAGGCATTTTTGGTTATTATTCCTATTATTATTGCTAAAATTGATTTTATTAGAGAAGTTATTAGAAACTTGTGTGTCTAAAATTCCTAAGCAGGGAGATAAATAATTTTCTTTTACTATTCTTGTTATTTTTGTATTTTATTTGTTTATTTACTTTAGAACAATTATTATTGGGTTTCTTTTGTCTTATCTCAAAAAAACTTTAGGGAAAAATAAATAGTTTTATTTATGTTAAGAATGAAAAATAGAAACTATAAAAACCTAAATATCCTTTTAAATAATAGTAGACAGTTTCTTTTATGTCAAAATCTAGAAAAAATGAAAAAATATTAAAATCTAAATATCTTTAAAGGATAAAAACAAATAGTTTTATGTTAAATTTGAAAAATGAAAATATTAAATGTAGGCTTCTTTTAAAATAAATGTCACAAAATCTTATAAGCAATGTCGTACGGAATTACTTTTACCTACGTTTGCAATATAAGACTTTGAAGGTTTATGCACGTGTGAAGTACTTTGCCTTATAATTTTCCTTCCTCATAAATTTTCTTTTATTATTAAAAAGAAAATCAATTTAATAACTTTAAAAATAATTTTAAATATTTTTTGAAATTAATTTTCCCTAAAGAACTACGTAACCCTGATTTCTCGAAAGCTCGAGAATACGTAGGAGCGGGAATTAATTCCTATCGGGCCCACTTTCTTTCGTTTAATTCCTATGTCTTTGTCTTTGTTTCAATTAATTTTATCTCTTTAATATTCAATCTTAAAATAATATTTTAAAAATGAGGTTAATTTAGATGCGACGTCTTGTTAATCTCATATTTTTAATATTTTATTTAAAATAGTAATTTCTTTAAAATGAGGTTAATTTAGACACGACATCTTGTTAATCTTATATTTTTAATATTTTATTTAAAATAGTAATTTCATATTTTTAATATTTTATTTAAAATAGTAATTTCTTCAAAGTGAGGTTAATTTAGACACGATGTCTTGTTAACCTCATAGTTTTAATATTTTATTTAAAATACTAATTTCTTACAAGTCAAGGTTAATTTGGACAAGACGTTCCGTTGACCTTCGACCTTTACTCTGCTTCGTTTCTTAACTATTTGCTTTTACTATTTAGTTATGTCATCGATTTAAGATTAATTTGGACGAGACGTTTTGTTGATATTATCTCGAAGACTTCGTTGTCAATGTTTCTGGTTTCTTTCTTGAGAAGTTAAATTAATATTTAGGCTATTTAATATATGCGTAATTAATTTGAGGTAACCGTTTTATAACGGACAGTGTGAGGTACTAATACCTTCCTCACCTGTAATTAGACTTCCAAACTTAGAATTTCATTTTTATGACCAGTGCCCTAACGAAAGGTTTTTCCGGTATTTTATCCTTAAAAATATTGGTGGCGACTCCCTATTTTTTGAAAGAATTTCGAACAGTCTTATCTTTAACGTTTTAAGGATCGGCCTCCCGCCGCGATCCCTGTCGCAATACCTTCCACCATTATCTCTTACCCCATGTGACATTATTTTAATTCCTTCCACTCACCATTATTTTATTATAACCATTCTCCATTGTCTGAAGCAATTCACGGCCAAGCATTGCAATCTTCCAACGTTAAAGGCAAAGCAAGGATCATGTGCCTAATATTTTATTTCCATCCATTATCTCCAAAAAGCTCACGGCTACAACAAAGAAAAGCCCCATTTACTCTATTATTTTATTCAAAACCACTCTCCATGGTCTTATAGAATTCACGACAATATGGAAAAATAATTAGCCACTTCAAATTGTTTAAATGACATGATATCCACTTGAAGCATGGGCTGGAGGAAAGGCTAATTGAAGATCAAGTATAAAAGGGGAGGAAGAGCATGCAAACGACAGGCCATTAGTGCCATGAAAAGGGGAGAGTTATGGATTGGCACCAAGAGAAGAGAAAGAAATTTCATTGGCCAAGAGTAAAGAAAGAAAAATAGAGAGTTTGGCCGAGAAATTTAGAATAAGAAAGTGAAAAATATAAAGAGTATACAGAAATTAGAGAGGGTAAGAGAAGAGAGCAAGAAATTAGGAGAAGGCACAAGATAAAAGAAGGAGAGCATGTAGGAAGTTGAAAATTAGGAGGAGCAAGGATTGGCCAAGGAGAAAAACATAAAGCAAAGATTGGCTAGGAAATTTAGAAGAAGAAAGGGAGAAGAGACCATGACATTACTCTTGAGTTTTGGGAGGTAATTCTGAAATTTTACAGCAAAATTCACAACAGCAGCAACAAAAATTGCAACAGCGGCAACAACAACAGCAATAGCAGCCACATCAACAACAGCAACAGCAGCAACAACAATAGCAACAACAACACAATAACAGTAAAATACAGCAACCAGAATATAGTAGAAACAGCAAAGAAAAATAGTGCAGTAAAAACAAAAGGTGAGGTGATACAAAGCTCGAAATAGGGACCTGATCAATGAGCAAGAATGTTGTTTTTTTTTTAGTGAAACCAGTGTTCATTTTCAAAAAACAAAGAACTATGTAACCCTGATTTCTCGAAAGCTCGAGAATACGTAGGAGCCGGAATCAATTCCTGTCGGGCGCGTTTTCATTTTATTAATTTTCATCTCGATTAATTTTATATCATTAACATCTAATTTTAGAAAATTGTTTTATCACGAGAAGGTCAATTTACACGAGATGTAACACCCCTATTTTTATTTTTATATTAAAATTTTGAAGGAATTAAATTATGGTTCTTTAGAACTTTTTAACCTACGTATTATTTATGATTTTTTGGATTTTTTTGGAATTTTGGAATTTTTTTAATAAAATAATATTTTTTTAAATAATTTTAAATTTATATAAGTGACTTAAATTAAAAATATTTATAAGAAAGTGAATTTAAATTATAAGAAAATTTTCTAAAATCCGTTTCAAGTAGACTTATCTAAAAATTATCGGTTTGAGAAAAATCTTGATTTTTTCCAATCGTTAAAAAATTGGAAACGTATCAATAAATTTTTATTAACAGAAAATTTTAGATTTTTAAAATTTCAGCTTTATATTACTAATTATAAAATTAGTGAGGACTGATATAATATCGCTAAATTTCAAAAATGACTCATTTTGAATATTTAAAATATACCAAGTGAATGGTTACTATTTGACTTAATAATTTTACCGACAATTACTATGCAAATCACTGTGCATATATGAAATTTTCAAAAGATGTACAGTAACTTGGAATAAAAAATTCAAAAATGCATAGTACTTTTATATTAAAATAATAGAATGCATAGTAAATTTTTTTCTTATAAATACCGAATGATTTCTTCTTTAGAATTCACAATTTCAGATTAAGTTTTCTTAATATAGTAGTGCTAGTGAGATAGTGGTGGAAGTGAGAGAGAGAAGAAAAGTTTTTGGAGAGAAGGTTCTGCCAAAATCCTAAGGTAAGAATACTTCTCTTTTATATTTTTTGGGTTATTTTTATATCATTTTTAGAAATCTGTTATTATACTAGAAATAATATTATTTTAAGTTACTATTCTACATAGTAAATACTATTTCAATAGTAAATTACTATTTCAATAGTAAATTACTATTCAAATAGTAAATTACTATTTATTGTTACTATCTACCGTTACTATTTACCGTTACTATTCACAATTTACTATTTACTGTTACTATTCACATTTTACTATTTACTGTTACTATTCATGATTTACTATTCACTATTCACTATTCACTATTCAAAATTTATCATTTCTGTTTTAAGTAGTAATCTTAATCTTCGTCTTATACTTATACTGAAATAAGATTGGTATTAATATTTCTAGAAATCAGAGGCGCAAAGCAAATCTATTTTGGGTAACAATTCAAGGTAAGGGGGAGTGAGATAAGAGTATAATATGAAAAGACATAAGAATAATGGGAGGAGTCTCCTACTCTTTTTAAATTTAATAATATTATTATTTTAAAATATTAACTTTTTAACTTAACAATTTTAATAAATTTTAAATTAAATATCCGGTTTAACTAACTCTAACATACCTATGCAAGGACTTGGACCATTATGACCTATATGGACTGGACTATACCTATGCAAGGACTTGGACCATTATGACCCATACGGACTGAACTATACCTATGCAAGGACTGGATTATATGGACTTACATATACCTATGCGAGGAATTGACTAAAATGACTCAAATTGACTATATTAATAATCATTAAATTTTGTATTATGATATGTATTAATGATATTTAATTGATTTGATTATGATTTGATTATGATTGATTGATTGATGATATTTAGTTATGATTGATATTGCTTGATTTTGATTGATGATATTGTAATGTGAAGTTTGAGCATATAGCGAGCATGACGGAAAGCTAAAATTCAGTAAGAATTTCTTACCTTACTCTTTAAATTTTATTATCTTTTATTCCTTCTTAGAAATTATTTTTATTAACTTTATTTTCAATATTTAGAATAAAAAAATTAGTATTTATTTTAGAAAGAAAACATTTTATGATAATTTATTTAATTAAATCTTGAGTTAAAGAAAAATTTTGTAATGTTAAGTATTTTTGGTTAATAATTATTCTCTTTTAATAAAACAAAATTTTTTTAAAAGAAAATTATTTTATTTTTTCCAACTTAATAACTAAAGATATTTGGAAATAATTGAGATTCCTAAATTTGATTTTGTTAAGATTTAATTTGAGAAAGATTATATAAAGTTTTATATGATAAAGTTTTTAGATATTTAAGGCTTAAAAACTCAATTTCAGTGAGATTTGAAAACTGTACCAAATTTATTTCTGTGGGACAGAAATTCAGAGAATTGAGAAAATATACAGTTTATTGAAATGATATTGTAAACCTTTAAGGGATTTAATAATTGAGTTTCTAAAAGCCTTAACCAACTCAATACGTGAGTAGTTCATGCATCATGAATCATTAAAGTGAAATGAAATAATATTGTCTGGGGACGGATTATAGAAACCGAGGATACATTAGAGGAGGCTTAATTACGAGCCTTGGGATGAGAGGGTGTGAAAGGGTGCTTCAGGGGACCTGGGGTAGCTCCCTAGTGTCGGGTACTTTCACAATAAAAACTTTCTCAATCTGACTAGTCTCTAAGTGTTTCCATGCCAGTTGAGCTGTTCATATTATTATTATCCGGACTTATGGAATAGTGTAAACTCCTGGTTGGCCGAGTGCAAATTAAAATTTAAGGGCCCACATATATAGGTAAGTTATGATGAAGATATTGCATAACATTCATGCATTCATAATTGATTGTGTATGTGATTGTGATTGATATTATTATGTATTGGTTTGTGAAAACCCTTTGTTGCTTATGTCTTAATCGAGAATATTATATTCTGTTTCTCACTCCTTTCTCCGTGTTTTTGTTTCACATGTTTTAAATTGATGGTTCAGAGGGAAGGATCGAAGAATATCGGCAGTAAATATAACACGTTCTAGAAAGGGAGCTCGGTATGAATACCGTGGTCCATTGAATAAATAATGTTAATAAGTAACTGCTTCTGGGCCATGGAGTTTCCTCTCTTTCTTATAATGTTTAATGTTTATTTTCTTCGGATGAATGTACATATACTTTATAAAGTTTTAATAATATTTGTGAGGTATTTCAGAAATAATGTATATAATTTATTTCGATAGTTTCTTTTTAACAATCATATCTTTAAAAAAAATTACGAGTTTTTCTAGAATTTATTAAGGTGTAACAGAGGTGTTACAAAGTGGTATCAGAGCAGTTAATCCAATAGGCCTGGGGAAAAGGTCTATCTTGCTTTGTCTGTAAACTCTGTATAGGTGATAGAGAATAGAATATCTGACTTGGTAGTAACTGTGATTGATGTGACAAATCTCAGTTACTGTGAAACAGGAAACTAATGGCTGGAAACGATCTTGCTGGAGTTGTAGAACGCTTAATCAATGCAATGGGAGCACGTGAAGGTCAAGGTAACGATGCCTTGAGAAGGCTGGACCTATTCGAAAAGCGCAATCCACCTCGTTTCAAGGGAGGATATAACCCTGATGGAGCACAAATCTGGATTCGAGAGATAGAGAAGATTTTTTGAGCATTACAATGTAATAAAGCTGATAAGGTAGTCTTCGCTACTTATGCCTTATCTGAGGATGCCGAACATTGGTGGGATAGCATGAGTAGACAATTTGAAGTCAACGACGTGGAGATCACTTGGGATTATTTCAAGGATATGTTTCTGGAGAAATACTTTCCAGCTGATGTTAAAGAGAAAAGACAATTCGAATTCCTGTCGCTGACCCAAGGAAATATGACCGTTGGAGAGTACGCATCCAGGTTTGAAGAGCTATCTCATTTTCGTTCTCATTATAATGATGCTACTAATGAAAGAGATCGGTGTGCAAAGTTTGTAAATGGATTGCGGCCAGAAATTAAGGAAGCTATACGAATGCAGGAAATCCGTGAATTTTCTGTATTGGTAAATCGCTGCAGGATCTTTGAAGAAGATCATAAGGATAGAATGACCAAAAGTCATGAGCCCTTTCACAAGGCAGGAGAAATGAGAAGTGGAGGACCTCACCATCACCAAAGAAGAGACTTCAGAAGGAATAAGCCTTACCAAGCGCCATTTCGCCGGTTTGGAGTAGCATCTGTTCCTAACAGACCCCAAGCTTCAACTGAAAGCTATTACCCAACATCTGCACCAAATTTTAAATGTTTTATCAGTGGAGGACCCCATTTGAAAAGGGATTGTCCTAAAAACACTTATGTTTGTTTTAAGTGTAACAAACCAGGTCATCACATCAAGGATTGCCCAGAGATGAAGAGAGAAAACCCTGAAGGTGCAAGTACAAGCATAAATACTCAAGGAGGCGCGCACAGTGCAGTCGGAAGGCCGAAGGCAAAAGGAAAGGCTTTTGCAATCACTGGAGAAGAAGCATCTCATGCTGATTCCATGGTGGAAGGTAAGTGTATCATTAATAAGATTTCTTTAACTGTTATGTATGACTCAGGTGCATCACATTCCTTTATTGCCAATGACTGTGTAGAAAAACTAAAATTACCTGTGATAGAACTGCCATTTGACTTATCTGTACATACTCCTGGAAACAATCCCATTGTCACTTCTAAAGCCTGTTGGAAATGCCCTATTGTCATAAATGGTAGGGACTTTAAAGCTAATCTTTTCTGTTTACCCCTTTCTGGCTTAGAAGTTATTATTGGGCTAGATTGGTTGTCTGACAATCATGTTCTAATAGATTGTCATAATAAAACCATAATGTTTAAAGAACCAGTGAATTTGAATCCTGAGGATTCAAGATTTCTAACAGCCAACCAAGTGAGTACCTCTTTAAAAGGAGGGGCTCAAGGATTCATGCTATTGCTTTCAACGAAAGGAGAGCAAGAATCAAAAATCAAAAATCTATCGGTTGTGTGTGAATTTCTTGACGTTTTTCCTGAAGATATCCCTGGTTTACCCCCAGAAAGAGATGTGGAATTTTCCATTGATCTAGTACCTGGAGTTGGACCCATTTCAATTGCACCATACCGAATGTCACCTCTAGAATTAGCAGATTTGAAGAAACAACTTGAAGAGATGATAAAGAAGTAGTTTATACGACCCAGTGTATCCCCCTGGGGTGAACCAGTGTTGTTGGTTAAGAAGAATGATGGTAACATGAGGTTGTGTGTAGATTATCGACAACTGAACAAGGTGACAATCAAGAACAAATATACTCTACCAAGGATTGACGACTTGATGGATCAGCTGCGTGGTGCCACGGTGTTCTCCAAAATTGATTTGAGGTCTGGATACCATCAAATAAGGGTGAAGAAAGAAGATGTATCAAAAACTGCTTTTAGAACACGCTATGGCCATTACGAATATCTAGTAATGCCTTTTGGTGTAACTAATGCACCAGCCGTATTCATGGATTACATGAATAGGATTTTTCATCCATATCTAGATAAATTTGTAGTGGTGTTCATTGATGATATATTAGTGTACTCTAAAAGCAGAGAAGAACATGTTGAACATTTGAAGGTCGTGTTGGAAATCCTGAAAAAGAAACAACTGTATGCAAAGCTGTCGAAGTGTGAATTTTGGTTGGAAGAAGTGAACTTTTTAGGACATGTAATTAGTCAAGGAGGAATAGCTGTAGACCCTTCCAAGGTGGAAGCAGTTTTAAAATGGGAGAGACCAACCATAATCACTGAGATTAGAAGTTTCTTGGGTTTGGCTGGATACTATAGGAGATTCATTGAAGGATTTTCAAAGTTAGGATACCCACTGACCAAGCTAACACGGAAAGGAGAACCTTTTGTGTGGACGACACAATGCAAGAATAGTTTTTAAGAGCTGAAAGATCGACTTACTTCTGCGCCGGTGTTAGTACTCCCTGATCCACAAAGTGTAACAGAGGTTTACTGTGATGCGTCTAAACAAGGACTAGGAAGTGTACTCATGCAAGACAAGAAGGTTGTAGCCTATGCGTCGCGCCAATTAAGGCAACATGAGATTAACTACCCTACCCATGACTTAGAGTTAGCCGCTGTAGTTTCTGCCTTAAAGATTTGGAGGCATTATCTATACGGTGCAACATTCGATGTGTTTAGCGATCATAAGAGTCTCAAGTATTTATTCGACCAAAAGGAGTTAAACATAAGGCAACGGAGATGGATGGAGTTCTTAAAGGACTACGACTTTGAGTTGCAATACCATCCTGGAAAAGCGAACGTAGTAGCTGATGCTTCAAGTCGAAAGTCTCTACATGCGTCCACAATGATGATTAAAGAGCTGGAATTAATAAAGAACTTCAGAGATCTTAACCTAGCAGTAAAGGTTAATGCTAACAGCTACAGATTAGGAGCGTTACAAGTGACAAATGAATTCCTGAGGCAAGTTTTAGAGGCTCAACGAGATGATGAATTCCTACAAGAAAAGAAAGAACTTTTGAAACAAGGAAAAGAAGTCGAGTTCAATGTAAGAAATGACCAATTACTGAGGTATAAAGATCGAGTGTGTATCCCTGATCAAGAGGAGTTGAGGAAAGCAATTCTGAAAGAAGGACACAAAAGTTATATGAGCATTCATCCCGGAGCTACTAAAATGTATCAAGATTTGAAGAAGTTATTTTGGTGGCCTGGAATGAAGAAAGCAGTGGCAGAGTACGTGGCTGCATGTCTAATTTGCCAGAAGGTTAAAGTAGAACACCAAAAACCCCCTGGAATGCTAC
Organism: Clitoria ternatea; assembly: GCA_037962975.1. Classification (NCBI taxonomy): domain Eukaryota; kingdom Viridiplantae; phylum Streptophyta; class Magnoliopsida; order Fabales; family Fabaceae; genus Clitoria; species Clitoria ternatea. The sequence goes on from CM075670.1 coordinate 284,626,563, forward strand.
AATCAATGGAAATACCGAAATGGAAATGGGATGGCATTACCATGGATTTTGTGACTTCTCTACCCAAAACTCCATTAGGACATGATTCAATATGGGTAATAGTTGATAGACTAACAAAGTCTGCCCACTTTATTCCCATCAACATTCGTTACTCTATGGAGAAGCTGGCAAAATTATACATCGAGGAGATTATGAGATTGCATGGAATTCCTTCAAGTATCATTTCTGATCGGGACCCTCGTTTTACATCACAATTCTAGAAGAGCTTGCACAAGGCTTTGGGAACAAGACTGCGTCTAAGTTCAGCATATCATCCTCAGACGGATGGACAATAAGAAAGAACAATCCAATCTCTAGAGGACTTGTTACGAGCTTGTGTGTTAGAGCATAAAGGAAGTTGGAATCAATTCTTACCATATGTGGAGTTTACCTACAACAACAGTTTCCATGCTAGCATTGGCATGGCACCTTTTGAAGCATTATATGGAAGAAAATGTAGGACCTCGTTATGTTGGTTTGAGACTGGTGAAAACTTGATGTTAGGACCAGAGTTGGTACAACAAACCACGGATAAAATCAAAATAGTTCAGGAAAAGATGAAGGCAACACAGAGCAGGAAGAAAAGTTACTATGACAAAAGAAGAAAGCCGCTCGAATTTCAAGAAGGCGATCATGTATTCTTGAAAGTCACACCTATGACTGGGGTCGGTCGGGCAATGAAATCTCGAAAACTAACTCCTAGATTTATCGGTCCATACCAAATAATTCATAAAGTTAGTCCCCTTGCCTACCAAATAGCATTACCACCTTTTCTTTCTAATATCCATAATGTTTTTCATGTGTCAAACTTGCGAAAGTATATATTTGATCCTACACATGTTATTGAACCTGATGTCATACAAGTTAAAGATAATCTTACATATGATGCACCACCTGTTAGAATAGGTGACAGAAGAATAAAACAATTAAGAGACAAGACAATTCCGCTTGTAAAGGTTATTTGGAGTGAAACGATGGGAGAAGATGCTACATGGGAACTAGAAACTGAGATGAAAGAGTCTCATCCTCATTTGTTTTACTGATTAATGTAAATTTCGAGGACGAAATTTTCTAAGGGGAGTAGAGTTGTAACACCCTTATTTTTATTTTTATATTAAAATTTTGAAGGAATTAAATAATGGTTCTTTAGAACTTTTTAACCTACGTATTATTTATGATTTTTTGGAATTTTTTAGAATTTTGGAATTTTTTTAATAAAATAATATTTTTTTAAATAATTTTAAATTCATATAAGTGACTTAAATTAAAAATATTTATAAGAAAGTGAATTTAAATTATAAGAAAATTTTCTAAAATCCGTTTCAAGTAGACTTATCTAAAAATTATCGGTTTGAGAAAAATCTTGATTTTTTCCAATCGTTAAAAAATTGGAAACGTATCAATAAATTTTTATTAACAGAAAATTTTAGATTTTTAAAATTTCAGCTTTATATTACTTATTATAAAATTAGTGAGGACTGATATAATATCGCTAAATTTCAAAAAAGACTCATTTTGAATATTTAAAATATACCGAGTGAAGGGTTACTATTTGACTTAATAATTTTACTGACAATTACTATGTAAATCACTGTGTATATATGAAATTTTCAAAAGATGCACAGTAACCTGGAATAAAAAATTCAAAAATGCATAGTACTTTTATATTAAAATAATAGAATACATAGTAAATTTTTTTCTATAAATACCGAAGGATTTCTTCTTTAGAATTTACAATTTCAGATTAAGTTTTCTTAATATAGTAGAGCTAGTGAGATAGTGGTGGAAGTGAGAGAGAGAAGAAAAGTTTTTGGAGAGAAGGTTCTGCCAAAATCCTAAGGTAAGAATACTTCTCTTTTATATTTTTTGGGTTATTTTTATATCGTTTTTAGAAATCTGTTATTATACTGGAAATAATATTATTTTAAGTTACTATTCTGCATAGTAAACACTATTTCAATAGTAAATTACTATTTACTGTTACTATTTACTGTTACTATTCACGATTTACTATTTATTGTTACTATTCACGTTTTACTATTTACTGTTACTATTCACGTTTTACTATTTACTGTTACTATTCACGATTTACTATTCACTATTCACTATTCACTATTCACTATTCAAAATTTATCATTTCTGTTTTAAATAGTAATCTTAATCTTCGTCTTATGCTTATACTGAAATAAGATTGGTATTAATATTTCTAGAAATCGGAGGCGCAAAGCAAATCCATTTTGGGTAACAATTCAAGGTAAGGGGGAGTGAGATAAGAGTATAATATGAAAAGACATAAGAATAATGGGAGGAGTCCCCTACTCCTTTTAAATTTAATAATATTATTATTTTAAAATATTAACTTTTTAACTTAACAATTTTAATAAATTTTAAATTAAATATCCGGTTTAACTAACTCTAACATACCTATGCAAGGACTTGGACCATTATGACCTATATGGACTAGACTATACCTATGCAAGGACTTGGACCATTATGACCCATACGGACTGAACTATACCTATGCAAGGACTGGATTATATGGACTTACATATACCTATGCGAGGAATTGACCAAAATGACTCAAATTGACTATATTAATAATCATTAAATTTTGTATTATGATATGTATTAATGATATTTAATTGATTTGATTATGATTTGATTATGATTGATTGATTGATGATATTTAGTTATGATTGATATTGCTTGATTTTGATTGATGATATTGTAATGTGGAGTTTGAGCATATAGCGAACATGACGGAAGGCTAAAATTCAGTAAGAATTTCTTACCTTACTCTTTAAATTTTATTATCTTTTATTCCTTCTTAGAAATTATTTTTATTAACTTTATTTTCAATATTTAGAATAAAAAAATTAGTATTTATTTTAGAAAGAAAACATTTTATGAGAATTTATTTAATTAAATCTTGAGTTAAAGAAAAATTTTGTAATGTTAAGTATTTTTGGCTAATAATTATTCTCTTTTAATAAAACAAAATTTTTTTAAAAGAAAATTATTTTATTTTTTCCAACTTAATAACTAAAGATATTTGGAAATAATTGAGATTCCTAAATTTGATTTTGTTAAGATTTAATTTGAGAAAGATTATATAAAGTTTTATATGATAAAGTTTTTAGATATTTAAGGCTTAAAAACTCAATTTCAGTGAGATTTGAAAACTGTACCAAATTTATTTCTGTGGGACAGAAATTCAAAGAATTGAGAAAATGTACAGTTTATTGAAATGATATTGTAAACCTTTAAGGGATTTAATAATTGAGTTTCTAAAAGCCTTAACCAACTCAATACGCGAGTAGTTCATGCATCATGAATCATTAAAGTGAAATAAAATAATATTTTCTGGGGACGGATTATAGAAACCGAGGATACATTAGAGGAGGCTTAATTACGAGCCTTGGGATGAGAGGGTGTGAAAGGGTGCTTCAGGGGACCTGGGGTAGCTCCCTAGTGTCGGGTACTTTCACAATAAAAACTTTCTCAATCTGACTAGTCTCTAAGTGTTTCCATGCCAGTTGAGCTGTTCATATTATTATTATCCGGACTTATGGAACAGTGTAAACTCCTAGTTGGCCCAGTGCAAATTAAAATTTAAGGGCCCACATATATAGGTAAGTTATGATGAAGATATTGCATAACATTCATGCATACATAATTGATTGTGTATGTGATTGTGATTGATATTATTATGTATTGGTTTGTGAAAACCCTTTGTTGCTTATGTCTTAATCGAGAATATTATATTCTGTTTCTCACTCCTTTCTCCGTGTTTTTGTTTCACATGTTTTAAATTGATGGTTCAGAGGGAAGGATCGAAGAATATCGGCAGTAAATATAGCACGTTCTAGAAAGGGAGCTCGGTATGAATATCGTGGTCCAATGAATAAATAATGTTAATAAGTAACTGCTTCTGGGCCATGGAGTTTCCTCTCTTTCTTATAATGTTTAATGTTTATTTTCTTCGGATGAATGTACATATCCTTTATAAAGTTTTAATAATATTTGTGAGGTATTTCAAAAATAATGTATATAATTTATTCTGATAGTTTCTTTTTAACAATCATATCTTTAAAAAAAAATTACGAGTTTTTCTAGAATTTATTAAGGTGTAATAGAGGGTGTTACACGAGACGTCTTGTTAACCTTTTCAAATTTTCAATCTGGTGTTATTTATTAAACAATAATATTTTAATAAGGAGATTAATTTAGACACGACGTCTTATTGATCTCATTATATTTTCAATGTATTTTGAGTAATGATATTTCTTAAGAAGGGGGATTAATTTAGACGAGACGTATTGTTAATCTTCTCAAGTTTTTCAATATATTTTATTCAATAATAACATCTCTGATCAAAAAAAGGGTTAATTTGGACGAGACGTCCTGTTAATCTTTTGTTGTGATTAATCAACTTATTTTATCTCATTTTATTTAATTTTATGTTAATATCTAATTTGTGTTACAATTTAAGGTTAATTCGGACAGGACGTCCTGTTAATCCTTATTGTCACTGTTTGGTTTCTCATTGTCATTGTTTGGTTTCTACTGTCACTGTCTAGTTTCTCACTGTCATTGTTCAATCTTCTACTGTCATTGTTTGGTCTTTACTATCACTATTTAGTCTTCTACTATTATTGTTTGGATTCTTACTGTTATTGTTTGGTTTCTCACTGTCATGTTTAATCCCTTACTGTCACTATTTGATATTTTATTATAACTGTTTAGTCAAGTTGTTCGGTTTAAGATTAATTTGGACAAGATGTCCTGCTAATCTTATTTCGAAACTTCCACGTTTGTTTTGTTTGTTCCTTTTCTAAAGAAGTTAAATAATTTTTGGGCTACTTATAATGTGCGCTATCAATTTGAGGTAACCGTTTTATAACAGATAGTTGTGAGGTGCTAATACCTTCCTTACCTGTAATTCGATTCCCGAACTTAGAATTTCACTTTTATGAACAATGTTTTAAAAGAGATTTTTTTTTAGTATTTTACCTAAAAAAATATTGGTGGCGACTCCCTGTTTTCTACGTTTTCTTTACTGTTCTCCCTATTTTCTTTTTGAAAGGATTTCGATTTGAATAGTTTCAATTTTTAAGGGTCGGTCATCCCGCCGCGATCCCGGTCATGACAGCTATGTTTGTGGTCAAAAGGTGTGTATAAGTTGTTCATGGAACCGCCTGCATCAAGCGCAGAAAATATGACCTTGTGGCAAAGATGCCTCCCTCCTATTTGCCAATTTAAAAAACAAGTGGAGAGAATGACGTTAAATGTTTGGCGCCTTATCCTTTGTTCCCCACTATATCTTCATTTTCATCCCATATTGTTTATTCGCTTTTAGAAAGCAACCTCACTCATAACTTTCCTTCTTTCAGGGCCATTGACCTCTATGACCAACATTTTTAACTTGGAAGCTTGTGTTTTTATCGATAAAGGAAAATGGTACTTGTTGTAAAATCTAGTCTTAATTTAATTTAAATTTTTAAGTAAATTTTTCATGATTTATAGATGTAATACACTCATAAAATTCATTTCCATGTTATTAAAGATATACCTCTCAAGTAATACTCTAATTGAAAATAAAATAAATTAACTTATTAAAGATAAAGTATTCAACCCATATATCAATATATTAGTACTATTTAATTATTAAACACAGTATTTTTATCGTGTACTTATTAAATAAATAGCTTAAGAAACATTGAATGCAAGCTAAGTAGGTTTTCATAGGCTTAAACATGAAAAACATGGATTCTGGGTGCCAAGTAATCGATTACAACATCACTGTAATTGATTACAAGCCTTACAATTAAGCACATGTAGGTTTTTGACTCTGGTAATCGATTACCAAAAAAGAGGTAGTCGATTACCCGAGAGCTAACATCATTTCCTGCACACTTTGCTCTTTGGTAATCGATTACCAACTTTGGTGTAATCAATTACCCATGAGCAAAAGACCATTTCCTGAATAATTGCTCTCTTGTAATCGATTACACCAGCAGAACAATATGCAGAAAATTGTTGTTAAAAGTGTTTAAATTGAACTTCTAAGCACCCAAGTTGTAACATCCTAAAAATAGGATTTATTATTAAAGCATAATTAAAAGAGAGATTTAAATAAAATTGGGAGATTAGTTAGAACAATTCTTAAAATGATAAATAGGTCCCTAACAAATGTCGTAATGACTAATGCATCCCTAAGATATTAAAAATCAAAACTCTCTCTTTCCTTCATTTTCATTTTGAAAACATTAGAGAGTGAGAGATCTTGCTTCTACTACTTCATTCCTTCCAAAATCGGCATCTCTAATCCTTTCTTCTCCAAATTCCTTTCAAGATCATTAAATTGAAGTGGAAATACATTCCCTAATTCTTCTCTTTCACGTGGACAGCCATGGAGTATGGGAGAAAGCTTGAAATTCTCTAATTCAAGGTAAATTGATTAGTTCTTATCATAGGTCTTGTGATATCATAGCTTTCCTCCTTGAATTCTTGTAATTTCATGGATTTTGAAGCACTTTGAAGCTATTCATATGAGTGGACAGCTTTAGAGTCTTCAAGAATCAAGAATTTTCATAAAAAGTGGCATGGAATAGCTTTTAGATTATAAATTCTATAGGATAAAAGCTTAAAAATGATTGTTTCAATAAAACAATGTAGTTTCAAAAGTTTTCAGAAGTTTTCGGAATCCGGAGTTAATCGAAATCAAATATCAGAAGTTGCCAAAGCTTGTCGGTAAGTTAAAATATACCAAAAATGATTGTGGTTTGACGTTTATTGATCGAAATGCAAAGTTAATATTGAATACGGTGTTTAAGTATATATATTGTTAATTTTAGGAAGTTATTGGATTCGAGGAATAGAGATCGAGGCTTATAATTCACGGTTGTGAGTGTTCGATAGCTCACGGAGCTACTAGGGTTCTCTATATGAGGTAGGGGGAGCTTTACATTTTAAATGTATAGTTTATGAATGGATTCAGGATGATATTGATATGTTAACTGTTATATGCTATGAATTATTGGTATGACATCCCGAATATATAATACATGTAACTTGTTTGTGTAGAGGTGTATGTATGTATGAGTTATATTGATTTAAATGAATGATTCCTATGCATGAGATGTAATAGGATACTTGATTGATATGAATTATATGCCTAAGATGCAAATTGAGATAGCATGAAATGCTTGTATTGATGAATAAACATGAAATATGTTTGTGGTTTCGAGGATTCCACAAAAGACCTTAGGTGGGACTCAAGTCAAAACCTCTTGAGCGGGGCTCGGGGTTTAGCCCGTGACACTACTGTTGTCGCTGAGAGTGATTGTGTCACGTGAGATGGCAAACGGTTTGGTACTAGTAAAACGGCCGGATCAGCTGAGAGCTGGGTATATGGCTGAGAGCTAGTGTTGCAACACAAAATAAAACTTAATAATAAATGATTGGATCTAATTGAATGAGCATGTATATGCATTGATGGATGATGTTGAGAACAACATGATTTATATGGCCATTTGAGAATATATGAATGTATGAAATATGATGAGATTGTATGAAATGTGAATATTATTTATATATGTTAAAATATTAGATGGTTGATCCGATTCAATAACTGTCATTTAACATGTAATATGCTCACCCCTATTTGTGGTTGTTTTTACAATGGATATAGGAAGAAGTGAAGGCATATGAGAGATCACTCAGCATGAACATGGGTTGTTATGTGCATATTTATACATAGCATGGATAGTAGTATGTATTTTCCTTGGCCGACTCTTGATAATACAATATGATATGTATGAATAATTAGTGGTTTTGGATAATGGGTAGCTTCACTTGGAACTTGGAATCTAACTATGTATATGAGTATATGTATATGTTTATGATAAATGATATGATATATGAGTTTGAACTTATAGAATTGAAATGATGCATATGCATATAGTGCAAAATTAGGAACTGGAAGGATAAAATTATGATCCGATGAGTTTTTGAACTATCAGAAGGAATCAATAGATTCCCTATATCATTTATGAATTGTCCAAACAGGTTTTGACATATTTGAATGAAATTAGAAAGATATGCATGGAAATTGCATATTTTGGTCATAGTGTATAATTTCGCATAAGTTGATCTTAAGTTAGAAATTTGGCGAACGGACATCGCCATTAACCTCAGAATGGGGAAAATATCGTGCCCATGAAGTTTCATAGTAATTGAACTTGAAACGAGCAAATTACGTAAGTTAAAAGTTAGTCTAGGAGTTTGGAATGTCACTTGACATGAAAAATTCAAACTTCCAAGTCTATGCTGCAAAACTCGCTCAAGCGAGATTATTTCCGCTCAAGCGAGATAAGGTGGTTATAGGTAGAAAGCTTGCTGGCCAATTCTCGCTCAGGCGAATTTGGTTCGCTTAGGCGAGAATGATGTTTCACTCAAGCGGGATTGAACCTCACTCAAGCGAGACCCTCATGCAACAGAGGTGTCGCCTCTGGCTCAATCTCGCCCAAGCAAGAATAGTACTCGCTCAAGCGAGCAAAGGGAAAATAGTTCTGGACGAATTTTGCTCAGGCGAGAACCTCTCACCCAAGCGAAATGAATGAGGTTGGATTCTGGATCAGTTCCGCTCAAGCGAGCGTGACTCGCTTAAGCGAATGTGAGGGTCTGATGCTGATGGTGTGCTTGCCCAAGCGAGCTAGGTCTTGTCCAAGCGATTCATGTTGAACTCGCTCAAGCCACTAGTTGCTCGCTCAAGCGAGAGTAAGTAGAATTGCTTCTAGAAGGAAGCGAGCTTGTTTCGCTCAGGTGAGGAAGGGGGTCTGATACATGTTGTAAACTCGCTCAAGCGAGTCAGGCCTCGCTCAAGCGACTTGTGTAGAACTCGCTTAAGCAAGTAAGGGCTTCGCTCAAGCGAATTTGCCCAGATTTCTATTTTCTTCAATTTCTTTATTTTCTTCAATATAACTTTATTATTTTTATTATGAAATTATATTTTATTTTATTTAATAATTAGATTACATTTTCCGCTAATCCTTGTGATGATCGCAATATTGATTATCCAAGGAACACTTTTAATTAATTTTTACACCTTCTCATATCGCCATATATAGGATAGGTTCTTTTAAATGGTCCAGGGGTATTTGTTAAATTTTCATTTCATGGCATTTTCTATAATTTATTTAATTTGATAACCGTGAAAAATTTACCCTCAATTTTATTATTCCAATTAATCATATTAGGGTTAAGATGTTTTACAAGTTTCCCCAAATGGTTTCCAAACTTTGTGTACATTATATATAACCTAATTATGATCTAATGCAAGTGGTTTCATCTCAAAATTCCATAAAATGAAAGAGATATACGATAAAATGCATTTAAGGCAATTTGAAGTCAAGTGACCTTCTCAAACCTCCCAAACTCATTTGTTATGGATCAAAACCAATACACACATAATCTAAATATGGTTTATAACTTATGGCACTAATCCAAAGATTAAAAAACTCCCCAAATCAAATAACCCTATTAGTTTCTTGAATTCACATGTTTATGCATAAAAACCTTGTATAACTAAGTTAAACTTCAAATTAACATAGATAGCAACCTGCCCCATATGATTCACACATTGTTGAAAGAGCATGTAAATGCAATTCAAGATCTCAAATAGCTACACAAGACCTGCCCATCAATGTAATATATATTTTCCATGCATTTGCACTAACCTACACAATATATCAAACCTATTTTCATGCTATGCAGAGATATATATTACTTCTCATTACTAATTATGCATACTAAATTTCATCCAAGTTTAATAAAGCCTTATCTCAATCACACATAATACCACATATACACCTAGTCATCAAAATACAATTCTTCAAACAACGCTTAACCATATAATTACAATCCAAAAAGCTATAACTTGACAACCATCATGTACAAATGTACAATATATACATATTCAAGGTATCTATATGGCATCTTCACACATTTTCACTCACTTGAATCCTCTGTTCTGCATCACCACATCCTTGATCATTCACCGGAACCACAGATAAGGGGTGAGAACAATTCAAGGCAATAAATAAGAATCCAAATATGAAACTTTACATACAATTATTTATATTACATCATTTGATAATTTCGTATGTCAAATCTCTAACAAATCATACCATACCAAATCCTTTATTCATTTTTAATCAACAACATGAATCCAAACCATAAATAATATATCAAGTGTAATGGACTCATGAATTACTCAATTGTGTAATATGCATAAAATGCAATATGGATATGACTCAATCAACGAGGCAAATCATAGTGCCATGGTAACTTAACCAATGAATTATAGCAGTATAGCGGTTACCAAGTAACCACCAACGAATTGTAGCGCTATAAAGGGTGGCACCTCGAGAACTGCATAATGAATCATAGCGTATAAACAGTAATCTCATCAACAAATCAAAGTGTCAGGCGAATCGTAGCGCCATACAAATGCATATGATGTAACGATATGCAATCCATACTTAAAATGAGAATCATAACGCACACATGTATAATTACATCATAGCTTAGTTCAAGCATAATTCTCATCAGAATGATATTCAAACAAGCAGAGAAGCTATTCATAATTATTGACAACATCACTACTTTCACCAAAACCATTACATAAATATAATAGCATGAAAAGTTATCAAATTTATCACCAATTATGATAATACATAATCTCATATATCAATTACTATTATTCCCAAAAATATTACCTAAATGCATATCAAAATAAAATTCCTTTGCATTATATTCAAGCCCTTCAACTCATTACTTTCCTCCAAAAATCCAATATTACTGAGATCACAACCAATCAGGCGTATAAACTATATTTCTAATTATCCAATAACATAATACACTTTACCTTCATAAAGCAGTCTCATTGTTCAGCTCATTAATATACTAAAGTATACCAAAACACAAATAAACCACAAGAATTAATTATAGAATAAGAATTCTTATCTAATGCTTAAATTGAGACCTCATTCGTATGTAAAAACATACCTTAAAACTTTTTCACTTTCCAATATAATTTTTTGGCCAACAATACGCCTTAATTTGAATTCCTAAAATTATTAATTAATTACCATGGTCAATTATAAGTTGTAGTTACTATACTTTGATATTACTTTGAAGGACCTAACATGATTTTTGACAAGTACCAACTTACTTGATATCATTTCGCATTTCAAAACTCTTTTAATATACTTCCAATACTCTAAACATTCGCCAGTTTCCTCCAAAATACTTGTTTAATAGCTGCTTAACAACAGTTAAATGGGAATTCAACAATCGCATATGGTGGGAAACGATGGAGCCATTGAAATTTTTAAAGAGGTTAAGAACCCATTACCTTACGACCTTCAGAAATGATCTCGCAACCCCAAAACCTTATCATGTCCTTCCAAAACCAAATGTTATCCGCTGTCCAAACCAAATCCATGAGCCAAAAAAAGAAATTAGAAACATGGGTGTTTCCCCCATCCATGGTCGTGAGGTATAAAATGGAAAGGGCAAGGGGCTTTACCTTTTTAAAGCTTTAAAATGAAGACCCAAGTTCCCACAGCAATAACTATGGCAGTATAAGAAATTCCTACAAGGGAAAATCATCAGTTGCACGTTCACTTCAATGGTACCCCTGGGTAAGGAAGGAAGGGGTTGGTGTTAACTTACTGAAATTAGAGTGATAGCTTAGACGATGGCTCCCAACGGTGAAGACAAGCTAGATAAGGAAGATAACAATGGAACAATAGTCATGCAATGGTGGAATAAAAATGGCAACAAATTAGAGAGGGTGATGTGCGTGAGGTAACGAGAAAGATGGAGAGTTGTTTTTGCAAATGGGAAAAATAGAGAATAAAGAAAAGAATGAATTTTAGGAATTTAGAATATTAATTTTAGAAAATAGAATTAGAATTAGGGATTAATTAATTCAGTCTAATTAATTTGATTGGGCAATCTAATTTTAGTTAGTTAAAATCTAATTCAATTAAACTCATTTTAATTTTCCATTTAATATATCCCAATATTATTTTTTAATATTCCACTCAATTCAAATTTATCAATTTTATTCACTAAACTAGCCAATTTTAAAAATTGTAGGATGTTACAATTGTGGTCTCATTTATCTATTTTTAACAATGACTTTGTCGGCTTTTTAAGCTTGAGAAACTAAGGTAAGTATCTTTATTATAGTTTCCTAATATTTTGCGTTACATGGATTTGTACGTTCGATAAAAACCAAGTCTAGACCTCCAATGTTTCACCTTCAACAATGGTAAAGGGTATAGGGAGCACACAATTGTTCCCATCTTAATGGAAATAGATATTTTTAAGGGAAATGGATATTAATGACTGGTCTTTCAATGGTTGGTCTTTCACCATACCCATTAATAAATAGATATTTTTAACCATAATTTAGAACATCATATAACAACACCATTATAGGTACTATCTGTAAAATTCCCTGCTTGATTACCTTTAATTTTAATCATTTAATTAAAATCCCAATAAATTTTTCATAAAATAATTAATTAATAATTAAGTAATCCTCTTAAAAACCTCATATAACCTCAAAATAGCATCAATACATCATTCTGGTACCTAAGTTGTAGTTACAGTCACAAAAAAAACGTTTGGTAAAAAATAGAGCCTGATGCTACACGTCAGCCCTACGCTATGCGTCAGCCATGACAATAAGAATAATGTTGTCGTCATGGTTTTTAGGCCATTTTTGCCAACTTACGGTCTACCTAAATGAACCGTTTTAACTCTGATTGCTATAAAACTTTACAGGCCACATGTTTTTTCCATTCCAAAATTGTTAGCATTGTTCGTTTGTCAAAATTTCATCATATTCTTAAAATATGCAGGAAAATGCATCTAAACCAAAAGTAATGCAATAACCTAAGCCAAACATATCAAATAGACTCCAAACTCATCAAGGCCTACATGTACAAGTTCTAAATGAGGTAGAGAACCTATTGGTCCCTTCTGGGGGACCTAAAACCCATCAGATAGTGAAATCACTAGTCTAGTTCCTTGAATTCCACTTGAATTTCACTAACTTCAACCAACCAACATACTAAATCTTAATTTTCTACCTAATTGAATCCACTTAACCATTTCTACACATTATGCAACCACATCTCATATGATCCTACCCTTCAAACTCATATTACGACCATGAAGGTGCTTCCAATTTACTTTCTAATGTCATAAATCCTTAAAACTCGATTCCTCAATATTTCTAAATACTAGTTTCCTATCAATCACATTCACAACCTCACTTCCACTCATCAATCACTTCAAATCATATCACCATTGATATCCATTAACAACATACATGCTTGTCAAGTATCAAATTGCATATAATTTACATCAATAAGGCAATCATACATTTCCTGCCCATTATCATCAAAATGGCTCGACGAAAGCATGTAGTTAGGTTTTATTCCATCATGGGGAAGAAGAATGTTGTATGAACAAGAACAATGGAAAGCAAAACCTAGATGTTAATTAAGAAAAGAGATGGGATGAGATAATTAGATATTTTATGCTTAAAATTTTTTATTTAATGATGAGAAAAACCAATCTTTTAGAATTGGACCAGACATTAAACTAGCAAAGATAACGGTTCAAGCGAACCGTGATCAAATTGAGGATTGAACCATGATTAAACCAGTAATAATAAATAATTGACCTAGACCAGTCACCTAACTAGTTAACGGTTTAACCAGTCAGACTTCCCAATTTGGTTTGATTTTGATAACAATAGAATAAACAAAAGTATAATGTTAATATAATAACTAAAATGCTCCACTTATTAACAAGGAGAAGAAATGACAATTAGTGTAGTCCACTAACTCATTATTAGGTTGAATGACCTTGGACCTACTAATGGGCAATAGCCTATGATGTGATTCTAGAAGGAGTCTTCATGAATCTTGTTGATTTCAAATCGTTTCCAAGGAGTAATTTAAAAGATCTTCCATTAATTCCACTAAATAACAATAAATTTTATTTGATAGAGAAGTGTCATGTTTAGGTTTTCTAAGGTTTTCAATCTATAGATAAAGGAAAATGTAAAATCAAAAGAGAAAGAAATGATTGGAATGCTTGACGCCACTTTAAAGGTTTAAAGATAAGCCTAGTTGATTCTTGCTATATGGAGAGATTTCATGATAAGAGATCAGAGTTCTAAGTATTCTCTATTCTAAGAGAATACTTAGAGAGAAAATCACCTCACAATTTGTAAATTTATAAATGAGTCAAATCTATTTTCAAATGCATGAAATTACACATATTTAATAACTAAACTTCAAAGCATTCAATTATTAGTGCACAAGTATCAGATATAGGACATGACGATGTTGGAAATGGGACATGCTCACGCCGACGTTGGAAATGGGACATGCTCACACCTAGAAACAGAGAGCACACACCCTTGCGTGTGGTAATGCTAGCTAGGAACATGGTGAGTTTGGAACAATCATGGGTCTTAACTTCGCGCGTCAAGACGCTAGCACAATCATGGCTCTTGTCGGGCTAAAAGACCAGGTCTAGGCTTTTAAAAAGACATTTTTAAGTAAACAAGTCAGGCCATGAACTTTCTAAAAAGCCTTTGATGCCCAACAGGCCAGCGCGTTAAATTTGTCTAACTACTAATTCTTTATATATATATATATATATATATATATTTATAACATAAAAATAATATATATAACATATTTACACAATATAAATTAATATTACAGTTATAATAATTTTTGGATAATTTTACCTAGGTTGAGATTATGGAACTCATGATATTATGGATTTCGTGAATGGTGACTATTGTTTAGATTAATTATGGTGATTATTTTGGATTTAATTACCTTTGCTTTGTAAGAAATTGTATTTGTCTTGCTAAATTTAAAATCAAGTGCATTTGGCTCATTTATATTAATAGACTCTGTTGAGAACAAGTCTAGATTGAAAAAGAAGTCAATACTATTACTGGACCAGACCCTAGACTACGTTATTATTTCTAGATTCTAGGATTTGTTAGTAACATACATCAAGATACTTAAACTAAATGAAGTGTGCTTGTGTGTGATCTAACTTGTACATTTAAATGTTTCGGGTTTTATATACTAAGTGCACAAGCTACAAGTAATAGGGGGAGTTCATAAAGTCAAAAGTCTGATACTTAAAAAGTCAAGAGTTTAGACCTCAATCAAAAGTCTGATTTGAGAACCTTCAGTCTTATGATTCAATAGAATCAGAACTCAAACTTTTGGGAATCCTAATTTATCAATTAGAATACTTCAGAAAGTTCAAAACATAACATTTTGAAAACTAAATTGATGATGCATTGGAAGTCAAGCTCATATCAAGAAAAATACGCTTATCATCAAAGAGGATAAGAGACAAATTAGTAGAGCAGCCAATAGAATTTTTTGAAGTGCCCAACATAACAACTCTACGCAAGTCAATAAAGCTAAACTAAGTTAGCATGAGTGTCAGTTACATGTAGAAGGATTTTAGCATTGATCTTTATGCGATTACTATAAGAAACAAACCCATCAACCAGCTTTATTTTCTGAAGATATCAAGGGATACCTTATTCATGCAAGTGCTGAACTCCCTAGCTACTAGACCTTTGGACATCCCTTCAGATTATCAAAAGTCGGGTACATGTGCTCTTAGCAATCTCCTTCAAAGGATTTCCAACGTTCATATCTCTTTTCAAGATCATCAACGATCATATCATGACACCTATATATCCATGAAGAGATTCACTTTTTGTGTGAAGAAGCTTATCAAGAATTCTTATTCTTTGTAATTAGAAATTCTCTTAATCCCTTCCTGCTTCATAAAGGCAAAGCCTTCTTTGTTGTTCTGCTCCTAGCAGACTTTGGTTCTTTTGTCTTTCCTTTAACTTAGTGTATTTGTTCTTATTTGTGTAATCCTTTTATACACTAAGTTCTGTTGAACACTTCTGTATTTCATTCTTACAAATCAGTTAGTGTGAAAAGTCTAGTGAGTAACTAGCCTTAGTTTCATTGGGAAATAGTGTTGGCCTGAAGAGACTTTCGAAAGAATACTTGGGTTATTAAGCCAGAAGTTGCTTGTTGAAAGAATACTTTGGTTTAAGCTAGGAGTGGCTAGAGTCAAGAATACTTGTGGCACTAGTCTGATGTTGTTATTGTAAAGGAGATTTTACGATAGTGGAAATCCTTCAAGTTAGAAGGGACTGGACGTAGCTTTTGTGTTGGAAGTAAACTAGTATAAATTCTTAATGTTCTTTTTTCTTCTTTCCTTGATTTATTTAAGTCTAATTACCTGTGCTTTAAAGGTTTATATTCTCATAAAAAGAGTCTAAGACTTATTCAACCTCCTTCTAAGTTTGACTCTGAACCATCAATTCGTATTAGAGCTTGTCCTCTGGGTTGATCACTCCTTTGAGTGAAAATGATCAAGATCTATGGCAGTTTCTCAGGGTAATTAGTTAATTACAGAAGACTCATCCATCAACAGGCCACCGGCTTTCTTTGGAGAAGACTATCTATACTAGAAGAATAGAATGGAAATGTTCATAAAGTCCACTCAGTACATTCTATGGGCAGTCATCATAAATGGTGATTATGCAGCTCCTGTTGATGAGGATGGAAAGCTAAAGTCTAAAGATAAATTGACCTCTGTGGAAATAAGAAAAATGGAGATAAATTCCAAGGTCAAATTCTTGCTTACTTTTTCTCTTAATAAATCAGAGTACAATAAGGTGTTTAGCTATAAATCAGCTAAAGAAGTCTGGGATGCTCTTCAACGCATCTATGAAGGAACCTCCAATGTTAAAAGGTCCAAGAAGATACTGTTAACCAAACAGTATGATACCTTCAAGATGGAAGAACATGAGACTGTGGATCAAGTGTTTAGAAGATTCCAGACCCTGCAGAATAAGCTCAAAGCTCTTGGGACTACACCCTCCACAAAAGACATCGATGTTAAGCTTCTTAGGAGTCTTCTAGAGAGGTTTGATGCCAGGTGTTCATCTCTCGAGGAAGCAAAGGATCTGAGTACCTTCTCCTTGGATGAATTGCTTGGAGTACTCAGAGTGCATAAACTGAAGCTGAAACAGAAGGAAGTTAGCAAACCTTCTTCCTCTAAAAGCATTGCCTTAAAGTCTGTTGAATTAGGCAAGAAGTCAAAGGCATTAAAAGCTGAAGAGTCCACAAGCTCAGACCCAGACTCTGTTGAGTCAAAAGCTTATACAAATGAAGAGTTAGCCTTTGTGACCAAGAGATTTCACAGGCTGTTAAAGAAGAAGAAGCTCAAACCTGAGAAATTTTAGAAGAATGACTATAAAGGTAAAAATCAATTCAAGTTTAAAACCAACAAGTCTGCTCTAGGATATTTTAACTACAGGAAACTAGGACACATAAAAGTTGAATGTCCTTTCTTGAAAAAAGACAAAAATGACAAAAGATAAAAAATAAAATTCCTCAAGAAATAGAAGAGGTTAATCACATGGGATGATGAAGGATCATTCAGCTCTAAAGAGTCTGATAAAGAGACAGAGTCTACTCAAATCTATCTCATGGCAAATAAGGAACCAGGTATTGAAGCAAGCTCAAGTGACTCAAAATCTGAGGATGTAAGCTACTCTAAACTCAAGCAAAATTATGATTTATTGTTCAGTGACTTTTCAAAACTTTTGAAAGTTTTCAAAAAGCTGAAAGTAAAGCATGTTGACATGGTTACTAATTTTGAAAATCAGATTTCAAAATTAAAAGAAGCAAATTTTGATAAAAATATTCAGAAAAAAATAGAAGAGAATGAAAAGATGCACTTGGAAGAGTTAAGTAAACTTAAAAGAAAATGATGTTTTGAAAACAAATTTTGAAAATACCAAAGTCTATTGTAACTCTCAAAGTGATGAAATCATTAAGTTGCAAAACCAAGTAAACTCTTTTACCTCAAACCTGAACAAGTTTGTCAATGACACTAAAAATTTGAACAAACTTTTAGAAAAATCTCATGGTGACATTAATAGACCAGGTCTGGGATATATTGAGAAAAATAAATTCAAACAATTTACACCTTCCACATTTGTTTCAAAGAAACAAAAGCATTTCAAATGCAATTACTGCAAAAAGCATGGTCATGTAATAAGTGATTGTAGAAAAAAAGAAGAAATGAAAAAGTTACTAACAATGTAGGACCCAAGAAGATATGGGTACCAAAGTCATTGATTATTCCATTTGTAGATGTGCTTAAGAACAAAGACAAAGCCTCTGCACTGATATCTAGACAGTGGATGCTCGCATCACATGACAAGAAGAAAGTCTATGTTCCTAGACCCGGAACAGTTTAAAGGTGGAACAGTCACCTTTAGAGAAAACCAAACTGACAGGATCATAAGGTCTAGTAAAGCGGGTAAAATTCGTTCACCTGTTATTGAAAATGTATTTCTGGTTCAAGGTCTTAGACATAACCTACTGAGAATTAGTCAACTTTGTGACAGTGGGTACAAGGTCTCTTTCGATAAGGAAAAGTGTACTATCATTAACCATGATTGATCTACACTCTTCAATGGGAACAAACATCATAATTTGTATAAGGTTAACTTGAATGAACTGAAGGATCAGAATGTAACAAGTTTATTTTCAAACTCTGAAGTGAGATGGATCTGGCATAAAAAGTTTGGGCATGTGAGTTTAAAGCATATTTCAACACTTCATAGAAAAGACCTTGTTAAGGGATTGCCAAAAATTTCTTTCATCAGTTCCTTACCTTGTGAAGCATGCCAAAGAGGGAAACAACATAAAACCTCATTTGAAAACCAAAATATTGTTTCCACTAACAGACCTTTAGAACTGTTGCATTTAGATTTATTTGGTCCATCTCAAGTGCAGAGTCTGGCAGGGAAGAAGTATGGATTTGTCATTGTTGATGACTACACAAGAATGACATGGGTATACTTCGTAAAACACAAGGATGAGTCTGTAAAAGTGTTCAAGATTTTTTGTAAGAAGATCCATAATGAGAAAGGATTATGCATTGATACAATAAGAAGTGATCATGGCAGAGAATTTGAAAATGAAATGTTTGAACAATTTTACAATAAGTTTGGTATAACTCAGTTTTTCTTCTCTAAAAACACCCCAACAGAATGGTGTTATGGAAAGGAAAAATAGGTCTCTGTAGGAAATGGCCAGAACAATGCTTTGTGAAAATAATCTTCCAAAATATTTCTGGGCAGTGGCTGTAAGCACTTCTTGTTATATATAAAATAGAATTCTTATTAGACCAATACTGAATAAGATTCCTTATGAATTGTGGAAAGGAAAAAGACCCAACATTTCATATTTTCACCTATTTGGTTGTAGGAGAAGGAGAGCCAATGAGGTGTTTGTAGGAGAACTTTCTGTGTGTAACGCTAAAGGCATACAAAGCCTTGAAGACTTCAACGGAGACCCGAAAAAGGTCAGTTTCGTTGTAGGGGTGGGCCGCACCGGTCAAAAGAAAATGTTCATGATTCCATGACACCGGAAATTTCTCTATACCGGCCTAATTCGCCTAGAACACCGACTTGTTTGCCTTCACTTATAATTTGAAGAAGCACTTTTTGAAGGAGCTGCCTTCAGACTTGGATGACTCAGTGAAGGCTTCCAATTGACAATCTTTGATTCACCACGGAGAGTGATAAAGCTTAGATTGCCATCAGGGTTGGCTTGGCATACCACACGAAAATAGCCAAAAAAAACCAATGCCACCATGGGTATGAAGTGAAAGTACTCCCCAAGTACTTCAAGGCTACACACTAACCCCCACCTATTCTGATGTAGCTGGGTGGAAGTACACTCAAGATACCGGAGGACCCCCATTTCAAACTCAGCTAAGGGGGATCATACCTCAAGCTTTGTGAATAAGATCTCATACGTGTATATATATATATATATATATATATGAATCTTTCGTCAGGCGGCGTTTGGTAGACACGTTCTGTGATGCGAGGATGAAGGGCAATGTATTGTTCCTTATACTTGTCCTTGGAGTAAAGGGGACACCAGAAGTCCATCTTCCCCCATTGGCTTTAGCATACCTGTGACACCCCAAAAATAGAGGTAAATTTTTTGTGATTTTATTATTATTAATCTATGAAACATGTGAGTGGTGAAGCCATTTATCAATTACCCTGGATCTATCAGAGACCTATCTCATATATGAAGATATGAGAAGGTAAGTTAAAGAAATTAACTCTTAAGAAATCCATAATTAATAATAACGGAAGTGTCTTTAGTAAAATAATATTATGGAGTTAAATTCTTAAGAGATCACTCATTTGAAATTAAGAAGCCAAGGTTATCCCAAAGTGTTCATAAAGTAGGATGGAATCATGGATTAATATGAAGAAAATGGAAATAACATGTTTAAAGCATTTTGGGAGAATCAGGTCCCCCTCGCTCAAGCGAAATCCCAATTCGCTTGAGCGAGCTTCGCATAGCACGCTTAGGCGAATCATAAAATGCTGAGCGAAAGAAGAAAATGAAGATTCAGGGGTCACTTCGCTCAAGCGAACCCCAACTCGCTTGAGCGAGTATTGCAATCCTCGCTTGGGCGAAGCCAGCGAGCGTAAGGCGAAAAACGCCCAGAACCCACTCCACGCTCACTCGCTCGGGCGAAACCATCCCCGCCTAAGCGAGATTACTCCCGAGAGTAATTTCCTGATAAACCCGAGAGCAAAACCTGAGACCAAAACCCTCTCGCTTGGGCGAATGCCCAGCTCGCCTGAGCGAACACCAACCAAAATCCAAACTCTGATTCTAATGTAATTTTGCTTGGGCGACTTGCACATCCGCTTGAGCGAAAATGGAATAATAGCCCAACACTGATGCTGGGACGATCTCGCTTGAGCGAGTCCCATTCTCGCCTAAGCGAGAATCATCCAGAATCCAAAAATTGATACAGGGGCATTCTTGCTTGAGCGAGAAGCCCTCTCGCCTGAGCGAGTTTGACAGAAAAATAGGGGAAATACAGAAATCACCCAACTCTCTACACCAAAACTCATTCTAGTCAATTTTACTCAATTTCAACACTTCATACTTATTATATTACATGTTTAAAACATATTCAAATTGATCTTACCTGTAAATTTCCATTACAACTCATTTAAGGTATAAAGATCAACTCAATCATCCTTATGCTTCACACAGTTTATATTCCAAATATAACTTCATTTATTCATCAAGTTTTCGGAGAGTTTTATCAGTCATTCATTCTTAGGGTCATGATTGAAAATGAGTCATAGACAAGGATCTCATTTTCTTCCATGACCTACCAACAACATCATTGTAAATATATAAGTATATCCATCATTCATACAATTATCCCTTCTAAATCCAAACTACACCAACCGTATATTGTACTATATACATTATATCCATCCCACACATCTAGGTAAACCAAAATATTGTCGGCCAAGGGATTCTTTACCAAAAAGGGGCCTCCTTCACACTCCTCCTCCACAATAGCTCCAAAGCAATACCTACAACACAGGAGCTAAAAAGATATACCACAGGGAGAGTGAGTATACTTTCTCAATGACGAAAATCCAATAAATAGAACAATATATGCATGAATGCAATACAACTATCTCCTTCCCAAGAGGAGTTTATTTAATATCAATTAATCAATCAACAATTTTTCATTCCAATACAATTATTCCCTGATTCTCTCAAAATTATATCAATCAATTCACCATCACAATTGAGTAATTTAAAAGGGAGTTTCCATTCATATCTCATAATCAAGGTATCACACTATACCATGCTTTCAAACTGATGCACATGTTAATATCATGAAAATGCATATGCACGGATCCGATTTCATTTCCTCAGGTGATCGCAACCACCATATCATATACTCATTCTCAATGGTTTCCCGCCTCGCAAGGGGTACTCCCTCTGGCAACCTCGCAAGGTGCTTCTCGTGATCGCAACCACGTTCAATATTTCATATAGGTTTCCCTCCTCGCAAGGGGTACTCCCACCTCATGATCGCAACCATGGGCATTCAATCTCATTGGTCCCCCAGGGCCTTTCATTTCAATACCAGGTGATCGCAACCACCGGTCTAATAATCATAGGAACTCGCAAGCCCTTTTTCATTTCCATCATCAAGTGATCGCAACCACTTATCAACATCATCATGATATGCATGTCATGCCATGTATACAAAAATGCTCATGCATGCCTCAAGCTCATTTAGATTATCTTACCCTCTCATCTAGGGTATATTCATTTTCAACCACACAATTTTCCACCAATTCATACACAAGTGTCAATTCTCGTATCCAAGAAACATTCCAACCAAAGATTTTAGGCACTTATCATGTCTTATATGAAATCAATAATACATCAACGCATAATAAGCCATTCATAGCCTCTTTTAGGCTTCATCATATAAACATTCATTTTAAACACCATACACAATTCTCATCATCATACACAATTCATTTCACTTACACATAATATCACCTTTATTTAAGAAAACATGTCATACTACATTAATACATACATTATCATCCCAATTCTCATGCATTTAAAAAATACACCACTCTCCTACCTCAAGAGAAGTAGACCTTTGGGGTTGATGTTCCTGCTTCACCAATATTGCTAAGCCCTACACCAATCATTTATAGGGCCACATCAATTATTTATTCAAACACCAATTCAATATATATATACATAGGTGTACACATGATTCTTATCATGTGAAAACTATTTACCAATTTCATTCGGTTGCCTACTTAGGCTTCGGGAATTCCTTTCCTTAAATTACAATCCCTTAGTATCAAAGGCTACAACCTAATTATTAGGTTATTCCATCTAGTAAGATCTCCACCAACACCTTGGTGAGTTTCCCACCTATTATGACTTCAAATCAACTTTATCATCATTTAATGTATCCACCACATCACTTATAATATTCTTCCCATCTACAAATGTTAACTTTTTCAATATTTTACTTTTCCTCCTAAAATTCAAGTTTAAGGTTTTCACCAACCCACCAACCTTCATAAATGCTCATATACCTCCTTCTTTTCCCACCATAGTTATAACTACCTCATTAATCACTCATAAGCTTGTATTTATGTCAACTTATCTTTAGATTTCCACTTTTGAACTTTCCTCAACATTTCTCATACATTTATTGTGTTCTAACACCAAAACTTCAACTAATCTTCAACTTTATACTTATATACATGGAAAATGGTCATAATCTTACCTCAAGAGAAGAAAAGAGTGAGTTTGCAAAAGATGAAGAGGTTCATACGAATTTGAGGAGGAAGGAGGAGGAAATACTTTAGTTTCCAAGCTTTCTTGAAGTCTCTAAAGGTGATTAATGGAGAAAGAAGAGATATATCCTTTTAATTTAGAATTCAAGAGCAAGAGGAAGGTGAATTATGAAGAAGAAAAAGAGATATGAAGAAGATAAGAAGAAAAGTGTCTACGTGAGGGAGAAAGAGTGAAACCGCCTTTTGAATGGGAAAAATGGGAATTTAATATTTAAATTATTAATCCTTCATTAACTCTTCCATTTTTAAACAAACAGGTTCGCCGTTCGGGCCCAAAACATATTCTAAAAATTATTCCGAATATAAATTCGGAATCCCAATAACATTATCTACGGCCCTGACCAACGGCATCTCAATTGGAGATACTTGGTCCGACACCTATATTTTATCCGGGTCAGTTTTCAGCTCATCTGACCACCATAATTCACCAGCAGTTTCGAAAGGCCTTGTTTAAGTCATTTCAAGAATTTTGGGATATTTATTAGCCCAAAGTTAATTATCCAACATTTATTTTCCTAATTTATCTTCCTATTTTAAAAATTCGGGGTGTTACAATACCGAGACGGTATCCCTGATTTCCCGTTGCACCCAAACATAAGGGTTGCCGGAAAACCGCTCTGTCCAGTCTATTCCATGGGTGATCACGATGGAGCACCCCAGCTGAGTCACGATAATTTCATGTTCTCTTTCTTCCTTAGCCATTTTACCCACCACTTGTTTAAGTCCACCTACATATTTGTAAAAGCAAACATCGTCAACAGTGTAAAGATCATAGTTATCTTCATCCGAGTAGGGGTTTCTCCCAAACAAGTACTGTCGTCATTGCCTTGTTCATCCTCGTCTAGAACTTTCAGGCTTTGGCCTTTGATGCCTGACAGAGATTCTCCCCCATGATGTGCCGCAGAACCTCCATTGGCCCTCATTTATCAACTCTTCCAAGGAATAGTAACCATGAAAACAAGAAAAACAGTGTAGAGGAAATGAAACAGAGTAAGGGTTGGGGGCACTACCTGAAGTTTTGGAAAGTCCTAGGTTTTCTAGAAACTACTCATGAACACTTCTTCTTTTTTAGATTTCCTAAGGCTTAGAAGTCTCTTAAAAAATTTGGTAGAGTTTTGGTATGTAGAAACAGCAAAGTGTGGTTTCTACTCGCAGAGTCACCTCTTATAGACGTGGCTAGGAGGCAACTAGTACGACGTCGTTTTACGTATTTGAATTTTTGGGTCGAGTCTCTTCAATTTCCAAGGCTCTGTCCAAAAGTAACCGCCAATTTGAATAAAGAAAGCTAACTGTCGTGTATGGTTAGAAATAAAGGCGCATAATTGGCGCAGCTCACTACTCACGAAACATTACGTTTTACAAGAATAATAAATGAGTTACTGTTGTGGATACAGGACAAGCAAATAGAACTTTTTCTAAGTTAAGTAAGTTATCCACGTCCATAATAGGTACCTTGGTCAAAGGACTATAGCTCATTGAAGCAACCGACATAGTCACTTCAACAAACTAGGGGGCAAATGATCCGGTCCCGATATCGGTCCCTGGACTTAATGGTAATTTAACTAAAATCCGTTGTCAATGACTGGTGTCATGTAATATCTAGTGTGAGTCATTTTCTAAAACATCGGACCTCTTGAATCACATGCAGGATCTCTAAACCAACCCCGGTGTGAGACATTTTCTCAACATCGGAGGGTCACGGTTGATCTATCCCTCAACATGTTGAACAAGTAACCAACAAAGTGACTGATTGGTAGGTTGAGTTGTTTGGTCACGTCCTTTTCATGTGTCAGTCTTTCTGCAGGAAATCAGAAAAGTACTAACACTATATACGGAAAGCTTGGTGAACAATGAGACGTTTCCAGTACCTCCAGGTATAAATTCTCATGCATCAACGTAACAAAGGTAGAACATTCTCTCTAAACTTACGCTTGAGCTCTGAAATTCCTTTGAACTCTCACTAACTTGAGCGTCGAAGTATCCTTACAGGTGACACCCCCTTTCGCCCCACAACGCATAAGGCTAGTGCTGTTGGTCAAAGAAATCACTCCAAAACCTTTATTCCTTAGTAGAATAGAGGATATAATACCGGATCCCTACTGGACGGATGTAAAACTCATACCTGAAACACCATTTTAAGAACTGTCGCGAAATCGGATCTTATACCCCGACTTAAACCAGTTCACTTATAATCAAGACGTGAGAAGTATTTAAAACACATAACTTTTACCCTAGTGCCAAAGGATTCCAATAATGGGATCTAAAGGCATACAAAACACAAAAATTACATTACATATACATAGTTAAATTATTGTTACAACCACTTATCTTTTTAAATAAATTTTAAATTAGACCATTAATTTTTTTAAATCAGCTAAGTCATTTATCATTTTAAAATGTTCTAGTTAGATTTTTATCCAATTTTCATAAACTTTATTTACCAAGTCATGACATGATAGATAAACATCATACATGATTATATCCACATTTATGCAATACCATCATGTTAAATCTGTTGGTATAAACTCTCCTGACATGTATCAAATATGTATTGATTGAGAAGTACTTGACACATAGAATCACTAATGAATATTTAATATAAGAAAATCACTAATGAATATTTAATATAAGAAGTCCTATGTCAACAAAGTACATAGAATCACTAATAAACATTTAACATATGAAGTCCTATGTCAACAATATTTGACATGTAGAGTAATAACAGTCATTAACATTTGATACAAAATAATCGGTTTGGTAGGACTAATAACACGTCAAATCTTTATTAATCAGGTAAGGCAAACATGGATTAAGTGAACTTAATTAAAACATTTCAAAAAGATAGAAAACTAACTCAAAAAAATTAAAAGTTTAATTGAAATTGGTAATTTAACTTATGATATACAAGTAAATCAGCACAAAAGAAAAAAAACATCATTTCAAAATTAAATTATTTGAGACATCTCATTGTCCCTAATCACCACTTTCGAACCAAATGGCAACCAGTCCAACCTATGGGATCTAAGAA
The DNA here is from genome assembly GCA_037962975.1 of Clitoria ternatea. Lineage (NCBI taxonomy): Eukaryota > Viridiplantae > Streptophyta > Magnoliopsida > Fabales > Fabaceae > Clitoria > Clitoria ternatea. The sequence continues at coordinate 284,653,040 of CM075670.1, forward strand.
CCATAATAACTTGAATCTCCTAAAACTCAAATCAGATGGGCAATGGCACTGAGCAATCTAAAATTTTCTTTTGTACAGTCTAATCAAAAAATTGATAACAATGAAAGCCGAGGAATCATATCATATCAGTGTATATCTTAAATGCTACACAAGTAGAAAAGAGGGTCAACTGCTATACTCTGTTAATTAAATTATAACATGCTCCAGCAAAGCAACAAAACAAGCCATGCCAAGGTCTTGGGTATACTATCAGCAGAAGTGCAGCTCTTTCCCCACATTTCTGTAACCTGTCTCTGAATTTACCTTCTTGGGTTTGCTATTCTATGCCTCCGTCGTCTTCTAGACCTTCCTAACAGTAATCTGTGGAATCCACGTCCAGAGACAGCAGCAGAACCTGTAGGTGCAACACGCTGCAAACCAAAATGATCAATATCAAAGGAATCAGCAACACGGTTGGGATTATACCTAATGTTTGACAAAAAGCGGCCAGCTCTCCCCAAACCAAATGACCTCATTGAGAAGAAATCATCCTCCAAATACTCCTCATCAGAATCATAATCATCACTATAAAAGCCATGGTCATTTGGCTCTAGCACATAATCACCCAACACCATAGCCCCTGGTGTTGAAGATAAAATTGTGCTAATCACATCATTTCGTTCCCTTTCACACTCAAATCGCTTCCATTTTTCTTCCTTAACTGGGTCCACCTCCCGTGGTCGAGAAGAGGGATGCTTAGACCTAACATGCTTCTTAAGTTCCTTGTAACTCCCTATAAAAGAGCAATCATCTTGCATGCAGCCTCTTTTCTTGGCATTTAGAGACTTTCGTGCCACTTCAACCACTGTCCAACCTTTCACCTCTCGGCGACAAAGGGGGCAAAGGAGCTGAGGAACTTCTGTAATGTCATTTGGTTCACCTGCGCTTATATCAAAATTTGAATTGTCTGCTTCTGGCTGCAAATTCTGAACAGAAGTCGCTTTTGTGTACGCCTTTTTGTACTGCTCAAAACAGTTTGAATAGCGATGACTAGTAGCACACATGTATGGGCGACAACCCTTATCATAAGATGAACAAAGAAGAAGAATGGCATTGTGAGGGACCTCCATACAGACGGAGCATGTAGCATCTTCCCAATCTTTTTTTTCTGATGCTTTACGAAAGCTCTTCTTCACATTAACATCTTTCATATTTTTTCTTCCACAAGATAGAAGATTTGGTGTTGTCCTTTGACTTTGAGATTGGGCCTTGTACCGCACCTTACCAATTTTTGCCATTAACAAACTGAACCTGAAATTGACCAGAGAGAGAAATTCCAACAAGATATAATAATCATTTTAGACACAATAAATAAAATGTCTAACGTACACCTTTTATTGGATATCATTTATATGACATTGTACTAATTTTTAACATCAACATAAAAGCGCCCTTGCTACGATAATATTTTTAGCACCGAAAACAGAATACAATCAGTTATTCAATTATTCTCCAAAACTTTCGTAGTGTAATCAAAGATACTGGTAATTCAACCAAGATCACAATTATATACACCACATGTTTAAGTTAAGAAATAGAAATACAACATTATGTCATCTCAGCTCACAGCAACTAGCACTAATCATGTTATTCACAGCTAAACTGATAAAGGGCATAAGCCAAGGAAACTCTTCACATGCTCCTCACACATGTAAACACTAAACACACAACATAGTACCCGTCTGACATAAAACAATAAACAACAAACCTTCACCTTAAAGAAAATTGGCGAAAATTATAAACAGATTAGGAATTTGAAATTCAAGATCCATGACCCATAATATAACATGAAAAAAATTAATAAGTGCCATTACTAGCTAAGATTACAAATACAAATTAAATCAAAGGTATATAAAACCAATTCATCTAAATTATTGCTATTACATATCAGTTGAACATCCTATGGAATCTAAAACAAAACATAGAGTTAGATCAATGAATTCACCTAATATTTTCACGCCGTTTTAACTCTGATATGCATATATACAGCAGCACTACAGTTGCTTGTCAAGAATTATACCAAGTGTCCATTTGGAAATGCAACTTAATTAAGAGCCTATAAAATAAGTTCATCTTATATGGGTTTATACTATAAATTTAATCATAAAACTTATTGGAATAAGTTGAATACCCTTTGCAGAAAGTTTATGTACATCAGCACATACAAAACTATCACCTTATCGTATATAAATTCAGTAAGTAGTAACACACTTAATGATGAAAAAGATTAGGGTTCTGACAAAAAACTGTTCAAGATGTCTTGAGTATGTTTAGGCATTCATTCTTAACTTAGATGATAGCTAATGAACCAAAAGGGCCAAGAAAAGCCATGTGAATATAAAAGATGTAAATGAAACAAACTAAAAATTGTTTTGAAAAAAGGAATTGCAATCATAACTATTTTCCAGAGTTGTTAAAAAGCAGTTATAGTGGCGCTATATCACCTATAGCATTGTTTGTAGGTTTGGAAGAATCTGTGATTCCACGAAACAGGCTGCAATGGTGGTTGCAGGTATCACAGATGACAAAATAGTTTTAGGGATATTTTCTTAAGATATTGAATATTCACAATGAGTGCAGAACTGCACATTATAATCCTTCTGCAACGAGCAAGCTATAACAAAAGGAATTTATTCAGTCCAACACATATCAAATGACTAAAAAGGGATATGAAATCTAACAAGCGGTCTTGAAACAACCATGAGATATAAAATCACAAAGGCACAACATCAGTGACAAAACTTATTGCCTTCCAGACATGTCACCAATAAAACATGATCAAGGGAAATTCATAACACCCATTTGAAACATAAGTTGTGCCCTGTCATATCTGATTGCTACAATGAATAGTATTGTAAATAGAAGTACCAAAACAAAGTAGTACTGTAAATAGAGACATCAAAGCAAGCAGATAATAAGCAAAGGATTAGTAGCTGTCGCACACATTCTTAGTGCAATACTAGCATAAAAAATAAGCCATGTGTTCTCCATTCAATCTCAATGTCCACCGTTTTTTAAGTATAGTATCTCAAAAGTAAATGAAAGATTAAAATTGGTAAAGAATGACCAGTCAACATCAACAAAACTTTTGAAAGTTTTCCGGTGTACAAAATGTAACCACTTTCTCACTAATAATAGCATTCAGAAATGAAAGGACTGAATAAATCTTTAATCTGTTTATGATCAGTAAAAAAGTATTAAACAATCCAATCTATGTATGAGTCATATTAAACATCCATTAATCCATTTTTTATGCATGGATATCAATCCATCAAATTAGAAGTATATCATAACTCAAATATACTTATAAAACATAAAGTATAAATTGAATCATATAATTTGAAATCTGAAATATATTAAATTAGTTATTAATTTATCTATATATTCTTATTTGTTATATTTTATTTTGTCTTCAATCTCTATATTGAAATTCTTATTCATTATAAGTTGAAACAATCAAGACACATCATTTCAATCATTAATTTAATTATCCAATAATTAGTTCACCTAGAACTATAATTGGTGTATTGTTCACCACCCAACTCCAGCATATCTGGACAAATCATACCAAAATTTAATTGGACCAAAAAGAAAGAAACAAAGAAATATTTGAAATAAGTAGAGGCCAGGGTTATCTTTTTCAAAGGGGAAAAGTAAGAAAATAGGAATTAGAACAAGAATGATAGTACATCCCTGCATGCTTGGAAAAGTAAGAAGACTGTCTCAACAGTGTTTAAATGGAAATAATGGACTTGCTGTTTCACTTTTCAGCCCCAGAAAGTATCCAACAAAGCAGAAGTGTTGCTGGCACAATGCATTAAGAAATATTGTGGATTGTCTATTGACCCTGTAATAATTAATGGTGATTAAATCCATGCAATCTGTTAATTTTTATTGTTTATAATGGGATGGATTGGTGGGATTCATGTGTGGATGAATTGAACAGTTAGTGGATAAATGCATCTAATTGTCACCCATAGTTTAGTAACTGATAACAACATCACATCCAACAGATGCACAAACATGAAGCAATCCACCGAGTCCACAATGAAAGAGAGAGACAATACATCCTGTTTTTTATTTCTAATGACATGAAGGTGATCATTATCAAGACAACAAGATACCAAACTTTGAACCAGTATCAAAGAAAGAATAGAGTTTAAATACAGTGGAGTGTCAACATACTCTATAATAGATCAACAAGGGATAATTGAGTAACATATTATTTAATACAAAATATTACATTCGGAATTAAATAGTAAATATATTCATTCAAAATATCAATAAAATAATAAAAACTAAATCAAAACAAAATTCTGATTGTTGCCCATCTTTCTCTACACTTTCACTCTCTGTTTTATCTTTTACTTGTATATTCCAGTAAAACATGATGTTTATTAATTTATGTCTAAAAGTAAGAAGCAAATAATTGAATAAGGTATTTTTGTTGAAGGATAAGGAAGGTGTGAGAACAAAGAGAAAAAAGATTGGGGTTTTACTGGTTTAGTAGAACTCAACACTGAGTTTAAATCACTACAATAGTAACTTTTATTGGAATAAAATACAATGGTTGCTTCAGAAATGCAAAAATGTTTTATTTCTCAATATAAATTACCACTTTTAGTGGTTTGATTTTAAACTTATTCCTAAAGGCTTAGGTTAACAAAAGCTATTTTTATTTATTATTAATGTAATAATTTAAAATAACACACGCACACATATATATACATGTTACTCTATTATTCATCATTGATCTATCGCACCGGTGTAGTTAAACTCGAAAGAACAATCTATTAATTATTGTCAACACCTCCCCCGGATTTGCTTACAAAAGAAAAAAAAAATACTAAGGAAGCACACACATACAACAATATCCAAGTGACACGCATAGAAACAAGACATTAGCCACAGAACAGAACTTAAAGGAAATATCCAAATTTCAAAACACTGGAATTCTTTATATTTCGGGTTCATCTAACTAGAAACAATTTTAAGTTTTAAAGATACATCTATGCACAGAATTCTCAAACTTATAATAAAAGATAATTCAATAACATGTCACAGCTACGGAATTCAAGATGACAAGTCTGAGGAATGCTGATATAATTCACAAATCAATTTATCATCGGGCAAAATTAAAATTTTCAAAAAGTACGTGCAGAAGCAAATTAGTGCGGAGATTTAGATGATAAATGAAGAATAAAAGAAACATAGATGAGATCAAGTAAATCGGAAAACCCTTACAGTCAAATCGAGAAGAAGGAATACCTGGGAGTGGAAGTGTGTTTGGAAGGGAATCGGACGAAGCGCAGGATCTTCGCGCTCACGTTTTCCAAAATCCCAAAAGCTGGCAGAGGTGACGTGTTCCAGTACTGCAACACCTAACCTACGAAATGTCGCATCCTTCTTCTTCTAATGAACAGGCTAGTGTCCGGCAATAAATAAGGCCTCATGAGCCTATTTCAAATTTTGCTATACTGGACCCCATTACCCATCCTCAGGCCCATCGTTGCTTCTTCATTGTGGGTTTGCTTTCAGAACTTTTTTGTTCAATTTCCGCTAGGTTCTACCAGGCGCAAAAGTATATTTTTTGGTAACAAAAAGAAAGTAGATTGTACTAGTAGATAATAGATTATTGTCCGTAAAAGAATTGAACAATTATTAATTTTTTAATAGTTTATATAAGATAAATATATTAACTATTTATAGTGTATATGCTATTTTTATAAATATTTGAAGGCCGTTTGAGAACTGTTTCTGGAATAGTTTTTATATTTTTAAAAACTAAAAAACGGTATGATAATTTATTGTTCATCAAGCGTTTTGAAAGTTTTAAAAATAGTAAATTGTTTTTAAAAATTATAAAATCATAAAACATATTTGAAAAATTTTCAAGGACTTGTTTGGTGAATAAGATAAAGGGGTTAAGATATCATATCCTATTATTATCTTATGTTTGATGAACTAATAAGATACTATATCATAAGAGCTACCATGTGTATTTTATCATATTATTCTTTTGTAATTTCTATTTTAGAGTTGTGTTAGGTTAGGAATGCATAGGATAGGATTATGAATAAGTAAGATACCACCACCACCATCATCTTGATGTACATTGAACTCAAGATAGATAAGATCATATGCTGCTCTTATCATATATTAGTTTTATTTTATTCTATCATTTCATTTCTTATTTTACCCACCAAATCAAATGGGTCAAATAGCTATTTAAAAAACTTTTTTATCAACTACAAGTGCCCTTTATTTGAAATAATCTTGTTCAAGTCAAAAACATCTACAATGGTGAAACACTTTAAAAACCTTATTCTCGTAAATCCAATTGAAAAGAATTTTAATTTTTAAAATATTGTAGAAAGATTATCAAATCTAAACCTGTCATGCAAGACCGACATCCCACATATTATTGATATTGACTTTCAACACCACGCATGAGACTCCTAACCTAACACTAGTATAAGTCATTCTATCAGTACCGAAAGGTTAAAGTTGACTTATGCAATCGCGTGTTGAGAAAGTAACTTGTAAAGTGACTAATAGAAAGATACAGCGGTAGGTAGTGTCAGTGTTATGTGTTAACCTTTCTGCAATGATCAAAATCGCACTGACATTTTATACGATAAACTCACATACTCAAAACGACTCACCCGCTGCTCCAAGGTATAAAAACTTGAGAATCAATGAAAGAAAGGTAGAATATTCTTACTACAAACTTATGCTCAAGCTCTTTTATTCTCTCTGAATATCCTACTAACTTGAGCGTCGGAGTGTCCTTGCATGTGACACTCCTTTCTCTCCACAACGCGTGAGGTTGGTGGTACTACACTCGTGGAAACACTCCAAGATTCTTATTTCTCCAACTAGACCCGTGTAAAACACACACAAGAAAAGCATTGTCCGAGAGCTGGTTACTACGTTGGATCTTGCACCCCGACCTAGACCGATTCAAATATTATATTGGATTTAGTAAATATTTAAATATGTTTGTATCTTAACAACAACAAAAATCATATCACTTTATAACTACAGAAGTTGGTACCCTTGGCCTAAAACCTCAAAGTAAGTACTTGAATCCGTCACCATTTAGCCGTCTCTGGTAGTCGTTAAAGTTTTCTTCTTAATATTACATTAAAGACGAATACACGGGGTGTGGGTTAATTACTCAAATAAATATAATATAATTTGACAGCCATACACATTATACACACAAATTTCAAGAGTCATAACACACTAGTAAACCATAAATGAATTATAATTTTCCATGAATTAATAATATATTCATTCATAGTATTCTCAATCTTGACTCGAAAGCATATTTCTACCATTCTCAACCATTGGTCTTCTTACCGAGATGTCCAGAGACGATGCAAGAGCTAGGATAAACTCACCATAGTATTACGGGAACATATCAGAAGAGGGAGGGGGGAAGATACATAGAACCATGATAGATCTCTGGTTCCAAGAAGGAATAAAACATTAACCTGAAACAGATCAATATTTACCCCGTTAAATGAAGTGGATTACATAAATTAAACACATCATTGCAATAAGCACAAAGACCAAACTATTAGAGATCATTCAAAAAGCGGGAAGCATCAAAAATGGAGGTAAAAAAAGAAGTGATTTATACGGCTCCTGTAAAATATTCTCTCCCCCTTCGACAACTATTATCGCTTATTTTTCACACGGATTATTAAATATGCAGTTTTATAAGTTAACATAGACTAAAATACCTTTATTTAATTCTATTGTTTTGTTAATAATAAATAATGTCTCAACTTTCTTAGTCTTGTTTATTGATCAAATGAAATATAATAGAAAAGAGATATATAAATTAAAAAAATACAATTAAAAAGTATAAATTAATTACACATTAAACTCCTAAATTACAATACTTTTGAAAAAGAAAACTAAAACAACAATCGAAACAAATATAAATGAAGGAAAATAATGGCGTGCTAATAAATAAATAATATGTACAAACATAAAAGTCTCACTACTACTGTGCGTTAAGCCCTTCGGGCGGGGGGGCGCATTGATATTTCACCTTTGTTACAGCGGACAAATCATCGCTGACAAATTAATTAGATACACAGATTGGGCATAATTCACCAATAAGACATTGCCAAGTCGATAACTCAGTTCTCTCCGGAGCGCCATACCACGTGTTAGATCCAAAGCAGTGCTTAAAAATCTACGGTTTTTCTGACAAGTACCCCATAAGCCCATTTTAAACAATATAAAATTGGAAATGTTTTTTTATTGGAAATTGTGTATAATATAATTTTGTATTGATTTTGATACAAATCAAACACAATTTTCAATAAAACATTTTCACTTTTATACTGTTTAAAATGTATCTTGAAGCATTCTTTAGAAAAACCAAAAACTCAATACCCAAAAATCAATTACAGGCAAGCTAACTCTCAATGCCACAACGTGAGCATATCATCAACTGCTGCAGCGATGGACCCAAAACCAACTCCCGCACCTTCAAGACTGAACATTTGAAAATGTTACATGCAATGAAGAACAGACCTGTCATCAAGAGTAATTGAAATATAGCGAATCAAATAAGCCACTGACAGTGATGAATACAAGTATACAACTCATGCTACAATGATTTGCGTAAATGGACGCAAACAATATAGTTTGTCATTTGAGAGAATGCCACCACAGACACACAGGTGAGCAACAACTTCACCGTTCTTCCTTTTTCTTACTTCGGCTATGCTTGCATAAACATTTGCTCCCAAATAAGAAAGAAACCACGCTAAACTGACATTTCAATATTCAAGCACCTTAAGTTTATGTCCAACCAAAATTATGTCATGACTCGTGAGTTATAAAAGAAAATACTTGGAAGGATGGACCACTATGAAAACAGTTTTTAGGTATAAATTCCGGTGTCATGATAAATTGAGAAACACAGAATGGTGAAGTGAGATAGTATGCAACATAATCTTTACCTCCATTATGTTTCATAGATGAAGTTGGTACACTTTAACCCTTTCGACCATGAAGATGAGGAAATGAAGAACCAGAGGACTGGGAAAGTGGCCTTTGGACAAATGGATGGTCTAGAAGTTGAGCAGCAGTGGGACGATCATTTGGATTAACCTCAAGGCACCGCAAGATAAAATCCCGTGCATCTCTTGAAACATAGTCAGGAATAGGCGGTCGCTCATCTTTTCCAATTCGAAACAATGCCTGCATCTGTTGTTAGGAGAGATTAATTAAAACACTAGAGTCAAAACAAGCAGTAATGCAATTTCCACGATCATAGACATATTTAGTGACAAATATATTCACTATATATATAAGAATCATCAACCAACATTCCTACCTAACACAAAATGCAGGACACTGAACAACAAAATCCATAAGTTAATTTACAAAATAAATGGCAGGAACATTGAGAATTTGGATTAGAAGGGTCACTTGAATGGTTTAAAAATTAACTGGCTGCAAATGTAAAATCATTTGTGAAGGCAATTGCATGAAACCTCAAAAAAGATTGAGTGGAGTTAAAATCAGAACCGAGAAGCTCCCCCATGGACCGGAAAACAAAACCGTGATCCACCCTAACTATGAGTTGCCAATGGTAACAGAAGTTAAATAGAAATTACATGACACATACACATTCCAAATTTGAGTATGGAATTTGGCGTGTTAACATCTCTAGTACAGTGCATCCCAGACTCCACATATCAGCTGGAAGCCCATAACCTTGGTTCTTTCCTTTTACAACCTGCATATTCCAGATTAAGAATCAAGACTATGCTATCTAAAAATCACCAGTATGAAAAGATGAAACACCCAAAATGGAGAGAATTTCAGAAAGTTTAAGGTATGTTCAAAAGCAAAGGTATGTTTCTTTCTATACAAGAAACGGTAATGAATTCTTGAAACAAAATAAGTATCACCAGATTCACCACTATTAAACAAAGAAAAAGAGACAAGTACAAATTCAAAACGTATGTTCTCTAATAACCCCATTAAAAAGGTGTAACATGACCTAGCATTGCAACATTGATTTTCATCGGGTTGTAACTTGTAATAATTTTCTTGGCTACTATGTGGGATCACCACCAACTTAATTGATAAGCATAAGTATTTATAATTTTATATCAGTAGCATGTCAGATGCATACAGTTCATAACTGTATTAAAAAAGTACCTGAGCAAAAAGCAAAGGAGAAAAACACAAACATCCAAATAAAATGCTACAATTTTTCATAAAATTACAAAAAATACCATTGTTTGAGCAGGAACTGATATTCCCAGGAGTGGCACATATCAAACATGTTTGAGAGTTTTAATAAAACTACCGATGATGTTTCAATTTCATTTTATAAGTGTTAAAAGTCCACAGCTGAAGAAGAGCAGAGACTCAAGCTAGAGTCTTGCATCTAGCCATAACTAATTACTGTTAAAGAAATTATTTAAAAGTTGAAACCATGTACACTCCATTAAAAAATTTCAATGAAAGAACTGGTATTCCGTATTTCTATTCAGAAGTTAAGATCGAAGGCAAACCTCGGGAGCCATCCAGAATGCAGTCCCCTTGCATGATTTAACATCATTCAATTTGATCGCCTGAAAAACAATTTATAAAGCAATATCAGAAAATGGAAATGATGAGGAATTTAACATTGTTCAAACATTATAATTATAACTGAAGATATTATAGAAATCAATAAATATTAGATCACGAAGCATGAACAAAGGAAGGTGGAATACCTTTGCCAATCCAAAATCTGCAAGCTTGACAGATCCACTTGCATGCACCAATATATTTGCACATTTAATATCCCTTAAATTGGGGAAGACGTAAATAGAATTAGATTATATTTATAAAGGTTGCTTCATCCTAATTACATAAGTGATACAGAAATACAGAAAAGATATGAAAGCAGTCATGATACTACCCTTCAAATTTTCCAAAACTGAAAATTCTCACATGCATTGAAAGTGTTAACTGTTCAACCTGACCTAAGTCTGCTATGATCAACATGATTTTCCCTTTTAATCACTATAAATTAGAAATTTCACATTTGAAGTGAAATTTCCCCCAAGAGTGCCAAATAACAAGAGGAGAAGGTAAAACAAATACCACAAAAGTTATTAACAAGAATATATTGCAATTATGAGACAGTAAGCTTAAGAAAAAGTTCTTTTGAAGCAAGGAAAGTAAGAACCATGGACAAGACTCATGCCAGCATTGTTCTAGAAAACTAATCCATACCATATGATTTAAGACTGGGATTACCACAGAAAAGCAGTAGTCATATGTATGTAAAGGAAAGCAAGTAAAGATTAAAAAAAGAAAACAAATCTGGATCACCTGTGAACCACATTTCGATCATGAAGATACTTCAAACCATGCAGAATTTGTCTTGTATAGACAGATACTTGAGAATCTCGAAGAGTATATCTCTGATAGAGGCTTCTAAGGGAACCTTTGGTTACAAGCTCAATAAAGATATAAAGCTTCGATTCATCCTGCATAAACATCAAGCAGAGTGTAAAGTACAAATCTTAGTTTCCTAAGCTTACTCTGTTAGATGTGATAATATAGATACGAAACTGCCCCCCAAAATGAAAATGCTGAAAATGATAATAGCAAGAGACTAAGATACTGCAAAATAGTTTATTTTCAGGTGTTCTGAAAGTTTACATTATTAGTTATTGCAATCTTGGGAAAACTTTGTCATACAAACAATAGACTACATTCATGGCTCGTCACCTTATTGTGCATCATCTCTTAATGAAGTACAAACATTCCACTTGTATTGAAAACATTGTAAAAAGTTTGAGATGTGTAAACCATTGACATAATCTGTAATGATCTCTTCCAACACAGATTTAACAATGGTAAACAAGAAAATATCAAACAAACATTAAAAAGAAAAGCTAGGACAAGAAAGTACCATTTCTGTGCCATAGTATTGAACAATATTTTCATGTTCAAACTGACTCAAAAGTGCAATTTCCTGGGAGAGAAGACAACGGAAAATGTGAGAAAATATAGTCGTAAAACATGAAGGAAAGTAACTTCTCATATAATTGATATCCTATTGCACAAGATAGCATGACTTTTACATTAGAAAACTTCCTTTGTACTTTTCATCGAAGAATGTACATTATTGTAAAGTATGGAGAAAAGATGTTATAAAGCAAAAAGATGTAAGCCTGTCACCTGCTCTAGTTGATAGACACTCTGCTTTCCTTGAGTCCCTTGATCAAGCAGTGAAACTTCTTTTACAGCGAAAAAGGTTCCATCGCTACATTGAGTCAGAATAAAAAAAACAAGTTGGTAACTTTCAGTTGCATGACATAAAATAGATGACTAAAACATCAGTTTATACAGAAAATTTCCAAAAGAAGTCACAGTTTGAAAGGAAAATATCCAATCCTAACCCATTCCCTATTCTAAGCAGCTTAGGAGGATACTAAATTAGAAATGATCTTTTAGAGTATTTTGGATTTCACAAAAATCTGAAATTGAACAGCAATTACAATACCCTTGCCCTTGCAAAATATAGCTCCCTCATCTCATTAATATTTCTACAGTTCTAATGATCAATAACATATGACAAAGTCTTACTATCTCTTCTTTCCCTGGAGTACCATATCTAACATGCAGTGGCTAAATGAACAACCTAACTTACTAATCAACTAAGGGGGGACCCGAGTGTAAGGAAGGGTTAGCCTTTTCATAATGGTAAGGTTGATATCTTATGACCTGAAAGTCACAGTTCTGCTACAGGGGTAAGTCTGACATTCAATCTGCCCTTCCCAGAGTTCAATAGGCGGGAACCCCGTGCACTAGGTCATCACGCTTTACCAGTGCAATAAAGTTCAAATAGATTGCCTAATCAGGATGAACAACAGAACACTTGCAGGATTGCATTTCAGAAATCACCTTTATCAATAAAAGGCTAATAGTCAAATCAAACGAACATTTTCAAGAATCTCACATTCACATGTTATAATATTTTACAAAAGCATTCCCGTAAAACTAATATTCCCTATAAAGTTTCTTTTAAGAGAGAATAAACAAATTGATCCCACATAAATGATTGTTGTAACCGGTATAAAAGGGTCTAAGGACCAATATGGTAACCAAATTCATATTTAGAGGACTTATTTGATGACTATTATTTTTGAGACATCTAGTTAAGAACCGGTCTATCTTTTTGGAGGACCAATTTGAAGATTTTCTCTTTCTTTTTTTAATTATGTTTTCTCAATGTTTCCTGACAAAGCATTCCCATGAGACTCTTATAGCTCGTTTGGTTTGACCAACCTAAAAAAAATCCTACAACTCTGTTTCCCCAACTACAAACCAAACAAGCACTTAGATTCTCAAGCAAGTGAAAAGGTTTTAATTATACTCAAAAATGTCCAGATGAACTATGTAAATATACAAACATATTCATAGCACTTTAGAAATCATGTTTCTCGGGTAACATAATTTCTATTAATGAAAAAACATTCCATGTACGGGCTACTTCAGGAAGAAGAAAAACATTATAACAAAGAACCTCCAAAGGGGGGGAGCAAGCAACGCGACACACATGCTTAAGTAAAACTATAAAAGGTGAAAGCCACTCATAATACTCGTTCAATTAATAATATAAATAATTAAATATTGAAGGACAATAATAATGGCAGACCAAGCAATGGAAAGTGAACGGGATCTGATTACACTTACTCAGAAATTCCTTCGTAGACGGATCCAAACGAGCCACCTCCCAAAAACTCACCCTTCTGCCAGGTGCCGGCGGTAATAATACGCTTGATTCTCCCATTAGGAGATATATTATTGGACCTAGGGTCTGTGGTACTGCTAGAAGAATCATCTTCGTTTGACGTGGAAAACGAACACGATTCCGAAAGCCCAGAAACAATCTCCGCGATTCTAGCTGCATTATCCACCTCCTCTTCTCTCTTCGGATTCTCCTTACCAACTTCTTCCCCTTCTTCCTTTTCTCTCCCTTCTTCCCTCACATCCTCTGAATGGTTCAACGCCGCTCCTTCTTCCCCTTGCGGTGCCAAATCCCTGAAAAGGTCCCAAGTAGAACACGCGTTATCAACCACCTGAACCCTAACTCCTGGCGGCGGTTTAAGCATCGGAGGACGGATTCCCTTAATACCCCCACCACCGCCACCGCCACCACTTTCAGTGCGGCACTCAACGTCCCTAACCCTAACCCTATCTTCATATTTCTCACTCAATTCATCTTGGTCTGCTGATTTAAATTCCTCGATTATCTTCGGTTCTTGTTCTTGTTCTTCGTGTTGTTGTTGCTGTTGTTCGTCCTCCTCTTGAATATCGAACTTGTCGAGCTTCAACCTGGGAAGAATATCGGAAGAGCATCGGAACTTATCCTCCCATTGGGCGGCGGGAATAGCGAAGTCTTCGGGTCCGGAGAGGCCCAAGCTCTGGCAGATTCGATCTAACTCGCCCTCGACGCCTTCAATTCGGAAGCTGGTGCGGTCGTAGAACTCCATGGAGCGAGTGTACAGGGAGCCGGAGGAGTCGTCGAGGGAGGAGGAGGAGGATCCGGCGTCGTATTCGAAGTACTTGAGGGCATTGCGGCGCTCGAGCTTGGGTTTCCTTCGGGGGTTCTTGCGATCCATGGTGGAGGTGTGTTTGGAGTGGTCAAAAATCCGAGTTAGGCGATGCATGGAGGAGAAGCGAATCTAAATCCATGTAAATGATAATTCATGAGCAGGTTTATACGCTACGGTTGCTCTCTCTTCCTATTATCAGGTGAGAAATGAAATCCACGAGAGAGGAAGGTAAACGGAGCTGAAATGGCAAATGATGAAAGACTGCACTCATACATACACGACTGGTAAACGCCGTTGAACTGGAAGCAGAAAACGCGGTGCCACATCGACGACTAACGCGTGACTTGGATTGCTCACTGGAATTGTTCTTTTTTATATATTTTTCTCTTATCAATAGCAACTCACGTACTTGTAAAACTATCAGATGGGATTGGTTTTTTTTTCTAAATTACTATTCTGGTACTGTGTAAATTTTAGTTTGCTCCTGGGGGTTTAAGAACCTTTAATTTATTCCTACATACTTTATAAAAGTATATATTTAAAAACTTTCAGTTCAGTTTTATATATTTTTTAATAATTTCAAGTTAGTCTTTTTCACAACAAAATAAAGTTGCGCAAATAAAAGTTATAAATATGGCAAAAGCGGTGTTTAGTTATTGTTAATAATGTGTTATTTATGAAATGACATCGTTATGTTATTTTAAAAGGAGAAAACATAATTTTCGTTTATTAGTTGATGTTAATAGGAAGGTTGAGGATTTTAGTGTGAATATGAAGTTAATTAAGTTAGTTTCTAACGATTTTTTAAATACATGAAATTATACAAATGAAGTAATGTTGATGGATTCAGGTGATAAGAATTTGTTTATGTATTTGTCATTAACATTGACGTATGAGTAGGAAATATATTAGTTTTAATAGTTTTGTGAACGACTATCTCAAATTTGTTTTAAACAATGCAAAGTTAAACTAAATTCACTAACAAAAGTAAATAGCTAAATTGAAACTTTTTAAATATATAAGATTAAACTGAAATTATTAACAAATGTAGAAGGATTAAATTGTAATTTTTTAATCATACAAGAGCGAATTAAAACTTTCCTAAAATGTACATGACAAATGTGCTAGTCTATTTTTTTATGTGTTTAGATAGTGTCTAAACTAAACTAAAGAACATGTTTGGTAGCTCAATTGCACTAGTGAAATTACATTGAGGATACGTTACAATGGTGGTCAATTAAACTTGCATGTTGTTCCATGTATCATCTAACTCTTTATCAAATCTTTTTATTAACTCAACTATTTATCCAACTTTTTTTTATTAATGGACCAAAAAGTTACTTCTAGTCAATCACCTTTTAGTAACCCAAGAAGGAATCCAATAAAAACTAAACATTGTATACTCGATAGTGATAAGGATATGTTTAGTAAAACTAACAGCAAAACTAACCGAAAGTTAACTAAAAACTAAAAATTGAAAATTAAAAACCGATAAACTAATTGTTTATGTAAAAATGTTTGATAAAACTAATTATTTCAGTAACTAATAAATATATGATAATATAAAAGTTCAATATAGTATGTTTTTTAAAATCTATCAAAAAGTAACATTGTTAAACTTAATTTCACATGATAAAAAAAGGCAATTCAAAAACGTCATTCTTAATCAATTTATTGAGAAAATGATAATTATAGCAAAAATAATTATAATAAAACAACCGTGTTGGTTAAACACTGGAATATAGGATAACAAAAATAATAAATGTATAATATTTTTTTACAGATTTAGAGTGTTCTCTACAAATGGGTGGCTTTTGCTTTGGAATCAAGTGTTTATAGCAAGCGAAAGTTTCTTAGCATTCATGAGAATATATTGAATTTACATAGTTATAATTATTAGTTGTGTCCAATATGAAGAAATTATAATTGAGCCACAGACAAATATGAACTTCTTTCAGTTTTGAATGGTGGGAACCGATAAATAAACATTTGAAGTTCTTAAATTAATGAATTAAAAGACTAGTATTACTAGAGAGTGCTTGCCAATAAAACTAGGAGCATTATCCCTTTTTTTTCATACAAGCTTCACTTTTTAATCTCCCATAACTAGTTTAGCCTTCTGGTTTATCATAATCCTAAACTGTCTAATCTTTCATAACTAAGTTAATCTCTAACATGTAGTGTAGGGATGGGTGTGGAGAAGTAAAACATGATGTTAATGCATAATCATGATAGATATGGAAATTCATCAATTTGGTTCTTGATTTTTCTAAGATACAATCTGTATATTTTTTCATATTCTTCCTATTTTCTAACAGTTTCTAGATTGAATCTTCATTGTTTCCTTCAGTTTAAGTTGTGCATATAGAGACGCTTGTTTTTTGTTTGTGATAGAAATGGTTCATATCATGAAGAAAAGAATGGATTTTATTATTAAGTCCTAAACCCCAATTGTTGTACCTGTGTGGTAGCAGTATAGATATCATGACTCACAGAGACTTCAGAACTTAGTGAATTTGCACCTCCCAGTGCTTAAAGGCCCTAACTTATAGCTTCCCCTCTTATAGGCAGTCTATGTTAACTCTGTTCTATCTTAG
The DNA here is from genome assembly GCA_037962975.1 of Clitoria ternatea. Taxonomy (NCBI): domain Eukaryota; kingdom Viridiplantae; phylum Streptophyta; class Magnoliopsida; order Fabales; family Fabaceae; genus Clitoria; species Clitoria ternatea. Next base: position 284,670,276 of record CM075670.1, read on the forward strand.
TCTTAGAAACCTAGGTTTTTTAATCTCAGATCATGTCAAACCCCTAAATAGAGATTTTGTCCTACCTATTGCAGGATAGGAAAAATATTAAAATATATGTCAACATGTATATAGCAAAAGGGTGTCGTAGAAGCTCCGTCTGGGTCCTGGGTGATGGACCTAGCGAAATAGGAAGCAAGAGATCATGAAACAATGCGTTGACTTTTTCCTTCTTGTTGATCTTGCAAGAAAGGGTTGTGGCATAATTTATTTTCCTAGAATGTGCTCTTGAATTGAGGCTTTTATTTTTTTATTTTAATTTCTCTGTGAATAAAGATTCGTATCATATGTTTTGCTTCTTCAAGAAGTTAACATTAATTGCCCCTGCATTTTTCTGTATTCTTCTTTCTACTTTTTTAGCGACTATGGCAGAGGAAAAACTTTTTAAATGGTGTTTTCAATTGTTTTTAAAATTTTCTGGATTAGTAAGCATACATCATGATCTCCTATTCTTACTTGTTTTGGGGGGTATAAACCTGGGAAAACTCTCATTATTTGATCTGTTGTGGGTAGTAGGTTCGATTCTTTCCGTTGTTTTTTGAAATAGAAGGCACACCATCTGTGGGGAATGACATGATGGACCAGCCTGGGTCTTTCAACGGCTCAGAAGCCAGCGTCAACCAACAAGCCCTAAACCCTGAGCCCCCAGAGCCTTTTGCCCTTATTTATATAGGAATTTTAGTAATATCTAGTCCTCGTATCATATAGAGACTCTACAAGGAAACTGGAAAAGAGGAAAAAGGACATTAGTTTGAAGTCTCGAGTCTCTAGTGCTGCTTAAAAGGACCGGGTTCCCTACTACCGTGTCATGGCGATATCTACCTCGAAACCCTCGGCTTGCCTTGTCTCCTAGTGGTGGTTTCCCATGGAGCGACCGTGAGTCAAGTTCAGGTGAGAGATAGCACCTCTCCTTCCTCTGCCGGTATTGATGGTACTAGATATGATGAAAATTTCCCTCTTATTAAAATCTATCTCTAAATTTGCCGCGCTAGTAGTTGTAACATCCTAGGTTGATTTACCTCTTTTATTTACACACGGTAAATTATTTCCACGATAAATTTTTCGCGTTAAATAAAAATTTGGATCTTAATATGAAATAATATTTACTTCCCTGAATAAATAATCCACTCGGCCTTGATGTAAAACAATATTTACCTCTTTTAGTTACATTCTAGATAATAAAATCATGCTCAGTATAAACAAAACCGATCGAAAATAAATCCTTTAATAAAAGTGTTAAAAGTAATAACCGATCGGAAATGATTCAACTCGGTAATGATATAAAATAGTATTCACTTCAATATATTCAAAATAATAATAATAATATCCGACCGGAAACACATCTTTTAGTAAAATGGAGGTAAAACAGCGGGAGGAAAAGAAGAAGAAGAAGAAGAAATCCGAGACCCCAAGGCATCTAGGCGAAATCCGAGAGTCGCTTAAACGAGTGCCGGCTCGCTTGAGCGAATGCCACACATTAAGCCTGAACGAACAAGACGTACACGGGAGCTCACATCGGGGTTTCACTCGGTAAAAGGGTTTACTCGGAAAACACTCAACTTCCATTCACTCGGGCATACCACACTTGACTCATTACTACCCTTCACTCAGAAAGGTTCGCTCGGTTACAGCTCCCTCGGGGATAATCTAACCTCCTACACTCGGTAAGAGTTTCTCCGGATATCCTCACTCGGAAAATACCCTAACCTTACTTCACTCGGAACAAGCTCTCTTGGCCATATTTTACTCAGAAACATTCTCACTTTCCCTCGGAAGCACTCAAATTTTCACTCGGAAACATTCTACTTTTCTTCACTCGGAATCATGATACACCTTCTTCACTCGGAATCATTATACACCTTCTTCACTCGGAATCATTATACACTTTCTTCACTCGGAATCACTATACTCCCAACCAATCTCACTTGGGACATTCTAACCTTCCACCCAGAAGGGGATTTCTCGATTATTCTTCACTCGAAAAAAGGGGCGGGGATTTCACATAGTGGTGAAACAGACACCAAACCGACTGGCCCTCGCTCAAACAGGAATGAATCCACTCGGGCAAGACTCGCTCGGTAATAGACTGTTATAGCAAACACGTGAAAATAAATACCAAGCATAATATAATATATATTCATATCCGACTCAATTTAGGTCAGCACACAGATAATATCACACACTCGGCAAAACCCCTTATACACATATATATTACACAATCACTTAAAATCACTCGGGCCTTGGCATCGATCTCCCCCTTGGCGCGACTCCATGGCTCCGGCCTCCTCCCTGTCACTGGTTACTAAATTGAAAACAACAGCAAGGCTGAGTGTTTGGCATCATAATTAATATAGAACGGAATTTAACAAGTTATATATATATGTAAGTTCCGTCCGATTGCATTTTCATCACTTTGCAAATCACACTCGGCAATTATAATACATCATACTCGGTAATTAATTCACACCCGGCAGTTACAACATTTCGCACTCGGCGAGTAAAATATTTCACACTCGGCAGATACAGCACATCATACTCGGCAAACTTAATAATCCACACTCGGCTAATATAACAAACTTCACTCGGCAAATATAACAATTTCACTCGGCAAATATAACAAATGTCACTCGGTAAATCTACACATCATAACTAATAATTCATCAATTATCACAACTAATTCTCAGATAAAATTTGACGCCTAGTATCCGGATACTAAAGGATCGGTCTTCAGCTGGGGGTCCTACTTGACACCCCGTGAACCCTACTTGGTTCACCGAGTCCTGCTTGACTCTCCACCTCGACCACTGGGTCCTACTTGACCACTGGGTAGCTCAACTGGGTACAAAAACCACGGGAGCCAGAAATGAGGGGCTATATATACCGTCGGCCGTCCCATACCACATAACATAATCATACAATCCGTTTACTAGAAGCCTGTCAGGAGCCGCTCCTTGCTCGTGCAACGCACCGGCGACCACTCCCCGCCCTCAACAGTATACGGAGTATCTCATACACCATATGTAACTCAATATAACAAACATTACCAATCTCATGCCACACATAGCAATAACTTATCATACATATACAATTCACATTTCTCATCATATCACGAGTGACCATTATCAACACATACTCATCACTCGGGCGACCTGCTTATCAAGCCCGGCTTCACACTGCCACTACACCGATTGTCACAACATTAACCATTCAAAATCATCATTATCATAAGCCACACACACACCCGATCCTCAAGCGATCGGTGTCCACAGTCACACATGCATAATCATACGCACACAACATCATTCAATAACATTTTCTTACTCTGGTCACACAGTTTAACGATTTGAATACGAAGTAAGTCCTATTCTAATTAATCATAACCCGAACACCCCCCTTACCTCGGTTCCAAGCTTCTATAATTTGCTCCTGGTGTCGGTTACGCCCTCTAAGCACTGGGTTCACAGTCTCAGCTCCGTCAATTAGCCTTTCATTGTTCGATCTACTTCCTACAGGTCAGAGTGTAAAACCCGTTAGCTTAATATCCTCCTCAGTTCTAAGGACCATTTTCGAGCTCACACTCACCAGAGGAGTGGAGAACAGATCCATTCACAGCCATGCATGGCTACTCAGTCACCAAAGAAACGAAAGGGAACAGGGAAACAAAATGCAACGGATTAGTGGACTCACCTTGAGGCCACAGTCACGAAACTGAGCTTAGCACTCGGTTTTGATGCAAACGAGATCCTCTCCTAGAGCATGCAACTCAGCTATGAAGGAGGAAGAAGATGAACAGGAACAGAAGTAAACGAAGAAGAAGAGGGAGAAACAGTATCTCACGTGTGGGTGATAATTGGGAGAGAGAAGGAAAAAGTAACCTTTTAAAGTCCAGGGGTGACCGGTAACCTTTTCAACCGGTTACCACCCCATTTCCCCTCAAACACTTCTCTTCCCTTAATCGGTCTTCCTTTTATTATTAACCAATTAAATAATTTTTATTTACATTTACAATATTTAATTATTCATAATTGTCCAATAATTCATAAAAATACCAAATAATATTCAAAAACGATTAATAATATTTTCCACTACACAAAATTTTTCCTAAATTGTTAGGGATGTTACACTGCCTGCTAAAGGACAGTAAGCCCTACGAAATTCTATCCGACTGGGTACCGAATGACGCCTAATAGTGGAGGAGCGGTAATGGATCCTACCCGATGTGAGAGAGACAGTAGTTCAAAGTTTCAAATCTCTGATAACAGTTTGCCACTATTCTACCTCTGTTATTAACACAGCGAGGGTTCGAATCCCGATCTATGTTTCGAGTTTAGGTAGGCTTGTCCCTCGGGAATAGGAATAGGCATAGGCTTAACACTTTTTTCTTGTTGTTTTTGAAGCACCTTTCCCGACATTATACTGTAACTCAGTTTACTATAATCTTATTCTTTTTCCTCTGGATAACCCTAATGCATCCTAAAATATCATAAAGATGGCCTAAGCAAATAGAACCTTAACCGAATTACATAAAAAGACAAATTTCCATGACTAAAACTGTCAACAATCAATATCAAGGAGGGGGAGGGAGTCTATTCGAAGGTTTATTCTGTTAACGAAAGTACCAAGGTGCGTCTGGTGGTAATGTAAAAATTTGCACCTATGTGTATCTATTTAGTGATCGATCTGCCAGTTTCTTTGAGTATATTCTATAAAAGCAAAGAATACACCGAAGCTCCTCAGTCCTTACATACTAAGATTATTCTTTTTCGTGCTTTCGTGGAAGTCTCACCTATCAAGGAAGTCTGACTAAGAAAGTTTATCCCTGCGGGAAGCATTAGCACTTCGGCTTAGTACGCATAAAAGTAAAGTTTACCTATATTTAGCTCTACTGGCTTTCTTATACCTATACTAGGAACCCGAGCCTACCTCTTCTGGTTGAAGTTCCGATGAACCAGGTATTCCTTCAAGAGCAAAATTTACCTGTACCATAGAAGGAAAGATCTCAATTGGCGTAGGGCAAGGGTCAAGCTCCACTACTGGGTCGGGGGAAGAGTCTGCAACATTACTAGCAAAACTTCTCTTACTAAAAAATGAGTCAGAATTCTAAAGAATAAGAATAGTACATATTCTAAATGATAGGAGGAAGGAAGAAACTAGTTGAAAACAATAGATTAACATTACTTAGAACAAGAGAGCAAAAACTTCAAGCTTCAAAACTTAACTATCATTGGCTTAGGCTGCATTGTCCAAAATAACCATCCAACAAAGCACTAAAACAATAGATTTATAATTTACATGTGTCCTCAAAAAATTTCAACCATAAAGCAAAGATAACAGCCACTATTCCCCTATTGTTCATTCACCATAGATAAATAGATAAAAGAAAAACTCTTACACATACATGTATTTTTCTATCAACAATTTAAAGACAGAACAAGGATACTCAAGAAAAACTACAAATACATACATACGTACATTCTTTCTCATCTTCATTCCATTACAAACATAGTCATGGAAACCTTTTTCGAAGCTTCTAAATTGTAGTGTACATTTTCCTCTTGGAACCAATAACATTGATTCTCATATCCTTCAGATCCTTTAAAGTCAATATAAGAAGCAATTCATTATCCACCTTATTGATCTCAAACATAGGAGCATACCTACTTAACCCTAACTCATAAATCCAAGACTTCACTTTATCGTTCTTCATTTGTTCCCTCGAATCTAGTTCAACGTCGTCGTTTTCCAAAACCCTAACCTTGTGATCTTTATTTCGATTTACGTGCCAATAATTCACACTGTTTTCTTCCGCCGAGTGCATCGGGCTCTGGTTGTGATCGAAATCCCTAAACCATTCATTTTCGTTCTTGTCAATTGTCATTCTTGGAGCCCAATTCGACCTCAATTACTTCATCGCTTTACCTTGTTTTGCCTTTCCTCTTCGATTGTTACTCTCAAACTCACGTAGGGCAGAAAAGAGGAACATAAAAATCCCAGACCCAGGCCGTAGTTGAGTACCGTGGGAGATGCATTGAGTAGATGGTCGGATGGTGGAATAGTTGTCATCACCGCAGTGTTCACCGAGGAACCCCTACCAAAAGCCGCGATGTTCATTGAGGAACCCCCATCACATGAGGTTGCTTTTGTCGTTAGGAAGCAAAATGCGTTTTGCCTTTCCCTTTCAGTAGGTCTCACTTCTATAAAATCGGGTTCAAGAGGACCTAATTGAAATAACAAAGAAATGTAATTAAAAAATAACTTAATAATGATGTAGTTAATGATGTGGACTACATATTAACATGCCACTCTATTTTCTTGACAATTTAACGAGGGCAGCAAAACCCTCCAATATATGTGAGCACTAATGACCACATTATTATCCCCGTGAAATCTCCTTGACCAAAGGAGAGTCCGTATGTGTACTTAGGCAATACCTCGACTGAGAAAATGAAAGACATAAAACAAATCTAGTTCCAAGTGAGTCCCATAGAAATTTGCCCCTTGTTATTTAGAGAGCATGAATAAAGTCTCATGCCTCTGCTTGAGCAATAGAGCAAGAGTCAAGGTGTCAAATTAGAATTTGGGAGAAGGGTTACGTTAGTATTATTTTTACCCAAGGGGTGCCACCAAAAAAATGTGTGACGAGCTGCCCAGAACCAGGCCAGGAAACTCTAATATATACATGGCCTGACTGTAATCTCGATAATAAAGTGACATTGTTTCTCAAAACTGGCTTCGTCCTGACTATGCCATAATGCATAAAGCATGGAAGTTCATGTTGAGAATAATGAGACACTTGGGTGGGATGGAACAACACTACAAAGTTGAGCAAGTTGGGTTAATAGTTATTTGCATTTTAAAATGAGTTTCAGTTGTGAGGAGAAAATTTTGCACAACAAGCCAAAGGAAGCACTTTGTGCACTTAGAACCTTGCCATTTCCAAAGAAGTTAGAAAACATTCTACTAGGAATCTGATTGGGGGATAGCAAGGGAGTTGTAGACTGACTTTAAAGTGAACCATCCATCCTTAAGGTGTGCCTAAGTAATAAGATCTCTATCTTTATTTTTATGGATGGCGGGGGAATAGCAAAAATAGGGGAGCATAAGTTTTGAGGCAACCAATGGGAGATAAGTCGCATGTTAAAATTCCCCTCGAGTGTGAAATCAAGCACTATTTTGTTTATATCATCACTATCTATATGATAAAGAGCTGAGGTTGCAAAGCCTCAAATTTTAGGATCCAAGCATCCTTCCAAAACTCAATATAAAGGTCATCCCCTCTAACAAAAGATTTGAGTCACCATCCCTCATTTGCAGAAAACTATCACCAAAATTATACTTACTTGTAGCACTTACCCAAAGAGAGTCAGTTTGACGAATGGGATTCCAACCAATCTTCATCATGTATGCAATATTAGTGTTAAAGGATGCTTGAAGATTAAGACTCCTAAAATCTTTGGACTTGCAAATCTTCTTCTAACCAACAAGATGTGGTTCCCGTGTCTGCTCATGGTTCCTCTAAAGAAAAGTTTTGCTACTTGTGGCCAATTCGTCACAAATTGCCTTAGGGAGGTATGTGGTTTGCATCATAAAAAGAAGGAATGGTTTCAAGGACAAACTTAGTAAGAATTAATCAATAAGAGAAACTTGGTTTGTGCTCCAAGAACTTAGGCAAGAAGAGACTTTAATAAGAAATTCATTGTGAGTTTTCTTAAAGACACGCCCATGAATGATAATGGTGCCAAAATACTTTCTGAATTCATCAATGATATTGGATCAAGGGACCTTACCAGACCGCGTCCCTTGTTATGATGAACATTCTTTGAGAAAAAGACTTTGGTTTTATCCCTGCTCACTTCTAACTTCAGCTACTGCAAAGAAGCTTCAAACATGTGTTTATGAGATATACATTTTGCTGTTGAGCTTCCATATAGAGAACAATGTCATCTGCAAAACAAACATGTGAATATCTAGGGCCCTTTTAGCAAGATAAACACGAGCCCATATACCTTGATCCATAGCGTAGTTGATGATATAAAAATGATGAAATATACCCCTCTCAAAGGATGAAATATATTATCTTAAAAATATTCAAATCACTTTTCATTGTATTAGCACACAACTTTTACTTCATATCATTGATTATAATAATATATAATAATAAATTACATTTATAATCTATGGTTAAATAACAATTAAATAACTTAATTGAAAAACACATTAAGGATTGTTATATTTTAAATTTTTAGGAAATTCAATGGGGCCTAGGCCAATTGCATTAGTCAACTAAATAAGAACAAATGTGGAGCAAGTTTGCCCATATTACATAAAGAAGAAGTCTTTGTCTAATGCTCAAAGGACGAGTCTCAAAGTACACAACATCAAACTCCCACTCACAAGCTAGATTAGTCATGTGATCAATAATATAATTTGCCTCCCTATATACACTTAATAATAAAATTACCAAACTGATTTAACAGAACTTTAATGTTAGGTAACAATAATGCATTTTCATTTATATTTCCTTTAAAATTTTGAGTTAGCTCCAAATGCACAGTCAAGGAATCTATCTGAATTTCTGTTTAAGAGATCTGCACTTACTTGCCTAGTTTAATTCTTTCATATACACCCCAAATCTCAGTCACATGAGTTGAATAAAACCAAGTCTCTTAGCAATGAGAATCTCTAATTACTCCACATATAGCTTTTAAAGACGCCGACTTGCTAGCCCCACCCAAACTTCAGCAAATCCATCTAGTATCAAGGGGCTTTCATTTGATATCAATATTTTGACTAGCCTTTCTGTTGCCATTCATAACAGAAGTGATATTGCAACAGGTCATAAAATCATAAACCATTTTCCATAGTTTAACAGGCCTAGCAAAATTAAGATCAAAGTTTCAAGAATCCTTTAATTTCCATAACAAGTGATATCCAGTTTCCTATAACTGATTCCAATTTGATTCCCATCTCTTCCTTTTTTTGCATGAGGTTATTTCTGATCAAGTCAAACTAGTTGTCTGCCATATATCGTACAAGATTATCCATATGCACTAAATGTTTCCATAGGAACACAATTGGAACATGTGAAATATCTTTAATTACTCCACAATAACGAAGACAAAAAGGTCGTCCTAATTAGGGATGACAAAAAACTCCGAGTCCTTGAGTAATTTACGGGTTACCCGTAATGGATACCTGCATATTTACTAAACAAGTGGGTAGCTGTATCATATTACCCGTATTACGGATTTCCGTTTAATTATTAATATTTATTTTTTATTAAATATATTTAAATATCTAAGTTTTTTATTATTTTATAATAACATAAACAAAATTTAATATTTTTCAATGATAATATTTTTAATTTATGAAGTTATAATATATGATACAATATTAATTTGAATTATATTATACTAAAATAATATTATGTTTAGTTCATTATACCATACTTTCTTCTATAGTATTACTTTATAAAAATAATAAATATTCATAAATACTTATAGGTACTCACTACCGACCCGCAAATACCTATTACCTTCTAAAACTCATGGATATGGGTAGCCGGTAACATACTACCCGCACCCGTCCCACCTCATTCCATTAACATCTGTAGTCCTAATCCCTATCTGGCCTTGCATTGGTTTTGTGAGTAATCTTTGATGAGAAATATACTAAATAAAAAGTTTGCCACTCTTGACAACTAGAATTTTATAGATTTGAGACTAAATACTAGCTTCAATCTTTTGTTCATACTTCTATCAACCATTTTCAACCAAAAAATGTTATCATTTCCCCCAAGCCAAGTGACATATCATTCATCAACACACGAAGAAAACAAGTCTTGGAACACTTCTCAATACCAATCTCCATGATATTTCATATCTCACGTAGTAGCATTTTGAATTTGATTAGGGATTAATGACAACAAATCAGCTAATCTTATGTTATGTTAGATTTATTTATGATTATAAAAGGACACATTAAACCAATTACTCAAAATTCAATATTCATTCGACATAATTCTAGATCATATTATTTTATTTTTAATAAAAAATTTAGAAGAGTTAAATCTTAACAATTCACATATATACGTAAAACCTACGACAAATACTTAATAAGATACTTATAAATAAAATTCTTACATTACTTATATTTAAACCCAATCATAGTACGATAATTATTTAATTATTTAATTCTAATATTAATTATTCATGTTTGGTCCAATCTTATTATCTACGGGATTATATATATATATATATAAAAAGATGTAAAAGCTGACTAGAACCAAACATGTCTGTGTTAGGTGAACCCAACCAAAGATCAAAAGACTGAGAGAATGAAATGAGGGGATATATGTAGGACATATCTATGGATGTCTCACCCACACCGTTCATCTCTGGTCAAGAAAAATCATTGACCGTTCAACATATTTTATTAGGGATTCAAGAACAAGTAATATACCAAAAAATAAATAAATAAAGAAACAGAACATTCAAAGAAGGCGAGGGACAGGGTTGGAAATTCAGTTGGGTAGCGCAGCGAAGGAAAAAGTCGTGGTGGCTGAAGAAAGAAGGAGAGGAAAAATAAAATAAAATAAAATAATGGACATTTAATTTTGACATTAATGTTAATATCCTAATTTAATTTGCAATTTTGCATTTAGAAGAAGAGGTTGTTGTTCATACGTTTCATCCAGAGAGTATCCCAAACTAACAGAAAAATTATACCTTCTTTCGCGTTCTCTCACCACACAACAACACAAAACAAAACCCTATTTTCTGTTCCCACACCCACACTCTCTCTGTCTCAATCAACACCATTACACCATTTTTGCTCTCTCCGAATCACACTCCACTATTGCCCCCTTCAAACTTGTTTTCCTCGCGTTCACCTAATTGCCAATACCGCTTCCACGTTGAGGCGGTTATTGAAACGGTTGCGTTTTCGTTTCCTTATCAATTACTATATCACAATATAACTCTAGGGTTAGTTTCTCCCTTTCTCTGTCTCGGCTCTCTAATTTTCAGAAATTTCCCCTTCCTGTAACCCTAACTTCCTGAGGAGTTTTCTCTCAGGCGCCTCTTCTTTAGGGTTTCTTTTCCCTCGAGGCATTTTTATGGTTCCACCACACTGCCTGATAGGGTTTTTTTATTAAAAAAAAAATTGGGTTTCCTTCGATTTTGGTACTGAAGTGCGAATTTTAGAGTTCTACCATTGTTTCCGTAGTGGTGAATTTCGGTGCGGGGATCGATTTAATTGCAATTTTTCGCCCTGTAGAGATGGTGTCTCTCTGACTTTTCACAGGTTTTGTGTGAATCCATCTCTCGAGTTGAAGATGGAGGCGTAGAGAGGCTTTTTTCTTCACGGCATTGGCTTGTGTTTCAAGTCACGAGAAGCTTTTTCGTGTGTTGTTTGATTGGTGATAGAGGAAACAGTGGCTGTTTTTGTGGTTTGCTGAAGGGACCCGTTTCAGTTATGCCTTGTTGGAGCAGTTACTTCCTTCAATCCGTGGTTAATTTTGTAGAGTAACCGCTTAGAAAGGTTGGAGTTATTTAACTGCTGGAGGATTCTGAATCGTGGATTTGTTCTCATTTTTCATTTGGGAACAGTTTTCTGTTTAGACAGGATATTCTTGATTGGTTTTGGTATCTAGGAGAAAGAAAGATGAGTGGTGCGAGTTAGAGTAATTAGTGGTTTTGTGTTCAAGTGCAAACGGGTTGGTATTGGGAAAAGGCTGGTGGAAGGAGGTGAACACGCATTTCCTTTAATTAAATCTTATAATGTTCAGTGTTCGTTATGGAAAAAAGTGAGCCTGCATTAGTTCCAGAATGGTTGAGAAGTGCTGGAAGTGTTGCTGGGGCTGGCGGCTCAGCCCACCATTTTACATCTCCATCTACTCACACTGGTATGTTCAATGTCCTGAATTATCACACTTTTTTTAATGCCTTAGTTTAGTCAATTCAGAATATTATGCTTTTCTTTTATTTACAATACGACATTATTCCTTTTGAGTGCATTAATAATTAAAAGTAATATAATATAACTACAAAATGTTAATTGATGATTGTAGAATAGGTTTATTATCTCTCTAAAATGAGGGAAAGGAATCATAAGTTAACAACTCGTTTCATTATTTTGTGTAGATGCTCCTTATGCTGCCCATACAAGGAATAGATCTTCTAAGACAAATAGTGATTTTGATAGCCCTCGTTCTGTGTTTCTTGAACGGACATTTTCATCAAATTCTCGGAGGAGTATTAACGGTTCTGCCAAGCATGCCTATAGTAGTTTCAACAGAAGTCACCGTGATAAGGACCGTGATAGAGAGAAAGATAGATTGAATTTTGTAGACCACTGGGATCGCGACTGTTCTGAACCATTAGCTGACCTCTTTCCAGGGAGGATAGAGAGAGATACTTTACGGCGTTCTCATTCTATGGTTTCCAGGAAACAGAATGAACTTTTGTCCCACAGAGTTGCAGTAGATACAAAATCTAGTTGCAACAACAGCAACCATGTCAATGGTAGTGACATACTTTCTGGGGGTAGTATTGGTAGTAGCATTCATAAAGCTGTTTTTGATAAGGATTTTCCATCACTTGGAACTGAAGAGAGGCAGGGAATAACTGAAATTGTCCGAGTTTCATCTCCCACTTTGGGTGCTACTGCTTGTCAAACTCTACCAGTTGGTAGTTCAGCTTTGATTGGTGGGGAGGGATGGACATCTGCACTAGCAGAGGTACCTACTATAATTGGAAGCAGTAGTACCGGATCTCTATCGGGACCACAAACTACTACCCCAACTTCTGGGTCTGTTGTTTCAAGTGCATCAGCTGGTCTTAACATGGCTGAAGCTTTGGCACAGACTCCATCTCGAGCTCGTTCTACTCCCCAAGTAATTGAGCTGGTTTTCTGTCACTTTCATCTTCTTCATTCTTATATAATTTTAACTATTTATTTATTTAATGACCATTTAATAAGCCGTTAATCAATCGCAGGTGTCAGTCAAAACTCAAAGGCTTGAGGAACTGGCTATTAAACAGTCAAGGCAGCTGATTCCAGTAACACCATCAATGCCGAAAGCTTTGGTAAGAAAATATCGCTCATATATTGCAAGTATCAGTCTGCTTTAGATATTATTGGGACATTTTATTTCTTGATTTTTTGTATTGCACTTGTCCCCAGCCAACTCTTTTTGGTTTTACCCAATCTTGAATAGCTGTGTGGAAGTTAAGAATTTCGAATAGGTATAAAAAAACTCTGAAGTTCCTAACAACCTGGAGTGCTTTAGTGAGTGGGAGAGGTTCTTCTAGAGAAGCTATTAGATTTAGAAAGAAAGAAGTATCAGAGAATTGGTCAAATTCTTTCCTAATTTTATGTTGCATTGTGTTTTTTCTCATTTCCTAATTGGTCATGAATCAATGCATTGTTACAAACTAATTGAAATCATGTTAATTTATTGTTCTTAGTTTAATATTATTGTAAATTATTTTCTATTGTAGTTTTACCTTTTTCTTGTTGAAATTTGTGATATTTAATTCCATTGTCTGTTCATTTATTCTATTTATATTGTTTTAGATAAAATAAAAGAAATAAGAAGCAAAAATAGTCTTATTAATGTGTTGAACTCTATGGTTTGATGTTACTGATTGGAAGTTAGTGTAGAACATGTTAATGCATCACTTTTACATATCTATCTTAGTTCTCAGTGAATGTTTCTGTTTATTTTTTATGTTGTGTGTTATGCATTTGTCACATGAAAATAAACCATTGATATGGTTTGTCTCTTTTCTTTGATTATTTGTTACCAAGCAAAAAATTACTGTCAACAAGTTGTTAATTAGTTATTACCCTCATTTAACCTCCTTTGCTTAATGTTTCAACACCAGTAACTAAAAATTGACGCAATTTCTGGTGGTTATTTCAGTTATGGAGCATGAATTAAGTTTGTGGGTTAATAACATTCGAAGTGTTTCATTGTCCAAATAAGTGATTAAGATTTTCCTTCCTTCTAGCACTTTTTCTTTAGTATTTGTTCTGTAGCTTGAATTTGAATCATGAAGCAGATCACTTGTAACAGCAGATGTGTTTTTTTTTTGGTTTTAGAGACTCTTGCTTGCATTTTGTGCATTGATTAATTTATGGATAGGAAGTTAATTTTACAAATACTATTTGGTTTCATCTGTTTCACTGCATTCACTTGTGCATAATATTGTTTTTTTCTTGACATGCTCCCCTGCTGATAGCACTGATGATGCTTTGTGCATATGATTTCTATATTTTTTTCCCATGCAATGGACAATTAACTTGATTTCATGAAATGCATTGATTTTATTGTAATGTTTCAATGCTGTCAAAATTGACTTTGATCGTATACTGGTCTCTATTTGCATCAATCACACATGAAATTGTGTCAAGGATGCCTGATAGGGATTATGTGACTTTTTCCCTTTGTTGTATCAGAATGTTCTTAGATTTTATTTGTACATCAGAATACCAAGTTTCTATATTCTAGCATCATGTATCCCAATCTTGTATTTGCTAGAATAGTTTTATTTTTAAATTCTTGGTGAGTTTCTGATCGTTTTCTTGTCAGGTTAATAATTCTTCTGAGAAATCAAAGCCCAAGACAGCAGTTAGAAATGCTGAGATTAGTATTGCTGCCAAGGGTGTGCCACAGCAACCCTCTGCATTAAACATTGCTAATCATTCTGTTCGCAATGGAAATGCTAAAGGCGAAACACCAAAGACATCTGGGAAATTTACTGATCTTAAATCAGTGGTGTGGGAAAATGGTGTTTCCCCTACCTCCAAGGATGCTTCAAGTCAAACAAATTATTCTAATTGCAGACCTGGAAATCATGTTACTGTTGCTTCAGCAGTTGCTGCTACACCTTTGAGGAATCCCAACAACCTTAAATCTACCACAGATCGGAAGCCAGCTTCTTTGGATCTAAAATTAGGTTCCACTGTGGAGAAGAAACATTCAATTTCTCAAGTGCAGAGCCGGAATGATTTCTTCAATCTCATCAAGAAGAAAACTATGATGAACTCCTCCTCAGTTCTTCCAGATTCTAGCACAGTGGTTTCATCTCCCATGATGGACAAATCTGGTGAAGTGAATGTGGAAGCGGTTGGCCCTGCTGCTAGTCAAGATCTTGGAAATGGTGCTGAAGTGACTAGCAGTGGCAATGCCCATGTAGAGCTCGATAGACTTCCTGATAATGAACAGAAAGATACAATTCCTGATGAGGAAGAGGCTGCATTCCTCCGCTCTCTTGGCTGGGAAGAAGATTCTGGTGAGGATGGAGGCCTTACAGAAGAGGAGATCAATGCCTTCTATCAGGAGGTGAGCATCTATTAATTTTCCATTAATCATGAATTGAACTTTTGAAAGTGTTTTTTAATCAATTGATTTAATGTATTTTGTAATTTTAACCTTCAAAAGTTAAATGCCCTGCTTAATATTAAATGAAAGCGAGTTCAAAACTTTGTGCGGATCAGGGCTTAATTGATTTGTAACATATCATATATGATACCAAACTAGATGCTTAAGTGAGACATTTTGAAGCAACTTGCTGTCAGTGTCTGAATGACTTGACTAGTAAAGTTTCAAAATTTCCATAAATCCTCCTATTTACTGATTGAAGAAACTAGATAGAATTAATGTTTTTGATGTTCCCAAGACAATGCATACTTTTTCATTTAATTCTTTCTTTACAAGTATTTGGAGGATATAGCATTCCTCAAAATTTATGGAGTTGCCTATTAATTTTGGCTTAAAGATGGCTTATTCTTTGTTGACTTTTATTTTTGTAGTGCATGAAATTGGGCACCACCACATTAAAGCTATGCCAGGGCATGCAGCCAAAGTTGTCAAAGTTTTTTGAATCTTATGCCACTAACTTGCATGGAGCTTCTGCTGAATTGAGTTCTTCTGACTCCAGATCTGAAGCTTGACGTTCCGTTCTATCACAGATAGATCGAAGTTTCATTTTTTGATAACAGACGGCTAGTAACATTCTTCCCGTTTTGTTTTGAAAGAAGGCTGATGATTTGGGAGCGAAAGAAGTGGGTGGGTTTTGGTCGGAACCCTGCATTTTGCATATATTGCAATAAGTTACAGGTGCCTCAATCCTACCTGCCTAACAGGGGATTTTTTTCTTCCTTATTTATTTTGGGTTATATGTTATAGGTTGGTTGGGTAGAGGTAGGGTAGGGGCTATTTTGTCTGCAGTGGAAGGTGCTTGGGCAATTACATCTTTTGGGGTATTTTGATCCGTTTTTCTTTCAAGAGGGTTTGATTCTACATGATAAAGTTTATGATGTTTTTGGTCAATTTTACCAAGAAAAAAAGAGGAAATTAAAAGCTTCTAATGCTAGAGCATGTTGATATGATTATTCTCAGAAGCAGATTTTTTTCTTTCTTTGCTGTGGTCCGTTCACTTTCTGATGTTATTTCTCGTTGCACTTCCCAAATTCACGTAAATGAAAATGGAATTGGTAAGAGATTATTATTTATTAGAAGTATTTTATTAGTGTTTTTAACGTTTGTTATAAAGACCCTGGGGATTAGCTAAGCGCGGCTCTGTTAATTTTTCTAACAATTTAATAAAGTTTGTTATGTTGATATTTTTTTGTCGTTTAGGGTAAATGTTTCCGCATTGTGATCAAAACAAATCCTACAGTACAGCATTCTTTTTTAGCCCAGTTGATTTTGCTCGTTCTTGAGAAAAATTACGTTGTCATTTACTTTTAATTTTGAAAGTCTTCAGGGTTTGATTATTGTGGGTCTGCGCCTAAAATATGGTGCATACAGCATATATGCCTGATTCGTAAAGTGCGGCCCAAATATGCTAGCGAACGAAGGCCCACGTTGTAAGAACAATCTTTTATTTTGACCAACATTTTGAGAGGGATGAATAATAAGCCTAGTTCTTAGCCTCCCCTCTCTTAGGAAGAGGGTTTTTGGTCCTTGTCTTCTCATCCACGTTGAGAGGGTAGCTGCTTAGGGTTTACCAGGACATCTTCAATAGATGTGTCATGTAGAACTCTTTCTCTTTTGTTTATCTACTTTGGTTGTTTTTTAGGTCTTCATTATTTATTGGAGTATAGTCTTTCCCCTCTTTGCCTATCACTTTTCTTTCTTTTTTGTCAACCACTTTTTGTGCTCTCTCTCATTTTCTACCTTGTTCTTTCTATCAATGGGGCAGAGCTTGACCTTTTTCGTTATGTTTGTCTAGTAGTGTTTCTTATTTTCTTTTGGCATGGTCGGTCTTTGATATAGATATTCTTATGTCCTTCTGTCATGCTGTCTGTCTAGAGGGTTTCTATCTTGGTCTACTATTATGAATGAATAACAGTAGCACACTATAAATAGAGTTGTCCAAACCAAGTATTATAGAATAAGAGATTGCTTATTTGAAAGCCAGCTTTGGGTTAAAGATGTTTTGGACAAAGCTTTTGTGGTTACTTTTAAGCAAGGATTCACAGACCAACAGAAACATCACGTGGGTCATAGTAACAGTTTAAAATGTCAAAGCTGGACAAAAATATCCCTTTCTTCATTTCGAAGGAAGGTGAACAGACAATCATCAGAGCCCATTGCATGTGATGGGATTCCTTAGTTTACAACCCTGAAACAATAAAAAAATCATTACGAAAGATCTAGTTTCATAAGCTACCATATTAGATACAACCACATAATTTATCTACTCACTATATGAACACAAAATAAGTCAAAATAGCTAGTTGTGTTGGTGAAATGGAGAAAATATGGAGGATTCGATTATAGACAAAATTATCTTGAGTTTTATCAAGGTTAATGTAAAACTGGATATTTCTAAACCCGTTGTTAGCGCTTCCTTAGTGCCTAGAGATGGATAATTTGATGTGGTTGTCTTTATTAAATATGAAAGACTTCGGGGATTATGTTTTAAATGTGGGGTCATAGGGCACAATTTCAAGAAATACTAAACAGAAGGTTGTCTTTATACCTTACATGGATATATGTGGGCATCATTTTTTTTGAAGAATGATAAGTATGGGCATCATTTAAGTGTCTAACTCTCACAAAATCTAGCAACTGTTGCAACACAAGGGTGGACATCAAGATCCATGGACTCGTGGAGGGGAAAAGATGAAGGTAAACAAGCCATGAGGAAGATTAGGTCGAGGAAGAATGGAAGAGTCAAAGGGAAATGGCTTGGAGACAAGCTGAACAATAGCATGTAGAGAAGAAACTCTCCCTCTCCCCACTTGTGATAGGGGAAGAAAATGGTGTGGCCTCCCAGATGCAAGAAATTAAATTGAATGATTCAACTAATAAGTTAATGGGGAGGAGCTTCAACTTCCATAGAGACAAACCTTCTTTTCCTAATGATCTGGATGAGGTAGGAAGAGATTGAAAGCTATACCAACCCCTAATTGAAAATAAATGCAAAGAAGCTAGTTTAGATGTAGCCAAATATATCCCTAGGATGATAATCAAGTAGCATCAAGGAAGAAAATAGCTAGATATACAAAGCTCTACCCTTGATACAAGTAAACATGATCAAGGAGGAAGAAACCGACTTAAGGGATAGGACAAAGTGCTCAACAACCTATTACATATTTATTTTCTGAAGATGAGGAAGAGGGTCGCATGAAGGCAATAAAGGTGAGGAGTGTTGATTAGTAGTTAATTGTGAATCTTAAACAATGTTTATTATTAAAAAGAGAAAGAACATAATGGAGAATATGGAGAGCCAAGGGATAAAAAACCTAATGAAGCATGTTACTAAGTGTTCTATTTTAGGTGGAATCAATTCCCTAAACCCTAAACCTCAACAAACGATAATAAATGAGCTTCGAACGCTAAAAAAAAATTTAAGCCAGCCATTATCTTTCTCATGGAGACTCATGCTTAGGAGGAAAGAATTCATCAAATAGAAGATTACTAATATATCATTATGATCTCCTAATGATTATTGACGGTATGTCTAAAGGTCTAGCTTTTTTACGGGATAAATTTTTACAAGTTCAAGTGCTATAATCATGTTAGAATTACATTCATACAATGATAACAAAAACTCAACCGGGAAATGTCTAGCTTGGCATTTTTTAATGTCCTATTTTTATGTCTAGTTTTATATATAGCTTTAAAGGTTTTTGAATGAAAGGAGTGATTTTAACAAAATTTTCCATTAACACAAGAAACTAGAAAATGATCTCCAACCTTTTAAGTAGAATTTTCCTTATCAGGGATTTCCTAGATTCATGTAATTTGTTTTACGTAAGAGTTTAAAGGATGTCGGTTTACCGAGTGTAGTAATTCAAAAAGCTTCGCACGTAAAAAGGGACCCCACTAGCCACTACTCTTGTATAGGGAAAAAATATGCCACAATTGCTTCCCTACACAAGGAAGCAAATGAAACATTGGTAGCTCTTCTTCTTGATTCCCCCAAAAGTGATCTTAAAAATTGTCATCTTGCCTTAAAGGCTTCCATCCTACCATTATCTCCCATGTCTAAAACACTTTTATGAGAAGTAGACTAATACGTATCAACATTATGATTAGCCATGAGGCATTTCACTCTCTGAAAGGAACGAGATCTTGTGTCAGCACAAATATAGCAATCAAACTTCATATGAATAAGGCTTGTCATTTCCTTGAATGGTCTTTTTTGAAGGGAATTATGTTGGCATGTGGGTTTAGTTATGCCTAGGTTAATCTTGCCATCTCTCTTGTAGGGCAAGTATTTTATAGGTTCAATATCAATGGTAATAAAATGCATGTCCTTAAGATATAGGGTCTTAGATAGGGAGGCTCATTATCCTCTACCTGTTTTTCCTCGCCTCTGGGCCTTTATCTCATATGTTGCAGCAAGTTCTCTTTATTAGTGATATTGGACCTGTTTGTTTAAGCATACTTTTAAGTGTTTTTTTAAAAAAAAACACTTTCTTTATAATCATTTTTTTAATAAGTAGATTAGAGTTGCTTTTTAAAATAAGCAAAAATCTATTTATTTTCAGTTTCTGTTTATTTTTAAAATTTTAAATAAACACACTAAAATTTAAAATAATGTTTTTTTAATTAAAAAATATTTATCTCTTAAAATAAGTTTTAAAAAATAAACTCATTACATGGTTGAAATTCTCACCCACTTATTATACCTTAATCCATTTATTTATTTATTTATTTATACGATTCTATTATATTTTCTAAAGCCTATCCCCCAAGAGGCTTATCAATTTGTGCAGCTTTTTGAATAGGTACACCAAGGTATTGGGCCGAAGAATCAACACTTCAAATCAAGTATCTTCTATGGCAGAGAAGTCAGCAAGATATAAAGGATTCCTATAAGAGGAAGTGTTAGGTTATATCTTGGTCTATTGTCAAAATGGGGGTAGTTAAAAAAAATACATCTTTAAGCTCGATAAAAGAAAGAATTGATCAGAAACTTTATGGTTGGAAGAATTGGTCACATATGATATATACCAGTGTCAAGGAAGTCTAGGTGAGTTGATTGAGTAAAATGTTCAAGTTATTGTAAACTTATTTATAAATGCTTGGTTCCTATTAAAAAAAGATATATATATATATATATATATATATATATATATATATATATATATAGAAACATTTATGACCTTCATTAGTTTTTTCTAAATGTATATATTTACAACCCTTTTCTATTAAATGATGTCCTTTACAACTTAACAAAGAAAAAATGTAACCGTTTTTACAATTTATATAATACTAATATTGATTATACAAATTTAGGGCTAGATATTTTTACAAATTTTATCGCCTAAATAAGCTACTACTTATTACTTATCGGAATTGGAATGAAAGGTCTTATGAGTAAACATGAATTCTCCAGTTGACTAAAAAGAAGTACTCATTGTTTATTCTATGAAATTACATTTTGTTTTAAAATTTTAAAATGACAGTTAACATATGTCACCATTAATATAGAAAATATGCAATGATAAAAGGTTAGAAACCAAAATTAAACAAAACATATTTTCTTGGTTACTTTAATTATAGACAACCAAAATTGGAGTAAATAATCCCAAATTTTTTCAGTAAACATGGAATTTTTTTTAGTCAATTAAATCTTTTATTTTTATCTCTTTAAAATACTTTAATTAGATTTTCCTTGTACATTTTTTAACCACATTGACATGACTATTTTATGTGTCAAATACAACCATCCTAACATAGTAGGTCATAAGTTCAACCCTCTAACAATATATTTTTTAAAATTTTTAAGTACACTCATCAATTAACGAATATGTGATGATGTTAGTAAATGATTACATGTGTTATCAATCTACTACATTATGATTCCATTAACAAAGTTAGTAAAAATTAGATAAAATGGGTAACATTTTAAAATGACAAAGCTAATTTATTAAAAAAACTTATACATCTAATTTAAAATTTACTTAAAAAAAGACTAAAATAAACTAAAATAATAATTTAGCCTTCAAAATAACACTTAAGAAGAAACCAATGTATCACACCTATCACATCTACATTAATAAAAGTCTGAAACAGGCTAAATCATGTCTGAATTAAGAAAAAATCAAAATGTTACATGGTTTCTTCTGAAGTTGAGACGATTCCTGATGCAAGCTTCGTTGACCTAAATCCTGGTTCTATTTTATCCCATTTCTGAATGCTGATCATTTATCAACCAGTTTTAAAATATTACAGGTGAAAGTCACTGTCTTTTCCATCTCGTGCATGATATTAGCTGTAACGCTTAAAAAATTTAATTAAAACATATTGTTATGAAAGATTTAACTGTGACAGCCAATCATGAATTAACATATCATTAAAATTATTAACTTTTGTGACAACTACTTTAAAAACAAATTTTTAATACATTCTAATTGTTTCACAGTATAAAAATCTGTAAGCTCACATCGCATTAAAATCAAATTCATGGCTAATTATTATATCGATTTATAAAGCCAATCCGAAATGGGAAGGGTTGGTGCGGTGCTTGATAATGATATAGATCCTATCTACGTTTATTCTTTTGTTTTTTGAATCCTGCTTGATATAGAACTCACAGTAGCACCTATGCTTGTGTTTTTTCTTCTTTCGCTTGATATAAGATTGGGAGCTATACAAAGCACGCGAAATTGAAACTGTCTAGGTAAATACAAATATGTGACACTGCACCTCAAAATGGCTACCATTCCTTCGGATATGAAGTTCCTAGGTTGAATTCCAACCATAGTGAGTCCGGAAAGAACTGCCGCTGGGGGAGTCAACACTTCTGCGCAGGTGACTGCAGGTGAGATTCAATATAAAAGGGTATAATGTTTGGTAGACATACGTTGGATGCACACTAGAGAGAGCCAGAAATCGAATAAAGACAAGTGATAGATGTAATATGACAAGAGAGAGAAGTATACGGGTGTTTACAAGTCATTCTTCATATATAAACGGATTCTAAAGAATTTAAAGGTCCGTTTGATTTTTATTTTTATTTCCTCTTTTTAGATTTAATTACAAAGTTGTCTCTTGTTTCCTTTTTCTAAAAACTTATACAGGAAAAAGTAAAAAAAAACAAGAACCAGAAAAAAAAAACTGTTTACAATGTTTTATGTATAAAATTTTAAATACAGAAAACATAATGACAAATTTGTAATTAAAACTGTAAACATAAAATGAAAATGAAAACAAAACAGGCCCTAATAATTCCACTTTTTTCTAGTAGAACCTATATAGTCAACAGAGTTATTCCCGATTATAAACATAATGAGTTTCTTTTACTGTGAGCTGAGTTCAAAATATTAAGATAATCAGGGCGATTTTATAGTTACCACTTACCAACACCGTGAAACGGAAATCACTGAGTAACAGATCTTGGTCAACTATACGAAACACGAGAAATATGAATCTACCCAGAGGCTCAAGATTGTTCGCACAATTTACATTTACTGATTTACACGAGGCCATCTATTTCCCATCGCATTTGCATAAAATAAACATGATGATACATGGGTGGACATAACCTGGTTTAAATTGAAGCTCCAAGTCATATCTTGGTGCGCCTTATTCAGGATGAGAAGTCCAATATACCAGTCCACTGTAAGCAACAAATTTGAATTAGATTACAAGTGTAATGAATAGGACCGTAAAGAGTACTTCCACATTTTCGGTTTTTGATAATTTTCAATAAATAATAATCTCTTCAATTACAAAAAAACAAGGTAATTTTGCATTACAACGGGAGGCAACAATAAGTTCTCAGACAGCAATAATCATATATGATTGCATCAGCTTTCAAGAGAGGTATGATAGATGCAGAGGACATAGATGAATCATTAAATTTTCCGACAGCACCTACCTGATCAAGACAAAAACACACTGCAAAACACCTGCAACTCCAGCCCACACTGAAGGGGCAGATTTATCAATTGAATCCTGTATCAGTAGACCCGCTGATCCAGCTAATGAAACAAAGGATACAACATACGCGATGAAAAGCCACAGCTTCAATCTGTCAACAGGAGGAAGTGATTAAAATAAATACTGAATACAGCAAAGAGGAAGTGATACTTACTGTTTAAGGCCTTAAGCTAACAGGAACAAAAAATAGTACCATCATCCCTTATTGTATATCCACATTCCTCTATCAGACACAGTTAATGTTACCTGGCACGACATTGAGGCACATACTTGTTTTTTTAACATGTCTCCACATAATTTTTTTTAAAATGTCAGTTATATTCTTGAACGGACTAAGCTAGTAATTTGATTACAGATTACCATTCATCTCTTCACAATGCAATGTGGGGACTTCAAATAAGGTGGCATAAGATTACACTATTTTTCTATTCTCATCGAGTGCAGTTTGGAGAAAGGACAGAAAACAGACATCTGCTATCACTTAAAGCATATAATTAGCCGTCAGTATATTGCAAGAAAAGTAGCACCTTTGAAGTAATGAACACAGCAAATAAAAACAAAAAGTTCCAGATAAATAATTCAGTAACATTCAAAAACCAAGCCTACTACTACTACTTAATTAACCTTTGAACTTAATAGAATGAAACAAACACATTCCACACATACAAGTACATCAACATTCCTCAGCCCGTTGGGCACCACAAATTCACTACAAAAGATGCTGTTCACCGAATGACCTCACTCCCTTAATTCAAACTTCTAAGATCATGAGTCATGTAAAGTAAACCAATTCAAACTAGTCGCGTAACCAAATTCACACTCCATGACAATGTTCAAGTACCTAAAGAAAATCTATCCTTTGTTAGGCATTATTGCGATGAATCGTAAATCCAGAATTTCTTTACCAATTTACCTAGGAAGAAAACCCTAGCGCGGTTGATTAGTTTCGACAACTTCGCGAATCGAAATTGGAAACTGAAATAGGTTAAAAGTAGACAAGGGAAAAATCATGCACCTCCACTCGCCTTCGTCATAAGGAGAATAGTCGATGTCTTCTTTTCTAACGCAATTGAACATCAAAGCCGCAAGAGACGCAAAAATTCCTAAAAAATAGAAATCAAAAGCATGTAATCCAACAATCGAAACCCTAAAACAGAGAGAGGGAGAGAGGGAGATGAGAAATTTACCAGGGAGGTAGTGAAGGAAGGGAACGGTGACGGAGCTGCAGACGACGGCGTCAAGCCAGATCCACCATCCGGCGCCGAAGACGGCGCCAGCGACGCCGGGGCCGAAAATCGCCCATAACTCCATTAAGTCCATATTCTCTTCTCTGACACAACTCACCAACCCAAACTCTGTTATTATGTTAAACAGTCACCACAACCCTTCTCTTGTTCACTTATACTGTTAAGTAAAATGAATCACTTGTATAAAAGGTTTATTTACTTAATTAATTAATTTCTTCCATGATTTTATAAAAATTAGTTATTTTATCCTTTAGTACACTATATAACTTTCAAAGTTGGATCTAGAATTTTGATTCCTACCCAATAAAAAAGATCTAAAGTGGTGAGTTGTTTTATTATTTTTAATATAAATTACTCTCTATATTAGCTTTTATCATAATTGTATTTGGGTGTAAAATTTAATAAAGAAGTTAAGTAATAAGTTATTTTTATATTAGAGTTTATTGTATAAAAACTTGTTATAGTAGGTAGAAAAATTTTTTTGTTAAGGGGATTAGTTCAGTTAGTTAAATAGGGTGTGTGAGTTATTATGAGTCGTTTCATACAACTTTGATTCTCAATAAAACTAAAAAAATTTAAGGATGAGTTTGGAACTATTTATATACAACTTATGAAAATACTTTATAATTTTCATATGTTTTTTTTTTACTTCTTTTGATAAGTGAGTAACTTATCAGAATAAGTTATTTTCAACTTATTTTAAAAAAATTTGTAATCAAACTTTTTATTAATTTGAATTTTTCTAAAGAAAAAAATAATAATGCATATACTATAGAAACTATGGAATTCTAATATTATAATATAGAATATAGAATGTAGTAGGACTAATCAGTTATTTTTTCTTTCATGTAATTCGTTATTTAAACAACTATTCAAGGTTCCAAGAGCTCCTTACAATACCTGTTCTATAACCCATTGTCGAAGCTGATTAATTACCATTTTCATCTTTGACACAATAGTGCTCGATTAGTGAGTTATTATACACTCTTTCAAGGGCGTCTGCTTCTAGGCAAACCTCCTGGCTGCCCCTTCTTCCTTTATCACTAAGCCCTCATTTAGGGCCTTAACTAAGGATGGAAATGGGTCAAGCCAGGTCGGGCTTTGAAAGGTCTGAGCCTGACCTACATTAAATTTTCAAGGCCTAAGCCTAGTCTATTAGTCTGTCATAGGCCTTTTTTTAAGGCCTGTTCTGGCCTGTTTGAAGGCCAGACCTGTTTAAAAGCCTGTTTAAAAGATCTGTTTATAGTGAAACTTTTAAAATGTCAAAACCAACCTAAAAAAAATTATGTTCCATTCTCTCCTAATTTTTTTAATTGTAAATTTGTAATATTAATTTATATTGTATAAATATAAATATCTAATATATATATATATATATATATATATATATTATTTTGTTATAAATATTATATATATGTATAACTAATTAACAATTAATCTAATTAAATAGGCCGACCTGTTGGGCTTCAAAGGCTTTTTAGAAAGTCTGTGGCCTGGCCTGTTTAGTTAAAAAGGCATTTTTAAAAGCCTAAGCCTGACCTTCTAACCCGATAAGTCTGGCCTATATAGGCTTTAAACGAGTCGGGTCATAGGCCCCCGACGGACGGTCTGACCCATTTCCATCCCTAGCCTTAATTGGTGATCTGGAATAGTATAAGTAATTAATTAAGTTAATCATTCAAACACAACCTTAATGGGACATGAAATAAGAAATTTATGAAAATTTATGACCCTTAAATTATTTTTGACTTATTTTAACAATTTTTTTTGGTTGGGATAATTAAAATAAGTTATTTTTAACCTATTCTAATAAACTTCATAATCAATTCTATAATATAAAATATCATATACAAATAATTTATTACATAATGTCTTAATTAAATTGTATATTCAAACGCATCATAAAATTAATATACATTAAAAAGAACTCATGGAAGACACAAATTATTTTTATGAATTTATCTAGTATGTGTAGTTTTGCCCATTATAAGAAATAAAAAGAAAGAAAGAAAAAATTTTATTTAAAATTATCATCAATTTCACCCACCCTTATTTAAAATAGTAGTAATTTCTATTTTTTACTACGTACAAGATTGCACAAGGTTAGACAAACCTTATTTTTAATACTCCCTTTATTTCTCTCGCAGTTATTAAAAACAGACCTGATTCGCTTTTTCTACCAGTTGGACCACGAACCGGTCCGGACAAGTAGACAAATTGGGGATTCAAAATCGGTCAAAACTAGCTAGAACCGATGATGAGAAAATGGGGTTGAATTTACTAGATTTTAAAAATTATTTTTTCCTATTTTTTTGTCTTTTTAAATAAATCTATTCTAAATGTTTTTCAATGAATAAAATACTCATATATAATATTTATATATTATTTTTATTTATTATAAATTTTTATATTATAAAATGTGAAATCCCCTACTTATTTACCCTTAATTTTAAACATTATTTAAAATCTCAGTAATTTTTTTTGCAAAATAAATAGTTAACAATTTATCAATCCTTAAAAGAGCTCATATGGCCCGAGGATAGTACCTATATGACATCTCCAATATCTAAACTTCAATCACAATTAACAAAAAAAAAGTTTGGCAAAACAGGGGCCTGAGTGGGGCCAAAACTTCGTACTTGGCGCAACGCATCAGCCATGACAGTAGCAGCAATGCTGCTGTCATGAATTTTAGGCCATTTTGTCAACTTTCGACCTACCCAAATGGCCTGTTTTAGATCCGATTACCACGAAACTTATGTAGAAAAATGCATTTAAGTTAAAAGTGATGCAAAACAATGCACAAAACCTACCAAATGGACTCCAAACTCCTCAAGGCCTACACATACAAGTTCTAAATGATGTAGAGAATCTATTGGTCCCTTTCGAGGGTCCTTAAACTCATGGGATCTCAAAATCACCTCTCAAGTTCTTTAATTTTCACATATTTTACCTAATTCCACTAATATGCATAATGTCATATATTATCACCACATCAATCATTCACCCGCATTCACACTACCACACAACTCACAAACATAATACAAGACCTACCCATTTTGAAGTGCATCAGTCAAATGGTTGTGTGCCATGTGTTACTTCATCATAACACACGGAAAACATTACAACCATACATATAATTTCAATATGTTTCATAATTAAGTAACTGTCCAAGTGGCTCTGTGCCACTTAGTGCAAACACACCACACCTACCATATAAATAGCACACACATATTTATCATCTACTTCATTATTAATTAATTTTTACTGTGATCCTTCACATAATAAATATACACAATAAATTCAAATATGATCAAGACAACTGCAATTAGTAACTCAACTATAACTTATCATTCCATAACTCACAATTACATTCCTTGGCATTTCTCTCTGGTGCATCCACCACTTCCCTGCCATTAGTTACTAAAAAGAAAAGCAAGGGTGAGTGTTTGGAAATCATAATTAATATAGAAATTAATAAAATGAAATAAATACCATGTTACCGTTACTATGAGACTTTCTTACATTGTGTTTCTCTGTCTCAACTCAGTAAACCACGAAGCATGATCACTCAGCATGCTATATCATTATCAATAGTATGAATCCACATAAAACCACTCAAATAACACATATTCAAATATATATATCGTAATTTGTTTCCATTCATCGCGTTATACACAAACTTCAATCTAAATACATAACATCGACATAAATACATACAACATATCCGACTCCCAATAGACATCTTATGAGTTACTAGTATCCAATCATCCAAGTAACCGATAAACCAAATAAATATGAAAATACCAATACAACATCACCAAAGGTCAAATCATGTAAAACATAACCGACTCTCAAGCAAATAATATGACGCCCTAGTATCTAGATACTAAAAGGATCGACCTTTAGTTGGAGGTCCTACTTGACACCCCGTGAACCCAACTTGGTTCACTAAGCCCAACTTGGCTCCCCACCTTAACCGTTGGGTCTTACTTGACCATGGAAGCTAAAAGCGAAAGGTAACATATATTGTTGGTCGTCCTCAACCACATAATTTCATTTACTTTCTTTAATCCCTTATTCAAACGACATAAAAGCCTTGCCTTTTAATTATTCAGGGCGGCCACACAAATCCGACCCGTGAATCTCCACCCGGACAACCACACAGACCATGCCCAAAACACAACTACTATAATATGTCTGATATAATTTCCTAACATAAGAACATAATCACTACCATTAGTTCTATCACCTCCATTGTTCACAAAACATAATGTAAACATAATGAAATTTATATAAACCAATTCATCATACATTACCAATGAATCAACAAAATTCATATGTTTCCAAGCCATAATTTACCTATGTCATCCTTCTATATTAAGCCATCATTTATCTTTTTCTTTAATTCAATAACATTTCATATAACACGATTCCTACACCCAAATTTATTCCACGCCACACACATTAATCCATATCATTGTATACTTTCTTAAAATCACCACTTACTCCATCAATCAATACCATACTATTCATGTATTAGTTCATGTCCTTTATCATTATTAGATCACAATACACATAACCATGATATTGCATAACTGTTAAAACACACCCATTTTCATCATAAACAATAATTTTCATATTTCAACAACCATATTTCATTTATAAATTATAGATCTAATATTTAATCATTATACAATTTAAATTGAAATTACACCAAAAATACACATAACACATACAATCAAATTCACCATACGCCATCAACTAACCGACCAGCTTCGCATATTCTAAAAGCTGTCAATCCTTTTATTTATCAATTAATACCATAATATTATATATTACCTCACCATACCCCTAATTCCTAATATTCCATAATCACGCTACTTTCTTTTTGAACCTACTTAGGCAATACCCGATTCTAATTAATTACAACACCAAACACCCCCTGTTACCTTAATTCCAAGCTTCCGTTAGTTGCTCTTCGCGTCGATCACGTTCCACGATCAAATTATTCACCAATCCATTTTTGATTTTGTCACCTACGAATGTTGAAACTCAAACCCATCAACATTTTGCTACACCCATCGTTATAGATACCATTTCTAAGCTCCAATGTGCAAGAAAAACGTAAGTGGAACCTCCCACATGTAAGAAGCTATTCGACCAAGGAAACAAGAAAGGGAGAAATGCAAAATGCAAGTACCCATCATCCTAAACATTATTCTTATGCTTCAATTCACAAAGAGAAAGCAAATATGGAACCCCTCCACCATGCATTACCAATTTTGGCTAGAGAATGAAAGTGAGGAAGAGTAAGAAAACTTGAAACTAATGGTTCTTATAGACATACCTCAAGGCTCCGGTTCCAAAAATATAATCAATTCAAACTTTCGACGTGAAATTGAACACCAATTTTGGCCTTGAAAGCCACAACCATGAAAAGAGAAAGGTCCCAAAACTCTATTTTTCTTATGCTCTACGTTGCTGTCACTGTAATGTTTTAATTTTGCTCGCGACGCTGATGCTACGCGTCAAATCTAAATTTTTACCCTGACGTTATGCGTCATACAAAAATCATAAATCCCCCTTAAATTCATTCTTGGATCACTCAAATGCTTCATATTCTCGAATTATCATAATTTAAACTCATTTGCACATTTATTTATTCTTTTAAATATAAAAACACACGGGATGTTACATAAAACATATAATATGACTCTTAGTTAACTTAATTTTTACATGATTTATTATTAATATATCATGAATTATATTATGTTAAAAATACATATTTTATTATTATCAGTTCGACTGTAATTCAACCACGATTGAACTAATGAACCATAAACTAGCGCCTTCACTAATGCCATTTTTAAACATTGGTTTCTACTTAATAATTTGGAGAAAAAGACACATATTAAAGAATCCAATCATTTTTTGTTAATTTTGATAGGACAACTAATTGTTTTTCTATTTACCTTTATTAAATACAATTCTCTTGCCTCTCTTTTATTTATTACTCTCAAAATTTTCAACACTAGCATTTTCTCTTTCGTTTTCTTTTTTAAATATTCTCTCTCATATGGTTTTAAAAAGTTGAATTATTTATGGTTCCCACTAAAACTAAAATCATTTATGGTCATGAAAAAATGGGTTCAAACCATTTTGCTTCACTATCACAATTATCTTTTAAACCTTCAAAGGAGTCTTGCATTCGTTCCCTTCCTTTTCTTTCAAGGAACCATGATCATCTTTCATTGACTCTTGTATTTGGTCATTGTGTAGGATAATATAGAGAATAGATATACTCCCTCTCATTGACCATTTGACTTAAGCCTTTTGTGTTTTACAAGAATTATAACATGAATGAGAATTTATTGCATTGATGTAGTCAACGTGACTCATAAAGGTATTTTTAGTAGAAAATAATTAATATTGTCTTGAAATGCTAAGTGGACAGATAAATAGAAACAAAGAAATTGTCTTTAGGCAGACAGTTAAATAGAAACTGATGGAGTAAGTTATTGCAAACACACACACACACTAAATCAAAATTAGACCAACTATCTCAACCAAAAAATTGACAAACTCACGTAATAATTATTGCGATTCATTATTAAAAACAACACATGTATATAATTCCACACAAGCGTTTGTTTGGTTAAATATTGGTCAATCCATATTATAAAAAAGGCCCAACCCAGACCAAAGTTAACCCCTAAACAAAATGCATCCAAGTCATGATCACATAAACTTGATTTGTGCTTGGATTGTTTTTCATTATCAAATCCAAGTTGGTTTAGTTAGAA
Organism: Clitoria ternatea; assembly: GCA_037962975.1. Taxonomy (NCBI): domain Eukaryota; kingdom Viridiplantae; phylum Streptophyta; class Magnoliopsida; order Fabales; family Fabaceae; genus Clitoria; species Clitoria ternatea. Next base: position 284,701,781 of record CM075670.1, read on the forward strand.
AAATGAAAGTTGAGTAAAATTGGTGGGGAGTTATATTTCTCCAACCAAGTTGGTCCAAACCAAGGTTAACCTTGAATCAAAATGCACCCAAGTCATGATTACACAAACTTGATTTGTGTTTGGGTTGGTTTTCATCATTGAATTCAACTTGGTTTGGTTGGAAAAACAAGGGTTTATGAAACTAGTAGGGAGTTCTTTTTCCCCAACCAAGTTGGTTCAATGGAATTTTTAAAATAGTAAACATAAAAATTAATATTATATTAAACATTAATTTTAAATATGAAATACTAAAGACAAATGATAAATATAAATATTATATGTTATATTTATATATTAATATTAAATACTCTCTTCATTTGTATATAATTGCCTAGTGAAAGAAAAATTATATAAATCAAGGAATGCAATTATAACATTCTAATTACATACCCAAGTTTTGATATATTAACATGCCTCTATTAATACTCAATTAAGGACAATTTAGGAATAACACTGGATAAGTTATCAATTTCTAGAAGTTTAACCTTACTATTTCAAGGATATAATTAAAACTTAAAACGGCTTTAAAACATTTTAAAATTGAAAAGCATTGTTTTTATAATAATGGAATATAAGACGTTCAAGACATAATAGCTTATAAGGCATAACAAATAATTTACACCTCATTCCATATTGTATAACTTTAATGAAATATTCTATTTACCTACCATGGTTTAGAGTTTAGGGTTTAGTAATAAAAACAAGAAAGTTGTTATTGCCTTTCACTATTCTTCATTTTTTTTTATCAACTCATGGTCTTCTTTTTTAGGAAAAGTGGGTCATAGGTATAGGATTTAAGAAGCTTTAAATACATGATTGTCAAGCCTCTTTTTTTTAGTTGTAATTTGCTCTAGTGTTGAATGGGGGTGTTGGAGCTGAATAATGAAAAAAAACATAACAAAAGATACACCATCGCATAAAAAGATAACAAAATTAAACTACTTCTATAATGAAAGAAAACAAAATAAAAATAAATTCCATTTTTAAATCTCTTCTCTTTAGAAAAATACTAAATTTACGAACTTATATTTGATGGTACAATGTTTTTACACACACTCATTTCCACGGTTCTGCACACAAAGGTTAAACTCACTCAAGTGTTTGCATTTTTTGTGTGTTTTTCTCCTCTTTCCTCAGTTTTGTTCTATTTCATGATGGAGCAACAAAAGTCCAAGCTTTGCTTTAACAATTTTTTTCTCCCTATTCATAACAAAATCCGTATAGAAAGTAAGCTTTATCCTTTGTCCTTTAGCAATAAGAATAAAAAATACAAAAAACTCAAACAAAGACCAACAAAGTGACAATCAAGTAAAACCATCATTGAAGATTTTCAAACAAAAAAGACAGTAAAAAGCTTTCCTCTCTCACACTTGCCTCAACTAATAAGTAACCGTAATGTAAATAATACCTTATGTCCAAAATAAAGAAAAATATCTTTTTATCTTGATGTAGATGACCACCTAGTGGATAACTCTTGTAAGAAAATGAGAAAATATGACTTTAAAATACCATACAACAAAACTTTGTCAAGTACTTGGAAATAACAATATTGGGAAGTCGATGACCTTTGCTAGCACCACAGTCACAAGCATGCCATTGACTTTCATAGAAGTAAATAAATTTTGACCATGGTCACGATTTGGGTTAGCCACAAACTAAGGTTGAGTTTAAAGGATGGGAATGTGTTTTTCTAGTAAGTATTGAATTCCTTGTAATTTCAGTAAACATCAAGGGAGATTTATGTAGTTTACCATGATTTTATATTAAAAATAATTAAATCGAAATATGTTTTATAAGTGAGTGACTAAATCAAAAATAAATAAAATTTTAATGGTTAAAGTGCATGATTTATGATGTTAACCAGATGTATCTTCATTCAGAGACGATTTTTTCAGAGCTTTAAATCTGGAAGACTTTTTGCCCCTCCTAAAAACGTGTTTAACAAGCATCAAACCCTATACTATTTTCACAATCTTAGTTTATATAACATTTAAGGCTAAGATGAGAGTTTACTATTCATTTCCTTAATTTATTTTGAGCTTTGTCCCATGACTCTTTTTCCTTTCAATTATTTAGTGGTTATGGAGATGAAGGAATAATATGATTTATTTAATGATGATAAACGGTCTTTTGCATATAATCTTTAACAACATCTTGTGATGATATTGTTTCTTTCCTGATAAATAAACATGTTGATCAAAAGCATGTTGTTAATCAGCATTAAGTGCGGCTAAAGGAAGGTTTTCAGAAGCTTATGTTAAGGGAATTATAGGGTAAGAAGAATCACATTGGTGTGAGATGTTTGATCAGAGACACAAAGTATGAATGGCTTATTTTTTAAAAGCTAGGATAGGAATGGTGATGCCATGAAGCAAATTCATTCTGTTCTTTACAGACTCTCCCTTGCATGAGGGCATAAATTAATTTCTAAAGATCATTTGTGAATATGATTTTTTTGATGTGTTGGACTTGATTAACTAAAAAAAGGATTGTGTTTGACATTCTATCATTGTTGACTAACTAAAATAGGTTTGTGTTTAACACCTATGAGATGATTTTTTAATACATATTTTAAAAACATTTAGAAGTCATCTTTTTTTCTTCACTTTCTCTTAAATTAAACAAAAAAGATACATCAATATATAGATTTTTTTCTTCTTTATTTCTTTCATCTCTTTTTCTTTTCTTCAAAAAAATAATAATGTGGCAGAATTCAGTCAAACCAAACAATCTTAATTGAATAGGTTTAATTCATTTTCATTGAAAGAAAATTCTAAAAAATCATTTCAAGCTAACCTGATACTGTATGATTTGATAAATACTTTAAATCAGATTAACCCACAAACAACTACATTTTAATATAAAGTGCATGTTCATCTTGGAGTTAGATATTTCTCAATAAAGTTTCTTGAAATAAGATTTTGATTCATCCATTCAACATGCTTTAAATAAGATGTTTATTTTATGAAAATCACCCATATTCTCTTAAATTGCAAACTCAACTGAATGGATTTTATACCAAACAAGCACAAAACCATATGAAATCATTTGTTTCTTGTTTTTATGACGACATTTTTGCATATTTAGACGGAGCCATTATAACACCTATCTCCAAACCTATTTTTTAAGAAATTATTTGTGTTCGAATCAGTGCTTATAGATAATACCTTAATCTTTATCATCGTACCATTTAAATACTTGGATTCTCAGACCCAGACTTATTACTCACATTCTATTTAAACAAAGCACTGCTTCATACCTTGATCATAATAAGGAAATATTTAATAGAACCAAAGAAAAATTACGTAATTAATTGTACTAAATAAAATACATCAAATACTCACAAATAAATAATTTAACTAAATTTTAATATATTGTAATGTAATAAGCTTGAAATATTTATCCAATATAAAGGTTTTAATTTGTGGATGTTAAAATAAAAAAATTACTATTGTAACATAAAAGAAAGACTATTATGATTGAACAAGCTTAAAAATTTTATTTTTCAATGAGAACAACAAATTTAAACAAAAAAATACATGAAAATAATTAAGAAAAACTAAGTTTTTGAACCTTACATGTTAAACATGCACCTATCATGAATAAAAGAGACGTGTTTAATCATTTTTAAAAAAATACTATATCTAATTCAATGCAAGTGAGGGGGGTCGAGTATCATTGTAGGTGTGCCTATACCATCCGTTAAATTTCGTTGCTAAAATTATACCAAGCTCATTCCTATTTTATTGATAAATTCTCTGTTTGTCACTGATAATTTTCATCGGTACCCTTTAAATCTTGGTTAAATTGATATCTCTACTTGCTTTACTACTAACTAGTTGCATCCAGCAATTACTAAATTTTATTTTATTCATAAAAACATGGTAATTTATCTCATAAAATAAAATTAATATTATAATTTTACTACTAATTTATTTTATGTGGAAACTAACTATTATCACTTTGTAAACACAAAACTTATACTTAAACAACATTAAATATTCACGTGATGAAATCCATTTTAGTCATCATAAGAAATGTGATACTTCACAAAATATAAAATTTACCACTAATTTCTTGGTCATTTTTTGAAATTAAGATATTTTTATTTTACTTTTTTTAATATTATCCTTACAATAAAGGTTACACTTTCACCTACTATTTCAAACTTATTTTTATGAAATAATGAAATATAACAAAGCCTATACCAAAAATAGGTTTACATAAAAATGGACATACTAGTTCACATAAACATATACATAAATACCAAAGAGAATTATTCATGTTCAAACTATTTTTAACAATACTATTGTGACTGTTACAAATGAAAAAAATACTAAATTTTAAGTAATAATATTTAATAAGTAAAATGCCCTAAGCCATAAATTGTTTAATAATTCATCAATATAAAACTAATAACTATCTAACCAAACATAATTCTATAACTTTCATTTTTAAGTTATATTATAAATTTATTTTTTTATAAATATTGATCTGAGACACCGGCCTAGATAGTATGAACATCAGAATGGTATCCACAACATGCAAATGCCTCTCACAAACACCTCACAATATCAATTGTACCCTAGCAGGATCCTCATCTCCTGATTAGAATCCCTAAGGACTGAGTCAAGGAGAGCCTGGAGCACACCGACCACTAACTTGTAGAGGCTGTGATAATTTTATCCTTCTTTTTACAGATTCTATACTGACACATGCCATATAGGACATTCTCACCACCCAAATCTATAAATACTACTCTTTTACTCCTCATTAAGGCACATTCACTAACCTTTGCTTGAGCTCCAATCTTGATTGATCTGATCACTGACTTAAGCGTCAAAGTGTTTTTACAGATTAACACATTTTTTCACCACACAATGCAATAGACTGGTGTGTTAGCTATACGGACTGACAACAAGACTTTCTATTCCCTACTATACTGAGAAATATAATATTAGATTCCATTAGATTGGTGTAATACGTGAGAGAGATTTACCATGGTATCAATATCGATCACTCTATCCTCATCTCAGACAAATCATTGGTATTCTCGGTGGGATCCTTTAAAGGTATTCCCACATCGACAATCAAATCCTTTATATTGGATGTGAATCAACTCCCTAGAACCCTTGATGGCCACATGCAAGATGTTGCGCACTTTGAGCCTAGACATTTAGTGTATGATGTCTCATTCATCGACACTTTAGGTTTCGCTAACCAAAGTTTAAGAGGTGTTGCAATCTTGGCCCCACCCGACCCTTGTGACAAGGTCATCTATTAACTCAAAGTGGAATTGACAGAGTTAAGGAAGAAATATAAGCAGCCAGAGCAATGAGTTATTGCACTACATCAGGCTTCCCTTTCCAGACCCTGTCTAGAGGCATCTCACCATGAGATGTCCACTATCTTATTGATAAATCAATTTTAATACACTTCTTATAGTTTTACACTTGGGGTTTATTATATAATTACTATGTTTAATAATAGTATTTTAATTAAGTTTTATGTTGTTTAGTTAAATTGAAGTATTATGTATATATGTTTCAATTTTCATTTTTTGTATGTATTTTGAGTATCTTGCCTTATTTTGGCCATAACTTGGGCTTTTGTGATCCAAATGGGCTAATCTTGAAGCCCATGGAAAGCTAAGACAGAGGGCTACATCATGATGATCAGATTTGGTTATTTTACATCTGAAAAAAAATAAAAAAATGGAGCTTGAATCAATCAGCCCTCATGTGCCCCACCAGCATTGACATAGTTCACCAAAATACACATATCTGGAGCTGTAGATGTCCAAATGACCTTATTCTTATACAAAATTCTTAATAAGACAGAGATCTACAACTTTCATGTTGAAGATTTTACAAAATTTGGCCATCTAGAAGGTCATATTGGACTCGCAAGGTGGAGAAGATAAAGAGGAGAATGAATTTCAACACCTACCATTATCTTCTTTTGAATTATTGTAATTTCAAGCCCACCAATGTTGAAAAAATACATTAATAATCAAAAAATGAATGTATATTATCATCATATCTTGCCTATAAATAGATGCTTGAAGTTGTAAGGAAGATACACAAGAAATACATAAGAAATACATGCTTTAGTTTTCATTACATTTCTATATCTTTGCTTTAGTTTCTTAAGTTTTAGTTCTTTGTCTTGCTTTATTTCTTTGTTCTATATTCCATCCCTCAAGTTATGGTTTTCATTTCCCTTCCTCAATATCAAGTAAGTTAATTTTATTATTTGTTATTTACTTTTATAATCAAAGTTATAGTTAATTTAATATTAGTTTTCATTGTTAAAAATTATCATGGAAGCTTAATCTTTTAAAATCAACTCAAGGAATTTAATTTTTCTTTATGTTAACTTTGAGTTCTTGCTCTTAATATTTTGATTGAAGATAATTACTTTTCTTTGTTTCTCAAATACTTATGATGGTAGATTATTTAAATGTATAACCGATTAGTATATAATTAAACAATCTATAATCTAAACTGATGTTGGTTGGTTAATCAATAATCAATTTGAGAACAAAGATTAAGTCACTAAATAAGAGATTTCTATTTAGTTTCTTAACTCAATCAAATTATGGTTTTAAAGTTATTTTAGTAATTAATAAGAATATATCGATTGATTATTCTTATTAGTTCATTAATTCAATTCTAGAAGATTTTCTAGAATATAATCATTTAGGGATTCCAAATGATTCAAGGTTGAGAAATTAATTATATTTAATTATATTTGTGATCAATGATTAGTTAACTAAAGATTTATTAATTCCTTGGGTTGGTTGTTTCTAAATTTGATTATTCTTACTCATAAATTTACTTTTTGTACTATTATATAATCACTTAATTTTCCTTTCAATCTCAACACAACCCCCCCTTTGTTATAATTAAATTGAGTGTAACTAATTAAACTAAGGTCCTCGAGAGACGACTAAGGTTGTTCACCTTATACTATATTAATTTAACTTTTTATTTGACCCGACAACGACAGCGTGTCAAATTTGGCGCCGTTGCCGGGGACCTTTGGTCCTAATTATTTGCATTCAATTACCTAATATGTTTTACATTTTTTTGTAGGTGTGTTGAAGATATTCAGGTTTGGTTGAATGTGAGCATATAAAAAAAATTTAAAAAATTCCACTTTATTATATTCTTATTTATTTTCTAGTAATCTCATTTTCAACCATTGAAAAAAAATATATAAATATAAAAAAATCTTTAAATTTTTAAATATATGTTTTAAGCATTTCATAATTAAAATGATAACTTTTTCCTTTTATTACATAGTTGTAGTATTTTGTTACAATATATGTAGATGTATTGTGTATGACTAGATCTAATCCCGAACCACTATATTCTTTTGATCCTGAAATAGATAGAACATTTCATCAATTAGTTAGATCATCTAAGAAACTATTAGATAATAATAATAATAATAATAATAATAATATTCTAGCTAATAGCATAAGTAGTGAAACTAAACCTTCAACTTCTGAGTATTTGTATAACATGGCTGAAAAGACATTAAAAGAACTAGCTACACCAGATGTCACTAATCAAACATCATGCATCTTATATCCTGAGAAAGATGTTCCTTTTGTGCTTAAAACTGGTTTAGTTCATTTGTTACCAAAATTTCATGGTCGTGCAGGTGAAGATCCTCATAAACACTTAAAAGTATTTCATAGCCTTTGCTCTACCATGAAACCTGAAGGGGTTTCAGAAGAACATGTAAAACTTAAAGCTTTTCCTTTCTCCCTAGCAGATATCGCTGAGGATTGGTTATTTTACCTTCCTCCTGGCTCAATTACAAGTTGGGATGACCTAAAGAAAATGTTTCTTGAAAATTTTTTTCCCGCTTCAAGAACTTCCTCAATTAGAAAAGAAATATGTGGCATCCAGCAACATGACCGAGAAAATCTTTATGAATACTGGAAAAGATTTAAAAGATTATGTGCTAGTTGTCCCCATCACCAAATTACGGACCAACTTCTCATAAAATATTTCTATGAAGGTCTTAATTCAATGGATAGAACTTTGGTTGATGCAGCTAGTGGTGGTGCTTTGCAAAATAAAACTACAAATGCAGCAAAAACTTTAATTGAGAACATGGCTGCTAATGCTCAACAACATGCCACTAAAAATAATTCTGTAGTAATTAGAGTAGTCCATGAAATTGAAACTACTAATGATGGAGATAAAAAATGGGAAAGTAAATTTGCTGAACTAGCAACACTTATGAAAAATATTATTGTGTCTCAAAAACAACAACCTGCAACCCCTGCTAAGGTATGTTTTATTTGTACTTCATTAGATCATTATACCGATTGTTGTCCTACATTGCAGGAAGCTAAAATTCCCAATGAAAATCCTCAAGTATGTGCTGCCAACTTATACAATAACAGACTGCCACAACAACAACATAATAATTATGATCTTTCTTCTAACAGATATAATCCTGGTTGGAGGAATCACCCTAATTTAAGATGGGGTAATTCCTCACAACAACCTCATGCACCTTTTCAGGCAAATACTGGACCAAGCAGATCATATCAACCTCCTTATGTACAATAACAAGCTACACAAGTAGCTGCACCTTCCACTGAGAAATCAAATTTGGAGGAATTGATAAAGCAAATGTCAATAGATAATTTGAACTTTCAAAAAAGAACTGAGGCTACAATTCAGACTCTTGAAAATCAGATTGGTCAATTGGCTACATCTTTAAACCATTTGCAGTCTCAAGGTTCAGATAAGTTGCCCGCTCAGACAATTGTCAATCCTAAAAATGTAAGTACAATTACTTTAAGATCTGGTAAAGCTATCCATGGACCAGAAAAACAACAACAAACTGAAAATACTATTATCACAGAAAACATGCAGAAGAAGTTTTAGATAGTTCAAGTAATAATAGTAATGATATATCTTACAAATCCTCCTTCTGCAGCTGGTCCTGATAAACAACATATCCCTCTTCCATTTCCACAAAGACAAAAATCTATACAAAATAAGAAAATGGACGAGGAGATCCTGGAAACATTTAGAAAAGTAGAGGTAAATATACCTTTATTAGAAGTCATCAAGCAAATCCCAAGATATGCCAAATTCCTTAAAGAACTATGCACTAATAAAAGAAGACTAAAAGGCAATGAAAGGATTAACATAAGTAGAAATGTGTCTGCATTAATTGAGAAACCTTTGTCACATATACCAGAAAAATGTAAAGACCCTGGGACGTTTACTATTCCATGTATAATAGGAAATAACAAATTTGAAAATGCCATGCTAGACTTAGGTGCATCTATTAATATTATGCCTATGACTGTATTTACTTCACTTTCCCTTGGACCTTTGCAAACTACAGGTGTGGTTATACAATTAGCAAATCGAAGCTCTTCACATCCTGCAGGAATTATTGAAGATGTCCTTGTTAAAGTTAATGATTTAATGTTTCCTGCAGATTTTTATGTTCTAGATATGGAAAGTGAGACTTCCACCAATAAAGCTCCAATAATTTTAGGTAGACTATTCTTAAAAACAACCAGAACAAAGATAGATGTGCATGCAGGAACACTTTCTATGGAATTTAGAGATAGTGTGGTTAGATTCAACATTTTAGATGCTATGAAGCATCCTACTGAGGACCATTCTGTTTTTCAAATTGACTTAATAACTGATTTAGTTGATGATAATATTATTAAGCTGTTTAATGATGTTGATTTTCCTATATTGTCTGATTTTTGTGATTCATTTGTTTGTGATTCATGCATGGATTCTCATCAATGCAATGTGTGTGCTGAAATTAAGAAATATCTGCTTAATGATGATAATGATCCAAACTCCCTTAAAACAGAAAATATAGTTTCAGATGTTGTTTCAAAAGAATCAGAGTGTAATAATTTGATTAAAGTAGTTACAAATACATCTGATTATGTTGAAGTACAAGTTACTGAGATAAATTCAACCAAATTGATTCCTTCAATAATGCAGCCTCCTATGTTAGAATTAAAACTTCTTCCTGAACATTTAAAGTATGCATATTTAGAGGAAGATAAGAACCTTCCAGTGATTATTTCTAACAAATTAAATGTTGATCAAGAAACAAGGTTGTTGCAGATTATTAGGAAGCATAAGAAAGCAATTGGTTGGACTTTGGCAGATATCCCAGGTATTAGCCCTTCCATGTGTATGCATAGAATTCTATTAGAGGAAGAAGTTAAACCAGTAAGGCAACCACAAAGAAGACTTAATCCCTAAATCCTTGATGTAGTTAAAAAAGAGGTAATAAAATTATTACAAGCTGACATTATTTACCCTATATCAGATAGCACTTGGGTCAGCCCTGTACAAGTGGTTCCCAAAAAGTCTGGAATTACAGTGGTTAAAAATGAAAATGATGAACTAATTCCTACCAAAATCCAAAATAGTTGACGAGTATGCATTGATTACAGGAAACTTAACAAAGCAACCCGAAAGGATCACTTTCCTTTACCTTTCATTGATCAAATGTTGGAACGATTGGCAGGTAAGTCACATTATTGCTTTCTAGATGGATTTTCAGGTTACTTCCAAATTTATATTGCACCAGAAGATCAAGAAAAAACAATATTTACTTGTCCTTTTGGCACTTTTGCTTATAGGAGGATGCCTTTTGGCTTATGCAATGCCCTTGTACCTTTCAACGATTCATGATTAGTATCTTTGTTGATTTTCTTGAAAATTGCATGGAAGTATTTATGGATGATTTCATAGTATATGGTTCATCATTTGATGCTTGCTTAAATAGTCTAGATAAAGTATTACATAGATGCATTGAAACTAACCTTGTTCTTAATTATGTGAAATGCCACTTCATGGTAGAAGAAGGAATAGTTTTAGGCCATGTAATATCTAAAAAAGGCATAGAAGTAGATCCTGCAAAAATTAATGTAATTTCTCAATTACCTTATCCTTCTTGTGTGTGAGATATTCATTCTTTTCTTGGTCATACAGGTTTTTATAGAAGGTTTATAAAAAACTTCAGTAAGATAGCCCTTCCGTTGTCTAACTTACTATAAAAAATATAACATTTGACTTTAACGACAAATGTAAAGAGGCTTTTGATTGCTTAAAGAAAGCTTTAACTACCACTCCTATCATCCAGACACCAGATTGGTCACTTCCATTTGAACTTATGTCTGATGCATCAAATTATGCATTAGGAGCTGTTCTTGCTCAAAGAGTTGGTAAAGTACAACATGTTATTTACTATGCTTCACGAACTTTAGATACTACACAAATAAACTATACTACCACAGAAAAAGAATTGCTTGCTATTGTGTTTGCTCTTGATAAATTTAAATCTTATTTGCTCGATTCAAAAGTGGTTGTATTTTCAGATCATGCAGCATTAAAGTTCCTTTTAAAGAAACCAGATGCAAAACCAAGATTAATCAGGTGGATGTTGCTGCTCCAAGAATTTGACATTGAAATTAGGGATAAAATTGGAGCAAAAAATTTAGTGGCTAATCACTTAAGCAGAATTGAAAAAAAACTTGACCCAATTTCCATTAAAGATGATTTCCCTGATGAACAACTTATGGGAATACATGATTCCACTCCATGGTTTGCTGATTTGGTAAACTACTTAGTTGCTTCTGTTATTCCCATACATGCATCTAAACAACAAATAATAAAACTAAAAAGTGATTCTAAATACTATGTTTGGGATGATCCTTACTTATGAAAACTGTGTAGTGATCAAGTCATTAGAAGGTGTGTACCTGAAAATGAATTTCATTCCATTCTTACATTTTGTCATACATATGCATGTGGTGGACATTTTGGACCTCAACGTACAGCAAGGAAAGTATTAGAATCCGGTTTGTATTGACCAACAATTTTTCATGATGCATATACATTTTGTAAATCTTGCAAACGATGTCAAAGAATGGGAAACATATCTCGTAGAAATGAGATGCCTCAACAACCCATGTTATTTTGTGAAATTTTTGATGTTTGGGGCATAGATTTCATGGGACTTTTTCCTGTATCTTTTGATTTTGTTTATATACTACTTGCGGTCGATTATGTGTCTAAATGGGTTGAAGCTAAAGCTACTCGAACTGATGATTCTAAAGTTGTTGCAGATTTTGTTAGATCACATATATTTTGCAGGTTTGGTGTCCCTAAGGCCATCATTAGTTATCAAATCATATTTTTGCAACCGTAAAATGGAGTCCCTTCTTAAAAAATATGGAGTTATGCATAAGGTTTCAACACCTTATCACCCCCAAACAAATGGACAAGCTGAAGTGTCCAATCGGGAATTAAAAATGATCCTTCAAAAAACAGTACAACCAAATAGGAAAGATTAGAGCAAAAGGTTAGAAGATGCTCTTTGGGCTTATAGAACAGCTTATAAAACACCTATTGGAATGTCACCCTATAGGACTGTTTATGGAAAATCATGCCACTTACCTGTAGAAATTGAGCACAAAGCTTATTGGGTAGTAAAACAATGTAACTTGGACTTAAATAAAGCCGGTAAAGAAAGGAAACTCCAACTACAGGAACTGGAAGAAATTCATTTGGAAGCTTATGAAAGTTCTAAAACCTATAAAGAAAAAGCCAAATCCTTTCATGACAAACAGGTCTTGAGAAAAAACTTTTTCATTGGACAAAAAGTTTTATTGTACAACTCACGTCTAAAGCTCATATCTGGTAAGCTTCGCTCTAAATGGGCAGGCCCATTTGAAATAACTAATATCTTTCCTTATGGTGTGATTGAAATGCGACAAACAAGGTTTTCAAGGTAAATGGACATCGACTTAAACCTTTCTTTCAAGGGTTCCAAGAGCACATAGATACGGAGGTGTATTTGTGTGATGCTAAATATTTTGACTAATTTTTCCTAATAACAATATTTATAAAGAAAAAAAAAATAAAAAATAAAAAATAAAAAAATAGATATCAATTAATTACATCATCATTCTTTTCGGTGCTAACACTTGTCTTAATCATTATTACTATTATTGTTTTGGCATTATTATCATTTTCTTACAGTAGTTAAAAGGTCATCGTCAGGCTCGTGACGTTAAACAAGCGCTTGATAGAAGGCAACCTATCACCTTTTCACCTTCTTCATCTCTACTATTCTCTATAACCTCATTTTCTATTCTCTCTTTTCTAAACAGCTACAACTTCAAAGTAATCTGATAATGGAACAAACCTTTGCAAAACTTAAGGAAAGATTCCCTATACTTCCACGCGATGTGGTTGTAAAAATTTACAAAGCTCGAGTTCAAAGGTTAAAACTACTCACATATTTTGGCATTCCAGAGGATGTTCGTTGGCTTATTGAAGCAAAGGTACGTCTTTCTAGTGAATTACATAAGTCTTATATAAAACATTTGCCAGGTATGGGACGTAGTTCTTATTCTAAAAAACGAAGAGCTAAGAGGATGGGAGTTTGCTATAAGTGTGCAAGATGGAATTGTGATACACGTTGTAGAAACCCTGGAATGGTATCTATAAATCGGGAGGACAAAATTAAATTTATAAAGGATGGATTGAGTAAAGAGAACTTGGATAACTTAATCCAAACTCTTGAGACGCATCCATGTGGAATTGTACAAGGAGTCCTTCTGAAATTATATGATCTATTTATTCAACAAAAAGAAAACCATAGCCTTGGGAATCTGGCGTTAAACGACCCTGTTTGCCAGTTTATAAGAAAACTGGATGGGTAGCAAAAACCTCGACTCATAGAAGGCGTTTAAGCCGTTACTGGACGTAAAACTAGAGGAAGATGTGAGCCACAATCATAACTACTGTATATATTTACTGTTGTTTTCAATGTTTTACTTTTCTGAATTCACTTTGACTTTTAAAATTACCTATTTTTATTTTCTCCAATCATGTCTTTTCAAATTTCTTCATTACCATCATTTCTTTTTATATAATAATAATTATGTAAACTTTTTATCTTTCATCAATTATTTCATCTCAGTTTTCATCTATATAAGGGCGTATAACTCTATATGGAAAACACAAAAAAAAGATGAAAAAAATCAAATCCATTTGTGTGTTTGGTGGATCCAACAATGGTAATTGTGAAGAGTACCTAATAGCAGCTACTAAGTTGGGAAAACTATTGGCTGAGAAAAAAATAAAGGTCTTGTATAGAGGAGGAGTACAGGGTTTGAAAGGCTCCATGGCACTATTTGCACTAGTTGAAGGAAGCAACGTCTCTAGTATCATCCTACATCATGTTGGTATTACACCAGCTATTGCTGTAGGAACTGAGGTAAAAGTTACAAGCATCCATCAACGAATGACTTGTATGGTTATAGGTGCTGAAGCCTTTATTGCACTTCCTGGAGGTTTTGGTACTTTTGAGGAAATATTTTATATTGCATCATGGTGTAGCATGAACCTTCATAAAAAGCCATTAGGATTGTTAAATATTAATGGTTTTTATGACAGCTTGTTAATGTTTTTAGATAAAGCTATGGAACAGGGCCTTATAACTTAAGATGATCGATCATTCATTCATGCTTCTTCAAATGCAGATGAATTAATTGATATTTTGCAGAGCTTTTTACCCCAACCTCAACCCCTCTTGAAGCAAGATAAGGATCACACACACAAGCGAAAGAATCCAGAACCAGACACCACCCTTCGATTATAACTTCTTTCTCACCTTTATCTATATTTAAAAAAATAATTAAAAAAATTAAAATTAAAAAAAAAGAAAAAAATAGACTATAGAAATCATATAAGACACTGAGGACAATGTCTTGAATAAGTGTGGGGGGTCTGAGTTATATATATATTCTATTATTTTTTGTGAGGGATAGACAGAGTAAAGATTAATTTGGGAAAGTTGCATCTAAAATCATAAAGATGCATCTTTGAGAACCAAAATCTTGAGACGTATCCTTCACTATATAGTGTCAGTATCACTTTTGTTTAATTTTTTTGTTTTAAAATAAAAAAATAATTTTTTTTTCTTTCATGAGTACTTTTGTTGGGATGGACTGAGTAAAGAGTCCAAACTCTTGAGACGCATCCTCACAACAAAGCTCACTCAGATAACTACAACCGTTTCACCTTCCTTATCAAAACCATTTTTCATAAAAAAAACAAAAAAATAAAAAATAAAAAATAAAAACACATACACACACAACCACTATCTTTGCTTTAGTGTCGGGTATCCTTTGCCTTTACCTTTACTACGATCATTTCCATTCGGCATCAACCATTCTGCAACCATAAACATTATCTTCATCATTCTCCAGCCGCCACACTTTGCCTTCATCCTTTTCTTTCAGATCGGAGCCACACCTCACCACTAGTCAATCATTAGGTTCTTTATTTTCTCTTAATGGATGATATAACAGAGTCTTTCTATAGGCATACAAATGAATTAAGATGTATGTTATTGCTCTTGATGCTACTCATGGTTGTGTTGATGATATTTTTCTTTTGGGTTCTAACACAAGTCCCATGAAACTAGGTTATATGACACAATCAAATTGTTCAGTTATACTAATCATTTCACATGCAATTGAACTGACCAATTTGTTGTAGGTATCTTCGTTACTAAGCGCCCTTTAAAAAAAAAGTACAGAGCAAGAAGCATAAGGAACCAGATCTTGACACCAATACTTGGTTATGATTTATTTTTCCTTTTTTGTTTCTTGTTCATAAAAAAATCATCATTTCTAGTTTTTCATTTTAAATTCTACATGCTTTTCACTAAAAAAATTTAAAATTTGTCTAAGTAATGAGTAATTACATCACCCTTGTCCAATATTTCATGACATGTTATGAATAATTTTCTTGTATATTAATTTAATAAGTTGTTTGTGAAGATCAAATTGTATATGAATTGTGATAGATTGACCACCCTCGTGAGATTTTGAGCTTAATTGGATGGATCATATTATGCCATCTTTCCTTTTTCTTGATTAACCCTTATTTATTAGTACTCTAGAACTTGACTTGTTTCTTTTTGATGTATTATGTTCCATGTGCATGCTTTGATGTGATTAAGGCCATTTTTGTTTTAACTAGCCACTAGCCATATGCCTTACCTTACATACTTTCCATTGTTACCCACGTTGAGCCTATATCCATTTCTTGATTCAGCCACATAATTAGCCAATAGCCCTAAAAAAAACATGATCACCTTTGCTTAGGAATTGATTAGGAGTTTTGGAATTACTATGAATAAAGATTCTTGATGATTATGGAAATGTACCCAAGATATATGTTGTTGTTTCATTGTTCAAAAAGAAAGTAAAAAAATAATAAAAAAGAAAAAAAAGAAAAAGAAGAAATAGAAGAAGTGGTGAATATATGTATGAAAATAATCAGGAGGATTTATTCTCATGTTTTATCCTCCATCATGTTTCATTTTGCTAAGTCTTGAGTTTCAAAATGAACTTCCACAATCACTGAATCACTTACTCCATTGCTCTTTTTCAACCCTAAGTTTAGCCATACTATTTCATTTTATCCACCCTATATCACCTTGGCCCCATTACAACCTTAATAAAGTTCTTTTGATCTCTGCATGCATAAGTGTTCAAATATGGAAATTAGAAATTTGTCAAGCCTATGGTAGTGCTAATTTATTTGGGTGATTTCTGAGAGTATACACAAACTTAAACAATTGAGATATAGAGAGCATCAATAGAACATCTATCATATTTTCATCCACTCTTTGATTTGATCACTCAATTTATGCAACCAGTATGTAATGCTTCTTATTCACACTTATCATGACTTCTTGATATAAGGGATGATGTGTATTACTTATTATTTTAGACTTCAAAAAAAAGTCAAAAAAAATCAATTTGAAAAAAAAAACCTTTTTCTATTGTTTCTCATTTTAGTTTTTGGTTTGGTTTTGCCCTGGAGTGCAAAAGCTTAAGTGTGGGGGAATTTGATAAATCAATTTTAATACACTTCTTATAGTTTTACACTTGGGGTTTATTATATAATTACTATGTTTAATAATAGTATTTTAATTAAGTTTTATGTTGTTTAGTTAAATTGAAGTATTATGTATATATGTTTCAATTTTCGTTTTTTGTATGTATTTTGAGTATCTTGCCTTATTTTGGCCATAACTTGGGCTTTTGTGATCCAAATGGGCTAATCTTAGAGCCCATGGAAAGCTAAGACAGAGGGATACATCATGATGATCAGATTTGGGTATTTTACATCTGAAAAAAATAAATAAATGGAGCTTGAATCAATCAGCCCTCATGTGTCCCACCAGCATTGACATAGTTCACCAAAATACACATATCTGGAGCTGTAGATGTCCAAATGACCTTATTCTTATGCCAAATTCTCAATAAGACAGAGATCTACAACTTTCATGTTGAAGATTTTGCAAAATTCGGCCATCTAGAAGGTCATATTAGACTCGCAAGGTGGAGAAGATAAAGAGGAGAATGAATTTCAACACCTACCATTATCTTCTTTTGAATTATTGTAATTTCAAGCCCACCAATGTTGAAAAAATACATTAAGAATCAGAAAATGAATGTATAGTATCATCATATCTTGCCTATAAATAGATGCTTGAAGTTGTAAGGAAAATACACAAGAAATACATAAGAAATACATGCTTTAGTTTTCATTACATTTCTATATCTTTGCTTTAGTTTCTTAAGTTTTAGTTCTTTGTCTTGCTTTATTTCTTTGTTCTATATTCCATCCCTCAAGTTATGGTTTTCATTTCCCTTCCTCAATATCAAGTAAGTTAATTTTATTATTTATTATTTACTTTTATAATCAAAGTTATAGTTAATTTAATATTAGTTTTCATTGTTAAAAATTATCATGGAAGTTTAATCTTTTAAAATCAACTCAAGGAATTTAATTTTTCTTTATGTTAACTTTGAGTTCTTGCTCTTAATATTTTGATTGAAGATAATTACTTTTCTTTGTTTCTCAAATACTTATGATGGTAGATTATTTAAATGTATAACCGATTGGTATTTAATTAAACAATCTATAATCTAAACTGATGTTGGTTGGTTAATCAATAATCAATTTGAGAACAAAGATTAAGTCACTAAATAAGAGATTTCTATTTAGTTTCTTAACTCAATCAAATTATGGTTTTAAAGTTATTTTAGTAATTAATAAGAATATATCGATTGATTATTCTTATTAGTTCATTAATTCAATTCTAGAAGATTTTCTAGAATATAATCATTTAGGGATTCCAAATGATTCAAGGTTGAGAAATTAATTATATTTAATCATATTTGTGATCAATGATTAGTTAACTAGAGATTTATTAATTCCTTGGTTTGGTTGTTTCTAAATTTGATTATTCTTACTCATAAATTTACTTTTTGCACTATTATATAATCAGTTAATTTTCCTTTCAATCTCAATACAACCCCCCTTTGTTATAATTAAATTGAGTGTAACTAATTAAACTAAGGTCCTCGAGAGACGACTAAGGTTGTTCACCTTATACTATATTAATTTAACTTTTTATTTGACCCGACAATGACAACATGTCACTTATCTTACTCTAAGATCCTCACCTATGAGGATGACCATCAATCTCATTACTAGGATCATCGTCATTCTTCCTGGAGCAAAAATCCACATGCCATCGGTGCCTTAACAGGGTATAGGTTGTACGTAGCCTTCTTTAGAAGGTTAATTGAGATCTCTATCCCTAAGCACTTGTAGAATACCCAGCTACTTTCCATAGATAAGTATTCCAATGAGAATGACCTAGGAAAATACTTAAAGGTGTATCTATATGCGGCTATGTTCCTAGGAGCAGAGTCTGGCTTGATATGTCACATGTTCCCCTTAGGCTCAATTGTTTCCTAGATTAATATGGCTAAAGCATTTGGGGATCACTTCGTCATTTCTAGAGACATTCCCATGACCTCCCACACCCTGGTTAAGATCAAGCAGAGGGAGAAAAAAATCCCCGAAGGATATTTTGAAACAGTTTTATAAAGAGGTGTTGGTATTTTGGCGCATTGTAGTTTTCAAAATATTAGATATTGTTCCCTCAAGGATTGATTGGTTCCAGTGAGTGGCAGTAGTTTTTATTTACTATGGTAAAAGTATCAAAACTTATTAACAAAATAATATTTCAAATACAAATTTATACCATATTCACAGATTTAGAAATTGATTTATACATTGAGTAAAAGATAGTGTAAAATATATTATGAAACTATTTAGAAAGTGATTTATAAAAATAGCACCTTAGAATAATTCCAATACTTGAGATTTAAATGCAGAATGACAAACTATGTTGGAATTAGGATTCCCGCACTAGAATATAACATAGTTATTATAAACATGCATATTTAATCATCAAGTTTATGTCATTGCAGCTTAAAATCATTACACCTTATCCCTTGGTGAGTAAATTCTAAATAGCTACCGTAAAGTCTGATCTCTCATATGTTTTCTTAGTAAAAACTTGTTAGGGAATCCCTAGTGCATGATCAACGGAAATACAAGGATTCCCATAGGATTTGCAAAGCGTCGTGTTTCAAAGCATAAGACAAACAAAAAAAAAATATTGTGTTTTAGGATTACCTCTTGAAGAAAATCGAATCAAAACAGTCATAGCTTCGTCATTTAGGAGTCCACACGAGTACTCCCACCAGAAATGCTACACCTTCCAAATGCTAGTTTGACAGCGTGTAGCTTTTGCAACCTTTGTGTATTTTGTGTCTCTTTTTGGTTAGTCGCCTATGATCATCTTATGCTTTATTTATAGGCATAGGTTTGACCTAATTTGCTCTAAAGAGTGGGTTCCTTACTCATTCTAAATGAGTTAGGCCCAATAGTTTTATTTTAGTCCAACTAAAATAAAAAGCTATTTTCTGATGGGCTTACTCTATGTGTGTGACCCTATAGGTAAAATACTCGGTTATATTAATAATAAACTATTTTATTATTAATATAAAATAAGAGCGGCATCTAGCAATGCATCATTATATCCGAATATTATTTATTATCAACATAACCTATAAGTGATAATTATTTTATATGTTTATTCCTTTTGTCATGATATCCTAATTGGGCCCAAGGCATGGTCGCGTCATCCTTGTACGGTCCAATTTATTTTACTTGATACCAGAGTAGACTTTATCCGAATAAATATCTAATATTTATTCTTTCTAGCATGGTCATGCATTTCCTTAGTCTCACTCCATCAAGTGGCCTATAGATATGACTCCTGTCATATAGAAGAGACAAATCTCATCTACATCACTCACATCCCTCTACATAATTTGTTCATTGCCTAACCACAACCTTTATAGTCCTCTTGTTACAGAAGATGTTTGATTGTATTAAAACAACAAACTCCTTATGTAGGAATCGTAGTGACTTCAAGTCAAAGGACTACATACACCATTATCACATTGAGAATCGTTTATGACATTCATGTAACGACCCATGCAACGTTCTCATGGTGGGTCTGTCCAGTACATCATTACTCTTAATGTGTACCCTGTAAAGACTTGATATCATTTATATCCATGATCTGTGAGATCAGATCATCAGTACACTCACACACTAGTCTTAATGTATTTACATGTCCCCACGTAAATACTTGCCTAGGCACATTTTAGGAATAACTCTCATATGACCTATTACTCCAAGGATAAATAAAAGTTGTTAAACTATTTAACAAAAAATGACGTATTCAAAATGATGCGTCCTATATAGGCTTTTAGTGCATATTTCCAACAAAACTTACGTTAAGTGTTGGCCTTATCACAACAATAATTACCAACTCTATCCCTAATAATTGGTATATTAAGGGTATTTCAACTTTTACTTCCGTTAAAATAGTTTTAACACATATGAAAATCATTCTCCGATTTGAAATTCATACTAATAAAAGGTTGAAATACTAACATGAAACTTGAATCATAAACATGCATAATTCATAATCACAACATTATATTCATAGATTGGTTCACCAATTCCAATATAAACAGATTAGTTACACATGGTAAAGGTAAAAACATAACTTATAAGTAGAGACATGATGAATACTGAACTGAACTTGACAAAGAAATTCACAACACGAGAGAAAAATAGGCCTAAATGAAAATATCAAGTAAATAGAAGGATTCTGCAATGCAGAGCTTGAATGAAAAGTCAGAAGAGGTGATAGGGAATTAAGGGGAATACTGAAACCCTTAGCAAATGGCCCTATTTATAGTGGAGAAGCTTGGACCTTACGTTACACATGGGTGTGGCGCTGCGCGTCAGGTCTCTAACTCATACTCCATTAATCTTCCAGATTTTCAGCCATGATTTCCTATTATTGTGCAAATAATGTGCAAGCAAGCCTTAATCCTTATTTCCCATTGTGTTTATGCCTTTGGTCTGTAGTGGATTGGTCATTATACAATATTATTTGACCACTTTTTTGAGTGAAATTCCACCTATAAGTAGGGTACACGTAGCACCTTACGCGTAGCGTCAGGGTCAAAATTCCTAATATTGAGCATGAGGTTGTTCTACGTGTCAGCCTTCTATTTTGCATAATTTTTCCACTTTTAAAATTCAAACTTTTACTACAAAAATGGGTCATGCAAGGTTAAATTCAATAACTTCCATTTATTTGCAATAAAACTGAATTTTATTTATATTAAAGCTAATTTTTATTTATTTTTTTTACTTTTTATTATGAATAACAACGATAAATTGGGAACTAACAAGAGGCCACTATGGTGCTCAATTTAACGAAAGTAATATAGTTTGACATCATCATTGAATCTCTCCAAATAAAGTCAATTTTACCTTTCTTTAGCAAAGGGACTACCTCAGACCTTTGAGGAATTCTAAAAGAAGCCACCAAGTATGATGTCATTGAGATGCACTTGAAGGTCGCAAAAATAAAAACTTCTCATAGCCCATCTTGGCCCCACAGGAGAAAGAAAAAGGTAAACCTAAGTTCAAGAAAGTGCCTTCAAAGGACAGAGGCAGAAAGGCCTAACCTCAGAGCCAAGAGAAGAAAATGTTCTACTTTGATCACTACGCTTCTTTAAACACCAGGTTAGCTTAGATATTAAGGGAGATTAAATGACCATCCTTTCTTGTATATGGAATTCAAAAACCAACACTTGTCAAAAGATCTGATAACCTAAGGAAGTATTATAACTTCCATGAGCAGACCATCCATGGCATCAAAGAGTGTAGGCAGATGAAAGAAGTTATTGAGGTCCTCATCTAAGAAAGAAAGTTAAAGCAATACCTCTTGGAAAGCAAGTCCCGACATGAGCCAGATCAATTTGAGAAAAGGATGAGAGATTGGTCCCCTGATGGCGATGAAGAACAAGGTCAGAAGAGGTTCACAACGACTGAAAAATAGAAGGCTCAAGTGGTAGAAGCTGTATAAGAAGAAAATAATATTCTACCTCCACCCCTTAAAGACAGAAGAGAGGTAATTGAAATGATTATTAGAGGATTTTCTGGAGACGGTGTATTTAATACCACAAAGAAAAATCACCTCAGAATGATCATGTTGGCTCAGAACAAGAAAAATAGTAGACCCTTCAAGGACGGTATCCAAACACCTCTCATCTCTTCTTCTGATGATGATTTCAGACTAACAATTCTTGGTGGAGATGATATCGTGGTCATTATGGCCATTATAGCAAACATGGATGTTAAGCGACTCTTAATCAATTATGGGAGTTCCTGCAATATAAGTTTTCATGATTGTTTTAAGAAATATGTTTAACCGATATGGATTTACAGCTTTACACACAGGATTTGACAACTTTTAATGGAGCCAAGCAGCCCATCAAGGGATATCAAGACATAAGTATTACCTTCGATGGTGAGCCCAGAGCCAGAATAGTCAAGATTAGAATTTGATGATCAATGTGAAGTCCCCTTACAATGACATTATTGGAAGAGGTAATCCTTAATGCCATGGAAGCCATTAAATTGAATCCTCACCTGCTCATCAAATTCATAAAATAGGAAAATCATGTTTCCTCTGTCTAAGGTGACTAAGAGATGCCCCAGTATTGCTTTAATCTTAGACTGAGTGTGGTAAAGGAAGATATGACCATAAAAAATTGTTAGTTGAATAATGGTGGAACTCCGGCAGGAACGGTCAGTTTGATCAATCTCGACCTAAGGGAAGAGTTAAAGATTGATCCCTTGAATCCCTCTAAGCCTACACCAGAAAGAGGGTTAGAAGTTATCATGCTTGGATATTGATCCGGTCTTGATACTGGCCCCCAAAGACAAGGGTGACGTGTCATCCATTCTGGCAGCGCTACCGATTCAGAAGGTAAGACATCGGATCAACTAGACCGTCTGGGAGTTCTCCCAAGACTAGTAAGTCCATGTTGACGCCTCCCATATCGGATATAGCACCCCCTTTTGCATCGGATCACCAGTAAATAATTATAAGTGGCCTTGGTAACAGCGCAGCAATTCCAGTATCCTATAACGAGTTCAACCCTCGAGGGGCATGCTCGCTATCACTCAACCCATACTTGCCCCCCACGATAGATTAAACAAATATGTTCACCCATTCTCTAACAGGGCATGATGGGCACTCTCTATTTTTAATTTCCTCTATCCTGAGGAAAGGCAGGTTTGTTCCTTGGCTTAATTAGGCTCATATTCTCATACACGCTTATAAATACTTCAATGGTGCATACGATTAAGCTCTCTGGCTTGCATTACCATATTACATGAATACACTTCTTACACTTTGCCACTAACTTAATCGTCGGAGAGTCTTTACAGGTGGCACCTCCCTTCGCCCCCTCTTCAGTGCGAAGGACTGGTGTGTAGGATCTCCAGGACAGCCAGACTGGTTTTTACCCACTGAGAGATCAGATTATAATGCCGGATACCCACTGTACTGGTGTACAAATATATAGTTCTTTGACTTTTGTGACTGGCCCCACACCGGATATCTTGACCTCGGTTCAAGCCAGTTCATTGGCACGCCCAGTGGAACATGTAACACCCTCGGTTAGATAAGACAACCCATTCTATAGGATCATCCTATTTAACTGAGAGGTCACAAGTTTTCATAAAAAGTGAATATTTTTTTTTTCTTATGGGATGGCAGATCAGTGGAAGCAAATAGTATATAATTCACATAGTCATTCACAAACTGTAAATAATTGTACTCTTAACAGAATGGGGCACGCAGGCACCCTTAATATCTATACAGTCATCCATGGTCTTATTAATCAACTACGGATATCCTACTTTTAATGAGCATTCTCAGTGGGTTCAGCATATTGCTGTTCTTCATACTCGGGTTCTTGATTTCCTAATTCCTCTGAAAATTGTCAACAGTAAGGGTGAGTATAACCCAAGACCCTGATGGTTAATCCGGTGCGGACATAATCCAGTTAACATACAATATCACATAAATCATACAATTAGTATATTCACAATTATAACAATCAAGCATGTTGTCATGGAATGCATGAGTTGAATTTATTATGATTTATCTTTGGTTAAGTCTCATGATGCATATGGGCCTAATAAATCATTTCTTCATCTCATTTTTGGAATATCTCCATTCCAATTTTCTAGAGCGATCAGGGTCCGCCCAAGTTCCATATGGTACAAATGAACTCATTGGTTCTTATCATTGATTTAAATATTTTTGGAACTTGGATCCCTACGATCATAGTTACACTCCGTCATTTAGTCAAAGTACACTAGAATTGCATCGTCTCACCCGGCTATCAGGCGCGACTCTGATGCCATTGGGTTGCCGTTCCAATTGTACTCCCAAGATCCTCACTGGGGATCGAAAGTGAATGTCCTCCAGCGTACCAGGTGTATGCTCTAGAAATTTTCTTCTTCAAAATATTTTCATGATGCGAAATGCATTTTTTTCATCTTTTGATTTCTTGGGTATCTATGTGTTTCCAGTCTTATCATACATCCTCATAAGTTCTTGAATCTCATCAATTATTAAAACGTTGTAAGATATTTGTTCTTATTCCAGAAAATATATCAGATATATCTTGGTTAAAAATTATATTTTTTTATAAGAGTAAAATAATACATTCTTTATGTAATTACTCATAATTAAAACATTAATAATGTCAATAACAATAAAGCTAAACTTCCCAATAATTTAAAAAGGATTAAAGAATAGTTTCTAAATGAAAATCCAAGCAAAAAACATTAAAAACAGAGTTTTCCGAGTGAAACAAGGTTAATTCCGAGTGGAAATGATTTTTCCGATTAAAACAAGTTATATCCGAGTGAAAATGTTGATAACTAAGCTTTCTGAATAAAATAAGTTTAATACCGAGTGCAATCAATAGGATTCCGAGTGAAATAAGTAGGATTCCAAGTAAAATCAGGCTGAAGTGAGTTTCTGAATAAAGTAAACATAAACCCGAGTGAAATCAGACTAAAAGTTCTCTCAGTGAAGTTAAAAATGTTTCCCTAGTTAAAAGTGTTTGAACAAAAGGTTTCTGAGTAAAATACATATGATTTCCGAGTGAAAAATCATTCTGCTGAATAAAATACCTTCGAGTAAAGTAAATCCGAGTGAAATAATCCTGATTCCGAGTGGAATCAGGTTAATAAGAGTTTTTCTGAGTGAATTAACTATATATTCTGAGTGAAATTAAACTGAAAGGAGTTCTCTGAGTGAAAATAACTATTTGCTGAGTAAAATAAATTATTTTCTGAATAAAATCACTGAATGAGTTTTCTGAATGAAAATAAAATGTTTTCTGAGTGAAATATTTCATAGTGGAGGGTTTTCCAAATTATTTAAACTATGATTCTGAGTAAAAATATCCTATATGAATGATCCGGTCGGTTATTGTGATTCAAACATTTACTTCAAAATCTGTTTGAAGTATTATAGATAATCAGGTCATTTTGAGCTTCTTAATTCATTGAATCTGACTTCTCTTTCATAATTTCTCACTGGAATCCACATAGACACCCCTGATCCTTAGTATTTTCACAATCCAATATAGATCATATCTTTCACAATTCAACATCGAACATATCATTTAATCATCAGGATGAACAATAATTAACATAGGCAGTTAATCATATATATATAAAACAATATATAACAAATAAGGCATTTAATTCATAACAAACCGAATCTGTCCTGGAAAGGTGAGGACCAAAGGTACCTTAACCCTTTCCTTTTCACTCAGACTTCCCCAGAATACCCGAGAATATACCCCCTTACCTTAGTGGAGTTCTTGGGGAAGAAGAAGAGGTTCCCTTTCACTGTCCTGCACCAATTCCGAGTGAAACAGAAGAGGAACTTGAGAGAGAGAAAGAAGTTGGTGCTGGTACGTAAGAGAAAGAGAGAAGAAGGAAGAGAGTTTCTAGTAAATTCTAAGGTTTCTGAACTTAGAATCAGAGTAGCATTGATTAATAAAGAGGAGACAAGTGGAGACATCACTTTCTCGTGAGTGGAAGTTAATGGAGACTTTCTGTATTTCCCAGTCAGCTTTGCATGAGAGAAAAGGGATATATATTAAGATATATAAAGGTGAGTGAAGTGGTGCAACTTTTGATTCATTTCCCTATCAGCTTTGCATTGATTGAGAGGATATATAATAAAATATATAAAGGTATTTTGTCTGGAGTGAAAAGTGCCTGCACGTGAAGAGAAAGGGATAGAACCGACTGCGCTTGAGCGCAGTATGCTCACTTGAGTGTGGTTCCTTCATACTGTGTCAGCAAGGCAAAATTCCACCTCGCTCAAGCGAAATCCGACTCGCTTGAGCGAGTCATCCAGTCTTCGCTTGGGCGAAGTGAAGATACTGAGCGAAAGGAGTGATTTTGCATCAGGGGCCCTTCTCGCTCAAGCGAAATCCGACTCGCTTGAGCGAGTCAGCCAATCCTCACTCGGCATTCCCATGAAACCGACTCATCTTTCCCATCATTCACTTGGTAATTCACCCCCACACCGACTCCTAATTTGCTTGGCCTTTCACTCGGTATTATATCCCAAATCCGGGTCATTTCTGATGGTTCTTACTCGGTTAAATCATTCCAAGCCTAGTCCTTTCTCACTCGGTAATGTACTTCAAAAACCAACTCCCTTTCATTTCTTTCTTATCTTTCTTCTACTCGAAATTTTCATTCCAAATCTGAATCTCTACACACACTGTTCCACTCGGTAAAACTCATCCACTTACTCGGAATACTACTTCCCATACCACTCGATGTATTTAACTTCAACACAATCGGGAATGTACTTCACATTCATCACTCGGCATAGACTTACATTTCTCACTCGGAGAATACACTTTCCTTCCCTTGGAAGTTTACTCAGTTCCATACTTTCACTCAGGAAAGTCACACGTAAGATCCACTCAGAAATAAGGGTTTTCTCACTCGGTTTCTGTCACTCGGCTAAATGTTTTAACCGACTTGCCTTGCTCGGTTTGCTACTTGCTCTAATATTCAAAACTGATACTCAGAGTTCCACATGGCAGAGTTTACTCATCTCTCACTCGGAAGTGTTTCTTCTAGAACCCGACTCTCTCCTAATTAGTCAATCACTCGGAATTATTCAAACTCTAATCACTTAGAATATATTCCAATAACAACTCATACCTTAGAAAGGAATTAATCGGATTTACCACTCAGGAATACCCAAACTTTACTCACTCGGTTTACTCATATTTCTCTCTCGGTTTTAACCAAATTCTTCAACTACAATTCCAATCAGAGCCTATTAAGGCCCTCACTTCTCAAAAAAGACTTACACATACAAGTCTCACTCAGAATTAGTCCAATAGAGTACATCTCACTCGGAAGAGGAGTCATACTCATAGACTCACTCGGAAATAGCCCTGCTTACTGCAATTCACTCGGAATGGGCTTCCTCTTACCATTTTCCACTTGGTATTTATTCACTTAACATTATTCATTCATCACCACTCATATTCAAGCCAAGTAATGCCTTAACCATACAATATATATATATAACCACTCGGAATCCTTAACTTAATCACTATTTCATCCATCAATACTTCCCAAATAATTTTGACAACACATTTCAGTCGGTAGGAAGCATCAAATCAACATAAAACACTTACATGTATTCATTCACTCGGTTTATATATATATATATATATATATATATATATATATATATATATCATACACTTAGAATATATTTCCAATCCAAACCATTATAACAACTCTTCCCTCAGAAGAGGTTCACTCGGATTTTACCATTCAGGAGCATTTAAGTCCTTCCCCACTCATTTTTCACTCGGATACTCATCTCTTAGGTACAAATACACTATCCTTCCTCAAAATGTGTTTCAATCGGAATCCTTTAAGGTCTTTATCACTCGGAAAAAGAGTCATAAACATAGCCTCACCCAATAATGGCTCTAAACCTTATATATTCTACTCGGATTGGGCTCCCATTTCTATATTCCACTCGGAATTCCATATTTCAGGGAGGTTTTGCTTGGAAATGGAAGTACTTGGCAAGGTTTGACTCAGAAACAAAGAATCAAGGGTGTTTTGACTCGGAATTTTCACCTAGAAGTGGTTTTCTTGAACACGCTTCACTCCAAATGTCTCCGAGGCCAAAATTCCACTCGGTAGTATCCCTCTCAGTCATGTTTTACTCGGTCAACATAACTTTACACTCGGAATTTCATCCTTTACTCGGAATCTCTAATCCTTCACTCGAAATTTCATTCTTTCACTCGGATCAGAGCCTTTTTCACTCGGAATTTGAATAATTTCTCTAATGGTCTATATAAATTCCATAATTATACCCAAAAATAGAATTTTTTGGAGTATTACTGACCCTCTACAGGGTATTTACTCACTTATTCTTACTTACTAACCTTCCATACTTCAAAATTTATCGAATAAGACTGCTACTAAAAACAGGGATGTTACAGAACACATTAAAGTTATTCCCACCTTTTATTTTTGAGGCTCAAGACTTTATCATGGAGGGCAATGGGAGAAACATGCAAGATGGGTACCTGGAGGATATCACTGCCTAAGAGCAACAAGTGAACAAGCACCTGGCTTTCGATTCGCCAGGAGGAAGTTCAAGAAGAATAGTGCAAGCACCAGCAACAACAGACCCACGAGATGAGATGATACGCCAATTGATGGAGGAGCTGAGGAAGTTAAAGAAATAAAAAAAGCCCTCAGAGGAGAAAGTAATGTCTCAAGCAGAGGAGACTCACTGTATGAATAAAGGGAGAAAATCAGTGAGCCTCTAATACTCCTAGATCCCCACTTATAAAGAGAAGGAACAAATACTTGACTCTGGGGAGAGAGCCAGCGGCAGGAGATGGGAGCCAACTACGATGCATGGGGCTTATAAACCCAACGTCCCATTTTCCCAAAGGTTGATGGACGTGGTCATTCCAAAGCACCTGCAAACTACTCAACCTCTTTCCATCGGAAAGTACAATGGCGAGACAGACCCTACCAAGCACTTGGATGCATACATGTACGAAACTATGTATTTGGGAGTAGATGAGGACGTCATATATAGGATGTTTCCTCGTACCCTGGTAGATGACACTCTCGCATGGTTTAAGGGGCTATCATCAGGCTCCATGATTTGTGGGAAGAAATGGCAACAGCGTTCGTAGATCACTTTGTCATCTCTAGAGATGTCCCCATAACTTCTCATACGTTGGCTCAAATCAGGCAGGGGGAACGCGAGACTCTTAAAGATTTTTTAAAGAGATTTTATAAAGAAGCAGTCGTTGTTCCAAATTTGGCAGAGGCATTACAATTGCACATCATAATAGAAGCGTTACAATCGAACTCCGCTTTTGCTCTATCACTAGCAAAGAGCCCCCCAGTGAACTTCGAGGAGTTCAGGAGGAAAGCCTCCAAATATGTGGAAATTGAGATGCATTTAGAGGCAACTGCGGTGAGAGGAAAGGCCCCAACACCACAACAGCAACCACAGAGAGATAGGGATAGGCCAAGATCAGAATGCATGGAAAGGCCATCCCATGGCAACTCCTTCAATAACTCTACACCCCGGCGGCAAGAGAAACGGGTAAGTGCATTTGATAACTATGCACCGTTAAATACTAAGTGTTCACAAATTTTGAGTGAGGTCGGTTGGCAAACGCTCAATGTATATGGGGTTAGAAAGCCACCTCAGATCCACAGACACGGAGACCAGCAGAAGTATTGCACCTTTCATGAACAAAATGGCCACTCTACAGATGAATGCCAGGCCCTGAGAAATACAGTCAAAACTTTGATCCAAGAAGGTAAGCTCAAGCAGTACTTATTCAAAGAGAAATCCCTCGATGAGCCAGACCGGATGGACAAACGGGGGAGAGACCATGATGATGACGGTAATGATAACCGCACTCCGGTTAGAAAGCTTACTGCGGCTAAAAAATAGAAGGGTATCATAGCTGGTGAATCCACACAGCAGAACGTTATGCCCCACCAACAATGTCAGGGCCGGCGTGAGGTCATTGACATTTACTGCCAAGAAGAATCATCACCGTATGGTTCTTTCATTGCAAGGCAAATCTAGAAGCAACCGCCCTTTCAGAAGCGGGATGGTGGCTCCAGTAATAACTTTCTCCGATGATGACTTTGGACCAACTATCCTTGGAGGAGATGATGCAATAGTAATAGTGGCAATCATCGCCAATAAAGATGTGAAGAGGATACTCGTTGACCAGGGAAGCTCCTGCGACGTTATTTTCTATGGCTGTTTCAAGCGTATGGGCTTTAGTGACTCTGATCTGCAGCCTTACGCGCAAGATCTGACAGCCTTCAACGGAGCCAAGCAGCCAACAAAGGGGTACTTAGATACTCTAATATCCTTTGAGGGCGAGCCAGGAGCCAGGACAATGAAGTCCAGAATTTTGGTGATCGATGTGGAGTCACCATACAACGAAATTATAGGCCACCCAACATTGAAGGCTATGGAGGCTATTGTTTCAACCCCTAATCTGCTCATCAAGTTTCCTTACAGAATATCCGAGGTAATTGGAAAAGGCTCATACCGCCTGGAGAATCTTGATGGATCACTGATCCGCAACAAGTGGAATACTCAAAACCTGCGCATTTATTATAGCTAGTTGGTAAGACGGCGTGTACTCTTTTTCCTTACTTGGGTTTTTCCCATTGGGTTTTTCCAATAAGGTTTTAACGAGGCACGACCCCAACTAAGCTCCTCTTGTAATTTGTAATCAATTCAATAAAATACTCTTGTATAATTATGATAATTCACCTTTTTCTTTATGGTTACTTCTAGCATAACACCGTTGTGATAAGAGACTTTCAGGACAAATGATCCTAACTACTTATCTGTAGTTAGCAATGAAATTCCTCGAAAAGATCAAAGGGTGAATTATCCGGTGAGGGCCTGGGTGCAGTAAGCTGGTCTTTCCTAAGGCAACGCTGAACCCCAGGTAACGGGCACAGTAGGTTTAGGATTTTCCCTGTTCTGAACCCCGTGTTGAAGGCTTGGAGGGTAGGATCAAAACTGAACTCCAAGTACAACTAGTAGGTACGACCGAACGCCGATAAAGGCCTGGGCGCAGTAAGCTGGTCCTTCCTAAGGCCACGCTGAACCCCAGGTAACGGGAGCAGTAGGTTCAAGAGTTTCCTTATTCTGAACCCCGTGTTGAAGGCTTGGAGGGTAGGATCAAAACTGAACTCCAAGTACGGCTAGTAGGTACGACCCAACGCCGATGAAGGCCTGGGCGCAGTAAGCTGGTCGTTCCTAAGGCCACGCTGAACCCCAGGTAACGGGCGCAGTAGGTTCAGGATTTTCCCTATTCTGAATCCCGTGTTGAAGGCTTGGAGGGTAGGATTAAAACCGAACTCCAAGTACGGCTAGTAGGTACGACCGAACGTCGATGAAGGCCTGGGCGCAGTAAGCTGATCCTTCCTAAGGCCACGCTGAACCCCAGGTAACGGGCGCAGTAGGTTCAGGATTTTCCCTGTTCTGAACCCCGTGTTGAAGACTTGGAGGGTAGGATCAAACTTGTCGCGACCGGGGTCTCGGCGCGCGACGCGGACTGGTTAAAGACAAATAAAAGAAAAATTTAAACTGCATTGAAGTGAGACCCTTGGGAGGCCTAAAGAAAATAAAGGGTTCAAGGAGTCGCCACTAATATTTATTAAGGAAAATATTAGGAAAACCTTTAAATAACACTTTTTTTTTTAAATGAGATTCTGTTTAGTCCGGGAGTCAAATTACAGGAGGAGAAGGTATTAGCACCCCACACTGTCCGTCAAAAAATGGTTACCTAAATTGATCATGCATAATTTCAAAAAAATGATTATCAAATATTTCATCCTTCATAAAAACAATGATAAATAAGATACATAATAATAATAATAATAATAATAATAATAATAATAATAATAATAATAATCATATATAAATAAGAATAAAACAAAAATAATAATAAAACATATCTCTTAAGTTTGTTATTTTTTTAGTTCTAAGAAAATAAACAAACAAATGATTAAAAGACCATAAAAATAAAAAAAATAATAAGACGTTCTATCTTAATTATTTTCTAGTAAAAAAATCCATTAATTTTATTGAGAAATATAAAGTTCAAAACAAATAAAAAAATAAAAAAGTTTAAAAAAAAGGGAAAAAAATAGAATTAAACACATCAACATGAAAATAAAGAAATATATATACACTTAATTGATTAAAATTGACAAATGAACCTTATTTAATTATTTTTTAAAAAAATAAAAATAATAAAATTAATAAGACATCTCATCTAAATTAATCTCATTTTAAATTTAAGAAAAAGATAAATGAATAAATAACACATTATTTATCAGTCTTGGTTTTTGTCATTTTTTATGATAATGATTTTTCTTAATTATCAAAAGGTTACTAAAAGAAAATAATAGGAAATCATGACCATAATAAAAATGGATAATTATGTATATATATATATTTATAAACTATTTAAAAAATAGTCAAACATAAATAAATAAATAGAAAGTATAGAAATAAATAAATAAATAAAAAGAAGTGCAGAAAGATAAATAACTAAAAATAAAAGTGCAGAAAAATAAATAATTAAAAAACAAAGATACAGAATAAATAAAAATAAGAGTACAAAGAAAAAAATAAATGGGCGGAAAAGTTAATACATAAAAATAAAAGGGCAGAAAAATAAATACATAAAATAAAGGGCATAAAAGTAAATACATAAAAATAAAAGGGTAAGAAAGTAAATACATGAAAATAAAGGTACAAAAAAGTAAATAACAAAAATAAAGGGGCAGGAAAGTAAATACATGAAAATAAAGGGCAAAAATAAATGATCGAAATAGCCTAGGAAGGATACCTGAGGCTTTGATATGAAAATAAATGACTGGGGGGATGCCCCTGACTTGATTTTGATTGAGATAGCCTAGAGAAGAATACCTGAGGCTTTGACATGAAAATAAATGACTAGGGGATGCCCCTGACTGGTTTGACTGGACGACATAGCTTAGGAATGGGTACCTGAAAATTTTTGAAGAAAAATAAATGACTGGGGGAACGCCCCCGACATGGTTTGAGTAGCCTAGGGATGGATACCTGAGGCTTGGACATGAAGTAAGACGTAAGGGAGATATCTCTGCCACTGTGACTTATGGTGGAGGATAAAATTTTTACATTTATAAAAGGAAATTAAATTATATAAAACATGAGATTTATACTCACGAAGTATGTATTTGAGATTGAGACTTTTGAAAGACTGAGATTTAAAGGAAACTAACTTTTTGGTCATATGACTTCACTGAAGGTTCCGAGTGAATACAAGGATTCCCTTTTTATATCTTAGTAAATCACCTTTCCTGGGGTTAGGTGATGGACTAAAACTGTTGATCTTAACTTTTCATGGGGAACATTTGTCCTTGTTGTAACCTTAACCCTGCATGGAAGAAATAGTCAAGTGGAAAATCAAAGATTAATGATCTCGTCTCCTGGGTGACAACCATAATCCTTGTGGGACTCGTCATTACTCATGGCAGAGCAGAATATCCTTGATTACCAAGGGTTGTGTAATTGGGAAGTATCAAGCTTGTTTGAGATTAAAAATATGCTTTTCACATTTTTTTGTTTTTTTATTAAAAAATATTTTCACAAAATGCATGCAAATAAAACCTAACAAAACAAGAATTGGAACTGAAATCGAGAATTTCATATATTTACTTGGGAAATTACAGGTTTGCATCATAATTTCAATCCAAACTTTTGGAGGACATAACGACTACCCTATCTTTTCAAGCATAATACTTCTTGACTGCATCTGAATTGACTGGGAAAGATAACTCTTCACCATCCATGTTTGTCAAAATCAAAGCTCTTCCAGAAAAGGCTTTCTTTACAACAAATGGTCCTTCATAATTTGGCCTCCATTTGCCTCTGTGAACATTTTGATTTGGCAAGATCTTCTTTAGTACCAAATCACCTTCATGAAATTGATGAGGTCGCACTTTCTTTTCGTATGCCTTCTTCAAACGCTTTTGGTATAACTGCCCATGACAGAGGCCAGTTAACCTTTTCCCGTCAATTAAATTTAGTTGGTCATACTGGGATCGAACCCATTTAGCTTTTCTAACTTGGCATCCATGATTACTTTTAAAGACAAAATTTCCACTTCTATTGGTAAAACAGCTTCCATACCATACACCAATGAGAAGGGTGTTGCCCCTGTCGAAGTTCGTACAGAGGTATGATACCCGTGGAAAGCAAAAGAAAGCAATTCACTCTAGTCTTTATAGGTTTCAACCATCTTTTGTATGATTTTCTTTATATTTTTGCTAGAAGCTTCCACTGCTCCATTCATCTTAGGTCTGTATGGAGATGAATTGAGGTGTTTGATTTTAAATTCCTTGTAGAGTTCATCCATCATTTTATTATTCAGGTTTGTGCTATTATCAGTGATGATCTGATTTGGCAAACCATATCTACAAATCAACTCCCTCTTGATGAATTTGACCACAACATTTTTAGTCACGTTGGTGTAGGAAGATGCTTCAACCCACTTAGTGAAGTAATCAATGGCCACAAGAATAAAACGATGCCTATTCGATGCTTTTGGTTCAATGGGACCAGTAACATCTATGCCCCACATAGCAAAAGGCCAAGGCACAGTTAGAACGTATAAAGAAGATGGTGGTGCATGAATGTTGTCTGTATAGGTTTGACACTTGTGACATTTCTTGGCATAGTTATGACAATCATTTTCCATCATCATCCAATAATATCCAGATCTGAGAATTTTTCTTGCCATCGAGTGCCCATTTGTATGAGTTCCGAAAGGTCCTTCATGAACATCCTTCATAATTTTGTTAGCTTCCGTCACGTCTACGCAACGAAGGAGAACAGAATCATAATTCCTTTTATAAAGTGTATCCCCAGTTATAAAGAAATTCACGGCCAGGCGCCTGAGGGTTCTTTTGTCATTTTCTGAAACACCAGGGGGATATTCTTGATTTTGAATATAATTTTTGATGTCATGAAACCATGATTTCCCATCAGGCTCTTCTTCTATCACATGATAATATACAGGTTCGAGACGTCTTTCAATCTCGATGAAGGGCATGTCACATTCCCTACTCACATTGAACATGGAAGCCAACGTGGCCAAAGCATCAGCCAACTGGTTATCATCCCGAGGAATATGATGAAAAGAGACTTCATCAAAACCTTTGATTAATTCCATGATGTGGGCTTGATAAGGAATCAATTTGTTATCTCTAGTACCTCATTCTTCTTTCAGTTGATGAATCACCAAGGCAGAATCTTTGTATATTTGTAGAGATTTCACCTTGCTTCAAGTGCCGCCTGAATCCCCAAAGTACAAGCTTCATATTCTGCAATATTATTGGTACAATCAAAATAAAGTCTAGCAGTGAATGGGAAAAACTTGTTATCTGGTGAGATTAGGATGGCTTCAATCCCATGCCCCAGTGTATTTGACGCCCCGTCAAACATCAAAATCCAGGTTCTGTTAGGATAATCTTTCTCTTCTGACAACATCATAATATTTTTGTCAGGAAATTCAAATGACATTGGTTGGTATTCTTTTAGGGGATGGTGGGCCAAGTGGTCAGCCAAAGCACTCCCTCTTACAGCTTTTTAGGTGACATGAATGATATCATACTCAGTCAAAAGAACCTGCCAACAAGCTATTCTTCCCGTCAGAGCTGGTTTTTCAAAGATATACTTAACTGGGTCCATCTTAAATATCAACCAAGTAGTATAAGATAACATGTATTGCCTTAGGCGATGAGCAGCCCATGCTAATGCACAACAAGTTCGTTCCACAGTGGAATATCATGCTTCATACTCAGTGAACTTCTTGCTCAAATAGTAAATAGCATGCTCTCTTCTCTTAGACTCATCATGTTGCCCCAGTACAGAACCCATAGATTCATCTATTACTGTCAAATACAACAGGAGTAGTCTTCCCGGGGTTGGAGGAACCAAGATCGGTGGGGATTGCAAGTATTACTTTATTTGGTCAAAGGCCTTCTGGCAGTCATCATTCCATTGTGATGGTTAATTTTTACGAAGCAACTTAAAGATTGGATTACATACAGCTGTTAGTTGAGAAATGAAACGAGCTATATAATTCAACCTTCCAAGGAATCCTCGTACTTCTTTTTCAGTGCTAGGAGCAGGCATTTCCATGATTGCCTTTACTTTATCGGGATCCACTTTGATACCTTTCTCACTGACAATGGAACCAAGCAACCTTCCAGAGCTAGCCCCAAAAGTGCATTTAGCCGGATTTAACCTGAGTTTGAATTTTCTTAGGCGTTCAAAGAGCTTTCGTAGGTCAATCAAGTGACCCTCTTCAGATTTGGATTTAGCAATAATATCATCCACATAGACCCTTATCTCTTTATGTATCATGTCATGAAATAGAGTTACCATCGCTCTTCGGTAAGTGGCACCGGTATTTTTCAATCCAAAATACATCACTTTGTAACAGAAGGTTCCCCACAAAGTAATAAAAATGGTTTTTTCCATGTCTTCGGGTGCCATCTTGATTTGGTTGTACCCAAAAAATCCATCCATGAATGAAAAAATGGAATGTTGGGCCGTGTTATCAACAAGAACATCAATATGTGGTAATGGAAAGTCATTCTTTGGGCTAGCTCTATTCAAATCCCGATAATTAACACACATTCGTACCTTCCCATCCTTCTCCGGGACCGGAACAATATTGGCCACCCATTCAGGGTATTTGGAGACAGTCAAGAACCCAGCATCCAACTGTTTGGTTATCTCTTCTTTAATCTTTAAGAGCATTTCTGGCTTCATCCTTCTTAACTTCTGCTTTATGGGGACGCAACCGGGTTTCAATGGTAACTTGTGTTCAACGATGCAGTTATCTAAACCCGGCATATCCTGATACGACCAAGCAAACACATCACTGAATTTGACCAATAACTCTATTAATTCCCTCCTATGTTCTCTACTCAAAGAGGTGCCGATCTTGATTTCTTGTTTGTTTTTTTCACTCCCCAAATTTATGACTTCAACAATTTCTAGATAGGGAGAAATTTCTTTATCTTCCTGATCTAGCAGCCTTAGTAATTAAGAGGAAGGTTCATCGGACTCTTCGTCCTCTTCGCTTGTTAGATTAAAATCGTGATGGGAGAAAGCAATCTTATTATTTTGGAATTCAATTTCAGATCTGCAATTTATTTAATATAAAAAGGTAAAATAAGGAAAATAATAATTGAACTTAACATTTATTTATTTGAAATGATAAAGGAAACATGTTTTGCCCTTATTAAAATTCATCCTAAGGCTTTAGGTATAGCTAAGGATTCAAACAAAAACCTACAAAGTGAACAATTACTTTGAAATGATCTCTGAAAGCTCAAATGGCTTCCCAATTACACAGCTCAGTATCTAAAGGACAAGGGTAAATCAAGTCTTCTTCTCTCTTGGACTCATCATCGACGACCGCCACTTGGTCTGGAGATGTCAAGTCTGCGCTCCTGAAGCTTTGGTAAAGGTCACAGATAGGGATCCTTGCAGTTAGGGGTTCTCGATTTTCTAACCGTACAAGTCTTTTTTCTCTTTTATCTGCGAAAACCTTCGCTCTTTCCATTGGAGATGGATGATATCCCAACCCAAAGCCGTTCTTATTCTCCTTAACCAATAATGGTTCTACTCCTCCATCAAGCATCTTCCCAAGCCCTTTCTCTGGCTGGAATCCAGATTTCATCATCACTTTAGCCACCATTATAGAAGCTTTGGAAGGATGAGCTAGTTGTAACCCTTCACTCACATAAGTGGTGTGAGCAATTTTAAGTGATTGGAAAGAAGTCTCAAGACTTTCTTCGGTCGCTTCTATATATGGAGTTGACATGGGCTTACTGATAAGGAAATCTCCCTCACCAAAAACAATGATTAGCTTGTTGTTTACCACAAATTTAAGCTTTTGATAAAGGGTAGATGGAACCACACCTGCAGAATGTATCCAAGGCCTCCCCAATAGACAGCTATAAGCAGGATTGATATCGATCACTTGAAATAATACGTTGAAGGTGCATGGGCCTACTTGGATGAGGATTTCAATATCTCCAATGACCTCTCTCCGAGTACCATCAAAAGCTCTTACCACCATTGAGCTCGGCTTCATATATGTCCCATCAAAAGGTAGTTGATTTAAAGTGGACTTTGGCATGATATTCAGAGAGGAGCCATTGTCAACTAGGACCTTGGCTAAGATATGATCCTGACACTTGATAGAGATGTGTAATGCCTTATTATGACCTCTTCCTTCAGCAGGAATCTCTTCATCGGTGAAAGTTAAGTAGTCATTTGAGGCAATATGCCTCACTATCCCTTCAAACTTTTCTGGCGAAATATCTTTCGCAACATGTGCTTTATTCAAGACTTTTAGTAACCTTCCACGATGTGGTTCTAAATCCAATAAGAGAGATAACAAGGATATTTTTGTAGGAGTATGATTTAACTGGTCGAGGACCTGGTATTCGCTTTGCTTAATGAATTTCAAAAATTTACAAGCATCTTCCTCTGTTATTCCTTCGGGAGGGTCTTGTTCTTTACCACGACTTTCTTTTTCACTTACAGGCGCATCCTCTTTTCTCAAGTTTTCAGGAGCATAAACTCGTCCGCTCCTAGTCATTCCACTTGTCTCAGAAATATTGGTTACCGAGGATGACGATCCCTTTAGGAGTTGAGGGATTACATCCACTTCATACTTCCAAGGTACTGCATGGGTATCTTTGTATGGAAATGGAGATGGGGTCCTAATTATCAAGGACGAATGATTTACAACTGGTTCAGTCAGAGGTTTCTTAGTGTAATAGACCACCAAAGGAACAGGGGTGACTGGGCTTACTGAGCTTGTACCATGCTGTCCATGGATCATGTTGACATCATTGCAAGGGCGACAATAGACTTGTACCAGATGTGTGTCAAGTAATTTTTGAAGCACTTCAATAATTTTTGCATCAACGGGCGTCTGATTATGAATGTCCTCATTAGAACTTTGAGTTTTAGATATTAATCCTTTCCTCAAAAGTTCCTTATAGATCCATGGGAGAGGAGTTTTGATATCTGAAATATTCCTAACACGATCACTTCCCAAATCATGTGTTACTGCATTTACCCCAGCATTTCCATGATTAGGCAAAGGATTCCTAATCACATTTGGGGAGCCTTCTTCAAAATCCAGCCACTTGGCATTTATCAAATCACGTACCTTAAACTTTAAGGCAATGCAATTTTCTGTAGAATGCCTCGGTGCCCCAGCATGATAATCACACTTTACATTGGGATCATACCTTTTAGGATATGGTGGCCCTACGGGTTTTAAAGGACATCGTACAACAAAAGAACTTTTGAGAAGTTGAGGCAAAAGTTCAGTATATGTCATGGGAATTGGATCAAATTGGACAGAAGGATAGTCATTGTTTGGCTTTTTTGGTGAAGGATTTGGGTTGGGATTTTTCATCCATTGTTGGGGAGGAGGAGGTGTGGATTCTTCAAATTATGGACAGGTGGAGGTTTATATGATTGAGGATGGGGAAATGGATCTCCATAAGTAGCAGTTATATAAGGGTAAGGTCCGCATGGTGGATAATGAGGCTGGAAAGGGTAAGGGGGAGGGTGGAACATTTTTTGATTATGTTGACCTTGATTTCCCATTACAGCATTTGCTTCTTCACCCTTTCTTCTTCCTGCCCCTGTCATAGGTCTTCCTATTAACGGTGAACTTTGGACAACTTTTCTTGTCCTTAAACCACTTTCAATTCTTTCTCCTAGTACCACCATATCAGAAAAGCTTGATGATACACTCCCAAGCATCCTTTCATAGAATGGTGGCTGAAGAGTGTCAATGAACATGAAGAACTAAGGTTTTGATATCAACAACATATATGCAAGACATGATTAACAACATGGACGCAAGACTTGAAGATTTAGTATACCATGTCAAGCACAAAAAGAGTCATGAAATCAATGAAATATTGTCATCATCAAAAAAGGGGAGAATGAAGACCATGAAGGATTTTGATAATGACAAGGCCAATGCCAGAGATCAAGAATGAAGATCCAAGACCAAGGCATAATTAAAGTAAGACTCTATAAAAAGAAAGTACGGCCATTAATATAAAAAGGTTTTAAAATAAGAATACATTCTGATGGAATGTAATTGATTACCTCATTAGTGTAATCAATTACATCGTGTAATTGATTACCTCATTAGTGTAATCAATTACCTCAGCAATGTAATCGATTACCATGTTTAAGTAATCGATTACAATATGAACGTTGTGTTTTAAAACTGATTTTAAAAGGCTGTAATCGATTACCTATTTTATGTAATCGATTACAACGTGATCAGAAAGCAAAAAATCATGTTGAAACATTATAACTTTTCACAAAATATTATTTTATCCAAGAGGTACCTTTCCAATTATTTTAATCAATAATTTCACACCTCTTGAAGGCATTTCTTCTCCTATAAATAGGAGGGTATTTCATTTGCAAAAGAACACCAATAACACCAACACAAAAATACTTCCAATCTTTTCTTAAGAGCAATAATGGCCATATTCTCTTAATAGAGTTATTACTCTTCTTGTTCCTCAATTTGATCATCATACTCTTGAAGAGAGTTTTTCTATAGAGTTCTTTATCTCTAAAGTGAGATTGATACTCAGAGTGGTGTATCTCTGAGGGTGTTCTTCTTGGATGTGGTGTAGCATCCAAGGGTGATGTTCTTGGGTATGGTGTAGTATCCAAGGGTGATGCGCTTGGGTGTGGTGTAGCATCCAAGGCATTTGTGATCGGGGTGTGAGTCCCCATTGTGGTGTAATCAAGGGAATTGATTATAGTGAATTTCCTCAAGGGTGTCTTGAGAAGACTGGACGTAGGCAGTGGTTGGCCGAACCAGTATAAATCTTTGTTTGCACTTCTCTAACCCTTAAACTCTTTATGTTTTAAGCATTATTATTCAAATCACATATCATTGCATATTGAGTTTTTAGAGGAGAAATTTATTAGTGAGAAAGTTCCTAACTACTCAATTCACCCCCCCTTGAGTTTCCTAGAGGCCACCTAGGCTAACAGAACATTGCCACTATCTTTTTCTCTATCAGGGGTGGTTCAACTTGTGCATCCATTTCCCTCCATCATTGAGCATATTCTTTAAAGGACTCAGTATTTTGCTTGGTCATATTCTGAAGTTACAAACGGTCTGGTGCCATGTCCATGTTGTATTTGTACTGCTTTAGAAAGGCATCGGCTAGATCCTTCCAACAACGAATACGAGTTCGTTCAAGGTTAGTGTACCAGCTCAACGCTGCCCCAGCAAGGCTATCTGAAAAAAATGGATCAGCAACTTTTCATTATAAGCATATCCAGCCATCTTTCGGTAATACATGGTTAAATAGTTACGAGGACAAGTAGTTCCTTTGTATTTATCAAATTCTGGCAATTTGAATTTAGGAGGAATTACCACATCTGGGACTAGGCATAATTCAGAAACATTTTTTATGCCTAAGCCACTTCCTCCCTCTACTGCACTAACCTTTCTTCCAATATTTCCATTTGCCCTTTTGACAAAGGTACTGCTAGCTGATCAGGATTTGGTGGAGGGACATGAGCTTTGTGTGACAAGATTTGTGAAACACCTGCCTGTGGCCTTGGGCAACCATAAGGGAAATAGTATGGGATTGTTTGTGGGTTTGGTTCTGTAGCATCATTTGGAATCTGATGGTTTTATGGAGGAATTATATTAGGTGGGGTGACATTGGGTGGAGCCTGAGTGTTTTGGGGAACAGCTATTGATTGGTTGAAATTTAGAGGGTTAGATATCGGGGGATTGGGAGTTTGTTGAGCAGCAGGAGGATTTTCTTGATTAGGATTAGGGTGCATGGTGTAATATCCTTGAGGTAGGCCATATGGAGGCCAAGCATATGCTTGCTGAACATTCCCGTCTTAGGAAACAAAAGGTGGCAATGGCATACCATAAGGTTGGTGTGAGATGAATGGAGTTTCAATGACTGGAGCAGGATCATTTAAAGGTATAGGGCTTCCCTCTTGAGCTTGAACTTGAGGAGCGGATGTTTGTTCCCATTTCCTGCAGAGGATCCCCTTTCTATACCTCTTTTTTCAAGGAGCTTAAGTATTTCTGCTATCTGTTCCTTGATCTAGCCAACTTCATTCCTCAATTCTTCAACTGAGCTTTCTGGCTCTGCCATGAGTCTTGTTTGCAGTCGGGTTTCATAAGGATGCTTTGAGCCCTTTCTCCCCGTGATGTGAGTAAATACAAAGAAATCTTATTTGGTACAAGAACAAGTATTGTTAAATGACATAAAGAGATGTAAAGTAAATACATGGTGAATTTTAAATATCGGTAAGCAAAGATAAACCTTTTTTTTTAAATGTCTTTTTCTAAAGTACTAAGTTAGAAGAAAAATGGAAATTCAACATGAGATTTAT
This sequence comes from Clitoria ternatea, assembly GCA_037962975.1. NCBI lineage: Eukaryota > Viridiplantae > Streptophyta > Magnoliopsida > Fabales > Fabaceae > Clitoria > Clitoria ternatea. The sequence continues at coordinate 284,744,828 of CM075670.1, forward strand.
TCATTGATCAACAAGTTCTGGTACATTATTTGTTACAACAAATCAAAATCAGTTCTCTCTCGCTCTAGCAATCAAGACCTTCATTTCATCCAATCACCCCTTGCAGTATTGGATGAATGTTGTAATTTCCTCCGGTGTAGAAAGTGGATTCATCATTGCTTCAACCTTCTTCAATAGGTGAGGAGTATCTCTAAGTGTCCTATTAGCAAGACCGGCTAGATTAGAAAAACGGTCTCTCCAAGAATAGACAAGACTTTCCAACTCAACCCTCTCTAGGGTCATTAAACGCATAATCTCTTCATACCTATCCTTATCTTCCATGGCTTGCCATTTTTCTTCATTTATTTCACGCTCGCAAGCACTGACGACATCTCTGACTTGTCGTTCCAGTTCATCAATTCACGCTTGCATAAGGTTCTTTTGAACTTGAGCTTCTTCTTTTGTCTTGGCTAGAATTTCTCATAACCGCCCTTTGTCAGCCAATATATCATCCTTTTGTTTCTCTTTGGTCTTCAATTGGTTGTTCGCTGTTTGGAAGCATTGATCCAATTGCATCATATGTTCTCTTTCAATCTACTGCTTCTTACTGACATCTTCAAAGGCATTTTATAATTCATACCTTTTTCTCCTAAGGGAAGCATTGTCTTGTTAAATTTTGATTAAATCATCCTCCAAAGCTTGGTTTTTCTTTGTCATTTCAGCTAGCTTACTTTTCAGGTTTTCAATCTCTTCGCTTTCATCGGGAACTGGATTTTTCAGATGAGCACCATGATCTTTTAAGGGTAATTTGACAATGGCTACCCTATTTGAAATCCACCGGTGGTAACTTTCTTTCACAGCATAACTTCAGACACCCAATTCTTTTCCTTTCCTATGGACCTCGCCCCAAGCATCAATGACAGTTTGAATAACATGAGCACTATTTCCCTCATATAATAATGAAGAAAAGGTGTTACTATTTCTTCTTCTGGAGGCTGTATCATAGGACAAGCAAGTTGTCTTTTCGCAATACCAGGATTGTAATTGATGCATCCTTGAGTTCCCATGAGAGGCACATTCGGAAATTTTCCGCAACAGTAAATAATGGAATCCATGTTCATCCACTAAGGGTACCACCGAATCACGCTAGCAGATAATCCTGCCAGATGTCCTGCCCACTCCCTATTAGTCTTCTTGGTTAACCTAAGGAGCTTCAAATCAGAGATTGGACATTTAACCTTGCCAACTTGATTGAAGACATGAGAAATAAGCCATAGATATAAGGCAGGTAGACAACAGACGATCTTCTTCCCATTCCAGTTGTGACAGAAATCCATTGTACAATAGATATCAGCCAAGACAACAGTCATGGAACTTTTACCTCTAAGCTTTCTAGCTAGGAAAACATCAATTGCCTTGAAATCAATATAGTTATCAAGGCTTGGGAAAAGGATCACACCATAGATGGCCAACGCCAACATGTCAACAAACACGTCCCATTCTCCTTTCCCTGCCTGACTGAGGAGTTACTGCTCAAAGAAGCTTAGTGCGAATCCTGAAATTTGGTTCCTATTTAATTGAGCCTTCTTAAGCATTTCAGGATCCATCTTGAGAATACGAGCTACACTAAAGATTGAAGCATAATGTTCAGTTCGATGATAAGGTTTCAAATCTTCTAATGGCAAGCTAAATATCTGTTCAAACTCCTCCAAAGTAGGAGCTAACTGGAAGTCTTTGAATGTAAAACAGCGGAGAGGAGGATCATAAAACTGAGCTAGAGCAGTAAGGGCCCCTTCTTGCACTTCGACCTCTAAGAATTTTAGGATCTTTCTATACTTCCTTGTAAAGGTCATTTTCTGAGCAATATCTATCCTTTTGCTTAAGGATAACAAATTGCTAGTATTTGATTTGATGACTTTGAGGTGTAACAAATTTTTTAAACCAGTTGCCTTCACTTCTTGATCACTTGATCTCATGTTAAATTCTATTTTTTTGTGATACTTACTGATGTTTAAATTTCATCTTTAACAAAAGAAATAAATAAATCAGATTAACAAAGAAAACAGTTTGATAAATATCCTCACATAAGAGTGTGATAATATTTATCATGACTTATATATAAAAAATATACATTTTGATGATTTCTTTTTTTAAAAAACGGAAAACTTTGTGCGAATGAATAGAAGATAAAAGGAATGTTTGCCTAATTGTGTCTTAGACAAGGTAACCACCTAATTGGCTCTAAGGCTCTTTAATCGTGTTTTCTCAAAAGGTGATTATTCTAATTGGTTCTAAGAAGGTCACCGGAGCTCTGATCTTTAGCTATGACTCTTATGCAAAAAGTAGGGAATCCTACTTAGTGCGGACATCATAACTAAGATAACACCCCGGCTGAGATTTTCACGCGAATCATGGTAGGACGTCTCGTCCTAAATAACACCGCTAATAATATCCCCTAGCCTATGTCTTTTACGGGGCCCGGGAATAGGGTCCCTTCTAATAGTGAGTGCATTATGGTGAATGTAAAGTGTGTGGGGTATTCATACCTGGATTTTTACCCATTCTTCACAATGGACTAACGTAAGGCAAAATGAATATCACATGTCTTCTACCCTAAGGTTCTAAATTAAGGCAATAAAGAAGTAAAAAAATAGTATAAAATCTAAAATTAATGGAAGATTAGATGAACAACGAGAATAACATAACAAATAAATATGAAGGATGAAATAATTAACAATCAACGAAATACACAAGATCAATTTAACGAGTTTGACTCTCAAAATTTCCCTAGTGGAGTCGCCATCTGTCGTGACCGGGGTCCCGGCGCGCAACGCAGATTGGTTAAAGACAAATAAAAGAAAATTAAAACTGCATTGAAGTGAGGCCCTTGGGAGGCCTAAAGAAAATAAAGGGTTCAAGGAGTCATCACTAATATTTATTAAGGAAAATATTAGGAAAACCTTTAAACAGCACTGATTTTTTTAAAAAATGAGATTCTGTTTAGTCCGGGAGTCGAATTACAGGAGGGGAAGGTATTAGCAACCCACACTGTCCGTTAAAAAATGGTTACCCAAATTGATCATGCATAATTTCAAAAAAATGATTATCAAATATTTCACCCTTCATAAAAACAATGATAAATAAGATACATAATAATAATAATAATAATAATAATAAAAAAATTATATATAAATAAGAATAAAACAAAAATAATAATAAAACATATCTCCTAAGTTTGTTATTTTTTTAGTTCTAAGAAAATAAACAAACAAATGATTAAAAGCCCATAAAAATAAAAAAAACAATAAGACGTCTTATCTTAATTATTTTCTAGTAAAAAAAATCCATTGATTTTATTGAGAAATATAAAGTTCAAAACAAATAAATAAATGAAAAAAGTGTAAAAAAAAGAAAGGAAAAAATAGAATTAAACACATCAACATGAAAATAAAGAAATATATATACACTTAATTAATTAAAATTGACAAATGAACCTTATTTAATTATTTTTAAAAAAATAAAAATAATAAGATTAATAAAATGTCTCATCTAAATTAATCTTATTTTAAATTTAAGAAAAAGATAAATGAATAAATAACACATTATTTATCAGTCTTGGTTTTTGTCATTTTTTATGATAATGATTTTTCTTAATTATCAAAAGGTTACTAAGAGAAAATAATTGGAAATCATGACCATAATAAAAATGGATAATTATGTATATATATTTATAAACTATTTAAAAAATGGTCAAATATAAATAAATAAATAGAAAGTATAGAAAAATAAATAAATAAATAAATAAGTGCAGAAAGATAAATAACTAAAAATAAAAGTGCAGAAAAATAAATAATTAAAAAAATAAAGATACAAAATAAATAAAAATAAGAGTACAAAGAAAAATAAATAAATAAATGGGCGGAAAAGTAAATACATAAAAATAAAGGGGCAGAAAAATAAATACATAAAATAAAGGGCAGAAAAGTAAATATATAAAAAAGGGTAGAAAAGTAAATACATAAAAATAAAAAGGTAGGAAAGTAAATAATAAAAATAAGAGGGCAGAAAAGTAAACAATAAAAATAAAAGGGCAGAAAAATAAATACATAAAAATAAAGGGGTGGAAAAGTAAATAACAAAAATAAAAGGGCACGAAAGTAAATACATGAAAATAAAGGGGCAGAAAAGTAAATAACAAAAATAAAAGGGTAGGAAAGTAAATACATGAAAATAAAGGGGCAGGAAAGTAAATACATAAAAATAAAAGGCTAAAAAGGTAAATAGTAAAAATAAAGGGACAGAAAATTAAATAAATAGAAATAGAAGGGAATAAAAATAAATAAATAAAAATAATCATACAGAAAATAAATAAATAAACTAATAATTACAGAAATGTAAAATGCAAATAAATAAAGTGAGGAAAAATAAATTAACAATAACAAAAATGTAGAAAAGTAAATAAAGAAAAATAAAAGTACAGAAAAATGAATAAAGAAAAATAAAGGTACAAATAAATAAATAAAGATGGAAATGCAGAAAAATAAATAAACAGATAAATAACTGTAGAAAAATAAAGTGCAGGAAAATAAAGTGCTCGAATATAAATAAAGAAAAATAAAAGTGCAGAAAAATAAATAACAATTAAATAAAGATAAATAAATAAATGTAAATAAACAACCTTGTATTAAACAAAAATTCCTTGGTACAAAAATAATTAAAGAGGAACTAGAACGAAAGTCGGGAAATCAATTTTGTGTAGATTTCCTTTGCTTTTGGCTTTGTTTGGACTCAATTCGAGGGTGTTTGGACACCGGTTACAACACTTATACAGTATTTTGGCTCATAAAACTCACATACTAAGACATACTAGAATGATGCACTCATTTTCCTAACTAGGATTATACAACATAATTTTAAGAAATAAAAACTTCTAAAAAATCTCTCAAAAATTTAGCACTTTTTCCCCTTTTCTTCCTCTTCTTCATCCAAAATACCTCAATATCACCTTTTATTTATAGAAGAAAATTGGCATTGGATCCTCCATAAAAGACATCACTTTCTTACTTTTCCAATTTGTCCAAATTTTATGTCAATTTTCCCAATTTTCTCCAATTATCCAACCAAACTGGGTCCCACCTCAATTAAACCACCACAACCCCTTTTCTGATTTTTTTAATTCTGAATTCCATTTTTTAAAAAAAAAATTGATGTTTTTTGGACTTTTTTTTGGCCCATTTTTTTAGACTTTTTTTGGCCCATTTTTTTGACTTTTTTTTGCCCATTTTTTTCAAATCTGATTTTTTTTGTCCATTTTCATTTTTTTAATCTGATTTTTCTTTTGGGCCCCACTAAATTTTTTTAAAAAAAATATAAATGAGTAATCACTTACTCTTATGGAAATATAAATTATTTATTACGTATATGGCAAAAAATAAAGTATCCGAAAAAAAAAATTACTACCCATGCTATAAGAAGCAAGAGGGTAGTCACAAAATATCGTTTTCCTTCCCTTATTCTTTCCTCTTGGCTTCGGCATCTATCGGCCATTGCTTGAGAGAAATGAATAAAGTTGATGAAATGAGAGGTGTGGTAGGAAATGAAGAGGGATTGAGTATTTATAGAAATGGGGAAGAGTTACTATTCCAACGGTCACTATGTAATTTTTAATATTATTTTTTTTTAATATGATCCGAGGTGGCAACCTGGAACGGACGAGGTTCTACATACCGCACAATGTCACCAATAAGAACTGGTAAGTCATAACCGGGGTCTGAAATCATCGGTCAACTATGGACATATCTCTCCACCCCGGTCGATAATTAAACATTGAATCTTCTGCAGGTTCACCTCTGGTGTGTCTTGAAGTTCGAGCACGGATCAGTTTTCACTAACTTGAAGAACCTCGGATTCCCACAGATCTAAGATATAAAATACAGTACTCCACTAAGGCTGTGCAAACTTAGAGTTGGTGAGGTAACACCGGTCAGGAGACCGTGCTAGGACCCCGGTTAATGCAGTCAACATTGACTCCGGATTCTATACTCTTTTTTTTTCTTTCTTCTTTTTTTTCCTTCTTTTCTCTTTTTTTTGTTTTTTTACATATTTTAATATACATTTTGTTGGACAAAAATAGGTGTTCACAAAACCGAACTCCAAGTATGGCTAGTAGGTACGACCGAACGCCGGTGAAGGCCTGGGTGCAGTAAGCTGGTTCTTCCTAAGGTCACGTTGAACCCCAGGTAACGGGCGCAGTAGGTTCAGGATTTTCCCTGTTCTGAACTCTGTGTTGAAGGCTCGGAGGGTAGGGTCAAAACCGAACTCCAAGTACGGCTAGTAGATACGACCGAATACCGTTGAAGACATAATCGTTATCCATATGGTTGGAGAATTCTCCTGCAGATAGAAGGGCCAGCCAACATGTTTATGATCGCTTTCCATCAGGTCGGATGATCTTAAGTAATTTCACACAAAAGGTGTACTTCTCGACTCGGGCACCCCTCGCCATTCTACTCTTAATGAAGAACTTAAGTTATCACTCCTAAGGTTAAGGTACTTTTCCATAAATTTTTTACATATATGATATATGTTTAAATTGAATAACGAGATCATTATGAGTTGAGATTTCACCATAATAAAGGGCGGATACGTTCCCTCATTTTTACCTAATTCAAGACAACATTCCACGGTGAATGCTTATCTGTGAAACATATTCGCCTTTGGGGATAACGTTTAGGGATGTGTGTAACACCCCTAATTTCGTTATTTCTTATTTAAAATAAAATTTCAAAGGAATTTGATTATAGTTCTTTAGAACTTTTTGATTGTTATATAATTTATAATTTTTTAGAATTTTCTTATTTTTTATTATTTTTTATTTTTTTTAAGAATGACAAAAATACCCTTAACCTTTCATCTAATAACCAAAATGCCATTACCGACATCATCGCTTACATCATCATCGCTTACATCATCGCTTACATCATGAATAGTAAAATAAATAATTAAATAATCATGAATAGTAAAATTTCCTCCTATAAATAGATGGCTCATTTACAACATTTCCACACCAAAAATTAGAGAGAGAATCTAGAGAGATAGTGCGTAAGAAATTAGTGGGGAGTAAATTCTTTTGGTATAAAGAAGTTCTGCCAGAGGTGAAAGGTAATAACTTTCTTCTATATTCTTTTTATAATTTTAGTTTATTTTTTTAGCACTCTTAAACCATTGATATACTAGTACTATTATGAATAAGTTACTATAGTAAAAATAAATTACCACTGTGTTATTTTTACTATTTACCGTTACTATTCAAAATTTACTATTTACCGTTACTATTCAAAATTTACTATTCACTGTTATTGTTCATGATTTACCATTTACCACTATTATTCAAAAAGTTACTATTCATAATTTACTATTTACCGTTACTATTCATAATTTACTATTTACCATTACTATTCAAAATTTACTATTCACTGTTATTGTTCATGATTTACCATTTACCACTACTATTCAAAAAGTTACTATTCACAATTTACTATTTACTATTACTATTCAAAAATTACTATTTACTATTACTATTGATGACTTACCATTTACCGTTACTATTTATTATTACTATGTATATTTACTATTTATCATTCTGATAGCAATCTTAATTTTTATCTTAAGCTTATACTGAAATAAGTTAGTATTAATATTTTGTTAGAACTTGGAGGCGCAGAGCGAATTCACTTTTGGTAGCAAATCAAGGTAAGGGAGGGTGAGATTAAGGATATAATATGAAAATACATAAGAATATTGGGAGGAGTCCCCTACTCCTTTTAAACATAACAATATTATTATTTTAAAATAATAACTTTTAACTTAAAATTTATAATAATTGTTATTAATAAATTAAGCATCTTGTGTAACTTAATATCTAAAATATTTAAGAACTTAAACTATTATGACCTATGCGGACTGGATTGAACCTATGCAAGGACTTGAACTATTATGAACTTGACTGAACCTATGCAAGGATTTGGACTATTATGACATATATGGACTGAACTAGACCTATGTAAGACTGGACTATCTTGGATTTACATAGACCTGTGCAAGGAATTGACCATAGAACTTAAAACAAACTTTATTAATTTAAATAACCATTGAATTTTAAAATTATCATATTTATAACTGATGTTTAATTATTTGATTTGATTATGATTGTTAATATTTATTTATGCTTTATGATGATTGATTGTGATTGATAATGTTTGATTATGATTGATAATCTTGTATTGTGGAGTTTGAGCATATAGCAAGCATGCGGAAAGCTAAAATTCAGTAAGAATTTACTTATCTCCTACTTCTTTATTTATTTTTTTATATTTATTCAAATTACTTTTAAGAAATTTCTTAGAAAACTACATAAGTTTTTAGAAATCTCTTTTTATCTTTTAATATATATGTATATATCTTTACTAAAATTTAGATTTTTAGTTAGTTTATCAGAAAGAAAAAGAAAGAGAATTTATTTTATAAAAATAATTTTTTTTAATATATATATATATATACGTATTATTTAAATGTATAAAAATATTATACAAAATTTTCAAGTACTAAGGTTTTAAATATTGATAATTCCAAATTTAAGTTTTTAGAAATTAATTTTGAATTGACAGGTTATGAAATATATTTAAGGCTTTGAAACTCAAATTTATAAAGAGATTTGATTTGTGATTTGAAAAGGAACTGTACTAAAATTTTATGTGCGTATTTGAGAAGTTGAAAAAGTACAGTTTACTGGGGTGGCTATGTCGTGAACCATAGGCCCTGATAATATAATTGAGTTTCTAAAAGCCTTAACCAACTAAATACGTGAGTAGTTCATGCATCATGAATCATCGAAGAGAAACAAAATGATATTGTCTGGGGACGGATTATAGAAACCGAGGATACATTAGAGGAGGCTTAATTGTGAGCCTTGGGATGAGAGGGTGTGAAAGGGTGCTTCAGGGGACCTGGGGTAGCTCCCTAGTGTCGGGTACTTTCACAATAAAAACCTTTTCAATCTGACTAGTCTCTAAGTGTTTCCATGCCAGTTGAGCTGTTCATATTATTATTATCCGGAATTATGGAACAGTGTAAACTCCTGGTTGGCCCAGTGCAAATTAAAATTTAAGGGGCCCACATATATAGATAAGTTATGATGAAGATATGGCATATCATTCATACATTCATAAATTGATTGTGCTTGTGATTGTGATTGATATTATTATACTAGTTTGTGAAAACCCTTTATTGCTTATGTCCCATTTGGGAATATTATATTCTGTTTCTCACTCCTTTCTCTATGTTTTTGTTTCATATGTTTTAAATTAATGGTTCGTACAGAGGGAAGGATCGAAGAACATTGACAATATATATAGCACGTTCTAGAAAGGGAGCTCGGTATGAATACCGTGGTCCAATGAATAAATAATGTCACTAGGCAACTGCTCTTGGGCCATGGAGTTTCCTCTCTTTCTTATAATGTTTAATGTTTATTTTCTTCGGATGAATGTACAAATACTTTATAAAGTTTTAATAATATTGAGGTATTTCAGAAATAATGTATATAATTTATTCCGATAGTTTCTTTTTAACAAACATATCTTTAGTAAAAAAAAAATTATTATGAATTTTTCTAGAATTTATTAAGGTGTAGCAGAGGGTGTTACAATGTGAGTATCCGTTTTGCATTTCGGTTACGAAAATCCGAGTTGATTAATTCAATCCATGACAATCCTTCCCAAGTTATTTTTACAAGAGCAACTTAGAACGTCGTATAAAGCAAAAAATTTTAACGAGCATATTGAAGAAACTTAGAGTATTCCATTCATTCATGTAGAAATTACATAAGCTGGCCCACTCCTTCACTATTTCCCTTCTTTTCGCCTCTGACCTCACCCCCTTTTTCACCAGCAACCTCATTCTTAGTAGTAGTGGTGCTTGTCCATTCGTCTCCGGGCTACTTGGCTATAGGGACTAAGGGAAAGGGTGCAATCGACTGACTCCCAGGTAGAGGAGGTAGCTCATATAAAGTGTTGGGCGGATCCTCATGACGATCGTTGACAACTGTTACAAGTTTCCCTTCGTAAAACTCGTAGAATGGATTAATACCGCTCAAGTTAAGTTCCACTTTGGGATTGCGATGAAGAATTTGACGTACTGCCAACCCAAAGGAATCTTCGACAACCTGGACATAGATGTCAATGGCCTCATTTGTTCTGGCGTTAGCAGCAGCCAACTCCGCCCTCAAAGCAGTGTCATCGTCATTCGGACTCACCAACTTTAGACGTTCAATTTCCATGAGCAGCTCCTTCTCCCTCTGTGCCCATTCTTCAGCTTGCTTCGAGTAGCTGTAGGCTTTCACTTTCAGTTCTTCTTCCAGCTTGGTGGCATTCTCTTTCTCTGTGCAAAGGCTCGCACTGAGGTCGAAGTTAGCCTTCTTTTGCTCATCCAACTACCCTCCAGATCCTTCATGATTGATTTTTGGGCAAGAGTCTCTACATGCATCCGCTCCCCGTAATCCCTGGACGTCTTCAGTCGGTCCTCAAGAAGCTTGATGTTCGCCCTGTCCTTGGAAGATGAAATTGTAAGGTCATTGACCTTACCGGTTAATTTGTCAACCTCGGGGCCATCATTTACCAGCCTACAGAGGGAATTCAGAAGACCGGACAGTTCTTCTAGTTGCCACCGACCGGCCTCACAGGCTTTCTTAATTTCCTCTGGCTCAAGAGTGGGCTTCAGCTTGTACCTCAGACCGGGGATCGATTCAGGCACAGGGCCCTCATAAACCAAGAACGAAGTAAGGCAAGAATTGTTGGGAGGAGGGCACAAGACCCTGGGCGTGAAGTAAGTGGTCAGAGGTTGAGTGACAATAGTAGGAGCCTTGCTTGGAACCTCCGAGGTCGACCCCGTGGCATTTTTCCCCTTGGAAGCCCCAGAATCAGTCTGCACCTCCGAGGTGTTGATCTTTTTGGAAGGAGGGGGCGGGACTCCATTTATTTTAAAGGGTCGTTCTTCATTTTCTTCCTCTTCTCCCCAACCTTTTTTCCTTTGACAATAGGGATGGGGTCAGCAGATCCGCCCTCAACCAGGGGGACATCATCACCTGCGGAAGAGGTGAGGATGATGGTCTCAGCAGTGACCTTCTTAGAATTCCTTTTTGGCTGGATATTATTTTCAGCAGCCACAGATTTCCCGCCAGCAACCAACGACTTCAGCTTCTCCATGGACGAGGACGATTTTTCTATTTCAACTACACAAATAGACAAAAAGATGATTAGACATGGCAAGATGGAAAAGTATGTAAAGTAAACCAGCAACAAAGAAAATGATTGAAAAATTACGTAAATATTTGTCGTGAGCAGTTTGCGAGCCTAACAAACGCTTACAAGAAAATGCTTTATGTTTGGTCGTGTATGCCTCGAGAGTAAACAGAACGGTTGCAGACACAGGAGATAGTTCGTCTTTCTCCGTGAAGTAAGCTTGGGAAGTCAACAAGAAGTGCTCATGAGACCAGCTCACGGGGAATTTATTGATACCTTCTTTGTTCAGCCAGAAGACCTTCTTCTCAGGTTGAATCCGTACTCTGGTAAAATATGATTTGAAAGATCGTCCATCAACCTTGGCTGAGTCGATGTAGGACTCAAAATTCATAAACTTGGATAGAGTCCGGAGGGTGATCAAACTTACACCTCTACTCTGTTTGTTGGCGACATGGACCACTTAGGTATAGTAGAACAGCATGGCAACCGTTGGAGTGAAATTAAAATATTCCCTGAGTACTTCCAAAGAACGGACTAACCCCCACCCGTTGGGGTGAAGCTGAGAGGGAGCGCAATCCAAGAACCTTAATACCCCCATTTGAAACTCTGACAGAGGGAAGCGCACACCCAAGTTAAGAAAGAGGAAGTCATACATATATACTGATCTCTCGTCAGGAACGACATGGCAGATCCGTTCTGAAAGACGAGGCGCCAACACCATAAATCGATCCTTGTGCTCTTTTTTCGCATGGACTCTGAATCGGGGTTCTAACCTCACTCCGTCGTCCCTGGCGTGGCGAGATGGCGTATCCCGGAATTCAAATGCCACCCAGCAATAGGGATGTCGATTTTGGAGCTTCACCCAATCAATCTGGTGTGCAACCACGTTGCACAAACCTGAAGCAGTTTTCAGAATGTATTGATCTGTCACCCTTTCATTGGATGTTCCTTCACTAGCCATCTTACGTAAAGCCAAGTTAAAAATCTTTGCGCTGCGGTAAAAAGCCATATTTTCAGAGAGGTACAAATCAACGCTCACCTCACTTTCATCATGACGACTATCCCCTGACTCAGAAGATGATTAAGAAGAGGGTATTATCACCCTCCACCGTGAGCAAGGCGATGCCTCCCTCTCTGAACAAAGTGGCCTGGTGTTAGAGAAGATCACAGGGATCCTCCCACCACGATGCGTAGGAGTTCAAGACGAAGCTCTTCCCCCTCTAACCCTAAGGCCAACATGGCTCGAACCAGTATATTTCCTCCCAGACATTCAGAAAGCTAAAAGGAAAATGTGAATAAGCGAAGAGGATGGTTACCTAGGATGATAAAGGAAAGGATTGCAGGATGGACTTCACGAAGCAGACAACAAACGCCTCCTCGAAATGTTTGCATAGTTTCGTTAGGAAAGCAAGAGCAAGTGACTTCTGAACCCACTAGGTGTCCCTTTTATAGGTAACGAAGAGTTTTGGTTACCAGTCCAAGGGTTGTGTCATTTACCATCAAACGACATTCGTATCCAAAATGACGCAATCGTTCCAGGCTCCAAGGCACGAAAACAGTGTCGACTCTTCGAAATGGGCCTATAAATTTAAATTTCAGGCCCATAAAGCCCTAGGTGGCGGTTACAGAGGCATACACCTTTAAGGCAATAATGGCTTGCCCACGTGCTCACAGCATTTATTGTCTAATCATGAGAAGCATTTCGTGTGTAACAGCAGTTACTCGAATACCAAAGACTTACAAGTTCCAAAAACTTTCGGGATTCCCACACAACGTGTAACACCCCTATTTTTTTATATATTAAAATTTTGAAGGAATTAAATTATAGTTCTTTAGAACTTTTTAATCTACGTATTATTTATGATTTTTTGGAATTTTTTGGAATTTTTGAATTTTTTTAATAAAATAATTTTTTAAAATAATTTTAAATTCATATAAGTGACTTAAATTAAAAATCTTTATAAGAAAGTGAATTTAAATTATAAGAAAATTTTCTAAAATCTATTCCAAGTAGACTTATCTAAAAATTATCGGTTTAAGAAAAAACTTGAATTTTTCTAATCGTTAAAAAATTGGAAACGTATCAATAAATTTTTATTAACAGAAAATTTTAGATTTTTAAAATTTAAACTTTATATTACTTGTTATAAAATTAGTGAGGACTGATATAATATCGCTAAATTTTAAAAAGGACTCATTTTGAATATTTAAAATATACCGAGTGAAAGGTTACTATTTGGCTTAATAATTCTGTCGACAGTTAGTATGCAAAACACTGTGCATGTACGAAATTTTCAAAAGATGCACAGTAACTAGGAATAAAAAATTCAAAAATGTATAGTACTTTTATATTAAAATAATGGAATGCATAGTAAATTTTTTTCCTATAAATACCGAAAGAATTCTTCTTTAGAATTCACAATTTCAGATTAAGTTTTCTTAATATAGTAGTGCTAGTGAGATGGTGGTGGAAGTGAGAGAGAGAAGTAAATTTTTTTGGAAGAAGGTTCTGTTAAAATCCTAAGGTAAGAATACTTCTCTTTTATATTTTTAGAGTTATTTTTATATCGTTTTTAGAAATCTATTATTATACTGGAAATAATATTATTTTAAGTTACTATTCTGCATAGTAAAATACTATTTTAATAGTAAATTACTATTTCAATAGTAAATTACTATTCAAATAGTAAATTACTATTTACTGTTACTATTTACCTTTACTATTCATGATTTACTATTTACTATTACTATTCACGCTTTACTATTTACCGTTACTATTCACGATTTACTATTTACCGTTACTATTTATGATTTACTATTTACCGTTACTATTCATGATTTACTATTTACCGTTACTATTCATGTTTTACTATTTACTGTTACTATTCATGATTTACTATTTACTATTCACTATTCACTATTCAAAATTTACCATTTCTATTTTAAGTAGTAATAATCTTCATCTTATGCCTATACTGAAACAAGATTGGTATTAATATTTCTAGAAATTGGAGGCGCAAAGCAAATCTCTTTTTGGTAACAACTCAAGGTAAGGGGGAGTGAGATAAGAGTATTGAACTGTTCTTTACTGGGGGTGAAGAAGTATGCTTGTAGAACAACTCAAAATATACATATAAATGTGTTTTTGATACAAAGCAATGTGCATATAAATGTAAATACGGAGAGTCTTTGTATGCTGAGGCGGAGTGCAATGTACTTTGGGGCGGTGTCACAGTCCGCCTGACGGGATTTACGTTGCCTTGACCCGATTGGGGGTGGTACCTGCAATCGTTCTCCGACGCTCAAGTCAGTATTTCAGAATACTTAGAGACTTAGAAAGACAGTCAGAGAGAATTATGCAAGTAAGAGAGTGTAAGGTTCAGAAAATGGGAAAAAGATCCCTTATACCTTTTCGAGAGAGGTTTATATACCTGTTACTGGTGCTCCATTATTGGTAGGACCCGCTCCTTGTCTTCAGGCATAATGCTGAAAAGGTAGTGGGTCCTTGCGCCGTTCACATGCACCATTATTGTAGTAGGTATCACCACTTGTCTGGAAAGCGTTAGTGCTTTAATATTTTATTGTTATTTCCCTTTATGCGTGACAGCGTGATTCCCACTATTAACCACTCAAGACAGAGTCAATCTCGTGTCGGGGTTGTGAGTATGGGCTCGCTACGCAGTGTGGGAAATTCAGTATTCCGCCAATATTGAGCTTATGGCTTGGCGGAGTAACAACTTTGGCGGGGTTACGTTCCTTGGCGGAGTAACATGCCTTGGCGGTGTAAGGTGCCTTGGTGGCGTTAACATACCTTGGCGGAGTTACATTCCTGGGCGGAGTAACATGCCTTGGCGGAGTTACCTGCCCTGGCGGTATGTACTCCGTATAGAATTGATTACAATGTACTCAATTGCGTACTTCTCTTGTTCAAAATGCTGATCTGGCCAAGCATTAAAGCCATGCTCTTGGGGGCCGGTGTTAGGACCGGATCAAGTATAATATGAAAAGACATAAGAATAATGGGAGGAGTCCCCTACTCTTTTTAAATTTAATAATATTATTATTTTAAAATATTAACTTTTTAACTTAAAATTTTTAATAAATTTTAAATTAAATATCCGGTTTAACTAACTCTAACATACCTATGCAAGGACTTGGACCATTATGACCTATATGGACTGGACTATACCTATGCAAGGACTTGGACCATTATGACCCATATGACTGAACTATACCTATGCGAGGAATTGACCAAAAGGACTCAAATAGACTATATAAATAATCATTAAATTTTATACTATGATATGTATTAATGATATTTAATTTAATTGATTTGATTATGATTGATTATATTTATGATTGATGATGTTTAACTGTGATTGATAATATTTGATTGTTGATATTGTAATGTGGAGTTTGAGCATATAGCGAGCATGACGGAAAGCTAAAATTCAGTAAGAATTTCTTACCTTACTCTTTAAATTTTTATTATCTTTTATTTTTTCTTATAAATTATTTTTATATTTAAAATAAAAAAATTAGTATTTATTTTAGAAAGTAGACATTTTATGAAAATTAATTTATAACAAATTGAGATAATTAAATTTTTAATCAAAGAAAAAATTTTGTAATTTTAAGTATTTACGGTTAATGATTTAAAGATTATTCTCTTTTAATAAAATAAAATTTTTAAAAGAAAATTATTTTATTTTTCCAACTTAATAACTAAAGATATTTGAAAATAATTGAGAATTTGATCTTGTTAAGATTTAATATGAAAAAGTTTTGAGATATTTAAGGCTTAGAAACTCAATTTCAGTGAGAATTAAAAACTGTACCAAATTTATTTTTGTGGGATAGAAATTCAGAGAATTGAGAAAATGTACAGTTTATAGAAATGATGTTGTAAACCTTTTAAGGTATTTAATAATTGAGTTTCTAAAAGCCTTAACCAACTAAATACGCGAGTAGCTCATGCATCATGAATCATTAAAGTGAAATAAAATGATATTGTCTGGGAACGGATTATAGAAACCGAGGATACATTAGAGGAGGCTTAATTACGAGCCTTGGGATGAGAGGGTGTGAAAGGGTGCTTCAGGGGACCTGGGGTAGCTCCCTAGTATCGGGTACTTTCACAATAAAAACTTTCTCAATCTGACTAGTCTCTAAGTGTTTCCATGTCAGTTGAGTTGTTCATATATTATTATCCGGACTTATGGAATAGTGTAAACTCCTGGTTGGCCGAGTGCAAATTAAAATTTAAGGGCCCACATATATAGGTAAGTTATGATGAAGATATTGCATAACATTCATGCATTCATAATTGATTGTGTATGTGATTGTGATTGATATTATTATGTATTGGTTTGTGAAAACCCTTTGTTGATTATGTCTTAATCGAGATTATTATATTCTGTTTCTCACTCCTTTCTCCGTGTTTTTGTTTCATATATTCTAAATTGATGGTTCAGAGGGAAGGATCGATGAATTTCAGCAGTAGATATAGTACGTTCTATAAAGGGAGCTCGGTATGAATACCGTGGTCCAATGAATAAATAATGTTATTAAGTAACTGCTTCTGGGCCATGGAGTTTCCTCTCTTTCTTATAATGTTTAATATTTATTTTCGTCGGATGAATGTAAAATTACTATATAAAGTTTTAATAATATTTATGAGGTATTTCAGAAATAATGTATATAATTTATTCCGATAGTTTCTTTTTAACAATCATATCTTTAGTAAAAAAAAATTACGAATTTTTCTAGAATTTATTAAGGTGTAACAGAGGGTGTTACACAACGAACCTCTGTCCAAAATCTGTCGTAGGGATTCTTGGACAACGGAGCCTACATCCACAGGACGACCCCTCATACGATAAAACAATACGGAACCAATACACCTATTAACAGATATTTCTTACATTCGTATACCGGAACCCAGACTGCTTATCAACAGTATAACTTATATGAGCAACTCTACTAGTCCCTCACACAAGCTAGGGGACAAATAATCCGGTCTTGATACTAGCCCTCAAAGACAAGGGTGACGTGTCATCCGTTCTGGCAGCGCTACCGATTCATAAGGTGAAACATCGGATCAACTAGACCGTCTGGGCATTCTCCCAAGACTAGTAAGTCCATGTTGACGCCTCCCATATCGGATATAGCACGCCCTTTTGCATCGGATCACCAATAAACAATTATAAGTGGCCTTGGTAACAGCGTAGCAGTTCCAGTATCCCATAACGAGTCCAACCCTCGAGGGGTATCCTCGTTATCACTCAACCCATACTTGCCCCCACGATAGATTAAACAATTATGTTCACCCATTCTCCGACAGGGCATGATGGGCACTCTCTATTTTTAATTTCCTCTATCATGAGGAAAGGCAGGTTTGTTCCCTGGCCTAATTAGGCCCATATTCTCACACACGCTTATAAATACTTCAATGGTGCATACGATAAAGCTCTCTGGCTTGCATTACCATATTACATGAATACACTTCTTACACTTTGCCACTAACTTGATCGTCGGAGAGTCTTTGCAGATGGCACCTCCCTTCGCCCCCTCTTCAGTGCGAAGGACTGGTGTGTAGGATCTCCAGGACAGCCAGACCAGTTTTCTCCCACTAAAAGATCAGATTATAATACCGGATACCCACTGTACCAGTGTACAAATATACAGTTCTTTGATTTTTATGACTGGCCCCACACCGGATATCTTGACCCCGGTTCATGCCAGTTCAGTTATGTTGCGGGTAAGGTTACACACATCAATGACAAGCTCGAGGAGAATAGATAAGAGGTTGATAGAGTTTCTCTAAGAATTCGAGCAGTTGATTGCATGAACCGCAGCTAATATGCTTAAAATGGATCCTAATTTTTGTAACCATAAACTAGCAGTACATATAGAAATGAAGCCATTTACGCAGAGGAAAAGGTGTTTGGGTCTAAAAAAGTAAAATCGTATGTGAGCGAATAGAAGAACTTCTAAAAGTTGGTTTCATCAGGGGACTGAAAGAGCAAAAAACTGCATGGTAGTATTCGTCATGGCCGTCAAACATTGTGATAGTCCAGAAGTCCAACTAGAAGTGGCAGATGTGCACTAATTATGTCAAGTTAAACCGATATTGCCTAAAGGATCCCTACGCCCTCCCTAGCATAGATCGTATGGTAGATAACTCATCGGGATACCAATTCTTATCTTTCATGGACACGTATTCTGAGTATAACTGAATTTTGATGTAAGAGATACATTAAGGAAAAACAACCTTCATCAATGACAAAGGTGTTTTTTGCTACACCCTTATGTCATTTGGTTTAAATAACACTAGAGCCATATACCAAGACACGATCAATAAAGTTTTTAAAGGAACACACACCAAGTTGGTAGAGGTTTATATGGATGATATTATTTCCAAGACTTTGTCTGGAGGAGATTGCATCGCCGATCTCAAGAAGATCTTTGAACAGCTAAAGTCATACACATGCATCTTAATCCTCTGAAGTGTACCTTTACCGTAGTTGGAGAAAGATTCTTAGGCTTTATGCTGACCCATAAGGGGATACAAGCAAATCTGGATAAGTGCAAGGTGATCTAAGAGCTGTAGAGTCCCAAAAGTTTTGAGGATGTTCAATCCCTGAATAGGAAGATAGCTACTTTAGGCAGACTCATACCAAAGATGGCATATCAGTTGCTTCCCTAATACAAAATCTTAAAGAAGAACAAGAAGTATGAATAGGGAAAGGAACAAAGGATAACATTCCAAAGCTTAAGGACGTCCTAGCAAGACCTCCAATTCTGGTAAAACTCGACCAAATGAATAACTAATTATTTATTTATCTATTTTAGATGAGGCCATAGGAGTAGTCCTAGTAAAAGAAACTATTGAAGGACAACGTCTTGTCTACTTCACTGAAAAATACTCTTGAGGGCTGAGCTCCAATATCAGAAGATTGAAAAAGTAATAAACTATAGTTTGGGCATCTTGGAGGCTGAGACTGTATTTTCACACCCATCCAATAGTAATTTGGACTAATCTATCATTGTAGATGGTGTTATTCAAATCCAATCTTGCAATAAGGGTATCAAATGAGCAATTAAATTATCTAAATTTAACATCACATACAAGCCTAAGAGCACTATGAAAGTGCAGGTCTTAGCTGATTTGTTGTTAAACTGACTGGAGAAAAACCTAGGGATAAAGATTCCTATTGGACGATGTTTGTGGATGGGTCATTGAACAACAAAGGCTTTAGAGCCGGTGTGGTAGTGAAAAGTGATGACAAAGTTCACATTGAGATCTACCTAAGATTCGATTTCAAAACTTCCAACAATCAAGTTGAGTACGAAGCATATTTGGCAGACTACGTGCAACCAAGGATGTCAAAGCAAAGGAAGTCACTCTCTAGTGATTCTCAACTAGTCATTTCCCAAGTTTTTAGAGAATAGTAAGCTAAAGAGCGGTTGTTGCAATAGTATTTGATGAGGGTAAATGAGTTGAATAAGAAGTTCGTGCATAGTGAGTTCCGGCATGTACCCATAGAGGACAACATTCATGTCGATGTCCTGTCCAGATTAGCTAGTACAGAGAAGGTCAATTCCACTACAACTCTAGATGAGTCCCACGTGACAGCCCTTCTTTAGATTTTTGTCATCCACACTCGAATATTTGATGAAGACTCATGGTTTGCTCCCTTGATTTGGTATATGTTAAATGGCCAGTTGCCTATAGACCTTTTGGAAAATAAGAAGCTGAAGAAAAAGTTGCTCTATTTCACTATGGTAGATTAGACTTTATTTTGAAGAGGCATTTCGGTGCCATATCTCAAGTTCTTGAACGAGAATAAGACCAGAGATGTTATAGAGGAAGTTCACAAAGGTCAATATGGACAACACATTGGTAATTGAAGGTTGATGAGAAAAATCCTAAAGGTTGGTTATTGGTGGCCCAATATGTGAAAAAATGTGATTCTTGCCAAAAATTTCCAATCTACACCACACATCTACAAAGGAATTGTTTACATTGGTTGTCCCTTTGCCCTTCCATCAATGAGGCCTCGATATCCTTGTGCCTTTTCTAATTTCCCTAAGCGGTGTCAAGTATTTAACTGTGGGAGTAGATTACTTCACCAATTAGATCGAAGCTGAAGTTGTTGTTGTTAAGGAATCCCTAGTACATGAGCAACGAAAATACAAGGATTCCCATAGGATTTGCAAAGCGTCGTGTTTCAAAGCACAAGACAAACATACACAAAAAAAATTTGTTTTAGGATTACCTCTTGAAGAACACCAAAGCAGTCGTAGCCTCGTCCTTTAGGAGTCCACACGAGCACTCCCACCAGAATCGCAACACTTGCAACTGCTAGTTTGACGGCGTGTAGCTCTTGCAACTTTTGCGAATTTGTGTCTCACTTTAGTGAAGGGCCTATGAGCATCTTATACTCTATTTATAGGTGTGAACACCTATTTTAGTCCGGTCCAAGTGGAATGAATATTTTTTATACTGAATTCCAATTCAGAGTGGTCAAATTCGAGTAGAATGGCTCCAGAATAATCAGAACCGAGCGAAATAACTCAGAATGAAGCTTTTCCAAGTGGAATATTACCCTGTTGGATGCAAATCTGAATGGAATGACTCAAAAATGATCAAATCCGAGTAGAATGACTCAGATTAAAGCATTTCCGAGTGAAATACAGCCCTGGTGGAGATAAATCCGAGTGAAAAAACTCAAAAAAGGTTAAATCCGAGTCAAAATGAAGCATTTCCGAGTGGAATAGGCTCCTGTTGGGAGAATCCGAGTGGAATGATTCGAAAAGGGTTAAATCCGAGTCAAAATAAAGCATTTCCGAGTGGAATAGGCTCCTGTTGGGAGAATCCGAGTGGAATGATTCGAAAAGGGTTAAATCCGAGTCAAAATGAAGCATTTCCGAGCGGAATGACGCATAAATGATCAATTCCGAGTAAAAGACACCCGAGTGGTATTTGGCCGAGTGTGGCAAGCAAAAATAAAGGAAAGGCTTGAAGAAAAGACCCAGTAAAGGGCAATCCGAGTGAAATGACTTAGTTTGGGACAAAATCCGAGTTGAAGGCTCCCTGCCAAGCCATTCCGAGTAGATTATGCCCATATTGAAGAGAAGTCCGAATAAAATCACTCAGAAATGATCAAAGCCGAGTGAAAGGACTCGGAACAGATCAAATCTGAGTAGCAGTAATCAGGATGAGTCATTTCCGAGTGGAATGTGCTCCAGTGTGAGTGAATCAGAGTGGGATGACTCAGAAATGATAAAAACCGAGTGAAATTACTCAGAATGAGTCATTTTCGAGTGAAAGTACCCCGTTTATAAGTCCTGAGTGGGAAGCAAACTCTTTCCGAGTGAAAATGCCACGTTCCGACTGAAACATTTTTAGGAAGGAGTGAATCTGTGCCGAATGATCAATCTTCAATCGGTTTCCGAGTGACAACAACCGAGTGGAAGGATTTCCGAGCCAATCTTCACTCATCCGAATCCCTTTCTTTTTTTTCACCCAGATTCCGAGTCCCCCTTTACCCATTTCCGAGTCATTTTTACGGATTTCCGATTCATTATTCTCTCCAGTCAGCTCTTGGTCAATCTTCAATTATTTCTGACTCAGTTTTCACCAAACCCGAGCCAACTTCAGTCGGAACCAAGTGGCAACTTAGTCAGTCAGCCCTCTTCAAACCAATTCTTCTCATCCTTCCTGAAGCCAATTATCGAGTCCATTTCCACCAATTTCCGAGCCATGATTAAATCTTTCCCGAGCCCTTTTGGCCAATGAATTCTGAGCCCCCATCTCCAGCAATTTTTGAGGCATACTTCAAATCACCGAGCCACTTTTCACCCGTTCCGAGTCACACTTCACACATTTCAGTCGGTTCCGAGTCATTTCAACTCGGAACTCTACCATTCTTACTCGGATTACACCATTTTCTCTCGGATTTGACTCCCAGTATGGATCCGAGCCATTCTCACTCGATTTTCCACTATTTTCACTCGGAATTCCACCATCTCTTTCGGATCTCCACCTTGCTGACCTGGATTCCACCACCCAAGTGGCAGACAGGGGGTGGCAGACAGGGGCGGAGGTGGAGGGAATTAAAAATTCCCACCAGTCGTTGTCCCCCCACTACCCAAACCGAGTGGAAGCCTGAGCTGGCATTCCACTCAAGCCAGCCTATAAATAGGCAGGGCAGAGGGCAGCTAAGGGGGGAGGCATTCAGAGGAGGAAACTCTGCCAAAAAAAATCCTTCATGCTCCCTTCTCTCTCACACCAATTCTTCTCTTATTCTCCTTCCATCATATCTCACTCTACATACACCCTCTCTCCCACCGTACTCTCCCTTTCCTCTCCTCCTCTAAAAACCAAACCACACACACACACCTCACGGTCACTTCAATCCGTCCTCTCAACCCATACACCGTCCAGCTTCCTCTCTCTTCTCCTTCCAACCCACACCACACCGTCTAAGCCAGCTCCACACCGTCCAGAATCCCTCTCCTCAGTCAGTCTCACTCGGCAGTCCACTTCTCACTCGGTAATCCTCTTTTCATTCGGTTTCCTTTATTTCCACTCGGATTTTCACCGTTTCACTCGGATTTTTACTGTTTCAGTCGGATTTTCACTGTTTTACTCAGATTTTTCACTGTTTCACTCAGATTTTCACTGTTTTACTCAGATTTTTCACTGTTTCACTCAGATTTTCACTGTTTCACTCATATTGTCACTGTTTCACTCGGTTTTCCCTGTTTCCACTCGGATTTTTCATAGTTTCACTCAGTTTTCTTATTTTTCACTCGGTTTTCTTATTTTTCACCAGGTTTTCTTATTTTTCACTCGTTTTTTTCATTTTTTACACTCGGTTTTCTCTTATCCCATTCAGTTTTCACTCATCTTTTTTCTTTTCTTCCCTTTTCCGAACTTACTGTCTTCTTTTCTCTCTTATAGCTTCTGTTACCTTTCTTTTTTTGCTTTGTACTAAAAATATAATAATAGGAAATATTCCTATGATTTCTTTCTAGTTTAAATAATAAAAAAAGCAAAATAAATCGTTCTTAGTCAGTGTCGTATGGAAAATACTTCCGTCTACACCACCTTTATAGGATCCGTGCACGTGCGAAGCACTTCGCCTTGTATGGATTCTTCGCTAAAATGATGCCCATCAATATCTTCCTAATCTTTTCCTAAAAAAAACATTCAGAACTACGTAACCCTGATTTCTTGATAATTCAAGAATACGTAGGAGCAGGACTTTAACTCCTGTCGGGCCCATCTTTCTTATTTCCCTTTACTGATTTATTTCCTTGCTTTTTGCGTTTCTTTCGTGTTGTTACTTTTTGTCGTTTCCGTGAAAATCAATTTAGACGTGACGTCTTGTTGATTTCCCCCTAGTTTTTGTTCAAACCTCGCCACAATTCATAGGGAAGGGATACTTAGGACAAGACGTCCCGCTTATCTCTTTCCTATCCCTATCCTTTTTACTCGAGGATGTATAATTTAGGCGTGACGCCTTATTAGCATTCTTTTCCCCTTTCTGTCTCATATCGAAGTCGAGTTTAATTCGGATGAAACGTCCCGTTAACCTCGCTTCGACATTCTATGTTTGTGCAAATTCTCTCACTCCATTCCGTCGTTTTTAAATAAAAAAAGATACAACAATAAAAGGGAAGAAATAAAATATCTTTTGTAAGGCTATTTATGTTGCGCGTTTTCAATCTTGGTACTGTTTTTGACAGGCGATGTAGGGTGCTAATACCTTCCCTACTCGTAACCGACTCCCGAACTTGAATCTCAATTTTTAACCAGTGCTTTACTAAACCTAGTTTTTTCCAATGTTTTTCCTATGGATAAAAACGTTGGTGGCGACTCCCTGTTTCATTCCACTTTTTCTCTCTTTCTTGCCGCGCCGTCGCGATTTAGGTTGCGACAGATGGCGACTCCACTGGGGAGACTTAAGAGAGTCAGGCCAGTTTAATTGAAAGCGCATGTTCTTTTTATATAGCCTTTGTTAGCTTGGATTTCTTCCCTCTTGTTTTATTTTCTGTTAATTGTTGTGAAAGTTTGTTCTTGTTTTAATCGTATCTTGTTATTTGTTTCATTATCTATGTTTGCATGCTTGTTGAACCCTAGGGTAGAGGACCATGTTACTTTCCTGTAATTATTGAACCCTAGGGTAGACGACTTTGTATATTTGTTCTGTATTTGTTCTTTGTGCAGAATGGGGTAAGGTAAAAGGTATGGACTGCCCTTCCAGACACTACACTCACAATTACTTGCACACACCTATGAGTGGCGCCCTATACCCGGGCCCCAAATGAAGCTTAAGTTAGGAGAGGTTGGTAACTGAATCGTATGGGATGTACTTCCTATCCGATGTTTGTGAGAACCTCAACCAGAGTTCGACCTCTCATGATATACGCACCTAGTGGTTCCCCACTATTGCGTCCCTGTCATGGGTAGGATCTTGGCTCTGGTGACCTTCTAGAAGTCTAGAATAAGCCACCTGGTGTGAAGAGCCACTTTTAGACAAACCATAGGGCCTAGAGAAAACTTTCAGCAAAACCTGACCTAGGCCACAAAAGGGCAAACTTTACTTTACCTTACGTCATTTTTGCTTTCCCCTTTTATCCAAGAAAATGAATTATCTACCACCCGCAGATTTACTGAGTTATTGAAATAATGACTCGTTTTGAAACACACAGTATTCTTCGGGTGAATAGATAATCCTCTTTTGGTTGTGTACCCTTTGAGTATCTATGGAAATTGACATGGGATTGAACTTAAGAAATAAGGGCTGTAATTGCCCGAAGAAGATGTCTGAGCTAGAGGCTCTCGCCTCAGGATGAAAGATTTCTTCTGTCTTCACAATTATCCCATATTAATTTCTATGATTACCATACCTAGTACTTTTGAATGATAAGTTCTAAGGAATGGTCAAAGGATACTCGCCAAAGTCTGTGATGGTTTCCCACAACATTTTCCTTCTTTCTATTTCCACCTAACATTTTTTTCTTCTTTTTTTTTTTAAAAAAAAAGAGACACCAACGTCACGGGTAGGCATCCTTACCAGACCCGGCTCCAAAAGAAACTCATGGCTGAGGCAGAAGCTGTTGAAGGAAACTTTAGAACCGAGTTCGATCAGCTGAAAGAGCGAGTCGCGGAGTTAACTAAACTCTTAGAAAAGAAACTTACCGAAGGAGGCTCCTCTGCAGGTATTGAGGATGCCCAACAGCAGCCTGCCACCACGCCACCTCCCCTTGGTTTTGACCCAGCAAGAACCCAACTCCCTAACACAACGACACCCCCTCTCACCATTCATGTCGGGAGACCTAACCCTGCCATTGAGACCCAACCACCTTACGGCCAGTCTTACGCACAACATACATTTGTCGGTCTAGACGGCAACCCAGTACCCTTTCCACTTTATGGCCTACCCCCGGGGTACTATCCCCCGCTCGCTAACCAACAAGACGCCCACAACCAGCAAGCGGCAAATCCTCATGCTTCATATCCCCCACAACCAAATATGCCACCACTCCACCAAACCCAAAACACGCAAGCCCATGACCAAACCCAAAACACACAAGCCCCGATGGCCCAGCCAACCTACAACGCCCAAGCCCAAAATACACAAGCCCAAATAACCCAGCCGACTTATGCTGTGGCCCATCCTCAAGGTCCCTCACCAAATACAGGCCTAGTAAACCAGTCCCATGTGTTGCCTCCGTACAACCAGTCATTCGGCTATCCGTATGGATACGGAACCCCCTATGGGACCAACCTCCAAGATACAACCCGCGCGGTCGCGGCTCCTCGAAGGGAAAGGATAGAGATCTTAGAAGAGCGTTTAAGAATGATGGAAGGCGCCGGAGGTTTTGGACTAATAGATGCTTCGGAGCTATGTTTAGTTACAGATGTTGTTCTCCCACCCAAATTCAAGATGCCAGACTTTGACAAGTATCGGGGAATGACTTGTCCTAAGAATCATCTCACGATGTACTGTCGAAAGATGGCATCTTACTCTTCTAATGACCAACTATTGATCCACTGCTTCCAAGATAGTCTAGCAGGAGCTGCTCTTACATGGTATGCTCACCTTGATCAGAACCATATTCGTTGTTGGAAGGACCTGGCAGATGCCTTCCTTAGACAATACAAGTATAACATGGATATGGCACCCAACAGGGTTCATTTACAAAATATGGTGAAGAAGGACAGTGAAATGTTCAAGGAGTATGCTCAACGATGGAGAGAGACAGCGGCGCAAGTGGATCCCCCATTGTCGAAAAAAGAAATAGTCGAGATGTTTATCGACACGCTCCCATCACCTTTCTATGGCAAGATGATTGGTAGTGTTTCAGCCAACTTCTCCGACATCGTGACTATTGGGGAAAGAGTGGAGAGTGGAATACGAACGGGTAAGCTCACTCAGGGCTCGTCTGGGGTGAGCATGACAAGAAAGTCGGCACCTGGGAGAAGGGATGGAGAAACTAATTTCGTCTCTTCTAATCAAAAGGCGACTCCGCTGAGACCATTCACCCCTACCGTGATTCAAACTCCCAATCCTTATGTGGCCGCAGCCACTGGTGGCCCAACAGCTCGTACTCCTCACTTCCGCCCGCCATGGTAAGAGCGCCAATGCCGCAACCCATGCCATATCATCACCCGCAGCAAGTGGCTCGACCACCCAATCATAATCAGAACCCAAGGAATCCCAACAACGAGCGCACCCCTGTGCAGTTCGATCCAATTCCCATAACATATGCCGAACTTCTTCCAGTCCTCATTGAGAGGGGAATGATAGCTCCATGCCCCATGAGGCCGTTGCAACCTCCTTACCCGAGGGGGTATGACCCGAACGCTCATTGTGATTACCATGCAGGAGCACCAGGGCACTCCACAAAAAATTGCATGGCTTTGAAATATAAAGTGAGAGATTTGATCAAAGCCGAGTGGATTAGTTTTCAAGAAGGAAGCCCTAATGTGACCGTAAATCCCCTGCCTAATCACGAAGGTTCAGGAGTTAATGCCGTGGTGACAGATGTTGGAAATGGTTTTTGATGATAATGCTGGTTTGGGTGGCCGCTTGCCCGCCGGGACGAGAGCTCAATAACTGGGAAGCTGTCGAACTCCCTACGATTTTAAATGATTCACCAAAGTAATCTGTCACTGCCTTAAAAGTCTTGTTTATCCCTCTGCTATGCCTAAGACTTTGGGGCTTTCCATGTAATAAAGGCGAAAAAAAACTTGTTTTACCAGTCAATCAATAAATGTGTATCGAAATTCTAAAAAGATTTTTCTCATTCCTTTATCCTTGCTTTGATCCATTGTCTTTACTTGTTTGTTCTTTTTTTTTCTCTCTATTTTTTCTTGCCATAAAGCGCTAAAATTGCAGATCCGAAAATGATCCTCTTGAGACTAATAAAATCACAATCCCATTTTACGACCTCAACTACCCGGTCGATTATGCTGACAAAGAAGGTAGGAAAGCTTGTGAGTCACCACACAAGTTAACCAGATTGTTAGAACAAGAGGTTAAGGAATACCCCTGAGCCAAGAATGACTGAAGGAATCACGGGGCAATATATCAGAAGACATTAGTAATATTGTTTCAGGACGTGGAAATAATCTATGTGAATGATAACATTGCCAAGTCCCGAATCGGACAAGTGGTAGGCCAGTCAACTAAGAAAACCACAACAGTTACCAACATAAATAGGGGAAAATTGTTAATGCCTTAAATGCAGATACAGTCAAGGGAGACTTGGCCAAAAAAAAAAGAAAAAAAGAAAAACAAAAAAATAAATAAATAATGATGAAAAATGAAAAAATGGAGTCAAGCTTGAAGTCCAATGCACATACTAAGCGGGGAAAGCCGGTTACGTCCAGATCCTTGAGCAAGCTGTCATTTTCTGTATAAGGGGAATAAATGTCATCAGGCCAAGAACTCGCATTCTTGTCATCATCAACATCTCAAAGAGTACGCCATTCCTTATGCCTATATAGCCAAGGAAATAGTCTGTCAGATTGAGTCATTGCGTCATTAAAGGGGTTAAAAAAAACACAAAACAAAAAAAAAGAGAAAAAAGGGGCAAACAAACAAAAAAAAATCAATCAAAAAATCAAAAAAAAATATAAAGGCCAAAATGATGACTCGAATTAACCCCCTCTCATCGATGCCAAAAGACTCACCAATGTTTCCTTGGATACATAGCATAGGAAAAGACTCTCTTATTTGAGGTAACATCAGCTCCTCAAAGGATCAAACTAAAATTCGGAAAAAGTTAGGCAGACTCAACTGGAGTGTGATCTGTTTCAACTTTTTACTGTGAAGGATGCAGCCAAAAATAAACAAGAAGATGAAAAGCTCGCTAGGCTGAAAACCTAAAAAGGCGGCCTAGGCAAAAGTTAGAGCAACCAGGTGAGTCGAAAACCTGAAAAGACAGCTCAGGTAAAAATTATGGTCAAGATTTTGGCAGAGTAGCTAAAGCTCCCAATGCAAAACATGCCTCTCAAAGGCAGAATTGAGCGAGATACTTGAGGTTGTGACGTGGGATTAAGGTTCTCGCTAGTCTCAGGATTTCACTGGAGGATCTTTGAACCTTTCCTATTTCCCTTGGCCTTGACCTGTCCTACGAGGCTTCACTTCATCCCCTGTATTTTCCCTGTTGTCCATTCTCTGTATTCTGTTTGACCTACATGAATAAAATTTATCCCTTTTTTGATACGTGTTATGAATTGCATTGATCTGATAAAACATTGTGTTTTTTTTATAAAAATAAATGAAAGAATGGTGAACATTTAAAGTCGTAAGGGACAAGACACTCCCACTACTTGACCTCGCCTTAGACAATCATCACAAGGATTCAGCCAGGCATGCGCTTCGAAGCTATGATCGCCCCTTTGAATCTCCTCTGCCCATGAGTTATCCTAAGGGTCGCGGTTTCACAGGACCTACCCAGTTTTTTGAATGTATCTTTGCACTACTTACCTTTTTTCTGCAGGTTATTATAACGGACAGTCATGTCAAGCTCTGACGCCTCAATCAAGACCTTTTCCTTAATGGAACCGCAGCTGCCAAAACTAGGATCATTAAAGTCTCCTCCTTAATCGCCAAAGTCGGCACTCCTCAAAGCCCTTCCCCAAATCACCAAAGTTGGCACTTCTTGAAGTCTTCTCCTCAACTGCCAAAGCTGACACTTTTCAAACTCCCTTCCGGGGAATCTACTTGATACACTCCAGCAGTCAAGCAAGAAGAATTCTCCCCAAAGAGCCCCAGCACGTTTTTCTTGGTAAATCTACACATACTAGGCGGACCCCAGATTTTACCTTCCCAATCTAGGAGTGATGTTCGAGCCATCAATCCTTCTCCAATGGAATTACACTTCCCAGACAAATCGAACTGGGGCATCACCCCAGAATCATTTCCTTCTCGCTCAAGGGGCAGCTCCCTGAGGTTTCAAAGTAAATAGTTCAAATTGGGGCATCACCCCAGGTTCATTCTCTTTCGCCTAAAGAGGCAGTACCCCGAACCATCAATCCTCCTCTAGTAGAAATACATTTCCTAAACAACTCAAACTGGGGCATCTCCCTAGATTTCTTTTGTTCATTCAAGGGGTAGTTCCCCAACAACCTTCAAATCACCTCCAAACTGGGGCATCTCCCCAGATTTCTTTTGTTCTAGCCAATTTCCAAGAATCCCTCCAATCATGTCAAACTGGGGCATCACCCTATGTTTCTCCTTTCTCAATCGAGGGGACGATTCCCCATGTTCCTCCTCTTATCGTCAAGGGGACGATTCCCCAAGATTCTCTAAAAATCATGTCAAACCGGGGCATCACCCCATGTTTCTCCCTTCGCAATCAAGGGGGCGATTCCCCATGTCTCTCCTCCTACAGCCACAGGGGATGATTCCCTGAGATTCTTTTAAGAACCTTCAAACTGGGGCATCTCCCCAGATTTCTTTTATTCTGGCCTTTCCCCAAGATTCCTTCAAACCATCTCAAACTGGGGGGCATCTCCCCAGGTTTCTTCTGTTCCAGTCAAGGGGCAATTCCCCAAGAACCTTCAATTATGTCAAACCGGGGCATCGCCATGAACCTTGAAGTCCAGTAAGTTAAGGTTGGACGAGATGTCCTGTTAGCTCCCCCAACCTTTGCATTTCCTACCAGCAGTGAGTTAATTTAGACGAGACGTCCTGTTAGCTCCCCCAACCTTTACATTTTATGCCAACAGTGAGTTAATTCGGACGAGACGTCCTGTTAGCTCCCCCCTAATCTTTACTTTCCATTCGCCTATTCAGGCATTCTTTCCCGTCTGTTAGCCTATCAGGGCACCCTTTCCCTTTTTGTCGCCTATTAAGGTAACTTTTCCTTTCCATTCGCCTATTCAGGCACCCCTTTTATCTTCCAGCCGCCTATCAAGGCATCCTTTACCTTTCCAGTCGCCTATCAAGGCATCCTTTATTTTTCAGCCGTCTATCAAGGCATCCTTTACCTTTCCAGTTGCCTATCAAGGCATCCTTTATTTTCCAGCCGTCTATCAAGGCATCCTTTATCTTCCAGTCGCCTATCAAGGCACCCTTTATCTTCCAGTCGCCTATCAAGGCATCCTTTATTTTCCAGCCGCCTATCAAGGCATCCTTTATCTTCCAGTCGCCTATCAAGCATCCTTTATTTTCCAGTCGCCTATCAAGGCATCCTTTATCTTCCAGTCGCCTATCAAGGCATCCTTTATTTTCCAGCCGCCTATCAAGGCATCCTTCATCTTCTGTTCGCCTATCCAGGCATCCTTTCCTACCCGTTCACCTATCAAGGCACGCTTTATCTTCCATTCACCTATCAAGGCATCCTTTATCTTCTAGTCGCCTATCAAGGCATCCTTTATCTTCCAGTCTCCTATCAAGGCATCCTTTATCTTCCAGCCGCCTATCAAGGCACGCTTTATCTTCCATCCACCTATCGAGGCATCCTTTATCTTCCAGCCGCCTATCAAGGCATCCTTTATCTTCCAGTCGCCTATCAAGGCATCCTTTATCTTCCAGCCGCCTACCGAGGCATCCTTTATTTTCCAGCCACCTATCGAGGTACCCTTTACTTTTTATTCGCCCACGAGGGCAACCTTTACTTTCCAGTCTACTGGGGGTCAATCCTGACCTCATTACCTCCCGTTAACTAAAAGACAATTTTTCCCTGTCCGTTCAAAAAAAAAAAGAAAAAAAAAGAAGAAGAGAAGAAGAGAAACAGAAGTGGAGAATGCTCGTTTTAAGAAAAAGAGGTCACACAGACTCGTGATTGCCCATACCTTCAGTTGCCATACCGATCAAGAGATCCCACTTGGCCCCCTACATCGGTGTTCATGTCTTTACTTCCTTTTCACTTCAAAAACACAGAAGCTTCGTGTTTCTTTTATGAAAAAGAAGTAAAGAGGGGCATCTGTGAACACCTCTTTTGGTCCGGTCCAAGTGGAATGAATATTTTTTATACTGAATTCCAATTCAGAGTGGTCAAATTCGAGTAGAATGGCTGCAGAATAATCAGAACCGTGCGAAATAACTCAGAATGAAGCTTTTCCAAGTGCAATATTGCCCTGTTGGATGCAAATCCGAATGGAATGACTCAAAAATGATCAAATCCGAGTAGAATGACTCAGATTAAAGTATTTCCGAGTGAAATACAGCCCTGGTGGAGATAAATCCGAGTGAAAAAACTCAAAAAGGGTTAAATCCGAGTCAAAATGAAGCATTTCCGAGTGGAATAGGCTCCTGTTGGGAGAATCCGAGTGGAATGATTCGAAAAGGGTTAAATCTGAGTCAAAATGAAGCATTTCCGAGCGGAATGACGCATAAATGATCAATTTCGAGTAAAAGACACCCGAGTGGTATTTGGCCGAGTGTGGCAAGCAAAAATAAAGGAAAGGCTTGAAGAAAAGACCCAGTAAAGGGCAATCCGAGTGAAATGACTTAGTTTGGGACAAAATCCGAGTTGAAGGCTCCCTGTCAAGCCATTCCGAGTGGATTATGCCCATATTGAAGAGAAGTCCGAATAAAATCACTCAGAAATGATCAAAGCCGAGTGAAAGGACTCGGAACAGATCAAATCCGAGTAGCAGTAATCAGGATGAGTCATTTCCGAGTGGAATGTGCTCCAGTGTGAGTGAATCAGAGTGGGATGACTCAAAAATGATAAAAACCGAGTGAAATTACTCAGAATGAGTCATTTCCGAGTGAAAGTACCCCGTTTATAAGTCCTGAGTGGGAAGCAAACTCTTTCCGAGTGAAAATGCCACGTTCCGACTGAAACATTTTTAGGAAGGAGTGAATCTGTGCCGAATGATCAATCTTCAATCGGTTTCCGAGTGACAACAACCGAGTGGAAGGATTTCCGAGCCAATCTTAACTCATCCGAATCCCTTTCTTTTTTTTCACCCAGATTCCGAGTCCTCCTTTACCCATTTCTGAGTCATTTTTATGGATTTCCGATTCATCATTCTCTCCAGTCAGCTCTTGGTCAATCTTCAATTATTTCTGACTCAGTTTTTACCAAACCCGAGCCAACTTCAGTCGGAACCAAGTGGCAACTTAGTCAGTCAGCCCTCTTCAAACCAATTCTTCTCATCCTTCCTGAAGCCAATTACCGAGTCCATTTCCACCAATTTCCGAGCCATGATTAAATCTTTCCCGAGCCCTTTTGGCCAATGAATTCTGAGCCCCCATCTCCAGCAATTTCTGAGGCATACTTCAAACCATCACCGAGCCACTTTTCACCCGTTCCTAGTCACACTTCACACATTTCAGTCGGTTCCGAGTCATTTCAACTCGGAACTCTACCATTCTTACTCGGATTACACCATTTTCTCTCGGATTTGACTCCCAGTATGGATCCGAGCCATTCTCACTCGGTTTTCCACTATTTTCACTCAGAATTCCACCATCTCTTTCGGATCTCCACCTTGCTGACCTGGATTCCACCACCCAGGTGGCAGACAGGGGGGGAGGTGGAGGGAATTAAAAATTCCCACCAGTCGTTGTCCCCCCACTACCCAAATCGAGTGGAAGCCTGAGCTGGCATTCCACTCAAGCCAGCCTATAAATAGGCAGGGCAGAGGGCAGCTAAGGGGGAAGGCATTCAGAGGAGGAAACTCTGCCAAAAAAAATCCTTCGTGCTCTCTTCTCTCTCACACCAATTCTTCTCTTCTTCTCCTTCCATCATATCTCACTCTACATACACCCTCTCTCCCACCGTACTCTCCCTTTCCTCTCCTCCTCTAAAAACCAAACCACACACACACACCTCACGGTCACTTCAATCCGTCCTCTCAACCCATACACCGTCCAGCTTCCTCTCTCTTCTCCTTCCAACCCACACCACACCGTCTAAGCCAGCTCCATACCGTCCAGAATCCCTCTCCTCAGTCAGTCTCACTCAGCAGTCCACTTCTCACTCGGTAATCCTCTTTTCATTCGGTTTCCTTTATTTCCACTCGGATTTTCACCGTTTCACTCGGATTTTTACTGTTTCAGTCGGATTTTCACTGTTTTACTCAGATTTTTCACTGTTTCACTCGGATTTTCACTGTTTTACTCAGATTTTTCACTGTTTCACTCAGATTTTCACTGTTTCACTCATATTGTCACTGTTTCACTCGGTTTTCCCTGTTTCCACTCGGATTTTTCATAGTTTCACTCGGTTTTCTTATTTTTCACTCGGTTTTCTTATTTTTCACCCGGTTTTCTTATTTTTCACTCGTTTTTTTCATTTTTTACACTCGGTTTTCTCTTATCCCATTCAGTTTTCACTCATCTTTTTTCTTTTCTTCCCTTTTCCGAACTTACTGTCTTCTTTTCTCTCTTATAGCTTCTGTTACCTTTCTTTTTTTGCTTTGTACTAAAAATATAATAATAGGAAATATTCCTATGATTTCTTTCTAGTTTAAATAATAAAAAAAAGCAAAATAAATCGTTCTTAGTCAGTGTCGTACGGAAAATACTTCCGTCTACACCACCTTTATAGGATCCGTGCACGTGCGAAGCACTTCGCCTTGTATGGATTCTTCGCTAAAATGATGCCCATCAATATCTTCCTAATCTTTTCCTAAAAAAAACATTCAGAACTACGTAACCCTGATTTCTTGATAATTCAAGAATACGTAGGAGCAGGACTTTAACTCCTGTCGGGCCCATCTTTCTTATTTCCCTTTACTGATTTATTTCCTTGCTTTTTGCATTTCTTTCGTGTTGTTACTTTTTGTCATTTCCGTGAAAATCAATTTAGACGTGACGTCTTGTTGATTTCCCCCTAGTTTTTGTTCAAACCTCGCCACAATTCATAGGGAAGGGATACTTAGGACAAAACGTCCCGCTTATCTCTTTCCTATCCCTATCCTTTTTACTCGAGGATGTATAATTTAGGCGTGATGCCTTATTAGCATTCTTTTCCCCTCTCTGTCTCATATCGAAGTCGAGTTTAATTCGGATGAAACGTCCCGTTAACCTCGCTTCGACATTCTATGTTTGTGCAAATTCTCTCACTCCATTCCGTCGTTTTTAAATAAAAAAAGATACAACAATAAAAGGGAAGAAATAAAATATCTTTTGTAAGGCTATTTATGTTGCGCGTTTTCAATCTTGGTACTGTTTTTGACAGGCGATGTAGGGTGCTAATACCTTCCCTACTCGTAACCGACTCCCGAACTTGAATCTCAATTTTTAACCAGTGCTTTACTGAACCTAGTTTTTTCCAATGTTTTTCCTATGGATAAAAACGTTGGTGGCGACTCCCTGTTTCATTCCACTTTTTCTCTCTTTCTCGCCGCGCCGTCGCGATTTAGGTTGCGACAATAGGCTTAGGTTTGACCTAATTTATTCTCTCTAAAGAATGAACTCTTTACTCATTCTAAATAAGTTAGGCCCAATAGCTTTATTTTAGTCCAACTAAAATAAAACAAAACATTTTCTGATGGGTTTACTCTATGTGTGTGACACTATAGGTAAAATACCCGGTCATATTAATAATAAATTATTTTATTATTAATATAAGATACGAGCGGCATCTAGCAATGCATCATTATGTCCGAGTATTATTTAATATCAATATAACCTATAAGTGATAATTATTTTATATGTTTGTTCCTTTTGTCACGATATCCTAATTGGGCCCAAGGCATGGTCGCGTCATCCTTGTATGGCCTAATTTATTTTACTTGATACCAGAGTAGACTTGATCTGAATAAATATCTAGTATTTATTCTTTCTAGCATGGCCATGCGTTTCCTTAGTCTTACTCTATCAAGTGGCCAATAGATATCACTCCTGTCACATAGGAGAGACAAATCTCATCTACATCACCCACATCCCTTTGCATAATTTGTTTATTGCCTAATCATAACCTTTATAGTCCTCTTGTTACAGAAGACGTTTAATTGTATTAAAACAACAAACTCCTCATGTAGGAATCGTAGTGACTTCAGGTTGAAGGACTACATATACCATTATCACATTGAGAATCGTTTATGACATTCATGTAACGATCCATGCAACGTTCTCATGGTGGGTTTGTCCAGTACATCATTACTCTTAATGTGTACCCGTGTGAAGACTTAATATCATCATATCTATGATCTGTGAGATCAGGTCATCAATACACTCACACACTAGTCTCAATGTATTTACATGTCCCCATGTAAATACTTGACTAGGGACATTTTAGGAATAACTTTTATATGACCTATTACTCTAAGGATAAATATGTTTTAAAACAATTTTAAACTGAAATACTTATTTTATTGATAAACAGAAAAATAATACAAATGAAAAAGCATAAAAGCTCATAGTGCATACACCAACAGTTGTCCCAAGCGGTGTTAAGTATTTAATTGTGGGAGTAGATTACTTCATCAAGTGCATTGAAGATGAAATTGTTGTTCATATCACATTGGCACGAACCAGAAGATTTGTCTATGAAAATATTATTGCAAAGTTCGTTGTTCTAGGCCGATTATCATCGACAACAACACCCAATTCACGAACCAGAAGTTCATTGGACTCCTTGGAGCCTTCAAATCATCCAAGTATTCTTATTAGTGGAACATCCTTAGAGAAACGGCCAGGCCAATGTGGCTAACGGAGAAATCCTTAAATGCTTGAAAAAATGACTTGGTGAAACTAAAAGGGATTGGACAAACCAACTCTACCATGTGTTGTAGGCATATCAGACTACTTTTCATTCATTCACAGGTGAATCTCCCTCCAAACTTACATACAGAGTAGAGGTGGTCATACTGATAGAAATTCACGAGGCATTCTCCAAGGTCCACAATTTCTTTGATATTGGAAATAAAAAAATTCTCTAGGATGAGTTAGACGACGTCTCCGAATTACACGAGACTGAATTTGTTTAGGATCGGGCCATTAAAGCCAGAGTCGTTATAAGGTATAACAAGAAAGTCCAACTTCGACGCTTTAACGTCGATGGCTTATTCCTGAGATAAGTGAGTGTAGGGAATAAATTTGCCCACCAAGGGAGGCTAGCACTAAGCTGGAAAGACCCATATTATAACACCCTTGGTTACAATAATAATTACACAAATAAAATACAAAAAATAACCTAGTTTTTTTCCATCAAATTAAAATTTGGATTAGTAAAGTATATACATTGGTTTTATTGAAATACTTGTAAAAATTTATTTAATCAAAATATTTTTCTTTTGGGGTTAGAATGTGATACTGAGATATTAATTTTCACATTCCTTACCAAGGTGTTAACTTAAACAAATAATAAATATTATCAATATACTTTTCGTCGAGGATAAAAGTAAAGTATTATATTTGTAAATAGTTACATATTTATAGCATTATATCCGTATATATAAAAGACCATAAAAGACTAACAAATTTATATATTGTGTACAATCATCCTAGTGAAGTAAGTGTATGTTAGATATTAGCTAAAATATTAACGGGTACGGGTGTCAATCAAAAGAAAGCACTCCATGGCCATGAGCAGCTGTATCATACTACAAAAAAAAATTACTCATGCTTAATAGATAAATAGTCAGAGTCCTTGATAAAATATAGTGGTTATATCATATCATCCTACTCATCCTCTAATGTGGAATGATCGTCAGATGCCTCTCCATCTTTGTCCCCCTGACCCACCAAAGGAGGTGAATATGGTGGAATGATAGGAAAAAAAGGATCAACATTGCAAAAATCTAGCATCAGCCTTGCTTAAAATGATATGGTGAGGGCTCCTATTTGGTCAAGTACCCCAAGTATTGCTCAGGATAGCAGTATAGTGAATTTCCACGATAGAAGTGTACATAACTCATCTAGTGGTGTTGCCACTGTTCCAAGTCTGGTTGTCTGGGTCTGATCCTAATGTCGACTATATAGGAGGATCGACATTGGCCATGATGACTATTTGTCTAGTTCATATCCAAATTTATCATAAAACATAAAGACAAAAAAGATGAGAAATAAAGAATATCAATCTCGACATACAAAAATAATAGGTTTTCACAAATAATTAGGTATACTTATATTTGCCACACAACATTTATACGCACACCAACAAAACATGATATTATGTATGTGTGAATTGATAGTTTCCCTTTCATGTTCTTTTCTTATTTTATAATTAATTACTTTGTTTCTTAAAGCTTATAGCGATAATAGTGCAATGTATATGGGCCCTTAAGTTTTCTTTCATTAGAGGTAATCAGGAGTTGACACTGTTCTAAAATAAAATCTGGAGTCATCATATGATTACTACGCTTATGGCAGAATGAATAGCTCCACTGACCTTGATAAACACTTAAGGTCTAGTCAAATTGAGAAGAGTTTGTTATGAATTTACTCGACACTAGGAGCGACCCTAGGTCTCGCTAAGCTTCTCTCCACACCTTTTCATCTTAAGGTTCAAAATAAAACCACCCTTAATGCATGCGTTGGATTTTAACCCTATCTCCCAAACAAATTCATATCTATCACTTATGTATTTCCTACATTATGAATTTAAACTCATTCAGACTTTTAGATACTTAATTTCATAATTTATGTCGGGTTTATTGAAATTTTGGTAGAGTTTTCCCTATAAATTGGACATTTTCCAAATTTAAAATACAACCTATTACACATAAAGTTTCTAGAAAATTGTATAACAGATCAACATCACAAGCTTATCTTTATATTAAAGATCAAAGCTTCTAAATTTTTTTCTCACACAATGAATATATTGAAGACATTGTATTTAGTAATATATATAAAATGTCAAAGCTTAATGAAGATCATTTGTGATTTAATTTGGTATAACTTTCTTAGTGTTTGTTATATGCACACGCCAAATACTTTTGTATACTATTATGATTTCAACATTGATGCAGGGCATTTCAATAATTCATAACATTCCAACAATGCATAACAATTTTAATTATTGCCAACAGGGGGAAAACAACATTAACTAACATAACAACCAAATTATAAATAACCAAAATATAAATACTCTTCTGAAATATAAATTAT
Source organism: Clitoria ternatea (assembly GCA_037962975.1). NCBI lineage: Eukaryota > Viridiplantae > Streptophyta > Magnoliopsida > Fabales > Fabaceae > Clitoria > Clitoria ternatea. The sequence goes on from CM075670.1 coordinate 284,783,646, forward strand.
ATATATATATAACAACTAATATAAGTATAATTAACATGTATATATTGATTCGGTCCTAATACCGGCCCTTGAGCACAACAGTAGTTTGACCAGCGTCCGTCCTCAAGGCCAATATCCTGTAATATCTGGTGTCATAATACTAGATCTTCGGAGTCACGTGTAAGGTCTTTGAACTGACCTCGTATGAGACATTACCTCAATACCGGGTAATCAGAGTTGACCTAAGTATCAGCGTGTTAAGGACTAGTTTTAAGGACGCTCTCAAACTCACATTCAAGTTAGTGAATATTCAAGGGAATTTCAAAGCTTAAGCGTGAGTTTGAGAGAGAATGTTTTACCTTTGTTACATTTGTGCATGGGTATTTATACTTGGAGGTAGTGAAAAAGTCTTCTTGTTTTCCAATCTTTCTGTACACCACGTCAGCACTTTTTTGATCCTCTACAGAAAGGCTGACACATGAAATATGTAACATCCTAAAATTTTTAAATTAGGTAATCTAATTGATACAATTAATAATTTTAATTGGGGTGTGAATATTAGAAAATAATATAATAATATATTAAATAATAAATTATAAATAGGTTCATTTAATTAAGTTATGTGTAATAAAAATATGTGACCTATTTTAATTAATTAACTAAAGTAGCGTATTTTAAATCCTTAAAATTCTAAATTCTAAAATCTAATATACTTAATTTCCTAAAACTAAATTTCCCATCCTCCTAGTTTCCATTTCCACGTATAACTATCTCCCTTCTCTTCTTTATTTTCATGTTCTTCTCTTCCACCACCACCATGATCCATTTTGCTTCAATTGCTTCATCCTTGGCTTAAATCCTCACCATTTTGCATGCCATTATTCAATTGGTAATATGGGTAAGCTAAAGGAGTTTCCAATTTCACCTCTCCTCCTTCACTTTCATGGTGCATGCGTTTGACAACTTCTTCTTCTTCTTCTTTCTAGGTCTAAAATCGTGAACAACCATAGCTATGGAAGGGGGTCTTGTGAACTTGAGTTGCCATTTTATAGCCTTAAAAGGTAAAACCCCTTTCCCTTTTTCCATTAATGCCTCACGGTCAAGGTGGGTGTAATGCCCATGGCTCAAATTCTTCTTTTCTTATTGTGGATTCATGTGGCAGCAGCGAGGGGTAATGTTTGGAGTCATTTCAATTTAATTTTGAAGCATCGAAGGTTGTCGGAGTATGATCGGGAAGTTTAGCGGCAAGTCGGTAAGTTGTACCTTGCCAAAATGGTATCAAATGTTCTAATTAGGTGTTGAGGTATGCTTAAGATAGCATTAGGGTGTCTAAATATAGTTATTCGATATTTTTAGGATTTGTTGTGGGAGCTCAATTGTGATCGGAAGTGGAAAACCAAAGTCAGAACTAGTTCAGGTACGTTTAACGTACGAGAGGGTTTACTATCTGAGTAATAAATAAGGTTTTCCAACTGAGCGACCTTTTGGGTTGTGGAACATTCTTTATATGCTATTGTTATATTTTAAGAATTGTTTATATTGCTTGAATTCAATTTGGAAATGATCGGTGGATGATATTTGTGTTGAATTATGAAATTGAAAAGTAATGGATTGTTAGTTTGTGCCTTTGAGAGATATATGTATGATGACGTAGTTGATGAGGTAACTAGATATACTAATTAGTGTGATGTCATGATGATTATATTATGCAAAGATTCGCACATTACATACATTATTGCACTCCATGACATCATATGCATTTTGGTGCTTTGATTCACCAGGAGACTACCGATATAGTGCTATGATTCATTAGTAGTTCTCAAGCATGTTGTTTTTGAGGCTGCCGTTTATAGTGCTATGATTCACTGGGCAGTTCTCGGGTACCCTCGATTATGGTGCTATGGTTCACTGAGTGGTTACCCGGATACCCCTCATTATAGTGCTATGATTCACTAAGTGGGTTATCCTGACACTTGCTATATTTGTTGTTAAAGTGGATCCACATGATATACTCATATGTATTGAGAAATTTAATTAAAGACCATGGCATAGCATGAACATGTTGCATTTTTGGTATTGATGTTTTATGTATACTTTATGGAAAAGGTGATATGAGTTGTGAATATCGGTAAAATTGTGTGTTAGATGTAAACTAATACGTGACTATGTATAATTTTATCTATAATGTTGTTTGGAATTGTTATCTATTGCTTTGGGTAGTATTCACCTCTCAAATTGTGGTTTCAGTGAGCCAACATGGAGATGGTGATGTGGGAGTGTAACTCAGGAGGCGAAGAGTGTGATGATGATGCCATAGGAGAGTCTTTGAAGCATATGTATTTTGTATATTGTAGATAATGGTTATGTTTCTTTTGAGTGATGTTATCAAACTTATAGTCCTTGGATGCAAATATGCATTTAGGCATCATGTGAATTGTGCATGTTGTTGACTATGTGCATATGGTTGTTACATGGCACTTGAGTAACTTGAATGATGATTGGACTCTTACTATGAAGGGTGTATAAGGTTATGAATGATGAATGCAAGTATATTAGCTTTCATAGGTAATATAAATTTGGTATGAATTATACCTATTTGATGATGGATAGGTATTGTGGAATCGTCTGTGGGTTTAGACCCATTGGTATGAGATTAATGGAGTAAGAAAGACATTGGCATATTGTGACTTATAGGGGTTTGGCATTTAACATAGCCTATTAAGAGTATTATGCACAAATATGTATAATCATGGAACTAGGGAAGCTATATTTTGAATTAAGGAGTTTTTAGACCCTTGGTTGACTGTTATTAGTCATATACCATATGTATGATGTGTTTGTAGTGATTTAGGTCCAAAGAAATTGTATTTGGTGTGGTTGTATTGGCCATATTCAGCATCAGAATGAAGACATAAAGTTTTGATAATGACAAAAGGCAATAAGCTCCAAAAGGAATTAATCACGAAGGCCAAAAATGGAAGAAAAATGGACCAATAATAACAAAATATCTACAAGTCAATAAATAAAGTGTCAAAGCTCAGAAGGCCATAGAAATTATGTAAGGTTTTAATCAAGTATAAACATGACCTTAAATCTCAATTAAAACCTTCACAACATGCAAGTTTGAAATGTTTTTTTAAAAGTTTAAATAACATGTAATCAATTACCATCTCGATGTAATTGATTACACACTGATACGTTGCAAAACAGTTTGAATTTTAAATGAAATATTTGAACTTTGAATTAATGTAATCGATTACCACTTTTATGTAATCGATTACCACAACATCAAAATGAACGAAAAGATGCATCTCTTCATGGTTTCTTGCATGGAAAGTCATGTTCTTTCATCCAAACTTTTGAATGAACACATCCATTTGAAAATGTATCTTTCCAAAATCAAAAGATATCTTTTCATCAATCAAATGCATCTCTTCATCCTCTATAAATAGAGTGAACATTAATCACACTAAACATGGATTTTGACAAGCATTTTGTCATTTTTTATAATCTAATTTGAGAAACACTCTATGATGATATAAGGTCATTCTATTACTTGAGTATTACCATTAGAGAGCTTCAAGTTGTATTATCTACTTTAAGAGAGTGTTTTTACATTTGTGTACTTGTATTATTAACTTTATCTTGTGGGTGAGACATCCCATATTGGTTTTGTAACTTAGGTGAGGTATCCCAAGGATTTTGCAAAGTTCAAGACTCAACATAAAAGGGTGAGGGATCCTAGGGTGTTGGAGTTCTTGGTTGTTGTAACTTGTGAACAGTTATAGTGAAACGCTCAAGGGTTGCTGGAGAAAACTGGACGTAGGCAAGTGGTTGGCCGAATCAATACAAAATCCAAGTTTGCATTCTTTTATCCCTTATCTCTGCATATTTATTCACTTCCGCTTTGAATATTTAATTATTGTTTAATAAGTTTTTAAAATAGATAATCATTAACAATAAGTTTCAACAACTCAATTCACCCCCTGTTGAGTTTCTTAGAGGCCACTTGGGTAACAGGTTTCTCCAAACTAAGTTTATCATACTTTGTTCAGCGATTTTGAAAGCATCCTCGACAGTCTTTTACCTCAACTCGGCATCTTTAGCCCCATTCGAAGCAGACAAAATCCCATCTTTTAGCTTTTTATTCCCCCCACTTCCTCATTTAAGTCCGTCTTAGCCTTATTTTTCAATGCCCTAACCTTATTCATTTGCTTAAAACATTGTTTGGCCTTTGCAGTGGAAGTGTAAGATCGGCCTGGAGACTTTAGAACTGTGATGATCTCCGCAAGTTTCCATAACGTACCATGAGTGATGTTCTCCACTTGATCGAAATACGGGTCTTTCCAAAGTGACCTTCCAGCGCCATCGATACTATTGTATGTTGGAGGAAAATGATATAACTATAAAAAGCCACATCGTCAGTCAAAACATTCAGCATTAGTGTCGGGCTCGCTAGCAAAGCCTATAATGTAAAAGGATGATGTGGGGGACTCTGAGGACGAGGATGAAGAAGTATTCGCTCCTTCTAGATATCAATCCAGCTCCTCTCGGTTTAGCTTTCTCAATAGGCGGCCGATGCTAGCATCATTGACAGGGGCGAAGTTGCCAGAAAGGCATCTTTACCACTCACTCGAAAAATACGGTGCAACTTGTCTATCCTCAATCACAGCTTGCGCAAAGGTGACATCGGTGGCCATAATGACGGCTCAGATAGTATTTTTACTGATGAATCACTTGAAACATCATCCCCATATAATCCCTCTACTAACTTGAAAGTCTAGGTAATTTAAAGGCTAAGTATTTAAAAAAGAAAAAGGATAGTGTAAGAGGCACCTTTAGTGAGGACGACGCGAGAGGTCTGCTTTGTGCAAACGAACACAACTTTAAATAACACTTGAAGGAAGTCTTTTAACACCAGAGTGACAAAGGTTCAACAAGAAAAATAAGTGAAAATGACGTGAAGTCCCCCTGGTATAGTCAAGGCTGGGGAAATGAAGAGGTACGGAAACATTACAACTTAATGATGGCGACATTTTGCATATCGTTTGACAGGTGTACAGGGTTTGAAATGTCATGACGAATCACCACATGACACGTGCCCTATCAAAACCTTGCCCACCAATAGGCGCGCAACTCTGGTTCAAAGAAAGACACCGGTAAACAATAGAGACCAAAATTGTCAACAACATCGGCCATGCTACTCCAACACAACATGTAACTCGTTGAAGCAACTCCTAAATCACTTCAATAGACTAGGGGCAAATGATCTACGTCTCACACCGACCTAGATGGTATGGACATCGAAATGGTGTTTGCGACACGTGAACGCCTCCCAAAAAACACCTCACGACACCAACAGTACCCCAACAAGATCTTTATCCCCTAATTGGAATCCCTAAGGACCATAGTTAGAGAAAGCATGGCAAATTCGCTAGGAGCATACCAACTACCAACATGTAGGGGGTGTCAAGAACGTCTATGACTGTGGCAACTTTATATACCTTTTTACGAATTCTGTATTGACACATGCCACATTGGACGTTCTCGCAATCCAAATCTATAAATACTACTTATTTACTCCTTGCTAAGGTATGTTCACCAACCTTCGTTTGAGTTTCGATCTTGTTTATCTATCACTGACTTGAGCGTCAAAGTGTCTTTGTTGATGACACATTATTTCGCCCTTCAATGCGATGGATCAGTGTGTTAGTTGGATGGATTGACTACAACACTTGTTGTTCTCCACTGGATTGAGAGATATAATATCAAATTCCCGTTGGACTAGTATAATACACGAGAAATATTAACCGTAGTATCGATACTAGTTGCTCTATCCTCATACCGGACAGATCAAATATATTATTTAAACATGTTATAATTATATATTATTATTGTATTATAAATATATTAAATATATTTAACATGACATGTCAACTAAATAGACCGGTCTGATAAATTTCTTAGGCTTTTTTTGCAAGCTCATAGGTATCTATGTAATTACATGAGCTTCTTAAAAAGGCTAAACTTAGCCTTTTCACCTAACAAGTCTAGCTAAGTACTTAAATGAGTTAAATTATACACTCCCAGCTGCATGTCATATTTCTATAAGGACTTACCAAATGAATAGAAAAGAAAATTCAGGTAAAGGTATATTAAAAAATCAAATAAATATTTATGGAAATTAAATGATTTAATGATTTTCTATAATTTTCAGTGTATATGTTTCATTTCGTGTTTTTTTTTTGACGATGTTCATTTCGTGTTGGATCCAACTAACATGAATGTTACATTGAACAACGTTGAATTGGATACACACGACAAATTACAAGATAAACTCTATCTCATAATCATACACATATTTTTCACTTCACTTAAAAAAACGCTGAATCAGCTCCACATTTGATTTTCCAAAAGGCGTAATACACATAGTGTAATAGTTAATTTTTCAATCAGAAATCCACTCATTATATTTTTGTAAAAAACTAGAATAGTATAATATTATCTTAAATAATGAGTATTAATATTATACTCGTGCCTGTTTGGATAAATGTTAAGAACTCCGTTCTGTATCCCAACCTCCGTTCACCTCCGTCCTCCCCAACGCGTTTCTGTTTGGCTCCGCAAGTGTTCCCATTGGCGTTTTCCGTTTTCCGTTCTCCTCTCCCCGAACGTCGTTGGAGTGTGGGTAGTCCATAGCTCCCCTGGGCAAACTCCGTTTGTGTGAAGGAAAGGAACATACATGATTTTACCATTGCCCCCCTCTATTTTGAAAGTGCTGTCACCAGAGCCTCTTATTTTCTTTTCTTCTCTCCTTCCTCATCATGCAGCCGCCGCCTCTGTTTCTCTCCATTCTGTTCCTTTTTTTTGAATTTATGTATTAGGGTTATTTAGTTAGGTTTTGGGCCAGGCCCATCTGTTTCTTTCTTTTTCTTTTCTTTTCTTTTCTTCTATTTCTTTTATGTAGGTTAGTTTTATTTAGTTTAATTTGATTTTATTTTTCATTTCAGTTTATTTAGCTTATGTTAGGTCTATTAATTTTTTAAATTTGTTACTTTTCAATCAAACAATTAATATTATAAATATATTCAAATTAAAAAATATAAATAATTATATTCAATATTATTTAAAAAAGTTCTTTTAAAAATATAAATAACATTATTAAATATAAATAAAATATTAAATAAATTAATATATGTAGGGTATTCTTAGCAAAAATAATAGGGTATTTGTTTAATATATACATATTCAATATATTTTTTACTAATACCCTTTTTGGTAATTTCTCACCAAACCACCATCTACCCAACCCAACTTTTTCTCTAACCAAACACAATCACTACTTCTCAACCCACTTTTACCCAACCAAACTTTTTCACATCCAAACACAACTCCGTTTACAAAATCCCAGTTTTCTCAACCCCAGTTTACAAAACCCCAGTTATCTCAACCAGGTTACCCCAACGGGTAACCAAACGGACCCGAAATCTCAATCCAGATTTTTGTTTTTGCTCTTCATTGCAACCGTGTGAATTATAATTTAATTCCATATATATTCTTTCATGGATTTGAATCTGGACATGAATTCTTCCCTTAAATTCACCTTTCCTGATACAGCTTAAGCAACATTGTTAAGAAAAAACAAAAACTTGATTTTCTTTGGATCTCTTTGTTACATTTTTGTTCCGATGAGTCAGAGTCCTATAGTAACAGATCCCATCTTGACACAGTAGGTCGCGGGTGAGGAGCACGTTCAGCATCATGCGTGCCACGTGTTAATCAGTTTGTGGCATACGTATGCTGTGACAGCACCGTATCAATACCCTCCTCATTTAAAAAAATATCTACGAGAGGGAACAACCACTGTGCCTGCAAGAAACGCGAATCTCTCTCTTTTCTTTCTCTGCTTTTTAAATTTTTTTTATATTCTTTCACTATTTCCCGTTTTCTCCTTTCTCTCTCCAGCCCCTCTCGAAAGCGAAATCGAACTGCACGAAACGAAAAAATATTACGAGTCTTAAAAAACGGATCCCAACTGTAACTGAACCCTAACCCTAGAAAACGGGGCTTATCCTCTTCTTCCTTTCTCCGTTCGTTGTTTCCCTCTGAAATCGAACCAATTCGATTTGGTTTATCGTCTTGTGTTCTATTTACTGTTGCATGCGATTGGCTGCATCTTCGTAGGTTATTATTACTCTAGGGTTTCGATTTTGATAATGGAATGTTCTCGATTATATGTACCTTGTTGTTGCCGGCGATGACCGGAGGTCGATGTTATTGGCGGGAGAATATGGCGGATGAAGGTGATGCCGGTGCCGGAGAAAGGCCTTCTCCGGCCAGTTTTCCGGTGGAAATTCCTCACGACTCGGTTGTGTTGGAAATTGATTACTTCTCTCAGGCTAAGAAAGCGCTAAGTGAACGGTGTCCTTTTGATGTTGCTGAAGAAACCTCTACTTCTACTGTGGTTACTCTGCCCAGTGGGTTGGCGAGCTTGCTGAAAGGTCACACGGATAACCGGAGACGTCAGAAGAAGGTTCAGTCCGGTGGTGATAAGAAGAAAGCTTCGTCTAGGACAAACCAGAAGAAGCCCGAGGTTTCCAACATTTGGGTAGAGACGGAAAAGTACTTCAGGGACTTGACCTTGGTTGATATTGACACCATGCTTGAGGCTTCTTCGGTTTCTAGTTTAGTGTCTAGTGAGTGTTTCTCAATTCCACATTTGGGAAATGCTCCTAAAACCAATGTGGTTAGTACTAATAGTGAGAATGAATTGGAGCCTGTTATAAAATTCAATGTAGTTAGTAGTGAGGATGAAAAGAAGGGTAGTGAAGGTGTGGAAGATGAGGGTGGTTTGTTGGGAATTGAGTCAAGTGAGAATGTCACAGCTGAACAAGCTTTACCTCAGGAAGATGAGAATCATGACCCTTTTGATTCCTCTCTTAGTTTGAATTGGTTTTTAGGTTGTAGGAATAAGATTTCTTTATCTTCTGAGCGCCCTTCCAAGAAAAGGAAGCTTTTGGGTGGTGAGGCTGGTCTGGAGAAAGTTATAATGACTAGTCCCTGTGATGAGAACCTACTATATTGTCATTATTGTGGCAGGGAAGACAATGGCGGAGATTCCAATAGGTTAATTGTCTGCACTTCTTGTAAAGTTGTCGTTCATAGGAAGTGTTATGGTGTGCGAGATAATGTAGGTGAGTCTTGGTTGTGCTCCTGGTGTGAGCGAAAGGGTGATGTTGATGAATCAAAGAATCCTTGTGTTCTTTGCCCAAAGAAGGGCGGTGCTCTAAAACCAGTTAGTAGCAGCAAAGAAGTTGCTGGACCTCTGCAGTTTGTGCACTTGTTTTGTTCTCTTTGGATGCCTGAGGTTTATATAGATGACTTGAAGAAGATGGAGCCTGTTATGAATGTGGGAGAAATCAAGGAAACCCGGAAAAAAATAGTGTGCAGTATTTGCAAGGTGAAGTGTGGTACATGTGTTCGATGTAGCCATGGTATGTTTTGTTGCGTTGTTGTACTATGCAATTTTCTTTCTCAGGCCAGCATGCAGTGTTTTGAAATTATTGCTGATTGTGGCTGTGATACTTTCTGATTTGGCTTCATGCAGCAATGTTCTGAAGACACATGATTTTGTATTTGTCTATTGCCCTATGATTTGCTTACAGGCATTAAGATGCTGGCTGAGTTATTCTGTGTATTAAATTATGAGTAGTGAAACTGAGCTCAACTTACTCTTGTCAACGTACGATTTCTCAATTGTATTGATTAGTATCATGGTGTGGACCATGCATTCTATGATTCTAAAGTCTTTGAAGTAGATCTGAACAAAAATGTGTTCTTAATTAAATACTTGCTTCTGCAAATGTATTATTGTACTGATCAAAGCTATCAAACATCAGATTGATAAAAAAAGCCAAAAGTTTTGGAGTGCAGAATGTTGATGAAAATTTAAGAATATTAATTATTCTTTCTGACTGATTTAATGGTTTATCTTTGAAATATTGATCTATTTCAGCATTAGAGCTGTGTTATGTGTAGCCTGTCTTCAAGAATACAGGTGTTTGGGGACTTATTCATGTGCTTTATTTTATCTGGAAATAAACTTATAGGCTTTTAATTCTGTCCATCTTATTGTGTTATTTTGATCTCTAAAATGTCACTTGTCCCTAAACATTTGTGAAATTAATTAAGTTAAAGGGTGATTTTTTTTTCCTTTTTTTAAGACAGGTTTATACAATTCAACCTTCAAGTGACTATCCTAAAATAAATTCCTAATCCCTCATTTGACTTGGTCAATTGACTTGTTGTCTTGATGATTATGCGTATGCCTATTTTGTGTAGTTGGACATGTCTCTTTTTGTGGCTAAAGAAAATGTTCCTAATGATTATTTTAAGTAGCCTATAAATAGGAACTTGTTCTTGTTCTTGTTCACGCCTTTTGGGGAATTTTCTATGTTCATCTTCTCCATTTCTTTGATTTGATATTGGGATGAAATGAAGACACTGAAATGTGATGTTTTGTTGGGAATGCACATATTAGTTGTCTGAAGATATGCTTTTGAGCATTAAGACTCTTTTGCTGTTTTTCTTTTTAACTTTGCTTAATTGGAGATTAGATTTGGGCTGGGGAATTAACCCTAATGTTGGTGATATTCAATTGACCTTTCTTTTTATGAAATTGGACATAAGGCTATTCTTTAAGCTAAACAGGAAATTAGTTTTTTGTGAAAATTGTTTTTTTGCATATAGTTCTGTTCTTGTTGATGTGTAGTATGTATGATTCTTTGCATTTTTGGATGGACGAGAGCTTTTTGCCATATTGTTAAGCGTGCATTGGCACTTATGATATTCTTGTTGGCAATCAACTTTAGGTCCAGAGCACATATTTCCTCTTTTATGTGAATATTTAAGTTGTAATGCATCTGTTCTACAAAGCATTGGAAGATAATGAAAATTTGTCTCTTTGAAAAGACATTTTTATGATTTTAGCATGCTTAAATTTTTCCAAATACTTATGTATTCTTTGGCATGTTGTTCTGTGGCAAGATAGCACATTGATCATCTTGGTATTTGCTGGTGACAAATAGTGTAATAACTTTTCAGCTTTGATATTGATTATCTCAAGCACTGCATTTGTGACAGAAAACCTACATAAAATAAACTAAGTGATATACTAAACCATGGGAGCCAACTAGTGTTCTTGAAAGCTTGGGTGATCAGGCCTTTAAAGTTTAAATGGTTATAAGTAGATCTTTGTATCTATTGAGATATAGGATTTGGAATTCAATTTTGTAGGCATAGGATTCTCTGAACATGAATATGTAACATTCCACTTTATTTTTTCATTTCATTTTTATTTCAAATGTTTGATTAAGGTTTTGTCAAACTACCATGCCATTTTTATGATGTACAGCAGGACAGATTCCATCTCTAAGAAGTAGATATTTCAATTCATGTGCTTCTTTTGATCTTTTATTACTTGTATTTGGAAGCTTGCATTCTTAACTATCCTATGTTCTTCAAAATATTTTCCTGTAAGTTGTAATTTCCATTCTTCTGTGTGATATTTTCAGGAACCTGCAGGACTCCATTTCATCCTTTATGTGCAAGGGAAGCTAGACATAGGATGGAGGTTTGGGCCAAGTATGGTAATGATAATGTGAGTGATCTGTATTTTTCAGGGCAAAATCCCTGCTTTCCCCGTCTTAGAAGAAAGTCAAATAAAAAAGTCAAATAAATGTTTAATGTCAATATTGTAACAATTCCTAAAGTTGGATCAACTGTAGTTTTGAAGGGGTTGATTGTCATGTACCTTCTTGTTTTATGCTTTGTCAGGTTGAGTTGCGGGCTTTTTGCTGGAAACACTCAGATTTACAAGAAAATAGAAGCATGTTGCCGTTGGGAGGTTCTATTGCAGTTAATGAATTTTCAGAAGCCAATGGCCATCCAGTGACGCTGCCAATGAGTAGTGAACATAATCTGAAAGATAGCAGGGATGGAGGGTTGGCCTCTGATAGTAGTCCAGACAAATCGAACCACAATGAAGAATCACAAGATGGAGGATTATCTGATAGTAGGTTAAGTGCTCATGACGACATCTCGGAATGTGATGCCATGCCTCAAGATAATACTGGAGCGGTTGGGAGAGTTGATGAGAACATTGATGCACCTGACTCACTCAGTTTTGCACTTGTTTTGAAGAAGGTATTCAGCACTATAAGGATATTCATGTGTGTTTCACTGTTTTGGATGAAACTATAATTTTGTAAGCAGTTGATCTTATTACTCTGCTTATTTTAAACTAACATTCATTCACTCTATGGCAGTTGATTGATCGAGGAAAAGTTGATGTAAAAGATGTGGCATTGGAGATTGGCATTTCACCAGATACATTAACTGAAAATATCAATGTAATGCTTGGAATTTATCAATGACTCTGGAAACTTCTTATACAATTTCTTTTCTTAGTTTTACGTCTCAAACGTTATCCTCGCAGGAAGCTTATATGGTCCCTGATGTGCGGCAAAAAATAATCAATTGGCTAAAAGTTCATGTATATACTAGTGGATTTCAGAAAGGTTTAAAGATTAAATTCAAATCAGCCAATGCATCAAAAAATGAAAGTGGAGCTGCAGATGGTTCTGATACTTTAGCAATATCAGATCCGGATTTGCTGGATCCTGTGGCTGTTAAGTCAGTTCCACCAAGGAGAAGAACTGTCAGTAACATTAGGATTTTGAAGGATAATAAAGTGATATGTTCATCTGATGGGGCTACTAGTGAGAATGGGATGCCGGTGGACGGGTATCCAGCAAGTACCAATGAAGAATCCATTCCAGATGCTACCGACATGGTATTTTTTTTTCCTAGTATTGTTCCCTTTGATTCCTTGAGTAATTGGATATTATTTGATACATAATACTGGATTATTTGATGTTTTAAGTTGATGATAAGGGGGCTGAAGTTTATTTCAGGATTTGGTGTTAGATTAGATTAGATTAGATAGGCTAAATTTTTACCTGCTTAGAAGTTTGATTAATGACCCAATGTGGTCCATGTTATGTATATAATTTCTTTGTTTCCATTTGTTATTCTGTCAATCTTGAACCATGTGCCCAATTCTGTTTTCTTCCTTTCTTCCCTTTTGAACTTTGTTACCCCACTCCCATAACATTGCTGACATTTTTGCAAAGATTCTTTAAATACAGATTACAATTTCATGGTGAGAAGTTTCATTCATTTATCCTTTTTACCTTGCTTAGTCTACTTTAAATAGTGGATTCTTTAAACTGCTTGTAGAGGCTTCGTTTTTGTTTACAGGTTGGTTAGTTTTTATTATTTTCTTCTGCTGGAACTGCTTCTGTCTGAAGAAACCTCACAAAGTTTGAGCTCATAGTGGAGTGAATTGCCAATTCCATTTAAATACATTCATTGAGTTTTATGCATTTCCCCACTACTGTTGAGATCAATTTTAACATTTGTTAAGCTGTCTTTTTCCCATCTTTCCAATGATCTATCGCCAGTTAGGTTCTTGTGAATTTCTTGCCTTCAACCTCCGAAGAAAATCTTAGGTAGGAGTCACATAGACTATATGATATGGGGTCACATGATTCACATCTTGAACTCTGGAAATGGTATCCTTGAAGTCACATTCTTGGTTTTTCTATAGATTTTACTCCATCTCTGTTGCATAGATTATATATATGATAATAGCTTCATCAGTTTTTTTTTTTTTTTGAATTTTGGCTTTATTCTTTGTGTGAAGTATGATACTTAACTGGAAATGTAGTGTTGCCACTTGTCAGATATGTTATTTATGTTATCAGCTTTTGGAAAATAAGTTTTGAAGAAGCCTGGTTTTATTCTTTGTTCAATTTATTTTTCCCTCTTGATTTGTTCATTTGAACTAAGTTGGTTGATGAGCCTCAAGTTTTCTGTTTTTGAGCTTTAGTGTCTTAGAATGTGATTTCCAATCGGACATCACAACATCAGGACGTGTGTGATGGAATGGAAGGATATGGGGGCAGTGAGTAAAAAAGAAATTATATCAAATAAAAGAAATTTTATGAAATAGGACAATGTCAAGATTTTGGGTGAAGTCGTTAACTTGGTGGAATGGATTTGTTTTCACCTGTTTGTAAGTCTGTTCTTGAAAAAATGTATGGTAGAAAAATGTGAATATTCTCTCTATCCACTGCTTCCCCCTTATTTAGATATTTTTTTCAAGTAAGTTGTTGGGTAAAATTATTTGCTTGTGTTGTTACATTACAGTTTTGAGGGCTTTCTTATTACATCTGCTTCACAGACACCAGAAGTGGAAACATAGACCATTTTGTTTACTTTATTTTCTATTTGATGCAGAACTTTAGCAAGTCTGAGGATATTATTGAAGTTCAAGGTATGCCATCATGCTAAAACTGTTTAAAAAATTCAACAGCTACTATTCTGGTTTATGGAAAATGGGCAATTTCTTTCCGGAATTCTTTCTTCCTTCTTTTTTAAAAGAAAGCTCATGGTTTAATGAATAAAAAATGTAGTTTTACTTTTAAGGATTTTGATTTGCTTTTGACTATGAATGTGTCTGAGCTACTTCTATAAGTATTTATGATTTCTTTTGTTCCTATGTTGAGTTATTGTTCATGTTCTTTTTGTCATACCGGTAGTGTCTTTTTAAAGGTTATAGCTTCATTATGCAGGCAATGCTGATAAACCTTGCAAATCTGGTTCAGAAGACAAGTCTGCTACTTGTTTGCAAAATGCTTCTATGCTTTCTGATCAGCAGTGTGTTGTACATTCTGCTTCAGAGCCACCTGATTCTGGTTTAATGTGAGGTTTTCAAAGTGGCTATTTTTGATATTTGCAACATGTACTGATTTCTGTCTTATTATGCTAGTAGACAACCTTTTGATGTGACTTACAAAGGTTTGCATTCTCTTTTAAATTGAAGTTTCATTTTTTAAATTGCAGAAAGAAGGATGCTATGACTAGTTACATTCATCCATACATCAACAATAAATTGCTGCAGATTTGTAATGGGTTGCCCTTGGAGGACATTATATGTGAGATAAATTTGAATATTTTTAAGAGGTGGAGGTGTTTGGTATGGTTGTTCTAATTTCCTATGTATGTATGTGTGTGCGTGTGTGTGTGTATTGTTTGGGTACAGGATAAAATAAAATTCCAATTCTGAAGAGTATAATATGTCAAAGCGATTGCTGGGATGGTGTTATACCTAAACATATAAGTTTCAAAGTTTTTGGAAAATTAGAATGAGCACATACCAAACAGCCCCCAATTGTTTTCTTTGATGTTCTTGGAGAAAATCTGATAAATTCCTCTCTCAGCAGGTTCAGGTGATACTGGAAATTTTTCCAAGGTTGAATTCTTTGGGGCTAGTGGCTGCTCAAGTAGCCAAAATCAGAACTTAACTTGCAGTGACATTTCAAAGCCTGATGAAGGAAATCAGGAGCAGTTGCTTAGCGCTAGAAATATAGGACTTTCAGAATTTTCTCCAGACGATGAATTGGAGGGGGAAATTATATATTTTCAGTATAGATTATTGCAGAATGCAGTTGCAAAAAAGAGGCTTATTGGTATGTCTATTCTTTCCAAAATTCTCATTGGATACCTTTTTTTTTAAGAAAAAATTAATTTGAAGCTTGTTATATTCATTTTATATCCTGCAATTAAATCAGAGCTAGTGATTTGCTTTCCCCCTTTTGTTAAAATTTAGAGCAAGAATTACTTGTTCTTGATTTTGTAATTGCAGATAATTTAGTCTTCAATGTTGCCAAAAGTTTGCCACATGAAATTGATAGAGCTCATCAGCAAAGGTGGGATGCTGTAATTGCTAATCAATATCTACGGGATCTTAGGGAGGCAAAAAAGCAGGGAAGAAAAGAAAGAAAGCACAAGGAAGCTCAGGCAGTTTTGGCTGCTGCAACTGCTGCTGCTGCTGCATCTACCAGGGTTTCTTCTTTCCGGAAAGATGCCTTAGATGAATCTATGCAGCAGGAGGTTATATATGCTTTTTTTTTCTCATTTTTTTAAAAATAATTAGTTAATTGTATTGACAACATAATTATGATCGTTTCAGAATTTGTTAAAATCGGATGCTCTAAACGGAAGGACTGGTGCTTGTTCTCAGCCAATGCCTCGAGCCAAAGAGACACTTTCAAGACTGGCCGTGACAAGAACTTCATCGGAGAAATATTCAGCTTTTTGCATGCCAACCTCAGATTTTTCTAAGGAGCAACATAAATCATGTGATATTTGCAGACGATCTGAAACTCTGTTGAACTCCATCCTAGTTTGCTCTGGTTGCAAGGTTTCATGTCTAAGCCACAGTCTCTTTTCATGTATTCTTTTCTTTGGTTTATGTCCCATAATAATTGTTTTCTTTTGCAGGTTTCAGTGCACTTGGAATGCTATCGTAATGTGAACAAAACAACGGGTCCATGGTACTGTGAGTTATGTGAAGATTTATCATCTAGAAGCTCTGGGGCATCTGCTATCAATTTCTGGGAGAAGCCTTGTATTGTTGCAGAATGTGCTCTATGTGGTGGCACTACTGGTGCTTTTAGGAAGTCTTCTGATGGTCAATGGGTTCATGCCTTCTGTGCTGAGGTTAATTTTTCTCATTTGATTTCTTGGATGGTTCTTGTCATCTTTTGATGCCTAAGTTTTCCTAAGTGTTAACTGTGTTTGCAATATGTACTAGTGGGTTTTTGAATCTACATTCAGAAGAGGACAAACAGATGCCGTTGAAGGAATGGTATGTGTATTTGTTTAACCGATAATTCTTTATCCAGAAGAACAACTTCCCTGCTCTTCCTAAGGAAGCATTCAATTATCATTTTTGACACCCTTCTTTGTACATTGTTGAATGCCAGGGAACTGTGCCAAAAGGAGGGGATGTTTGTTGCGTCTGTCATCGCAAGCACGGTGTATGCTTGAAGGTAATGATAACATGGAAAATTATTTTCTCTGTCCTATTTTTATTTCAATCACCAAGCTTTTTGAATTAACATTCCTGATTGACATGTAAATGTCAAAATGGTAAATGCAGTGTTGCTATGGCCATTGTCAGACCACATTCCATCCATCCTGTGCTAGAAGTGCTGGTTTGTACATGAATGTGAGGACTGCTGGTGGCAAGGCTCTACACAAAGCTTACTGTGAAAGGCATGGTTTGGAGCAGAAGGCAAAGGTTTGTCTCTTATGATAAAATGTCCTCTTTGTTTGTCTAGCATAATGATACCCAATTTTGTGCTCCTTATTTGCTCAGGCTGAAACTCAAAAGCATGGAATTGAAGAGTTAAAACGTCTCAGGCAAATTAGGGTGAGACTTCAATCCTCCTTTTTCTCATCTCGATTCCTTAATTTTTGGGGCCTTGATAATAGGATATACATTGTCATTGGATATTGGAAATTTGGAATAACGTTATATTTGTAGACTTGTAAGCTGTCTAAGAATATTTAGCTGTCTAAACTCTTGTATAAGATTCTGCCTTGGTATTTTCGATTGGCAGGTCACCCAAAATAACATGATCTACTGGTTTTGGCAATGGCATTTGTTGCATCTTTTAATATGAGACAAATCAAATTACAAGACTTCCAAGTTTCTCTTTAATGAGGGAATTGAAATTTTTTGGGGTTGAGAGCTCTTGTAGAATGATTACTGTGGGCATAAGATATTAGTGGTAGAGTTTTGTAGCAAAAGACGAGCTGGTTGGGCATGAAAGCGCTCAGGGTTAAAGAAATGATAGGCCACAGAGAATATATAATTTTTTGGGATTTTAATGTAGAATGTACGCCTTAGATGTGGTGTCATGTCCACTTCATGGTTTAGCACAGCTCAAATAAATAGTAACTGCATCTAGTTAGTAACTTAAAAAGTTTTGTTTTCACTTAATGAAAGTAATGATGCCTTTTTCTTCTCTTCATTAAGTTTTTTTTTCTCTCTTTTTACCCCTGGTTTTTGAGGTTGTGTATTGTTTATTTGATTTTAATTAGTAAACATTCAGAATTGTAATTGTGAACTTATTCTCACTTTTATATCAACAAGTACTTTGTGGACAACAATTGTGTTACCAAGATGAGACTCAAGAGTGGTCTCCCATGAACATTCTGTTCTGGTAATTGAGTATCATGGCATTTTTGTCTGACCAAAACCTCCATCTCACATGTCTCCGCAAAATGTTGGCCTCTTTGTGTTCCTGAAAGTCTATGTCATATAAATCCAATATAAGGAGTTGAGTCAGTGTGCGTGGAATATTAGCAGTGATCAGATAAGGAAGGAGGGGACTAATGATCTGGCTGTGAATAACCGGAAGGAGGGATAAATGCTTGTTGCACACCGAAATCTGGAACAGTTGTTGTAGGTTAGTTGATTTTGCTGTGTTAAAATTTGTAATGTCTCGGTTAAAGGTTCCATCCCAAAACCAATTGGCAATGGTTGGAGTGACCCAACAGATATTTGAACAATCCGAAATATTATTAGGCAGGCGATATGAGACTTCCAACAATCCCCCTCTAACGAAACCTGCCGGACCAAGCAAAGGGTAACTTTTGACCCATAACGAAAGGGAAACTCTTGGCCCATAACAACCGGAAAGAATGCTCTTACTCTGATACCATGTTAAAGGTTCCATCCCAAAATCAATTAGCAATGGTTGGAGTGGTTCTACAGGTATTTAAATCATACAAAATATTTTGAGGTAGGCAATGTGAGACTTCCAACAGTGTCGTTCCTCACTTGCATGCATGGCATGCTGATGTATTTTTATATTGGTGTTATAGCTATTTGTGCATGAGATTGCTTCTGTTTTGGAGGCACCACTGATTGTAAAAGTAATGTTAACTTTTTATTTGTTTTTATCAAATAACCCAATTTTTTCTATATGCTTTTCAAACAGGTTGAACTGGAGAGATTACGGCTCCTGTGCGAAAGAATTGTGAAACGTGAAAAAATTAAGGTAATGATTTGTCAAAGCTGTCATAAGAATCTCAGTTCTTTTATAACTCATGAAAGTCAAAGTCCATGTGGTTTTCCTTTCCTGCATTTAGCAGTATATTCTTGATGATTCCCCCTCCCTTCTTTCCCCCCTTTTTTCTGTGTAATTTTAGAGTGATATATGGGTTTAGGATACTCTTAGCTGTCTTCGATATAGTCATGTTGATTATTAACTTCTGGTATTCTGGACATTAACAGCGGGAATTGGTGCTATGCTCACATGATGTACTTGCCTGTAAAAGAGATCATGTTGCTAGGTCTGTGCTAGTTCATAGTCCTTTCATCCTTCCAGATGGTAGTTCAGAATCAGCTACAACATCCCTTAAAGGGAACACTGAGGGATACAGATCATGCAATGAAGCAGTCCAAAGATCAGATGATGTTACTGTGGACAGTTCAGTTTCTCCCAAGAACCGTGTCAGAGTTGCTGTATCAATGGACACTGACCCAAAATTGGATGATGACTGCTCAACCTCTCAAAGTCATTATAACCACAATCACAAGGTTCCAGAAAGAATGCAATTTTCAGGCAAGCAGATTCCTCGTAAAGCTGCTGGATCACGTAATATTTCGGATGAGGGTGGATGGAGATCTAAATCTAGAAAGGTGCGTAATGACTATGACTTCAATTGGGATTTTCTTTTTGCTCATTTTTCATTGTGAAATGTGAATAATCTTTTCTGTGGGTGAATGAATTGCGGATTCTGTTTGACAAACCCTCATGCCATCTTTCTTGTTTGGATTTGCAGCATACTGAAACATTTGGAAAAGAGCTTGTTATGACCTCAGATGAAGCATCTATGAAGAATTCAAGGCTGCCAAAAGGATACGCATATGTCCCTGCTGATTGTCTTTCAAATGATAAGCAGTCTAACGAGGATGTATATGCTAGTGAACCAGTAGAGCATGACAGGTAGAATGTTGGATCCCAGCCTGGTTTTTTATTTTGCCTGTGAGGCTGACATCCATAATATTTGATGCCATGCTGTTGTGCACGAGTCAGAAGTTTCATTTGAGAATGGTAAAATGTAGAGATAGGGCTCTGGACACTTCATTGTTGCAGAATGTTACATTCTGCTCTGGCGGCGTAAGTTTTGTTACCATTGTTGTATATTCGTTCTAAGAGTAAACTGTACAGTGGATGAGCATTTCTTGCATTTGCTTGTATTAGAATTAGAAGGGTATGCATTCCGTTTTAAGGACTCTCGTGGGAACTACTAAACAGAAGCATCCCTTGTAATCATACAAGCGAAATATCAGAAAATCACCTGTTTTTC
Organism: Clitoria ternatea; assembly: GCA_037962975.1. NCBI lineage: Eukaryota > Viridiplantae > Streptophyta > Magnoliopsida > Fabales > Fabaceae > Clitoria > Clitoria ternatea. The sequence goes on from CM075670.1 coordinate 284,803,917, forward strand.
TGTAAAGTTGATGTATGTACATATTATGACAGTTGCAGTAATTCTGAAAGGAATCGAGCTCGGCGTCAGATTCACCGAGCATATAAATTATGTAACCGTCCACCTAAATTTCTATTCCCCGCATACTACGTTTTTACTATGGTTATAAGCGCTGGTTGTCATTTGTAATCGTTGTGACTACTGAATTCCCTGATGTTGTAATGCAGTTAATGATAATTGATCCTATTTTGTCTTTTATTCGCATAGACCATTATCGTTTTTCCTTCTAGACAGCTTATGTTGTGGATTAGAACCTTAAATATGACATTAGTATGAACTTAGTAGTAGTTCAACAGAACGAGAAATAGAAAAAAAAACGAGATTTGGGAAAGATTATATCTTCTACCTGGTTTTAATTTTAGCATTCTGTATCAATTGCTAACACAATTTGGTTAAACAGGAGTTGTAATATTTTTTTCTGTGCATATTCAGTAATTGAGAATCCGTTTCCAGAAAATGAACTCGTACAATCAACATAGAAATCTAATTTTATATTGATATAAGTTCAATTTCTGGAGAATATGCAGTGAAAAGAGCATTGGAACTCCAGGTTAACCAAATTGTGTAAGCAATCGATCACAGAATGCTCAAATTCAAACCAGTTAGACGCAACTCCAGTCACAATCATCATAACAGACATCATGAACATGTACAATCTATCTGTTATGATGCCATTTATCTTTGTTGTGAACGTGCTTGCAATTCTATTTCTAATGTCATAGAATATGTATTTTTTTAATAATATTTATGTTAACCTTTTTAATTAGTTAATATTGATGGTTTGCAACCTCAAGTTGATAAAGATTATCGTAGACTTGTAATCGACTGCTTTGAAGTTTAGATCAGAGGAGTGTTTTCATGAAACTTTGTGATTGTGACTAGTGTTTCTTCGAATGATTTATAAATTTTTTCCTTTGTTTCCTTTATCCCTTCAAAATCTCGTTTTCCTATCTTTTCCTCTCCAAACTCCAAAACATATCCTTAATGGGTTTCTTTCGGTCGCACTACATATAAACTACAATGGGTAATTAATTATTAGCAAACAACTTCATTTTCTGTAGGTATTTTATTTCTGGAAAAAAACCTAGGTACAATTATTTAAATATTTTTGGTACAGTCAAAATTGGAATTTCACCTGATAACTTAATCATTACTAATGCAAACATATATTTTAGATGGTTGTTAAAACGTAGAGTCTACCTAGACGGATGAGATTGTCAAAACATAGATTTCTAATGTCATAAGACAATGTATAAAAGTTTATAAAAAATGCTAAATTATTATATTATATATAAATATCAAAAACATCAAACTGAACTCATTAAATTCATTATATTAGACTAAACTTAAAGTCATAAACATAAAACTCAAAAGTTTAAAACATAAACTCATAATGAGAAATAAATCAGTTAAGTTGAAATAAAATATAGGTTAATAACAGAGAACCAGCCCCTCTTGGTTTGGTGTTTTTGGCACTTTGAGCGTAGAGGAAGCTGTCACTGAGGGAGGAGTTCGATCATTACCACCATCATCAAAACCAGCCGCACCATTGGATGACATCTCTGAACAGGGCAACACAGAACTGAGAGTGATAGAGAACGACAAAACTCGAGAGAGAAGCAAAACAAGAGATTGAAGGAGAAAGAGAATGAGAGATTGAGAGTCACTTACAAAGGCTGAAATCGGGCTTAGAAATTTGGGATATTAGTGTCGTCTCCACATCTTGAGTCACATCATTGTTGTGTCTCCACCAAAAGACGTATCTATTCGAAACGTGACTCGTTAGGTGTTATGTGGATTTAGACTTGTTTTGTCTCTACGGGTTGAGACGCGAGTCTACTAACAATAGTATTTTATAAATTATCCAAGTAAAACCTACGTGACCACAAAATAATACTAGAAGCACAAAAGAAATTAACTATATTTAAGTTTTATCCTTTATTTTTGTGTGTTTTAAGAGTAAGTAACTTATAGTTAAAAAATTGCATTTCAGAGTGAAATATCTTTGTCATGGAAAAGAATATGATTTTAAGCTAGAATTATTGTAAAGACATTGAAAATATACGAGATTGTTTGAGTTGAGAAAAATGTTTTTTTTATCTTATTTTTACTTTTATTTGTAAAAAATTCCTTTATTTTCTGTTTTTAAAACTTAGAAGAAACAGTAGTTTTTTCTTAAATTAAGTTTTGAAATTTATTTATTCCTCCTGATTAAACATTGTTGTTGTGTAGGGTCAATAATAAACATCAGTGCTAATTCCATATCGGATTGACATAAACAACATATAACGTTGTTACCATGCATCCTCATTTGAAGACTCATGCTAATTGCTAAATAAATTTTCTTATATGGACGAATGTAAAAATAAACGTCTTGTATACAAATTAAAAGACAAATTTAACGTTCGTTTAATTTTGTCAACTTAAGTACACACAATAATTTCGCATTTTTCTCTTCATTTGTTTTTAGCTGTCTTCAATTGTCAATGATGACTTAAACCCATATTAAGAGATATTCAACTATTGTGTGCACTGCTGTTAGAAGTTGGAAGCACAAACTGGTAATTTATGTTGATCTACACCGTTTCTGTAAATGAACATGCTTAATATTTCAATTGAAATTTCTTGTCCCCACTCCAGCAAACAATGTTCATACTATGGCATGATGTTGTTGACATGAAAGATTTTCTCTCCATATTCATATACATTAATTAATCTAATTTGGAGGTTTTTTTTTCTCACACGAGGCATATGTCACCGTGTAGAATGTTGACTTCCTATTTCCAACCACGGTTCTACAGAAAGAAATGTCTTTGATTCAAATATTGCGCTTTGAGTGACAAGGAAAGCAAGAGAAGAAATTATAAATTGATCTTATCTGGTGAAATTTGGATGAATGGATGGTACATTCCCGCACATTTTTGGAAGATTAAGAAGGAACAAGAAAAAGTATATGATAGCTCTTTCACTTTTTTTCCCTTTTCACTTTTAACTTATCAAACAAAACTTATATAGGCTAGTGTTAGACATTTGAGTTACATGTCGATTCAATTGGTTCAATCATAATTTTACTAGTCGATTAATCCTAATAATTCTTTATTGTTGTTACTTTAAACATAGCTCAATTTTCAATTTATTTACTTTTCATTTAAACGGTAATCTTAATGATTCCATAATCCATTCGATTCGATTAAAAAACATGGAATAAATCAGAGTGACCCCTGTAATAATAATGTGGCCAGCATCATCGTTATCTATGTTTGTTTGTTGACCATTTCAATGTGTTAGTTATTTTGTATTTGTGATGTTTTGACGTGCACAAAGCAAATTTATTTTTTAAATTTCCAACTGGGAATAATCTTACTACTGACTACACCCTTTTCTTTTTACTCCTTAAATAAATAGCCACATTAATAATCATTCATTGGTTTACAAAATAAATTAATTGAAAGTTGAAACGCATTAAATTTTTGACAGTTTGACTTTGACCAGTTTACTTGGAGACAAAATTCAAGTAAAATTTCTGATTATATTAGAATTTCACCTGATAAACTTGTAACTCGTGAAATCTTCATTCATAAATTGAATTATTGCGATAAAACTCTAATTTTAATATAAAAAAACACCAGAATTATCTAAGAAATTGCACATATCAGATTGAAATACAAATTCTCACACAAATATGACCTGATACTCTGCATCGCCGCCCTTTGAGATGCCCTCAAGAAATCAAGCAACATTTGGAAATCAGAAGCTGAGAAAATTAATGGAGAAAGAAAACCATTTACATTATATCTGATGTTGTTCCTATAAATCTGATAAAAAGGGGGAAAAGAAAGAAAGAAAGAATTCTGGATCTGTTTTCATGTGACCTCAATTGAAGCCTGAAATCAAACTGTTGGAGGCTGAACACAAATCCTAGGATGGTGAATCTGATGAAGCTGTAAACTTTTGAGTGCAGGCCTACCTGTACCTGATCTCCTTTTCCAAAGATTATCAACTTCCCTTCCTTCTTCCATCTTGGCCACTCGTTTGATCACAGGCAAAGGGGGATCCATTTCTTCAATGCTTATGCAAACATCATTCTCATTCTCATTCTCATTCTCATTCCTAAGACCCCTTTGGTTTTTTGGCACATTTGCACCAATAACTCCCACTCTTTGCCTTGTTCCACAGCTTGAGATGGAGGTGGTGGTTGTTGTTGTTGTTGCTGTAGTAGTAGGTGTGGTGATGAAGTTCTTGCCAGAGAAGAGTTTTTTGAGTTTGGAGTATTTGACAACAGGTGAGGTAGTTGTGCTACTTTTGCTATTGAAACTGAGTCTGTGTGAGGTTGGTATGCCAGCTATTTTGTTGTTCCTCTTCACCTGACCCATGCAACTGATTCTTGGGGACAAAGGGTCGCTCCCTGAGGATTCTGTATGGTTTCTTCTCCAACTTGGAAGAGCCACTTCTTTGATGGATGGTCTTGAACAAAGCATTGGAAGGAATGTGCTTTTGTGATAGTAAAGCTGATGGTGGTGATGGTTTTCATTGCCCATGTTTCTTTTCGGATTTGGGATATAGAAAAACAAAATAAAAAAGGGAGAAGTAGAGGAGAGAGTTTGAGGACGGTTTCCTAAAGTGGAGAAGAGTGTGGAAATCAAAGTGAGAGTGAGAGAAGGAAAATAAGGAAAATGTCAAAGGATTTGGGTTTGTTTGGCCAGGTCTTTGGGAGTTTAAGTCCCCCTTTGCTTTGGTTTCAGATGGACTTATCCAAGTATGGCTCATCAAAAAATAAATTTTAACAACCAAAGTTTAATGGTATCTCAAACAAAAACTTTATTAAATATGTACAAATCTCATGTGTTGTTTAGTGAAGTTCCACTGGGAGTAAAGAATAAACAATGAAAAGAGGACAAAATAGAATAAAAGGGATGATTGCGAAGAAGGAGCCTCATTGAAGACTGGTAAACGCATCAAAGGGAGAGGACCACTCAGGAACTGTTAAATATTGGTTTTCTTTGGAATTAGCAGAAGAACAGGTTTTGTCTATTTGATTAAACTCTTGAATGCAGATTTATGTGTGGAAGAGACTAATGATTCCAGCTTGCATGTCTTTGCTCTTAGTGCCCACTTCTGAGATCTGAATCCTAACCAATTGATAATGGAAGTAAAGTACAAACACTACTAATCTTGTAAAATCATAGGTTCAGCCACCCTTTGTCCCCCTTTCAAGCTCCACTTTAGGTAATTAATTAAGTGGACAATATGAAAATCATATCTTATGTTTCGCGTTTAAAAGAGATAGTATAAATATTATAGTAGGATAAGTACAATCAGGTTTTGTGATTTGGAATAATTACTGTTGTTACTACTATGCTGTGCAGTTTGTTTTATAAAGCAAAATCAAACCCCATAGTTAATTGAAAATTCTAAGTTCGGTGACACATGTTATGATGAGATGTCACCATTGAAAAAACTATTGAATACATGAGTAACTATTACATCATTTATTTATGATTTTAATCAAAATATATATACTATACAAATATTTTATTTTTTAATTATTTTTAGAAAACCTATCTAACTTATACAATCTCCTACCTGATGAAAAGTTAATAGATATGTTTTCATTAAAAATTATATAAAAAATTACAAATAAACTATAATAACATCAATTATAAATGAAAATATTTCTCATTTAATTTCTTATTTTATAAGATGCTTTAAAGAGTCCTTTCCCCGTAGAGGGTTAGAATACCCCCTCTATCATTGTCTAGTGAATTATATGTTGATTATTATGAATTTTATTTTATTTTTTAAAATAATTATCAGAATAGTATATTTTATTCATCCTTCATTTGAAATTAAATTATATCTCTTTATTCAGTATACTTGCTATCACATATGAGTATTAATGAGAAGAAAAAAGTCATTTTTAATATTTTAAAAATCTAAGTGCACAATTAAATAGAAAAAATGTTTTATTTTTCTGAACAATTAAATTAGAATGGATGAAGTATTATCTTACCTCTATTATCTTTTATTTACTCTTTCTTATAGCATTCCCCTATTACATTTTTGTTAGTTATTTTTACCTTTGTCTTTAATATAAGATTCTTTTTTAAATTTTTATGTCAATGATTTTTTTTACCAAAATACTCTTATTAATGTATAACTTTTTTTTGAAATTAATATAACAACAAATAAGATACATCAATTATAATATTATTTATCTCTCTCATGATAATTAAGTAGCAAGTAGAAAGAGAACGAGTGGAGAAACTTGAATGATGAATCAAACAAATTATTTCTCCCAATTTTAAAAAACTACAATAAATATCAAACAAATTTAATAATTTTAACTAAATTAACTAATTTTTTTAATATATATAAATTAGATAAAAGAGTCTGCGAATTCTTTATTTTTAACTCTTTCAAGTATTGCAAAATAGAATCCAAAGGGTATTTGGATTTTTTTCCCAATTACATTATAATATTGGATTACAATATCACACAAAATGATAATGTGTGAAATTAAACTAAAAAGAGTCTAAAATGGGGAACCAATCACGTGGGAGGAAATTTGATTGGGATTTGGGAAGGTTTGATGCATTTGTTTGCGGCCGACATGGCATCAATGTCAACATGTGCGATGCACGTGATCACACACTTTTGGTATCTTGTGAAGTTGCGCTTCGTCTCTCGGTTGTATTAATTATAAAATATATCTGAGAAAAAGAAGAAAACTTTCAGTTTTTGACTCAATTCATATTATTTATTGAACTTAAATGACTTATATACATTTTTCTATATTACCAATTAATAGTAAATTAATATATTATTGAAACTGATTAATTTTTCTCATATCTACATTAAAAGATTTTATGGGGTTTAATTTTTTTCAAAATTAAAGACTATCACAACCCTTATAAAAAGTATATCAAATATTTTCTAATTGATGTAGGACACTAAGACACTTTAACCATAACTCTTTTTTTGGATGAACCAAAATGTTTCCTCAGTCAAAATCTAAAGACAAAATATTTTTGATATGTGAAAATCATCGAAATGAGTTTTATTTCTCTCAATAATTTTTTTAACACACATATATATATGTAATAAAAATTGAACTTCTAATACAACATATATTTAAACAATCCAATCATTTTGTGTTGGACTTCATTGGTTCTTAATAATAGCACCAATAATTTATATACTTTAATTTGTCAATATTGTAAAAAATATATATTGATAGTGTATCAAAATTAAACTCAATAAATTAATATAGGAAATTTTCTTACATTGGCATCAATGAATTCTAAGGGAGTAGCTTTTGTCGAGTTATTTATTGTCACTCATTCTTAGTTACATCAATATTTCTTTTCCTACACTGTCCTAAATTAAAAGTTTAGTTTTATCTATTATCTATTATCACTTCACTTAACACATGACATAGTGTATGTCAAAGTTCATAAGTCATTTCTAAATAAACAAATTTCTACATTTGAGATGCAGTCTTCTTTTTCAATTAGTATGCAGCCCGATTATCTTCTCTAATAAGTGACAAATTAAAACTTTTTAAGCAACTCCATAATATTATTTCTTAATCCTTATATGACCCCTGAAAATTCCACTAGAGATAGTAAAATCAAATGGTAGAAATTAGGAACAATTGGAAACAGAAAAATTGTTTATCGACAGCATTCAATGATGTTGAGATGTAGCTTGGGGAGCTTAGAGTCGTGGCATTAGCTACTTGCTTTGTTTCTCACACACTTTCATGGTCATGCGTTCGTGTCGCTTTCCTCCTTGAATAACTTCGAAGAGAAGCAAGACAAATTGCTTGTGGATCAACTTTAACTGTTATCGATCTTATATCTGCGCTTTGGTATTTGGGAAATTGAACAATGATCCAGAACGAATAGATTCAAAAAATAATTAACAATTATTGATATCGTACAACAGTAACGGGAAGCATGCATGTAAACAACTAAACATAGCCACATTACCAAAGTTTGTCTTAAAAGAAGAGGACATGTTCACGTACTCGAGTGGCTAATATCTTGTGAACATGAACAATAAGATAAGACAACTAACCTCTTTGAATTATATTTTCTAGATGTATATATTTAAAACATTTAACTGTGGTACTGTAAATTTACTTTTTACTTAAGTAACAATGTAAATGAGACATATTGATAGGATAAAGTGTGTATAAAAATTAAACTTGCATAAAGAAAACCGAATATGGAATCTAAAATAAAAAGGTTTTCTTAATAATTATGCTAGAACGAATGCATTAGAAATATTTTCATTTTTAGTTTCATATTTTCTATAAAAAGTTATAAAATAAGTAAAAAGATAAGAATAATTTGCAAGTAATTTGATTTTTTTCAGTAAAAATGAAAAAATATATCAGAAAACTTATAACAACTTCAACAAATAAAACTAAACAATATATAAAAATTATATAGTTTAGCGAAGATAATTAAGTGGCAGGGTGTTATAACTCATACGCATTCAATGAAGCTTGGTTGCAGGTGGATATAAATCAGACAAGTCTGAAGTTTATTTGACCAGGAGTCAGATCCTAAAACAGTGAAACTCAGCTGTAGGAGTATTTATTCAAGAATCTCTCTCACACACACACAACACTATTAGTTAATAGATGTATGTGTTGTGGTTTAAAAAGATGGCGGTGACTGATCGGGCTCCATACTCTGTATATACCTGCATTATTAAGGGAATGGAACTTATTATTATTAGAAAAAAAGAGAAAAAGACAAGGCAATGGTGCTATCCAGCGTTGTCAAATAAAGCATAACCTATTTTCTTGATAGGGTGGACAAGATTTCATGTATCTTCCAAATTTCCAATCAATCTCCACTCTATTTAAACTTGGTAAAGAAACATGCTTGACTCTGATTATTTTATTTTATCTAGTACCTGTGATATCTATCTACATTGATTGGAGGTTGAGTTAGATCTAGTGGCAAGTACCAAGAAGCAAGCATTCACACTGAAATTTCTGGGTTTCCAGCTCTGATGGCCCAATTTCCATGATTCGTTTGCCATTCAACTGAACCACACAGAGTTTTAGACAGAATTCAGAGGCATATATTTGGTTCTTTATCCGTCGGTGTAGTAGACGGTAACTTACTACTTCCATCCCTGTACCCATGCTCAAGGTCCAAGATGCCCCCTCTACATATCACTTTTATTGATCCAACATATTTCACATTCACCACGACGCATTTGGGACCTGGATAGTGAAACCCAGCTTAGAAACAAACCACGATTTTAATGATTGAGTTTTCACATCTTACAAACCAACAAAACTTTCCAAAACGAAGGAGCCAAGTACTTCACTGTAAACGGGGGTGGGTTAATCAAACTAGACTGATTTCTATCTTCATATTCTTCATTTTTCCATCGCAAAATGTAAAACAAATGCAAAATTTCTATTTGATGCAGATCTAAAATCTATTCAAGAACACTGTTGCACAGGGAATAATGGTCATGGTATTGCCATCCCTAACATAAGAAAACAGGGCCGCTACCATACAAAGGACAACATATAACAAATTTACACGAACAAAGGTGAAAAAAAATGGAGTATGTGGTAGAGAGAAAAAACGGTCATAGTTAGTTCAGCTTAGTTAAGAGGGAGCGTCCCCCTCAGGTACAACTGACTCATCCTGTGGCAGACAAGATTCAATTTTTTTCTCCTCAAAAAGAGAAACTTTATCTGAACTATGCTCTGTTGAATAAATAGGTTCTTCAGATTTATTACTGGCATCTACAGCTCCACCGTCTGAAGAATCAATTGTGGTTTCAGTATGGTCTTGAGCATTATTTTGGGTATTGAGTGGAGGAAGAGATGTGGAGGAGACACCTAACCCTTTGGAAAGGCATAGATACCTGGAAACAAGTTCCTTGTAATTATTTAGCAGCTCTTCAACATCACCTAGTGTTAAATCACCTGCACTGGCAAAGATATATGGAAACTCTCGGAAAACATCATTCAACTTATCCTCCTTTAAAATCATACTTGCCCCTTTATTCTCTAAATCTGAGAGAGATGGAACCTTTGTGATCAATAGCTCATCAGCAAAAGTCACTTTCTTGCTTTCTGCTTTTGCAACAGATGGAGTTCGTAATGCCGGGTCCTTATTATCATTCAAAGCTTGGGATATGTGTTTTGTAAGTTCTGCCCTTGGAAGCTGTCCATTATTTTGATAAGGTGAACTGGGATCTTGTGTATCAGCTGAAAGCATAGCACGAGCAAATTCCATATTTCTCTCAAACTCAGCTTCATCCATTGAAATGGCTTTTGCATCAATATTTGAGATAAAGGACTCAGCAGAGAGCATGTTTGTAAAATAATATGCTGCTTCTGCAACCAATCGAGATTGACGTCGAAACCTTTGTATGTACAATAGATTTGAGTGCAGTTGAGGAGGGTTTGCCTGCATGAGTGCATGGTTTGTTTGATTGTAAAATCAAGTATATCCAAATGGCACTAAAAATAGAGTTTATGAGAAATGAGAATATTTGGTTCCTTTGCAGTCTGCATAAATTAATATTTTTACTTATTTCAGATAGCATATACAAAAGAAAAATCTCACCCTTCAATGAAGCATTGACAAAGCATACAAGTTGAAAAAATATCTCACCGTCTCACTCACCTTGTATTCTTATTCCATCATTCTTCAGTTCAAGCAAAATAAGATTGAACAACTTTGATAGCAAACATTTTAAATGAAAAGGTCCTATACCTTAGCACTATGGGCACCTCAAAGGATTAAGTTCTTCAAGAGGAGTTTGGTAGATGGATTCTTTTTGGTTTCCCCAGAATTTCAGGTTTAGGAATCCTGCATTCTCATGTTTGGTATGATTTTTTTGAAAAAAATACTCCAAAGAAATTAGCATTCCTAGGCAAGTTTTCTTATCCATGTTTTCCAACAAAACTTCCCATATGAGGGATTGAGAATCTAAGATTCTTAAGTAGGTGGAAAAGTCTTAGTTATATATAAAATAACATTCCCAGGAACCATTTAAGTAATAAACACATTCATGAATCATGACATTCTTGGGAATTATTCAATCATGATTCCTAGGAAACAATTCTTAAAAATGAAAAACATTTAGTTTATCCAAACACCCCCTTCGAGCAAAAAACAATGCAACCAACCTCCCAAAATAATGTATATTTATGGGTAATATGATCATGCCATGATGACCAAACCAGTGGATCCAGGGTGTTTTGACACCTTGTCAAATATAGTCAAGTACGATAAGTAACAAGTGATTCTATTCTACATAACTCCAAATAATTCAAGCTTCATTTGTATAAGTTGATAAGTGAGAAAAACAAAACAAAATGACATAGTAGAACAAAGGAAATACTAGATATAGAAGTGCATACTCGTCAGTCATGCATATTGTTTTAGAAAGTGCATGAAATAAGAACACCATTCTATCAAGCCAATTATTACTACTAGACAATTATGTATATATATCTATTTATGATGATGAAACATTGAGACTACCTTAATGGTAACATATATAAGCACGGGAAGAAATTCATCAGCTCCTGGAGGATTCTCTTTGGAAGCAACCGAAGCATTGAGCAGCAAGTTGCCAATAACCCTGCAACAATTCAGGATACAAACAAGTTTGTCCCTGGGTGCCTTGTACATGTTGATCTTCTGTAATTCTTTCTGTGCAAGCTGCCACCATAAGAATGAGACAAAATATAAGATTTGTAGGGGACAGGACAGGAGTAAATACAGAAATGAGAAAACCATGAAGTCAAATTTGTAAATTTTTAGTTGCCAAAATATGGTAAAAACACAAAACCAAGTTAGGAGAATTCTTCAGATATTTCAGCCTGCCACAAACAAATTCTGTTTTTACTAGCTGATATAGTGACTTGTAAGAGCTTAATGATACATCAAACAGAAAATTACTTTTTAAAGAAAAGCTGGGGCAATCAAGAATATCATGCATCAAATTTAGAGCAAACCCAGTAACCATATATCTAGGTTCAAAGAATTTCCAGTGTGTGTCATACCCACAAACCACTCAAAAGGCACTAGGCAATTATGAGAAAAAAAGTAGTAAGTAAATTGAAATGTGCCAAAAGCTTACATCAGCATTTATCATGTGCTAAGCTAAATTATAAGAATATGGATCCAAATGGAATGAACTAACCTAAATTATAAGAATATGGATCCAAATGGAATGAACTAACCTAAACCATGCCTGTGCAAGGTGCTTATGTGTCCGTTTGATAATCAGTTGTGAAAATAGAACCATCTAATGATTAATGTTGATCTTGTACGTTGTCCGAGATTGGTCAAACTACGTTTGACTAACAGATTATAAAGTTGTCTCTGGCCAACCTCAGTTGAGAAACCTCAACTAGGAACCAAACAGGCCATAAGTCCCATGTCAAAGAATAGGTACCAGCTATGTGGTGTTCAGACTTAGAATTTAATCAAGTATTTCTCAACACATTCAATTACAACGAGAGATGAGAAGATAGGAATTGTTTGAATTTTCACAATAAAGGTTGAAAAACCGAATTTCATTAAACATAAGTTACATTTAGTGTCCATATTTAGGTGATAAAATGTTGTTAAGATGAGGAACATGAACTTAGCTGATATAATGGTATACAGTAGCCTAAGTAAAAATAGTTTTGAATGTGACTCACCAACCATGATGTTTCATTCTGAAATGCTGGCGTGATATCCAAATTTTCTGGTCGAATAAACTGTTGGATCAGAGCCATCTTCTCAAAAAGTTGGTCATCAAGTTTTACATCATCTCGAATTGAAGCAAATACACGTGCAAATAATTTCGTCATAACATACTTCTCGAGCCCCTGTGGCAAAGCAATCAACCAACATAGGCATTATATACTGACAGAATTTTACCAGAAGAAGAGTATAGAACAATGTTTTGAATGGATAGAAAAGAACATAGGAGCAGGAGCTAACATTCATTTCTCTATTTCAAAAAAGTACATGAACTATTAAAACTTATTTAATCTGTATATAACAACCAGAGTTTAATTAAACTGGAAAGAATGAGCTTTCTCAAAACGAAATTTACAAGAGAAATGGTAGGGGTGAGAGCTTAAGTTGGTAGACACTACAGAGTGATTAGATCAACCACTAAACCACTAGTAAGCTGCAATAATACATGTGCCTCAAACTTGCTTGCATCTTATCCAAAAGTACTTGTTTCAACTACAATATTCATATTGTATTGTGCATCATCAAACCTAAATCCCACTGTTAGTGTTAGGTTGATACCAAGGGCAATCCAAATTTTAAACATCCTATAATGTAACTGAAGGATAACAACCTTTTTCCATTGGCTAACATGCTTTTATATGAATTTTGTATCTCACTAAGCACTGATTGATATCTCAGTGTAGCGGAAATAAAGTTCCCTCAGGGACAACATTGGAGTGTTGATCTCATACACCTTTCAAGGCACCCTCCAACTTCGTTTGGCCGAGACAGGTAAAGGCGTTTGGTTTCTAGTTGCTGTTTTCAAACTGGGATTGATCAAAAGCAAATTTTTAATCCAGTGGGAACACAGGGTTTGAAGATATCTTGAAGATGTGTTGAGTGGCGCGTGATCAATAATATTGATTATTAGATGACTGTTGATTAAACTCAATTTCCGTAACTGGGTACTAAACAAGCACAAAAACTTGCTTTTGACCAACCGTGTTTAGGTCACCCTAGCTTGGAACCAAACAAGTACTAACTGTATAATTTTAAATGGAATTCCAGTGTATGGAAATTAAAATGATTTTATTCACTGGGAATTTCTCCAACATATTGGACTTCCCATCCCTAAAAATGCATTATTTGTTCAGCCCCAGATATTAAGTTAATACTCACAAGGGATTAAATAATAGTTGACTAGTGGAGTAGATTAGTTATGTTGATTACTAGTTACCATGAAAAATTGAAATATCTTGACTTTTATACATAAAAAAAGGAAACAAGAAGTAGAAACTGACTTCACCGGCACTTTCGAGCTCTTCCTCAGAACAACCAGACCATAGTGGATGAGCCTTGAAAGCGGCTTCCATGTTGGCGAGAAACTCTTGAACGGCGGCACTGTCCCTCTCAGGATCGGGAGCATTGTTCGAGAATGAAACGATAAAGCTGAGAGAATGTTGTCACGTGATTAGGGTTCCGATTGCTAATTTGGTGATCAGAAGAGAGAGAGAGAGAGAGAGAGAGAGAGAGAGAGAGAGGAACCTTTTGATCGCTTTAACGAAATCAGCGGCGGAGGGTTGCCGCATGCGCTCGAGGAAGTCGTGTAAGCCCAAGAAAACGTCGGCGTTTTCCATTTCCGCCGCCTCAGCTTCTTCGTTGACAACGCCAAGACGAACACGCGATCCAACTCAATTACCATCTCATTTTCCCCTAAATCCAAACATTTTATCCCATACTTTTGCCTCTAAATTATTTTAATTGATTTAATCATATTCATTAATCACATGTAATACTGCTATTTTGGGTGGTAAGCCTCGTTCTTAATAAAAATAACAATGGTAAATAATTTTGTAATTTATCCACACACACAAAAAAAAAAAATGTAATACTGATAGTTTTGTAAACGATTTTCTAACTGGTTTTTATTTTAAAGATAAAATGAGAATTTTTTTAATATTGAAAATGATGTTATTTTGATTTTCAAGACCGTAAATAATATGTTATATGGTACTAAAAAAAATTTCTTTTTCTAATTGGTCACATTTGTTTTGAAGATCTAAATCGACACATAAACATGAGTCGTGTCAAGATAAACACGTTCATGTTTATAAATACGTGCATTCTGATTGATTTTTGTATATGGTCATATTTACTCAGATACGAGTATGTTTAACTTTGAATCTTGGCACATCTTTTATATGTATATGGTTGGGTATTATACCTATCTTTCTTCATTTGTGAGCTTGAACCATTTCTTCTTGCATTAATTTATTGAAGGTTGGCTTGGCTCAAACCTATATTTTGTAATTTTTTCACTAGAAATAAGAAAAATACAATTTTCCACCAAAATAAAATAAAATAAAATGACAAAATAATAAGTTACCACATAACTTCAAAAATTGGATAGGAAAATAATTATGTAATGAAATTCAAATTTTAAGTTAAAATTCAATTCTATTATTATTTTTTTACAAAGAAAAACATAAAACATGGAGTTTAAATCTATGATCTCAAGTAACTATGCAAAACTTTTATCACTATAACGATCCTAATGGGTTCAAGTAGCTATGCAAAACTTTTCCATTCTGGTATTTCCAAAGGTCGAAGGGTCTCACTTGGTCATTGTTGTTCCGCCTTTACTTTCTGTCAAACAAGCTATTACATACTCAGGGATATCCTTTTTATTCCTTGCCTCCAAAATATCTTCTTCAGATCTTGGTACATTTTGATTGATCCCAGGTGGATACTGTACTTACTTTTGTGTGCCTCATTTAAGATGGATCTTTTTAGATTTGCGTCGGTTGGAATACAGAGCCTTGTTGATATCTGATCATCTTATGTTCATCATTGTTGAGTTCTAAGCCTCCTTCTCTCGCCTTTCCTAGTAGACTTTGCAATTCTTCATCATTAGCCTGAGCTGCCTTGACTTGTTCTAAGAAGTCGTTGGAGATTTTCAGCATTCCAACCATTAGGCTTCCCTTCTTGGGTGTTACCAGCAGACTAAGATCGCGAAACTGTTCAATCAGCTCCATCTCATTTGTCATCATGTATCATAGGTGTAGTGCCTTTCTACTGAGTGCATCGGCTACCACATTTGCCTTTCCAGGGTGATAGCAAAGCTCGAAGTCATAATCCTTGATGAATTCCATCCATCTGCATTGTCGCATATTCAGTTCTTTCTGGTCGAAGAGATATTTCAAACTCTTATGATCACTGAAGACTTCAAAGCAAGTGCCATACAAATAGTGCCTCTAGATTTTCAAAGCGAACATAATTGCAGCGAGTTCCAAGTCGTGCGTGGGATAGTTGACTTCATGAGGTCTTAGTTGACGTGAGGTGTAAGCGAACACTTTTCTTTCTTACATTAGGATGCATCCTAGTCCTTAACTTAACGCATCACAATATACTTCATATGGCTTGGCGGGATCTAGCAAAATCAAGACAGGTGCACTGGTGAGTCATTAGCGTAACTCCGAGAAACTGCTTTTGCACTTGTCGGTCTATTCAAAAGGTTGATCTTTGCGAGTTAACTTGGTCAAAGGCGTGGCAATTCATGAGAAATTCTTGATGAATCGGTGATAGTATCCGGCAAGACCTAGGAAACTGTAAATTTCTATCACATTCTTGGGTCGTCCCCATTTTAGTACAACTGCTACTTTTGTAGGATCCACAATGATTCCTTCTTTGGAGATGATATGCCCTAAGAATTGCACTTTGATTAGCCAGAATTCGCATGTCGATAGCATGGAGTACAATTGTCTTGCACGCAACGTATTCAGAATAATCCAAAAATGCTTTTCATATTCTTTGTGGCTCTTGGAGTGAATCAGAATATCATCAATGAATACCACTATGAATTTGTCCAAATACTTGTGGAAGATCTGATTCATGTAATCCATAAAGACTACAGGTGCATTTGAAAACTCCAAAAGGCATGTTGAGATACTCGTAATTCTCGTAACGTATCCTGAAGGTTGTCGTATCCACATTTTCTTTCTTCACCCTTATTTGATGATAGTTTGACCGTGAGCCAATCTTTAAAAAGACAACAGCTCCTCATAGTTGGTCCATCAGAGCATCGATCCTTGGAAGAGGGTATCAATTTTTGATTATGACTTTGCTCAGCTGACGGTAATCAACGCACAAATGCATGTTGACGTATAAGTTGTAGGGTTTTATTGATAGGAAACCATGAAAAAAGAACGAAATGATTTCGATATTGTATGGGGAGATATTTACGTTTTTCTATTGTTGGGCTGATCAGTTACGAAGATGGTTTTTCCCTGAAAAGTTTGGCTTTTCGAGGATGATTGGGTAGGAACTAGCTTTCGAGTTCTTCATGAGAATTGTAGAGGGGTTCAATATAAGAATAAAAAAAATTGCAATTAACTGATTCTAAGTTCGTATAAGAAAGTTATGATTTTTCTCGTAAATTAATGTGATTTAACGGGATTAAATAACAGGTTTTCAGAGTACAAATTCTTGGTTCCTCAAATTGGGGATGATAGGTCGTGAATCGGAGTTTGAGACTAGAAATACAGGTTGTTAGGTTTTTCATAATGAAAAAACCAAGACAATAATCACTTGATTTCGATATCATATAATAAAATTAGGCTCAAAATATTAAAGGTATTCGAGCCGGACTTAGGGTTTCGATTTAACTGGATAGTTTTTCCAAGAAACGAGGTTGATGGGGTCCGAATTAGAATTAGGGCTCTTCAGGATAAGTGTTTGATTTGACGAAACGATTCATTTGAAACTACCCATACTGGAATTGGACATTCCAAAGTGTATAAACGAACAACTATGGGCCTCTTTTCGGTATAAAACAAGTGTTAGGAACTGACCGGATTTTTCCTCGTTTTACATGAACTATGGTCAAATGAAAACATAAGGCTATTCTTTATAGGGTATTCACCTAAAAAAACAGAAGATGAGCTCTTCTTAAAGGTCTTTAAACGGCAAGAACTTAGAATGTAAGAAGATTATTAGTTGAGTTAGATTATAAGGGTTTTTTGTGATCTTGTTAATTCTCATTGTCCTAGAGAATATCATTGTTTTTATCATTAGGAAAATTAAACAGCTCATTTTTCTAGATTGGTATATAGTATCTATTAGTCATATTTATATGAATAGCAATTGTTCTGCTAATTATCTTGCAAGTCTTGCCACATGCATGAGTGAGGTAGTATTTCCTATTTAATTTGTCCTTGTTCTATTGTTAGTTTGATTAGGGATGATATTTTAAGGTGTATGATTTCCTAAGTTGATTTTTGATATGGGTTAGTTGTTGGGCTCTTAGTCACATTGATTATAAGGAAAAAAACTTTTTTTTACATTTTTATCATTTTCACATCATCTTTAATCTACATTATTTTCAATATTTAATTATTGTTTCATATTTTTTTTTCAACGCTATGTTATGATTAGTGGGCATTGGACTAAAACAGTTAGGTAAGTTAATTTAACTATTGTCCTAAAAATATTGTTTGTTGAAATAAATAAAAGTAGAATTTTTTTTCTTAGAAATTAGTGTAGAGACTATTTAGAAAGCAAAATAAGTGAGTTTTAATTATATTTTTAAATAAAATCTTTTCACATTTGTTTTCTTAAATAGTTGAGACAATAGTTAATATTTTCCTTTATTTATTTATTTATATTTTCAACCAAATTTGTAGTAATTGCATTTCAAGATATAGTCACAAATAAGCGTTATTTTAGTTAGAATGTTTAGTAATTAGTTTGCATTGAATTAGGAAGCTCAGTTAATAGTTAGACTTTGTATGTGAAAAATATCACTTGTCCTTATTTTTTGTCATTAAAAATAAAAATCAAAAAAGGAAAAAGAAGAATAACTTTTTTCTTTCTTTTCTATTAATTTCATTAAAAAATATTTACATATTTAAATAAAAATCAATCTACTTCGTCATTCTTGATCTATTAAAATTGATTTACTTAAAAATTATAAAGATAAAATAATAGTTAATGAGTGCACATTACACTACTCATTAAGCATGATCCGTGGATATGTATAGTGCTTTTTTTTCACGTGACTGAGTTACGGGGCAACATATTGCATTCAAAGTACCAGGTGGATTATAGTGTTGATTTTTTTTATGTTGGATGTTAGTTTTGATCAAATTGAGGTTTGAATTCCAAGAAAGAAAAGAAGAGAATAAAGTGAAGGACTGCAGAAGATAGGTGTTGGCTTTCGAAAAATTAGAAATATTTCATTGCTTAACATGTGTGTTTTCTGAGATTATATCCAATAAATAATAATTACGACTTCTGAATATGATGGTTACATTACATTAAAATAAGGATCAATAGCAGAACTATCAACCAAATACATTGTTTTTCATTCAATACAAAGGGCTCAGCCAACTATAAACAAAAAATAGTGTATAAAAAAAAGGAAAAAACTAAAAATGGGAATAGGCTTTGTTACACAACACTGGGTGTGAGTGTAGTTGTCATGCCTCCCATTCCTATACTAAAAAATAAGACAGGAAGGTCATGCATCCTGCAATTGCAGGTTTCCACAAAAATGATCAACCAACTTTGAATGGTTCTCTAGATCTTCCATGTTAGCAGAGAATTCTCATTCTACAATCCCAAAACTGCCTTTGGTTCAGCCACAATTGAACAATTAGTCCCTCTTCCTTTGAAGCAAACTAAATTAAAGCACTCCAAACAGCTCCATCCCCTTCACCACACTTTGAGTGGACATATTTGATCTTCTCCACTGATTTGCAGATTCCGCTGCAGCTCCAATCAAAGGACGCAACGCATATGTTGCCTGCTTGCGCCTTCCACTCACAGTCTACAAAAACGTTTATCATAAATGAAATGAAAAGAGAGATATTACCAAAATGAACCGTGAAGGGGACAACAATAATAAAATTTTATCTCATTAAATGAAGTCAGTTACATGGATTGTACATGAGTTGAATTTCAAACCATCTTTAATTTAGTAACTAAAGCAACTTCTATCAAGAATGACGAGCTTATTCAAGAAGAAAATTCAAATGTAGAAGTTGGTCATCTAATGACCCCAACACAAATACCAAGTGCCAGACATTATTGTGGTAGTGTTTTCTAGTTACATATTTTAAGGTTATATACCTGGAGGAGTTCCACAGCACATGTTGCGGTCATCAATGTGCTCAACTTCAAGACCAATGAACCATGCACCAAGTGAGACATCTTCATTGGCATATTTATGCAAAATTGGCCTGCAGCACAATAATGATTCTTGTCATCAGAAAAGTGTCTTACTTTAATCAAATCATGCAAAATAAGTATTTTGCTTTCAATATAATATGCAGAACTATCATTCAACACAAAGAAAAATATAGCTCAAGGCTTAATTTCACATTCAAAAATTTTCTTTGGCAGCAAGTGCAGTAAACAAATGCTGATAAGCTTATCCTTGTCATCAGAAACGTTTCTTATGCTAATCAAATCATGCAAAATGTAGTAGATATTTTGCTTCCAAGTTTCAATACATTATGCAGAACTATCATACATTATGCAGAACTATCATTCAACACTTAATTTCAGGTTAAAATTTTTTTTTGGCAACAAGTTCAGCAATCAATTGCTGATATGCTTATCCTGGTAAACTAGCTAGTAAAAAACCACACAGCAGTAGCCCAGAGTTCAGAACACAGTGAATTAAGACTATGAAAATTCGTATACGTACTGATTGATGGAAATGTAAGTGGCCAGATCCTTAGAGATCGCATATATCTGCCCAGTTGCATGTCGGAAGTATTTGTTCCCCTCTTCTCCAAACTTCCAAAACTCAGGTTCATGGTATTTGACATCCCTGGAATATAGAAACAAATCAAACATAAATACCAAACCACAATAAGGGGCATGGAAGAACCACTTTCCTAATATTTTATGTACAACACACACACAATGGAAGTCCATTGGAATTACTTTCGCGAAAGGACAGGTCCAGATTTCATACACCCAATGTAGACCCTGGGTTTTGATCGATGACGAGCAAGGGTGGTTGCCAGGACACCTAAAAAGTAACACATGTTAAATATAACAGCTTATTTGGGAGAGAAATGGGATGAGGAAGATGTTAAAGGAAACAGAAACAAGGACACATAAGAAAGAAGCCAAGAATTCTCAGATAGCACATACCTAAATTGACATGGACATCATCATCCACCTTGACATAGAAATCAGCATCCCACATTGTAACTGCAGTAGAAAAGAAAATCTTTGTCTTTGCAGACAGTTCATGATACCCTTCAACATGTTCCTACAAGATAATGTAAACCCAAATTTCACGCTCCTGCAAGATTATCCATGTTTTTCACATACAAAAATCCTATTAACAATTATCTGCCTTACTAGGCGAAGAAAGTCTTTGTGCTGGGCTTCTTCTGAATCAATGGCCCGATCTAGAATGCTGTTGGAAGTGGCACTGCAACGACAATGGCAATATCACCCAGGTCATGTAGGAATTGGAACAATGTTGATTTAAAGAGCAAAATTGGCAAAAATGGATGAAACATATTACATATCGTATATGTCCATAACACAACATACGGAAATTAATATTAGTTTCACAAGCTTTGCTCTTCAATCAGGAATGACAACTTTCTAAATCAGTCCCACATGCAAGGGCAAAACACAAAACTTCAATTTTATATGCAGGAATATTTTAAAGCATCTTATGTTACCCCTTAAGATTAATTTTCATATTTCTTATTATCTCATGATTTGCTTCCTTATTTAGTTGGAGATATTGTTAGTATAAGTAAGGCTTACTATTTTGTGTTTATCAACACATCACATCATATCAAGTTAATAACAATCTCTTTCCATTATCAACATTTGACTAACCTTGGTAGAGGGGGGAAGCATCACTAGTACTACTAACAAATTTTTTTTTCTGTACTTATGGTCATTCCATCCTATTCTTGTCTTATATTACACAAAAAGGAAACACCGCATACTCTACAGCTGTAAAGATAAGGTAAACTCATGGGAGAAGACTTAAAATGCAATAAGCATCCTTAGGTTCGTACCCTAGAGCTTAGGATGGTCAAACCATCTTAACTAACACAATACTTCAAAAACATGTTTCCTAGTAATTTATTACCATTTAATGGCTAAATTTGAAATGCCTATGCTTTAGGCACAATATACTAATATAGGTTATTCATGTTAAGAGAGAAATTAATCAATAATATGCATTCCAACCTCAAAGGAAGGAGAAAATATCATATGGTCTAGGACCACGTATCATTCATGGTCTCATCCAATGAAGATTTGACAAATATAGGGATTGATAAGGATTCAAGAAACATAAAAATATATATATATAATACTATATTTATGGACACATGTCATTTTGTGATTAATTGAGACCAATACTATGTAATATTTTCTCCAAAGGAAGGGATAACTAGAAGGAGATATGCTAGCAAGAATCTTAGATCATTAATTTTAACTTCTAGGAGAAGTTTGATTCAATCACTTTCTTATTTTCTCTTCCTAAAAGTGCTAGAGAAGTTTATTTAAACAGGGCCTAAGTGTTAAAAGAGATAACTTTATTCTGGCAAACAAACAGGAACATTCTTTTTGTCTTGTCATATCAACTGAAATAGCAATACTAGTGTTCCATTGAACCAAAGGAAATTCTGTAGCTTCAGTTATTTGATGATATTATTTTCTCAATTCTCTCCTTATCCACCCCAAATCTGTTTCAATAATATTGTGAGTGATGTTTGTTTCAAAGCTGGGCATTCCCCATCGAAGTTGACTAAAAGGAGGAACTTAATCTATTCATTCAACAGGTTCCGAAGTACAAACTGCATGACTATTTTATAATAACCGTTAATCTAGTTCAGAAATACAAACTCAATTCAACCAACTATATACCAAACAAGCACTCAACAAATACCAAACAGGCAATTACCTGTGGCCAATCATGAATCTGATAACAATTCCCTTCTCCCGTTCCAATTGAAGAAGTTGTTCACCTGATCAAAACGAGGTTATAAAACACAACTTTTTAGAAATTAATCAGACCCCTCTCCCCTTAAAATTAGGGATGAAAAATCTGGGAGAATTTATAGGAAAAAAATTAATCCAAAATTCTCCCCTTAAAAACAAGGGAATCACAAATTGACTCTAAAAAGACCAAGGTTTACCTTGAGGCATCCAAGTCTCTCTAACGGAATCACGCCTCTTCCTGCTACTGAAAGCTGTGTTTATGCCTATCACTATAAATGCCTTCTTCCTTTGAGGGCTTTCCACAGATACCCTTGAAGTGGTGGCTGAACTATTTGAATCCAAGATCCCACTTTCACGAGAACTCCTAGCTGCCGCTAGTTCCATCTGTAGCGTAGAAACTTGCTTGTCTAAAGCTCTGCCACGCCTCCCAAGAAATCAAAACACGAATTATTATATTTTTCAAAAAATTAAAACCTTATCTCCAAACAAATCTAGTAAAAATGGAAACAGGTTCCAGTCAGCACTCACTGAATGGCTTCATGGGTTTTGTACAACTCGTCCATTGCATCCTTAGGCTGCATTTAACATTTCAAAATTGGGAACCCAAGAGATTTCAAAAAACCAAAGTAAAACAATTGAAAGGTGAAACATTTGCAACAAATGGGAAAGGAAATCTAAGATTATTCAGCTTGCCTTTTTGGTATTGCAGTCCCCTGATATCACTTGCAGTTCTTGCTCACGCTGATGCTGTGAAATTAGCATACCGTTTGATTCTTGTGGTTCCCACATCCTGCAGCCAAAAAATTTCCAGGATCAGATCATAAAGTTCAAATTTTGAAACAAATCCCACATACCCATTTCTTCAATTGTGGAGAAATCCAACTCCAGACCCAAAAAAGAATCATTAAAAAAAAAAGCAAAGACCTGCACCTGCTAGTGATGAGCATGCCAAGAATGAAGGAAAAGACAGAGAAAACGGGAATCCATGTTGCGGAGATTTTGGTGGAGCTACGAGTCTTCATGTTGGAGTTTGTTCAGCGTTGGAGAGTATGAGAAGATGGAGGGGATAATGGATGTGGGAAACTTTGATGCTGGGAAATGTCAAACGAGGAATTGGTCTAATGGCTGCTGGTACAAGTAGCGATGCAGAAAGGTTTTTATATGATGTGTGTGATTATTAGCGTAATTTGGACATAGAAGGAAGGTTACAAGAAATGGAATTTAACGGTGTTGTAAAAATAATGATGACTGTTGATGAGTCGCGTACACACGATTTGTGTTGTGTTGTCGCGGATTGTCAACGGTTTGGCAAAGTTATGTTACAATGTGCGTGCCTCGTAAGAAACGGCGTCTTGTTCCTCAACGGTCACACCACACCTTGACTTTAGATTTGTGTTTTTGCCAGGACCATTTTAGATTAGTGCCCTCTGAACATTAATTCACTTTAATGTAATTCAATGTAAGTGCTGTTAGCCTGAATTTTTTTTAACGTTCCCCTAACAAGTGTTACCTAATGAATTAAAAATTAAAAACAAATTAGAATAGAGGAACATTAATTAGAAATAGCAGTACTGTTGTACTTGTTTTTATAGCTGCATTTCAAAATAATTACCTCGGAACTACCCATAAACTTAAATCTTCATGTCCATATTCTTTGGGTATCTAAACTCATTACCTGTAATTTAATTAAATAAAATCATTATTTTTTATTGTCATTATAAACTGACAAATAAAAATCATAGCAAGTAAAATATTTAATACAATTTTAAATAAATATTAAATATAGTAAAAATATTTGCTTCAAAGCACACTATCTATTTCGTATAAGTAATAAATTACTCAGGTTGCTAGAGTTTTTTTTTAAGTATAGTTTAAGATATCCAATATCAATTATTAATCTCCTATGAATTTCGATGAATAAAACAGTTGATTGAGGGTTTAAGGTTACTTCATACCTAATATATTTTGGTTAACTATACTAAGTTATTAAAATTTTAAACTTAGGGAATTGATAACAATAACTATTAAGACGTTGGTTAACGGGTAAAAGTGAAAGATTTTATTTAAAAACACTATTTAAACTCACTTATCCTGAGTTTTAAACTATCACTGCGTAGTTTTCAATTAAAAAATTTCTATTTCTACTTTTTTAAAGAATGTCCTCATGACATTAGTTAACCAAGCTCTTAAACTTAATATAAATTATTAAAATTATAAAACTTATAAAAGAATATTAGTATATACATATATCTAAAAAATAAAAAATAAGTATGTTTAAAAGGTATAGGTTGATGGCTATTATACCCGTGTTAGTATCGCATTCATCTCCATAATGTTTTACAGATGAATTCTCATGTCATATCTCGTATCCAGTAAGTAGATAAATACTCTATCAATTGCAGGTAATTTTTATGGGTGTCCATCAATCAGCGTTATTAAAATCAGACCTGTGATCGAACCGGTCAAGGTACTGGATTAATGGGTTAATGGTTGAACCGGTTGAATTGTTGGTTGAACCGGCTGACTCAATTTATTTAAAAAATAAAAAATACTACCTTTATATTTCAAAGTTTAAAGTATTTCATATTCCAAGTAAAAGAACTTAATGAAAGTAAGAATCAAATTTCATTTAAAAAAGTACCTAGTCATCAAATAAAAAAATCAAACGAACCAACCAATAAGTTCAAACTAAAAATGAACAACCATAAAGTACCAATTTTTATCTCAATAAATACCTAATCATTACAAGTTTTTAATATAAGTTCACTAACGCAATACAAGAAAGTTTATTTATGCTCAAAGAGTAAATGTTGGATCAATTACAAGAGAAGAAAGATAAAAAAATTTAAAAAGTTCTTTTGATTGAATTAAAAAAGTGTTACACACTTGCTGCAATTGCAAGTTCATGTGAGACAATTGCTTTTTCAATCTTTTCCTTTTTTAGAAACAAATTGACAATTGCAATTTGAAAATTTTGATCAGAAACGGTGTCGTTTTTTACTAAATGAAACAAAAAAAACTTATCAAACCGATTCAACCACCGGGTCACTGGTTTTTTAAAAAATCGGCCGGTTCAACTCGGGTCACACCGGATCAAATGCATTTCTGATCCAATTGAGGGTTCAGACCGGTCGGGCCACCAATTACGAGTTCGAACCGATTTTTTAAACACTGTCATCAATTGTCGTTAATTGTTTTCTTTAAATAAAATCTTTTTATTTCCTTAAGCCACTTGTTCATATTTTTCTGTTTTTTTTTTCTATCTTGTACAATTTACACAAAAATACTCATTCTTTACCTTAATATAAAACTCTTTTTATAAAGAATGTCACTTTTATAAAAAAAATGTCATTAATGATCTTTTATCAAAATATTTTTATTAATGTATAACTTTTTCTTAAAAATAAAATAAAGATAAATAAAATACATTAATAAAACATCTATTTCTCTTACATAATTGAGTAGTAAGTAAATAGAAATCAAGTGAATAAATAATAAGTGTAGAGAATATAGTGATGATATTAAGGGTAATTTAGAAATATTACTCTAAATTTCAGACAAACTTAATTATTTGTGTAAATTAGATAAAAAAATATTATATTAGGGGATGAGATAGTAAATAAATTAAAAAAATAAACATTTTGAAAAAAAATTATGCTGAATTTGTATTGAAAATCATGTAATACTACGTTAATATTTTTTTATTTATGTAGCGGTAAACTAAATAAATAAATGATAATTTCATTCGATTTATGTATTTTTTATGGATAAATAAAATAAGATACTAACCAATGTACCCTAATTACATTGGTTAAGAAAGTCAAAATAAAAATTTTAATTTTAAAATATCATTAAAATCTACACATATTCAATAAAGAAAAACTTATACTTTTTCTAAACAATACTCTTACGATGCATGTTAATGGTGCCAAAAAAAAAAAGAATGGAAGTACTAACACTTCAGAAAAGTCGGTTATTTATTAGTGGTGTCATATTTTATTTGTTTAAATTAATTAAATATGGAAAATTAATTATAATAATTCGGTTTTTCTTTTACTTTATTCAATCGTTATTACGTATTTAAACTTGCAATTTTTTCGCTTTGAAAAATCTTAACCTATAGATTCTTTTGTAAATGGATGGTTAGAGTAAAATATCTATAATGAGATAAAGACTCGTGTTTTACACAAATTACAAATATGTTATTGGGAAATTAATCACAAGCTGAAACACACTGTGGCATTGGATGATTTCACGTAGGAAATATATATTGGTTCCGTGAGAGGATATAATAATAATATAATTCAAATTAAAATATACTATATTTATAAAATAATTCAGATAAAAACATAATACATATTAAGAAAAGATATAGTGCACTAACTTTTATAAAAACAGCACTATAACATTTTCATTTAATTTTTATTTAAATTTATATTTATATTTTACTTAATGCTAATAGTGATGTTTTTCAAAATATGGGTAAACATTTAAAAATACTTCTATTTTATGTAAATGAATTTTTTCTTATAGATATATAGAACTATTCAAATACTTTTTTATATAAATAGGACCATATATTCAGACGCGCCAAAAAAAAAACTACATAGTACATATTAAAAGAATATATGTTAATATATTGATTTTATATATAAAAAAATAAACTTATAATATTTTAAATTTATTCATATTTAAATCAAAATTTACTTTGATGTCTATAGCATTTTTCAAAGTCATTATATTAAATGTTTCAAAATTGTGAACCTTGTCCATAAATAAAATCACTAAAATAATTTTTTACTTCATCTTATAAATATAGCCGGATGAGGCAGTTTTTTTAATTACAATTTTATTAATAGTTTGGAATTCATATTTTACTCCCCTTTCTTTTTATCAGATATTATTATATCATTATATATATAAATTAGTTGTTTTAAATAAATGCATTAAATACTTTTATTATACTTTCAAAAGTTACTTTTTTATATTAACAAAAGAAAAATGTTTTTTAATTTCATTCATATAAAGAGAGATGTAATTGAGTATAAAAGGATTTATAAAAAATAAAAAACAGTGGTACTATCTCATAAAAAAATGCGTGTAAATTACATTAAATAGAGTAATGATGAAGTATTTTTCACAATCGACAAAGAGAATATTTGACAATGCCGTTTCTTTTCATTCTTGACATTAAATATGAAACTTTTATTCCCCATGTGTGATCATTAAACATCTCCTTTTTTGTGAGCATTTATCACCCAGTATTTATTTATGCCAAGTAGTTTATTATAAGGGTGGTTCAGAATTTAACTAATTTGTAACCAATTATAAAATTCAATCAATTTAAATTATTAATTATAAAAATTATCGATCGTAATTATAACAAAATCACATTTTCAAATACAATTTAATTTGACTTGTGATTCTCATCCCTAAAAATTCTTGTAGTAGTAATAACTTAAAGTAATTTTATGATTTTTAATTAATAATCACATATCATTTATATTACGAGTTTATTATATATATATATATATATATATAAACTTAACTTGAGTGTCTTCACAAGGTTTTTTTATATACATATAACAATTGATTTATAAAATAGAATACTACTAGTACAACAAATTATTTGTTTAAAAATATGTTTTTTTATTAACCATAGGAATATCTTTCTGGTAACTGTGTTTGTGGTTTAATCACAGTCAAGACTTTTCCTATAATCTTGGTGTCACACCCCGATTTTCATAACCCGGATCCGATGTAATTAAGTTAAATAGTTCAATAAAAATGTGAATAAATTTTTCATGTTTTAAAAAAGGTTCGACACTTCAACAATTACGTCAACACTCGAACCACAGAAAACGAAGAGTGAGTGTTTAAAGTATTTATTAAACTGGATCGATAATAAATAGCCCCAATGAGTACACGATATGACAGAGTTTACAACGGAAAGTTTTGTATAGAGGGCATACGTCTCGTCCCATATATGAAGATATGAGAAAAGGTCCATAAATTATTAAGGAAGTGAAGAAATCAAAATTCAATCAATTTGCTCAAGCAAGGTGTAACTTGCTTAAGCGAAATCCTTCAAACTCGCTCGAGCGCATGAATTTCGCTTGAGCAAAATGCACCATAACATTAAACCCTTCATTTCACTTGAGCGGATCATATCCGCCTGAGCGAAATTTGTCCAGTAGCTATTACACATTAAATTCGCTCAAGCGAGGAGTATTCACTCAGGAGAAAGTCGTGCAGTAGCCAATTAAAAGTAACTTGCTCGAGCGTGCTCAATTGATTTGATAGGGCAGAGAGGTTGTAGGAAGCTTTAAATGTTTTACACAATTCTCAGATATGAAAGAATGAGTGGCTCCAGAATCATATAATACATTTAA
This sequence comes from Clitoria ternatea, assembly GCA_037962975.1. Classification (NCBI taxonomy): domain Eukaryota; kingdom Viridiplantae; phylum Streptophyta; class Magnoliopsida; order Fabales; family Fabaceae; genus Clitoria; species Clitoria ternatea. The sequence goes on from CM075670.1 coordinate 284,833,063, forward strand.
TAGAGTACTTCCTATAAAGCATGTACCTTGTACAAGATCGTTCTCTTGTGATACTTCCGCACTATTCATGGTAAAAACTCTGGCATTTCCTCCTGGTCTTCCAGTAGAGTTATTTTTGGGCCTTCTTGGATTATTGTTCTGATTGAAATTGTTGCCGCGGTGAATATTTTGCATCCTTGGGACATTGTTGATAGAGGTATTTGCAGTAGGTCCTCCACTTCCTTGACCTGTTGGTCGTACTGCCTGTCCTTGAGTTACTTGTTGTTGGTTATTTTTATTCCTGTACCAACAGTCAACATCATGATGTCCGATCCGTCCACAAATTGTGCAGTTTCTACCGCTTTGGTTCTCCTGACCTCTAGGAGGAATTCGGTTGGCTGAGTTGAAAGGTCGGAAATATGACCGATCTGCTCGAAAATTCCTTCTTTGCTGTCGATCTGGCATACGTCGCTCTGGCCCATGATTAGACGCTCCAGGTCGTCGAAGATTAGAGGTATTCTCAAAGATGCGGCATCTGTCAACCAAAGTAGTGAATTGTGTAATTTGTTGACAACATATGACTTGGCAAATTTCTTGTCGTAATCATGCTTCAAACTTCGCGCACCTTGACGCTTCTCCCATGTGGGTGTAGTAGGGACAACATTTTGCCAGCTCATCAAACTTAGCAGCGTACTCCCCAACAGTCATATTGCCTTGTTTCAGATTAAAGAATTCCTGCTCCTTCTGTCTCCTTATGTCTTCGGGGAAGTATTTGGCGAGGAACTCTGTCCTGAATCGTCCCCATGTGAGGGTGCGTCCATCAGCTGTTAGTCTGATTCTGGCATGAGTCCACCAGTGCTCTGCTTCCGCGACCAGCATAAAGACGGCAAAAGTTACTCTGTCCTCGTCAGAGCATCGCATAGCAGCAAAAATCTTTTCAAGGTGCTCAATCCATAGTTGTGCTCCCTCTGGATCAAAGCCTCCTTTGAATTGAGTAGGATTATTCCTCTGGAAGTCAGCTAATCCTTGGTTTTGCCTAGTAGAAGTTTGAGGTAACTCTTGGCGTTCTATTACCTCCACAATTCTGGTAAGAAGATCTTCCATCACATGATCGTTATTTCGGCGTGCCATTAGGAATTTTGCTGAAAGAATTTCAACAAAAAGATTCAGGATATATGTTATGTGGAGTATTCTACATAAGAGTTTTAGTCTTAGGAGGGTTATGGACTGTTCAATATTTCTATCAGAGTACGTGGAAACCTAATGGTCCACTCCACAAGCTTAATGAATCGACTATGCTCTGATACCACCTTTGTAACACCCTCGGTTAGATAAGACAAATCCTTCTATAGGTTCATCCTATTTAACTGAGAGTGTTAACAGTTTTTAGAAAAAGTAAATTTTTTTTATTTTTATTTTTTTTGGTAGATCAGTGGAAGCAATATTATATAGATCACATAGTCATTCACAAACCGTAAGTAATTGTACTTTTAACAGAATGGGGCACGCAGGCACCCTTTTAATATTATACAGTCATCCGTCAATATTCAGCTACTTATATTCTATTTAAGGAGCGCTCTCATTTGGTTCAGCATATTGCTGTTCTTCATACTCAGGTTCTTGATTTCCTAATTCCTCTGAAAATTGTCAACGGTAAGGGTGAGTATAACCCAAGACCCTGATTGGTTAATCCGGTGCGGACATAATCCAGTTAACATACAATATCACATAAATCATACATTTAGCATATTCATATTTATAACAATCAAGCATGTTGTCATCACATAAATCGTACATTTAGCTTATTCACAATTATAACAATCAAGCATATTGTCATGAAATGCATGAGTCAAATTTATTATGATTTATCTTTGATTAAGTCTCATGATGCATGTGGGCCCAATAAATCGTTTCATCTTCTTCTCATTCTTTGGAATATCACCATTCCAATCATCTAGAGCGATCAGGGTCCGCCCAAGTTCCATATGGTACAAATGAACTCATTGGTTCTCATCATTGATTTAAATATTTTTGGAACTTGGATCCCTACGATCATAGTTACACTCCGTCATTTAGTCAAAGTACACTAGAATTGCATCGTCTCACCCGGCTATCAGGCGCGACTCTGATGCCATTGGGTTGCCGTTCCGGTTGTACTCCGAAGATTCTTCATGGAGATCGAACGTGAGTGTCCTCCACTGTACCAAGTGTATGCTCTAGAGGTTTTTCTTCTTCAAAAATATTTTCATGATGCGAAATGCATTTATTTTATCAATTGATTCCTTGGGTATCTTATGTATTTCCAGTCTCATCATATCATTCCCAAGTTCTTTGAATTCCATCAATTATTTAAACATTGTAAGATATTCGTTTATTATTTTAGAAATATATCTATTATATCTTGGTTAAAAATTATATTTTCCATAAAGAGTAAAATAATATATTCTTTATGTAATTAAGATGTTAACAATGTAAAACTATTAATAATAATAACAATATTAAGGTTGATAATAAATAATAATAATAATAGAATAAAAATGATAATTATAACTTCCCCATAACTTAAAAAGTAGTAAAGATTAGTTTCCAATTGAAAATTCAAGCGAAAAACACTAAAAATCGAGTTTTCCGAGTGAAACAGGGGCAAATCCGAGTGAAATATGTATGTTTCCGAGTGGAACCATACTGAGCAGGGTTCTCCAAACGATCTAGCTAAAAATCCGAGTGAAATGACACTGGAAAACTGTTTTCCGACTGAAATAAGTTTGGGTCCGAGTGAAAATGAACTGGAATGCTGTTTTCCGACTGGAACAGCTTGAATCCGAGTGAAATAAAGCTGAGCAGAGTTTTCTAAATGAATTTAATATATTTTCCGAGTGAAACAGAAACTAAAAATGATTTTCTTAATTAAATAACTTAAATTCTGAGTGAAATAAATTTCTGAGTGAATTAAAACATGAATCTGTGTGAAGTCAGTAGGAAAATGGTTCCCTGGGTAGCATTGTTTGCAAATCCGAGTGAAAATGAGCCTCTAAATAAAATAAAATATAATTCCGAGTGGTATTCTGTCAAAAAGGAGTTTTCTGTGTGAAATTAATATATGTTCCGAGTGGAATCAGCATGAAAAAGGTTCATGAGTAAAAATTAGATAAGTTCCGAGTGAAAAATCATTCTGCTGACTAGAGTACCTTCGAGTAAAGTAAATCCGAGTGAAATAATCCTGATTCCGAGTGGAATCAGGTTGATACAAGTTTTCTGAGTGAAATATATCATGGTGGGGTTTTTTCTGAATTATTTAAACTACGATTCTGAGTGAAAATATCTGTTTTCCAAGTGCAATAAAAATGTTTACCGAGTGAAGGATTGTTCTATCAGAATGGAATACATTTAGTTAAGGTGGAATCCGATTGTATTCAAGCAAAACCGAGTGGATATATAGATATAAAACCAGTCGGATTATTTGAAACAGAGCTGGTTATTATTAATTTCATCTTCCATTCATAATTCATTACTGGAAAATCACATAGGTACCCAAGATTCTTAGTGTTTTCAGTCCAATACAGTTCATATCTCTTTGCCATTCATTACTGATAATATGCACTTGGTAACAAATACATATATATACAAATAATAACAATTTAAGCATTTAATTCACACAAACTGAATCTGTCCTGGAAAGGTGAGGAACAAGTTCCTTAACTCTTTCCTTCACTCGGTTTTCCCACAGAGCACCCAAGAATATACCCCCTTACCTTTATGAAGCTACTGGAAGAGAAGAAAAGGCTCCCTTTCACTGTCCTGCACGAGTTCCGAGTGAAACAGAAGGGAAAGGAGAGAGAAAGAAGCTTGCTGGGAAGAAGAGTGATGAAGGGTGTTTGTGTCGTATGTGGGTGTGAGTTCTGAGAACCTTGAGCTGGTTTAAATAGGGAGAGAGTGAGTGGAATGGGGGACAGCTTTTCTGAGTGGCTGTTAGTGGAGTGATAATGGAGGGTCAGTGGGAATTAATTAAGTAGATAGGCTGAGTCAGTGTCCATTTCTGGTCGTCCACTATCTATAATGCGCATTATTGAATTAAATAATCATTAAAAGACAAAATTGAAGTCAATACGCACTACTGACAGTGAATACCGAGTGAAAATTCCACTCGGTTAACCACTATGCCGACTGGAATTCTCACTTCCGAGTCAATAAATGCAAGGCTCGCTTGAGCGTGGCTTGCTCGCTTGAGCGAAGCTTCAATTCTTCACTCGGAATTCCTTTGAAACCGACTCAGGCACTCGGTTTCTCACTCGATAATACCTTTCCAGACTGAGTCCTCTCTTCCTCAGAATCTTCACTCGGAAATCTGAGTCTTCCTTCACTTAATTCACTCGGTTTAGGCCATCTTCTTCAATTATATATCCAATTAAGGTTTATTTCAACCATTAGCTCTCGAAACAAGGCATACACGTACGAGTCTCACTCGGTTTTGGTCCAGTAGAGTATATCTCACTCGGAATTAGCTCCCTCTTCTATTTTCCACTCGGTTTCCTAAGCAAATACATACGAAACCATTCGGAATCCTTCCCAATTGATTCCACAACACACTCCAGTCGGAAGGAAGCATCAAATCAACATAAACATGAGTATTTAAGCATTCTTTCACTCGGAATGCCTCAATCAGAGTAATTTCCTTCAGAAAAGGAAGTATTTGACTCGGAACCGAGCATTTCTAGGGTGTTTTGACTCGGATTTTCACTCAGGAGTGGTTCTTTTGAACACACTTCACTCAGAATTGCCTCTCAGGTCAGGACTCCACTCGGTGGTAGCCTTCTCAGTCATGTTTTACTCGGAAAACATGATACTGACTCGGAATTCTCTCCTTCACTCGGAATTTCTAATCATTCACTCGGAATCCTTCTCTGTCACTCGGAACAGAGCCCTTTTCACTCGGTTTTGCATAATTTCACTAATGGTCCATATAAATTCTATTATTATGTGCAAAAATGACATTTTTGAGATACTATAGACCATTAACAGGGTATATATTGGCTTATTCTTACTCACAACCTTTCATAATTCAAATTTTACAAGAGTAAAACTATTCTTAAAAGAACAGGGATGTTACAGATGCAATTGTCAATCAATGCATTTTTCACATTATGCATCCTAAGTGTCACTCTATATCCAACCACACACCAGCATTACTTAGTGGATTTCAACATCCTTATCATTCTTAATCATCACACATCATACGATTTCATTCATATCAATTGTTAGTGGCAATCATGGTTATAACATCCTTAATTTTTAAATTAATTTTTAATAAATCAAGTAAATTTTTCACAAATAATTTAAATTTCCAAACAAAGATCGGGTTCAACCATTAAAATATCGACTTTGCATCAATCCGACCGACCCATTGGAGTGCAATTTAAATATAAATAGATTTCTCATAAATAATTTCATAATTAAAACGAAACCTGTATTAATAATATCATTGTCACTTTACAAAAGCCGACCGGTCATTTCATAATACAAAAATATATCACTCGGTAATCAGTATATCACTCGGTAAACGTAAGAGCCGGCCAAGGCTTCTACTCAATTTACTATGTACACTATGTATTGTGCATACTAATACATAATGCTTCAATCGGTCGAGTGACTTCAAGTGCCATCACTGTGTCCTCTATCCACTGCAAAAATAATGAGTAAGGGGTGAGCATAAACATATCAAATAATAGTTATTGAATTGGATTGAAGGTCCAATCCATAACTACGCACAAACCGAGTCATATAACACAATATGAACAACATTTTCTATCAATAATCAGGGCATACACACAAAATTAGTGCATACACATGCTCAAGCAATTGGATCCATTAAGACTGTTAGTTTTGTGTTGCAACATTGGCTCCCCGAGTCATAATTCAGCACTCGGCTGATTCGGCCGTTTTACAGGTACCAAACCGCTCTACGCCCATAATGTAACACCGAGTACCACTCCCAGAGTGATAGCGGCCCTCTACTCAGTGTTACGAGCCAAACCCCGAGCCCTGCTCAAGAGGTTGCCTTGAGTCCCACCCAAGGTCTTTTGTGAAAGTCATAACATACCTTACACTCATACATTTCACGCATATACTCATCATGAATCTCATATCACCGTCGGTATTAATATCGGAAATGTGAATGGTGTATATATATATATATATATATATATATATATATATAAACATAAAGCATCATACAAGCGGGGTATCAAAGCACATAACACACATATACAACATAATAGTACCACCCCACATCCATTCATAAACTATCTATTTGAAATGGAATGCTCCCCCTACCTGGAATAAAGAGTTTCTGCAGCTCCTAAAGTTATATTCCAATTCACAGCTTGTAAATTCCGACTGGAATTACAGTTTCAGAAACTTCAAACGTTCACGTGAAAGAGAAGAAAAGAAGATTTACTTGTTCTTTGTAAATAGCTTTTTAGCAAGAGTTTGAAGAGAAAGATTATGGATGATGTTTTTCACTTTTCAAAAGTCTTTAATTGATCTAACAGTAGTTGATATTTATATTGTCCATGCAAAAGAGACGTGAACAATAAAAAGATCTCTGCTGTACTTTTCTGCAGATGATGAATAAGGAGTGAGCATTTAATGAAAAAGGACAGCACATTAGAGAGGGTCCCATACTTAGAAAAATATCAGAAAAAGACTTTACTAGAAGGTAGAAGAATAGATTGACATGGAAAGCATCAAACCTGATTCTCGCTTGAGCGGATCACTCTCGCTCGAGCGAGAACTGCCCAGTAACCATTTTCCATGCTTTCGCTCGAGCGAGGCTCCCTCCTAATAGCCATTCGCTCGGGCGAGAAATGTCCAGTAACGAATTCCACTGGCATTCGCTTGAGCGAGGCACCTACTCGTTTAGGCGAAATCTGACCAGAGGTTGTCCTTCAATTCTGCACTCGCCCGCTCGGCTAGGCCTCCTAGCACTCGGGTTTTCATTCGGCAGTTCAATCAAAACCGACTCATCTTGCTCGGTTATACCTCTTTCCGAGTCAGAGTTTTACTCTCTCGTCACTCGGAAATCTTCCACACGAAGTTCACTCAGAATTTGAGAACAATCCTTCTTTCGGAAATCTTTTTCATTCGGAATAATCTCACTCGGTATCATTCCACTCGAAAATGTCATGCTCGAAAACATTTCACTTGAAAAGTTTCAATTCAGAGATACTCCACCCGGAACCGTTTCACTCGGATTTCCTTATTCGAAAGTGTCTCGTTCGGACACTATTTTCTTAACTTAGAAATAATTTGCTTAATGATGTTTCACTTGGAAACATCTTAATTCCATTCAGAGATAGGTTCCTCGGTCTTACTTCACTCGGTATCGCACCATATTCACTCGGAATATCATATTTCAAACAGCATTCACTCGGAATTTCATTCAGAATTTCTTCATTAATGCTTCATAAATGAATTTGCTAAATATTACAAAATTTGGGATGTTACAATGGTTCATCAATTTCCTCTACACACATATCATGGGTGTTCATACATTATACTCAATCCAATCACAATCATGGCATCAAAGCAAACAATCACAAGCCATACTTCAAACATCATTATTCCAAAAATTTACCATATAACACAATTTACTCCAAATGCATTTCAATCACATAGACATCAAGATATTCATCCAAGTCATATTATGGAAACACATCCATATATACACATCTATAATGGATGAAATTATGCATTTAGAAATGTTACCCCCTCCTACCTCAAGAGAAGTAGTAGTCAACGCGGTCCAAAGGTCCCGCTTCATCGATGGGGTCGTTTTCTACATTACACAACATACCACATATAATTATTTTTTATCTCAACCACCAAGATTTAAATACTTTTGGTTAACTATGTGGCGCCCCTCAGTCTAATATAAGTAATTATAGTAGATATGACATAATAATTATAAGGATAAATTTTTCACGTTTTAAAGTTCATCACCTTGCCTAAGAGACACCACGAATAAAAGAAAGTCATTTAACATCGCTCCTTATGTGACATCCTAGCGTTGTTGAGGGCGGGGAGTGATCGCCGGTGCATGGGCACGGACAAGGAGCGATTCCTGGCAGGCTTCTAGCGGGGAATGTGACATCCCGGGCATTGTTGAGGGCGGGGAGTGATCGTCGGTGCATAGGCACAGACAAGGAGCGGCTCCTGGTAGGCTTCAAGTGGGAGGGACACATAAACGAACCGAATACATACCAGAATGAGAGGGATCTAAAGACTGTATAGGTATGAGACTATACAGTCAAGGATAGCTTAAAGGAATAAAATCGTACTACCTATACCAATAAATGCATTAGCCTTTTCAGTGGCTCATTACTTAAGGACTCCAAAGTTAAGCGTGCTTAACTTGGAGTAATTCTGGGATGGGTGACCTCCTGGGAAGTTTCCGGAAAGTGTGTGTGTGAGGACAAAAACACACTGAAAGGTCTCGTGTTGGTAGTGATTTGCCTTAAAAATTAAAGAATACCATCACCATATTTTTTAATTAATTATTATCACTCTGCTAATTTTAAAATCCAATATCCTTTTAACAGTTTGTTTAGAATGAGAGGAAAGGAAAATGAGAGATAGGAAATAAGAGGGAAAGTTAAGTTTTCCTTTGTTTGGAAGGAGAAAGAGAAAGGAAAAAGAAAAAGTAAGTGTGGCCCAATGAAAGTTAATTCTTTCTTCATATGGAAGGAAATGAAAAAAAATTGAGTGAGATTTATATTTAATAAACATAAATAATTTTATAAATGTTATTAAAAAATATAAAATAAATTGAACTAATTTTTATATATTAAAACTGATTATAATAAAAAAATACATAAAATTTAATTTATTTATCAAAAACTATTTTATTTTCATTCACTTTCTTTTAATCTATCTAAACAAGAAAAGATTCTTTTTTTCCATAGCTTTCTTTTCTATTTCTCTTCATCCAAACAACATATTTTTCTTTTTTATTTCCTCTATGTTTTTTCCTTCCAATTTCTTTCATTCTCATTTTATTTTGAGCACCCAAACGAACCATAAGTTTCCTTCACCTTAAAAAGTATTAGCAGATTTTAAATCTTTTAACTAATAAAGTGAAAATGAGTGAAAACAAACATAATTTGTGAATAAGATATATATACATATATATATATATATATATGGTAAAAAGAGATAGTTACAACTTATCATCAGCTTGTAATGTGGAAAGGTTAATATATATTCACTCCTTTTGGTTATTTTTACAAGAACCCATTTTTAAATATTTTTTCTTTTCATAATATTATTTTTAATTCAAAATATGAATCCCCTGTTTTTTTTAACACATACTTGATATCTATAAAATTTACAAAATTCATTTTTTTCTTCATAAATATAAAAGGGTAAGTTAAGGAATACTCCCTTCGAACCTAATTATAAACTAATTTTGATAGTTTTCTTTGTCTTAGTTATAAACAAAAGTATGGTTTTTCAATCTCATTAAATGCTTATACACCAAATACGTCATTCTTGAATATATTTCCAAGGTAACTAAATGTTTTTTGTAATAAATAAAATCAATGACTGTTTAGACAAATATATAACTTTAGACAAAAAAAAAACAAATCTTGATAATGTTTTTAAGTTAATAGACATTTGAGTTTGGTCGTGGTTACATGCAAGAAAACCAACTTTTTTGTACTCTATGTATTGTAGATTAGAGGATCTATTTACTTGCATTATTTCCTCTTGTTAGGTGTGTGCGCATGTTATTGCCAGTTGGCATAGAGTGTCATGTTCAGGTTTATGACTATGTGTGATGTAATGTAAGTATATCTTGTATTGATTTCATTTTGTGTTTATATATATATTGAGGGTATTTAGTAAGAACGGAATAATATGGTGAGAAATATGAATAATTAATCATGAACCTTTAGATCAGATGAAAATATATGATTAGTTTAAATTTTAAAAAATAATAGCATGTGCTTCTTTCTATTCTAACTAAAAAAATTATATCTTATCTTCTAAAAAATTGAAAAGTTGTTACGTTATTATCTCTAATTCATTTTTTAATTTGATGCTTTTTTAATTTAATAATATCTTTTATCTAATTTAATATCTTCCATATATAAAATTAAATCGTACACAATAAAAAATAAAAGCACACGACACTTGCTACATAAAAATTTGACTTTTTAAAATTTGATTATTTTTAGACCACCATAGTTATAAAAATTTTGTCGTCTTCTCCCATGACTGATAAGAGTAAAAAATCCACGTAGAATGATAATAATTTATAAAATTAATATATATATATATATATATAAGATATATGCGATAAGAAGGAAAAAGTATTAAAAATAATTAGAGTTTTATTTTGATAAAAATTATTTAATATAACTATATGGTGTAATGTAAATTGTAAACCTTAGTAAAGTGTAGAAACAATTATCTGATTTTCAAAACTGAAAAATGTTTTAGATTTTTCTAAACTTTATTTAATAATAGTAATAATATCCAAACCAAAGATGCAAAGGATATTATTATTATTGTAAAATATTTTAATTTTAATTTTGATATGAAATTTTATTTTGGAATATTTATTCAAAATTTTGGAATTTTTTTAACGTAAAATTTTACCCAAAATAATATTAGACAATATTTAAATAATTAATTTTTTAAAATTAAAAAAGTTATTAAAGATTAAATTAACAATTTTACCGTATTCTATTTTGATGTTTAACTCAATGGGTTAAATTCTATCAATGAGTGTTTGGTTTACTCTCATCTTTCATGAGAGAGATGATGAAATTTACATAACTATGATGGTCTCAAAAAAATGTCAAAAGTAATGATATTTTGTGTAGCTAGTCATATGCTCTTGTTTTTATTGTGCATCATTTAATTTTGTGTAGAGAAATATTAAATTAGATACAAGATATCATTAAATTAAAAAAGTATCAAATTAAAAAATGAATTAGAGATAATGACAAAACAAATTTTTAAATTTTTGTAGGAGATAAGATATAATTATTCAGTTAGAATAGAAAGTAGTACATGTTATTATTTTTTAATTTAAACTAATCACATATCCTTTGATATGATCTTAATGATTATGATTAATTGTTCTCATTTATCATTACACACACACACACACACACACATATATATATATATATATATATATATATATATATATAAAGAGAGAGAACGTATCTAGTGAGAGCAAAGTGGTATTGTGAGAATTAATAACAATTAATCATGACCATTCATATCAGATCAAATGACATGATTAATTTAAATTAAAAATTAAATGAGTATTAACTATTCTCATTTCTCATCATATCATGTTGTTCTCACTATATACGTCGCTTATATATATAATGCAAATAAGTGTTGATCCGGTCTCAATACCGGTATCCGATCTACAAGGTGTATTTCAGCATCTTTGACAGTCAAACAAAGTATGACCGGTGTCCTCGGTATACATCCGGACTGTAATTCCGTATCAGGCGCTCTCCCTATACCGGTTAGTCCGGATAACACCACACACACCGGATACTATACACGTCACCCCACAAAGGACAAAGGGCATTGCTACGGGGACCAATTAATAATTTCCTGTACTACGAGCCAAAATCTGCTCACGGGAATGGTCCACTTGTCCCCTAATTCTAGTCTATACACTCTACGCTCAATATAAAATAGCCACTTGACCCAATCATTCTGGTAAGTGCGTAATAAAATAATGCTAATGGGAGTTAGTGGTTCCCCACTAACGAGTCCTCGTAAAACGAGCCAATCAGGTATATAAACTCATTTCATTAATATAAAATAATCTTTGTACAACTTTTAATATAAAGTTTTTTATTGTCTTAAACAATACTTTTGGAAAACTTGACATATGTAAATATCTTGACAGATGTGAAATAATATTATGTAATATCTTGAGTTTTAAATATAAGTAATTCTTAATGAAATTTTTTAGTCCTTTAATATAAGTAAAATTATATATTTTTAATGTCATTAAATGTTTATTTACCAAATATATTTTCTTTGTATATATTTCTTTAAGTAATATACGCCACTAATTCTTTAAGTAATGATTAATAGTAAAGATATTTTAAAAAATTAAATTAAATATATAAAATATTGTTAATATATATGGAATTAGATATTTTGGTGCAGGTAGGAAGTGAAATTAGAATTTTGTTACAGGGAGAATGAGGGTGTATTAAAGAAGAAATGTGTAAGAGGAGAGAATGGTAAATTGAATGAAACCGAATTTATTAACATCTAGTTCCGTGCCTGTTTATTCTCCCTCCCGGACCCCAAAGGCACCCTTTCTCTCTCGAATCAATCGGACACAACAAACTTTATATACACTCACTCCCTCACTCTCACATTCCGTTATGTTCTGTTCCATTCCACCCTTATGTTTCTAAACCCTAACCAAACCCCTTATAGTAACCAACATTTCACAATTCACTATTCAAAAATCCCTCTCAATTCATTCATCAAACCATGCCTCGCCAACTTGATCTTCCTCCGCCGCCACCGCCACCGCCGCAGCCTAGCCCCATGGACCCCAAAATCTGGCGAGCATGCGCCGGCAACTCCGTCCAAATCCCCACCCTCAATTCTAGGGTTTACTACTTCCCCCAGGGACACTTCGAACAAGCCTCTTCCCCTCCTCGTTCCCTCTCCCCTCTCCTCCGTTCCAAACCCTTCCTTCTCTGTACCATCACCTCTGCTCAATTCCTCGCCGATCCTCACACCGACGAGGTTTTCGCTAAACTCATTCTCCACCCTCACTCTGATTACTCTGCTCCTGCTCCCGCCGTTGTTGCTGCTCCTAATGACGATGAAGATAAGATCGTTTCCTTCGCTAAGATTCTCACCGCTTCCGACGCCAACAACGGCGGCGGGTTCTCCGTTCCAAGATTCTGCGCTGATTCTATCTTACCGCCGCTTAACTTCCAGGCCGACCCGCCCGTCCAGAACCTCTCCATCACCGATGTTCACGGTGAGGTCTGGGCGTTCCGCCACATTTACCGCGGGACGCCGAGGCGGCATCTGCTCACTACCGGCTGGAGCAAGTTCGTCAACAAGAAGAAGCTCGTCGCCGGAGACTCCGTCGTGTTCATGAAGAACTCCAAAGGGAATATGTTCGTCGGGATTCGCCGTGCCACGAGGTTCGCTGGGAATGACGCTGGCGGCGGCAGCGGCAGCGATAGAGTCAGGTGGAGCTTGCTGATTGGTGGCCCGAGAAATAGGGTGGATGAGATTGGGGAAGAGGATGATGAGCAGGACGAGCAGAGAGATGTTTTCTCGAGGGACGGGAAGGGGAAGCTGTCGGTGAAAAGGGTTGCTAAGGCGGCCGAGATGGCGGCGCGGAACATGGCTTTTGAGGTTGTTTATTACCCGAAGGCGGGTTGGTCGGAATTCGTGGTAAAAGCTGAGACCGTGGATGAAGCAATGAGCGTCCCTTGGAGCCCTGGAACAAGGGTCAAAATGGCTATGGAGACTGATGATTCTTCTAGGATGACGTGGTATCAGGGGACAGTCGCTACGGTCTCTGTTCACGATAATGGCCTGTGGGTTGGTTCTCCTTGGCGTATGCTTCAGGTATAGCTCCATGTTTATTTTGTGTGCGTTATATTATTATATGAATTTTGAATAATTTATTATGAGTTTTGCATGCATGGATTAATTTTAGTTTTGATTTCTGGTGGGAAATTTTAGTGAGATTCGAATCAGATACTGTGTGGCGGTGGTGAAATAAAACTTCTGTATGACTTCTACGAGCAATTACACTGAGTCTTTCTTTCTTTGATTTTATGATAAAGGAAGGACTAGGATGTGTTTAAGCGGGGCTACAGAGTGTTTTCAATCTACCACCGAGAACAATCTGTATATAACTGTGCGTTTGCTTGGAAAATGTTTTGCTACGAGTAGCATGTATATTTCTTGGTCTGTTGTGGAGTCTTGATAATCTACTATTTTTGTGATGCTTTTGTTTCACATTAGCATAGTGTTTGAACTTAGAACTGTAGTTTATCAAACTGAACACTGTGCTGCAGAAATACCTGAACTCTGTTTGAAAGTTATATATGGAATTTCAGGTTTTATCTTGTAATGGATTTTGAATAAGAATGTTGCTATGGCTTATGGTTCTATATATTATCTACATAATGTTGCTTTCAAGATGGTGGTGTGTTCGAATGGAAAAATGTTTTTCACTTTTTCTGCTGATGAAATATGAGAATGGAAGGGTAGCACCTGTTTTTGGGCTTAAAACATTGTAGAAGGTTCAAGGTAGTCTATATTAGTATTGTGGCTAATATATTTTTAAACGCATGAAGAGATTAAACTGGGAGAATGCCATGATTGTCCTCCTTTTGAGGGTAACATGTAGCATTTCTACATTTTATTTGTTTTGTTGTCTTGTTGCTTCTGTGTTTTGTCTATTACACCCCTCGCATTTCTATGTTTTTGTATTGATGTTGTACTTTGCTGGGTTTAATTCACTATCAGGTGGGTTAGAACTGGAAGAAGTAATTTTAGGAGGATTAGCAAATTTTTTTATCAAACCAATAGATATTATACTAGTTTGTAGTTTTGTTCTGTTTGAATGGTATTGGTTTTTGACATAACATTTTTTAATATTTGTGACATTTCAAAAAATTCACAACCATGATTGTGCTCGTGCTGATGGAAATGGTGGTACATCAATTTCACAAATGAAGGAATTCTATTTTGGCATCAACTCTTGGTATTTATTTGCTCTGGTTCTACCAAATAATGTTTCCATTGCATTCTTTATCAGAAGATTGATTAATATATGTTTTCTTGTGTTACTATATGAGAATCTTGACATAATTCTTACTAGGATTCTCTCTCTTCATGCTTGTGTCTATCCGTGTTTGTACTTTTACTGAGGAAATTATTAGGGGATCTGTTGCTCCCCTTTAGCCTCTAGGTTTAAAGTCTTTGTATTATGTCGTCTGTGACAAAATATTCTTTTCATTGAAAGAAACTTCTGTCACACAAATTGTACTTCTAGCAGTTATCATCTATTATCCAATTACTGATATTTGGTCATTTATTATTTATGGTTTTAACATCATAGATCACTTGGGATGAACCTGAAGTGCTGCGGAATGAAAAGTGGGTCAGTCCTTGGCAGGTGGAAGTTGTTTCCAGCCCACCTGCACTACATTCAGCATACCCCGCCCAAAAAAAATTCAGAGCTTCTCTGGGTGATGAGGTGTTTGCTGCTGATGGGGAGGGAGACCCCTTTCCAATGACAGGATTCTCTACTTCAGGAATGGGGCAGCTGAATCCAAACCTGAATTTGTTGAGTTATGGTACTTTTCCTGCTGGCATGCAGGGAGCCAGGCATGATCTATTTTCTACATCAAGTTTTTCTAACTTTCCAAGCAATATGTCTCCTCTGTGTATGAGTGATTCCTTCAGGAACAACACAATGCCAAGGCTGAAATCTTTGACAAGAGAGCAAAATGTTGGCAGTCCTCAATCTGATGACATGTCGCTTGATAGTCGTGGTAGTATGCATTGCTGTGATATAAAATTAGTTGGGAATCATAACTACAACTCAAGAAAACCTGGGTTTATTCAGCTATTTGGTGCATTCATTCAAGCAGAACGAGCTGAGCAGCCTGTTGAAATTGGTTTGCATGGGACTGGTTGTGCAGGAGATGATGGCAGAAAGGCTTGTGATAAAACTGGAGGCAT
Organism: Clitoria ternatea; assembly: GCA_037962975.1. Taxonomy (NCBI): domain Eukaryota; kingdom Viridiplantae; phylum Streptophyta; class Magnoliopsida; order Fabales; family Fabaceae; genus Clitoria; species Clitoria ternatea. The sequence goes on from CM075670.1 coordinate 284,848,819, forward strand.
TGTAAACCGACTGGATGGTGGTTCTTTGACTTATACAGAATTGCTTGGGAGGCTTGATGATGGATGCAGAGCACAAACCCGTCCAGTTGAGTCATGCTACTTTTGAGAGTAGCTATGACTGTTGCCATGCATATAAGTAGCTGTACAGGTATGCCTATATCTGACTGAATTGAATTTCTTACTAGAAACAAAAATTTTAAAATCAGCTTTGACACTTTGTTGACAAATTCTGTTCTGAGAAAACGAATTGCGATAGCTCAAAGACATTTATCCCTCTGTTTAAAGAAAATCTTGTTTTTGTGTGTGATATTTTATGGCACCTCTATTTCTGGTGGATTTTGATCAATTTCGATTAAAGTTTTTGTCATAACTTGACCTTCGGCATATTCATGATATTGAACATGGACTCTTAAAGCATCCGCAACAGATTTACAGGAGCCAAAGTCATAATTTAGACTTTATTTGTAATACATAAAGTGGAAAGCCATAATGTGAATTTCGTCTTATTTAGAGTAAGACATCACATCATCTCTAACTTGGATGATAGGATGTTATTGCATCATGGCAGGCGACTGAGTGATCTAAATTCATGAATATTCTGAGCGGGTTTATTGTCTACCTGCTTGCCTATTACTGACTTGAAAAGGAGCTTTAAATCCATGTTGTAGAACTTGTAAATCAATATTGAGGTTAATGTATCTCTCAGCCAAAATTAATATATACCATAAGTTGAAGACAAACTGACTGGGGGGGACCAATAAAAGTAGGATTATCCTCTTGAAACTAGCATAAATGCAAGCATGACAATAAATGGATCCTTATTTTGATTATTTGGTACCATGTTGAGGAGGATAAAAAGTGCAGCTTCACATAGCATAGAAATTCAATGGCTAAAAGGGGGAATTTGTAAGTCTCGCCTATCGAGTGTCTTTATATTATTGAACAGGTTATATTTGGTTAGCTTGATCTGTTGGGTTATGTGACTGAATTTCATGTTTCGAGTAATTTATGGTTGCCTTTGATCCATGTAGGTAGGTGCTTCACGCAGGCAGGAAGCTGACCACCACCCTATTGACCTTCTTCTAGTATGTCGGTTTTCGTATGTTTGTCTCGTTGAAACTTGGAACCAACCAACTACATAATATTTGGTCCAATGTATGTTGTTGATATGTGTCAAATTTTTAATATCTCCAAATGCAACTTTCTATTCAGACAGTAAATTGCGTTTCTCAAGTTTTATCTTATTTTTCAGTTGGTTACGTGAAAGGGTCTTGCGTAGGTTAGAAAGTGGTTTCAAAAACAAATGCAAGCATATTCTTCCTCGAGGAATTTGCTTGTGATTTTCGCGCAACAACGCATCACCTAGAACTGTTTCCTGAAATGGGTTATCCCAATTCCCATTTTTATTAACGTGGCTTAATTAGAAAAATAGGGAAGAGTTTTCCCGTAAGAGCAAAATTTTTAAACCAGTGGGCTGCAAGATTCTGCAATTTTATTAATGTTCAAAAGATTTTAAAAAAGATTTGGGAAATGGGGTGGTCCAAAAATAATTGTATGTCGAGTGGAAAATATCATATCAATATTTCTATTTTACATTAGGTTGATTTCACATACCCAACATTTGAAATGGTATAAGAGAAAATGGTTAATAAAAGTTGTCTGTAATAAGTATCAAACTTCAAACTCATGGAATACAACATGATATAATAATCACTAAGACAACTAATTCTTTGATGCATATAAGGAATGCTATTAATATAATTTTTTACTATTTTTATGAATATAAATATATATTTACATAAAATAAAAAAAACTTGTATAGAATATATATATATATATATATATATATATATATATATATATATAGAACACATTAATATTATATATTAAAATGTATAATATATAATTTATAAATTAAATATATATTTATAATATTAAATATAAAATATATATTAAAAAATTTAATGTAAAATATATATTTTATATATAATATTATAAATATATATTCAATCTAATATATAATTTATATATTAAAATATAAAATATATATTTTCTATTAAAATACTTTAATATATATATATTTTAGATACATTAGCGTTGATTTATAAATTAACGTTAGTGTATATAAGTATATATATTAAAAATTTAATATAAAATATAAAATATATTTTATATTTAATATTATAAATATATATTTAATTTATAAACTGTATATTATATATTTTAATATACAATATTAATGTGTTATATATATATATTTATATAAATTTTTTATTTTATGTAAATATATATTTATATACATATACGTAAGAATAGAAAGAATTATACTTAATAGCATTCTTCATTTGCATCAAAGAAACAGTTGTTTCAGTAGTTGTCATTACATGTTGTGTTTCATGGGTTTCAGGTTTGATTCTTGGTGTAGGTAATTTTTATTTCTCAATGTTTTAAATCTATTTACTTAGGTTTTTTTCAATGAAGAAATATATTTAATATGTACTTTTGTCTTATATTTTATTAAATAAGTTTTTTCTTTAATGTTATTATGCTTTAATAAAATAAATAAATAATTAAAAATATAAGGGTCTAATTAAATAATTAAATAAGAAGCATTAAATATTTTCTTGAATTTCTAATTGAACATGTACTTAGAACCCAAAACAAAAATATAAAATGGACAGAAAAAGAAAACACAAGGAGTAATAATATTACAGGTTAATCTAATTAAATTCTTTATTTTAGTTTGAGTTTATCTGAAGGACAATCTTACAAAAATAAAAAAATACATATTAATAATTCAATTTACGTAGGAAATCATTGTTTCAATGTTACTTTTAAATACTATTAGTATTTGAATATAAATAACTAAAAAAGTTTAATTCATTGAACTAAAATATTAGCAAATCCAACAAAATATAGCTAATTTAATAAAGTATTCTTATAATGTCATTATTTAATAACACCTCCACCCCTTGATATAAAATATTTTTGAAAAAATTTCCCCCCTTTTTAAATTATCATATCATTATTTTTTTAAAATATCTTTATTAATGTATAATTTTTCTTAGAATTAAAATACTAATAAAAGAGATATCATTTAGTGAATAAATGCAGAAAGTAGAATAATGAGTCTTACTAACTTTGAGGGTAATTTTTTTAAAAAATTTCAAACAAATTAACCAACTTTTTTAATACACGTGAATGCGGTAAAAGAGTCTTATAGTATACAATAAAGAAAGAATAAATTTTGTTAACAAGTTGCAATGAAAGGCCCACTATCATAAAAAAAGTATATATATTATGTATCTCATATCTATCGTTCCCTTGAGTTTTATTTTGTCTCAATTATTGTAATTTTAAAGTTCAAGGTATAATTAATTTATTAGTTTATTTTTTTTCAATTGTGTCTTTCGATTATTAATGTACTACATTCGTCCTTAAATATAACATCATTTTTTAAAAAATTATCCCTTAATATAAAACCTTCTTTCAAATTTTCATGTCATTAATTTTTTTTTACCAAAATACTCCTATTGATATATAACTTTTATTGAAGATATAATAATAAATGACATACATCAATTTGTGACGTCCCGCCTAAATTCCCAGAATCAATCCCAATGTTTATAGAAATTAGAGAAAATTTTCATGATTATGACAACCCCGACGGACTAACCATAAGAACTTAAGTAACACGCGACTTAACAATACACACACAACAAGAGACATAACTAAGTCCTGACATAGTCACGAATGGACCAACCTAACTATAGGTCCTTAACAGGGTATCATTCCTTTCCCATATATGATCATATGAGTAAGGACTCAAGGAATACCCATGACACAATGTAAAAATTCATAATCATCAAGTTTAAACAGTTCTTGGACATAGAGAGAATTAATTTCTCAACATCATATCATGGCAAGATTTAAACCAAACCTTTAGTGAGGTGTCAACTACTTATCCACTATCAGTCAGACAAACATATTTCAGATATCATCATACATACCAACACACACACACACACACACACACACACACACACACACACATATATATATATATATATATATATATATACATGTATCAAAACTTAACATTTGGCATCACATAAATGTGTTCACCAAATTAAGCCAATTAAAAGGCTATAACATAACTTTAAATACCAAAAATACCATGAAGATTATTCATTCATCTTAAACAACCCAACAAAAAGATTAATTACAACTCATTCATTTTGGCATTGTAATTCCACAGCTCCGAGCTCACCAAGCACCATTATCACCTTAAAAACTTACTAAAATAAAAATTGAGGGGTGAGTACCACTCTAAGCAGTAAACAATGATCTTACACATAAAGAAAATTTACCCATCAAGTTATATATATTTCAAGATATCAAAATCATACTACAATGGCATAGAAATCATCAGAACCATAAGTCAATCATCGATTCAATTCCATACAACACCAAATATATATACTAATAATCAAATCATCATTTTAATATCAAACATCACTATAATACCTCCAGACTTCCATCAACTAATTGTACGTCAATACTCTAATACTCTTAAATGTAGTATCTGAATGCCATGGACTTTAAAAACCGCATTCTTTTCAAATGTATAAAAACATGCAATGTGGATCTGACTTCACAACAAGGTAAGTCATGGTGCCAAAGGATAATCCACACAACAAATCGTAGTGCTATAAAGTGATGGGAATCCACGTAACCATATAACAAATCATAGTGTTATAATTGACGGCCTCATGAGAACTGCACAACAAATTGTAGTGCTATAATCGACAATCTCAAATAGAAAATCATAGTGTTGAGTAAATCGTAGTGCTTTATCGATGAATATGATGTCATGATAATGCAAAATGTCTAGATGCGAATCATAGCCTAGCTCCAGTAACCTCAATGTAATTCCAAATCATTAAACATCATTGTATTATTTATCAATTCAAACAACTGGAGCCATTAATACCACAACCAACATAATCAATCAACATATTCATAATACCATACAGGTCATTCCAATAACATGTCAGTTAGGCAGCTAATGGCATTCACACCATCAATAATGTATATTATTATCAAGAATCAACAATAAATACTAGTACATCAGGTTTCAATAAACATATAGCATCACCACGGGACGTAACCAACAACATTCCAATTATCACAATATCATCAATGCCCTTATGGGCCATTCTTAACAATACATAATGAACAATACATATATTCAATGAGACTTAACCAATTAAATTCATATACTACTATTATCAATATTTTACCAAGCAATAGGCTTCCATTCATAAACCATACTTCATAACATAATTAAAAACTATATATAGCAAAATAATCAATATTTTTCTAAGCGTTGATATTCAATATCAACTTTTTAATTTTAAAACTCGCCCCAGAATTAAAATCACTACTCGCTACTTAAGTGATAAATCTCTCTGTACGTTAACACATACCTTAGGATATTATCTTGACTGAGACTCAGTTGTGAAATGATATGGATTTTATGATATTTGATGAGTAAATGAAATACTGATTATCTAGCTTATGAATTACAAAATTGGTGAATAGATGACATGGAATTATATTATAATTGAGTGATGTAAAAGTGGTTGAGTAGGTAATTAAGTAAGTTGTTGGTTATGTTATGCTTTTCCCTATGTATTGTTGATTATTTTCATTGATTTGTATTGTCACTCACTCACCCTAACTGTTGTTGTTAGTGATTGAAGACAGGGACATTTTAGACTCACAGAGACCAGTGTCAGATGAGCTGGGAGCAATGCCAAGGAGATTTGATCATTGTTGTATATGTGTAAATATGTGTATATGTAATGATTTGAGCATTTAACATTTTGATGATGGTTAATATGAATATATACAAGTATGATGTGTTATGATGTGTGTTACCACATGGTTAATGAGAATGAATGTTTGAGAACTTGATTGTGGTGTTGAGGACATGTGTGACGTCCCGTATAATTTTCTGAATAAATTTTTCACGTTTTAAAAAAATCATTTTTGAAATTTGTAATAAGTCATGTAAAAGTTGATAAACGCGGATTATTATCATACATACTAGTCGTGGATAATCATAGTCATGAAATATTTATATATAGCGGAAACGATTTAGAAAAATACAGTACATGAAACATTATATTATTACAACCCATCAAAATAAAATAAAGTCAAATTCCAAGCAATAAATCACGTAAACTCCATTCATGGCATCACTCTTCATTCTGTGTAGCATTCATTGTAAAAATTAATGTAAGAGTTAGACAGAATATAGAATAAATATAAAATAAATAAAATTGCACAAACACAATCAACAAACCATAATGATATGATGAATATGCCAAACAAGTTCATTTATATTTAATAAGTCTTTAATTTAGTCCAATGATGTCATGCTGGATCCATTTGGTTTGGTGAGAATACTGCAGTAAAAAGTCTCATAGAGACTCTAGTAGGAATTAGCATAACCATGAATCCCTACACTTTCATGGCTCCTGCGAAATTAAGTGCACAAGTAGGAATTAGCATAACCATGAATCCCTACACTTTCATGGCTCCTGCAGAAATAAGTATACCAGTAGGAATTTGCACAACCATGGATCCCTACACTTCCATGGTTCTTGTGAAAATAGGGCTTAAACTCATCATAGAGTAACCCCCACCAGGGTAGGCAATCATGGAACCCCTAAATTCCATGGTGCGTCCAAATGCTTATGATGCATGAATGCCTTTAATTCTCTTTATCATTTAACATACCATGATATATCAATTTTCAAAACCACTTGGAAAACCACAAGTCCTCAAAGGACACATCACATATAATAAATTTCAGAATCATGGATTTACTGTTTCAACCACATATATCAATAACCGCAAGGCATTCATGTATATATATTAATTTAGTCATTCATAATTATTCACCACCAAAATACACAAACTGAATGATGCTCATTGGACACTCATCAACATTCATAATACTTCATAATCACTCAAGAATTCAATAATAATTTGTTACCCATAGGGAAAATATCATTTTTTTCCATAATAACCATTATAAGCAAATTTCAGCATTTCTAACAGCGACATACGTTAGTAAAACAGTCATAACATGAGAAAATCAAATCCTTTTCATGTGATTCCACTTTCTATAGCTCAATAATATAAATATCTACAACTTTAATGAAGACCATAAATTCAAATTCTAAACAGAAACATCACTTATTCACTAAATACAAAACTGCCTCAAAGAGGATTTTTAAAACATACATAGGTTAGTATTTTCAACGTTTCTGGAGCTACAAAAATAATTTTGGCATGAAACCAGTTCTAAATTATTCTTAACACAAATATCTACAACTTTCATGAAGGCACCAACCATTAATTCTCACCACAAAATTCTCAGTTTTAAAAATAAGATTCGGATTTCATAGTTAACAGATTTTCATCATGAACACACTTCTGTATTTTGAGCATATCTAGAGCTACAAGCATCTTTTTAACTCAAAACCACTTTATATAGATTCTTAACATAAATATCTATAACTTTCATGAAGAGATCAAAGTCTAAAAACGTATGTATAATTCCCAGAATATTCATATATGTACAAAACACAAGATAAGTATTTCAATCGGACATGCTGTAGTATTTTGATCATAACTCATGCTATACATATCCAATTCAGTCGGTTCAGGTCTCAAAATTCACATAACAAGAATATCTACAACTTTGATGAAGACACTGATCACTAATTCTCACCACAAAATTCCCAGTTTTAAAAATAAAATATGTATCTCAAGTTAACAGATTTACAGCTTGAACATACTTCAGTATTTTAGGCATAACTCGAGCTACAAAAATCATTTTGACTTGAAACCACCTTTTACAGATCCATAACACAAATATCTATAACTTTCGTGCAGACATCAAAGGCTGATTATGCTTGTAAAATTCCCAGAATAGCAATATATACCCAGAACATAGAACAAATATTTCACTCGTACATGCTATAGTATTTTGGCTATAACTTTTGCTATACATATTCAAATTAATTGATTCAGGTCTCAAAATTCAGATAACAAAAAGATCTACAACTTTTATGAAGAAGTCAGAATCAAATTCACACGTTTTCAATCTCACAACTGAGCAACAAGATATGAAATTAAAACTGGAATCCTAGAACAGCATACAATTCTATCCATTTCATAGTTATTCACAACCCTGTCCCCTCTTACTTGGATTGTTGATCTTTGGCTGACTGAAAAGAAGTCCCCTTGCTGTCCTAGTTTTAGCTCGAAGAAGTTGAGAGAGGTAGCTTGTTTACTCTAAGAGTTTCTGACTTTTACTGGGTTAGTGTTAGTTTAATAAGGTAAAGGCAAGTGGGGGACAACTTTCTTGTGAGTGGGTTTCTAGTGGGCTGTTAGTGGGTTGATAATGGAGATCTAGATAAGAAAGTAAGTTATATGTCTTCCACTTCTGGTCGTCCACCCACTAGGGTGAGTAATTGGATCAGATATATTAAAAATATGCATAAAGGGACAAAATTGAAGTCAAAACGTTAATTCTGTCAGTGAATACCGAGTGAAATTCACTCGGTCATCCTCTAAGTTGACTGGAATTCTACCCAGTCAGTATATATACCGACCAGAAATTGCCAGTACCGTGAAGAGAGGGAAATCCGAGTCCTCTCGCTCAAGCGGAATCCTCTCTCGCTTGAGCGAGTGCCACACATTACACTGGCAGAGGAGTTTCGCTCAAGCGAAAACCGACTCGCTTGAGCGAATGTGAGTTTCGCTCAAGCGAATACTGACTCACTTGAGTGAGACACACAAGCCTCACTTAAGCGAAATCCGACCATAGGTCGTCATTCCCCAAAACCGACCCTTCATCCACTCGGTTTCACTCAACAAATCAATCCAAACCGACTCCTCTTACTCGGTTTTTACTCGACACAATTTATTCCCAACCGAGTCATCCTTCTGTGTTTTTCACTCGGCAATATATTCCAAAACCGAGTCAACTCTCAATCTGTCTACTTGGCATCATCACTCAAGTCCGAGTCCTCTATCACTCAGACTTTTGCTCGGTAATTTGTTCCGAATCTGAGCCTTCACTCACTCGAGTTCTACTCGGTAAAACCTTCCAGAAATCGACTCCCACCTAATTGGACATTCACTCGGAACTGTGTCTTCTTGAAACACTCGGTCAGATCTTCCTTCCCTTGAAGTGACTCAATCAGAGTTGCCCCACTCGGATTCACTCAGAAAGCACCTCACTCGGATATATATATCCGTCTGAAAACGTTCTCAGTCGGCCACTTCTCTTTTCCGAATGGATCCACTCAGAATTTTTCCACTCGGTTATATTACAATTGAGAGGTCATTCGGAGTTAACCTTTCTCTGTTCCAGAGTCACTCACCTGAAGTGACTCACTCGGTATATACTTCAGTCGGCGTCAGGGAAGTTTAACTCGGAGATAGACCACTCGGATATTTATTACTCAGAAATGAGTTTTTCCTTCAATTGGACGTACTTCACTCGGAATGCTGTAATCGGAGAAGTTTCATTCGGAAAAGGAAGCACTTCACAAGGTTTGACTCGGAAACGAGTCACTTGGAGGCGTTTGACTCGAAATCGAGTCATTCAAGGGTGTTTGTCTCGGAATTTTCACCCAGAAATGGTTCTCTCGAACACACTTCACTCCAAGGCCATGACTCCACTCGGTAGTGTCCCTCTCGGTCATGTTTTACTTGGAAAACATGACACTCACTTGGAATTCCAACCTTCAATCGGAATTTCTCTTGGTCACTCGGAATTTTATCATTCACTCGGAACAGATCCCTTTCTTCACTCGGATTGTCTCATCTAAGACATATTTCGCTCAGAAAATGGACAATATCACTAATGGTCCATATAAAATCAATGATTATACACAAAAATGAAATTTTTGGGATATTACAGACCATCCACAGGGTATTTATTCACTGATTATCACTTACAGACCTTCCATACTTCATAATTTATAAAATAGGACTATTATTAAAAACAGGATGTTACAACATGGTCCATGGTCATAGTTCTATATATGTGTGTGTGTGTATAATGGTATGATGTGATTAATGATGAATATGCCAATTGATGTCTAGAAATTGTAATATGACATTGAGTTATTTTGATTGATAATATATGATTATGGGCAGGTTATGGTGACAATATGTATGGGCATATATGTATGCATGTTGTGGAGAAATGGTATTGATCACTTATATGTGATTGTTTATGATGTGATTAGGAAAGTGGATGATAATGGATGTGAGCATTAATGTAGAATTGAGTGGTGGTGCTTACGAATTGCATGGTGTGCTTGTGTAAAGCTAAGATAGTCTTGAATGGTAGAGATCTTGTAACATCTCGTGTTTTTATATTTAAAGGAATAAATAAATGTGTGGATGAGTTAAAATTATAATAATTTAGGAATATGTGGCATTTTGTGTGATTTAAGAATGAATTTAATAGGGATTTATGATTTTTGCCTGACGCGTAACGTCATGATGAAATTTTAAAGCTAACGTGTAGTACCAGGGTAATGTGTACCGTCAGTGTCGCGGGCATAATTAAAACATTTTAGTGCCAGAAACTGAAAACATATGCAAAAACACCTTTCTCTCCCTTCTCTTTCTTCCCTTTAAGCTTTGGACTTAATCTAAGTCATTTTTTGGTGGGATCTTGGAAATTAACCATGTTTTGACCTTAGAGAATAAGGTATATCCAACGGGACCTTCAACTTCAATCTTTCCTTCTCCCCTTTCTCTTTCTCTCTCTACCCGTGGTTACATGTGTGAGGAGGGGTTATGATTTTACGTTTTATGGTAATGTAAAGCTTGGGTGTTGCTTCTAAGGCGATAGGTATAACATCCTTAATTTGTAAATTAATTTTTAGCAAATCAAGTAAATTTTTCGCAATTAATTCAAATTTTCCAATAGAGATCGGATTCAGTCATTAAAATTACCGATCTCTCAATAAACCGATCGACCCATTGGAAAGCAATTTAAACATAAATAAACTTTTCATAAACTATTTCATAATAAAAGAAAATAGAATTTGTATTAACAATATTATTGTCACAGTACAAAAGCCGACCGGCCATTACATAATACAAAAATTTTATCACTTGGTAATCAATATTTCACTCGGTAAACACAAGAGCCGGCCAAGGCTTCTACCCAGTTTACTATGTACACTATGTATTATGCATACTAATACATAATGCTCTAGTCGGCCAAGTGACTTCAAATGCCATCACTGTGTCCTCTATCCACTACAAAAATAATGAGTAGGGGGTGAGCATAAACACATCAAATAATAGTTATTGAATTGGATTAAAGGTCCAATTCATAACTATACACTTACCACAAACCGAGTCATATAACAGAAATAGAATTTCTATCGTTAATCAAGCATACTCACTAAAAACTGTGCATATCAATGCTCAAACAAATGGATCCATAAGATTGTTAGTTTGTGTTGCAACACTAGCTCCCCGAGCCATAATTCAGCCCTCAGCTGATTCAGCCGTTTTACAGGTACCAAACCTGTAACACCCTCGGTTAAATAAGACAAATCCTTTTGTAGGTTCATCCTATTTAACTGAGTGTGTTAACAGTTTTCAGAAAAAGTGAATATATATATTTTTTTTAAAATAAGTACGTGGCAGATCAGTGGAAGCAATAATGTATATATCACATAGTCATTCACAAACTGTAAGTAATTGTACTCTTAACAAAATGGGCACGCAGGCACCCTTAGATATTATACAGTCATCCGTTGTCTGATTATTAATCATAAATATTCTATCCTTAATGATTATTCTCAATGGGTTCAGCACATTGCTGATCTTCACATTCGGGTTCTTGAGTTTCTAATTCCTCTGAAAAATGGTCAACAGTAAGGGTGAGTATAACCCAAGACCCTGTAGGTTACCCGGTGCGGACATAATCCAGCTAACAAGTAATAACATGTAATCATACAATTCACATTTCAAAGATTATAACAATCAAATATGTCATCAAGGAATGCATGAGTTTGTTCCATTATGATATTTCTTGATTACGTTTCATGATGCATGTGGGCCCAAGAAATTATTTCTTCTTCTCTGGAATATCACCATTCCAATTCTCTAGAGCGATCAGGGTCCGCCCAAGCTCTGGTACAAATGAACTCATTGGTTCTCATCATTGATTTATATATATATTTTTGAGACTTGGATCCCTACGATCATAGTTACACTCCGTCATTTAGTCAAAGTACACCAGAATTATTCGTCTCACCCGGCTATCAGGGCGCGACTCTGATGCCATTGGGTTGCCGTTCCGGTTGTACTCCCAAGATTCTTCATGGAGATCGAACTTGAGTGTTCTCCACTGTACCAAGTGTATGCTCTAGAGGTTTTTCTTCTTCAAAAATATTTTCATGATGCGAAATGTATTCTCTTTCATCTTTTGAGTCATGGGTATTTATGTGATTCCAGCCTCATCATATTTGTTCACAAGCTTTTGATTTAATGGATCAAACGTTGCAGGTTATTTTGATAAAATACATCGTTTATAACTTAGTTGAAATTATACTTGTATAAATAATAAAATATAATTCATATTTATTTACTCATAGTTAATAAAATAAGATATTTATAGCAATAATACTAATTATAATAATAAGAATAACAATAATAAAAATAATGATGTAAATAATAATAATAATATTAAGAATAATAATAGGTAAAAGACCAATAATGATATTTATAACATTTTAATAACTCAGTAAGGAGTATAGAAGGGATTCTGATTGAAAAATCCAAGTATGAAACGTTAAGACTGCTTTTTCGAGGAGAAGGAGTTAAATACCGAGTGACAAATAGGTTTTTCCGAGTGAAATCAATTAAATACCGAGTGAAATATAATTAACCGAGTAAAAGGAGTCTGTTTCCGAGTAAAAATGAATTTTCCGAGTAGAAATAGATTGATACCGAGTAGAAATGAGTTTTCCGATTAAAACATAAGTTATGTCCAAGTGGAATTGTTGATAATCAGACTTTCTGAGTAAAACTTGGATAAATACCGAGTGCAAATGTTAAGATTCCGAGTAATAATAAGCAGGATTTCCAATAAAATCAAACTGAGAGGATTTTCCTAATAAAACAAATCTGAATCCGAGTGAAATCAATTTGAAAGAATTTTCTCAGTGAAGTTAAAACGTTTTTCTGAATAAATCATAATGAAGAAAGAGCTCTCTGAGTGAAATAATTATTTTCTGAGTAATTTCTGATTTTAAAAGAGATTTTATGTGTGAAAAGATTATAAATCCAGGTAGAATCATACTGATGAAGTTTTCTGAGTTAAATAAGATGTTTTCCGAGTAAAAATCAAACTGGGTAAGTTTTCTTGAGTGAAATAACTGATTTTCCGAGTGAATTAAAAATGAAATAAGTTGAGTGAATAACTGTTTTCTGAGTGAAATACGTTTTATTCTAGTTCAAATATATATATATATAGCTTCAAATGAAATCAATTAAAAAGAGCTTTCTAAGTGACATACTGAATTCCGAGTGAAATCAACTTGAAAAGATGTTTTCCGAGTGAAATTAAGGTGTTTATCAAATGTAATATAATCCTGTTTGAAAGTTTTAAATAATAAACTTGTATTCTTCAGATAACCAATCGGATTAATATATAACTGGTCATATCACTGTAATTTCTGAGTGAATTTGTGTATTCTTACTGCTCTGGTTGATTGGTACAATACCGAGCTTAATATCATAGTATCCGATGTCAGTTCATATCTCTTCACTAGAGTCCTCATAAATACCCATGATACTTTTAATATTTTTACAGTCCAGCATCAAACATATACACTTATTCATTCATATTATCAATAAAATCAACAGGTTCACTGAATTCTTATGGTCAATAATAAACAACGCTGCAATTAAACATGTTCAATACATTATATACAAATATAACAAACAATTAAAACATTTAAATCACAACAAACCAGATTTTTCCTTTCACTCAGATTTCCCCAGAATACCCGAGAATATACCCCCCTTACCTTGATGGAGTTCTTGGAGGAGAAGAAGAACTGTCCTGCACCAATTCCGAGTGAAACAAAGGAGAGGAAAGGAAGAGGTTGGTGCTGGTACGTAAGAGAAAGAAGAAGGAAGAGGAAGAAGTTCTTAATTTTGTTTCTGATAGTTTGTCTTGGAGATGCATTGATTTAATAGTTGGAGGAGACAAGTGGGAGACATCAATTGGAGGATTAGGTGTGATAATGGAAACTTTTGACTCACTCCACTGTCAGCTTTGCATTAAAGGGGTTAGTGGTATATTAAAATATATAAAGTGGTCTGAGTGGGGTAAAAAGGTGTTCGGTGTTGGAGTTTTGAAGAGGGCGGTATTGAATATGTGAGGGCGGAGTTAAGAGAGGGCGGTGTGGAGTGTGAGGCGGTGTACTGTGGGAGGCAGTGTGGAGTGTAATGACGGTGTGGAGTGGGCGGTGTTGAGTGTGAAGTAGGGAAGGACGGTGTGTGTGAAGGAGTTAAGGACACCGTCTGTGTAAAGAGGGTGGTGTTGTGATGAACACCGGCTCAGAGCTGTCCGGTGTGAACTCCTGCTCTAAGGACGACCCAATTGGCCAACCGGTGTGAAGTGCTGACATCGGATTGCTTAAGCGAAATCTGATTCGCTTGAGCGAGTCCGCCCTTCATGGCTCGGAAATCTTCAAAAAACTGATTCGTTTCTCTTGGTCCTCACTCTTGATTATTTCTTCTTAAAACATCTAGTCGGATTTCTCCTCTCTAGGTCGGATTTCTTCTGGATTCAGTCGGATTCTTTTTACTCAGGATTTCCATTCGGTAAACAACCTATTCTTATTTATTTCATACTTAACTAAATCATTCCTTAGCCAACTCAACATCAAATCACTTTTTACTCGGATTTCATAACACCTTAGGCTTACTCGGAAAAGGGTATCCATATTCATTCAGTTTCCACTCAGAATTATAACATCCTTTATTCAGAAGTCAACACTTTCTCCACTCGGTCCACTCATATTTCTCCCTCGGTTTGAACCAAACTCTTCAACTACAATTTCAATCGAAGCCTATTAAGGTCATTACCTCTCGGAAAAGACACACACGTATGAGCCTTACCCGGACTTGGTCCAGTAGAGTACTTCTCACTCGGAAGAGGAGTCATACTCATAGACTTACTCGGAAATGGCCCTGCCTACTGCAATTCACTCGGAATGGGTTCTCAAATACCATTTTCCGCTCGGTATCTACTAAATTAGCATTATTCATTCATCACCACTCATATTCAAGCCAAGTAATGCTTTAACCATACAATATATATATATATATATATATAACCATTCGGAATCCATAACTTAATGACTATTTCTTCCACCAACATTTCTCAATAATTTTAAGAACACATTTCAATCGGTAGAAGGCATCAACTCTATATATGCATTCATTCACTCGGAACTCCTCAGCATTCACTCGGGTTTCTCATTTAGACCTACTAAATTCTTGTCTACTCGGAACCATTCAAACTCTTCATCACTTAAAGGGTTTCATTCACTCGGGTTTTATTTCATACTTAACTACTCAAGCCTTTAAGTCCTTCATCAAAATACATTTCATTCAGAATCTTTTCAGGTCTTTCACCACTCAAAAAATGAGTAACATACATAAACCTTACTTGGAAATATCTCTGCCCTATATATTCCACTCGGAATGAACTTCCATTATTCTATATTTCACTCGGAATTGCATATTTGAGGTCATGCTTCTTAGAATAGGTTATACTGGATTCAAATATGCCCTTACTCGGAACTCTACTACCCAAAACACACACTCGAAGATCTTTCTACCCGGAATGCTATTCCCTTCTTCTCTAGGAAGATCTGAGTTGGACAACTCACTCGGATTGCACTTGGTTATAATTCTGATTGAGTCTATTCACTCGGTATACTGTAATTATAATGATTGTCACTCGAAAAGAAGTAATTGGAAAGGTCTGACTCAGAAATGAGTCTCTCAAGGGTGTTTTCACTCGGAATATTCATCCAGAAGTGGTTCCCTTGAACCCACTTCACTCCAGCTGTCTCTGTGATCAAGGATCCACTCGGTAGTAACCTTCTTGGTTATATATTACTCGGATAACATAACCTTATACTCGGAATTTCATCCTTCAGTCGAAATTGCTAATCCTTCACTCGGAATTTTACTCTGTCACTCGGATCAGAGCCTATTTCACTCGGAATTTGCATAATTTCACTAATGGTCCGTATAAATTCCATTATTATGTACAAAAATGACATTTCTGAGATGCCACAGACTATCAACGGGGTGTATATTCACTTATTACCACTTACAGACCTTCTAGACTTTAATTTTTACTAAATAAGACTGCTACTAAAAACAGAGATGTTACAAAACCGCTCTACGCCCCCAATGCAATACCGAGTACCACTCCCAGAGTGATAGCGGTCCTCTACTCGGTATTACGGGCCAAACCTCGAGCCCTGCTTAAGAGGTTGCCTTGAGTCCCACCCAAGGTCTTTTAAGAATATCACCACATGTCTCATACTCATGCATCTCAAACATATACATTGTTATTATGAAAAATTCTCATACTCATCATCAATCTTATAACACTGTCAATATCAACATCAGAAATATGAATGGAATATGTATATATATATATATATGTAAAAATGTAAAGCATTACACAAGTGAGGTATCAAAACACACGACACACATATATAACATAATAGTATCACCCCAAATCCATTCATAAACTATTTATTTGAAATGGAATGCTCCCCCTACCTGGAATTAAGAGCTCTTATAACACTTAAAGCTTTATCCAATCACAGCTTGCGAATTCTGACTGGAATCTTAGCTTTGTGCTAATTCAATGTTTTCTTTATAAAAAAAAGAAATGAAGATTGGTTCCTTCTTTGTTAATGGCTTTTTCAGCAGTATTTAAGAGAGGACAATTACAAACGATATCTTTTCTTTCAAAGGTTTTTCTAAACTCCTCCAATAGTGGAAATTGGTATTTATACCATTCATGCAAAGAGATGTGAATGATTAAAAGATATCTGTTGTACTTTTCTTCAGATGTTGAATAAGGAGTAAGCATTTAATGAAAAGGGACAGTACATTAGAGAGGGTCCCATACTTAGAAAAATATCAGAAAAGACTTTACTAGAAGGTAGAAGAACAGGTTGACGTGGAAAGCATCAGACCTGATTCTCGCTTGAGCGAACCGCTCTCGCTTGAGCGAGAACTGCCCAGTAACCATTTTCCATGCTTTCGCTCGAACGAGACTCCCTCATAATAACCACTCGCTTAGGCGAGAAATATCCAGTAAGGAATTTCATACTTACTTGCTTGAGCGAGGTATCCACTCGCTTAAGCGAAACCTGACTCAACACTCGGTTTTGTACTTAGGAAAAATCATTCCAGAACCGATTCCTCTTATTCGGTCCTTCACTCAGCAACTTACATTAAAGCTGACTTATCGCTCGGTTAGTTATTCACTCGGTAATTCACCCTTACACCGACTCAGCATCTGATCGGTCTTCACTCGGCGAATTATTTCAAAATTGACTCTTTTCTCGTGTAGTCTTTCACTCGGTAATTAATTCCAAGACCGACCATCATTACTCGAGTTTCCACTCGGCAAAATAATCCAGACCGAGTCTTTTCTTACTCGATATCATTCCACTTGGAAATGTCGTGTTTGGAAACATTTTACTTAAAAAGTGTCAATTCAAAGATACTTCATCCAGAACTGTTTCTCTCGGATTTCCTTATTCGAAAGTGCCTCATTCGGATACTATTTTCTTAACTTAGAAATAATTTGCTTAATGATGTTTCACTCGGAAACATCTTATTTCCATTCGGAGATAAGTTCCTCGGTCTTACTTCACTTGGTAACATACCATATTCATTCGGAATATCACATTTCAAACAACATTCACTCGGAATTTCATCCAGAATTTCTTTATTAATCCTTTATAAATGAATTTGCTAAATATTACAAAACTTGGGATGTTACAATGGGTTCAATGAAAAGCTAATGAGTTTTACGTTTCGATGTTCGTAGGTACCAGAACGAGTGTTGGAGGACCGTTTAGTGATGCGGGCATTGGAACCAGAGGTGAAGCCGCGAGTGATTTGATCGTGGGATGTAACCGACACCGGGAGCAAATTATCAAAACTTGGAATCTAGGTAAGGGGGTGTTCGGGTCATAATTAATTAAAATTGGTCATGTACAATTAAAATTAAGAAGAATAAAATGTTTGTGATAAGTGGAAAAATTTAGAAACATGTTAAAACGATAACTATATATATGCTTGACGATGAGAATATATGTTTGATTAGTAAATGAATTTTATGGAATGTGTATAATTATCTTGAGATTTGTGGGTGTATGTTTATGCATGATACATTGATTTGGAATGGTTGAATATATGCGTATATGATAGGTTGGACTCTAATTGTGAAATTGATGGGTCTATGGTGATAAATGTGATGGATAATGATGAATTAACATGCATGAGATGAGATATTTAAGGGCCGTGTCTGGTGGCCGCCCTATGCGATGACTTATTATTGATTATTGCCAGTGGATATGTATTTTGAGATGATGTATGTGATTTTATGGTATGGGACGGCCGACGGTATGATTTGCCCTTCGCTTTCGACTCCTGTAGTCCTTTAAGACCCAGTTGAGCTACCCAGTGGTCAAGTAGGACTCAGTGATTGAGGTGGAGAGCTAAGTCGAGTTCGGCGAACCAAGTCAGGTTTACGGGGTGTCAAATCGAACCCCTAGCTGAAGGTTGATCCTTTAGTATCTGGATACTGGGCGTCATATTGCATGATGAAAGTTAGTGGTGATTGATTTGCATGATTGTGATGATGTATGAGCTAATAATTGGAATGGAAATAGTGCATGTGATGTTTATGATGGCTTGTGATGATATGGTAATTGTATGAACTAGTAATTAATGACATATTCAAGAATATGATGTTAATAATGGTTTGTTGTGAAGTGATGAGTATATGAAAACATGATTTATTAGTAGTGTGCTATGATATGATATATGTATAAGCTTGTAGGGGATTCGAAAGTTTAACGGTAATAACAGTAAAGTAATTACATTATTATTTTTAGTATTATATTTACCATTTTATATTAATTATGATTTTGTTTCCAAACACTCACCCTTACTGTGATTTTCAATTTCTTTTAGTAACCAATGATAGGGAAGATGCAGATGCCCTAGAAGAAAGTTCCAAGTGAGGAGTTGTTGCTAAGGAAAGCTGTGAAATTATATTATGTGTAATAGCTTAGTATTGAATTGCTTTGAGGTTAATTTATGTGTGCTGTGATGTATAATGTTTATACTTGTGGTTTTGTGAGACTGTGATCTCTTGGATTAATTGTGGTGTGATGAGGAGATTTATTATGTGCATGTGTAATGCAGTGATGATTATTAGAAATATTATTTATGATTTGTAATAGTTAATGTGTGGCTTTGGTCATGTTTACGACATTATGATAATATATGTAGTTGTATGACACAGAGCCATTGTGTGATTGCGTGAAATTGGAAAGTACTGTGATGTGTGTGCGGTATATAAATGTTGAGTGTGATTATGAGTTGAACGGTGAATGCGATGATGAAATAAAATGTGTTTTGCATAATAGTGAAATAGTTGAAAATGTGGAAATTTAGGAACCGGAGAGGTAAAATTTGAGATCCGATGGGTTTTCGGACCCTTGGAAGGGACCAATAGGTCCCCTACATCATTTGTGACGTGTGCATATAGGCCTTGCCTAATTTGAAGCCCATTTGGTAGGTTTGATGCACATAATTACATTATTTTGATTTAAAATGTATTTTTCTACATAACTTGAGCATATGATAGAATTTTGATGAACAAACGGCGCCAACAGTTCTGAAATGGGAAAAATATGTAGTTGATGAAGTTTCATAGCAATCGAAAGTAAAACGGGCCATTTAGGTAAGTAGGAAGTTGGCAAAATGGCCTAAAATCCATGATAGCAGCATTGTTGCTACTGTCATGCTTACGCGTAGCATGGGGCTAGCGCCCAACGCCAGGTGCGAACATGGGAGCTTATGCATAGCCAGGCCCCTATTCATGTTTTACTTGTTTTGCCAATTAAACATGAACCACAGGCTTTAAGGGTGCCGTATAGATGCTGTTTGGGAGTCATTTGACTTCTTAGGAGGTTTGATTAATTATTAATTAAATATTTTATGAAAAATTTATTGGGAATTTATTTAAATGGTTAAAAATTTTAGGTAATTAAGCGGGGGATTTTACAAATCTTGAGTATCATGAGATGTATGGGTTTGGTATTGCATTTGATGTTTGGTGCGGTATAAAACCATAAGTAATTGGAGTTAGAGATTTCAATTATAGAGAAATAGTTTAGTTAGCCAACTAGCCAAGTGATTCGGAGTTCATGTGAGACCCAGAGTTCCCGTAAAGCATTAAGAGTACCCTAGGCATATTTTTGGTGTGCATGTGCTAAGAGATTCCTATTTGAATTGCATTGAAGGTGATCCAGGTAGTGAAATTGTTTAATAAAAAGCCAACTGCATTTTAGCGTATATCTTTGTGATCCGGATGAATTTTTGAGTATGACTACGCCTGCGGATTCAGAATAAGTAGTAGGTAGTGCCCATGAAGTTTCATGGCAATTAGAGTTAAAACAAGCAAGTTAGGTAGCGCGGAAGTTGACCCGAAGTCAAATTCTACATAATTGATTATGCAATCAATTACCATAGAGCAAAGTTGATTTCCTGCATAGGCTTCTCGCAAGTAATCGGTTACCAAACCCTATGTAATCGGTTACAAGCCTTTTATAATCGATTATCAGAGCTAAAATGGATGGTTTAAGGGGGTTTTGAGTGACGTAGCCCTTAGGTTCCTATTGTTTATTGTTGGGGAAGTTACAAACATAAAAAATTTACTCTAATTTTAAGAGGACTGTAATAAATTCTAGGAATTGATAAGGGGACCTCACAGGTCATGCCCTAATTTTTTTTAACGACTCTCAAACAATTAATTTAATTAATAACAAACTGATGAATTTTATCGTATGACCAATTTATGTTTTCCTAAATATCCTAATTAATAAAATAAGGGTGTTATACAATTAGGTTATTTATCTCTCCGATAATAATTGGGTAGTAGACAGAACAAGATTAAATGAAGTGATAATAAGTGAAAAAATTGAATGATGAGTTATAATCACTTTAAGGGCAATTTTGTAAAACTACCATAAATTTTAGACAAATTTAATAATTTTAACTAAATTAACAAACTTTCTTAATACGTGTGTGTGAACACCTCTTTTTGTCCGGCTAATTGGTATAGTTCCATCCTTTGGGCACTCTCTGCTGCGCATGGTTCACTTAGAAATTCATAACTCCTTCATACGACCTTCGATTTGCGCAAACCTGGTCTCAAAATTTCCGTAACAAAATTGTCTACGACTTTTGTGAAGACCTTGAAGGCTATATCCTTACCAATTGGTACAGTTTTAATAATCTTCCTAGACTTGTTCCAGTTTCATGACTGCTCTGCACATCTTTAGGAAAAAATTCATATCTCCCTCATATGATACTGAAATGACCCCGTTCTTTTTTCTGTGGCTCCACATCAAAGATATCTACAAACTTCATGAAGGTCACAAAAGCTAATTCTCCACCCATTTGGCCCAGTGAATTTATTTTGCTTGCAAATGTATTTCCGTCACACTCTGGAGCAGTTTTCGTAGATGGGCCATGTCGCGACCGGGGTCCCGGCGCGCGACGCGGACTGGTTAAAGACAAATAAAAGAAAATTGAAAACTGCATTGAAGTGAGGCTCTTGAGAAGCCTAAAAAATAAAGGGTTCAAGGAGTCGCCACCAATATTTATTAAGGAAAATATTAGGAAAACCTTTAAATAGCACTGGTTTTTTTTTTGTTTTTTTAAAAAAATGAGATTCTGTTTAGTCCGGGAGTCGAATTACAGGTGGGGAAGGTATTAGCACCCCACACTGTCCGTAAAAAACGGTTACCCAAATTGATCATGCGTAATTTAAAAAATGATTATCAAATATTTCATCCTTCATAAAACAATCATAAATAATATACACAATAAAAAATATATAAATATGAATAAAACAAAGATAGTAAAAGAATACATCCCTAAGTTTGTTGTTTTTTAGTTCTAAAAAAAAAAAATAAATAAACAAATGATTAAAAGACCATAAAAATAAAAGGATAAAAAAAACAATAAGACGTCTTGTCTTACTTATTTTCTAGTAAAAAAAAATTGATTTTTATTGAGAAATATAAAGTTTAAAACAAATAAATAAACAAATAAATAAAAATAAGAGAAAAAAAATAGAATTAAACACATCAACATGAAGATAAAGAAATATAATACACTTAATTAATTAAAATTGACAAGAAATATTATTTAATTATCTTTTAGAAAAAATAAGATTAATAAGATGTCTTATCTAAATTAATCTCATCTTAAATTTAAGAGAAAAATGGATGAATAAATAACACATTATTTATTAGTCTTGATTTTTTATTTTTTTATGAAAATAATTTCTTCTTAATTATTAAAAAGTTACTAAGAGAAAATAATAGGAAATCATGACCATAATAAAGATGGATAATTATGTATATATACATATTTATAAACTATTAAAAATGGTCAAACGTAAATAAATGAATAGAAAGTGTAGAAAGATAAAAGCAAAAAGATAAATAACTAAAAATAAAAAGTATAGAGAATAAATAATAATAATAAAATAAAAAAAATAAAGGTAGAAATAAAATAAATAAAAAGTTCAAAAAAAAATAAAAATAAAAATAAATAAATAGACATAACAATAAATACATAAAAATAAAAGAGCAGAAAAAATAAATACATAAAATAAAGATGCAGAAAAATAAATAATAAAGAAAATAAAGGAGCAGAAAAGTAAATAACAAAAATAAAGCAGCAGAAAAGTAAATAACAAAAATAAAGGGACAGGAAAGTAAATACATGAAAATAAAGAGGCAGAGATGTAAATAACAAAAATAAAGGGGCAAAAAAGTAAATACATGAAAATAAAAGGGCAGAAAAGTAAATAGCAAAAATAAAGGGGCAGAAAAGTAAATACATATAAATAAAGAGGCAGAAATGTAAATAACCAAAATAAAGGGCAGAAAAGTAAATACATGAAAATAAAGGAGCAGAAATGTAAATAATAAAAATAAAGGGCAGAAAAGTAAATACATGAAAATAAAGGAGCAGAAATGTAAATAACAAAAATAAAGGGGCAGAAATGTAAATACATGAAAATAAAGGGGCAGAAATATAAATAACAAAAATAAAGGGGCAAAAAAATAAATACATGAAAATAAAGGGGTAGAAATGTAAATAAAAAAAAGGCGGTAAAGTAAATACATGAAAATAAATGGGCAGAAAAGTAAATAACAAAAATAAAGGGACGGGAAAGTAAATAAATAAAATAAAAGGGCATAAAAATAAATAAATAAAGATAAAAATGTAAAAAATAAAAAAAATAAACTAATGATTGCAGAAATATAAAGTGCGGATAAATAAAGTGCAGAAAAATAAATTAACAATAATAAAAGTGCAGAAAAGTAAATAAAGAGGAATAAAAGTGTAAAAAAAATAAAAAATAAAAATAAAGGTACAAATAAATAAATAAAGATGGAGATGCATAAAAATAAAAAACAGATAAATAACTGCAGAAAAATAAAGTGCAGGAAAATAAAGTGCTTGAATATAAATAAAGAAAAATGAAAGTGCAGAAAAATAAATAACAATTAAATAAGACAAATAGATAAATATAAATAAACAACTTTGTATTAATAAAAAATACCTTGGTACAAGATCAATTACAGAGAAACTAGAACGGAAGTCAGGAAATCAATTTTGTGTAGATTTCCTTTGCTTTTGGCTTTGTTTGGACTTGATTTGAAGGTGTTTGGATACCGGTTACAACACTTGGACAGTATTTTAGCTCACAAAAACTCACATACTAAAACAAACAAGAGTGGTACACTCATTTTCCTAACTAGAATTACACAAAGAAATTTATGAAAACCCAAACTTCTAAAAATTCTCACAAAAATTTATCACTCTTTCCCCTCTTTTTCTCTTCTTCCTTCCAAATGCCTCAATATCACCTTCTATTTATAGAAGAAAATTGGCATTGGATCCTCCCTAAAAGACATCACTTTCCTACTTTTCCAATTTGTCCAAATTCCATATCAATTTCCCCAATTTTCTCCAATTATCCAACCAAACCGGGGCCCACCACTAAAACCACCGTCACTTCTTTTCTGATTTTTTCTTTTTTTTTCTTTTTTTTTTTTAATTTTCGTTTTTTTTTTGGACCCTTTTTTGGATTTTTTTTTTTTGGGCCCATTTCCCTTTTTTTTGTTTTTTTTGTTTTTTTTTTTGGGCTTTCTTTTTTTTTTGTTTTTTTTTGTTTTTTTTTTGTTTGGACCCTTTTTTCTTTTTTCTTCTTTTTTTTTTTTGGCCCTTCTTATTTATTTTTATTTTTTATTTTCGTTTTTTTTTTATTTTTTATTATTTTTTGATTTTTTTTTATTTTATTTTTTTTTTGATTTTTTTTTTATTTTTTTTTTGATTTTTTTTTTACCCATTTATTTTTCTGATTTTTTTTTTTGGGCCTTTTATTTAAAGATACAAATGGAAACATAAATTATTTATTACATATATGGAAATATATAAAATATCCAATAAATATAAATTACTACCCACACTATAAGGAGTAAAAAGGTAGTCACAAAACATCGTCTTCCCTCCCTTATTCTTTCCTCTTGGCTTCGGCATCCATCAGCCATTGCTTGAGAGAAATGAAGAGAATTGATGAAATGAGAGGTGTGGTAGGAAATGAAGAGGGATTGGGTATTTATAGAGATGGGGAAGGGTTACTATTCTAACGGTCACTATGCAATTTTTAATAATATTTTTTTTTTAATATGATCCGGGGTGGCAATCTGGACTGGGCGGGGTTCTAAGCACTGTACCGCGTCACCAACGAGAACTGATAAGTCATAACCGGGGTCTGAAATCATTGGTCAACTATAGACATTTCTCTTCACCTCGGTTAAATATTAAGCATTGGGGAATCTCCTGCAGGTGTACCTCCGGTGTGTCTTGAAGTTTAAGTACGGATTAACACATCAGTTTTAACTTGAAGAACCTCGGATTCCCTTCGAACTGAGGTGTAAAATACCGTACTCCACTGAGGCTGTACGAGCTTAGAACTAATGAGGTAACACCGGTCATGAAACCGTGCTAGGACCCCGGTTAATGCAGTCAACATTGACTCCGGACTCTAGGACAAAAAAAACTTTTTTTTTCTTCTTTTTTTTCTTTTTTTCTTTTTTTTTTTAATATATATCACCGGACAAAAATAGGTGTTCACAGATGCCCCTCTTTACTTCTTTTCATGAAAGAATATGAGACATATTCATATTATTGATGTGAAAAGAAAGTAAAGACGTGAACACCACTAAGAATACCCGACAACTTTTGACAAGAAGTAAATAGCCGAATGGTGTTGTCCCAATGCTAGACAGTTTAAGGAGAGGCACTTGGAACATGACAGGAAGATAAATGGCATAACCTAGGGGTTAATACCTGAAGCTTTGGAAAAAATATGAAGTTGTCTTGACATTTTGAGGAGCCTAAGAATGGGTATTTGAGGCTTCGACATAAAATAGATGACAGGGGGATGCCCCTGAATGATTTTGATTGAGATAGCCCAGGGAAGGATACCTGAAGCTTTGACATGAAACTAAATGACTGGGGGGATGCCCCTGATTTGATTTTGATTGAGATAGCCTAGGGATGGATACCTGAGGCTTTGACATGAAACTAAATGACTGGGGATGCCCCTGATTTGATTTTGATTGAGATAGCCTAGGGATGGATACCTGAGGCTTTGACATGAAACTAAATGACTGGGGAAATGCCCCTGATTTGATTTTGATTGAGATAGCCTAGGGATGGATACCTGAGGCTTTGACATGAAACTAAATGACTGGGGATGCCCCTGATTTGATTTTGATTGAGATAGCCTAGGGATGGATACCTGAGGCTTTGACATGAAACTAAATGACTGGGGAAATGCCCCTGATTTGATTTTGATTGAGATAGCCTAGGGATGGATACCTGAGGCTTAGACATGAAGTAAGACTAATGGGAGATACCTCTACCATAATGACTTATGGTAGAGAATTATATGAGATTTATGCTCAAGAAGAATGTGTCTGAGATTGACTTTTCTGGTTTAGTGTGGGTTCCGAGTGAATACAAGGATTGCATTTTCACATCTTAGTAAACCATCCCGACTGGAGTTAGGTGATAGGCTGAAACTGTTGATCTCGACTCTTCATGGGGAGCGCTTTGTCCTTGTTGTACCCTCAAACCTGCATGGAAGAAATAGTCAAGTGGAAAACCAAAGGTCAAAGATCTTGTTTCCTCCAGGTGACTACCACAATCCTTATGGGACTTGTTATTACTCATGGCAGAGCGGAATATCCTGATTACCAAGGTCTGTGTAATTGGGAAGTATCAAGTTTGTTTGAGATTAAAAATATGCCTTTCATATTTTTTTTAATATTTTTCACAAAATGCATGCAAATGAAACCTGACAAGACAAGGATTGGAACTGAAATTGAGAATTCCATATATTTACTTGGGAAAATTACAAGTTTACATCATAATTTTTAATCCAAACGTTTAGAGGACATAAAGACTACCCTATCCCTTTAGAGTATGCTCAAGCATAATACTTCTTGACTGCATCTGAATTGACCGGGAAAGATAACTCCTCACCATCCATGTTCGTCAAAATCAAAGCTCCTCCAGAAAAGGCTCTCTTTACGACGAATGGTCCTTCATAATTTGGCTTCCATTTGCCTCGGTGATCATTTTGATTCGGCAAGATTTTCTTCAGTACCAAATCACCTTCACGAGGTCGCACTTTCTTTTCGTATGCCTTCTTCATACGCTTTTGGTATAACTGCCCATGACAGAGAGCGGTTAACCTTTTCCCATCAATTAAATTTAATTGATCATACCGGGACCGAACCCATTCAGCTTCTTCTAATTTGGCATCCATGATTACTTTTAAAGACGGAATTTCCACTTCTATTGGTAAAACAGCTTCCATACCATACACCAATGAGAAAGGTGTTGCCCCTGTCGAAGTTCGTACAGAGGTACGATACCCATGTAAAGCAAAAGGAAGCAACTCACTCCAGTCTTTGTAGGTTTCAACCATCTTTTGTATGATTTTCTTTATATTTTTGTTAGCAGCTTCCACTGCTCCATTCATCTTAGGTCTGTATGGAGATGAATTGAGGTGTTTGATTTTGAATTCTTCGCAGAGTTCATCCATCATTTTATTATTCAGGTTTGTACCATTATCAGTGATGATCTGATTTGGTAAACCATATCTACAAATCAATTCTCTCTTGATGAATTTGACCACAACATTTTTAGTCACGTTGGTGTAGGAAGCTGCTTCAACCCACTTGGTGAAGTAATCAATGGCCACCAAAATAAAGCGATGCCCATTCGATGCTTTTGGTTCAATGGGACCAATAACATCTATGCCCCACATAGCAAAAGGCCAAGGCGTTGTTAGAACGTGCAAAGAAGATGGTGGTGCATGAATGTTGTCTGCATAGGTTTGACACTTGTGACATTTCTTGGTATAGTTATTACAATCATTCTCCATTGTCATCCAATAATATCCAGATCGGAGAATTTTTCTTGCCATCGAGTGCCCATTTGCATGTGTTCCAAAAGGCCCTTCATGAACATCCTTCATGATTTTGTTAGCTTCCGTCACGTCTACGCAACGAAGGAGAACAGAATCATAATTTCTCTTATAGAGTGTATTCCCAGTCATAAAGAAATTCATGGCTAGGCGCCTGAGGGTTCTTTTATCATTTTCTGAGATACCAGGAGGATATTCTTGATTTTGAATATAATTTTTGATGTCATGAAACCATGGTTTCCCATCGGGCTCTTCTTCTATCTCATGACAATATGCAGGTTCGAGACGCCTTTCAATCTTGATGAAGGGCATGTCACAATCCCTACTTACGTTGAACATGGAGGCCAACGTGGCCAAGGCATCGGCTAATTGGTTATCATCCCGAGGAATATGATGGAAAGAGACTTCATCGAACCCTTTGATTAGTTCCATGATGTGAGCTTGATAAGGAATCAATTTTCCATCTCTAGTATCCCATTCTTCTTTCAGTTGATGAATCACCAAGGCAGAATCTCCGTATATTTGTAGAGATTTCACCTTTGCTTCAAGTGCCGCCTGAATCCCCAAAACACAAGCTTCATATTCTGCAATATTATTGGTACAATCAAAACAAAGTCTAGCAGTGAATGGGAAAAGCTTGTTATCTGGTGAGATTAGGATGGCCCCAATCCCATGCCCCAGTGTATTCGACGCCCCATCGAACATCAAAATCCAAGTTCTATTAGGACAATCTTTCTCTTCTGACAACATCATAATATTTTCATCAGGAAATTCGAATGACATTGGTTGGTACTCTTTTAGGGGATGGTGGGCCAAGTGATCAGCTAAAGCACTCCCCCTTACAGCTTTTTGGGTGACATGAATGATATCATACTCAGTCAAAAGAACCTGCCAACGAGCTATTCTTCCCGTCAGAGCCGGTTTTTCAAAGATGTACTTAATTGGGTCCATCTTAGATATCAACCAAGTAGTATAAGATAACATGTATTGCCTTAGGCGACGAGCAGCCCATGCTAATGCACAACAAGTTCGTTCCACAGTAGAATATCGTGCTTCGCACTCAGTGAACTTCTTGCTCAAATAGTAAATAGCATGCTCTTTTCTCCCAGACTCATCATGTTGCCCCAGTACAGAGCCCATAGACTCATTTATCACCGTCAAATACAACAGGAGTGGTCTTCCTGGGGTTGGGGGAACCAAGATCGGTGGGGATTGCAAGTATTGCTTTATTTGGTCAAAGGCCTCCTGGAAGTCATCATTCCATTGTGATGGTTGATTTTTACGAAGCAACTTAAAGATTGGATTACATACAGCTGTTAGTTGAGAAATGAAACGAGCTATGTAATTCAACCTTCCAAGGAATCCTCGTACTTCTTTTTCAGTGCTAGGAGCGGGCATTTCCATGATTGCCTTTACTTTATCGGGATCCACTTCGATACCTTTCTCACTGACAATGAAACCAAGCAACCTTCCAGAGCTAGCCCCAAAAGTGCATTTAGCCGGATTTAATCTGAGTTTGAATTTTCTCAGGCGTTCAAAGAGCTTTCGTAAGTCAATCAAGTGACCTTCAACGGATTTGGATTTGGCAATAATATCATCCACATAAACCTCTATCTCTTTATGCATCATGTCATGAAATAGAGTTACCATCGCTCTTTGGTAAGTGGCACCGGCATTTTTCAATCCAAAAGACATCACCTTGTAGCAGAAGGTTCCCCACAAAGTAATGAAAGTGGTTTTTTCCATGTCTTCGGGTGCCATCTTGATTTGGTTGTACCCAGAAAATCCATCCATGAATGAAAAAATGGAATGTTGGGCCGTGTTATCAACAAGAACATCAATATGTGGTAATGGAAAGTCATCTTTTGGGCTAGCTCTATTCAAATCCCGGTAATCAACACACATTCGTACTTTCCCATCTTTCTTCGGGACTGGAACAATGTTGGCCACCCATTCAGGGTATTTGGAGACAGCCAAGAACCCAGCATCCAACTGTTTGGTTATCTCTTCTTTAATCTTTAAGAGCATTTCTGGCTTCATCCTTCTCAACTTTTGCTTTATGGGGACGCAACCGGGTTTCAATGGCAACTTGTGTTCAACGATGCAGCTATCTAATCCCGGCATATCCTGATACGACCAAGCAAACACATCGCTGAATTCGACCAACAATTCTATTAATTCTCTCTTATGTTCTCTACTCAAAGAGGTGCCGATTTTGACTTCTTGTTTGTTTTCTTCACTCCCCAAATTTATGACTTCAACAATTTCTAGATAGGGAGAAATTTCTTTATCTTCCTGATCTAGCAGCCTTAGTAATTCAGGGGAAGGTTCATCGGACTCTTCATCCTCTTCGCTTGTTGGATTAAAATCATGATGGGAGAAAGCAATCTTATTATTTTGGAATTCAATTTCAGATCTGCAATTTATTTAATATAAAAAAAGGCAAAATAAGGAAAATGATAATTGAACTTAACTTTTATTTATTTGAAATGATAAAGGAAACATGTTTTGCCATTATTAAAACTCATCCTAAGGCTTTAGGCATAGCCAAAGGATTTAAACAAAAACCTACAAAGTGAACAATTACTTTGAAATGATCTCTGGAAGCTCAACGGCTTCCCAATTACACAGTTCAGTATCTGAAGGACAAGGGTAAATCAAGTCTTCTTCTCTCTTGGACTCATCATCGATGACCGCCACTTGGTTTGGAGATGTCAAGCCTGCACTCCTGAAGCTTCGGTAAAGGTCACAGATAGGGATCTTCGCAGTTAGAGGTTCTCGGTTTTCTAACCGTGCAAGTCGCTTTTCTCTCTTATCTGCGAAAACCTTCGCTCTTTCCATTGGAGATGGATGATACCCCAGCCCAAAGCCGTTCTTATTCTCCTTAACCAATAATGGGTCTACTCCTCCATCAAGCATCTTTCCAAGCCCTTTCCCTGGCTGGAATCCAGATTTCATCATCACTTTAACTACCATCATAGAAGCTTTAGAAGGACGAGCTAGTTGTAACCCTTCGCTCACATAGGTGGTGTGAGCAATTTCCAATGATTGGAAGGAAGTCTCAAGACTTTCTTCAGCCGCTTCTATATATGGAGTTGACATGGGCTTACTGATAAGGAAATCTCCCTCACCAGAAACAATGACTAGCTTGTTGTTTACCACAAATTTAAGCTTTTGATGAAGGGTAGATGGAACCACACCGGCAGAATGTATCCAAGGCCTCCCCAATAGGCAGCTATAAGCAGGATTGATATCCATCACTTGAAATAATACATTGAAGGTGCATGGGCCCACTTGGATGGGGATCTCAATATCTCCAATGACCTCTCTTCGAGTACCGTCAAAAGCTCTTACTACCATTGAGCTTGGCTTCATATATGACCCATCAAAAGGTAGTTGATTTAAAGTGGACTTTGGCATGATATTCAGAGAGGAGCCATTATCAACTAGGACCTTGGCTACGATATGATCCCGACACTTGACAGAGATGTGTAATGCCTTATTATGACCTCTTCCTTCAGCAGGTATCTCTTCGTCGGTGAAAGTTAAGTAGTCATTTGAGGCAATATGCCCCACTATCCCTTCAAACTTTTCAGGTGAAATATCTTTCGCAACATGTGCTTTATTCAAGACCTTCAATAACTTTCCACGATGTGGTTCTGAGTCCAATAAGAGAGATAACAAGGATATTTTTGCAGGAGTGCGGTTTAACTGGTCGAGGACCTGGTATTCGCTTTGCTTAATGAATTTCAAAAATTCACAAGCATCTTCCTCTGTTATTCCTTGGGGAGGATCTTGTTCTTTACCACGACTTTCTTTTTCACTTACAGGTGCATCCTCCTTTCTCAAGTTTTCAGGAGCATAAACTCGTCCACTCCTAGTCATTCCACTTGTCTCAGAAATATTGGTTACTGAGGATGACGATCCCTTTAGGAGTTGAGGGATTACATCCACTTCATACTTCCAAGGTACTGCATGGGTATCCTTGTATGA
Organism: Clitoria ternatea; assembly: GCA_037962975.1. NCBI lineage: Eukaryota > Viridiplantae > Streptophyta > Magnoliopsida > Fabales > Fabaceae > Clitoria > Clitoria ternatea. The sequence goes on from CM075670.1 coordinate 284,880,806, forward strand.
AAATGGAGATGGGGTCCTAATTGTCAAGGATGGATGGTTTATGACTGGTTTGGTCAAAGGTTTCTTGGTGTAATAGACCACCAAAGGAACAGGGGTGACTGAGCTTACTGAGTCTGTACCATGCTGCCCATAGATCATGTTGACATCATTGCAAGGGAGACAATGATCACTTCCCAAGTCATGTGTTATTGCATTTACCCCAGTATTTCCATGATTAGGCAAAGGATTTCTAATCACATTTGGGGAGCCTTCTTCGAAATCCAACCACTTGGCATTTATCAAATCACGTACCTTAAACTTTAAGGCAATGCAATTTTCTGTAGAATGCCCCGGTGCCCCAGCATGATAATCACACTTCACATTAGGATCATACCCCTTAGGATAGGGTGGCCCTACGGGTTTTAAAGGACATCGTACAACAAGAGAACTTTTGAGAAGTTGAGGCAAAAGTTCAGTATATGTCATGGGAATTGGATCAAATTGGACAGAAGGACGGTCATTGTTTGGCTTTTTTTGTGGAAGATTTGGGTTGGGATTTTGCATCCATTGTTGGGGAGGAGGTGGTGGTGTATTCTTGAAATTATGGACGGGTGGGGGTCTATATGATTGAGGATGGGGAAATGGATTTCCAGAAGCAGCAGCTACATAAGGGTAAGTTCCGTACGGTGGATAATGAGGTGGGAAAGGGAAAGGGGAAGGTTGAAACATTTTTTGATTATGTTGACCTTGATTTCCCATTACAGCATTTGCTTCCTCACCCTTTCTTCTTCCTGCCCCTGTCATAGGTCTTCCTATCGATGGGGAACTTTGGACAACTTTTCCTGTTCTCAAACCACTTTCAATTCTTTCCCCTATTACCACCATATCAGAAAAGCTTGATGATACACTCCCAAGCATCCTTTCATAGAACGGTGGCTGAAGAGTGTCAATGAACATTGCCACTATCTCTTTCTCTATCAGGGGTGGTTCAACTTGTGCAGCCATTTCTCTCCATCGTTGAGCATATTCCTTGAAGGACTCAGTATTCCTTTTGGTCATATTTTGAAGTTGTAGCCGGTCTGGTGCCATATCCATATTGTATTTATATTGCTTCAGAAAGGCATCGGCTAGATCCTTCCAACAACGAATACGAGTTCTTTCAAGGTGAGTGTACCAGCTCAACGCTGCCCCAGCAAGGCTATCTTGAAAAAAATGAATCAGCAGCTTTTCATCATAAGCATATCCAGCCATCTTTCGGCAGTACATGGTCAAATGGTTACGAGGACAAGTTGTTCCTTTGTATTTATCAAATTCCGGCAATTTGAATTTGGGAGGAATTACCACATCTGGAACTAGGCATAATTCAGAAACATTTGTTACGCCTAAGCCACTTCCTCCCTCTACTGCACGCAACCTTTCTTCCAATATTTCCATTTGCCCTTTTGACAAAGGTGCTGCTGGCTGATCAGGATTTGGTGGAGGGACTTGAGCTTTGTGTGACAGGTTTTGGGAAGCACCTGCCTGTGGTATTGGGCAACCATAAGGGAAATAATATGGCACTGCTTGTGGGTTTGGTTGTGTGGCATCATTTGGAGTCTGGTGATTTTGTGGTGGAATTGTATTAGGTGGAGTGACATTGGGTGGAGCCTGAGTGTTTTGGGGGACAGCTGTTGATTGGTTGAAATTTGGAGGGTTAGATATCGGGGGATTGGGAATTTGTTGAGCAGCAGGAGGATTTTCTTGATTAGGATTAGGGTGCATGGTGTAATACCCTTGAGGTAAGCCGTATGGAGGCCAAGCATATGCTTGCTGAACATTCCCGTCTTGGGAAACAAAAGGTGGCAATGGCATACCATAAGGTTGGTGTGGGATGAATGGAGTTTCAGTGACTGGAGCAGGATCATTTAAAGGTATAGGGTTCCCCTCTTGAGCTTGAACTTGAGGGGTGGATGTTTGTTCCCCATTTCCTGCAGAAGATCCCCTTTCTGTACCTCTTCTTTCAAGGAGCTTAAGTATTTCTGCCATCTGCTCCTTGATCTGGCCAACTTCATTCCTCAATTCTTCAACTGCGCTTTCCGGCTCTGCCATGAGTCTTGTTTGCAGTCTGGTTTGATAAGGATGCTTTGAGCCCCTTCTCCCCGTGATGTGAATAAATGCAAAGAAACCCCCTTTGGTACAAGAACAAGTATTGTTAAATGACATAAAGAGATGTAAAGTAAATACATGATGAATTTAAGATATCGGTAAGCAAAGATAAACCTTTCTTTTAGAATGTCTTTTTCTAAAGTACTAAGTTAGAAGAAAAATGCAAATTCAACATGAGATTTATTCATTGATCAACAAGTTCTGATACATTGTTTGTTACAACAACTCAAAATCAATTCTCTCTTGCTTTAGCAATCCAGACCTTCATTTCATCCAATCGCCCCTTGCAGTATTGGATGAATGTTGTAATTTCCTCCGGTGTAGAAAGCGGATTCATCATCGCTTCAGCCTTCTTCAACAGGTGAGGAATATTTCCAAGTGTTCCATTAGCAAGACCGGCTAGATTAGAAAAACGGTCTCTCCAAGAATAGACAAGACTTTCCAACTCAACCCTTTCTAGGGTCATTAAACGTATAATCTCTTCATATCTATCCTTGTCTTCCATGGCTTGCCATTTTTCTTCATTTATTTCACGCTCGCAAGCACTGACGACATCTCTGACTTGTCGTTCTAGTTCATCAATTCGCGCTTGCATAAGGTTCTTTTCAACTTGAGCTTCTTCTTTTGTCTTGGCTAGAATTCCTCGTAACCGCCCTTTGTCAGCCAATATATCATCCTTTTGTTTCTCTTTGGTCTTCAATTGGCTGTTCGCTGTTTGGAGGCATTGATCCAATTGCATCATATGTTCTCTTTCAATTTGTCGCTTCTTACCCATGTCTTCAAAGGCATTTTCTAATTCACACCTTTTTCTCTTAAGGGAAGCATTGTCTTGTTGAATTTTGATCAAATCATCCTCCAAAGCTTGATTTTTCTTTGTCATTTTAGCCAACTCACTCCTCAAATTTTCAATCTCTTTGCTTTCATCGGGAACTGGATTTCTCACATGAGCACCGTGATCTTTAAAGGGTAATTTAACAATGGCTACCCTATTTGAAATCCACTGGTGGTAACTTTCTTTTGCGGCATGACTTCGGACACCCAATTCTTTTCCTTTACTATGAACCTTGCCCCAAGCATCAATGACAGTTTGAATAACAGGAGCACTATTTCCCTCAATATAATAATGAAGGAAAGGCGTTACTGTTTCTTCTTCTGGAGGCTGTATCATAGGATAAGCAAGTTGTCTTTTTGCAATGCTAGGATTGTAATTGATGCATCCTTGAGTTCCCATGAGAGGCACATTCGGAAATTTTCCACAGCAGTAAATAATGGAATCCACGTTCATCCACTGAGGGTACCACCGAATCATGCTAGCAGATAATCCTGCCAGATGTCCCGCCCACTCCCTATTAGTCTTCTTGGTTAACCTAAGGAGCTTCAAATCAGAGATAGGACATTCAACCTTGCCAACTTGATTGAAGACATGAGAAGTAAGCCATAGATACAAGGCGGGTAGACAACAGACAATCTTTTTCCCATTCCGGTTATGACAGGAATCCATTGTACAATAGATATCAGCTAAGACAGCAGTCATGGAACTTTCACCTCTAAGCTTTCTAGCTAGGAAAACATCAATTGCCTTGAAATCAATATAATTATCAAGGCTTGGGAAGAGGATCACACCATAGATGGCCAACGCCAAAATGTCAACAAACACGTCCCATTCTCCTTTCCCTGCCTGACTGAGGAGTTGCTGCTCAAAGAAGCTTAGTGCGAATCCTGAAATTTGGTTCCTGCTTAATTGAGCCTTCTTAAGCATTTCAGGATCCATCTTAAGAATGCGAGCTACACTGAAGATTGAAGCATGATGTTCAGTTCGACGATAAGGTTTCAAATCTTCTAACGGCAAGCCAAATATCTGTTCAAACTCCTCCAAAGTAGGAGCTAACTGGAAATCTTTGAATGTAAAACAGCGGAGAGGAGGATCATAAAACTGAGCTAGAGCAGTAAGGGCCCCTTCTTGCACTACGACCTCTAAGAATTTTAAGATCTTTCCATACTTCCTTGTAAAGGTCATTTTCTGGGTAATATCCATCCTTTTGCTTAAGGACAACAGATTGCTAGTATTTGATCTGATGACTTTGAGGTGTAACAATTTTTTTAAACCAGTTGCCTTCACTTCTTGATCACTTGTTCTCATGTTAAATTCCATTTTTAGTGATACTTACCGATGTTTAAATTTCACCTTTAACAAAAGAAATAAATGAATCAGATTAACAAAGAAAACAGTTTGATAAATATCCTCACATAAGAGTGTGATAATACTTATCATGACTAAAGTATAGAAAATATACATTTTTGATTTTTTTTTTTAAAAAAAACTTTGTGCAAATAAATAAAAGATAAAAGGAATGTTTGCCCAATTGTGTCTTAGACAAGGTAACCACCTAATTGGCTCTAAGGCTATTTAATCGTGTTTCTTCAAAAGGTAATTGTTCTAATTGGTTCTAAGAAGGTCACCGGAGCTCTGATCTTTAGCTATGAGTCTTATGCAAAAAGTAGGGAATCCTACTTAGTGCGGACATCATAACTAAGATAACACCCCGGCTGAGATTTTCACGCGAATCATGGTAGGACGTCTCGTCCTAAATGACACCGCTAATAATCTCCCCTAGCCTATGTCTTTTACGGGGCCCGGGAATAGGGTCCCTTCTAATAGTGTGTGCATTATGGTGAATGTGAAGTGTGTGGGGCATTCATACCTGGATTTTTACCCATTCTTCACAATGAACAAACATAAAGCAAAATAAATATCACATGTCTTCTACCTTAAGGTTCTAAATTAAGGCAATAAAGAAGGAAAAAAAATAGTATAAAATCTAAAATTAATGGAAGATTAGATAAACAACAAGAATAACATAACAAATAAATATAAAGGATGAAATAATTAACAATCAACAAAATACACAAGATCAATTTAACGGGCTTGACTCTCAAAATATCCCCAGTGGAGTCGCCATCTGTCGCGACCGGGGTCCCGGCGCGCGACGCGGACTGGTTAAAGACAAATAAAAGAAAATTGAAAACTGCATTGAAGTGAGGCTCTTGAGAAGCCTAAAAAATAAAGGGTTCAAGGAGTCGCCACCAATATTTATTAAGGAAAATATTAGGAAAACCTTTAAATAGCACTGGTTTTTTTTTTGTTTTTTTAAAAAAATGAGATTCTGTTTAGTCCGGGAGTCGAATTACAGGTGGGGAAGGTATTAGCACCCCACACTGTCCGTAAAAAACGGTTACCCAAATTGATCATGCGTAATTTAAAAAATGATTATCAAATATTTCATCCTTCATAAAACAATCATAAATAATATACACAATAAAAAATATATAAATATGAATAAAACAAAGATAGTAAAAGAATACATCCCTAAGTTTGTTGTTTTTTAGTTCTAAAAAAAAAAAAAAATAAACAAATGATTAAAAGACCATAAAAATAAAAGGATAAAAAAAACAATAAGACGTCTTGTCTTACTTATTTTCTAGTAAAAAAAAATTGATTTTTATTGAGAAATATAAAGTTTAAAACAAATAAATAAACAAATAAATAAAAATAAGAGAAAAAAAATAGAATTAAACACATCAACATGAAGATAAAGAAATATAATACACTTAATTAATTAAAATTGACAAGAAATATTATTTAATTATCTTTTAGAAAAAATAAGATTAATAAGATGTCTTATCTAAATTAATCTCATCTTAAATTTAAGAGAAAAATGGATGAATAAATAACACATTATTTATTAGTCTTGATTTTTTATTTTTTTATGAAAATAATTTCTTCTTAATTATTAAAAAGTTACTAAGAGAAAATAATAGGAAATCATGACCATAATAAAGATGGATAATTATGTATATATACATATTTATAAACTATTAAAAATGGTCAAACGTAAATAAATGAATAGAAAGTGTAGAAAGATAAAAGCAAAAAGATAAATAACTAAAAATAAAAAGTATAGAGAATAAATAATAATAATAAAATAAAAAAAAATAAAGGTAGAAATAAAATAAATAAAAAGTTCAAAAAAAAATAAAAATAAAAATAAATAAATAGACATAACAATAAATACATAAAAATAAAAGAGCAGAAAAAATAAATACATAAAATAAAGATGCAGAAAAATAAATAATAAAGAAAATAAAGGAGCAGAAAAGTAAATAACAAAAATAAAGCAGCAGAAAAGTAAATAACAAAAATAAAGGGACAGGAAAGTAAATACATGAAAATAAAGAGGCAGAGATGTAAATAACAAAAATAAAGGGGCAAAAAAGTAAATACATGAAAATAAAAGGGCAGAAAAGTAAATAGCAAAAATAAAGGGGCAGAAAAGTAAATACATATAAATAAAGAGGCAGAAATGTAAATAACCAAAATAAAGGGTAGAAAAGTAAATACATGAAAATAAAGGAGCAGAAATGTAAATAATAAAAATAAAGGGCAGAAAAGTAAATACATGAAAATAAAGGAGCAGAAATGTAAATAACAAAAATAAAGGGGCAGAAATGTAAATACATGAAAATAAAGGGGCAGAAATATAAATAACAAAAATAAAGGGGCAGAAAAATAAATACATGAAAATAAAGGGGTAGAAATGTAAATAAAAAAAAGGCGGTAAAGTAAATACATGAAAATAAATGGGCAGAAAAGTAAATAACAAAAATAAAGGGACGGGAAAGTAAATAAATAAAATAAAAGGGCATAAAAATAAATAAATAAAGATAAAAATGTAAAAAATAAAAAAAATAAACTAATGATTGCAGAAATATAAAGTGCGGATAAATAAAGTGCAGAAAAATAAATTAACAATAATAAAAGTGCAGAAAAGTAAATAAAGAGGAATAAAAGTGTAAAAAAAATAAAAAATAAAAATAAAGGTACAAATAAATAAATAAAGATGGAGATGCATAAAAATAAAAAACAGATAAATAACTGCAGAAAAATAAAGTGCAGGAAAATAAAGTGCTTGAATATAAATAAAGAAAAATGAAAGTGCAGAAAAATAAATAACAATTAAATAAGACAAATAGATAAATATAAATAAACAACTTTGTATTAATAAAAAATACCTTGGTACAAGATCAATTACAGAGAAACTAGAACGGAAGTCAGGAAATCAATTTTGTGTAGATTTCCTTTGCTTTTGGCTTTGTTTGGACTTGATTTGAAGGTGTTTGGATACCGGTTACAACACTTGGACAGTATTTTAGCTCACAAAAACTCACATACTAAAACAAACAAGAGTGGTACACTCATTTTCCTAACTAGAATTACACAAAGAAATTTATGAAAACCCAAACTTCTAAAAATTCTCACAAAAATTTATCACTCTTTCCCCTCTTTTTCTCTTCTTCCTTCCAAATGCCTCAATATCACCTTCTATTTATAGAAGAAAATTGGCATTGGATCCTCCCTAAAAGACATCACTTTCCTACTTTTCCAATTTGTCCAAATTCCATATCAATTTCCCCAATTTTCTCCAATTATCCAACCAAACCGGGGCCCACCACTAAAACCACCGTCACTTCTTTTCTGATTTTTTCTTTTTTTTTCTTTTTTTTTTTTAATTTTCGTTTTTTTTTTGGACCCTTTTTTGGATTTTTTTTTTTTGGGCCCATTTCCCTTTTTTTTGTTTTTTTTGTTTTTTTTTTTTGGGCTTTCTTTTTTTTTTGTTTTTTTTTGTTTTTTTTTTGTTTGGACCCTTTTTTCTTTTTTCTTCTTTTTTTTTTTTGGCCCTTCTTATTTATTTTTATTTTTTATTTTCGTTTTTTTTTATTTTTTATTATTTTTTGATTTTATTTTATTTTATTTTTTTTTTTGATTTTTTTTTTGATTTTTTTTTTACCCATTTATTTTTCTGATTTTTTTTTTGGGCCTTTTATTTAAAGATACAAATGGAAACATAAATTATTTATTACATATATGGAAATATATAAAATATCCAATAAATATAAATTACTACCCACACTATAAGGAGTAAAAAGGTAGTCACAAAACATCGTCTTCCCTCCCTTATTCTTTCCTCTTGGCTTCGGCATCCATCAGCCATTGCTTGAGAGAAATGAAGAGAATTGATGAAATGAGAGGTGTGGTAGGAAATGAAGAGGGATTGGGTATTTATAGAGATGGGGAAGGGTTACTATTCTAACGGTCACTATGCAATTTTTAATAATATTTTTTTTTTAATATGATCCGGGGTGGCAATCTGGACTGGGCGGGGTTCTAAGCACTGTACCGCGTCACCAACGAGAACTGATAAGTCATAACCGGGGTCTGAAATCATTGGTCAACTATAGACATTTCTCTTCACCTCGGTTAAATATTAAGCATTGGGGAATCTCCTGCAGGTGTATCTCCGGTGTGTCTTGAAGTTTAAGTACGGATTAACACATCAGTTTTAACTTGAAGAACCTCGGATTCCCTTCGAACTGAGGTGTAAAATACCGTACTCCACTGAGGCTGTACGAGCTTAGAACTAATGAGGTAACACCGGTCATGAAACCGTGCTAGGACCCCGGTTAATGCAGTCAACATTGACTCCGGACTCTAGGACAAAAAAAACTTTTTTTTTCTTCTTTTTTTTCTTTTTTTCTTTTTTTTTTTAATATATATCACCGGACAAAAATAGGTGTTCACAGGCCATATCTCCCTCGTTTCTTGATGAAAATTTTTGTGCCATATATCAAATTAAAGCGAAGAGAAAGATCTACAATTTTCATGTTGGACTCTCCTTCAAATTTGGCACGCGTCTGTCCTTAAATGTGCAAGCAAATTTCGTGATGAAGAGAATAGAGTCAAAATATGCATGACAAGCCACATGGGACCAAAGTAAGAACATTCCAACGTGAATTGCAAAGTATGTGACATTAGCTTCACTCTCTAATTCACGTTAATATGGTCTTCAATAAGGATCCATGTACCTGATTTTAGTTGCTAAAGATGCATCATCCATTCATTAATTTATTGAATAAAAATTTTTTTTCTTCTTTCACCCATTCATGCCTCACGTGAAAAGTCATCAAAAGCAAGGTCCTATGATTTTTAATGCAGCATTTCAAAAGCTTGTCCTTTGCTTCTTGGAGTCTCATGGCCATATTCCACTAACAAATATTTTATTCATACAATTCAACCCATTCATTCTCCATACACTTCCACGGTCAAAGCTAGCTTCAAAAGGTCCCATTGTTCTAATTTTTTATGCAACAAAATTACCTTTTCTCATTCATTCTCACGACAATACACTACTTCACTCACCCATTATTTCCTTTAAATTTTTGTTGCCATTCTTTCTAGCATTCACATGGTCCCATATGCAAGCTACATGTACCCAATATTATAATGCAACAAAGACCAAGCTCCCTTGTTCAAACCATGTCACGGCTACACCAAAAGCAAGCTCCATGAACCCATTATTTTATTCAAAAACCAAGCCTTCATTTCTTAAATAATGCATACAGCCATGTTGCACTTCTACCCATCATTATTTTATTAAAATGATTCACTCATCACAACAAGCTGGTAACGTGAATCAGACAACAAGCAAAGGAATTGTTTAATTGTTATGACAAGCATGGAACCACCAAGGAAGCATTCACGGTCATAGCCAAGAATAAAAAAGGGGGAAAGCATCTTATTTTGGCTAACAATTGATGAAGAAAGTAGGTCATGGCTACAAACAAAGAAAAGAAAAGGGAGTTGGGTTTCTGCTGGTGGAGAAGAAAAAATAAGAAGCAGAGGAAGTGTAACAGATTTTCGGGAGGGTTTTCAGGAGCTTCAAGGCCACTAGCAAGAGTGGAGGTCCAGCTAGAAGAACCACTGAATTAGTGGTGCCATCCTCTTCATCCTCCATTAAAGCAGTAAGTGGAGCTTCCACTTTCACATTTCTTTTACAGAAGAGGGCAAGGAACAGAGGCTATAAATACCCCTCTGTACAGAAGAATGGGGGTTCGAAAATTTTTTCTCTAAGAGGTTTGGAAAAGATTTCATAGGGAGGAGATTATTTCAACATTCTTGAGTTTTGAAAGGCACTTCCGGATTTTTGACAGTAGAAATTCACAGCAACAGCAGCAACAGCAACAGCAGCAACAGCAACAGCAGCAACAGCAACAGCAACAGTCAAAACAGCAACAGTGAGCAAGAACTCAATCAGTGAGCAAGAACATTATATATTTTGTGAAAACAATGTTTATTTTTCAAAATATTAAATTTTTGTATAAGGATCAGATTAGTATTGTTGTATTGGACTCTCTATTCTGTTGCCTATTGTTGTTATTATTTGGTTTTTACAGTAGCATATTGTGATGTATGTTTGAATCTTCACTCTATCTCTGTTACTATTTCTGTTCATGTTACTTTTTTTGTTTATCTATTGCCCAACGTTATTGTGCAAGTTGTTAGTGTATGTTTTTGTTTCTGTACGAATTTAAATTGTATGAGGGATAGTTGCGATCATAATTTTATTGCCCAGAATATTAATCCTATCGCAAGGAATCAGTCCTCCTCTGTATACTGTTTCTTTTTCCCGATAATTCATTTACCGTATAGTTAAAGTGTAATTTTTTTTAAGACACCCGAACAAAGCTTGACAAAATGTGATTTTTTTTTTCTTTTTAGTTTCTGTTTTTTCTTTCTATTATTTTCAAAATTTCGTCTAATTAAAATTTTAACAACTCAACATTATCTTCAACCAAAAAAAACATTACCTTTTTTTTTTACCTTAGTAAGTCCGCGTATTCTTCGTCTAGTTTTTTTTTTTGATAAATTTTTACTACTCTTTTTTACCTTTTTTAAAAAAATAAAAAAATAAAAAAAAGAATCATTTTATCCAAAAGAGATCAATTTAGACGAGACGTCTTGTTGATTTTCTCTTATTTCAGTAAACCATCACCATAATTCATAAGGAACGGGATACTTGAGACGAGACGTCCCGCTTATCCCCTTCCCATATTTTGATTAAATTCCATGAAAATCAATTTAGACGTGACGTCTTGTTGATTTTCTCCTATCTTTGGTAGGCCATCACCACAAGGAACGGGATACTTGGGACAAGACGTCCCGTTTATCCCCTTCCCGTTTCTAACCTCGTATCTTGCTTAAGTTCCATGAAAATCAATTTAGACGTGACGTCTTGCTGATTTTCCCCTATTTCCAGTAGACCATCACCATGAAGAACGGGATACTTGGGACGAGACGTCTCGCTTATCCCCTTCCTATATTTTGATTAAATTCCATGAAAATCAATTTAGACGTGACGTCTTGTTGATTTTCTCCTATCTTTGGTAGGCCATCACCACAAGGAACAGGGTACTTGGGACTAGACGTCCTATTTATCCCCTTCCCGTTTCTAACCCCGTATTTTGATTCGAGGATGACTAATTTAGATATGACGTCTTGTTAGTATCCTTCTTTTTTTTTCTGTTTTATACCAAAGCCAGGGTTAATTTGGACGCGACGTCCTGTTAACCTACACTCCATGTCTGTTCGATTTGTTCCTTCTGTTTTTACACAAAGTACAACAACAAAAGGGGAGAAATATAACATCTTTTGTAAGGCTATTCAGGTTGCGCATTTTTCAATCTTGGTACTGTTTTTGACAGGCGATGTAGGGTGCTAATACCTTCCCTACTCGTAACCGACTCCCGAACTTGAATCTCAATTTTTAACCAGTGCTTTACTGAACTTAGTAGTTTTTTTTCCAATGTTTTTCCTATGGATAAAAACGTTGGTGGCGACTCCCTGTTTCATTCCACACATTTCTCTCTCTCTCGCCGCGCCGTCGCGATTCAGGTTGCGACAGTGTGAATTAGGTAAATGAGTCTTATATTTAGGGACAAGAGTATTTCTCTTATATCGTCTCTCATTTTGACCAATGAATGAGAGATAGAAAGCGAGACATTATTTATTATTAAGAAAATAATAAACTTAAATGAGAGTATTTTAGTATATATTTGTTCAAAGAACTAGCACTTAATGATTTTTTAGTTGTGGGAGTGACAATAAATATAAGACGAGGGTATTAATTGTTGTTTATATTTTTAAAAGAGTATCAATTGCCTATTTAGAATTTCAAGAGAATATTAATTATTGTTGCTCTAATATTACCTATATTAATATTAAAAATGGAGAAAAATTTAAAAATAATAAACAAGAGAGATAAAGATGCAATAGCTATGTTTAGTTAACTTGTAGCTTATCTTACTAGCATAAAAGTTTGTTAGACAAAATAGTCATGTTTGATAAATAAACTTATTTTAGTAACTTACAGTTTTTTTAAAAACTACTTGAAATAGTTTTTGAGCTTATAAGCTCCGAACTTGTTTTATTTTTTACATTTTTATCTTTATTGATATATTTTTAAAAAATCACTAATCTATATTTAGTATATATATATATATATATATATATTATATGTCATTTTACATTTAATAACTAATTTTATCCAACTTGTTTTAGTTCAATCAACTGACTTATTAACTTTAAGTTTTCAACTAGCTTATCCGTTAGTTTTGTCAATAGATCTAATAAAAAAACAATCATTTGTTTCATAAAAATTAACATCAATTACATTTTCTTTTATGTGTGTTTCTTCTTTCTTTCTGAATAGTTAAATACAAATGGGAAAAATACTATTTTTAGATGAAACCAAGGATATTAAATAAGGTTAATTTTTTTGTCTTAATATGCATGAGTTTGTTTTTTTATTTTCACATATATTTAAATTTAAGGACATAAATATATATCGTCTTAATTACATATTAAAATTTCTGCTAATCTCCTTATTTATTATATTATATTAATTCTATTTATTCAACATATTTTCTCTCCCATCCAGATATTATTAAAAAAATTAGTATTTTGAAATTCTAAATAAATAGTTAAATATGAATAAAATTTATGTTGTATATAGATTGTTAAATAGGAAAAGACAAAGTACTATTAAGTAATTCTTAATTTCTTTTTAACGGTCTAAAATGAAAAAAAAAATTACACAAACTAAAGAATACAATCATTATATCTTAATTAAATTTCTAAAATTACTTATTTATGAAAACACAAGCTTAACTAAATTCATTTAGCAGCTTATGTGGGTTGTTAAGGGCTCTTAATTGATCCTCATTGAAAATTCTGGTCCGTGATTTTCTTTTTTGGTGAATGGTCTGTGATTTTTAACAAATGTAAGAGTAATGGGCCCATAAAAACTGGTTATAATCAGCCCAACAAGACACCCCACAGAAAATATAAGAAACAGTAGTTTGTCCGTACACGAGCAACAACATTGAAGAACACACGAGGACACACCAGTTTTTGTTACCCACACAACGATAGAAGAGAAGCAAACAATGGCTGCTTTTCTCTCAAATCAATCTGTGCTGGGTACATGCCCTTGTTCCACTTCTTTCTCTTCAAAACCATTTCGAACCCTTCAACCCAAAATCCTACTTTTTCCATCACAACGCATTCCAACCCCCCTTATTTCCTCTGTTAATCCCTTCAAGTCTTTTCTCTCTTTCCAAGATCACCCTTCAACTGTAAGTCCCTACTCTATTATCACTTCCTTATTTCTTGTTTATATCTTAGAATTTTCTTCTCTACATTACTAATTGTTACCATTTTCTTTGAACAAGATATTTGTGGTTGTAAAGGGTGTTGCTTTTTAAACCTAATCATGTACTATTAGCTAAGTACAAGATTGTATTATATTTATTTGTATGATGTGCTGACCTGTATTTTACCGGTAGCCAAGATTGTTTTTTTTTTAATATGATTATTGGTGTAGGAAGTAATGAACATTTAAGATGGAAATTTTCTGGACTACTAGGTGGGGGTGGATTCTTGATGAAATTGTGAACATGCTTTAAAATATTTATCATAAACTTTCCTTTGAGTTGGTATCCTATGTTAATGGCTGTGTCTTGAAGAGTTTGTATGCTATCATGAATCTTATCTTCAATATAAATGGTTTCTAGCTTCTAGTTATACATCCCTTGACTCTATCCTAACTCTGCTACTTGGCAATTGGTATATCTTGGTACATGTTTTGACAAAATGATGAAGCCTTATTAGATATGATGTTTGTGTCACACGTGGCTATATCTTGTATTTGTTACAAGTTTGTAACTATGAGGCGGTACACTTTCGTCATTGGCATGTCATAAATCATAATAGATATTGAATCATCAATATTTCCTTTTACTTTTTTTTTTTGTCTTTTACCTTATTATACTTGTATGATTCTGATAAGAGATGTCATTATAGCATTACTGAAATAAGTTTGAAGTGTCCAGATTCAATTTCTTTCACCCCATTTTGTTTTATTTTTACACATCTTGTTCTTCCGCATCAACCCTTCTTGCAGTAAAATTGCTAGTTCTCATGATGTTTGCTTATTTTAATAGGTTATTTTTGTTTCAGTAGATGATTCTGAATTGTATTCCTAGCTAAGTCCCCTCTGTGTCTTGTTCTCCTTAGACAAATGATGAAACAGAGGAGACGCAGAATGATGTGAATGGGACAGATGATAATGAAGATCAAAAACCATTACCTAGCTTAAAGGTCCTCATTGAAGCATACAAGGAGGCCCTTTTTGTTGGCGATGAAAAGGCTGTAGCTCAGATTGAAGAGAGAATATATTCAATAGCAAATAAAAAAAATAAATTGATTCAGAAAGTATCAACTTTATCAGCAGACAAAGCTGATTCTAAGCAGAAATATCTTCGCTTACAAGCAGATTTTGATAATTTTAGGAAAAGATATGACAAAGAAAGACTTAGCATCCAATCTGATGCCCAACAAGAAGTCATTGAAAAGCTTTTGTTGATGGTGGACACTTTCGAGAGAACGAAACAACAAACTAAAGCTGTGACAGAGAAAGAGAAGAAGATCGATGCTAGCTATCAAGGTATTTACAAACAATTTGTAGAGACTATGAAGAGCAATCATGTTTCTGTGGTAGCAACAGTGGGCAAGCCTTTTAATCCCCTGGTAAGTTAAATTTGCAAACACGTGTTTATTTTTACAGAAGGAATATCTTCCTTTCTAGTTTGAATTGGTATTGGTATTGGTATTTGAAACAATTTCAAACAGAGAGAGGATGTCTCAGCATTCATTTTTTCTGTGTTCTATACCTGACAATCATTCCCCCACCCAACACTAAAATGAAAAGGAAGGACAAGAATTTTATATACAGGATCTAATAATACAAGAACATAATCTCTGATTGGCTTTTTCAATGATAAATGTATTCCTTGATTCTGGTGTTAGAGATCAAATCAATATCTAGAGTGCTTTGTGTAATGAAGGGGGAAAGTTGGGAGCAGTGCTTTGCTTGTTAGGTTAGCTTTATAAGTTGCTTTTTAGAGAGATACTGCTCAAGTATCACAATCTTTGCTTTTATTATCAGTTATTTCTTGTTATTTTGGCTTATGGTTAGAAGGTGCACATGATGCATTTGATCTCTCTGCCAACATTTTTAAAAATGAGAAAAAAATCCAGATTAAATATTATAAGATGTGTGTTTGGAGTTGCTAGTATCTAGATATTGAAGAGGGATATTTTTGCAAGAATTGGTTTTGAAAAAATCAAATTGACTTTTTGTTTGGGAATTTTTTGACAGCTAATGTGAGTGGAGTTATTCTTCTTTAGGTATTGTTGAAAATCATCCTTGATAACAGGACTTGTACCAATTTGTTATACACTTATGCTTAAGGCATTGGGCATTGCCATTAACCAAATTTACAAATTACTGTTCTTTTTTTAAGTTATAATATTAAAGAAACCTTTTAATTTTTTCATGGCTAGTGTGGTTCTTGGCTTGATTGTCCTCCTATCATATTCCAATTGCCTTTTGATTGTACCTATGGTAAAGGAGCACATTTTGAACTCGAAACATATTTATTCCTCTAGCAAGTGAAAATATTGTTTTATTGATTGTTTGCCTCTTCTCATCGGTAGTCACCATGCTGCTCATTTGCCGATCTTGATTGGACTGTCAGCACTAAGTTATGCTTGAAACTAAAATTGGGGCATTGTTCTTGCGTATAGAAGTCACATTTAATGAAGGTATACAAAAAGTGATACCCATGGCTATTGTGTTAATCTGTTTTTGGATTATTTTTTTATGTAGCTACATGAAGCCGTTGCACGTGAGGAGTCCATGGAGTTCAAGAAAGGGATAATAATCAAAGAATCTCGACGTGGTTTCTTGCTCAGAGATCAAGTTCTAAGACCAGCACTTGTCAAGGTTTCCTTAGGCCCTGGCAATAAGCAATCTCCAGTGTCTCCTGACAAGTCCATGGAGCAGCCCTCAACAGCTAGTGGAATAGATGAAAGATAAGATACTCTCTTGAACTTTCTCACTTGTCATTGGTCAACTTGGAATGGCTCTAGTGTTCAATATTTGCATTTTGGCACTGAGGTGAGTGTAACCCCTTGTGGTATGGACCTCAAAAATTATAACTTGTGTCCAACTGCATTGCAGTTCTTTCTTTATCACGGGAAAGGGAATTAATTTTGATAGAGAATGATGAACTTTTTGTGCAATTCATTTTTACCAATGCCAGGAATGCTTCGTTGTTCTTGAACTTCTCTGGTGTAATTGCCCTTCATCTTGATGCATGAAATAGGGAAATACTAGAGAAAGCATCACCTGTAGAAACACGCACTAAGAAACCAAGAATCAACTGCATTCACATGCTTTTTTTAAAAAAATATTATCATTAATTAATTTTAATTGGAAGTGTTATTTATATTTATTCTATCAAATACTAATATTTGATATAGTATCTTAAAATATTCTCAACATTATTTATCATCTAAAAAATTAGTTCATATAAAAATATATACAAGGAGATAATATATTTAGTATGTAGATATTTAATGATATTAAAAAAATATAATTATATTATGTGATTAGGAAATTTTATTTAAATTTGTTTATATTTAAAATTCACTTTTATGTAAAGGAGTTTTAAGAAGAGTGAAGGGTAAAGGGTTGGTATCTAGAAATGGAAATAGGAATGGAGAGGTTTGTTACTTTGACGGAATATCTTTTGCACAGGAAAAGACACGTGTATGATATGTTTCATGCTTTGAGCTGTCAAAGGGCCTATTTTTTTAAGTAATCTCAAATGTGATTTAAGTTACCAGAATTTGGTTAAGAGAAGGGAAAATGAAATCTGTACCATTTAACTTTGTTTGAATTACATATAGGGATATGTGAAATTGGATGCCAAGCTAACTAAATTTGGACTTCTGGATTTACTTTAGAATGATTGGTGTGAGTAGCTAATTAAAGAGCCTGTTTGTATACTTAACTTGCTCGGTTTGTCCAATCCAAAAATAGATTCTACAATTAAATAGAGTTTTGACTGTTTAAATTTTTACACTTGTCACACATGTAGACTTTTCGTATACTGGTGATGCGAAATCTATATTTTACCTCCCCATCATCCATAATGTAATATTGATGTAACAGAATCTACTTAGACATAAAAATATTTTTCAGACCACCCCATTTTACAAAATATTTTTTTTTTCCCTAAAATGTCAAATTCCCGGGTACGTTATCCCTTCTACCCACCATGCCCATGATTCGTATTTTCAGTTTTCACAAGACAAATCTGTGGATGCCATTGCTGATGCAGTAAGGAAAATTGGATGAATTCAAAATATGATCCATTCAAAATATGATCCTACGTTTTGGTTATTTGGTTTGGTTGGTCAAACCAACGGAGTTTTGACTATCTCGAACGGCGTGAAGGATCAATATCAACCCTTAAATTTCTCCATTTCCCCAACTCCGTTTTCCCAACTGGAAACCAAACGACTCATAAATGTAAGTGCTTAAATTGAGAACAAAGGAAGGACAGACAACATTGAAACCACAAAAAGAAAGAAAAGGCCAAAAAACGACAAGCGGAGGTTGTCAAAAGTCATAACGGTTCGTTGTCCTGTCAAGTTGCCTAAATTCAACCTCAGCTAATACCTGGATAGTTTTATCCCTCACCTAACAACCATACCCTTTCTTTTCAATTTCATATATTGAAACGGAAAAAGTAAAATACATACTCAATTATAACAATTATTAAGTTTTACTTATCTAAAGTCATATACTATCTTTAAATAGGTGTGACTGAAACTATTCACCACCTATCATAATAACTAATTAACAGAGGAAATAAATTATTTAAGATTTTAAATTGTTTCCTACTCAAAATGAAGATATAATCTTTGATACTTCTTACTTAACCAGACTATTAAGTTATCTTATTTTGGTCTTGATTACAAACAAATCAGACAAATTTTACATAGATTAAAAAAATAGATTGAAAGTTGTTATTTACATTAATCTTTTTAAATATTCTTAATCTTATTTATTGTATAAAGTATTTAATTGCTTTGAAATTATATTTAAGAATGATATATTTGATATATAAACATTTGATGAAATTAAAAAAAACTTTTGTTTATATTTTTTAAAAAAAATATCAAAATTTACTTATAACCATAAGAGTATGTCTTTTAATTTTTATGTGATAAAAAACTAAATTTATTGTAATTATCTGTCTTGTTTTTTTTATATATATATATTTGAGATAGAATATGTCTTTTAATTTTTATGTTATAAAAAACTAAATTTATTGCAATTATCTGCCATATTTTTTTTTTTTTGCGTATCAAAACAAATAAATAGACATATCTGAGTTCAATTGTCTAAAATAATGTGTTAAACATGTTATCCATTATTTTATCATCCCTAATCCTCAGCAATATCGCCTTATAAATTTTTTTAACCATGCTCAAATTGTAGAGAGCAAATCTTTGAAATTATTCCCTGAACAGATGTCATTTGCATTGCATGGCCAGCTGAGCATAATGCAATTTTTTAAAGCAAATAGTCATAAGACAAACAAAAAAGGAGCAACTAGATTGACCAGGACCCAGAATAACAGCACAAAATGAACCTAGACCTCATTCCATCCCGATGAAGTTAAGCTACTTTGGAAATTTCTCTTGTTGTATAGAATCATCTCATTCCATAAATATAATAACATTCATTACATATTAATAATAAGGTTAATGTTTTGTTTAGTTAATTAGTTTAGATTTTTAGCCCCAACTTTCCTGTTACACGTTGAATTCCCTTATTGCTGCATTCTCATAGCATTCGCAGTTACATGCCTCTCACGACACACCAACAATCTTCTCTCTCCCGTAATCTCATCCAGGTGCATTCCCCTTCCCCTCTTTATCTACCTTTCTTCTATTCCATCACCCTCACACTCTATCTCCATGCATTCACTTTCTATGCCAAAACCAAAATCTTTTTCTTTCTCAATTTCCCCTTGTCCTCTCTGTTCCTGTTGTTGCTGCTGCTGCACCGACCCATAACCTCAATTCCCCTCAAAAACCAAACTTTCTTTCATTTCTCTATCCGGGTCGACCCATGGATGCTCAAGCGGGTCTATCTCTCGGGTTGAGTTCCGCGTTGTCGTCGTCGCCGGTGGATGTCCCGTGGCGGTTACACAATGAAATCCACGAGAAATATCCCCTGAAACCCAAAAAAGAAGAGGAAAAGGGTGAAGAAGAAGAAGAAGAAGAAGAAGAAGAAGAAGAAGAAAACGGTGAAACGATTAACTTCATGGATCGGCGCGTGTGTGGGAAGAAAAGACACATAGAGGGACAACAACAACAATCGTGTTTCCCTTCGAAGCGTGTGGCGGTAGATTCAGTGGTGGGTTGGTGGAACCAGCCACTGGGTGTAGCAGACCCAGAGATTTTCGAAATCATGGAGAAGGAGAAGAAGAGACAGTTCAAGGGGATAGAGTTAATTGCTTCTGAGAACTTCGTTTGCAGAGCAGTGATGGAAGCTTTGGGTAGCCATTTAACAAACAAGTACTCAGAGGGAATGCCTGGTAACAAGTACTACACTGGTAATCAATATATTGATCAGATTGAGTTTCTTTGTTGCCACCGTGCATTATTAGCATTTGATCTTCAACCTAGTAACTGGGGTGTTAATGTTCAACCTTATTCTTGTACTTCTGCTAATTTTGCTGTCTACACTGGTCTTTTGAACCCTGGGGATAGGATCATGGGTATGGATTCACTTTCTGGTGGCCATTTGAGTCATGGTTATTATACCCTTGGTGGGAAGAAATTCTCTGCTGCTTCTATATTCTTTGAGACTTTTCCTTATAAGGTTAATCCTCAAACGGGTTATATTGACTATGAGAAGCTTGAGGAAAAAGCTACTGATTTTAGGCCTAAGATACTTATCTGTGGTGGCAGTTCTTATCCCAGAGAATGGGATTATGCGAAGTTCAGGCAGATTGCTGATAAATGTGGGGCTGTTTTGATGTGTGACATGGCTCATATCAGTGGTCTTGTGGCAGCTAAGGTGCTCTCTTTGTCTTCTTTTTTCTTGTTTTTGTTCTGATTAAATTAGCAATTTTGTAATTCTTTATGATTTTGTTGGATCAATGGAGCTTTGATTTAGTTTTATTTGGAGGGTAGAGAGGATGTTGTGTGCTTTTGAAACTAGTCCTTGCTTTTACATCTTGGTGTGGAACAATTAAGCTGTTTGTACTTCGGACTTATAACTGTCTCATTGTGTGTTTGGTGAAACTTCAAAGTAAATTCAAATGAATTTGGCATTTAGCTAGAGCTGGCGGTTCACTTTTGAGGATAAAGTGTAGTTATAGCTGCTGTTGGAAATAATTAGTTGATTTTGTGATAGAATATATGCTCATTTATAGCAATTATGACATTGCTAAATCTCAATTGGTGAAAATCAACGGTTATAACTTGTAACTAGACATTATCCTCTAGAGTGTAGATGAGTTAAATCATAACTAATATCTATGTAGGCAAGGATTCAGATTCCTGCTTAGTTCTAGGCTTCTAGCATTAGGGAACAATAAAATAAAAAGTTACTTCTTTGCTTTATGCTGTCCTCCCCTGAATATTTTTATTCTTGGATTTTGATGCAATTGCCACTGCAAACAAAAATTCTATGAGAAGTTGTATAATTTGTTTTACATTGATTGTATCACCTACTTGAAAGATACTAAGGGCAGTGTAGTTTACTGTTTGTGTTTTGTGTGGAAGCCAGATTGCTTATCTGTAGCTGGAAAATATGCATTGATTAAAATGGTGTTTCTAATTTTACTGTGGTTTTTCTCATATATAATATAGTTAATTAAATAAATGTCTGTGTGTTTCAACTCTGGTACAGTTTTGGCATTCCTTTATTTTTATAATGGTTGTGTACCAAATGTACTGTTCTCCATTTTGTGTGGCTCTTTGCAAAGGGATTTAATTTCCTGTTGCCTGTCTAAATGTGGTTTAAGTATATTAACAGTTGTTTTTACAGGAAGTTGCTAGTCCATTTGATTACTGTGATATTGTTACCTCAACAACCCACAAAAGTCTCCGAGGTCCAAGGGGAGGTATCATCTTTTATAGAAGGGGGGCAAAACCAAGGAAGCAAGGCTTCATTCCTAATCATGGAGATGATAGTAATTATGATTTTGAGGAGAAGATAAACTTTGCTTTATATCCATCACTACAAGGAGGCCCCCACAATAATCATATTGCTGCTCTTGCCATAGCTTTATTACAGGTTGCAACTTCAGAGTACAAAGCATATATGCAGCAGGTGAAGAAAAACGCACAGGCATTAGCATCTGCCTTGTTGAGAAGAAATTGCAGATTGGTGACTGGTGGGACCGACAACCATCTTTTGCTTTGGGATCTCACAGCACTTGGCTTAATTGGTAATTTTTTCGACCAGCCTCTATTTTTTTGGTAAATATATGTTAACATTATAATTGAATTTGAAATGAAAATGTTTCCTTTTCCTCATTAATATTAATGAGTTATTATTTGGTGTACTAGTGCCTGGAGATGAGAAATGATGCAACTACCAAACATGGATTAAGTTTTATGGTTTTGTCTCTAACAAATTAAAAGTTTATGCTCATTTTTCTTGAACTTATTACATATTTCAGTGCAAGCTAATGTCAAGTTCAAAGTATTTCTTAATATAAAATCACAGAAGACAAAATCTAAAAGGCCATTTAGTTTAAGAAAACGCTTTCTGTTTTTATTTTCTATTTTCACTTTTAATTACAAACTTTTGGAAATAGAAACAAGGTCATAGTTTTGTAATTAAAAGTGAAAATAGGAAATGAAAGTAAAAAATCTTTTTTCAAACCAAACGGATGGGATAGAGGTTGATGTTCATACATAACATTTCTGAATTGGCCGGGTGTTAAAATGGGTGTGTAAAAATTTTGATCATTTTAAACTACTGCAGAATGTGCATGGTTTTGCTAGATCAATTTCCTTCATATTTAGGATCCTTTTCTTTTCCCTTGTCTCTCTTATGTAGATAATCTGTTAGCAAGAGTCCATGCTGGGAATTGGCTCCTTGAATCTGTTAGCTCCTTTAAAGTGTGAAAACATAGGTCGTCCCATGTTACTTGTCATTTTAGGAGTTTTGATTTGTCCAAAAATCGTTGTCTCTAGAAAAACAAGAAGCATTAGTTGTTCTTTTTCCAATAAGAATATCTCATCTAAATATCTGAGTATATTCACAAAAATATTTGACTCATTTAATGAGGGCATTTAATGAAAATTCTCTTAAGAAGTGTGTGTTCCCTTTAAAAGACAAATTGGCAGATTTGAATGTTGGTCTTAGTGTTTTGTGCATTAATGGGCTCATGTTCTGGTCACTATGTTCTAAAGAGGATGGGGATGCAGGACAGTGGTTTGGGAGATGTTAGTGGTTGATATGCGTTGGTAGTGTTAGTAAAGATGCTAAACTATATACTTGTTTTAATTGGTATTTAAAATTTAAAATTTTATTATGCATGTGTTTATATGTGCTACTTGTGAATTTGTATACTCTTTCCTCCTTTTATAAATTATGTCTTTGAAGTTGACATGAAGACGTACTTCAATAATTTTGTTATGTAATGCAGATAGAAACTACGAGAAGGTTTGTGAGGCATGTCACATCACTCTCAATAAATGTCCCATTTATGGTTCTATTTCTCATGTTGGAGTGCGAATTGGTGAGTACCTCTCATATGATATAATATTTCTGAAGTTATGTTGTTCTGGTATAGCACTACAGTTTCAATCTACTTGATTTCTGTGGTTGAATATGCTTGCAAGTGCAGTAAATATCCCATGTTTGCCATACGATTTAGTTTAGCATGTAGGAGCCCAAGCTAATTGCTTAGCTTACAATCAATTCCTATTAGCTCATACTTGCACATATTTAGTAAATGGCTCTTCAAATCTCCTATTTTCTTGTGAATTACTTAGTGGCAAGAAAGTAATGGGTATGTGCACACCTAATACCTACCACTTTCTTGCGCAGGAAAGCATAGTGTATTTTCAAAGTCACATTAGTAGTTGTACTTTAAGCCAATCATACTTTCACATTGCTATAAAATTTCCATGATAAAACAAACTACAACTTGGTCTTCTGAATTCCCTCATGTTCAATACATGTTCTCACGTTGCTTTGGTTTTTTCCCTTGCTATTCAGGTACTCCTGCAATGACATCAAGAGGCTGTTTGGAGGAGGATTTTGAGGCCATAGCTGATTTTCTTCTGAAGGCAGCTCAGATTACTAGCTTGGTACAAAGGGAACATGGTATATCATCCAAAGATTTTCTCAAGGGTCTTCTATATAATAAAGATATTTCTGAACTCAGAAATCGGGTTGAGGCATTCAGTTCCCAGTTTGCTATGCCAGGATTTGATATTTGATTAAGAAAGTGTAAAGCAGGCAACCTTCATCCATCTTTCACATCACCATACATCTTAGCTTACCGTGTCTTAAATAATTTTTGTACGGTACCTCAGGTTTTTTTTTGGGTGGGGTGGGGTTCATATTCTTATCAAGTTAGCTTATTGATGACCTTGAGATTGTAGAAAATTTTCAAGGTTTATACCCCTTTTTTTAAAAGCCACAATTTTTGTGGCTACCCTTCTTTGTGAAGAAACACCAGTAATTACGTTACAATGCTTTAAAAGGAAATACATAGAGACAAGTGTTACTATCCGGACCTCATCTTCATATATTATTTGAAGTGACAATAAACACGTTACACGATCGACAATTAATTTTTTTGTGCTTATTCTTGCTTATGGATATTGATGGAGTCTGATGTAAGATTTTGTTGATGGGTGTGTGCGCCTTGATATAATAGGTCCAGGTTATAGATGAGCTTAGTATGCAAAATCTATAAGAATACAAAAATGGGTGTTTTTTTTCAAGTACCTGGATGCTCAAGTCAAGTCAACAAATGTTAACGAATGTCAAGAAGGAAGATGTATTAAATGAACATACCATTCAGCTAACGACTGTCATACCATTCACAATTAACGAGTGCCATGTTAATTATAGTTAAGATTATGTATGAAAAGATTGAGTGTCATGTTAATTATAGTTAAGATTGTGTATGAAAGTATATATTCCGTAGTTTGGGACATATACAGCGGATATGAGAGGTATCCTAGATGCGAAATGTACAATAGATCATATTCAACTTCCAATTGAGGGTGTAGTTGTCAATCTCGGGTATCTTTATATTATGTAACCAAATGAATTAAATGAGAATGCCATCTTCCTATTGTGCCAAAGTTTATCTTTTTATGTGACTAAATGAATTAAAAGGAGAATAACATCTTCCTATTGTACCAAAGTTTATCTTTTTATGTTAAGCATTGCTTTAGGCTTTGGTGAAACACCGTTTCTTTCTGCCTGTCTGGCATCAAGCATGCTGGAATTACTCTTTCTGTTTTGTCTGTGTGTTTGCATTTTCAATGTTATTTTATTTATTGTTTGGTGTTAAAGCATCATTCATGTGGAACCCTTATGAGGAGGCAAGGCATGAATTTGCGGCAAGGGACAAAAAGCATGAGATACGGTTAGAAATGAGAAAGTGACCGCTGAAATTTGTGGCATATTAAACATCCCAAACCCCCAAAAAGGGGAAGCTGAAATTTTTTGAAACGGAACAAAATTGTGTGTATGTGTGAGAGAGAGACTTGACAGGCAATGGAAGAAGGGAATGTGGTGAGATGAAATTTCATCATCATCATAATCTCCATTGCTTTCAATGTGAACCGAATCAGACAAAAGCTTCCCGAGAGCAAAAGAAGCTGCCTTTGATGTTAAAGCAGTCCAGGAATCTCAGAGTGCCCTTTTCTCTACAGTACTACTAAGCCCCCTTTCCATTATTCTCTCAGCCTCAGGACTATTATGAATGATCAGTCATTTTCTGTGGCAAAACTCATCGTGCCACTCTTTCAAATTCAATGTTAATAAAGAGAAAAACCAATCACTCCCATACAAAAGCAACTTAAAATTAACCCAATACTGTGTAGAGTCATCAGTGTTCACCTTCTTATATTGTATGTAATGGGTGGCATCTTTATAATTCTTTAAAAGACTATTTTTTTTTTGTTACCCCCACTTCTACTTTTGTCTTTTTCTTCCCTGGCTGCAATTAGAGGAGGAATCGAAGTTTCTCTCCCAAAGATAATTAATTAGCCACATTGTCAATGTTGTTTTCAAAATCCATAACCACATTCAATTTGAGAACCTTCTTTACAGCCTTCTGCGAGGGGAAAAAGACTTGGCAGTAGCACCAACCAAGGTTTTAAGTTTCAACTAAGGTAGTAACTGTGAAAAAAAAACAAAACAACACAAGTGATAATAATAATCATCATAATAAATTATATATAAAAAAAGAGGGTTTTACTAAAAGGTACAATAACCCCATGAACTGTTCCTCTACCTTGTTTTTCTTTCTATTTTTTTTTTTGGAGGTAGGATTTTTTTTTTTTTTTGTGATTGATTTCTGATTTCTTTCCTTCAAATTTTTCCACCACCACCTATATCACTCACTGCCTAGTTTTTTTTTTCTCTTTTTTTGTTGGTTTACCTATGACTGCAAAAGTCCAAAAGCTTCTTTCTTCCTTCAACAATCTCATCAAAGAAATCATCAAGCTGAGCAACAATGGTATCAGCCCCAGATCTGAGAACCCCAAAACACGCTCTGAGATTCTCCACTCTCTCCCTAATCCCACCTTCATTCTCCCACTCCACACCCTGCAACTGTGACCCTCTCCTCTCCAATTCCACCCTCAGCTCCTCCATAGCCACCTTTGATCTTCTGAACTCATGCAACAACATCCCCTGCGCCCCACCATTCATATGCCCGATCTCCGCCGCCACTCGCTGCTGCAACCTTGCCGTCGACATCATGAACGCCGATCCAAAGAACAAACACCCCTCGTACCCTCCCAACACGAAATCCGATGATTCTCCCCAACAGTACACCATCCCATATAGCAGTATCATCAGCAACAACGAACTCACGTTCCTCATCGCGTATAGCACCCCTCTGAACCCGTTGAACCCGTTCAGCTTCGACTCGATCGACACCCTCTCCTCGAACCTCAACGACAGAGGCTGAATCCTCGTTTCCATCAACGCCCTGTTCTCCTCCTCCAACCCAACAGCTTCCCTCCGACACCCCGCGATTGCCCTTATCACCTGCGTTCGTCAAAATCACAATCCCAAAG
Organism: Clitoria ternatea; assembly: GCA_037962975.1. Lineage (NCBI taxonomy): Eukaryota > Viridiplantae > Streptophyta > Magnoliopsida > Fabales > Fabaceae > Clitoria > Clitoria ternatea. The sequence continues at coordinate 284,907,540 of CM075670.1, forward strand.
TCAAAGGTTGTTTCTTTACCCTTTCCTCTTTCTGGGTCATAAACAACATGCAAGGAAACAAAATAAAAATTGAATTTTTAGCGTTTTTCGTTACGTGGGTGTGTGTGGGTGCTGACCTGGCGTGAGAGTTGTGGCGTTATGTGGCGATGAGAATCAAGAGAGGAAGTGATGTTAATGGCTGCAGAGTGGTAGCTTTCGATTCCTGAAATGCCAGACTTGAGGACGTGACATGCTTCCCAAAGCTTTGAGCTTTCGTCCATGTACTCGTCAAGCCACTTATCACCCACAGGGAGATGAAGCTTTTGGACCAAAAGGGTCAATTGGGTATGCAAGGATCGAAGAAGGGTAAGTGCCCTTTGAAGGAATTGGATTGACATAAAGTTTGTGTTAAGGAACACTCTTTCTAGATCGTCAATTCCTCTTGTGAGGGACGAGTAGAACCCGTTCACAGAGTTGGTGGAGGAAGGATCCATTTTAGTTTATTAACTTGGCACAGCTGTTTTGGAATTATTAATAAATGGCAACAAAAAATAGAAGAAGAGGGATGGGAAAAAAGTGAATGGTTGAAGTGGTGAAGGGGAAGTGGAGGGGAGAGATGGATGTGAGGAGGGGGGAGATATTTAAATTGAGAGAGAGTGGAGGCATAAGGGGGAAAAGGAGAACAAAAAAAAAATAAAAGTGAAAGAATGGAAGAATGGAATATCTTGGAAGCTCAGGTTTCTAAGGTTGAAAAGGATTGTTGGGGGCAATGATGGGTGTTTCCTACAGAGGGGAAAGGATGATTGGTAATATGCCATTTTCATTGTTTAATGGACAGAAAGAAAAAGAGGTTAAAAGAAATACTATATCAACATTAATGTGCAACAAAAAGAGCTTTGTAAGTTATAGAGGAAAAATAAATGAAGGCAATTTTATCAGGAGCAAAGATTAGATGAGTAAAAGAGAGGGAGATTAGTTATGTCAATGACACACAATCATCTTTACAAACAAACTTTTTATTGTGTTTCTGTCCCCTTTTAATCAAAGAAATTACTTTCATTGTTTGTAGTATAATTATAATTATAATATTCTTTAAGGGTTGGAAACCGTAGAAGATGGTGCAAGCAAGTGAGATTTTGAGAGTATTTAATTTATATGCTTATATATTAAGTAAGATTGAGTTATTCCTGGGTCATGCAAAGTTTGACTGGATTGACTGAGTTGTTTTGTATAACACGAGTTTTCCATTCTGATACAAATCACGCTTTTGTTTTGAGTGCTCTTTGGCTTCTTCTTTCCTCAATTTCTTCCTCGAGCTACTGAAATGTGCTGGCTCTTCTTCAACCCTTTTCTATAGAAATTTGCAGTTTTGCATTTCCTAGATATATATTGTTCTGTTGGTTTTTCCAAAAAGAAGTGGAATGATGAGGCCGCTTGTACTTGTTTGTTCCATAATCCTTTCTTTTTATTTTATCATATATGTATTTGAATGATAATCAATTATAAAAATAAAATTATCTGTTAATTTTACACAATGTATATAGTTAATGAAATTTTATCTAATCAATAATAAATTTAAAAACTATATGATCAATCCTAGTTAAGAAATTTCAATTAATAATGAGACCAAAAATCAGTCTTTTGAGGTCATATATGCTCTTTTTTATAATTTATTAGTACTATCTGATTCTTAATCCCCTTTATTGAGTATATTTAATTCAAAGCACTAACTTCAAAGTTGTATAATCCAAATCTAAAGTATATCTATCATTTTAATTTTAATTACATAATGTTGAAGTCATTAGCAAAGTAAAATACTACTAGTATACTATCCATGCCATTGATTGAGTAGGCCTTACTACCCATCAAGCGACACATATATTGGTAGAAAAAAGGAAAAAGATTTTGAGCAGCATAGCTTCATGATTGTTCAGTATTGCAACTGGGTCCCATAAAATGTGCATCATACCAAATGGTTTTTAATTGATTGATCGTTTTTAGTCACTAATTGAATGCCACGAAATGTTTTCTTTCCTTTATTCTATTCACAAAAGTATAGTGTAATGTATGCGATTCTTTCTCTTTTCTCTCTCTCTCTCTCTCTCTCTCTCTCTCTATATATATATATATAGTCTAATTGCTATTTAAAAGGATGACTTTTTTGTTTCTATTTTATAAATTTTCCTAGTTGGGAGAGAGGGAGGGGAATGGGGGACCATTACCAAGCAATCTAAATTATGCATCGGGTAATGTAACATCTTATTAAATTTGGTTGAGACGAGTGCTCGTGGGTTTTTGGAGAATGGGACATCTTAGAAGTATGTTGGTCTTCAAAGATTTTCATTGGAAAGTAAATAATGAATTGGAGATAGGTAAAGAAGACATTGCACAACAACATTAATATGGGGGCACCCCGTCACAACTAAGGCCAGCTTACATAAAACATGAGGTCACAAAGGCTGCCCTTTTTATTTTCTTATACTTTCATGTCGGGAAATTCTATTTCTTATACAAAGGCAAAGGTCCACTTTTAAATAAGATAAGTAACCTTGTTATAAAAAAAAACAATATATCTCAAGAAGAGTATGTTTAAAAAATTAAAAGTATAATTGTTTTATAAACAATTATATTAAGATTATTTAGAAATCAAAGTGAATAGGAATGATGATTCTATATATTCTTTATCTCTTTTATTTGTTTCAAGTAAGTCACATTTAAATAGATCTTTATTTCACAAAAGTATGTCAAATAAGTTTTTTTTAATATTTTGTTTTGCATCATCTTATCATTCATTTATATGCAGAAATAAAATTATATAAGTTAAAATTTGTGAGGATTAAATTTAAAGGTAGCTTTATCCTTTCTATGGTTGTTATGTTGTTGTTATCTTTGATTGAGCAATTGTGGAGAAATCTGAGAGATCATTTATGGTGTCAACACCTAAGAGATTTGGTGTCAATGTTGTTTGTTTGGTAGATAACAATTAGTGTTAGTTTTCACTATTCTCCCACCATTTTGAGTCAATGACAATGATCATGAGTTAATTTTTTTTGTTGTTGTTGCAAAGAATGCTTAACTTAATATTACATGCATATACGGATTTAAAGAGAGTTTGCATTAATGCTTAAATTTACATAATAAAATTTAGGAACTTCCTTAAAAAGTTGGAGGAACGAGTAAGTGTGTATTTTGGCAAAAAAAAATACAATCAGACCGTAAAGAATTACTCTTGGTTATGAGATATGATCATTAAAAATGTTCATCATTTAATCCAGAATGAAGAAAACGCTCAACCGATCCAAAGTTATCAAAACACAATTAAACCAAAATCACAAAAAAAAAACTTGTATTATGTGTGCAGTTTGGATCTATCTCTGGAAATCAAACTGAGTAGTTATTTATGATTTTGTGATCATACTAAAAAATTTTACAGTAGTGATTTTATTTTCGAAGTAATTATCCATGATTTTATTGGGTTAGAATTATATATTTTATACTTGATTTTGCCAAAAATATAATTAATATAAAGTCAAACAAATCAATCTAATTCGAATCACATTTAATTAAATAGATAGGGTCGGATGTCATTATATATTCCAACTGAACCAAATCGTAACTTACTAATGTAATTGGATTAAATGACATTGTTATCTAAAAACTAAACCAATCCAGATCACAAACATCTCTAATACGTATTGCCACCACAATGTTCCTCTTTAGCATCTGATTATGAAGTTTTATATAAGTTTGGTTTGTTTGAATTCAACAATGCGTCAAATAAGCATGTCTCTTGCCCAAACACTTTTTAATTGGATGATAGTGAAGGGAATAGGCAAGATACAAAAGAAAATATAACAAGAAGAACTTATTTGATACTCTTTGGAGAGACAAGAGAAAAAAAAAAAAGTTAACATATAAACTTACTTGAAATAAATAAGAAGAAAAGAGATGTAGAGAATGATTTAGCCTAAATTAAATGTCATTGGAACAAGAGAGGACAAATGACATGCTAGAGAGATCTTGAGGTAGAGATTGGTGTTTGTATTAGAGTTTTATATTATACTCTCTGAGTAAACATGTTAAGTATTTAAAAGTGAAAAATATTGAATCTTTTAATATTATAAAACAAGAAGTAACATTTAAAAAAACATTTTTAAAATGACTAATAATAGGGAATGGAGGGAGGATTATAGTGCCGTATATTGCATGTTTGTACACGAGTCTTTAAATATTTTAAGACGAGTTTGGCACATGCAAATTCTCATGCATGCGTAATAACATTGGCATTCAAAACAACAAAATCATCCCTAAGAGTGTCCAAAACATGTCTGCTAGAATCGGTATAATATCAATGTGATAATTTTGCTATAAAAATAATGATGTCAATATGAAATGAGTGGACATTTAATCATAAAAAAGTGTTTGTTCACTTAAAATTATTTTCTCTAAAAAAAATTGTAAAGATAGTTTCCAAGTCCACGGTCCACCACATTACGGGCAACTTAATGTAATGCTTTCCTTAGTGAATAAAATTGACTCATCAATATCCAAAGACTTTTTTTTATGACGCTACTATTCATTGTTAGACTATGTGTCCGTTTGGTTTTCAGTTGGGGAAACAAAGTTGGAGAAATAAAGAAACTTTCATGTCGTTCGAGACAGTCAAAACTTCATTTAACCGTAGGATTTAACCTAAACCCCAAAGTTGATAACCAAGCACACCCTATATTTACATCTCCAATTCCATCGCAATCCATGATTCAACTCTTTCCCACTGCCTTCAACCAGTGGAACGACCTACACATCTTAACTATCAACTCATTTAAATCTTCATAAAGTAACAATGGGATCAATACTAAGCTTTAATAGATTACATTATTTACATGGATAAATTGAGCTCATTTTATGGCTTTAGATGATTAACAGAAAAAAAATTGTTTGAATGGATAGATATAGAAGAAAAATTTGTAGATTGCATATAGAAAAAAGGTTTTTCATTGATTAAAAACTTAACCTGTAACAAATTTTTTATTAATAGAAATTGTTCACTATTAAAATTAATTTAATATCTAAAATAAAAAAATGAAACCGTTTTTTCTCTCCATTTCCTCAAATGAAGGGAAAGAGTTTATTTTGTTTTTTTAATTTATTTCCATTAAAAGATATGAAAATGCAGAGTAGTTGAGTTGGTCGTATTTTTAATAGAAAAGAAAAATAGAAATATTTTGCAATGGATAATTGGGAAGTTGAATCCGCAAATTCATGTTGTTGAACCAATTGCGACCGAGTCTTCGGTTAGACTCGTCCCTGTTAGATTGGTCCAAATCAACTAGTATTAATATTCTAATGTTTATCTTAAAAATTATTATTATTATTATTATTATTATTATTATTATTATTATTATTATTATTATTATTATTATACACATATTAGTGCTTTCGACACGTGCATTTGCGTTATGTATTTTTATTTTTTATTTTCACATTTGCGTATGAATAGGAAACAAATTTTTTTTGAATAGTGTAATTGTTATAAATATGTATAGTGTTGGGTTTAATACAAATATATATTTTTGAAAAGTTTTCATTTTCATATAAAATAAATATTAATAAATGAGAACATACAAATTTGATTCTTTTTAATATTACATTTGATATAATTCTTTTAAATGTTGGATTTCCTTTTCTACATTATTATCAGTCATATGCAATGGTTTTGTTTCTAAGTCACCTAAATATTTATTCTTTTATTTTAAAAATACTATATATGTTTTAAAACATATAACTTTCATCATTCTCAATTAACAATTATCAATAATTTCTCTTATCACACAGACATGCTATCAATTTTATATAAATTATAAATTCTCATTAACACCTTTTAAGTACAATATTTCCACTCTTCATATACAATTCTCAACAATATTAACATAGTTATAGTCATAAAATACAATACCCACATCATCAATCAATTCATTACTTATCATCACAATTTAATTAAATATATAAAATGTCATTCATATATATATATATATATATATATATATATATATATATATATGTGTGTGTGTGTGTGTGTGTGTGTCTAGAATTTAACATACTTAAACTATTCTATCCCAATCCTATATGTCAGAATCGCCGTTAATATTGTTTTCATTAACTCATACACCATGTACAACCCCTTACCTAATTTTCAAGCTTTTAGGATCTTTTCCTCGATGCCAAATACACCAAATATAAAAAATTCAAGGAATTTATGGATCCGATTAATGTTTTGGCCTTCAAAATTAAAACTCATTACACCAAAACAACATCAAATGCATCCTTAGAGTTTCTAAAGCTTACCTTTATTAATTTCAACCTCCATTTCAAACTTCTTTTAGTATAACATTCCTCTGGCACTTGATTCATCACTTAACGACACCCAAACGAATATCCATTAACTGTTTGCCAATACCCACTGCACAAAGTTTCATTTTCAAGCTTTAATATGTAAGAAGCAATGACAATCAAAAACCTGCACGAATTATGCCATTTTAAGTTTTTAGAGAAGATAGTTGAAACTTGATATTAAAACTGCTATAATACTTACCTTCTTTCCACGATTCCAAAAATACGATCAATTTCAAGTTTCAGCGAGATCGAGCTTGGAAGTCACATGACAATGGAAGGAACTCTCTGTTTCTTTCTCTCGTGTTCATGCACAAGGAGGAAAAGGATTGAAATGTTATAACCTAAAGGGCGTTTTCATCATTTTGCTATTTATTTTCTATTTTCTTTAATAAAAATTCATTTTTACTTTGTGGTAACTCATATTTTACCTCCACACTTAAATTTAAATCTAATTTCATAATTTATCACTCTTAATTTATTATTCTAACTTTATTGCCAATTAAAAATTTCCAATTTAATGTTCAATAACACTCAAATAATTCATTAATTAATTTTATACGAAACAAATAATTAATTTTAATAACAGAGATGTTACATTGATTATAATTAATAGAATTTTTATTCACTACATCTAATTGTAAATGATAGTTTAATATATTTCTTAAAATTTCACATGTTCATATTAAAATATAAATAATAAGAATAAATATTTATTGGGAATAAATAAAGATTAAAAAATTAAAAATATAAGGTAGAAAATTTACTAACCGGTCATTTTATATTTTATTCATTTTTCAAATAAACTTCTAAATTCAATTTCTTCCGCAACTAGTTTCATTCCAAACAAGTTTAATTGATCAAATTATTAGTTGGGCTATCAATTTTTTTATAATAAGGACAAGAATAACTAATAACTAATAAATAAACAAATGATACCATAGGGTTTGAACTTTTAAGGTTCTTTTCTTTAATATTGAAAGTTATTTTCCTCAATATTTTATTGTCTCACAGAATCTTCTTTGCATTTCCTATCAAACAAAAAAAGAAAATTGATAAAACAAAATATGAATCACAATCCAAAATTAGAGGGAGAGAGAGATACCTCAAACATGGTCAAAGAAAGAACAACCCGTGAAAAAAAACTAATTAAAAAGATTAAACAAAAACTTGAAAGAAGAGTAAAATCACATTTAAATTTTTTAAACAACTCAATCGGGATAAAATAAAATAAAAATAATTACCTGTCTACAAAACTTAATCATATATTACCATTATTCTTAAAACCCTACTACCTATAAAATACTAAGGAGAGAACAACCACAAAGAACAAGTAAAGAAAAATGTTTAATTTATAACAAGAAAATTAAAAAGTAGAAAATTGATGACTAAATAATAGGAGTAAGAATCTTGTCTTGACGAAATTGAAATAGAACATGAAATTTATCAGAGAATAAAAGAAAGTAGGAACATGATAACTAATTAAACAAGACGAAGGTGCAAATATAATTCTGCAAGTTTTGACGAGTGAATCAAATTGCAAATGCGTTTTTATAAAAATACAAGTGTTCAAAAAAATATTAACAAAATTTGGAATAAATATATATTAAATAACTTATTTTATGTGATCAAAATAAATTTTACATATATCTAATAAAAGTGATTTTTTATTTATGATACACATCTGAAACAAATATAGTAAATAGAACAATTGTGTCGAAACTTATTGATACAAATCTTGAGTTGAAGTTTAAAATTATAAAAACTTTAAAAATTGAATAAATAATATATTTTATAGTATTTTTTAACTCGAGTATAAAAAATATATTAAACCAAAAATCGGTCAATAGATTGATAGAGATTTTTTTCATAATGAAGTGCACACACTTCCAATAAGTCACAGGATTCAAGATTTTGGCCCCGTTTATTTTCCTGTTTAGTTTGACTAACTCAAAAAAAATATCCTACGGTTAAACAGAGTTTTGACTGTTTCGAATGTTATGAAGGATCAATATTAACCTTTAGATTTTTTTCATTTCTATAATTTCTTTTCCCCAACTACATACCAAAAAGACACTTTAAGTCAAAGTTGAAACAAATTTTACACATTTAGTATGCGTTAGAGATTTATTACTCATTTCATTTTATTTTATTTGTTATTTTTTTATATTTTTTGTTTCAAAATAGTTACTAGAGATATTAAAACATGATATCCGACTCGACTCAACCCGACTCATGGTGAGCTTGAGACAGGCTAAAAAGGCCCCTTTAAATATTGGCTAAGATCTTAGGACCTTGTCACTAGGGTTTGGTGGGCTATCCACTTGGACAAGCTTTTTTGAACTTATGCAAGACTTGCCTTTGTCAAGTCTGTATTAATTTTGTTTTTTTTAAGAATGAAAAATTATAACCTATAGAAATATTACAAATTTTTTAATATTCTAAATGAACTACAAGATTTAATTCAAACAAAAAATATAGAGATTAAGATTCTTTTTATGTTAGTAAAAAACAAACATGTTTAGGCTATTCAGGTTCTTTTTTAAAATCTAAGCTGTCTGTTTTGTAGGCTGACCTATCCTGCTCATTTTAATTGTTCTAATAATTACTACCATTTTTTAAAGTTTGAAAAAACATTGATCTTGCTACTTTTCCAATAATACTCTTATTTATTATAGGAAGAGTGAGAAAAATTAAAAAATCATAGAATAGAGTATTTTGGGTAAATACAATGTAAATAATGTACTTAATGATTTTCTTAACATCCATACACAACTTTAAAATGACAAATAAAATAAAATGGATGTAGTATTATGGAAGGGTGATTTTGATGTTATTAACATGAGTTTGTCTATCCCATATAAGTTTGCAATGAAAAAAAAAGAATTTTTGTATTAAACATTATATAAAAATTACTTAACAATTAAAGTGAGTAAATAATAATAATATTTTTAAATAAAAACTTTTTTAATTTGTGTAAAATTACATAAGTTAAATAATCCCATAATATATAAAAAGATGAATATAATTAGTGAAGTTTTGATTTTGTATGCCGAGAATCCAAATTCAAAGGTTATCTATAAATAACGGTGAAACGTCTGAATTGGTAACAGTTAAATCATTAATATATGATATGGCTCTGCAAGGTGCTCAGTTTATTAGTAGTTAACTTAATTATGAATCCTACAACTTCATAATATTTACGCTTCCCAAAATAAAAGAAAAAAAGAAAAGAAACTAAAGATAGTACCTTACCTACAAATTGCAAAATGAAGCTGGAGTATTAAAGGGTTTCCATTTTCATAGTAAACCAAAAATTAAAGAAAGGTTCCATTCTTGCATGCCAAACAAAACAAGTGATGAGAATCCAAACGTTGCTTAGCCAAAAGGAGTAATTGCAGCTATGGGATCTGGTGCTAGGCAAGGGCTTGTTTGTTCATCTATGGCAAAGGTTCTGTTTCCTCAATAAGATATGAGAAAAACTTACACCATCCATGTGCCAATCAATGAAAATAACTAAAACCATTGGAATTTCCTTAAATAACCACTCCTTTGAGCATGCATTATTTTAAATTATGTAAAATTTACTTTAAAAATCATAAGAAAAAGTTTAATCTTTTTTATTTTTTACTTTATATAAAATTACACATGTTAAAAAGACGATAATTTTTAATATTGATTGTCGAGATCATCGATCGTATTAGACCAATAAATATGATTGAATTAATGTTAAACTCTCATGATTTTTACCCAGAAGAATATTTCATTTTCTCTTTAATGCTCACAACTGGATGGTCCACATCTTCTAGGAATCGAAAATGATACACATGAATGATTGTTTGCATAGAAATTTCAGCCAGTTAGGGTGGTGTGTGTGTGTAGGCTCTAGAAATTGGTAAGTCTAATCTAATATTGACAGGTTGCTTATCATATTAATTATCAATTTAATTTGGGACCACTCACTTCCTTTCATTCTTCTTCCTCTCTTAAATTCTAATGAGAGAATTTCCATAAAAGCACACTTTGGTTTAGGACATTTATAAAGGGTATGGTAAACCTAACCTAAAGTGCTTCCTAATTGTGTATCACTTTCAACTATATCTAATACTTTTAGGTTTTGCATTATGCGCTTCTTCATTAATGTAATTGTAACATTGGATCATGGAAATTGCTAATTACTTTCCTCCGATCTTAAATATTTGGATATAAATAAAAAAAAGTTGAAGCAATTCTCATTAGTGATTTTTATCGTGATTCACTACTGAAAATTTTTAATTTGTTCTTACTCATTTATTTTATTTTAATAGTGTATTCAATGTTATGCAATCTGGATTAACATTTACTTCGTAAAAAATGAATTTAGTTTGGCTAAAATTTAAGATTTAAGTATAACTGCTCGAATCTTGTATTAGAACCGACCCTATTTATATAACATAAATTTAGTTTTTAAGGTAAAAAAATTATAAAATTAAAATTTAACGGAAGATATATTAAAAAAATCTTGATAATAGGTAAGCTTGTTAAAAAAATTACCTCTTGATTAATTAATGGACTAAAACTTATATGTAATTAATGTAACATCCCTGATGTTTTAATGAGAATTATAAGAAATGGGAAATGATTAGTAAATGTTTTAGAAGTTTTATTTAATATTTGTTCTGTCTTAGCCAGAGATAAGAAAGCCGGTGTCGAGATCGGTCTCAGGAGAGCGGTCAGGCGGAGTTAAAGATTGGGAGTGTAAGAGGAGAGCGGACAGGGCCAGGAGGTTTGTTCCGAACCGTTGTGAGGAGAGCGCCTCACACGGAGTCATAGCCCGGATTAACCTCATAATGACTAAAACAACGGATGTAGGTAACCAAGAGGTGAGCACGGATGAGGTATCCGATCTCTCAGGTTGTAGCTCGGATTCCCGAGGTATGAACACTAAGATAGAACACCGGGGGCCGATATTTATATTGGGCCTATACTCTTGCGAAGTATTAGAGAATTGTGAATAATTAAACGTTGAGGGAATAAATACGTGTAATTGATTTGATAACTATGCAATAGTTTAATATAGTGAAATTGATTAAATTTAGTAAGAATACAAATAAAATAAAGGAAAAGACGATCTTGCCCATGAGCTATATATATAAGGAAATTCTCTTCCTTCCCTCTTCATTATTTACAAGTTACCTTTGCTGTTGGTCTGTTCCTTCACTTTCGTTTTTCTCCTCTCTTAACGCTGAGTTGCATGCGCTGGAGAGGGACTCCATTTGTGTCCAAACTTCAATTTATTCCCATTCCTGTGATCGAGGCTTCAAGGTGAGTCTACTGATCCGTTCCAATTGTGATTCCCTTATTCCTTTTATTCTTTAGCGGTTTAAAGCCATGCATGGTATATTCGTGGCTGTTCTCCACTCCTCTGGTGAGTGTGAGCCCAAATGCAGTCCATGAACTAAGGGCGTTGAAGTGACGAGCTGTACTTTACGATCCGTAGGTAGTAGGCTAAGCAACGGAAGACTGAGTGACGGAGTTGAGACTGCGAAACCAGTGCTCAGAGGAAGGAATCGACACAGAGAACAGATCATCGAAGCGTGAAACCAAAGTAAGGGGGGTGTTCGGGTTATAATTAATTAGAATAGGACTCGCTTCTTATTCAGGTCATTGAGGTAATGTAAACAGGCTAAGGAAAATGTTGCTAAACGTAGTTATGTGTTAATGCTTGTGCATGTGTGACTGGGTTCATTAATTAGTGGAAGATCGGGTGTGGTTGAGTTATCATGTTATGATCTTGTGATATCTAATGTTGAAATGATCAGCGTTATGTGACGTCGGGTTAGCAAGCAGGCTACCCGAGTGATGAGGAATTGATATTATTATGTGAAAGGTAAACTGTTGAATGATTATGTGGTATGGGATGGCCGACGGTATATGATAGCCCCTCATTTCCGGCTCCCGTGGTTTTCGTGCCCAGTTGAGCTACCCAGTGGTCAAGTAGGACCCAGTGGTCGAGGTGGAGAGTCAAGCAGGACTCGGTGAACCAAGCAGGGTTCACGGGGTGTCAAGTAGGACCCCCAGCTGAAGGCCAATCCTTTAGTATCCGGATACTAGGAGTCAGATTGTATGAGAGTCAGTTGTGATCGTGATGAATGTGATGGAATTGTGTAGTTGGTTTGATATAGTTACTGTATGTAATACACTATATTTCGGTATGCTTACTTACAAGTGATGCTTGATGTGTATGTATAAATATGCATGTATATTTGTTAAGTTCCATTCTATATTAATTACAATGCCAAACACTCACCCTTGCCTTTTTTTTAGTAACCAGAGACAGGGAGGGGGAAGGAGCCATGGAGTCGCGCCAAGGGAGAGAACGGTGCCAGGGTCCGAGTGACTTCGAGTGACTCTCTATAGAGTCATATGTGTGTATAAGAACTTTTTAGTATTATTATTAGTTGTGTTTAATTAAGACCGGACCGGATGTAAACCTATATTTTAAAATACATCACTGTTATTTGCATATGCTTTCATGGTAGTTGATCCGGTCTCAATACCGGTATCCGATCTGCTATACATATTTCAACGTCTTTGATAAAACATCTACGTGTAACCGGTGTCATCGGTATACATCCGGACTGTAATTCCGTATCAGGCGTTCTCCCTAAACCGGTTGTTCAGGATAACACCATGACATCGGATAATACACACGTCACTGTGCAAAAGACAAGGATTGTTGCTACAGGGATCGATCAATAATTCCCTGCACTACGAGCCAAATTCTGCTCACGGGAATGGTCAACTTGTTCTCTAATCCTAGCCTACATTCTCTATGCTCAATATAAAATAGCCACTTGACCCAATCATGCAGGTAAGTGCGCAATATAATAATGCTAATGGGAGTTGGTGGTTCCCCACCAACGAGTCCTCGTTAATCGAGCCAATCAGGTATATGAACTAACTTCATGATTGAAGTTGGGGAGAGAGGGTTCTTCTTCAGCTCTTTTACGACTGATTCCTCTCTGAATACATTCCTTACTTGGAATATAATCACTGACTTGAGCGTCGGAGAATCTTTGCAGGTGACACCACCATTCGCCCACTTCAACGCGTTAGGTCGGTGTAAAGGATCTCCAGGACGCCCAATCCGCTTTCTTCACCCAAGGACAACGGATACATACATCGGATACACATACATCCGGTCTACTAGACGGTATTGACATACTATTCGTGACTGGCTTGAGATCGGATCTATTGACCCCGGTCCAGGACAGATCATTGGCACGCCCGGTGGGACCCGATAAAGTTATTCCCATATCCTTTGACAGAGCAGGTAATCCACAATGGAAGGCGAAGCACAAGACTTCATGGAAAATCAGGCTGAAGGCAGAACCAATCCTAACGCCTTCAGAAAACTCAACTTTGATTCTCATGGGGGCAGCTCAAAGAAGATAGTAACAGTGTCTGATCCTGATCCTCGTGATGAGTTGATCAAACAACTTCAGAGGGAACTCGCTGAATTGCGAAGAGAAAAAAGGCAAAGCGAGGATAAAGAGTCATCTCGCACGCGAAACACTCTCCACACAACTGATGGTGAAAAGTCCACCACTCTTCAGTACTCAAAGATCCCAACGTTTGAGGAGGGAGAACAAACCCGCGATTCTGAGGATGCAGCTTCCCGAAGGAAGAGAGATTCAACAACAGCACCCCCATTGTCTTACAATCTGAAGGTTCCTTTTTCAAGGAGACTTATGGGCATCAGCATCCCCAAGCACCTTCAAACCACTCAACCACTTTCCATCGGAAAATATAATGGTGAAACTGATCCAACTAAGCACCTTGATGCTTATGTGTTTGAAGCCATGTACTTGGGGGCTGATGAAGACGTGATGTGCCGAATGTTCCCTCAAACATTGTCTGAGGAAGCCCTCGGGTGGTTTAAAGGCCTGCCTTCTGGATCCATAGATTCTTGGACGGAAATGGCAGCTGCCTTTGAAACCCACTTTGTCATCTCCAGAGACGTACCCAAGACGTCTCATACCTTGGCTCAGATTAAGCAAAGTGAAACTGAGGGCTTAAAAGATTTTTTGAAGAGGTTTTATAAGGAAGCAGCCCTGGTTCCTAACCTCACAGAATCTATCAAGCTGCATATCGTAATTGAGGCATTGCAGCCAGGATCAGCTTTCGCTCTTTCATTAGCAAAGAGCCCCCCAGCAACTTTTGAGGAGTTCAGGAAAAAAGCCTCAAAGTATGTGAGCATAGAGATGCACTTGGAGGCAATGGCTGCAAAGAAAAAGCCACCAACACCATCTCCCCAAACCCAGAAGGGTAAGGAAAAGACGAGGTCAGAACGCATGGAGAGGCCATTCACCAATCCTAAGGTGGATAACCACCCTCCTCGACCTCGAGAAAGGCATGTCAATTCCTTCAGCCATTATGCACAGTTATCTGCCAGACCATCTCAGATTTTGAGAGAGGTCGGATGGCCAGTTTTCAGCACATATGGCATCAGGAGACCAGCCCCTATGAAAAGACCAGGAAATTCACGAAAGTACTGTGATTTTCATGAACAAAATGGTCATTCCACTGATGAATGCCAAGCTCTAAAGAACGCGGTTGAGACGCTAATTAGAGAAGGCAAATTGAAGCAATACCTGTTCAAAGAAAAATCCTTTGACAGGGCAGAACGGAATGAGAAAAGAGAAAGAGATCCCGACGATGGGGATGACAACAACCTCAGTCCGGTTCGAAAGTTCTCTGCTGCAGAGAAGCAAAAAGGTGTAATGACCGATAATGCAGCACAGAAAGACAGCATGCCCCAGCAACAACGTCAGGGCCGATGAAGTCATTGACATGATTGCTGGAGGGTTCGCTGGAGGAGGAGCTTCAATTACAGCCCGTAAGAATCATCACAGAATGATTCTATCTGTGCAAGGGAAAGTCAAAGACAATCGCCCTTACAGAGGAGGAATTGAGGCTCCCATAATCTCTTTCTCTGACGAGGATTTTGGCCCAACCGTTCCTGGTGGTGACGATGCTGTAGTCATCACTGCTGTGATCGCCAACAAGGACGTCCGAAGAATCCTTGTTGACCAGGGAAGTTCCTGCGATGTTATTTTCTATAATTGCTTTGAAAGAATGGGTTTTAAAGACTCAGATTTACAGCCTTACACGCAGGAACTAACAGCTTTCAATGGCGCAAAGCAACTAACTAAAGGGTATCTTGACACCCTTATCTCGTTTGAAGGCGAACCAGGAGCCAGGACGGTTAGGTCTCGGGTGCTAGTGATTGATGTCAAATCACCATTTAATGGCATCATAGGCCATCCTACTCTGAATGCAATGGAGGCAGTTGTATCAACCCCACATCTCCTTATCAAGTTCATTGACAAGGATAATGCTGTGTCATCTATCCGTGGTGATCAAGAGATGGCTAGGTACTGCTACAACCTTAGTCTCAACATGACAAAGCTGGACGCCTCCAATAAAAAGAGGAAACTTAATGATGCTGGAACATCGGCTGAATCCGTAAGTCTTGTCGACCTGGACCCTAGAGCGGATTTGAACATTGATCCGTTCAACCCATCAAAGCCCACACCGGATGGAAATTCCAGGGACATTGTCTTGGGAGATTCTCCAGAAAAGATCACCCATATCAATGACAAGCTAGATACTGAAATAGAGCAGCGACTGCTGGCTCTCTTACAAGAGTTTAAAGACCTCTTTGCATGGACTGCAGCCGATATGCCAGGCATAGACCCTGAATTCTGCTGTCATAAACTTTCTGTCTATCTAGAGACGAAACCTGTGGCCCAAAAGAAAAGACGATTGGGCCCAGAGAAACAGAAAGCAGCTTGTCAGCAAACTGAGGAATTGCTGAAGGCCGGATTTATCAAGGAAATCCGATATTCCTCTTGGCTTTCGAATGTGGTGATGGTCCCTAAATCCAATGGTAAATGGAGAATGTGCATTGACTACGTGGACCTCAACCGCTGCTGTCCAAAAGATCCTTATCCTCTTCCTAATATAGATCGGATGGTAGATGATTCCTCTGGTTACCAATACCTGAGCTTCATGGACGCTTATTCTGGTTACAACCAAATTCCGATGTGCGAAGAGGATCAAGAGAAGACAGCTTTCATAAATGATCGTGGTGTCTTTTGCTATACAGTCATGCCCTTTGGCCTGAAAAACGCTGGGGCGACATATCAGCGCATGATCAACAAGGTTTTCGAAGGTATGCACACCAAACTTGTTGAAGTATACATTGACGACATAATAGCAAAGACACCGGTTGGTGGTGATCATATTGAAGACCTGCGCCAAGTATTCACCCGTTTGAGACAATTTAACATGAGGCTGAACCCAATGAAGTGTACATTTGCTGTCCCTGCTGGGAAACTTTTGGGTTTCATGTTAACTCAACGTGGTATAGAAGCCAATCCAGGGAAGTGCCAAACGATTCTAAACATGCAAAGTCCTAAGAATCTCAAAGAAGTCCAATCCCTGAATGGCAAGGTAGCAGCTTTGGCACGATTCATGCCGAAGATGGCTCACAGGTCGCTTCCCCTGTACAAAATACTGAAAAAGTCCAAGAAATTCGAGTGGGGACAGGAACAAGAAAAAGCTTTCCAAGAGCTTAAGGAGGTGTTGTCCAAACCTCCCATTCTCACAAAGCCTGACCCCGAAGACACACTCATTCTGTACTTGGCTATTTCAGATGAAGCTTTGGGCGTTGCCTTGATAAAAGAAACTCCTGATGGACAAAGACCGGTCTATTTCACTAGCAAGACCTTGCAAGGTGCTGAGATCCGGTATCAAAAAATTGAAAAGGCCGCCCTCGCTGTTGTTTGGGCCTCACGACGGTTGCGTCCGTACTTTCACGCCTATCCAATCATAGTGAGAACGGATTTGCCACTCCGTTCTGTCTTAATCAAGCCCGATCTTGCTGGGAGGATGATCAAATGGTCTGTTGAACTCTCTGAGTTTGATATATCCTACGAACCCCGCAGCGCTATTAAAGCTCAAGTCCTGGCTGACTTTATTGTGGAAATGACAGGGACTGATCCGGATTACCCTCGAGTCCATTGGACCATTTACGTTGATGGTTCATCAAACCAAAGAGGCTCTGGAGCAGGTGTAGTTCTCGAAAGTGATGACGGAGTACACCTGGAGATCTCCCTTCGTTTCAATTTCAAAACATCCAATAACCAGGCTGAGTACGAAGCTTGCTTGGCCGGGCTAAGAGCTGCAATTGACATCGGAGCTTCTGAGGCGACACTCTGTAGCGATTCACAGCTGGTGATTTCGCAGATCTTAGGAGAATATCAAGCTCGCGAACCTCAACTCCAATTATACTTGAACTGTGTCAAGGAGTTGACTGAGAAATTCTCAAAGGTGGAGTTCAAGCATGTTCCACGTGAAGAGAATACGAGAGCAGATATACTCTCCAGGTTAGCAAGCACTAAACGACCGGGTAGCACCACTACTCTGGTTCAAAGCACGCTAACGTCGCCCAGCATCCCTCTTTTCCCTTCTCTAAACGCCATAATGACTGACTCCCTTTACGGAGATACATGGATGGCTCCTTACATCCGTTATTTGGCTGATGGACAGCTACCCACAGATGAGAAGGAAAAGACGAGGTTAAGGAGAGAATTACCGTATTTCACTATGATTGATGGTAATCTCTACAGAAGGGCACTCTCTGTGCCCTATTTAATTTGTCTCAAAGAGGATGAGGTGCAAGGTGTAATGGAGGAAGTGCATGGAGGACAAAGTGGACACCACGCCGGAGGAAGAAGCTTAATGCGAAAAATCCTCAGAGCTGGATACTGGTGGCCCACAATGAAGCAAGACTCCATTGACTTCGTCAAAAAATGCGACGCTTGCCAAAAATTCTCTAACCTACACCACACACCGGCGGAAGAACTCTTCACATCCGCTGTTCCATGGCCTTTCTACCAATGGGGATTGGATATTTTGGGCCCCTTTCCAACTGCTCCTGGGGGCATCAAATATCTCATTGTAGGGGTCGATTATTTCACTAAGTGGATAGAAGCAGAGCCGGTGGTGCATATTACTTCAGCCCGAACTCGCCGTTTCATGTATGAAAACATCATAACACGGTTCGGGGTCCCAGCACGGATTGTCACAGACAATGGCACCCAGTTCACGGATAGAAAATTCACAGATTTGCTTGAAGGGTTAGGAATAACCCAAATATTCTCATCCGTCGAACATCCCCAAACTAATGGTCAAGCTGAAGTGGCCAACAGGGAGGTTCTTAAGGGACTAAAGAAGCGCCTTGGTGAAGCCAAGGGCGGATGGATAGACCAGTTGTGTCATGTCCTATGGGCATATCGGACAACGCCTCATTCATCCACCAATGAATCCCCATATCGCCTAACATACGGGGTCGAGGCAATGATACCTGTGGAACTGCAAATTGCTTCCACAAGAGTTAAGTACTTCTCTGAAGAAACCAACAATGCTAACTTGGCATCTGAAATGGATGTCATACAAGAACTCAGAGAAGACGCTTTCATCAGAGATCAAGCCATCAAAGCCAAAGTTGCTCTCCGGTACAACAAACGAGTCCAATCAAGGACTTTCAACGTTGGAGATTTGGTTTTGAGGAAAGCAAGTATAGGGAACAAATTCGCCCATCAAGGCAAATTAGCCCCAAACTGGGAAGGCCCATACAGGGTATCCGAGGTCACTGGCAAAGGCTCTTATCGCCTTGAAAACCTTGATGGCACTCCAATCCGAAACAAATGGAACACCCAAAACTTGCGCATCTACTATAGCTAGCTGTTTCTACACTCTCCTATCCTTATCTTGGATTGAATACTGGAGAATTTATTTTCACAGCTACGCTCTCCTTGTAATTCTTATTTTTGATTTAATAAGAATCTCTCATAACAATTTAACTCTTTCGAGTTTTTCTTATGCTGTGATTTTCAGTTTATCCGGTGTACAAAAGCATATTCAGGACGGATGATCTCAGCTACTTATTCTGTAGTTGACGATGTAACTCTTCGAATATGCGCAACGCACAAGAACATACTCAGGACGGATGATCTCAATTACCCATTCTGTAATTGACGATGTAACTCCTCGAGTGTATAAATATTGAAGGCCCAGATTGTAGGATTAAACCGAACTCTGGGTACGGTTAGTAAGTTTGGCTGAACACTGGTGAAGGCTCAGATTGTAGGATTAAACCGAACTCTGAGTACGACTAGTAGGATAAACCGAACGTCGGTGAAGACCTGAGTTGTAGGATTAAACTGAACCTCAGGGCATGGGTTGTAGGGCTGGTCCTTCTTCAAGGCCACAAACCGAACCCCATTCGAAGACTACATGGGTTGTAGGGCTGGTCCTTATTCAAGGCCACAAACCGAACCCCATGCGAAGGCTTGGGCGCAGTAAGCTGGTTTTTCTTCAAGACCACGCTGAACCCCAAGTGACGGGCGCAGTAGGTTCAGGATTAGCCCTGATCTGAACCCCGTATTGAAGGCTCGGATTGTAGGATTAAACCAAACTCTGAGTACGACTAGTAGGATTAACCGAACGTCGGTGAAGAATCGTCATTGGGTAAAACCAAAGACCAATTGAAGAACGGCTAGTAGGATTACACCGAACACCAAATATGACATGGACAGTAGGATCAAACCGAACTCCAAACACAACAAGTAAGTTATACTGAACTCCAGATTAATACTTTCTTATGAAGTTCTTTATTTGGAAGTTTTATAACTAACTCATGAACTCCGACACAAACAATTCACTCGGGTACGCCACAATCTAAGGCATATTCACCTGAAATCTCTCAGTCGGAAATATTTGAGGAGGAATGTCTATTTTAAATCCTCACTCTTAAAAACTCTCACGAGAAAATTTTACTCAGAGTTTATTCAAAGTGATAATCACCCAATGATACTGGGGGACAACATCAACGGTTTAACGAATATCTTGAGGAATGAACTCTCGTCTAAACGATCTCACAATCATTCCCCTTAAGCCGTTCTTGTAACAATGATGTGTTCCCTGACAAGCGGTGATCTTATTGAGAAATCCATCTCGCATGTATAAGTCCGCAAGAATGGAGGTAAAAAACTCTTTTATTGATTAAATGAGAATTACACTTCATGTAATAATCCGGAGCTTATCCCGGAACACAGCGAATTTGAATCAATAAAATGAAAAAGGAAACAGGGAAGCACGCTACTTTCTATGGCTTGAATCTCCTTCTTTCCCTTTGCCTTTGCCTCCGGCCTTGCCTTCTTCAGTGCGAGAGCTTGTTCCTGTACTTATGGGCTTCAGGAATGAAGGTCCCATTGATTGGCCTGCAGGTAAAGGAGCGAACTTATAAGGAATGTTGGGCGGACTTTCATGACGCTTATCAACTATGGCCACCAGTTTCCCTTGATGAAACTCATAGAACGGGTCAATACCATTCAGATTAAGTTTCACCTTGGGATTCCGGTATCGAATTTGACGAACAGCCAACCCAAAGGATTCCTTGACTGCCTGATCGCACATATCCACAGCCTCGTCAAATTCCGCTTTTGTGTCCGCCAACTTTGAAAGCAGCTCCTTCTCCTTACGCGACCAATCTTCGGTTCCTCGGGCATAAACAACTTTGACTTCCTTAAGCTCCTCTTCCAGCTTTGAAGAGCGTTCCTTCTCCGCACAAAAACCGGAGTGGAGGTCGGAATTGATTTTCTTTTGATCAGCTACTTGGGCCTCCAACTCCTTGGCAAGATGTTTTAGCCTGACAATTTCTTCATCCTTCTTATATCTTTCCTCTTTGGAAGCTTCTAATTTACTTTCTAAACGAAGGATGGTTGCCTTGTCCTTAGCAGCAGCAACGCTAAGGTCGTTAACCTTGCCAACCAACGAGCTCAGCCTCTCATTCTCTTCTGGAAGCTTGCGAACCGATCTTAAGAGCCCGGATAATTCTGCCAGGTGCTTCTGCCCGGCATCGCAAGCTTTGGCTACTTCATCGCTCATCAATGAGGGCTTCAACTTGTACGGAGACTCAGGAACGACCTCAGGAACAGAACCCTCGTATACCAGATATTGTGCAAGACCGGAGTTACTTTGAAGAGGGCGAGTAACTTTTGGTGCAAAGTAAGTCGTTATTGGCTTTGCACCATAAGTGATCCCGTCGCCAGGAGCATCCGGAGTGGACCCTGCATCCAAAGCGGATCTTTCCACTTTCTTTCCCTTTGAAGGCTCCGGATCAGCACTCTCACTTGAAATTTTTTGTTTTTTCAGAGAAGGTTGACGATCCAAGGTCCTTGAGGAACCGCGTTTTATAGTTTTCTTCTTTTCTCCGACCTTCTCAGCCGCAACCTTCTCAGATCCGCCCTCCAGTAAGGGAATATCGTCACCTGCAGATGAGGTTAAAATGATGGTCTCCGCTGTGGCTTTCTTCGAATTCCGTTTCGCCTGAATGTCATTTTCAGCTGCCACGGAATTCGCTCCAGCTTTGAGCCCCTTCAGTTTTTCCATCTCTGGAGACGCAGCTTCAATTTCAACTGCAAAACCAAGCAACACGATTAGAAATCAAATACTTCAAGGCATGATGCGATAAAATATGAATATTAGCAGGAAAATTACGCAGATATTCCTCGCGGGTAGACCACGATCCTAACAAACGCCTGCAAGAGAAAAATTGATGCGAGGCGGTGTAAGATTGAAGGGCGGAAAGAACGGAAACTGAAGACGGGCTTAGTTCATCCTCCTCAGTGTAGTACGCCTGGGAGGTCAGCAAAAAGTGTTCATGCGTCCAAGCCACTGGGAACTTCGGAAGCCCATCTTCAGTTAACCAAAAAACTGACTCGTCAGGGTGAACGCTAATCTTCGTGAAATAAGACTTGAATGAATGTCCATCAACTTTGGCGGAGTCAGTGTACGCCTCAAAGTTGATAACCTTTGAGAGTGTCCGGAGGGATATCAAGCTCACTCCCCCTTCTCTTTATTTGCACGACGGACCACTTGGGCAAAATAAAAGAGCATGGCCACCGTCGGCTTGAAGTTGAAGTGCTCCCCAAGCACTTCAAGAGAGCGGACTAATCCCCATCCGTTGGGGTGAA
Organism: Clitoria ternatea; assembly: GCA_037962975.1. Classification (NCBI taxonomy): domain Eukaryota; kingdom Viridiplantae; phylum Streptophyta; class Magnoliopsida; order Fabales; family Fabaceae; genus Clitoria; species Clitoria ternatea. The sequence continues at coordinate 284,929,997 of CM075670.1, forward strand.
GCTGTGAAGGAGCGCAGTCCAGGAATCTCAGAACCCCCATCTGAAACTTCGAAAGGGGAAACCGCACACCAAGGTTCAAAAATAAAAAGTCATACATATACAAGGACCTTTCGTCCGGGGTATGACAAATTCGATCGGATGGCAACGGGGCTATCACCACGAAGCACTTCTTGTATTTATCCCTCTTGAAGACCGTGAAACGCGGCTCCAACTCCGCTCCCCCCTCTTGAGCATGAACTGATGCTATTTCACGAAACTCCTCAGCCACCCAGCTGAATGGGCGTTTCTGTTGGAATTTCACCCAATCTATCCCGTGTGCAACCACATTGCAGAGGCCGGATTGGGTCTTCAAGATATGCTTCTCGGAAGGGGATTCCCCTTCAGACGACTTCCTCCCAGTAGCTTTCTTTGTCACCATTGTGAAAGCCTTGATGCTGCGATAAAATTCCACATCATCAGAGACATATAAATCCCCACTCTCGACACTCTCACTAGAGGAGGAAGACCCTGAAGAGGGTATAATCACCCTTCGCCTTTGATATTGCGACCCCTCCCTCTCTGTATTTCGTGATCTCGACTGAAGGATCACTGGAATCCTCCCACCATGAACGCTAGGGTTTTGAGTCAAAGCCCTTCCTCCTCTTCCTCTAGGGCCAACGCCACTGAAGCTAACACCCTTCCTAGGCATTCTTAAATATTGAAAAGAGAAACTGAGAACGAAGGGAAAGTGGTTACCTTAGATAGTGAATTGAAATTCACAGAGGTGGATACGAAGAACTTCTTGGAACTTTCGTAGAGATTCGTCAAGGAAGCAAGAAGAGATGGTAACTGAGATTGCCAAATATGCCTATATCAGGGCACCAAAATTTTTCAAATACCCACTAAACATAACCTGTCGTTTACCCCCAAACGACTCCCCGTTTAGTGGACCAAAATTGTCATTTAGTACATCAAGGCGTGAAAATGCCATCATTTTGTCACAGAGCCATCGAAATGGGCCTATTAAAACCAAATATTAGGCCCAACAAAACTATGCGTGACAGTTACTAAGACATGCGCACTTAATGTAATAATGGCGCGCCCACGTGAATTAAGGCATTAAATGTCCAATCATTAGAAACGTGGCCACCATTACCCGAATACCAAGGGTTGCGAAATTCGATAAACTTCTGATATTTCCATTGTCGAATCCGCCCTTAAAATTTCATCACTACGGAACATGGTTCCCAGAACGGATATTTACACTTCGGTGCAAATCCGAAATCCAGACGTACTATGATCAATATAGCTCATATGAGCAAGTCAACTGCTTCCTCACATCAGCTAGGGGGCTAGTAGAGGTAAGACTCGGATTTCGGATGGAGCGAAAATTGGCAATTGAATCCGCACTCCCTTGATTGGAAAAATTCACCAGGACGGATGATCTCAATCACTTATTCAGTGATTCGATGATGTAACTCCTGGTACGAAGAACTCCAATAATCACACCAGGACGGATGATCTCAATCACTTATTCAGTGATTCGATGACGTAACTCCTGGTACGAAGAACTCCAATAATCATTCCAGGACGGATGATCTCAATCACTTATTCAGTGATTCGGTGACGTAACTCCTGGTATGAAGAACTCCAATAATCATTCCAGGACGGATGATCTCAATCACCTATTCAGTGATTCGACGATGTAACTCCTGGTATGAACAATTCTCATCATCATTCTGAAAGTATTCACTCAATCCGTATTCCTACGATTGAAAAATGTCTCCAGGATGGATTATCTAAATCACTTAATCTGTGATCTGACGATGTAACTCTTGACGATGTGTACTTTTCCAGAACGGATAACCTCAGTCACCCATTATGTGATATGATGATGTAACTCCTAACGCGGTGTACCTGCCCAGGACGGATGATCTCAATCACCCATGCTGTGATCTGACGATGTAACTCCTGGCGCCATACACACCCAAAGGACGGATGATCTCAATCACCTAATATGCGACCTGATGATGTAGTTCCTGGTATCGTACACATCCCCAAGACGGATGATCTCAATCACTTATGAAGTGATTTAATGATAAAACACCTGGCATGATCAATACTCATAATCATCTTTATGATGGAAAATTCCGAAAGTCAGTCCGCACTTTCGCTTTCTAGTGGTATTCTCCCAGGACGGATACTCTTTATCACCTATTCTGTGATACAACGACGTAACTCCTGGTGTAGAAAAAACTCCCATCATCATCCTTATGATAAAGGACTCAAACACCACTTCCTTGCAGTTCCCTAAACTTGGAACAATATTATCATCTCCTGTAAGAATATTACGGATTAGAAGCAGTCATCCGTCCTGTTACACTACTTTGCTAAACAGCGGATCGACCCATCTTTCCCCAAAAGAATTAAGGATCACGCCCCAAAGACAGGCACCTTCTTCTTAATACACACTTGGGGACATGTATATATTTATCCGTTCTAAATTTTATTCGTTGTTTAATCTTCCGAGGCTATTATTTCAATCCGGCCTTAAGATTAATTATACAGAACGGATTAGAAATGATTTAAATATACATGAAACGACGAAGACAAATTTCTTCAATCAAAACTCATTCATTGAAATGAAATTACATACAATAGTTTAAAATCCGGAGTTGATCCCGGTACACAACTATACATGTAAATGAAAACAAAACTACTGAGGAGGAATCTGTTCTTCAGTCTTTTGTGCCTCTTCAGCACTGGGCTCTTGTGCTCCTTCCTTTAGAACCTCCGCAGGAGTCTCGCCTCCAGGAGCCTCAGCCCTTTCTTCAGAAGAGGGAACCTCGGACGCAGGAAAGACGTAGTCAGGTCCCATGGATTGACCCTCAGGAAGAGGAGCCAAACCATATAAGGACGTCGGTGGATCTTCGTGACGACCATCCACCACTGCGACTAACTTTCCCTCATGGAATTCATAGTACGGATCCATCCCATAAAGGTTAAGTTTCGCAGTGGGATTGCGGTAGAAGACTTGGCGTATGGCTAGGCCGAAGGACTCTTCAACAGCCCGGCTGCATATGTCAACAGCTTCTTCTCTCTCAGCTTTCGCTGTAGCCAATTCTCCCCGCAACTTAGACAGCTCCTCACTGGATATCTCGGGCTCCACTTTCCTAGCCTTCAGTCCCTCTATCTCAAGAAGGAGCTTCTTCTCCCTTTGAGACCACTCCTCAGCATCAGCCTTATTTTTATCCTGGCTGCTGCGGAGTTCTTCCTCCTTCTCTGCCACTTTGTCTTCCAAGTTTTTAAGATCGCCTTTGAGCTTGAGATTCTCTTTAGTTATGAGATCCCCAAACTCCTTAGACTTGTTAAGACGATCTTCCATTAACTTCAATGCGGCTTTGTCCTTGTCTGAGGAAAGGTTGAGCTCTTCTAATTTGTCACTTAGCTCCTCAACCTTGTCGACGTTCTTAGCCAACTCACTGACGGAAGATAGCAATCCAGCAAGTTCGGCTAGCTGCCACCTTCCGGCCTCACACGCTTCTTCAATTTCTTTAACACTAAGCGTAGGCCGGAGTTTATACATCGGTGGTGGAAGAGTGGCAGGAGTAGAACCTTCGTAGGAGAGGAAGGGGGTGAGAAACGAGGTCGTTGGGAAGGAGGTCGGCCCTGATCCAGAAACCCCAGCAGCAGTGCCTTTATTGAGACCAGAGGAAGCACCAATCCCTTCCGAGGTTTCAACGGCTTTATCCTCCGAAGTCCTTTGCTTCTTGGACTGACGCTTCGAAGGATCATTCTGGATCTTTCTTCTCCTCTCAGTAACTGGAGGCTGACCCGAGGCTGCGCCAACATCGGACGTACCGCCCTCAACCAGTGGGATGTCCCCTTCAGCATCCGAGGTCAAGATGATTACCTCAGGACGATCCTTAGTTGAGGGTCTGGGCTTCACCTCATTTTCATGAGTAACAGATTTACCAGCCGCCTTGGATTTCTTCAATTTGTCCATTTCTGGAGTTTGCTGTTCTATTTCACCTACATGAACAAACACAAGATGTCAGCAACTACAAATATTCTATACATATTTGATAAAGGAGAAAAGATAGAATAAAACGAGAAGTACGCAAATATTCCTTCCGGACTCCGCTTGAGCTACTTAGCAGACGCCTACACGAAAAGACGTGACGACCTGTAGTGTGCGATTCAAGTGCGAACAACACTCTCGACGTCTCACGTGACAGATCAGATTGATCAGTGTAGTACGCGTGTGAGCTCAAGAGGAAATGTTTGTGTGTCCAACTCAGGGGAAATTTGTCAACGTCCTCTTCATCCTTCCAAAATTTTGGATTGCCCTTCTTAATGGAGATGCGGGTGAAGTAAATCTTGAAGGACTTCCCGTCAACCTTGGCAGAATCTGTATAAGACTCAAAGTTCACAAAGGAACAGAGAGTCCGGAGAGTCACCAGACCAACTCCGCCCTGCTTGTTTGCTCTCCGAACTACCTGAGTGTAGTAGAACAGCATCGCTACAGTTGGCGTGAAATTGAAATGTTCACCAAGGACCTCCAGAGCCCGGATGAGACCCCAACCATTGGGATGAAGTTGAGAGGGTGCACAGTTCAGGAACTTCAGGACGCCCATCTGGAGTTTGGTTAGAGGAAAACGAACTCCCAGATTATGGAAAATAAAGTCATACATGTATACAGAGCGGTCATTAGGGACGACGTGGCATATCCGCTCTGTCGGAAGTGGTGCATAAACCCTATACCACTTCTTTGTCTCTTCATCCGTACTCAAAGTAAACCTCGGCTGGATCCGGGATCCCTCCTCATCCGCATGTCGGGAGGCCAATTCCTTAAACTCACTAGACACCCAGCAGAAAGGCCATTTAGCCTGAACCTCCTCCCAATTTAGCCTCGAAGCAACTACGCTGTAGAGACCTTCTGCTGTTTTCGAAATGGCGCTATCTCCAGAAGATCCTTCTCCAGTTGCCATTGGAAATATCTAGACCGAACTCCTTAATCTACGATAAGAAATAAAATGTCGTCAGAAAGTTGCAATCATTACTCACTGCATTTTGAAAGCAATTACAATCAGAGGGCGACTCTGAGAAGGGAAAGATCACTTCCCGCAGTGAGTAAGATCCCCTTTCTGAGCGACGCGGTTCAGTCTTAGGAAGAATCACAAGGATTCTTCCCCACGACTATTAGGGTTGAGGGAAACTGATTCCCCCCCCTTTAGATGAAGCCTACTTTCTATAACTACGAGTAGCAAGTCAAAGCGAAACTAAAGCGACAAGGAAAAGATAGTTACCTCAGATGACAGTGATGAATTTGAGGAACGAAGAAACCCTCGCAATGTAGATGATAAACTTCCCTGCAAAATTTCTGCAGAGTTTCGTTGAGAAAGCAAAAGCAAGTGGAACCCAGAATCCACTAAGTATTCCTTTTATAGGAAACAAAGAGGACCGGTTACCTCCTCTTGAAGTTGTGTCGTTCTCGATAAAACGTACCTGTTCACAAGCGAAACGACACAACCGTTCCAAATTCTTGGGCGCCAAAACGATAGCAACTCAGCAAAGGGCTATCCGCTGGGCCCAAAAGTTTTGAAAACTTCAGGCCCATTAAGCCCAAAATGACGGTTAATGAGATTTTCATCTCAGACACAATAATTGCCTGCCCACGTGATTAAAAGCATTAATGTCTAATCATGCAACGCAATTTACGCTTTACAGCCGTTACACGAACTTCAAGAGCTTTCAATTCCAATAAACTCTTGAAATTCTCACACAACGAATCTTTGTCTGAATCCGTTGTGACAGTACCGAAAGGTCTTTTCTATTAAAATCAGAGTGGTTCTTTACGAATGACAACAGATGCTAAGGAACTGTTACACACGTAAGCTTACCGATATTAAGACCTCTCGCAGGTTGAGTAGCTTATGTGAACAACTATTCAGTCCCTCACACAAGCTAGGGGACATATGATCCGGTCTCAATACCGGTATCCGATCTGCTATACATATTTCAACGTCTTTGATAAGACATCTACGTGTAACCGGTGTCATCGGTATACATCCGGACTGTAATTCCGTATCAGGCGTTCTCCCTAAACCGGTTGTTCAGGATAACACCATGACATCGGATAATACACACGTCACTGTGCAAAAGACAAGGATTGTTGCTACAGGGATCGATCAATAATTCCCTGCACTACGAGCCAAATTCTGCTCACGGGAATGGTCAACTTGTTCTCTAATCCTAGCCTACATTCTCTATGCTCAATATAAAATAGCCACTTGACCCAATCATGCAGGTAAGTGCGCAATATAATAATGCTAATGGGAGTTGGTGGTTCCCCACCAACGAGTCCTCGTTAATCGAGCCAATCAGGTATATGAACTAACTTCATGATTGAAGTTGGGGAGAGAGGGTTCTTCTTCAGCTCTTTTACGACTGATTCCTCTCTGAATACATTCCTTACTTGGAATATAATCACTGACATGAGCGTCGGAGAATCTTTGCAGGTGACACCACCATTCGCCCACTTCAACGCGTTAGGTCGGTGTAAAGGATCTCCAGGACGCCCAATCCGCTTTCTTCACCCAAGGACAACGGATACATACATCGGATACACATACATCCGGTCTACTAGACGGTATTGACATACTATTCGTGACTGGCTTGAGATCGGATCTATTGACCCCGGTCCAGGACAGATCAGTAGTTATGATAACTCTTTGGGTTCACAGAACCATTTTTAGAGTGAAATTTTGGAAGTCCGGTTGCATGTTTTGTATAATCCGATGTGTGAAAGGTATTCGCTCAAGCGAATAGAACCTCGTTTAAGTGAGAGTCCAGAATCTCGCTTAGACGAGTAGGGGCCTCGCTCAAGCGAGAAGCCCTGATTCCCTTTCTCCCATCCGTTGTGTTTAAATTAACTTGCTTTTCTTTTTAGACCTCATTTAATTAATCTAACTGTGACTGCTGTCACTTGAATAAGTCAGTAAAAATAAATGCTTTTTCACTAAATATCGATTAATTTTCAAGAAAAGGAAAAATTTATCGTAAGAGGTAATTGTTTGAATAAAAATAAATGCAAAAATAACCTAGGATGTTACACTTGGTATCAGAGCGGTTCTTTCTAGAGCCGGTGTGTGGGCCGATCTAGTGATTGTGATAGTTTTATGAAGGTTGATTGTATTTTGTTGTATTGAGATTGTGTGTGGTCTGGCATCGTTCCCTTGGCACTCCACTGGCGTAGTATTCTATAAATATAAGGTAAATTTATGATCCCCTGACTGATCTTGGTTATTAATGGTGATGTGTTTGCTCATTGTAGAATTACTAAATGCCCGGAGAGACTAGTTCTGGGGGAAGAGATGATTTCTTCTCTAGATTTACTCAGCTGATGAGTAGGACCGAGTCCGGTCCCACTCTGGATAAATTCCTAAAAAGGAATCCTCCGACTTACAAAGGAGGACACAACTATGACGGGGCATACATCTGGATTAGGGATATCGAGCAGGTTTTTGAATATTTTGAGTGCTCTGAAGAGCAAAATGTTTTATTTGCTACTTACCAACTAAAAGAAGAGGCTAGAGTATGGTGGTCCCGAGTGAAGGTGTAGATGAACGCAGCCAATGAGCCGTTGGTATGGGCGAATTTCCGAAGGAGGTTCCTTGTTAAATACTTCCCAGACAACTACAAAATCCAGAAAGAAATGGAATTCCTGAAGTTGGAGCAAGACCGGATGTCTGTAGCTGAGTACACCAGCAAGTTTGACGAGCTGTGTGATTTTTACCACCCTTTCTCGTTAGAAGGGACTGAAGGTAGCAAGTGCGCCAAATACGAAGCTGGACTACGGATTGAGCTCCGTAGTGTAATCGTACCAATGGAGATTAGGGACTACCCAACCTTGGTGAACAAAGCAAGATTGACTGAAGAGGTGCAGTTACAAAGGACGTCCCAGCCAAGAGATAAAAAGCCACTGAAGGCAAAAGGATTCAACTTCAAGAGGATGAGTCAATTCTTCCGGGGTGGCAAGTCTTCTGCTACCTCCTCATCCTCTTCCGGTCGGGGTTCCACTGGTCGATCGGGTAATCCTTCTGGTAATCGTACCTGCTACAATTGTGGTCAGGAAGGTCACATTGCCAAACATTGCCAAGCCAATCAGATTGTGTGCTTCCAGTGCGGACAACCAGGGCACCTCAGGCCCGATTGCCCTCAGAGGCAACAGCAGGGCAGGACGGATAACCGAACTAACTCTTCTGGGACCCGGGGTTCCAACTTTTCGAGGAGAGGCCGGAATGGAGCTGGTAGAGGGAACCAACAATCGGGAAGATATGATGCCCAATCTAGCGATGCCCAAAACGCCATGACCGGGCGTGTATTCGCGTTTGATGCTTCAGAAGCTACGAGGAATGACAATTTGGTACAGGGTAAGTGCCTCATCTATGGTTATCTGGTTGATGTAATTTATGATTCAGGTGCCACCCATTCCTTTATTTCGGAAAGTTGTGTGCGACGACTTGGTCTGCCAATCAGTTTAATGGAGAACGCTCTTATTGTTTCCACTCCAACTGGTTCCACTTTCCGTGCAACTACAGTGTGTAGAGAACTACCGATGCAAATCGAAGCCCGTACTTTTCGAGTAAATTTTATCTGTATGCCATTGAAGGACTTAGATGTTATTCTGGGTCTCGATTGGCTTGCTGCTAATCATGTGTTGGTTGACTGTTATCGGAAGAATATTGTTTTCTCTCAGGAACTTGACATGAAGAACGGGGTGAGCGATGTCTTAACCACGTATGTTGTTTTATTCCCTTCGGAGGGTCGGCATAACCTCCTGCTAAGTGATATTCTGATTGTTTGTGAATTTCCTGACGTTTTTCCGGAAGAAATTCCGGAACTACCTCCCAGTCGGGAGATTGATTTCTCTATTGACTTGATTTCCGGGGCAGAACCTGTGTCCCGAGCGCCATATAGCATGTCTTCGATGGAATTAACCGAAGTGAAGAAACAAGTAAACGAATTACTAGAAAAGGGCTTTATCTGACCCAGTGCCTCACCCTGGGGCGCTCCGGTGTTATTGGTAAATGTCGCAACCCGGATCGCGACGGCGCAGCGAAAAAGAAAGGAGTATCGAATGAAACAGGGAGTCGCCACCAGCGTTTTTATCCATAGGAAAAACATTGGAAAAAACTAGATTCAGTAAAGCACTGGTTAAAAATTGAGATTCAAGTTCGGGAGTCGGTTACGAGTAGGGAAGGTATTAGCACCCTACATCGCCTGTCAAAGACAGTACTAAGATTGAAAGCATAATATAAATAGCCTTAAATAAAACATGGTTTCTTCCCTTTTACTCTTGTATTTTTATTTAAAAAAAAAAGACAGAATTGAATGAGAGAACTGTACAAACATAGAATGTCGAAGCGAGGTCAATGGAACGTTTCATCCGAATTAAACTCGACTTCGATATGAGACAGAGAGGGGAAGAGGATGCTAATAAGGCGTCACGCCTAAATTAGACATTCTCGGATGAAAAGAAGGGATAGGAAAGAGATAAGCGGGACGTCTCGTCCTAAGTATCCCTTCCCTATGAAATTATGGTGAGGCTTGAGCAAAACTAGGGGAAAATCAACAAGACGTCACGTCTAAATTGATTTTCACGGAAACAAAAAAAAGGTAACAATACGAAAGGAACACAAAAGCAAAGAAATAAATCAGTAAAAGGAAATAAGAAAGGTGGGCCCGACAGGAGTTAAAGTCCTGCTCCTACGTATTCTTGAATTATCAAGAAATCAGGGTTACGTAGTTCTGAATGTTTATTTTAGGAAAAGATTGGGAAAATGTTGGTGGGTATCATTTTGGTGAGGAACTCATACAAGACGAAGTTCTTCGCACGTGTACGAATCCTATAGAGATTGTGTAGACGGAAGTATTTTCCGTACGACACTGACTAAAATGATTTGTTTCTTTTTTTTTTTACTTTGACTTTATTTGAAAGAAAACACAAGAGACATTTATTTCTTTTTCATTATTATTACAAAGTAAAAAGAAATTTAACTGGATGAACTTTAGGAAAGTAAACAAATCCAGAAAATACAAACTCAGCAAATGAACGCTTGATAATAAAAAAAAATGAAAGGAAAGAACACAGAACAGAACTGGTGGTGAGGTCGTTGAGGGAGCAGCTTACAGATGTTGACCGGTGTGGATTCTGTTGGTGCGGATATGGGGTTAAAGGACCGAACAGTGGTGAGGAAATTCAGGAAATGTTGGGAAGATATATTGGTTTTAGGAGGCTGGGACGGTGTGGTGTTTAGGGAGTATTGGGACAGCGTGGAGATTGATGGGTGTTGGGACGATGTAGTGTTCAGGAGCTGTTAGGACGGTGTGGTGGGAAGTGTTGGGACGGTATGGTTTTGGGGGTATTGGGGCGGTATGGAGATTGATGGGTGTTTGGACGATGTAGTGTTCAGGAGCTGTTAGGACGGTGTGGTAGGAAGTGTTGGGACGGTATGGTTTTGGGGGTATTGGGGCGGTATGGTGTTTAGGAGTGAACTAGGACAGAACTGTGTGAAGGGAATGAATTCCTTAAGACTCTTGAAGCAAAATTTAGAAGTTTCCCCTCTTTCCAACTCTAGACCGTGCCAAGAACTTACCAGCCAGCCCCTTGAAAATGCAACCCCTGTAGCTTCTTTGGCTGGGGTATTTATAAGGCTTAAAGGTATGGGTTGAGTGTTTGGGACAACCAGAGTTCCCACTCACCCATACGTATAGTGGTGCAACCCTGGCCACTATTTGTTTGTGGGGAGCAGGGCTTCAGTGGGGTATTTTTTAATTGTCCACTTTCACCTCCCTGTCTGCCATTCTTGGGGAGTGCGATTCCAGGTCATCATGCACTAATTTTCGACCTCGCCCATCTGTTGTCAAATTTGTGACATCGGTTAGCAAAGACATCGGTTGGACTGAGTCTCCATTGATCCGTTGTGGTGTTTTAAGAACCTTCACCTATGTCTTCACACCGGTTGAGTCTTTCAATGTAATCAAAGGGCGGTGTTCTCCTTCCTAGTCCGGATCTACTACCAGCCGGTGTGCCTATTTTTGATCTGAGTCCGCCCACGAGATCGTCGTTTCATACTTGGGCCGGACTCACTCGTCTTTCTTTTGTCAGATCCGCGACATCGGCCATTAAGGGACTCCTGAGGTGAGGACGGTTGGGCGGACTCTTGAGGTGAGGACGGTTAGGCTGAATGTTGAGGTGAGGACGGTTGGGCGGACTCTTGAGGTGAGGAAGGTTGGGCGGAGTTGAGGTGAGGAAGGCTGGGCGGAGTTGAGGAGAGGACGGTTGGGCGGACTCTTGAGGTGAGGACGGTTGGGCGGAGTTGAGGTGAGGACGGTTGGCCGGACACTTGAGGTGAGGACGGTTGGGCGGCTCTTGAGGTGAGGAAGGTTGGGCGGAGTTGATTTGAGGACGGTAGGGCGGAGTGTGAGGTGAGGACGGTTGGGCGGAGTTAAGGCGAGGTTTAGGTTGGGCGGAGTTAAGGCGAGGTTTAGGTTGGGCGGAGTTAAGGTGAGGTTTAGGTTGGGCGGAGTGTTGAGGTGAGGTTTAGGTTGGGCGGACTCTTTAAGCGAGGACTGTTGGGCGGAGTGGTTGTTCCCCCCTTTTGGAATTTGGACCGGTTATATTCCCATTTGGGACCGGTGTCTTTTCCATTTTGGTCGGACCGAAATAGGTGTTCACAGATGCCCCTCTTTACTCCTTTTTCACAAGAAAAATATGGAATCTTCGTATTTCCGAGGTGAAAAGGGAGTAAAGACATGAACACCGATGTAGGGGATAAATGGGACCCCTCAACCGGACATCGTCCTTGCAAAGTATAGAACCTCGGATTAGTGCATCATGACCACCCCGTCCTCAACTTTTGTTCCCTTTTGAATGGCCGGTGTATTGTGCATGACATCGGCCTTGGCAACTTAAACCCTGGATCTGATTCTATCCGAAGTAGGTTTCATGATATCGTTTGTTGCTTCCCTAAAGTAGTAACCGGTGTGACCATCGGGACACCGTCTCTTATAACTTCACAGGGCCTACTTCGTTTGTCTTTAAGAGCCATGACACCGTCTTTGGAATCACCATATTCCGTAATAGACTGAACCTCTACCTAGCGTCCATATCGGATCAACACCGTCTCTTTTTTTTTTTTTTTAAAAATGGTGCGCCGTCCCTTGTGTAACAGGAAGGCGAGAGTGGGGAGTTGCCCTTTTACTGAAGATAATACATGGGGTGTGGCCCTTGGTTTGCAGAAAGGTAAAAAGTGACAGGAAAAATAAATGTGGGGTGTGGCCCTTGGTTTGCAGAAAGGTAAAAGGTGGGGGATTGCCCCTTAACCGACAGGAAAAATAAATGTGGGGTGTGGCCCTTGGTTTGCAAAAAAGGTAAAAGGTGACAGGAAAAATAGATGTGGGATGTGGCCCTTGGTTTGCAGGAAGATAAAAGGTGGGGAATTGCCCCTTGACTGACAGGAAAATAAATATGGGGTGTGGCCCTTGATTTGCAGAAAGGTAAAGGTGGGGAATTGCCCCTTGACTGACAGGGAAATAAATGCGGGGTGTGGCCCTTGATTTGCAGAATGGTAAATGTGGGGTGTGGCCCTTGATTTGCAGAATGGTAAATGTGGGGTGTGGCCCTTGGCTGACAGGGAAACAAATGCGGGGTGTGGCCCTTGGTTTGCAGAATGGTAAATGTGGGGTATGGCCCTGGGCTGACAGGGAAATAAATGCGGGGTGTGGCCCTTGATTTGCAGAATGGTAAATGTGGGGTGTGGCCCTTGGCTGACAGGGAAATAAATGTGGGGTGTGGCCCTTGGTTTGCAGAAAGGTAAATGTGGGGTGTGGCCCTTGGCTGCAGGTAGATAAATGTGGGGTGTGGCCCTTGATTTGCAGAGTGGTAAATGTGGGGTGTGGCCCTTGGCTGACAGGGAAATAAATGCGGGGTGTGGCCCTTGGTTTGCAGAAAGGTAAATGTGGGGTGTGGCCCTTGGCTGCAGATAGATAAATGTGGGGTGTGGCCCTTGATTTGCAGGTAAGTAAATGTGGGGTGTGGCCCTTGGCTGACAGGGAAATAAATACGGGGTGTGGCCCTTGGTTTGCAGAATGGTAAAGGTGGGGAATTGCCCCTTGGCTAGATAAATATGGGGTGTGGCCCTTGATTTGCAGGTAAGTAAATTTGGGGTGTGGCCCTTGGTTTGCAGGTAAGTAAATGTGGGGTGTGGCCCTTGGTTTACAGAAAGGTGAAGGTGGGGAATTGCCCCTCGGTTGTCATGACTGTGAGTCTTTGGGAAACTGCCTTTAGAATGCAAGAGAATTAATTTGAGGGAATGGTCCATTTTGACATGACTGTGGGTTGTTGGGGAACTACCCCTTGATTGAGAGGATATACCTGGGGTGATGCTCCTGTTGGAATTGTTTAGGAAGTGTAGCTCCACTGGGGAAGGATAACTCCTCCTGGTGACCTTCATGGTACCACTGGGAAAGTATTAGGTGAGTTGGGACAGAGTAATCTGGGGGTTGTTGGGGAACTGTCCTTCTAAGGAAAGAGAATGAAATCTGGGGAGATGCCCCAGTTTGATATGACTGCATGTTGTTGGGGGACTGCCCTTTGAAAGAAATCTGGGGAGATGCCCCAGTTTGATATAACTGAAGGTTGTTGGGGGACTGCCCCTTGAATGAAAAAATAAACCCGGGGAGATGCCCTAGTTTGACATGATTGGATGAAATCTTGGGGAACTGCCCCTTGAATGAGAAAATAAACTCGGGGAGATGCCCCAGTTTGACATGATTGGATGGAATCTTGGGGAACTGTCCTTTGAATGAAAAAAGAAATCTGGGGAGATGCCCCAGTTTTGGGTTGACTAGGAAGTGTAGTCCCACTGGGGAAGGATTTGGGAATTTATGGCTCTATTGGGGAAGAAGATTTGGGCAGTAAGGATTTTGTGGAACTGCCCGTTGATTGAAAGAAGAGACATTTGGGGTGATGCCCCAGTTTGAGGAGGTTGATGGATTACCTCTTACCTGAAAGAGAAATGAACCTGAGATGATTCCCCGGCTTGCCATGACTGAATTTTGGGATATTGTCCCTAAACTCCGGGAGAAATCTGAGGAGATGCCCCAGTATGGAAAGACTGAAAGTCTTAAGAGTACTCCCCTTTGACTGAAAAAGAAATCAGGGGAGATGCCTTAGTTAGAATATGATTGAAGGAAACTTGAGGTACCGCCCCTTGATCGAGAGAGCGGATCTGGGGTCTATCAGGGATGTATGGCGGGCTTACCGAAAGAGAGAAATATGGGTGGGGTGCCCTAGTTTGAGTTGCCCGAGAAGGATTTAGTGATTTGGGGTACTGTCCCTTAGGGTGAAAGAGAATGAACCTGAAGTGACGTCCCATTTTGAGTTGTTTAGGAAGTATAATTCCACTGGGGAAGGATTTGGTTAGCATCTGTCTAGGTTCCACCCAAGGAAGCATTTGGTAGTTTGGGATGCCATCCTTTGATTGGAAAGAGAAGCCTGGAGAGATGTCCTAGTTTGAACAAAATCAAAAGAGTTTGTCGGTATTACCTTGACTGGGAGAAAAAACCTGGAATGATGCCCCAATTATGAAGATTGAAAGGATTTTAGGGGAACTCCCTTTTGACTAGGAAGATTTGGGGTGATGCCCCAATTTGAGCTTGTTTGGCGATTCATGATACCGTCCCTTGACAGAAAGATCTCATAGAAGGGAAAAATTAGGAGGATGCCCTAGTCCTTTGGAAAAATTAAAAGATTTAGGAGCACCGTCCTTTGGCTGAGAGAGGGATCTGGGGTGATGCCCCAGTTATTGGAAAGATTAGGAAGATTTAGGGGCACTACCCCTAAGTTGGGATAAGGATCTGGGGTGATGCTCCAGTTATGGGAAAGATTGGGAAGATTTAGGGGTATTACCCCTAAGCTAGGAGAAAATCCGGGGTGATGCCCCAGCTATGGGAAAGATTAGGAAGATTTAGGGGTATTACCCCTAAGCTAGGGGAAGACCTGGGGTGATGCCCCAATTTGACTTGATTTGAAAGAATTATGGGGAAAATGCCCCTTGACCAAGACAAGAGAAATCTTTGGGAGATGCCCCAATTGGCTATTTGGTGAATCAGAATACTATCCCTTGACAGAGAGATCCCACCGGGCATGTACGACGGACTTGCTGGAGGAGAGATCTCTGGGGGATGCCCCAGTTTGAGGTGATTTGAAGGTTGTTGGGGAACTACCCCTTGACTGGAATAGAAGAAATCTGGGGGAAGATGCCCATGTTCGAAAAATTTTCCTGAAGGAATTAGGGGTGCTTCTCTTTGACAGAAAGAGAATAGAGACGTGGGGAGATGCCCCAGTTTGGGAAAATTAGGAGAACTTCGGGGAAAACTGGCCTGTGGCTGAAAAGATTTGGAGGTTAATAGGGCTTTCCGTCTAAATTAACCAGGTCCTAGAATGTATCAAGTTGATTTCTTGGAGATATGACCCTTAACATGCCTCATGAATAAGACAAAAACCTTGAGAAGACGTCAGTTTCGACTACAAGGTATTGATGGACTTCATGGAAATCTCAAAGCAAAATGGAAACTCAGGAAGGTGTCATGTTTGGCCATAGAAGGGTGTTTTGTCCAATGATTTCGGTGGGTTATGAGAAGAAACTCGAGGATGACCTACTTTAATGAGTAAAGGCAAGAGTGAGCTTTGAAGACTGATAGACATACACCCGGAAAGTGCCAGTTTTGGCGGTGGAAACTTGACACATCTACTTATTACAACATCCTGCAAGAAAGGTTAGTGGTACAAAACAAATTGGAACTTGAAAAGACTTACCGTAAAAACACAATCCTTAGAGATTCGAAGTGACTCATGACTGAAACAGAGCAGATGAAACAAACCTAGCTTTGGAAACGTGTCAGGCCCAGTCTTCATAATGATTGCTTGAGGCGAGACCAAGTAACAGGAACTTCTTGTCCTCATGACTTTAAATTTTCATTACCTTCTCATTTTTATATATTAAGGGAAAACATATGTCTTATCAAATCATGGAAAATCACAATAAATACGTGTCAAAAATAGGTGAGATTGTATTTACAAGTTGGGTAAGTGTGGAAGCAAGTGGAGACGTATGGGAAATATTAATAATTGGGTAGAGTAGGAATGATTTTACAGATTTCCCAGTTGAGAACAAAGCATATCTTAATCCCACATCATGACTCTGAATTCACCACTTGACTCTGCTTCTGAAAAGGTAGTCGGACTACGATTACTTGGCCAAAATCTTGATCCCAATTGATTGCCTAAGCCGCCTATTCAGGTTTTCAGCTTACCAGGTCGCTCTAACTTTTGCCTAGGCTGCCCTTCCAGGTTTTCAGCCTAGCGAGCTTCTCTCTCCCTGTGACGTCTTTTGGTTTTTTGCCTTACTCTCCTTTTTTAAGGTTGTGTCCCTCACAACAAAGGTTTAAGCTGATTGCCAATGAGCTTATTTGATCTTTCTCAATTTGGTCTTATCCTGTAGGGGAATAAATGTTATTTCAGATAGGAAAATTTGCCCCTAACACCATGTATCCAAGGAAACAAAGGCGTGCCCTTTTCGGTACCAATGAGGGGGCTCGTTTTGAGTCCTTATTTTCTTGTTCTTTTTTCATCTATTTTTTGTTATCCTTTTCCTTTTGCATTTTTTTTTTGGCTTTTTGTTTGTTTTTTTTGAATGACCCCTTTGGTACCTTTGTTAGGGTCTAGCCATTTTATCTCCTAACCAATGTGGTAAAGAAGTATGATTTTAATGGCATCACAGTAAACCAATCCATTGGTTACGCTGATGTGGGAATAGTTATACTCCCTTAAAGTTGGGGTGCTGATTACGACACAGATGAAACATTATTTCTGCCATGTTCTTAGCTTGATAACATTTATGCCCCCATATGGAAAAGTGATAATTTGATCTATGAATCAGCTCGCCTTAATTGGTATTTACGTAAGGCACCAACCTTGACTTTTTTTTTATATATCATTTTGTTTTTTTTGTTTTTCTTTTTGTTTTGTTTTTTTTTAGAGAGTATTTCTTGACCATCTTAGCAAGCTTTTGTTATCCACGTTGATCAATGCTAACATTTCTTTGAAGGGTAGGTATGCCATTTATGGAGTCTGGCACTATCTTCACTTTTAAGCTTAAAACGTCTCCTCTTTATTCTGCGTGCTGACCTTGCCTCTGGGTAGAGCTAGGTGACTCTTATCCAAACATCCTACTCAATTCGGCCAAGGAACTTTCGTCTTTGCTACCCTCTTCGTCAGCGCAATCAACTGGGTGGTCAAAGCTATGAAATGGAATCATGATCTTATTGTTCTCAGAAGGATCATTTTCAGACCTGTATTTTTTGGTTTTTCATGGTAAAATGAGAAAAAGAAGTAGATAAAGGGAAAAGGATTCAAGGTGGCAATAAGGAAAGCAAGAAAAGGCATTTTGAAATTTGGCACATATTTATTGAGAGAAACTTAAAATGATAAAAACATGTTTTTGCCCTTATTACATAACAATATCCCAAAGCCTTAGGCATAGCGTTTGGGTTGAAACAGAAGTTTAAAGTCATAAGGAACTAAGTGGTCTCTTGGTCATGAACCTCTCCAGTTGGTGTATGATTCACAAAATCTTGCATGCATCCTCTTTACACCCCTAGTCCCTCTTTGTTACACTGACCCCAGAGGTCTCATGGTTGGACCTGGGGTTTATAATTATATTGGGACTCCCTTCCTGGAAATCTAGCCACTTAGCTTTAATCAAATCCCTTACTTTGAATTTCAAGGTATGACAGTCCTCAGTAGAGTGCCCCGAGGCTCCAGCATGGTATTCACATCGGGCATTGGGATTATAGCCTTTGGGGTAAGGAGGAACCACTGGTTTCAGTGGGCAGGGTACTGCAAGGAAATTACGAAAAAGGTGAGGTAAAAGTTCTGTGTAGGTTATAGGAATGGGGTTGAACCGGACCGGTGTTCGACTACTAGCGGGTTTTATTGTGCTTTGGTCTGGATTAAGTGGCTGAGTTTGTACTAGTGGGGGATGATAGGGTTGTGGAAGGGTAGACCTAATAGCAGGCAAATGAGAATAGGAAGGTATTTGAGGGATATTCGGACGAAAGTAGAGTTGAAATGGGAAAAAATTAGAGCCCTGGTTAGGGGTGGTGGTGGCCATGTAAGGTGCAGGGAGATTGGCAGGTTGAAAGGGAGTATGTGTTACTGATCTGGGTTGGGCCCTTTTTTGGTTACGGGCAGTGGAATTAGCATCCCCTTTTCTCTTCCCCTTATCTCCCGATGCAGACATTCTCGTGATAGGAGCCCCAGGCGACCGGGAGGACTGTGAAATATGGGGATTCATCATTTGTAAATCATGATCCTCTTGTTGATTATGGAATGGGGAAATTTGGTCTTTTGTCAATCCAGGAAGGTGGAATGGGGTGGTTGGCAAATGCTGATCATTCTTGACACCCGCAGAGGGTCCTTCTTCTATGATCTTCTTCTCTAAAAGTCTGGCCATCTCCGCCATTTGCTTCCTTAGCTGGTTAACTTTGTTTCTGAGGTTTTTAATTTCTTGCTCTCTTTCAGCCATGAGTCTCCTTTGAAAGTCTAACAAAGGTGTCGTTCGGTGTCGTTGAAAGAAGAAAAAGGAATGTCAGGTGGAAACAGAAGGAAAGAGGATATCGTGGGAAGCAATCACAGACCTCGACAAACATCCTTTCACCATTCCTTTGAACTGATCGTTCGAAAGTACTAGGTATAGTAAACATGGAAACTAATATGGGATAGTTATGAGGACAGAAGAAATTTTTCACCCCGAGGCGGGAGCCTCAAGCTCAAACATTTTCTTCGGGCAATTACAGCCCTTATTTCTTAAGTTCAATCCCATGTCAATTTCCATAGATACTCAAAGGGTACACGACCAAAAAAGGATTATCTATTCACCTGAAGAATACTGAATGTTTCAAAATGAGTCATTATTTCAATAAACTAGTAAATCTGCGGGTGGTAGATAATTCATTTTCTTGGATAAAAGGGGAAAGCAAAAATGACGTAAGGTAAAGTAAAGTTTGCCCTTTTGTGGCCTAGGTCAGGTTTTGCTGAAAGTTTTCTCTAGGCCCTATGGTTTGTCTAAAAGTGGCTCTTCACACCAGGTGGCTTATTCTAGACTTCTAGAAGGTCACCAGAGCCAAGATCCTACCCATGACAGGGGCGCAACAGTGGGGAACCACTAGGTGCGTATATCATGAGAGGTCGAACTCTGGTTGAGGTTCTCACGAACACCGGATAGGAAGTACATCCCATACGATTCCGTTACCAACCTCTCCTAACTTAAGCTTCATTTAGGGCCCAGGTATAGGGCGCCACTCATAGGTGTGTGCAAGTAATTGTGAGTGTAGTGTGTGGAAGGGAAGTCCATACCTTTTACCTTACCCCATTCTGCACAAAGAACAAACACAGAACAAATATACAAAGTCGTCTACCCTAGGGTTCAATAATTACAGGAAAGTAACATGGTCTTCTACCCTAGGGTTCAACAAGCAAGCGAACATAGATAATGAAATAAATAACAAGATACAATTAAAACAAGAACAAACTTCCACAACAATTAACAGAAAATAAAACAAAGGGGGAAGAAATCCAAGCTAACAAAGGCTATAAAAAGAACATGCGCTTTCAATCAAACTGGCCTGACTCTCTTAAGTGTCCCCAGTGGAGTCGCCATCTGTCGCAACCCGGATCGCGACGGCGCGGCAAAAAAGAAAGGAGTATCGAATGAAATAGGGAGTCGCCACCAACGTTTTTATCCATAGGAAAAACATTGGAAAAAACTAGATTCAGTAAAGCACTGGTTAAAAATTGAGATTCAAGTTCGGGAGTCGGTTACGAGTAGGGAAGGTATTAGCACCCTACATCGCCTGTCAAAGACAGTACCAAGATTGAAAGCACAATATAAATAGCCTTAAATAAAACATGGTTTCTTCCCTTTTACTCTTGTATTTTTATTTTAAAAAAAAAAGACAGAATTGAATGAGAGAACTGTACAAACATAGAATGTCGAAGCGAGGTCAATGGAACGTTTCATCCGAATTAAACTCGACTTCGATATGAGACAGAGAGGGGAAGAGGATGCTAATAAGGCGTCACGCCTAAATTAGACATTCTCGGATGAAAAGAAGGGATAGGAAAGAGATAAACGGGACGTCTCGTCCTAAGTATCCCTTCCCTATGAAATTATGGTGAGGCTTGAGCAAAACTAGGGGAAAATCAACAAGACGTCACGTCTAAATTGATTTTCACGGAAACGAAAAAAAGGTAACAATACGAAAGGAACACAAAAGCAAAGAAATAAATCAGTAAAAGGAAATAAGAAAGGTGGGCCCGACAGGAGTTAAAGTCCTGCTCCTACGTATTCTTGAATTATCAAGAAATCAGGGTTACGTAGTTCTGAATGTTTATTTTAGGAAAAGATTGGGAAAATGTTGGTGGGTATCATTTTGGTGAGGAACTCATACAAGACGAAGTTCTTCGCACGTGTACGAATCCTATAGAGATTGTGTAGACGGAAGTATTTTCCGTACGACACTGACTAAAATGATTTGTTTCTTTTTTTTTTACTTTGACTTTATTTGAAAGAAAACACAAGAGACATTTATTTCTTTTTCATTATTATTACAAAGTAAAAAGAAATTTAACTGGATGAACTTTAGGAAAGTAAACAAATCCAGAAAATACAAACTCAGCAAATAAACGCTTGATAATAAAAAAAATGAAAGGAAAGAACACAGAACAGAACTGGTGGTGAGGTCGTTGAGGGAGCAGCTTACAGATGTTGACCGGTGTGGATTCTGTTGGTGCGGATATGGGGTTGAAGGACCGAACAGTGGTGAGGAAATTCAGGAAATGTTGGGAAGATATATTGGTTTTAGGAGGCTGGGACGGTGTGGTGTTTAGGGAGTATTGGGACAGCGTGGAGATTGATGGGTGTTGGGACGATGTAGTGTTCAGGAGCTGTTAGGACGGTGTGGTGGGAAGTGTTGGGACGGTATGGTTTTGGGGGTATTGGGGCGGTATGGAGATTGATGGGTGTTTGGACGATGTAGTGTTCAGGAGCTGTTAGGACGGTGTGGTAGGAAGTGTTGGGACGGTATGGTTTTGGGGGTATTGGGGCGGTATGGTGTTTAGGAGTGAACTAGGACAGAACTGTGTAAAGGGAATGAATTCCTTAAGACTCTTGAAGCAAAATTTAGAAGTTTCCCCTCTTTCCAACTCTGGACCGTGCCAAGAACTTACTAGCCAGCCCCTTGAAAATGCAACCCCTGTAGCTTCTTTGGCTGGGGTATTTATAAGGCTTAAAGGTATGGGTTGAGTGTTTGGGACAACCAGAGTTCCCACTCACCCATACGCATAGTGGTGCAACCCTGGCCACTATCTGTTTGTGGGGAGCAGGGCTTCAGTGGGGTATTTTTTAATTGTCCACTTTCACCTCCCTGTCTGCCATTCTTGGGGAGTGCGATTCCAGGTCATCATGCACTAATTTCCGACCTCGCCCATCTGTTGTCAAATTTGTGACATCGGTTAGCAAAGACATCGGTTGGACTGAGTCTCCATTGATCTGTTGTGGTGTTTTAAGAACCTTCACCTATGTCTTCACACCGGTTGAGTCTTTCAATGTAATCAAAGGGCGGTGTTCTCCTTCCTAGTCCGGATCTACTACCAGCCGGTGTGCCTATTTTTGATCTGAGTCCGCCCACGAGATCGTCGTTTCATACTTGGGCCGGACTCACTCGTCTTTCTTTTGTCAGATCCGCGACATCGGCCATTAAGGGACTCCTGAGGTGAGGACGGTTGGGCGGACTCTTGAGGTGAGGACGGTTGGGCGGAATGTTGAGGTGAGGACGGTTGGGCGGACTCTTGAGGTGAGGAAGGTTGGGCGGAGTTGAGGTGAGGAAGGCTGGGCGGAGTTGAGGAGAGGACGGTTGGGCGGACTCTTGAGGTGAGGACGGTTGGGCGGAGTTGAGGTGAGGACGGTTGGGCGGACACTTGAGGTGAGGATGGTTGGGCGGCTCTTGAGGTGAGGAAGGTTGGGCAGAGTTGATTTGAGGACGGTAGGGCGGAGTGTGAGGTGAGGACGGTTGGGTGGAGTTAAGGCGAGGTTTAGGTTGGGCGGAGTTAAGGCGAGGTTTAGGTTGGGCGGAGTGTGAGGTGAGGACGGTTGGGCAGAGTTAAGGCGAGGTTTAGGTTGGGCGGAGTTAAGGTGAGGTTTAGGTTGGGCGGAGTGTTGAGGTGAGGTTTAGGTTGGGCGGACTCTTTAAGCGAGGACTGTTGGGTGGAGTGGTTGTTCCCCCCTTTTGGAATTTGGACCGGTTATATTCCCATTTGGGACCGGTGTCTTTTCCATTTTGGTCGGACCGAAATAGGTGTTCACAGTAAAGAAGAAGGATGGTAGTATGCGAATGTGCATTGATTACCGACAGCTGAACAAACTGACAATCAAAAATAAATAACCACTACCTCGGATTGACGATTTACTGGACCAGTTGCGAGGCGCCGTTGTGTTCTCTAAGATCGACCTGAGGTCGGGATACCACCAAATCCGAGTGAGGTCGGAGGATATCCCAAAGACAGCATTTCGAACTCGATATGGGCACTTCGAGTACGTAGTAATGCCCTTTGGAGTAACGAACGCTCCTGCCATTTTTATGGATTATATGAATCGGACTTTTCAACCGTACTTGGACCAGTTTGTGGTAGTATTCATTGATGATATTTTGGTATATTCGAGGTCGGACGAGGAACATGCTCAACATCTTCGACTTGTTTTACAAGTACTCCGGGAGAAGAAGTTGTACGCTAAACTATCTAAGTGTGATTTCTGGGGGAGTAGTGTATAATTCTTGGGGCATATAATTTCCCAAGAGGGAATCTCAGTTGATCCGACAAAAATTGAGGCGGTTATGGCTTGGGAGAGGCCGAAGTCAATAACTGAAATCAGGAGTTTCCTCGGATTAGCTGGATACTATCGACTATTCATTGAGGGGTTCTCTCGGATAGCACTTCCTCTGACTCGGTTAACAAGGAAAGAAAACCCCTTCGTGTGGTCGGAAAAGTGTGAATTAAGCTTCCAAACTCTTAAGCGATGTTTAACGACTGCCCCTGTGCTTGCACTGCCCGATGTAACACAGGAATTTGAAGTATATTGTGATGCATCCAAATTTGGATTGGGGTGTGTGTTGATGCAAGCTGATCGAGCAATTGCTTATGCTTCGAGGCAATTGAGGCCACATGAGGAGAATTACCCGACTCATGATCTGGAACTTGCAGCAGTGGTGTATGCACTGAAGATATGGCATCATTATCTGTATGGAGCTCGCTTTGTAGTATTCAGTGATCACAAGAGCCTAAAGTACTTGTTTGATCAAAAGGAGCTAAATATGAGACAGAGGCGACGGGTGGAGTATTTAAAGGATTACGATTTCGATTTAAAATATCACCCGGGCAAAGCGAATGTTGTGGCAGATGCACTAAGCAGGAAGGTATTACACGTGGCTTACCTGATGGGTAGAGAACAGGAATTGCTGGAAAGCTTTAGAGATATGAATGTTGGAATTGTTATGGACGCACCAAATTGAATGACAATCGGAATGTTAAAAATCTCCAACGAATTTTTGGAGACGATGGTAGCTGCACAGAAAGACAATAAAGAGTTACTGAGGTTGATTGATACTCAGACCCAAGGCAAAAATGTGGAGATAACTAGGGGTGACGATGGTATATGGAGATTCAGGAACCGAGTGGTGGTGCCTGCACATGGAGGCTTCAGGCAGGCAGTACTATCAGAAGCACACAAGAGCTCTCTGAGTATACATCCAGGAGTGATAAAAATGTATCATGACTTAAAAAAGAAATTCTGGTGGCCAAGCATGAAGAAGGCAATAATCGAGTATGTGAAATCCTGTGTGATATGTCAAAAGTGCAAGGTTGAGCACCAACGACCTCCAGGTTTGCTTTGACCTCCAGAAATTCCGATCTGGAAGTGGGAAGGTATCACCATGGACTTCGTGTCCAGACTACCCCGCACTCAAACCGGATACAACGCGATTTGGGTGATTGTTGATCGACTAACCAAAAGTGCGCATTTCCTGGCAATAAATATGAAGTGGTCGCTAGATCGATTAGCTAAGTTGTACGTTGCTGAGGTCGTACGACTGCATGGTGTGCCCTCAAGCATTATCTCCGATCGGGATCCCCGATTCACTTCAAGGTTTTGGGGGAGTTTGCAACAACAACTGGGTACTGAGCTCAAATTGAGCTCAGCCTACCATCCCCAGACTGATGGCCAATTAGAACGGACTATACAGACTCTTGAAGATATGTTAAGGGCACGTGTACTGGAGCAGGGCGGATCATGGGATAAATACTTGCCCTTGGTGGAGTTTGCATATAATAACAGTTACCATAGCAGCATTGGGATGGCTCCATACGAAGCTCTTTATGGTCGGAAATGTCGTACTCCATTATGTTGGAATGAGAACGACGATGCTCTTCATCTGGGGCCTGAGATGATTCAAGAGATGAATGAGCAAATCGCTTTAATCCGAGAGAAGATAAAAATTACTCAAGACCGGTAAAAGAGCTATTATGACAATCGGCATAGACCCCTTGAATTCCAAGTGGGTGATTGGGTGTTCCTAAGGATTTCACCGACTAAGGGTGTAGGTCGAATTTTGAAGAGCCAAAAACTTAATCCGAAGTATATTGGACCATACTAAATACTAGAACGGATCGGTGAAGTCGCTTATCGACTGGATCTTCCCCAATCGTTGACTAACATTCACAACGTGTTCCACGTATCACAACTTCGAGCCTACATTCCGTGTGATACCATGATTGTACCGAGTGACTCCATTGAAGTGAAGGAGAACTTGACGGTGGAGGTGGTACCAATCGGCATTGAAGAGCATCAAACCAAACGGTTAAGGAACAAAGAGGTCCCGCTGGTGAAGGTGAAGTGGCAGAATTTACATTGGATAAACTACACTTGGGAGTTAGAATCCGATATGAGATGAATGTACCCTCATCTTTTTCAACCGGAACACTGATTTCGGGGACGAAATCTCCTTTCAGGGGGGGTGGATGTAACATCCTTGATGTTTTAATGAGAATTATAAGAAATAGGAAATGATTAGTAAATGTTTTAGAAGTTTTATTTAATATTTGTTCTGTCTTGGCCAGAGATAAGAAAGCCGGTGTCGAGATCGGTCTCAGGAGAGCGGTCAGGCGGAGTTAAAGATTGGGAGTGTAAAAGGAGAGCGGACAGGGCCAGGAGGTTTGTTTCGAACCGTTGTGAGGAGAGCGCCTCACACGGAGTCATAGCCCGGATTAACCTCATAATGACTAAAACAACGGATGTAGGTAACCAAGAGGTGAGCACGGATGAGGTATCCGATCTCTCAGGTTGTAGCTCGGATTCCCGAGGTATGAACATTAAGATAGAACACCGGGGGCCGATATTTATATTGGGCCTATACTCTTGCGAAGTATTAGAGAATTGTGAATAATTAAACGTTGAGGGAATAAATACGTGTAATTGATTTGATAACTATGCAATAGTTTAATATAGTGAAATTGATTAAATTTAGTAAGAATACAAATAAAATAAAGGAAAAGACGATCTTGCCCATGAGCTATATATATAAGGAAATTCTCTTCCTTCCCTCTTCATTATTTACAAGTTACCTTTGCTGTTGGTCTGTTCCTTCACTTTCGTTTTTCTCCTCTCTTAACGCTGAGTTGCATGCGCTGGAGAGGGACTCCATTTGTGTCCAAACTTCAATTTATTCTCATTCCTGTGATCGAGGCTTCAAGGTGAGTCTACTGATCCGTTCCAATTGTGATTCCCTTATTCCTTTTATTCTTTAGCGGTTTAAAGCCATGCATGGCTATATTCGTGGCTGTTCTCCACTCCTCTGGTGAGTGTGAGCCCAAATGCAGTCCATGAACTAAGGGCGTTGAAGTGACGAGCTGTACTTTACGATCCGTAGGTAGTAGGCTAAGCAACGGAAGACTGAGTGACGGAGTTGAGACTGCGAAACCAGTGCTCAGAGGAAGGAATCGACACAGAGAACAGATCATCGAAGCGTGGAACCAAAGTAAGGGAGTGTTCGGGTTATAATTAATTAGAATAGGACTCGCTTCTTATTCAGGTCATTGAGGTAATGTAAACAGGCTAAGGAAAATGTTGCTAAACGTAGTTATGTGTTAATGCTTGTGCATGTGTGACTGGGTTCATTAATTAGTGGAAGATCGGGTATGGTTGAGTTATCATGTTATGATCTTGTGATATCTAATGTTGAAATGATCAGCGTTATGTGACGTCGGGTTAGCAAGCAGGCTACCCGAGTGATGAGGAATTGATATTATTATGTGAAAGGTAAACTGTTGAATGATTATGTGGTATGGGATGGCCGACGGTATATGATAGCCCCTCATTTCCGGCTCCCGTGGTTTTCATGCCCAGTTGAGCTACCCAGTGGTCAAGTAGGACCCAGTGGTCGAGGTGGAGAGTCAAGCAGGACTCGGTGAACCAAGCAGGGTTCACGGGGTGTCAAGTAGGACCCCCAGCTGAAGGCCAATCCTTTAGTATCCGGATACTAGGAGTCAGATTGTATGAGAGTCAGTTGTGATCGTGATGAATGTGATGGAATTGTGTAGTTGGTTTGATATAGTTACTGTATGTAATACACTATGTTTCGGTATGCTTACTTACAAGTGATGCTTGATGTGTATGTATAAATATGCATGTATATTTGTTAAGTTCCATTCTATATTAATTACAATGCCAAACACTCACCCTTGCCTTTTTTTTAGTAACCAAAGACAGGGAGGGGGAAGGAGCCATGGAGTCGCGCCAAGGGGGAGAACGGTGCCAGGGTCCGAGTGACTTCGAGTGACTCTCTATAGAGTCATATGTGTGTATAAGAACTTTTTAGTATTATTATTAGTTGTGTTTAATTAAGACCGGACCGGATGTAAACCTATATTTTAAAATACATCACTGTTATTTGCATATGCTTTCATGGTAGTTATGATAACTCTTTGGGTTCACAGAACCATTTTTAGAGTGAAATTTTGGAAGTCCGGTTGCATGTTTTGTGTAATCCGATGTGTGAAAGGTATTCGCTCAAGCGAATAGAACCTCGTTTAAGTGAGAGTCCGGAATCTCGCTTAGACGAGTAGGGGCCTCGCTCAAGCGAGAAGCCCTGATTCCCTTTCTCCCATCCGTTGTGTTTAAATTAACTTGCTTTTCTTTTTAGACCTCATTTAATTAATCTAACTGTGACTGCTGTCACTTGAATAAGTCAGTAAAAATAAATGCTTTTTCACTAAATATCGATTAATTTTCAAGAAAAGGAAAAATTTATCGTAAGAGGTAATTGTTTGAATAAAAATAAATGCAAAAATAACCTAGGATGTTACAATTAAGTAAATTTAATTCTTTATAAACATAAATAAATATATAATTTCAAAATATTATCACATATGTTTGATGCGATAAGGCTTAACTAATTACACTTTTGTTTCTTAAGTTCTGCTCGTATGATTTTGATCCTGTTAATTAAGCCAATTAAGTCTCCCAAATTTATAAATCATGCAATGTCGATCTTTATATTAATTTCATTCCATTTTAAAATCCTCAAAGTTTTTATATTTTATTCAATATGATAGAATTGATAAACTTTCAATCATCCATTTTATGGTTGTACGGTTCAGATTCGCTTCTCTCACTCTTAGACAAGTCTTTCTCATATGATATATCCTCTCTATATATATATTTACAAATAAAATATTTAGTAAAAATCTAATAAAATTTAAAGAAATTTACAAGTTTGAGATTAGATTTTCACGGATCAAATTGTATGTGGATTAAATTAGATGTTAATTATCATTTAAACATGTTGTTAAATATTTGAATTTATTTGTGTATATAAAAAATACTTTATTAATAATTTTTACAACTTGATTGGATTGGTATTTAACTTTTGGAGTAAGAGTTAATACAACAATAATGTAATTATTATTTCTTATAAAAATCAAGTTGTTAGATGTATAAAATATTTAAAAGTTGAGTTTTGAATTAAATGAGATTTACTAAAGTCTGGCCCTAATTGATGAAGCTATAAGGTTTTTGATGAATGATATGACTTGCGTATGTCAATGGTAAGATGGCAATCAAAGAACGGTGCAATGAAAAATTTTAGTACCTTCTTTAGGTTAAGTTGCTTCCATCATTGTTAATAATTTCTGCTTCTCTGATAATTTATTTTTCTCCAAAGCGAAAATTAAAAAAAAAAAACAACTTGATGAGAAAATAGATTCAACTCGCAACCATGAAATCATCGCCACTCTGATTATTCTGACCAATCATGTATTTATATACAGGATTGTTAACTTTAGACTACTGAAAAATATTGCTTTTTTACAATAATTAATACTTTGATTATGCTGCATTACACAGTTAAGTAAATTGTAAATCATTTACCCGGTCTTTCAAATATTAGGGTATCGACAAATTTATTTTCTAAATTTCCCCATATAATTTCCTAATTATTTTGTCATTAAATTTTATAAATATATAGCACAACTATCATATGGTTGTTCCTGTGTTACTATATATTATAATCCTCTTAAAACAATATGGTGGGAAAAACATAACCTAACTCAGAGGTAATAAGGTAGTTTGTTGAAAGTTTAAAATTAATAGTTGAAAGTTGCTAAATTAGGTAATTAAATTAAAATGTGTTTAATAAAACTAAATGTTTAGTGTAAAATGACGTAAAAGATATATACTTAAAATATGAGTGATTTTTTTTTAAAATATATCGGTGATGATAAAATTATAAAAAGTAAATAACTTGAAATTTATAAGTTCAAACATTATACTTCAAATAGCATTTTAAAAACACTACAAACTATTAAAATAAATTTTTCCATTGAACATGATTATTATGTTTTACATATTTTAAGCTAGTAAATACACTCTAAACTAGCTCAAGAGTCAAAACTAATGGATAAACTAGTTAAAAGTTGAAAAAACTAGCTTAAAGTTAGGAAATGAAAAATGAGTTAGAAGTGGATAAACTAATTAATTAAAGTAAAATAC
This sequence comes from Clitoria ternatea, assembly GCA_037962975.1. NCBI lineage: Eukaryota > Viridiplantae > Streptophyta > Magnoliopsida > Fabales > Fabaceae > Clitoria > Clitoria ternatea. The sequence goes on from CM075670.1 coordinate 284,959,204, forward strand.
ATTTAGTGTTAGTTGTTTAATTTAAAGTGAGATAAAAGATATATTTTTTAAAATACATATGAGTGACTTAAAAAAAGAACAGAAATATAAAAATAAAATAAGCTCAAAGCTTATTTACTAAATAAAATTATTTTATTTAACAAAACTTAAAACTAATAAAATAAATTACAATTTTAACTTGCTACTCAAACATAACCTAAACCACCTCTCAATGTGTTACCAAACATAACTGTTTTAATAACCAAAGTTTTATTAAAAAATATTATTTTTTTTTATCGTGAAAGTCTAAGCGATCGGAAATTAAGTTAATTAAAAGATAGAACCATGTCTTACGCATGTTATATATAAAAGAAAAAATTACCTATAATTTTTTTAAGATAAAAAATTACCTACCATTTTACCAGAGATTAGTTATTAAAAAAATTTGTATATATGTTAATTTTAATTAGAATATAGTTTATATTGTTATCCCATTATAAACTGCGATGTAAAAATTATTAACTTTTGCAATGATTACTTATAAAATTATATTAAGATAATTTTTAATTAGTAGACAACTAATGTTATGAGGAGTTAGTTACGCGAATCTTTTTTTATTCTTAGGAATCGCAAATTTAGAAAATTTTTATTCTTAGCGTAATCGTTTTAAAAGATATTCTTAGAAAATTAAGGTTGTGTTTAGTTACAGAAAATTATTTTAGTTTTTTAGGGAAAGTTTTCTATTTGTTTTTCAAAATTTTCATTTCCCGGAATAGATAGAAAATTTCTTAAAAAACTTTTCCACTTTTCAGTTTTATTGGAAAACTTCTTTAAAGACTTCTCTATTTTTTTAATAAAAGAAAAAACCTGATTTTTAGTTTTCTATAAATTTTCTTTGAATATTTTGTAAACAAATATTTTTTTTAACTTTTTTAAGAATAGTTTTTCATTTTTATTAGAAAACTTACAAACTAAACACAACCTAAAATTTTTGTGAATATATTTTATTTATAATTCTCAATAAAACTTTCCCACCATCAAAGGGGTGAGAAATCATAATTTTTGTCTGGTCTGTAAGTTTTTTTATAATTAAAAATATAAATTATGTTACAAATATAAACTTATTTAAACCTCTCTTCATATTGAATCATCATCCAAAATTATCAAAAATGCAAAAAATAATTGAAATTTGAAATACCTGTGTAATTTTTCTAGAAATATTTTTATTCATACCAAAAATATTTATAACATTGATGAAAAATATAATTCCCAAAATTATAATTATGAGAAACATAATTCCTAAGATTCCAAAAAAAATATGTGTACCAAACATCCCCTTAAATAAAATTCATATATGTCACATACAACTTGTATAAATATAAATTTGATTATACATATATATAAAAATTTATTTAACCTGTGAAACTTTGTAACTAAATTTAGTTTATTAAAAAAATTTAAACTTTAAAAAGGATGAATATTAATTATGCTTTTAAATAAAAAATATTTTTTTTTATCTTTTAAACTATATAAAATTTCACATATTAACTCAACTAGTGAGATACAATGTTAAAATGGAGAATCGGAATCGCAATTTGATAAAAGTTGATTAATTAATTTTTTTATTCTGTTTAACCGCATTCTTTTGCCCCAACTGGTACCTAAAAGTGGGAGCATATCTATTGGGTCAAATATCAACTTGAGCATTTTCTCTCCACAAGGCGCCTTTATTTATTTATTTATTTTATTATTATCATCTTTTTGCCCACCGCAAAATGTTCCCATGCTACAAGATTATGCTTTTTCTTAATAAGCAAAATCATGGTTTTATAAACAAGTGATTAGACATGTCATGTGGTAATTAAATACATTTTTTTATATTATATAGAATGACTATATTGTATGCCTAACTAATAAAATAAGAAAGCTAATAAATAATAATAATAATAATAATAATATTTACCACGGTTAAAAAAATGGATGTAAAAAATATATAAGAAATAACTTATTATATTAGTTCTTAAAATAATTGGTATAAATTATTTTAAAAATATAACTACACTCTCATTTTAATAAGATATGATACATGTTATGTAATTTTTGCTTGAACTACATGTTGACGTGAGTTGAGTCATGATAATTTGTCGTTGAGTCGTGATACCAGAAAGGAAAATCTGTAAAAAGTCTTATGGTTGGTAAAGTGAGTTGGTAGATCGTAACAAAAAAGGGAAATGGGCCAATGAATCAAGCCCAACCTCTTTAACTACGAGCTAGCCCACTTTCCCTTTTTTTTTAAAAAAAAGTTTTTATTAAAATTTAATTTTAATAAAAAAACAAAAATTTTGGATTTTTTTTATAGTGGGTCATTTCCCTTTATAACCCATTCAAGACGAAACAGGATAAGAAATGATACAACAAAGCATAGTTACAATGGATGATCTCCTTATGAAAGAAAGAGAGAAGGGAAAAGAATAAAAGTAATGTCGGAGTTATGTTGAATGAGTGACGACGCATAGAAGAGAGAAATGAAAGTGATTTTTTAAGGTTTAGGGAGAAGTGAGGTTGGGGTTGAATAATTGAATAATAAGATTTACACACATATAATTTAATACTTAACCCGATTACCATCAATTTTAATTAGTTTGGATGCTCTTGAGTATAAAAGACACAAAACATACTTAGAACATTTATTCATCACAGACTCATTTAATATGGCCTTTAAAGCAGGATTAAATTACGTATTCTTTTACTACTTCTTATAAAAATGGTTGGGGTAAATATTTTATTTTTTCAATTAATTAATTTTAATTAATGGAGATTGGTTTTAATAATATAGGTTTAATTTTTTTAAAAAAATACTGTTAGTTAAAGGATTGTGGATGAAAAAAATTCTAACTAAAAGAATTAATTGTATTACAATGTAAATGTTATTGAGTCAAAGCAATTATGTATTTGTAGGAAGAAGTTGTTCTCCCGTTACATAAGCAACTTATTCCCTGCCCTGTTCGTGAAAAGGGAAAAAGTATTATAAAGCCAAAGTAAAAGCGTAACATGTAGTTAGCATTATGGGGCAATTGGGACCCACACAAACTAAACAACTGGATGATAATTATATTCCCAACCTTCTAAAGTTAAAGATTTCTTTTCGCGTGGGGCCACCTAATGACCTTTTATTGTTTGAAAAATAAAACCTTCACTCCATATTTATTTCATTCGGGAAACAGTTTAAATTATTTGAAATCCTTCTCTGAAGCCATAATTGTTACTATAATAAAATTTGTAAATAGTAAAGGAAAGTGGCAAAAGTTCATGTATATGGTTAGTGTTATTGAGATATAGCGTGACACAGGTTTGATACTTTATTTATCAATAACAATCGATGATAATGTTCTGGGATTACTTAAATAGTTATGAGTGGGAGGCATAGAGATTAGAGAAGATTAAAGAGAAGGATAACTGTGCGCAAACACGTCCTCTATCATCTACTTCTCATGGGTTCCTAAGCATATACGTAAAATCCCATCATTTCAACACCTTTCAATGGGTCACTTTGGTGTATGTGGGACTAGTTTTGCCTCTGTGCTTGAGAACGCGTGTGAGACACAAGGGAATGGACTCGTTAAGGGTCAACGAATAAGCATATTACAAGTTAAGAAACAAGTAAAAGGGTTTGAAATTATTGTATGAGAAGAAAGGACCCAATGATCAAATTTTTAAGTGTATGCTTTAGGTTAGAGTCTATGATGATACAACCTATTGCCACGTTTGACTAACGTTGGTGGTGAAAAAAATAAAATAAAATTATGGGGGCTTTTCCTTTTGGTTCAACAGGGGTAGCAAAGGCTCTCCCACTTAAGGATTCCCTCCCACTTTTGTAATCTTTTAGTCCCTTTTCTCATCCCCTAATAAAGGGAAGGCTTCTACCAAGCATTTATGGTAATATTGCAACAAGGAATGCTAGTGCTCCTAGGCTCTGTACATGCGGCAACTTAGGGAGGCCTTTTTTTGTGGGTAGGCGAGGATGTTGGAACTACCCTTTTTCATGATTGTGATTCTGATATGTGAAATTTAGTTTACTATTACATTCAACTACTTGATATGAGAATATGCCACATGTCGCCAAAACTAATGGTGTTGATAGCACAAGCTGGGTCAACTTGGATAGATGATACTCTCCAGTTGATCTTGATAAGGAGGGACCCAATGATTCTTGGACAATCAAATTTTCTTCTATACTCCATAATATTGCCTTTTTACGTTTGACTTGTTTTTACATGGAAGGCTTGCTTTTAGATAAATTGTCTCTGTGATAACCTATAATCTTGCAAGTTAGTTTAGAGTTTCAGACCCATCAAACTTGTTTCCACTTAAAATTTAACGGATCAGTTGAAATGGAGGAGCAACCAGCTGTTCCAGCGCATAGAATAGATGAAAAGTGAGTGCGACCAGCATGTAATGCACAGTTCAAGTATGAGGGGATATTAATGGATTTTGCTGGAGGTACACTGGTCCAATGTGTATTTTTTTTCCTAGCCGACAATACCAGGGACCAATGAAATCGACTTGAATTTTTCTGCCCAATTTTCAATTTTATTTTTAAAGTGGAGCCAGGCCATTGTTTTATACTCCAAAATTCAGAACCACCAAAAGAAAAAGGGCAGCGTGCTTTTTTCCCCACATTTTTTTGTCTATCCTTCTCTTTTAAGGTAATTCATCAGCTTGGGGGGTTAGGCAATGAGTACGATGTTGAAACCCTTTCCATTTACTGGATGGTTGTTACCTACAATTTGCTCAGAAGGCTTTGGTATTTTAATGTGCAGAAAGTTTTAAGTTTGAATCCTATACAAATCGATTCGGCATAGGACCACACTGAATTGTAAAGTCTCAGTGCAACATGGCTTCATGAGTGATTATTACCTTTACCTGTATTGGCGGCGGCGCGGCAGCTGTATATACTCAACAACAACTCACAGGTCATCGCTGCACCCGCATATAATTATGCAGTTATGGCAGAAGTTATATGGAGTACTCTGAAATCTGAAGAGTTATATATAACAGAATAAGCCGGAATTCAGGGCCTGGAAGGAAACACGGTTCCAAGTGTCACAGCTGTCACTCGGATTTAAATATAGGATAAAAATGACAATATGCCTGTAACAGGAAAAGTGAGAAAAGCCATGCTGTTATTTATATCTATTTATTAAAAACAATTAAGAAATGGGAATCACTTATTTTTCCTCAACCTCAATTCCCACCTGGATGAAAAGGATTCATCTTGCTCAACAATTAAGAAATGTACACCTGCGTCAGAGCAGTTCCCTGCTGTTCCTTTATTCAGAAAAAAAAAAGAATACAACAGCTTGGTAAGATATAAACCTATATATCAGTTGTCCAGCATTTTCTCCTAATTTGGGACCAAAAGATTCATTTAAACAACTTGTCTAATCAGCATATCAGATTGCACAAATCATCAATCCTTGCCCGTGAGATGTTGGTAAAAGGAAAGACTCTGAAATTGCCATTTCCAATACAGGTCATTGTCAACTGAGCATTGCTCACCATTGTCTGCAGTTAAAGCACATAACCAGCATTAACATGAAGCATTGCTTTTCAGGAATTAGCGTCTTCCTGTAAACTAAACCCGGTGGACCTCTTTTTTCTTTTAGTACAAATGACTTTTATATTTAATAATGGAGTGATAATAATACATTATAAATTACAAGTTAATTAGCAAAACAGTTTTAGTGTGGATGAGAGTTGAGATACTGAGGTAAATTACAGATAAGAAAAACTTCGAGTTAGCACATCTATTATAGACTGTTAGTGTGTTGCCATTCCCTTTGGGTTTAATTTTTCTATTCAACTTTTTTTCTACGATATGAGATTACCTAGCTAGATGTTAAGAGACTAGTAATTGACTTCTTTTCATGGTAAAAAAAATGGCAAATAATGCAAAAATGATCTCGGAATTCCGTTTAGTATGTTATTCATACGAAGTTGTAATGGAGAATTCATCTTCGTGATGGATATAATTTCGGAATTTTTAATTAGGGAAATGCCAGAAGTAGGTCGTATACCTCACAAGAGGTTTCTCTGTCTTTGCAGTGCCAGCTTGTAAGAGGGATACAGTCAACATATGGACACCATGTGCAATAACTGTTGATGTTGATTCCTTGAAGAACTGCCACAATACAACCAGCCAATCTGCGAATAGAAGAAGCTTCTCAAGTAAGATTTGACGCATGCCAAAAAGCACGAGTTACAAGACAGCTAGCCATGCAAATCAAAATAAAATAAAATAAAAACAAGACGAAAAAACAACATACAGTAGGCTGAAGAGGATAAGAGAAACAATCCTTAGAACTGGTCTGTCCAGCTTTTGCTTCAACTTCAACTTTATGTAACTTTTGAAACCATAATCAATGAGACTTCCTTTATTTGGAGCTACTTGTGGGAGCTCAGGGATGAGTAAAAAAACAGATCCAAGAAGGAACCCTGATATAAAACCTCCAATGTTCGAAAAATTGTCCACATAAGGCAGAAAACCAAGAACAAAATTGCACACAAAGATGGAGACCAATGATGCTATAGCTGAAAACTGCATCCAAAAAGGAATTTGATCAAATACTCAGGCTGAACAATGAGAATAGACAAACAAGGGGAAGAAGAGATACCTTATTGGAATGAAATTTCCAGTTCCAAATAAGGTCGGAAAGCAACGTTCCCAGTAATCCATATAAAGCACCAGAAGAACCAACAACAGGGGTGTCTTGGAGAAAAAGGGAAGCCACCAAGGCACCCACAAAAGCAGACAGCGTATAGATTATACCAATCCTTACTGCAAACAAAAACGAGGCATTCATCAATTTGAACATTATGAAAGCATTTCAATTTTTATTTTCCGTTTAAATACTTATCAGTTCCGTTTTTGTATTTTTGATTTTACTCCTTATACTTTAAACTTTTGTTATGGAATCCCTTAGGAACCATTAGGAACCGATCCTTGATGCAGGGACTAAAATCAAGATGCATGCATGATCATAAGCACAAATTCTTAGTAAATTTGTTTGTCAGCGAATTGGTTTCTAAAAGGAAAATGGTAACGCTGTTCAAAATTTTCATCTAAAATTATTATAAATATGGTCACCAAGTCTAAGATCTACTTAGCTGGAGTATTTAGTTTCTATAAAGTGATAAAAAAGTGATGGGGTTAATCACCATTGATTTAAATTATATAAGATATTTTAATTTAAATTAACGGTGAATAGTTTCTCATTTTCCATATTACATATCTCTTTACTTTAGAGAAGTTTTTTTCTTTCTAGACACAATTAAACTTACCTTTTTTAAAATACAAAGGAGTAAAACTAAAATTGAGAAATATTTTGAAAACAGGGAATAAAATGTATTTATTTATTTTATTTTTTATGGAATTAGTTACTTTAACAGAAATACAAATTGAAATAGAAAGAGTAAATCATCAAATTAATCCTCAAAATTATATGATTCATATATATCTTTTATTTTTCACTTTTGAATTTAAAAAGAAAAAATAGAATCATATTTTTGTGAACTCGAAAACTAAATTATTGAATTGCATGAAATTGAGAGTTTAATCCAAATAGAAAAATGTAACAGAGAAAAGATTACGAGGTCCAAGCTCCTGCTCTAGGTGAACTCCGATGTAGATGAGACTGCAGAGATTGATGATGAGGTGGAAGAGTCCAGCATGCAGAAAGGGAAATGTGAAAATACGCCAAGTTTCATGATACTCTGTCAAAAACCTTCGTCGAAGAGCTCCAACTTCATCTAACCTGCATTTCCATGACAATGCCACATTTCATCTAAATATTATTTATTTATCAAATTAACAAGATCCTGAACGGGAAAAACAATTGCTAGTGAAAACCTAATTAGAGAGAATAAGGTGAATTAATTATTACTTGGACTGGGAAGGACCTAAGAGAGGATTCTCGGAAAGAGGCTGAAACGAGAACCTTCCGAGGGATTGGAGAACGCAATGGCCGTTAGAATTGGTCCAGCAATCGTTAACCAGCATCGTCGCAATGAAAACTCCGACGTCGATTATTATGAACACCGACACCACCCAGGTGTCGCCTCGCCGTCGACGTCGTTTTGGTTTCATCGACGAAATCCTTTCATCTTGAAGGATGATACTATTGCCCGCGCATTTTGCAGGAGAGACCTTGATGTCGATGAATCCAGAGCTTTCCGCCATAAACGAACTTCAAGATTCAAAGGCTTAGAAAGAGAGAACAAGAAAAAGAAGAAAGAAAACAGTTTAAGTAGTTCGTTGAGTTTGGCGGGAAATAAAAACTACTTATTCAACATGTATATTTAAAAGTTTATATAGCAGAAATCTTTCAACCGGATCCGTGGCGCAATGGTAGCGCGTCTGACTCCAGATCAGAAGGTTGCGTGTTCGATTCACGTCGGGTTCAAAATCCCAATTTCAGAATCTAATAATGGATCAATTTTTTTCTTCCCACAATTCTTTCCCCTTTGGGCCTCTACAGTCCTTTTTTTTTTTTTGTGTCTTACAACAAAACACATATCTTTTTTGCCCCTTAAAATTTTAGGGTGGGAGAGACCTTTCTCAAAAAATAAATTGTTAGATGTCGTTCATTATATTATATTAAATACAAAACATTTATATTTAATATAAGTCAAATATATTTCCCATATGGTCATATGTATAAAGTAAGCCCACAAGTTTTATTATTTTGACGAGAATGAAAATAATAAAACTATTAGTTAGTCATAACTCATTTAAGATGAATGAAAAACCCAATGAGCAATGTGTGCACATCAGGTTAAACCCAATCTTATAAATAAAGCATTAGATGTTCATAGCCGCATGACACACAAAAAGCACTAATGTTGTGAAAACATTATGCCAAGCGATACTAACATTCGCGGGCACAATGATCTAGCCGGAGTGCTCACATTCGACCATTTTAAAAAATGAAGCGACGTTAAAGAAGGCATCAAATTCTTGCTTCATGGAGCTTGTTTAGATTAAGGCCATTTTTGGGGCTTTTCAGTATGTAGACTTGCTTTTATGTTTTCTTTATGTTTCAGTGTGTTATCATGTGTATTGTTGTTTGTAGTAAAACTATAGTTTTTGAGTGAGCATGTTCAAGCTACATTTAGTTGTGACATTGTTGTATCGTTCTTATCTCTGTAAGTGTTGTTAAGGTTGCCTTTATGACTTTGCAATGAATATTTATTAACAGATAAAAAAAATCATGGTTTCAAGCCCTTATAGCATTTTCTATTCATCTTTTAAGCCTTTTCCATTAAATTTTTTCGTTTAGTGTTGAAGTGGCAACTAATGAGCCACCTATCTCAGCAGGGTTACGTGTTGTTATATTGACATTTTAAAAATAAGAAATAAATTAATTTTTTTTTAGAAATTGTAAAAAATAATATAAAAAATATCATTATTTGCAATTTTCATTTTCAACTATTGACAATAGTCCGTGGTTGAAAACGTGTGTAAGTATAACATTGTTTGTGGTTAAGCAATTTAACCATTGATAATGTTACATTCGCACTTCGTCAAACAATTTATGCGCACAACTTTCCACTCAATTTCTCCAAGTCATATGTAACTACAAAACTGCAACTTCATAGCTACGCTAGTGTGAGGAGGCAATCTACGTTTTTATATTACAAATTAATGTATCTACAAGAAGTATTGATAACCTATATAAAGTCATTTTCAACTCATTTGGATAACCTTTTGCTATTTTTTTAGAATTCCAACAAAATTTACCAGACTTTCCACTCACTTTGGAGCTTTGATCTTGAGGAATCAAAATCAAATTTCATCACATTGGCATGGATCCCCATCAAATTTTTTTCTTCTCGTCTATCTCTTATAGAATAATGTATAGCTAGATTTATCTTGTTAGGGGATGATGAATCCTAATTAAAATTATATATAATCATTTTTTTATTCAATTTAATTTCATGTATGTCCTTGATTGATCTACTTCTATATGTAATATTTTCATGAATTGATCATTCAATTGATCGTAGATTTTAAATTTCAATTAAAAATAATCTTGAGACTGGAACTAAAATGATTAACATAATTAGTGCTTCTACAAAGATAAAGAAGACTAATTGTGAGTTTTTTTAGATTCTTATAACAATTGTTTTCCTTAATTGATAACCACTAAAGGACCAAGGCTTTCAAAGTAACCAAAGGGGAGTTTGAGTCAAAGGATTGGTTTTTTTTAAGAAAGTGAATTTGAACTTTAAAATTTTATGATAAAATTGGTTGGATTTTATTTCTTTTTACATGAAAGGATGACCAAAGAGAGTCTAATCCTAACATTTATATCATAATGTGATTTGGTTTCTAAGTTTGTAAAGAAGCAATTCCATTATCCAAGTTCATGAGGTTGAAAAATTGAGATCCTATCCTTTAATCAATAGGAGAATGAGTCACTTTATGATGCCTGAGGCATTTCAAGGATCTATTAAGGAGGTTTCCCAATAAGTTGCAACAAAGATATCAAATCCAACTTTTCTATAATAACCTCAAGATAACATCAAGGATAACGGTGGACGAATTGGCCCGGGGTTGTTGGACGAGGGAAGAGGGTGTTGTATAAGAGTTTTTATATTAAAATATATCTTTGTTAGTTTTGATTCTTCATTTTGAGCATATAAAACTTTTGTATCCGGGATCATGTCTTAGACACATAAACCCTCAAGGATAATTTGTCTCAACCTACAAAATTTACTAGAATTTTATGAATTTTTAAACATAAGAAAAAAGGATGAGAATGGGGTGGTGATAATAATAGGAGGGATGAAGTCAAATTAAGGATTTAAGTTAATATATCTCTTACATATTAAATTATACAAAAATATTTTATTTTAATGACATAATAGATGATAAATTATGTAAGAGTTAATAATTTTATTATGAGCATACTAACCTGACATATTAAATATATAAATGGTATGAGGTAATTTTTAATATGGGAATGATGTACGGTTAAAGATTAAATAACATGTTTACTCGGATTGAGAGCGCCAAAGGAGAAATATGCAATGTCTGCATGGAAACTTAACAAGTAGTTTATTTAGCATATTTACTAAGATACATTTGCAGTTTAATTTGTGTAACGTATGTAGTTAACAATGTAGATGAAAGTGTATGATCCTGTTGGTTGTTGCATCCACTTCATTCTGCGAAAGCCCCAACCACACTAAGTCATTAAACCATAGGGTTTCTCACTCAACTAATTTTTTTCACTCGTAATTAAGAGACTAGCTTCGCTTTTTTGCTGTGATTAATTCGTTTTGAAGCCACCGAAAAATAAAATTAATTAATGTTGGGAATATAAAACCAGTGGCACAAGAATAAGGTTCCCCCGGTTCGGTGAACATCTCGCTTCACTGTCTGTCCCTAATCATTCTCTCTGTTTGGTGAGTTTTCTCTTCTCTTTTTTATTCATTGCAATGGTAGTAAAAGGGAAGATGAATAAGTTTCGAGATCAGGTTCGAATGTATTCTCGGTTTTTTGGTGTATGTTTCAAACACAACTGTACAGATTTTTATCTCTCAAAATCAAATCATGCACTCCCAATCTAGATTTCGTGTTATAATATGTTTCTTTTTTCTTTTGAGTGCATAATTTGTAATGAATGCAGGAGACTAGGATGAATGCAGATAGCGGATTGGAAGCTTCGGGGAAAACCCTTGAAGCGCAAGTGAAAGCATTTTTTGATTCTGCTCCTCCTTTGCACAACAGTAATGAAATAACTCAGAATTTGAATCACTTCATTCAACGGAATTCTTCCCCGTTAGGTAAGTTGGTATTTTGCCATTCTTTTTGGTTCCTTGTGGAGTTGCTAAATGGTGTGCGCAAATGGGTAAGGTAGGAGAATTGTTTGTGTGACTTCTGGTGGTACCACTGCTCCACTGGAACAACGCTGTGTTCGCTATGTGGATAATTTCAGTTCAGGTCACAGAGGGGCCACGTCTACAGAGTATGTTGCACGTGCCTTTTTTCTTGTTAAAACTTGTCTATATCTCTGTTTTGATACCTTGCTGGTTATGCTATAGGTATTTTCTCAAGGCTGGATATGCTGTTATCTTTCTCTATCGGAGGTGAATTTCTGCTCCTGCAACTTACCTTTCTCTTATGTTTAGTCTAATCATGCGCACGCTATATAATTATTCTTAAAATATATAAGATACTATACGTGTAAAAGTATGTATAAAAATTCATAAAATGTGGTTAATATATAGTTACGATCCTACAGATCTAAATTAAGAACTAACTTCTTGGACATTGCTGAAACAAACTAAAAATTATAAATCATTGTTATCATAAATCATTGCTTATTGCCTACAAATAGGAATAATATCATTCTAATTCCCTTTGTAAGCTTATTCCGAAAGGAGTACTGCTTGCATCTTTTGTTTATAAAGAGACAATGCTTTTATGTTCTATCTTTTTTCATGTTTCTATGTGTCAACTCTCATATTTAGCCATACCGGATTTTTATAACTGTTTTTAAGGGCTTAAATACTTCATATATATGTATTAGTGTCAGTGAATTATACAGGAGTATTGATATCTGGCACATATCATTTTATGTGCATATACGAGGCAAATGCAAGTATTGATGCTTCATAGTATTTTATTTTATGTGTTGATTACCAATAAATATTTATGCAGGAGAAGTTTTCAGCCATTTTGTAGATCCCTTCCTGATGATCCCTTACTCGAATGCTTCGAGCCCACCAATGAGTTAAACATTCAAGGTTTTCAGTTTGTTTTCTTCTCTTTTTTCTATCACCATAAAAAGGACAAAGTTATGTTTCAATGAAGGCTAGTAAAAATGTACCTATTTATTCCCCAAGAAAGGCTACGCAAGGACTTAGACTTTATTGGCTATTTTGTGGCATTGTTAATTATATGCCTACATTCTTTTTTATCAGCTGCTTAATTTTATGTTATTGCTATTTTATACAAACAACTAAAGTTGTCTTGATTTTACTGAATTCTATTCTATACTTCAGTTTGCGAGGCTTATTCTGAAGCAGTGCAGAGGGCTGTTGTGGAACATCATTCTGTATGATCAATAAATTGGATTTTCTGCTATACATTTATCCTTTTTGATCTTTGGTTTCACTTTACCTCTTTTAATTAATGGTGCATTGGCTTTAGATTATCTGTCTATAATTATAGCCTCATTGGTGTTTTCATTCTACTGCAGGCAGTGGCCGGTGGTCTCTTGTTGAAACTTCCTTTCAACACCATATTTGAGTATCTTCAGGTTAACTTTAGTTGATGTTTGTAGAGTGGAAGTATTCATTAGATGCAGCAAATACTAAAGCCATTTGTATTGTGCATGTTCTCATCCTGTCTGTCTAGGTTTTTACTAGCAATTGATCACTCAGATTGATAAAATTATTGTGTTTTCTGATTGTTCTTGTTTGTAACTTTAAGTGGGTCTTCAATCAGTAGAATTATCAATGCTGATTAGTCACCGTTATCTGTTGTTTTTGCAGATGTTACAACTAATTGCATTGTCAATGAGGTCTATTAGCTCACGTGCAATGTTCTATCTTGCTGCTGCAGTGTCAGACTATTATGTTCCTTGGAAAGACATGGTAAAAATATGCTATGTTCTTGTTTATTGAAAGTTTTATTCCTGTGTTGAGTGTTGACTTTAATAATTTTGGTTTAAATGATTTTGCAATTGGCTGTGGGACCAGAATTGATCATTACATGAAGTATTTTCCACTGCTGCTTGTATCAAATATAAAAATTTTACTGGAATGAGACATTATTTAAAGAATTCAGCCATGGCTTCTTGATGTGCCCCTCAAACTGGTATAAATTGTAAGCTTGCAATGCTCTAGAACTGGACCACTTCTAAAACCTTTCTGGATGCTACTGGTTGGGTTCTTTTTCATGCATTGAAACTTTGTGGGAAGTGGAACTCCTGTGGCTTCAGATTGACAAGTATAGCTGAGTGATGTCAAGATGGGCAGACATAAATTTGTGGAAAAATAAAAATTTAGTTTGGTTGATCAATTAACATATAAGTCGTGCAATAATGCTAGGAGCATGGAGTTATAATTTCATTTATAAGATTTACTTGGCAATCTCATCTTGTTATATCTTAATCCTGCAGGTCGAGCACAAAATTCAGTCAGGACACCTCTTGGATGTGAAACTAGTTCAAGTGCCAAAAATGTTGTCAATGCTAAGGAGAGAATGGGCTCCTCTGGCTTTCTGCATATCTTTCAAGGTACTGATGGTATTTGGATAACTTTTAAGGATCAAAGACTATTTTTACCTTTAAAAAACAGTTTTAACTCGATGGTTAAGAAATTGAGAAATGGGACGTTTATTTTCCATTTTAGATTTCCTGAAACAATGTTTATCAAAACCATAAAATAAAATGAATATAATGAAATCTATAAGGACCTATACTATTTTAACAAAATCTAAATTGCAATCATTATTAACTACAAACAAAAATGGCTAGATATGGGAAGTTGAGAGTTTTGCTATAAAAACATGGGTGAAAAAGAGTTTGGTCTAACGTTACATCAACCTTGCTTATCAGCAAGTGTCCTTTCCATGGTTAAAAAAACACTAATAATTAAGACCAAAATTCTATAGGAACTGCATTCACTAAGGGCATGTATAGTTGATAAATTTTTACTGGTTTGGCTAAGATTTGCCATTCCTTCTTGACTGACAGTTAGAGACAGATTCAAACATTCTTCTATACAAGGCTGGTACGGCTCTTGAGAAGTACAAGATGCATGCAGTAGTTGCAAATGAACTCTCAAGTCGCAAGGAGCAAGTGGTGGTGGTCACTGGTGCTGAAAATATTATCGTTCAGCGGGATAAGAATCAACCTGATAATGATGTAGAGGATCCCTTGATTAAACTTCTTTCGGAGAAACATGCTGCTTATATACAGGATTCGGGTCCACAAGTCTAGGGAATGACTTCGCTTCTTCTCCTTGTTGCAGTTAGGGAAACTCTTGCTACTATCAATAAATTATGATCATGAATAAAAAAGGAGAATAACGAGACATTATTCATACAAGGCCAATACAGAAAACACATGTAGAAGAAGGAGGACAATTCTAACCACACCTTGACAGACTTCGTCTACGTATGGAGTTTGTATTATAGTACTTTTTGGGATTCTTCTCATAGCCAATTGGGCCCTTACTTTTGTCATATTAATCGATAATATTGAGGTTAAAATGGTTGTCGTGAAACAATTCATCCAATTTTTTGGTTTTAGTGCGATCCTTAAGTTGAGTTAAACCCATACCATATAGCAACAGGAAAGAGGCAGCGCTATTATATGTGTAACTTATGGACCTCTATTATAAATATAAATTTCATTGTAAGGTTAAGATTAAAGAATTTTTATTACCGTATTGATCATTGGAATGTGTTGTGTTGTAACTGAATTTATGGTTTTGCTGATTAATCTCGCTGTGAAAATTCTTTTCCATTTGCAATTAAATGGAAAATTTGATTTTATAAAATAAATGGTGGTATTGCAACGAATTTCCCGACTTAATCAAATGTTGGATGCATGAAGCCATGAACTTAGACATGCATGAGCTCTTGGAAATGGTGGTTATGGCGGGACCAACCGACATAATACTAATCAGCAGTGTTATTTTAATTAATCGACCGGTATAGTAATGCTGGCCCAAAATTCTTAGTTACACAATTAAATTAAGCACAAGTCAAGGAATATGTCTAGGGCCCAAGAACGGGGGATTTAGGGTAAAAAGATAATATAAACTAATTTAATAGTTCTCCAAAAAAAAAAAACTAATTTAATGGAATCCTAAAAGAACCAGTAAATGATGTCGTACTTTGTATGTAACCCATTCCATTTAATGACATATGACTTTGTTGTTATAGTCATGCCATGTAGAAATCTTATGTGGGCATTACTAGATGTTTGTCTCAAGCTTCTCCAAATTAGAGTCAACATATTAGTGAGCTGTTACTGAAAAACTAAATTATGATTCATTTGAGGCGGGAAATAACAAAGTATATGTACATATATCTTTCGTTTAATAATAATTAAAAAATAATTAGATTTATAGAGGGAGACATTGAGGTGTTGAATCAAATATTAGCTATTGGTAAGTGGGTACCAAGACCCTTGTACACTAGAGTGTATCATCACTATCTGAATCCAGCTCAAGACCTTCAGCTGCCAAGAGCCGGCTGATAGTCTTCTTCTTTTCTTCTTCGGCCTTTCTTCGCATCAAATCTCTTTTCTTCAGTACAAGTGTGTGCCTTTTAAGGGTACTAGAGAAATATTCAGCTGAAGCCTTCTTTTCTCTTGCCAAGATCTTCCTTGCTTCATCTGGATCAATCTGATATTTCACAGAACACTCCCAATCAGATGCAAGCAAAAAAAAATTTATGGACATGGCTAAGAATAAAGATGAAATGTTGAAATATGTGATCCTGACACTTTCCAACACTTATTCTTGGGTTGAAAACAACAATATATGTGATGTTATCTAGGATCGTGCATTCTTTGAAATTCACTCAAACATGGAAGTGACAATAACTTACTCCAATTTGTAAGAAAGAAAACCAGGTTGATCATGGTTGGAAGCAAATTTGACAAAACTCTGACCTACTCTTCGTGACACATTCAAGCCTACAATAAGTTGGCAACATTTTCAATCAAGTATACAGCAATACCTTTGAACGGGAAAGTTGGCGCACACGAATATGCAATTCGCGCTGTTGCTGCTCAGCCCAAGCAGCAATTGCCATATCACCTCGTTGATCAAAAGCTTTTCGCTTCTTCATAAGCCACTCCATCCATGCCTGAGATGCCTGAAGGAAACAGAAAGCACCATGTTGTTCAAAAACACGGAGAAAGTAATGTATTCTAATTACAACAGAAATATACATCTATTATCATCCATTTTAGAAGTTTGAAAAAGCAATGTTTGGAGGTATTTCCTTTTCAGGCTGTACCACTGACAAAAAAGAGGAAAGTAAACCATTCAAAGTGTATTCTCTGTACAAAAGAAGAAACAGCAGACAGCAGTTATTTGACTAAAAAATGATAATTTCTCGTTCATGTAAGATTAAAAAATCAGGCATTAACTCATATCCTGAGTTTTCTGAATGGTTCATATAATAGATAGATAGATAGTTTTATTGATCAGTTGACAAAATAGAAGATATTGAATACTTCAACATTATAGTTTTATAAAGAACAATGCAACTGTCAACCAATAATATAAACACATGTACTAGATATTAGTTTTTAGTTTGATAAAGAACAATTCCCGTTCAACTAGTAATAATTAAAAAATATAAAATATTACCTTCATAGGGTTGACCCGATTATCCATATCATACTGTCTTCGCCTCTCCCCATCTATAAGCAATTCATAAGCAGCTTGAATCTTGATGAACCTAGCTTCTGCTGTTTCACCTTCCTCAAGGGTTCCTCTACCGTCATAGACTTGAGGAGTAAAGTGAAGAGAGTTAGGAAGAGTATGTATTGAGAGGTTACATTCATCTTTAAAAAATAAAACCAGTAAAGAAGAATCGTAACCGAATTTCATAACTAAGTTGCATGGCACACAATTGGAGAAACACTCAGACCCCAACTGCTTCATGGACATATTTGTTAGGTGTAAAACAAAATATCTCACATGTTCTATCAGATTACCATCTTAAACAAGATGCAAAAAGAGAAAAAAAGGTCTACTGCTAAGCAGTTACAATTTCTAGGCTACATCTTGAATGATTAATATAGGACTAAATCTAACCTCAGGCCACCACAACCAGCATAACCAACAATCAAGTTAACAGCTACAGTTCATACGAAACATCAAGAAAACGAGTACCTAAGATTAAGATACATACCATCTGGATGATAAAATTTGGCTAAACGTCTGTAGGCATTCTTTATCTCCTCGTCGTCGGCATCTCCTTCCAATTCTGTTGTTCCAGAATACACAAATTGAAGAAGGAAAGTCAAAACAAGTGTGCAGAGGAATTTCCCATTTCTATTCTCTTACAAAAAAAAGGGTACAATTGCACGAAAGTCCCTTCACAGTGACAGACCCAAAAACATTCATTTCTCCTCTTTCTAAGCAATTTTCAATTTCAGTGTTACCCATCGCTAAAATATTTAAGCCTAAAACCAAGATTGGATGTATTATTCCAGCAATTTTCCGAGAAAATTAATCAATGGTGCAAACTTGATACAAGTAAACTTTTCAGCTGCAAGATTCCTTTTTTAAACCTTAAAAGTCATTTTCCCCCCATTTTCGGAAAAGGAACAAACTTGAGAGTAAAAAGTACCAAGAGTTTCATAAGGGGATTTTTGTTCAGCCCAGTTTGATGCTTTGGCCACGGTTCTACTCTGATTCACCCGAAACCAAGTGTTCGGACCCGAAGAACCGAGTGTAGAATACAGAGACGGAGACTGCAAACGGGGCTTACAATTAGGGTTTCGAAAGGAAACCCTAAATCGAAATTGGTGCCTGCAACTAATGAAAGTGAACAAGGTTTGGGGTTTACATAGTGTTCTCAGATTGCTCATAGTTTTCCTTTGATTCTTGAAAATCTCACTCACACGATACCAATTCGAATATAGACGACCCAGAAAAACAAAATCGTTTCTTTTGGGTGGTGGAAGACGTGAACGAAGAGAAGAGGTTCTGGGCCCTCAACGATAACTAACACACCTATGAATCTGACGGAATCTTTAAATTTTGCAATTATTTTTCTTTTTTTTTCGGCTATTGTTTTTCAAAGAGGAAATTCTGATATTCTTTTCTCATTTTTCCGATGAATGATAGCCGAGAATCTTTTTCTTTTCCTTTTTCCCGGGAAAATTTGTGGACGATTTGGCTTCTTTTCCTGTGTCAGTGACAGTTATTGATTAGTATTGTTGCCCTTGTCCATTTCCCAAAATAGCTTTTTTTATTATTAAAAATGAAATAAAATCATATTACATTGAGAAGTTGTAAGTTTAGCATTGATAAATTTACAGTGTTTGTGTTACCAAAAAAATTACAGTTTTTGTGCCAAATCAACCTATAATTTGCCTGAGAAGCGTTAATTTGTTTACTAAGATATTAGTTAAAGAGTTGAAAGAAAGAAAAAACTATCATGAATGCTCTGTTTATTTGTATCCTAAAAGTAATTTCTAGTAAAAACTTTCTATTTTATATTTTTTATCAAAATCAAATTTCTATATCTTCTTTTTGTGAGTAATACTTGACTTTTAAAATTAAAAATATTTGTATGAAATCTACCTGCCCCATTGAACTGGAATGATTTTCTCTCTCTCTTTTCAATAACTATAAACTCAAACAATCAATTTAAAGTAAAACAATGGACACAACCTTTTTTTCTTCAAAAGATACTAAAAAGTTTTCATAAGATGATGCACTGTTTATGTACAAGCATACTCTCAATAATCACATAATTTTGCTTCATGGTAATAGTACACAGCATTAACTCAAATTCATAATCATATGTTAATATATCCAAAACTTGAGTAACTTCTGCAGAGCACATAACAGATAGTCCAGTTGAAGTTGAAGCATAAGCAAGCTTAGGTGATTTGTGGAGGCCTGAGGAGGCTAGGCAAGGTCACATGGACGAGCAGACCAAAGAGAGCAAAGAGTGCGAAGACGGTGAAAGTATTCACCAAGAGCCAACAAGCCCCTGGCTGCTTGGTGGGTTGACAGAATGCTTGACATGCGCTGCAGAGTTTGTTGCCTGAGATGATCTGCCTGTGGAGATTAGATTGCATTTGATATGTTAACTATATTGTTATACACTAGCAAATATTGCATAATTTGCATTCATGGCTACATTTTCTTTGGTAACAGATTCATGGCTACATATGCAAGTACGTTAATCTAGCATCACTATATGATTAAGCCACTTGCCACTCTGAGGTGGTCAAGGGTGAAAATTTTGAGTAAAAATGGTGAATTTATAAGTTGTGGTAACACTTTCCAATGTACAAAATTAAATGAAGATGTAATAATCTATGATCTAACTAAAATACATTGACAGTGTAAAGATTTTTTACACACTTAATCAATCATGAATTTTTATGTCGATAAAACTTAACTTTTGTAGTGGTTATATTTATAGTCTAAAAACAAAAGGCATGCAGTTCCATTGTGATATGCAAAAAGCTTATCTAGACTACACAGAATGCCCCTAAGTTTTTCATAACATAACTGAGAATAAGAACAAGTCCTGAAGCCTAATTATCTAGTGTTACAGTACCTGGATCACAAAACCTTCTAGTGCCTCAAATTTCTCCATAGCGACAGCCATCTGAAGTCCGAAGTTTCCTATGCCTAATGGATCCACTGCCATGTCATGGACCAGACTCTGCTGGAGTTTATCCAATCCTTGTGAAAGAGCATCTTCAGCTTGCTGAGATGATAAACGTAGCCTGTTAATACTAGCAATTTGTTCATCAGCCAAAGGCTCAAGTTGTGGCACGATGATCTGTAAGAAAAGATCAAGTGGTTAGTTTTATTGAGTTTCCACATATGATTTTTTTAACAAGTATTCAAATGTAATCATGCAATGAAAAGTACCAGTCTTGTCAGGAAGCAATTCAAGCAACAAATCCAGATGAAAAGACGGTATTTGTAGTACACATGAAAAAAGATAAGATATTTTTGTTCCCAACATCATAGAGAAAACACAGAGACTCAACTACTCTTGCTAAGAATTCTTTTAACTAAAATTCAATTGGATTGGAATTAAAGAGAAAAGAAAATATTATAAATGAATTAGACCAACCTTCTCCTAAAAGTCAACTATGAGAAAAAGGTGTTACAATCTTATAAGAAGTATTTCGATCATATTTATGACCAATATAAAATATCTTAAGACACTCTCACATAGTCAAGACTAAAGAGTAAAAATACTTGGTACGTGAAGTTTCTAGAACTAAATATTTATGAGTGACCTACATTAAACCTGGTTAGTCCCTAATACTATATTAAAGACAGATTAGGCCTAAGTCCTCCGAAAAGGTAGGGCAGAAAAAAAGGATTGTTACAAGCCTTCTAAGGAGTCTTTTAGTAATATTCTCAGTGAATGTTAGACATTTTAACAGAATATTGATAAAGAAACTCTCATTCACAAACATAGAAGAGAGAGTGTAAGCAGTTATCAGAATCAGATTTAGTATGTGGTATGTACATTTAGAAGCTGTGATGGACGGGACCCTCCAATCCAAAGGAAAATGCGCTCCACTGATGCTTTCCACACACCGGAGATCAAATACAGGACATCAGCCTTTGCAGCATCTGCTTTCATTCTGACAAGATTTGAGTAATGCTTTATGACACTCTGAACAAGTAGATGGAGCTGTACATCAGATGCTTGAGTTTGAAATGCATGTCTAAGTTCTTCATTCTGCCTTTGTTGCTCTTCAACCCATTGTGCATATTCTATTTCAAAAGCAACAATCCCTGCTCCACATGACAGAAGGACCTCTTAGAAGAATGTAACAACCTATAAGCACAAAGCTTTGTACACAAAGGGAAAGAAATTAATAAAGTGGCAGATGAATTAACATCTAATCAAACACTGATAATTATGATAGCATGTGGTCATTAGAATTATTCCTATCATGAAACTAATGTGTTGTTCAACACTTGCTTCTGAACTTTCTCCTATTGGAAGCATTGTACAGAACAGTTCACAGAATGCATTAGATGTAGGGATTTCTATTTAGCAGTTCAAGAAACATTTCTAAATAATCTGTTGTATAGAAAATATTGACATATATAAACCAACAAATTGTCACTTATAGGATTAATCACATTAATGCTTGATACATTGATTACTCATAAAAGAAGAAAAATATGCATTTACATAGTCACATCCATATGGAAACAAAAGGAAAAAAAAAGGCCGCAGTTCAAGTTCTTCAAATGCAGGGAGGCAAGAACAAGTGAAATCTATAAATTAATAGGAGAACACTTAAAGATTAAAACTATACTAAGAATCACAAACCTGGGTTTATTGTTTCTGATGATCCTATATAGCCTGCATCTAATGCAGGGCCGATGCACAAACCCTGCAAGTAGACATTTTTGTGTATAATGAAACATGACAGAGAAAGGAACATAAATCATAAATGCACAACGAAAAACAAAATTGATGATTTTTTTTTGTTTTAGTTCACCTGCTTTCTTGCTTTACCAATTTCCAGCTCCAACTGCATGAGCTTCAAACGGCTTGTTTCTAATTGTTGAACATACGCCTATATGCATAACAAGAGTAGTAGAGTACTAATCAGATGTAAACACTGGCTACCTTCTAAGTTCATGTATCCTACCTTTTTCCGCAACCGGCTTTTCCGAGCAGCCTCTCGGTTCTGAGCAAGGCGTCTTACCTACACATGAAAAATTAGCAGCTACAATGTAAGAGACAAGTGCAAAACAACAAAAATAATTCATGCCTGATGAGAAACCATGACTTATATTCATAGTTCATTCCATAGCACTTCTCTTTCTCATAAACTTTTTAATACTAACACACATAATTTACTATGAAATATGGATCCTGAAGAAAATTCATCACCTTATTAACATCTTTGTTTGTAGTTTCTTGATCAGCTCCTGAAGGCTCTCTTGATTCATGAGGAATATACACAGGCTGGAGATTTCAAATTCTAAATTGTGTTATAGTATGTTTTCACATACCAAGTGTATCAACCTACCAGAAAAAACATCATACTTTCTCACCTTGTTCTCCATGCTAGTGTTATCCATTAGCATTGGGGAGGCAATTGAATTCAGGCTGCCATCAACTTTAAAGTTGTCCTCCCACATGCTAACTTGCTGGAGTGACTCGTATATGTTCATTAGTTTTCTCTTATCTCTTACAACTTCCAGGTGATAAAAGAAGAACTTTCTATATAATATTAAAAAAATATTTATCAATTTGATGCCACTTACTACCAAACAAGAGAATTTCTGGTATCATACACTAAATCATTATAAAAAGGTCCAAGTCTGTAAGCTGAAATGATATAATAACAGCTGTAGTCCTAATTCTGATTCCAATAGAACATAAAGTATTTGTTACAGCTGACAAAAATATTAAGAGGATCCACAGAAATTAACTACCTAATAAAAAGGTAACAAGGACAAAGAAGTTCAACTCAAATAATAGTCAAAATCATCATACTCATTATGTCAAATTCATGAAATTCAACACCTTGCTTGACTTGAAAAATTTTCCTCAAATAAACAGAAATCAGCCACAGTAGTAGTATTTGACCCACTTGAGTTTAAGCTATTGCTCAAAACGACAACTTTCAAGTTGGATGAATCGAAATTGGAACCATAAGAAAGTATTGAAGAAAACACCAACCTATAGGTAGCTTAGCTTGACAGAATCTGGAATCTTGGAAATTGGTTAGACCATGAAAGACCCCTGGTTGATGGTGAGAATTGAATATATATATATATATATATATATATATATATATATATATATATATATATATATATATATATATGGCTAACAAACTCAGTAGCTAAGTTAATACAATTATTATTGCCCCGCATGCAAACAAATTATAAAAGCAATGCTGGGCCAAATAAAATTTAAAAGCTACAGTTAATAAAACGAATCAGTAATCACTACTTTTACTTTTTCTTATTGGCTTAGAAAACTCTATTTAGAAGCATCAAGTTGCTAGCTAACTTGGTTACGTTCCCACTCCAAGAGAAACAGTGAGTGCGACAGCAATTATAAATTAAAAGGTTACACATAAGAAAGTACTTTATCTCACATGTCCATCTTTTTTTGACACCATTAATTGTCACTCATTCCTCCGACTTACGTGTGTAGTTAGTTTTTACCATACTAGCTTTTGAGATTATCTGAATAAAATGAATAAATATAAATTTTAGTTCCTCAAGGACATATGTAATGTTATTTTTTTAAAACAATTAATTGAAGACACTATCTAATTATGAACAGCCATGTCAAGGTTCGGTACTCCCTCTCGTTACCTTGGAACCCTCAAGTCTAGTATACACACCTGAGACTCCTTGCCTACCAAGGTACCTTTGGTTGTGTGACATGCACCTCAGTTCCCGGTCTCATGTTACCAATAACTCTTGTAAAAGTGTCTAATATAGTCATCATTACCTTTGTATAACTCTTCAACTATAAATATATGCTGTGTGAATACTGAAGATACCCTTTCTCTAGTTTTCTATAGTATACTAGTTCAATGTTTCGACATATAATGACTTGAGTATGGGAGGATCATGAAGAAACTCACATTTTTACGCGACCTAAGCTACAAGATGACATCGATCACTCAAAATTCACCTAGTATAAGCGCAGGACGAGATATCCCTACACATGGGTATCCTAACTTGGGACAACTCGTAGTAAAAAAATCATTAACTTATATAATAACTACTATGTTAAAAATAATATGCACAATAACAAAATTACATATGCCACAATTAAACTTATTGGTTAAACCTTATAAGCTAGATTCTTTATCATAAAAAGTAAAATCAACTATCATAATTTAAAATGTAATTTTTTTATCAATAACAAAAGAAATAAAATTAAAATAGGTATAAATGAATTAAAAATGAAAATTGCTGCTTATTGATTGGGGTATGCCAACGACATGCATAGTCAACAGAATTGATGTCAGCAAGGTAAAACCGACGTACCTCACCAATTTTACTGTTTATATCAATATATAAGACGCAGATGTCGTATACTGACATTACTCACAATCGTCAAAAGGGTCTAGAGCCTTCTAAAGATATTTGACACATCATTAAAGTGGGCCCAAAGACAATCCTAGATTCTCACACCTGTACATTGGCTTTAGCTCCGCTTTTATTAACTTAAGCGTCAGAGAAGCTTTAAGGACCCAATCTCAATTTGGTCCCTTGGAGCTCTTTTGGAGGTTGAATTGTGGATCTCATGGACACATTAGCTTTAGATATTGGATGTTGACAAATTAGAGCAGAACGGAACATTGGCATACCCGATGGGATTTGTTAAAGTCATTCTCACTCCTGAAGTTGAAAATATGGAATCACAACCTTAATTGGCTTTAAGATCTAGAGCAGAGGTTGAGGCTCCAATTATAGCTAGGTATACGGGTTGGTTCGACCCGTAACGGGCCAACCCATATAAACCTGTCCCGCAACGGGCCAACCTACATGAGCCCGCATTTTAAACGGGTCAATTTTTCCAGGACTGCGTAAGGACTGCAAGCCCATGGGTTAGCCCGCGGGCTAGCCCGCATATATTTTTATATTTTTTTGGTTTTTTACTTTTGTTTTATTTTAAAATTATTAGGATTTGGTCCAAATCACATTTTTTTATGAAACTCAAGCCACATATAATTTAAAACATTTAATCATCCAAAATCAGGAACCTTCGCAACTAATTTTCAATAAATTAGCAAACTATGAAATTTAAATATCAACTCTCTCATATTTCAAATAAGGAACAAGGATATAACATCATCTTAGGTTAGAAGTTCTTTCTTTTTATAAAAAAAATATAGTGTGAAAGTAAAATAGTTTGAAGAAAATGTAGAGTTTATTTAAATTAAAATAAAACATTTAAATATATATTGGCCCGTGGGTTAGACTCATTTAATTCGCGGGTTAAATGGACTCAACCTACGAAACCCGCATTTTAAATGTTCCTCTTTCTCAACCCACAGCTCGTGTAAAAGTGGGTTAAACGGGTCGGCCCGCGAGCCCGAGCCCATATACGTAACTCTAGCACCAATAGTCACCCCAATAACTACAAGACGTCTTTAACGCTAACTCGATATGGATTACCCCAGTGGGCGCCCCCAACCTCCTCAAGACCTTAGAGATGCTATCATTAAGGATCCTCAAAGGCAACTTGCTGCAACTAATCGAAAATTCCTTCAACAAAAGTATGAAGAAGACTCAAATTTATGAGTATTCTCTTATTATACTAAAGTTTACACAGAGGAACCATTGCCTCCACCTCAACCCATAGTCCATTACGTCGACATAGATGATATGGGTATATCTATTATTACCCTTGGCCAACCTTCTCAAATCCCAACCACAGAGTACTTTATGACTACAATTACAATCTAATCACAGCCTATAGCCACAAACACAACAACA
Source organism: Clitoria ternatea (assembly GCA_037962975.1). NCBI lineage: Eukaryota > Viridiplantae > Streptophyta > Magnoliopsida > Fabales > Fabaceae > Clitoria > Clitoria ternatea. The sequence goes on from CM075670.1 coordinate 284,985,427, forward strand.
CATCTTCAGCCCTAGCCATACCTTATCATCTGACGTCTCAACCATTAACCCAAAGTTAGCATACTTAGATACCACCCCAACAACACCCACCTTACATTTCATAGTATGTTACACCAAACACACCCTATACCTCATACACCTCCCCATACACCTTACATCCAGTACTCAATGTTCAACTACACACCTCAGTCAAACCCTCAACCTTTATACGCAAACCAAATGCCTCCTCTACCTCTTCCAAGAGGATATCAACCCGCCCCAATGGTAAAGTCACATCATTTTCTCAATCCTTTCACTCACAAGCTCTCTTTGATCCATGTACCAAAAGCTTTTCGCACTCTTGTGCCTTTACCCATTGAAAAATATAATGGTACCACAAACCTAGAAAAACATCTTAGTGCCTTTCCACATGAGATGATGTATACAAGTGTTATTGATAACGTTTGGAGTAAAGTTTTTCCCAAAATTTTGTTAGGAATGGCTTTAAAGTGGTCCAAAACTCTTTATTTAATGTCAATGGATAATTAGAATGCCCTTCATGCTGCCTTCTCCAAGTATTTTGTTATTGTAGGAGTAGCTTCCTAAACCTCCCACACGTTGTCTCATGTTTAGTAGGGGGAGTCAAAACCCTTGCATGACTTCCTTACCAGGTTCAATAAGAAAGTTGACCTCATTTTGGAGTTAACAAAAGAAATTAAGTTACATACTAAAATTCAGGCTAGTAAACATAGTTCATCTTTTCTATCTCATTGGTTTGACAGCCACTCTGGGCGATGGATGAATTTTAGGGGAGGGCCCATAAGTACATCAAAGAAGAGATACATAGGGTGGTGGCAACAACCCTTATTACATCTAGAGCAATAGAGAAACCTAAGGACACCTAGAAGGTTAAGAAATTTTTTTTACTACATAAACTATACTTCTTTGAAAGTAGACCTTTTTTACAGATTTTCAAGGAGTTAGAGCATGTAATATTGCATGGAGCCAAGGCTAAAAAAAAAGCCTATACTTTAAAGCCCATACTAGATAAATATTTCTTTTGTGAGTATCACAAAGGGCATGATTATTCAACTGGCTAATGTAGGTAGTTAAAAGACATTATTGTAACCTTGGTGCGAAAGTGGAAGTATATTAATGAGGGTAGTTTAGTCGTCAAAACACCTAAGGGAGGCTATAAGAAAAAATGAAAAAGATCCTCTAATGTTGAAAATAGTAAGGGAAAATAAAAAAATAATCCAATCATAGACAACTATCGTTGATAAGGTTGATCCCGAGAGAGATGACTGAAAAGGTGAACCTAAGGTTGAAAGGTAGGTCAATGTTGTCATTTTGGGTATGATAGTTGAAGGTTTCGCTGGTGGAGGATCCATAAAGACTTCAAGGCGAAAGCATATTGGAAGTCTTAAATATGTCAACCGTCTCAAATATGTCTACCAAGTCAGAATAGTGATTGTCCCAGCTAACCCTAGGCCACTTATCACCTTTAGTGATGACGATTTTAGAAATATTTCTTGACCTCACGATGATGGAATAGTCATTGAGGCCATCATTTGTAACAAAACAGTGAAACATCTCCTAGTACATATAGGAAACTCAGTTGATATACTCTTGTATGATGTCTTTCAATGTATGGGTTTGCATGGCACTAGTTTGATGTCATTTTAGCAAGAGCTGATAGCCTTTAATAAGGTAATAACCCATACTAGGGGATATATGAAAGCCTTCATCATCTTTGAGGGAACTCCTGGGTTTAAGTGTTAAAACAAAATTTTTGGTGGTTGACACCAAGTCACCCTTCAACGCCATAATAGGTACGCCTTCATTACATAAGCTTAGGGTCATGGTTTCCACTAACCACTTGGCAATAAAGTTCCCAAATAAATTTAGGGAATATGCTACCTTGAAGGGCGGCAGTCTTAGCCTAAACGTTAAAAAGTTCGAGAAGATAGTTAAAACGAGGAAGTTAAATGAACCTAGCTCCCAAGCAACATCATGCAATATGACAGATTTATATCTAAGGGCTAACATTGGAGAGGACACAGAGCACCCAATCCGACCTCATCCAAATGGGGAGTTTCAAACATTTCAAATTGGTGATACCTTAGATAGAACAACCAATATCGATATTGATTTATATGAAAAAGTTAATGACGAATTGAAGGAGTTTTAATCTTGTACAAAGATTTATTTGCCTGGATGATGACTTATATGCTAGGAATAGACCTTGATTTCTGTTTCCATTAGCTAACTACGTACTCCAAGGATAAACTTTTTTCTTAAAGGGAAAGACGATTAGGTCCTAGGGGGCAAGAGGCAACCTGTAATGCAACTGGGGAGCTTTTGAAAGCAAGCTTTGTAAAGGAGATTCATTACATCTCATGACTCTCAAACATTGCAATGTTTAAGAAAGCTAATGGGAAATAACAAATGTGTATTAACTACATCAACTTTAAGAAGTCATGTCCAAAGGACCCCTACCATTTTCCTAACATTAATAAGTTGATGGGTAACTCCTCTAGTTTTGAACTTTTCTCATTCATTGATGCATATTCAGGTTAAAATCAAATACCCATATATGTGGAAGATGAAGAGAAGGCATCATTTATCAAATTATTAAGGTGTACGTTGATGATATTATAGCTAAGACCTCGGCTGAAGGTGACTATGTCTCTAACCTAAGGCACATTTTTTGATTGACTAAGACAAAGAAACATGACCTTCAACCCCCTCAAGTGCATATTTTCTATTAGAGCAAGAAGATTCCTTAGTTTTATGCTAACTAGCAAGGGCGTTGATACTAACCTAGAGAAGTGTAATGCAATATTAGAGTTAAAAAGCCCTTCCAATGTAAGGGAGGTTCAAGCCTTAAATAGAAAGATTAGTGCCTCATTGAGATTTATGCCAAGAATGACACATCAGTCTCTTCCTTTGTGTATAGTCGTAAAAATGAGGATTCCTTTGTTTAAACTGATGAGTGTGAAAAAGCCTTTCAAGAACTTAAGGATGTATTTACATCACTATTGACTTTGGTTCGACCTAATCCCAGAGAGACCTTGTTTTTGTGCATATCAATTTCATATGAACGTTGGTAAAGGAAACTCCAAATGAATAACGACCTCTTTATTTTATGAGTCAGGCCTTGCGGGGAGCAGAACCTCGTTATTAAAAGTTAGAAATGGCCTTTGTAGTTATCGTTTCTTCACACTGGTTGCAACATACTTACGTTTGAGAGTTGTTTCGTATCTAGCTGGGATAATGACCAAATAGGCCATTGAATTATTAGAGTTGGATATATCTTATAAACCTCGAACAACCATCCAAGCTTAAATTTTAGCCAACTTCATCACTGAGATAACTAAGGTTGAACTTGAAGAAAAGGGAAACATTGGACTATCTATGTCAATGGTTCAACAAACACAAAAGCTTCTAGTGTCAGGGTTGTGTTGGAAAATAAGGGTGACCTTATCATTAAGTCCAAATATCTAATAACCAAATGCAGTATAAAACTTGTTTGGTTAACTTATGTACAACAGGTGATCTTAGAGCTGAAGAATTAACCATTCTTAGTGATTCCCAAACTATGATTTCATAGATAATTATGGAATATCAATCAAGGGAGTCGATTTTACAATAGTACCTTGCTAAAGTTAGAGAGCTCACCCTTCAATTTAAACAAATCATGTTTAAACATGTTCTAAGAGAGGAAAATATGAGGGCAAATGTACTATCCTGCCTGGTAAGTACCAAGAAACTAGGAACTAGCACCATCGTTAAAAGTACTTTGTCTTAACCTAGTATCAAAATGATCACAATGGTGGCTTTGATATTGATTTTGAAACATGACAAGCCCCATATATCAAGTACCTAACATTTGTGCAACTCCCAAAAGGTATTGATTTAGAGTGGATGACCCAACGTGATGTTGCATACTTTGTTACCTTTGAAGATAATTTATTTAAAAGAGGGTTTTCAATACCAATGTTAAAATTCCTAACCTTAGATGAAATGAAGTATGTGATGGTAAAAATCCATGAGGGCAGTTATGGACATCATCGAAACTTACTAGGACTTTGGCAAATGTACCAAATTTCTTTATAGTTTTGATAAGTATTTAAGTATCGTATCCATATGGACTTATATGATAGTCGACAAAATAACAATCTATACTTGTAAAAGCATTATAACATTATATACAACATATTCACAAATATGTACAATTATTGTTGTTAGAAGATATTATAATGTTGTGGTGTGAGAAATTAAAAATAGAGATAAAAATAAATAAAAACATTGGAATTAGATTTCATTGACCTCTCTCTCAAGTATATATTATCCTACCTAGTACTATTACATAATTCAATCAAAGCCAATGTAACATAAATTTCATTAAACTTAATCCCTCAGTGAATAGATCCTGAGTCGTTTCCCCCAAATATCATTCCCTTAACTATTTGATAAAAGTCCTTACATTAGACATTGAACTTAACAACTATTAAATTCAACCTTATCCGTAGATGAAGAATATAATGGGTATTTGGTTCCTCAACCTGTTCGAAAACCCCAAACACACGTGAAACAATCTTCCGCTTGAAACCCGCATTAGGCATATGAAACAAAATACTAATATTGATTAAAAAAACATAAATTATATGAAAGTATTACATAGCTAGAAAGGGAGTAAGCGACACCCAAACCCAACAAAAAAAGGTTTAGCTACACACTTTCATGTGGGTTACCCTAAAAACTAAGAAAACACAAAAAGATCAATGGGAAGCAAGAGAAAAGGAAAGGAAATTAGAAGAGATCACTTGTCTCCAAGCTTCCTCACGCTATTAGAGAGCTTTCACGTAATGCTCCTAGCTTCCCACAAACCAAAGATCCTCTAAAATATAACCCAAACCCATTTATATAGCCTTTTAGGTGAAATAAATGTGTGTTGCTACGAAGATATCATCTCAATAAGCACATTATCATTGGGGCAAAATAGCTATTTTTGTTTGGGCAAGAAAGCCTTAAGAAACATCTCCAAAACATAATTCGACTATTGACGTAATAGATGTTATGAACAACATATCAAAATTACAACTTGATCCAATGGTTAATGAACCCATAATTACAAATTTAAAATTTTTATTCAGGACTAAAATTGAGCAAAATTTCAACACTTTATCTTTTTATCTTCTTTTCTCTCCAAAGGCCTTTAAAACCTATCATAATATATAAAAAAAGTTATTAAACTAAACACAAACATGATAATTTTATTAATTAAATAAGCCATTAAGCACCAATTTATATGTAAATTTTACATAGAAAATAACATAAAATTGATATTTAACAAGGGAAAAGTCTAGGAAAGAAATTGCTAAAGGAAGGTTACCAGTGATCCATTTTAATGCAAGATACCATGACTTTTGTTAAGAAATGTGATATGTGTGAGAGGTTTGCTAACTTTTATACAACACCTATTGAGGAATTGTTCACTTTCATCGTACCTTGGCCTTTACAATAATGGGGAATTGATATTCCTAGCCTTTTCCAACGACAATTAGTAGTGTGAAATACTTAATAGTAGGAGTTAGTTATTTCACAAAATGGATAAATACTTTGTGAAATACTTAATTGTTTAGGTTCCGCTTGCGTGGCCATTTTCCTTCTTGAGTGGATACATCAAAATTTTAGAAATCTGCTCGAATGACATCCTTACCGCTTGAGCAATACAGTTACAGCACACCTCTATTTCATGATATCTTTGATCTATGGGAGGTTATAACCACTGTGTAGAGGCTATCTGGTACTATGGGGAAGCTTGAAGATGAGAGATCTCTTCAAATTTCCTTTCATTTTCCATTGATCTTTTGTATTTTTTTTAATTTTGAGGTAACCCTCGTGAAAATGTGTGACTAAGCCTTTTTTATTTGGTTTGGATGTAATTCATTTCTTTTTTTATCTATGTATTGAATACTTTATATGATTTAAGCATTTTAATCAATGTTAATATTTCATTTCATATGCCTAATCCGTGTTTCAAATGAGAAAACATTTTACGTGTGTTTGGGTTTTTCAAACGGGTTAAGGAATGAAATGCCCATGATTTTCTTTATTTAAGGATAAAGTTGAATTTAATGGTTGTTAAGGTCAATGTCTAATGTAGGGACTTTCGTCAAATAATCGAGGAATTGATATTTGGGGAAATGACTTAGGATTTGTTTGTTAAGGGATTAGTTTAGTGAAATTTATACTATATTGGTTTAACTTGTTGTGTAGACATTCTAAGTAGGATAACATATGCTTGAGAAGGAGAACGATTAAATCTAATTCCAATGTTTTTGTTTATATTTATCTTCATTTTTATACTTGTCACACCACAACATTATTATCCATAAAACAAAAACAAATTATGAATATATTGTATATAGTTTTATAATGATTTTATACGTATAGATTGTTATTTTACCAATTACCGTATAAGTCTCTGTGGATATGATAATTTTACTTACTCATCGAGACTACAACAGATATTTGGTACACTTGTCAAAGTCCCAACAACGAGGCATGTCGAAAGACAGATCTTATCAATATACAAGAATTATAAAAAAAAAACTTTGATGCTACCATTTATTTTTAATAGATTGGTTCAGTTAAACTTAACGCCCGTGGTACGATTAACATCTCAAAAAATTTCTAAAAGTTAAACTTAGCCCCCCATGGTAAAAATTAACTTACATCGATTCAATTAAGCTTGACCTTTGTGGTATGATTAACTTCTGAAAAATTTTCTAAGTTAAAAGATTATACTCACCATGCATTATTCACCCCGATTCGGTGATACAACACTATTTAAGTTACGGACGATATGCATTTCACATATATCAAATGTAGTAACTAAGCAATAATAGAACATCTTAACATCACACACAGATATATAAAATATATGTCAGACAAATAATGTAAAGCTAAAAATGAAATGTTATACCATAAAACAATTAAAGGCCCTAAACCTAGACAAAATGTTGTCCAAAAGAAAAGAAATTGTTCTAAAATTGTAAAAAATACAAAGTACTTTGAACTAGTTAGCATCGACATTTAGAGGAAGCACATCAACATCACTTTGGCCATCGTCCTTACTATCTAGCAAAGACTTGAGCGTAAGCACATCAGTTGGGTCTACTAGCATCCACTTCTCATCATCGCCCAACTTATAATGTCCATCCTTAAAGAAATTTTAAAAAAACACAACCCTTTCCCTAAGTTTAATATGAAATCGGGGTTACGATGACAAACCTTCCTTAAAGCTCCTCTATCTTCTTCAGGAACTCTTCATTTGCCTTCTTTAGTCTGACAATTTTATCATCTTTTTGCTTCTGTTGAGTTTTCATCAAGTCAATTGACTTATTAGCCATATCTGCCACCTCTTTTGCTATATCGAAAGATATTAATGTTTTCTTTAGTGACTTTTCCACCGTATAAAGCTTGGAGTTCATAGTACTAAACTCCAAAGCCATCTCACCATGCTTCTTCTTCAAATCAGTTCTCTCTATGATTAAATTTTGAGTCTTGGAAATGACGTTACAGGTTAGTATGGCGTTGTCAAGGACAATGTTTATTGTTTTTTATTTTTCCTCTTTGAAAAGCTTGGACCTCAATTTGAAGGGCGCTAAGATAAAAAAATTTTAATGCTGATATTTTTCAAAATTACACCAAAACTAGAGTATGACCTTTAGGAGTTTCGGGTGATGCGTTAGCCTTTGACACTAGATCTTGTTGGATTAATCTAACCCTGACGCCAATTGACGTACTTGCCTCACCCATACTCTGTTTAATGCTTCTCTGCCTCACATTCCTTGTCGACTCACCCTTGTTATTTCTCTTCTTCCTTGGCTTTCCACCCTTGTTTTCCCTTTTATTTCCTAGTTCAGAAGGAGTTTGAAACCTATCAACCTCATGAACATTTGATACAGGAATAAAAGGAGCAAGTCTATAAGTATCGGGCTTGATATTATTCTCTTGTTCAACCCTAGAAGGCTAATCCCGCCTTGACATCAGGCAGTGAAAAGTATTTTAAAGGCAAAAGACATGTGGGCAACTGAAGTAAAAAAACAAAGCCAGTGTTAAACCAAATAGAAAGGGGATATGAAAAGGAAGAAAATTTAAAGATACCTACTCAGATAAGTATGTAACCCAAAAGTGAATGTATCTATAATTTTCTTGCAAAATATAATAATTTTTTGTCTAACATCACAATTGTTTTAAAGGCGTTACAAGCTAGACAGATTCCTCACTCAAGGCATATCTAAAAGCTAATGCCAGTGGCACCAAGAGTTATCAAAATATAAGAGCCCTTCATTATCCAACCATAGCAATCTTTGCCCTCTTTGGCATTTACCCTAAAAATAAAGTAATTTTTGTACAAAAGGCCATAAGTTTTAGTCAACTCAATATACGCTTTAAAGATGAACTGATTCTTTGAAGTACAAATCATAACCATATTAATTCCACCCTCAATCTCAGGATTTCTCAAAATACTAAAGATATGGGGGAAATGGGGAACTATATGAGCAAAAATAAAATGACTGACAACAATCTTGAACACATGAATGTACCCCCTAAGATTTAGGAGTTATGAGCCAGCTGACTAGGGGAAATCTGTAAAAACCTAAACATCATGACTTTAAAGTCAGTGAAGAGAAGTCATATTCTTAAAAGGTGGGGAAAAACATGAGCATATAAAGGCTTATCTTAGAGAGATGATCAAAGATTTTATCATCTGAGCCTGGAAAGATACACGATGAAGTCGTCATCATTTTCATCTATTGTGATGCGAAGTCGTTGTAAATATTCATGATTTGAACCTTTGTAGGGGATCAAAGGAAGATAACATTACTTTATATTCCTCTTGAATCCAGAATAAGAGATCTTCTTTTAGAAAATTCCCTTTAGGCCCAACTATATCGGACTGGGAGAGATTTTCTTCAATATTCATTCAACTAATATGAGATTCTACCATAGAAGAAGATTCTTAATTAGTGGAATATCTTTTGAACTAGAGTCAAATTAGAGCATTAAAACAAGTTTGGAATAATCCGAGGAAGATGATAACACGATGTATGAGCTTCCTATTTTTCGCTCGGGTCTATTCACCTCCATAGAGTGAAGGTCAGACAATTACAAGGTTCAAACTGATCTCCATTCACCAACTCCCTAATAGACTGACCTTATCTTAATCATTGCATGTTGAACTTTTTTGTAATCTTCTTCAAGCTGACAACATATATAACAAAAATTAAGGGTGGCAAAACAGGCTTGATTCGCCGGGCTAGCTCATCAAATCGGACAACATAGGCAGGGTGTACAAAAATCTCAACCCGCTTGCCCTGCCAGCTTAGTAGGCCAACACCGTTGTTAGGCAAGGTCAAGTCTTATTTTTAGGCCCATTTACTTTGATATTACGGGCAAGATTGATCCACTTTTTGTCATCCCTAATTAAGACTAACTTTTTAATCAGGATTTCTTTCATCCAAAAAATGATTGCTTTTAACTCCTAATAATTGTATTACTAAAAGAAACTTCATAGCTAAACTCATAACTACTAAGTGTATTGGCATTCTCTAAGTCATATATGATAGTATTAAGTAGAGTTGTCAAAATGGGCGGGTTCGAGCTTAAAAAAAGGAGTCGAATTAAAGCGAGTCTTTGTTAGCCCGACATGAAAAAAGTCTACACCCAATCGGGCTTTTACTAGGTTGGGCTGGTTTAACCCACATAAGCTCGCACACATGTTGTTTTTTATTTTACTAACATAGAAAAATATATATATTCTCTATATATATATTATCTATATAGAAAAATATATATATTCTCTATATTTTTTTTTACTTAAATCAGATCTTAAATAATATTTTTATAATAAAATTTATATATTAAATGAAATAATATTCAATAAAAAATATAAGATAATTGTTTCATAATACTAAAAACTAAAATACACTATTTATAAGTTTTTACATTCCAAACAGCACATAAAAACCTTAAATATTATTCAAAAACTATTAAAAAAGTTAAAAGACTACTCAAATACAAAAAAAAACTAAATTTCATCGATTTGACTACTAATTCAATCATATATTAGTCCATTGATTTAAACAAACCAAAGTAATAATTAGATTACTAATTTTTTGATTAAAACAATTGAACTAATTTTTATGATTTAGGGTTTAGGGTTCAACTTAAATTGAATCAATTCATCATATTTAATATTACCCGTTACCCCAATTAAATTACTAACTATATTTATTTTTATTAGGAGAATTACTAAGGTAAGTTTATCATGCTATTTATCTTACCTTTTTCATAATTAACAATCATAGTTAATGATTCAAAATTATTATTATTTAATAGATAAATGATCGTTATCAGATTATTACTCTTTTTTCAATAGTTTATTAATTTTTTCCCTTCAAAATCATAAAAATGAAATTTTATAAAAAACTTTCAAGAATTAGCCTTTTCTACCAAACCAAATTAAAGTAAATGAAATAAATAAAGTGGGATATCCATTCAAAATTTCAACTTATCACATATCCACGTGAAAAGTTTGTCTAGTTGAAATCCTTCCATGGACCACGTGCATGTTTACAGTTTACCCCTAGTTTAGGAATAAGTTCACAGACAATGGAAAAGTAGGAAGTCCGAAACCATTAAACATATATTAATTTAATTTAAGTAAGACAACAACTTTAGGACAATTCACAAAGGGTACTGTTAAATGTTAAGTAGTGGTATTTTTTTAAAATAGTGGATATAGTATACGTTATTCTAATAATTGCTGTGTTTTTTCTAATTAACTTAGAGAATTGCAATTGAGCATGGATTTAAAAGGGGTGTTTCTTGAAGAAATATCACACAATGTTTATAATGTTGTTCTTGTACATATTAGTTGCCTGGTTTTGGTAAATATATTGCTTGCCATATTTTCATGCATGCAAAATTTCTTTTTCTTAGCTATTTATTAGTTTAATATACTAGTTGGTTGATAATCATTACGGTTTCTTGCATTCGCTTTCGATTGGTAATGTTTTCGGAAACTAAAGTTTACTGCTTTTATAAATTGCTTCAACCCACGTTGGTTTATATTTAGTCTAGATAAACTTCTTATAGTAAAAGAAATCAAGTACTTTTCATAAATAAAATGCTATAGACATAAAAATTTGAACTCTAGTTCTCATATATTTCCCCCTCTCAAGGCTTTGTTTGTTTGGGGAAAGGATAGAAGAAATAATTAAGGAGGTAATTAGAGAAGAATTAATATATTTTATTTATTTATTAGTATCGTGTATGTTTTTTTTAGATTGAGAGGACTCCACGACATCTACTTGTAGGAATCTGGAAAATGTCAATCCTCACTATATACTAGTAAGATACAACTACGTTATCATAGGCCTAAATCTGAGGCCCTCATATCTCATTTTTCTCTATTGTATAAATGACATCGAAGCTCTCTAATTATAATTAAATGATACAATATTGAACCTAACACAACCATTTCCTAGAGTACTTCTTTAGGGTTTCATGTGTTACTACTAGATTCTTTTGTGAATAGTGGGGACAAAAAAAATTAGGTGAATTATATGGGAGTAATTCATTAGGCGGGAGTGTACTTTTAATATTAGATAATCAATTACAAAAATATTTACATATTACTCACCACATCAAAATTTTGTATAAATAAAATTGAAAATGAATGGTTATACATACAAATTCAATTCTAAACTGATTTGAGAACTCTAGTAATTAATTATATATAATTTTAAATATTTAGGTATTGATTTGAAAATCATACCTGGCATCCAACTAATATAAGGGATAGACCGATCGGAAATTATCTCTTTCTTCAAAATAAAAAAAAGAATTCGTGTTGATAATCATAATTTGATATAAGTATTATTTATCATCCTCTAACCATAAATGAACCTTATCTTGTGTGTTTCAGAAAAGAAAAGTTCTAGCTAGCTAATCTTATATTAGCCTAGTTGATCATATATTCGATCAAAGTTGCCCCTTCCAACCTCATAGGGAAAGGTATGGCAATTCATAAACGACATCCACATAAATGCTTTAATAAAGGAGAAGATAAACCATTTTCCAAAAGTAAGTCGTTTCCTTCCCCCTTTTTTTTTCTTACTTTTCTCCCTTTTTCCATCACCAAAAAAGCGATTACAGTGAGTTCAACTTTAACCAATAATTTCCCTTGGCTTTAACTATGATATCAATTTCAAGCTCGTACTTCAACTGCAGTTCCTCCTATGTATGTTATGCTACCAGCTGCATGGCTACATGATAACTGCCGCTAAGAAAAGCTACATCAAATGTTTGGTTAAGCTATTTTTCTTCATTTTTTTAAAACTCACTTGCTTACTCGTATACCAGATTCAAAGATAAACTTACATAAGAAGCTACGTGTAAACATGCCATTGAAAAAAAAGTAAATTCACGTAAGAAAATGCAAGTTTAGCTTTTCTTTTAACTTTACCTTTTTCTCATGAAAATTTTTGCTATATATAATTATAGTTTTGTCATACTCGAGTTTAAATAGAAAATTAGGTAGAAATTATTTTTATGAATCTTTACCCATCAGTAGAATGATTTATAAACGGTCAACATTGGTTTACATGTTAAATTATATATAAGACGATAAAATGAAATATCAAACTTTTTTAAAAGTTATATAACTTTTTCAAATAATATTTTTTATGATAACTTTAATTCTAGCAATTAAATTGATATACTTTTCTAATGGTAAAAAAAAAATACTAAAGATCGATGTCTTTTTCTAAAATTTATTAAAGTTCTAACATATATCAAGTATACAATTTAAAAATCATTTCATGTTTTATTACATTTTTTATTTCAATATATATATATATATATATATATATATATATATATAACAATTAACGTATTTCAACATATATATATATATATATAACAAATAAGGATTGTATTAGATAATTATATATTTAGAAATCAAGCATTTCAAATTTGATGATGTATAATAGATTATCATACCTGGATAACATGAGATTTAATACAATTGATAAAATCTGTATTTTATGAGTTATTGTTCTATAAAGATCAATATCGGGTATTAATTATTTTATATATACCAATTAGGAAGATTTTTTTTACGAAAGTCAATTAGGAAGATTAATGGATAATATTGTATTAGAGTTGAGAAAATGACAATATAAAAAATATGAATTTAATTTTAATATATTGGTAGTGTAAAAGTTATTTATACCGTGATTCAGTAATAGATTGTATGAAAAATAAGTATTGATATTATTGATGTACATAATAATTATTTCTAATTAGTTGATAGTGTAATAGTTTATTCAAATTAAATTTTATAAAATATTTTTTAATAATTTTTATAACTCAAGGCTTTTTTTTAACTAAATACTAAAAATTAATCTTTTGAAGAGTAAAAATTATTGACATAGATCTTACATTTCTCTTAATAAAATATTTCTATAGATAGGCTCCTTTATTTAAACTTATTTTTAATTATTTTTTAAAAAAAAGTGTTTTCTTTATAAGTATTTTTTTAATAAGCTGATCAGAGTTGATTCTTAAAATAAACAGAAATCGGTTTATTTTCAACTTCTGTTTATTTTTTAAACTTTAAACAAACACATCAAAATTTAAAATAAGTGTTTTTTAATTAAAAAAGCACTTATCTCTTAAAATAAGTTTAAACAATCGGGGCCATAATAGGATCTTTGAAGTTCTAAAATGGCAGATCTATCAGCTGTCGTTGCAATATTTTATTTTTAAAATAATAATAAGTTTGATAAATTTTCAATAATTATTCGTTAAGTAAGGTAATGAATCCTTAAATATAATTATATTCTGACATGTATGACTTATAATTTTTGTAGACAAGTCCAAGTGGTGACAAAATAATATTGATGAAGTGTGAGATGTATCTGTCTATGACATAAGGAAAAGGGAGGTTGCATCAAACACATTAGAGGTATAAAAGATTTAAAAGGAAAAGATAGTAACTTCTTTCAATGGTATTACATTACATGATACCTGGGCATTTGCTAACCGAATTTATGATGTAAAGGGAACAAAGTATCAAAATTGACGAATACTCCCTCGGTTGCTTTTGGTAAGTATATATTATTATGTTGATTTTATATCTATTTTTTAATTCTAAGTCAAATTTTACTCTTTATTTTCTATATTAATTATATGAATTTAAAAGTATTAAATTCTTAATGTTAAATTAGAAAAAATCAATAAATACTTATAAAAGATAATAGAAAGAGTATAATAAAGCATCTAATTATGAGTTTGTGTAACTTATACAATCTTGTACAAGATAAGAGATCAAAAATAATTTTTTTATTAAAACTTGTATAGAGATTGTTTAGAAATTTGTATAAATAAATATTAATAATTTTTTTAAATAAAAACTTTTCATTTTTAATCTCTTAACCTATACAACTTTGTCTAGTTAGATAAAGCTATATATATAAAGCAAATATATATTAGTCAGATATGTATTACCAATATATATAATTTCTCCATTAGTTACAAATTTATAAGTTATTCTATAAATCATATTATACACATATGTAAGCAAGTTTTTTTTTTTACATGTACGAGAAGCACTTTTAGAAAGAAAAAAATTCTCCACTAGGAGAAGGCAATCTTGGATTGTGGGTCATGGTTACTTGATTAATTTATTTAGGAAGACAATAATTTCTTTATGATGAAGCTAAAAGCCTAGAATTGATGACAAAGGCCATGCTGTACTCCAAAGTTTTTAGTACAAAACGAGTTTATAATGACAACCGAATCTTTTGTTCGAATTATATATAAGTGACTTTGGAAAGGGAGATTTAAGGATGGTTTTATCCAAAATTTTTGCCCTATTGACGAGTGGCATTACTTTTAAAAGAAATGGGGATAACTTATAAAATAAGTAAATGGAGGTTCTTGAAGCATGGCAAAAAGGGAATTTTGCTTGACTAAATTGGCTAATGGACTTGGCTTTTAGCTTTAGGTTTGGCAATAGCGAAGTAAGTAATGAAAATTACACAAGAATGGGAATATTCCTACATGTGTGTATAGTTCCCAGCACCAATCATTGGCGTTATATTCATTTATTTGCCACAGCCACGCCATGGCTCCGTGTAAATTCGCATTGCCTCTCTTTTTCCATCATTAGTTTAATATTTACAATTAGTAATATCCATCTTCGGATCTCGCTCTTCACTACATGCATCTAATTCATGGCACGTAACGTAACCGCAAGGGAAGAACAATCATACAATTTTGGTTTAAAAGTAAACAATTATCCAAACAATCATAGTACTTTGTTTTTTTTCATGTTTAAATCTGTTTGAGCACCGTCTTTTTGATATATAAAAGAATATCAAAAAATAAAAAAAGTTAAAATGTTCTTAATTGATATTGTTTTTTTCTTTATCTTGTAAAATCCTTAAAATGTTGAAAATGTACTTTTTTATATTTTTATTTTTATTTTTTATTATTTTATTAAAATTTAAAATTCCATTTCTTTCTTCTTTCTCTTTATCTTTTTCTCGTTCCCTATTTTTTGTTGTTTTTTATTGTTTTTCCTTCCTTACATTGAAATTGGGAGTTTGGGAAGAGTGATGCTTCCCACAAAAAAGTTACAAGACAAAATGGAGGAAATTTGAAAATAACTCATCCTAGAGTCAAATGCAAAAGACTATCCTATTGTTGCTTAGTTCAAGCCTCAAGAAGTGAAAATGGCAAATGCTTTCAAATTGAAACATTGAAAATGAAACTAACAAGAAGTAATAACACAGGTTTTGTAACACTCTGTGAAACATCAAAATATAAATAGATACAATTAAAAAAATGAGGGAACCAACAATTTACAACAATCAAAATTGACAACAAAGACACCGGCCAAAAAACAACAAATAAGAAAATAAAAAAAACACTTCACCATCATCTCCCTTACCTAGCCATCACCACTAAGCCAAAACCATCATCCACACCACCTTCTCCTATAATCATCACCAAGCCAAACCACCATTAATGCTCCACCTCCACCAACCTTCAAACCACCTACCCAAGCCCGTTAAATCACACCTAAAACCTCACAACCGCTCCACACCACCCAAGCCACCGTCAAACCCATCATCGTCGCGCCACCTCCGTCCTCTTTATCGTCAAACCGCACAACCTACACCACTTAACCTATGACCACAACCACTCTTCACCACCACCTCCTTATCTAGCCACACTAAACCATCTCCCTCTCTACCAAGAACCCATTACCCTCCATCACCAAAAACTCAACCACCACCCAACATCACTAATTAAGTAACCAAAGCAAAAACAACACAAAGAAGAATAAAAAAAAAAAAGAAGAGGAAAAAGCTCAGAGCCGTAAGCACTGTCACCCCCTTCCCATAAGCCATCATCACCATCCCCACGTCCACCATCGGCCTCGTCACCACCCGTGATGCTGTCACCATCGTCATGTAACCTGTAGCCTCCCTTTCCTTCTATTATGGTCTCCCTTTGTCCTTCACACTATCTCACTCTCTCGCATGTCGCCGCCCTTCCCCTTTCCTTTACTATAACCTTTTTTTTTCTTTTAGTGTTAGGATGTTAGTAATAGGGTTAGATATTTAGGAGGTTTTGTTTTGAGCCAAGGGCTCATTTCCTTTTTTTTTCCTTCTATTTTTTTTTTATTTTGTTATATTAAGGTTTTTTAGGTTAGTTATTTAGGTTTGAACTAAGGCCCATTTTGTTTTTTCTTTTTTTATCTATTTCATTTTTAAGTAATTTAGGTTTTTTGTTTTGGGCCTTGTTTAGTTGAGGCGCATGTTCATTTTTCTTTGTTTTAGGGGCAATTTATTTTGGGCCAAAGCCCATTAGTTTTTTATTTTTGTTTTATTTTATTTTTAGCTTTTAATGTAAAAGCATATAGAGAAAAAAGAAAAGTAGTAATAATAAATACCTCATCCCCTTATTAAGTGCATGTGTCATAGGTTTATTCCACTTTGATTTATGTTTCATTTTTATTGTATTGTATCTTATTTCCTTTTCCACGTTCGAGTAATTTATTCATGCATTTTGAAAAGGAGTAAAAAAATGTTTTTTTTTTTTGCAAATCTCTAAAAAACAAAGACAAAAATATTTTTGATAGGTTAATTTGGGTTATGGAATATTTATTAAAAAACCATTCCCTTTTTTTAAAAAAATTAACCACAAAAAGAAGAAAATATATGCTTATTAAATAAATTATGCAGCGATTTTTATAACAATGTTGTGCAAAATCCTTTGCCTACATATTTAAAGTTTGCTTTGAGCAATGCAAAATATTTGAAGTCTTTTTCAAACTGAGTCTATATGGGACCAAATCAAGTTTATCTAAGTCTGTCTCAGCTCAAGTTTGTTACAATGTAACGTTCAAGAAAAAATCTACCAAGTGTGCCTATCCCAGACTTAGGATTGTTGAGTCACGTTCTTCATCAAATTCACTATTCAGACTCAGCACACATCTCTATCACATCTTCATCTATCGAAGCTTCAAGTTATCACACTTAGACCCCTCTTGCATAAGAATAGTCCTTTGATTCTAACCTAGTCTACTCAAGGATATTTTGAAGATATCCCAGTTCTAGTTTTCTTCAAGCAAGTCTACTTCTAACCCGAAATATAAAAGAAGACAAGTTTGAAAATCAAGGCTTGCACGAAGAGAAAATTGAGGAAACTGCTCTACGTAAATCAAAAACCTGACGAAGATCAGTTCTTGAGTCAGAGAGCTTCAGAAGGTCAACTAAACTTATTTTGTGATAGTCCAAGATAGACAAAAGATAACAAAAAGGACTTTCACACTATAATGCTTGAGGCACTCTGTTTTAGTGCAATATCTGCATGTCCTCGAATCAGACCGTTTGTCTTCATCTCATCTCTCAAGTCTCCATGCTCAAACGGCTATTTCTTTTTAATGAAACAATAACGATTATTTGAAATGGCCTATAAATAAGAAGAGATTTCAGACCTTGAAGAAGAATAATTAAGCATGAACAAAGTAAATCAATAAAAAACAGAGACTTTCATTCTCATTTCTTACATATGCTTCTTGTAGACTTAGTCTTTATTTTTCAACTTAGTTTATCTGTTCTTAAGTTCAATTCTCTTGTACACTAAGTTATCAAGCACAAACATCTCCTAATCTTTTCCTCTGTCAAAGTCTAGTGTGTTAATCAGTCTTTAGTTTCTTGTGGAAAACATTGTCTGGCCTGAAGAGACTTTAGAAAGAATACTTGGGTTTTGAGTCAAGAGTGGCTTATTGAAAGAATACTTGGGTGTTAAGCCAGAAGTGACTGGAGTCAACAATACTTGAGGCACAGGAAGTATAGTTTATGTAAAAATACGTTTTTACATAGTGAAAATCCTTCAAGTCTAAAGGTACTGGACGTAGCTTCATCATTTGGAAGTGAACCAGTATAAATCTGTTATACATTTTGTCTCTATCCCTTATCTCTTTAAGCTTAAATCTTTGCTTGTTAAAGTCCACTGCCATTTTCGTTTAAAAAGGTTTTATCATGCAAAAAAGTTATAGACTTACTTAACCCCCTTTAAGTCTGTCTCCAAACCTTCACAGTAGATGTTATTTTTCAAAATTTTAATTATTAGGTTAAATTACTCTTTTAGTTTATTGTATTTAAGGTAAGTTTATAGTAAGTAAATTCTTTTACTTTAAGTTGGGTATATTTTAAAAATGTTCTATTTTAGTTCAGTAAGTTTAAAATTTTTTACTTTATTCTGGTATGATTTTTAAATATTCTAGTTTGTTTAGGTAAATTTAGGGTGTTTCACTTAAATTAGTGTCTTTTAAAATTATCACACATGCTATCATTTTCTTTTCTTTTTTAAATAAACAATTGTACATCCATATAGACTAATGTCGTTAGCTAGGTTAATGTGACCTACACAAGTAGACCAAAGGATTTTTGTGTTAAGGGTTTTTGGTCACGCACAAATTTTTATGTTACATTAACGAAAGAAAATAACTAAGTGAACCATGGATTAAGCAATGGCATTGCCATTAAGCACTAATAATTCTAACACTCCATCACAATGCAACAATAGCTCATTGAAAAACATCTCCCAAGAAGACTTTATCATTATGGTCATTGAAATCGATTAGCATGAGTGGTGCGTATGTTCTCCACCACTACTTCATACACACTTTTTATGGTCATAAAACACTATCTCTTTCTTCCTCTATCTCTTAACTCAACACATAAGTTAACAACACCTTTATATTAAACTCTAGTTTCAAGCTAGAACGTTTTGAAAACATATCAAACTTAAGTGAAACACCTAGAACTTATGGATCAAAGTGGAACATTTTTAAAAATGTATAAGACTTAAGTATAAATCTTTTGAATTTACTAGAACAAAGTGTACATTTTTAACATGTATCAAACTTAAGTCATTTTTTAAACACATACTCGACTTAAGTCAATTTTTTTAAACTTACTAGATCAAAGTGGATTACCTCAAATATAACAGACTGAAAGAGTAATTTAATTTTTTTTCAATTTAAAGTTTTTTTAATACGTATCCTAAGACACGTTTTAAACAATATAAAAATAGAAAGGTTACGATGGAAATTGGGCTAAATATATTTTTCCATTGATTTTAATGTAGGTGCAACACAAATTCCAACATAATATTTACATACTTGTATGGTGTAAAATGTATCTTGAGACACATTAAAAAAATGTAAATTTACTTATACTGAAATTAGCCAAAAAAAGACTCTTAGTGTGTTCATCGTCACGGGATGCCAAGTCATAATTTTTGCAAGGGAAATATATTTCAATTAAATTCTTATAAAGTTCCTAAAGTTAAAGATGGCCAAATTTATATAAATTTAAAACATCATTTATCTTATTACTTATTATTGATCTGGACATACTGTCCAGGGGTATATCGGTTTCAATCAGCATCCCTCCTTCCCATTATAACACCATAAGTTCAAGCTGATTATGAGTTATATTGCACTTTAGGACAATGTCATCTTCATTGAGGTCAAGTCACCGTTAGAGGATAATGGTCATTTATGTCAAATCACCAATAATCTCTAAAAAAACATATGAAGTACTTATCATTATATACACACATGGAAACCACTATAAATACAACCTAAAAAATTTCAAAGGTACATTCTCTCCCATATTTATTGCTTTGTCGCTTGATATCAAATCATTTTCTCCTAAGTTCTACCAACTTAACTGTTTGAGGTGCTCTTAGGGACACCCCCTCTTTCATCTCCTTTTGGCATTTTTACAAGTTGGTGTGTGGACCATATAACTCCTTTGATATTGTCGATATCGTCCTAGTACTTTTACCTTACCTAATGGATACCCGACCATCGTCTATACTAAACAAATCAATTACCAATTAAATTTTCATGTAAATAAAATAGCAAAATAAAAATAATCAAGTTAGTGTGTATGTTATCAATCGCACAAATCAACTTACAAAAATTATTATAACTTAGCACGTCGTCTTGAGTTCCAAGTTGTTAAGAATTAACTACTTTAAATTTTATTAGAAAGTTTTTTATAACTTTCAATTATTCTACTTGACTTGAGAACAAATAGAAAGGTACATGCATATAAATAACATTAAGCAATAGATATTGTCTTAAAAAGAATATATCAACTGTACATTACTAATATGTTTTAGAAAGTATACATTACTAACATGTTTTAGAAAGTATGGATGAAAAGTATGTATTTCCAAAAAAAATTTACAAGAGTGTCTTTTCTTTATTAAAAAGAGAAAATGCGGTAATTTTTCCTTGAGGAAAATTAAATATGTATAACTTGAATTAACTATTTATTGATTTAAATGTGATTTTTTCCCTTCAAAATGTAGTTTTATTCAATAATAATTTAGATATTTTTCAAATCTCACAACATTTTTATTTTGTAACCAATTATTTATTTGTTAAAAACTATATATTTCCCTTGATCCTTTTTTATATATAAAATCCTTTTATCAACTTCACAAATCCTCTTCTTTTGATTATTTTGTTTGTAGAGGTATTACAAGCCAATGGAATAACTTTGATCTATTGTCTCTCTTGGAACTTGGTAATGGGTAGGAAGGTAACTTATGGTTGGATTCTTTCATTCCCTCTGTAGGTAGAATAAAATATCTACAAACATTGATATTCCTTTCTCCCAGACTAATCATAATATGTCTCTCTCTATATATGAATGATGGTTTGTGGGATTGGGTTAAATTAAAGACGATTTTTTTTTCAAGAGATCCTAAATCATATAGTTGTTATTCCTGCTCCTAAAGCTAATAAAGGTTATAGCATTCTCTCACTTCTAATGCCATTTCCTCCTAAAGCCAACTTATAACTTGTTGCATAGCCAATTTACTGTTGATAGGAAATCTAATTCTAGTCCTAGCCTTTTATGGTTTGGAAGTGCCCTGGCCCACCTAGAATTAAGATGATTGTGAACGGAAGATGTGATATGTGCCTTGAGTCCTTAATGCATGCTCTTAGGGATTGTGATCTGGTTATGGACCTATGGAACAAATTCATTGATCCTCATAAGTGGACTAGAGTTTTTTAGCTTGGGCAGAGAGTCTTGGCTCCATCAAAATCTATCTCAGAGTTATGTATACAGAGTGGTCCATCATGTTTCCCGTGATTGTTGGATGTTATGGAAATATTAGAATAACTTGATCTTTAATAGGAAAACTTCTCTAGAAATTAGTCTTCATCAATCATTGGCAAAGAGCTTGGCTTGATTCAAGATCCTCTTCCTCAAAAGAAGGTTGGCTATTGGAAACTAAATATTGATGGCAACATGGAGCCGGTGGTGGGATTATTACCCTCCCAAATTCACTATTGATAATGGTTAGTTTTTATTTGGGCCTCTAAGCCTACTGATTGTGAAAAAATAGTTAATTTAACTAATAACATTAAATTTACCAATTCTCTTTATTATAATTTTATCATTAATCTTAATATTAATAACGAAATAAGTGAATTTTTTATATCTAAAAGAAATAATATTAAGTTTTAAAAAATCATATAAAATTATCTTGAAAAGCTCTAAAAATTCATAAAAAAAAGAAGACTAGACAAAATATAATATTTAAATTTTGAATTGTAACTCAAAACATTTATATTTTAATGTCGTTAGATAAAATTTAAATTTCACTTGTCAAAATTAATTATGAATTCATTCTTAATAACTTTAAAATGGTAGACCAACTTTAAATATTTGCATTTCCCCCCAAAATTCAAAAATATTAGTGCAATTATTCAAAAGAACAAAAAATTCATTTGATAGACGTAACTATCAATAACGTTCATTTTGTATTCCATTTTGATCGATTGATAGATTCGGTCCATTACATTATTCCAAAATATACGGTGTAGTTAACTTAACGGTTTTTTGTTTTTTTAATATGTATTTTATGATACATTTTAAACAGTATAAAAAGGGGAAATATTTTATTAGAAATTTGTAACAAATGCAGCAATAAGAGGTAATGAAAGAGGAAAAAATGGGGCCCAAACATAGGAACAAGTGGCAGAATAAGGAGGAAAGAGGCGTAACACCATGATCAAAATAACCAATTCTAAGCTGGCTAATTTTGTGTAGGACCGACAGTAAATAAATAGCAATACGGAGAGTGATGGAGCATGGCATTCATGTGATGTCATTTCCCTTATTCTTTAGGATATGTTCTTTCCCTTTCTGCATTTCATTTTTGTCATTTCTGTACTTGCAGGATTCCATTGAGACCCTTGCTATTCAGTAATACAACGTTATGTTTTCTCCATTACTTGCATTTTACGTACCTCTGTTATGTTTTATGTCCTTTTGTTACATTGGTGTTTTCATCCTTCAAACATGGCAGATAATACACGTTGATTCGGAGAACAAACTTAAAAGGGGGTTGAATAAGTCTATTCACTTTTTCAAACCAAAAGTGATATACAATCATTTTAAACTCTTTTGCACAGTGGAGCAAACTTTTACAATTCAGAGAAGATGGACGTAAAAGCATCAGACTTTTGTAGAGATAAGGAAGGAAATAACACACAGGAGATTTATATTAGTTCACTTCTAACATAGAAGCTACATCCAGTACCTTCAGACTTGAAGGGTTTTTTCACTATGTAAAGTTTTCTCTTTTACATAAACAGCGCAGACCATGCCCTTGAGTATTTTTGAATCCAGTCACTCCTGGCTTAAGCACCTCACGTGCCTTTGAGTATTCTTGACACCAGCCACTTCTGGCTTAAGCACCTCACTTGCCTTTGAGTATTCTTGACACCAGCCACTCCTGGCTCAAACTGAGTATTCTTTTGCAGCATCTACTCCTAGGGTAAACCCAAGTATTCTTTCACAAGCCACTCCTGGCTCAACCCAAGTATTCTTTCAAAAGCCTCTTCAGGCCAACAGTGTTTCCCAACTGGTCTACCAGACCTATACTTAAAAAGAATTGAAAGAATTTAAACAAGATTAATAAGCCTTCTAACTTAGCTGAGCCAAGTGATGGGTCTGGTCAATAGACTTATACAAATAAAGAGAGAATTATTTTTACATAAAACTTAGTATAGGTAGATGATGAAATAAAAGAGAAATATATACTAAGTTTGAAAGCTTAAGTAAAAGACAATGATCTCTCATAGGAGATGGATAGATTTCATGTCTTTGACTTGGGTACTTTGACTTCTAAAAAAATATGAGATTGATATACACATAGTGAGCTTTCCTTTTCTCCAATGGCATTTTCTGATTTCATTTCTTATTTTGTTGACATATGCCATTTTCTTTTCTTTTTTCCTATCTCTCTATCTTTTTACTTACAAACTCTCTTGACTTTTATTTCTTCTGTCTTATGATCTCTCACTCTTCTATGAAGAGAAGAGTTGCAATTTATATGATTTTTCTTCCAGATGAGTGACAGAGAGAGACACGTTGGATGACCATTGAAGAATGATACATCTAATACAGAGAGATTTTTCCTTAACGAATATATCCTTTTTGGGTCAGAGAGAGTCGTTCTACATACAGAGCATAAGACAAAGAGCCGTTGAGATTTATGCAGATAGAGGCAGAGAGGGATAGTATAAGTTTTAGCAAGATGGAAAGTTCTCATTTGAGAGAGGGATCTTGATCAGCCTCGCTTTATTATTTTCCTTCTTTTAGAGGAAAATCTCCTTCATGCTTTGATGGAGTTAGCTAACTTGTGAGTTATCAGATGAGGACCAGACTTGTCTCGTTCAGGGGGACTTTTGAAAATTTTTTAGGGTTTAATGATCCATAAGGTGTTGATAATGAGACTCAAAGTAAAGAGCAATCAGATTTTTGCTGGAGAAAATACAAGATGTCTTGGAGCAGCTTTAGGCTTGATAAAGCATGAAGATAGAGTCTAATTGATGAAGAGTTTTGCCTTGAGGAGAGGACTCTTCCACACACTTAATGCATGCAGTATGGCTTAACAAGTATGGGTCTGGTACGAATCCAGATGAGCTTTTTGCTTTGAAGAGCGTTCCCAGATATTGTTTCCTTCTTTGATGCGTCCTTCTCTTTGTTTCATCTTACCAGACTTGTGTTATGCAAATACTCCCCCTTTGTTTTATAACCCATGTTTTGTATTTTGAAATACTTAGATAAACTATTAGATGTTAACAAAGCATGACTTCATTAAATTAGAATACTTAATGTTGGTTATCAACAAATCTAAGATTTCTTCAGAAGTTCTTGACTCTAACACGTCTTATAAAGGAGCTTTCTGTGAACATGTCCAAACTGCTCGAGATGATCGAAGTTGATATGTAAGAGAACAAAGTTCGATTTGAAACTTTAAAGGCTGCTATGGACTTATTGCTGAAACCGAACAACAAATCTAATCCACCCTTTCAAGTGCGTAATGTAAAGCTTGATTTTCCTCGTTTCGACAAATCAAAAGTTCTTCAATGGATTTTCAAGGCTGGGCAATTTTTTTGACTATTACAATAATCTGGATACTCGACGTATTACCATCGCTGCAATTCACATGGAAAAAGAGGTAGTTCCCTAGTTTCAAATGACTAATCTCTTTACTCCATTTCAGTCATGAATTGACCTTACTCGTGTGTTAGAACAAGAATTTGGTCAATCTCTGTATGAATGTACTAGATCTCAATTATTTAAATTGTCACAAATAGGATCTGTTCATGATTATTATACACGATTCACTGCCCTTGCAAATAGAGTACAAGGTGTTAATAGTGAGACCATGATTGATTATTTTGTTGGAGGACTCAAACCTGATATTCAACGTGATATAATAGCCCAAGCTCCTACCACCTTACTTCGTTGTGTTTCATTGGTCAAGTTATTTGAAGAGAAATATTTACCCAAACCCAAACCATTCCAAAATTCATACCCAGGCTATACCCAAAACACAAATTTAAACATGAACCTAATCTCTTCCCAGTCTATCAAATCCACAAGCCTACCTCCCTTACTTCCTAATCCTCTAAATTACAATTCTAATGCCCAAAATACCAAAAACGTAAAAAAATATATCACCAGCTGAGATGCGGATTCTTAGAGAGAAAGGTCTATGTTATACTTGTGATGAGAAGTTCACTTATTTTCATCGGTGTGTTAATAGGCAATATTTACTGTTACAAATGGATGATGATGACAATGATGAGTTGCAAATAGATCCTTCTCTTGTGAATGAAGCAACATTGGGAAATTTGAGCTTCGACCATCATTTATCTTACAATTCACTTAAAGGTTCCTCAGGTCTAGGAACTATAAAGTTCAATGGTACAATTAATGGCATGGCAGTACAAATATTACTTGATAGTGGTAGCTCAAATAATTTTTACAGCCTCAAATTGCTAAGTGTTTGAAACTTCCTATTGAACCTGCTCCAAATTTCCAAGTCTTAGTTGGAAATGGGCATTCATTAGTTGCTGAAGATTTGGTGAAGTGGTTGGAAGTCTTGATTCAGGGTCACTCTCTCCAATTACCAGTGTATCTTTTTCCAATTTCAGGTATTGATTTGGTCCTTGAAGCTACATGACTTGCCATTTTAGGTTTCCTCACATTTCAGATTATAGTAAACTTATGTTAAAATGTTACAAGGACAACCAGTATGTAACACTACATGGTGATCAGCCAAAATTATTTGGCCTTGCTCAATTTCATCATCTGAGGAGAATGAACAATACTCATGTTATAGCTAAAGTGTTTACATTATAGTATTAACAGGAGGATGTACCTTAAGATAAATGGCTCGATTTACCTAAAAACATAGAACTAGATTTGGTGATCTTAGTGCACAATTATAGAAGTATCTTTAATGTCCTTATTGAATCACCTCCTTCAAGAGCTCATAATCATGTCATTCCTCTAATCAAGGATGCCAAGCTAGTGAAAATGAAGCCTTATAGATATTCTCATAGTCAAAAATAGTAGATTGAAACTATGGTCCAAGAAATGCTTGCTGCAGGCATTATCACTCCTAACACGAGTCCATTTTCTTCACATATTATTTTGGTTAAGGAAAAGTATAGAACAGTTTGTAAAGATTAAAGAGCCCTAAATGCCATCACTATCAAGGACAACTTTCCAATTCCCACCGTGGATGAACTCATTGATGAGTTATATGACTCTAACTATTTTTCCAAACTTGACTTAAGATTAGGTTATCATCAAGTACTTGCTGCTAAGAAGGATAGACATACAACTGCTTTTAGAACTCACCAAGGACACTATGAATGGTTGATCATGTCATTTGGGCTTACTAATGCCCTTACCACTTTCCAAAGCCTCATGAATGATGTTTTCAAAGATTATCTTAGAAAATTTGTTTTGGTTTTCTTTGATGACATATTGGTATATAGTTATACTTAGAAAAAAAAATCTATCACACTTGGAGCTAGTTCTTCAATTGCTGCAACAACATCAGCTATATGCCAAATTATCCAAATGTTCATTTGGATTACAACAAGTGGATTACCTAGGACATATAGTTTCAGGTCAAGGAGTGACAATGGATAGAGATAAAGTACATGCAATGTTACAATGGCCAATTCCTATTACTATCAAATAGTTGAGAGGTTTCCTTAGATTCACTGGCTATTACAGGAAATTTATTAAATCTTATGTAGTGATAGCTGCACCCTTGACTAAGCTACTTAAGAAAGATAATTTTATATGGGGAATTGAAGTAGATGAACCTTTCACCAAGCTTAACAAAGCCATCACATAGGCTCTGGTTTTGGCTTTACCAGATTTTTCACAATCATTCACCTTAGAAACTGATGCTTCTGGAATTAGTGTAAGTGCTATTTTGAGTCAAAAGCACCATCTTATTGCTTATTTAAAAAAAATGTCTGTAAGAATGCAAAGACAATCAACATATGCAAGGGAATTTTTTGCTATTACCGGCCATAGCTAAATTCAGACACTACCTGCTTGGTCATAAGTTTATCATTAGGACTGATCAAAAAAGTCTAAGATCACTTACTGATTAAGCTGTTCACACTCCTGAGCAACAGAAATGGATACATAAGTTGATTGGTTATGATTTCACAATTTAGTATAAGCCAGGAAAAGAGAATGTAGTTGCTGACTCTCTTTCTATATCTTTTATGATGGCTATATCTCAACCTAAATAGCAATTGATTTCAAAATTGAAGAAAGCTTTGGCACTAAACACATAACTCAGCATAGTTATGCAACTTTGGTTACAGAATAAAACCTCCCAACCCAAATTATTCAATGTCTAATCAGTTGTTGTATTGGAAGGGTCGCTTGGTTTCACCCAAAGAGCATCACTTAGTGCAAAAGATTTTGTATGAGTTCATGGTATTGGGTGGACAGTTAGGCTTCACAAGAACCTTGCAGAGGATTGCATCCCAATTCTACTAGTGTGGTATGCAGAAAGACATTAAAGAATTTGTCCAAAATTGTCTCATCTATCAGCAAGCTAACCATGATACAACACTACCTTCTGGATTATTAGAACCCTTACCCATCCCTAACAAAATCTGGGACAATGTGGCCATGGACTTCATCACAGGCCTTCCTCCTCCCAATGGACATACTGTCATTATGGTTGTCATTGATAGACTTTCTAAATAAGTTTATCTAGCCAGTTTGAAATTTAACTTTAATAGCAAACAAGTTGTTGAATTGTTCATGAAAACTATTATAAGGTTGCATGGTTTTCCCAAGACAATTGTTTTAGATCAAGATAAGGTGTTTACCAGCTAGTTTTGGCAACAGTTGTTTAAGTCGAGCGGTACAACCTTGAGATTAAGCACCGCTTACCATCCTCAAATAGATGGCAGTCTGAGGCTTTGAACAAATGTGTCGAAATGTATTTAAGGTGTTTTACCTTTGAGAATCCTAAGGACTAGTATAAGTTGTCGCCTTGGGTTGAATTTTGGTACAATTCCTCTTTTTATCACAACACTACCATAACTCCTTTCACGACTGCTTATGGTACAGAGCCACCTCCATTAATCAAATATTCAGTCAGTAATCAAGATTCAAATATTCAGTCAGTAATTAAGATTCTTCTAGTGTATAGGAACAACTAGTGCAGAGAGATGCTATCCTCCATAAGTTGAAGATGAACTTACAGAGAGCACGACAACACATGAAGAAATATACAAATGAAAAAAGAAAGCCTTTTCAGCTAGCAATCAGTGATATGGTGTTGGTGAAACTACAACCTTATAGGCAGCATTCAGTGTCTCTCAAAGAATCAGAAACTCAGTCTTAGGTACTATGAACCATTTCCTGTGATTGAGAAGATTGGTGTGGTAGCTTATAAGCTTCTTTTACCTCTATCTACTCAAATTCATCTAGTCTGTCATTGTTCCCAATTGAAGTTATGTAAAAGGGATCATCCATAGCCTTATGTACCACTACCCATTACAAATTCTGAACTTGGACCAGTTTTACAACTAGAAGTTGTTCTAAGGACAAGAGTTCTTCTCAGAAATCAACAAGTGCAACAATATCTCATTAAGTGAGAAGGGTTAGATGAGGATCAAGCTACATGGGAGGATACTGCAAATGTTCAAATGGCTTTTCTTGATTTCAACCTTGAGGACAAGGTTTCTCTTAAAGAGGAAGATAATGTAACAAATACAGCAACAAGAGGCAATGAAGGAGAAAAAAATGCGGCCCAAACAAGGGAACACGTGACAGAGGCATAGCACCAGGATCAAAATAACTAACTCTAAGCTAGCTAATTCTGTGTGGGCCCGACAATAAATAAATAGCAACACAGGGAGTGATAGCGGCATGGAATTCGTGTAATGTCATTTCCCTTCTTCTTTGGGATCTGTTCTTTCCCTTTCTGCATTTCATTTCCGCCATTTTTGTACTCGCAGAATTCCATTGAGATCCTTGCTATTCAGTAATACAACGTTCTATTTTCTCCATTGCTCACATTTTACGTCCTTTTATTACAAAGTTATATTAAATTTACATTAAAATTAATAAAATATTTTAATTGGATGTATTGTTTAAGATAAGTCTTGGATTCGTTAAATTAAATATGTGGGAATTTATGTTTGTTCTTACGGAAGAGCATAAAATTGTTAGAACTTAGAAGACGAATATAGTTTTTTGGGTACATGTAAGGACACGAATATGATTTGATGGAAATAAACATAAATATAAAAATGAAAAATTTGGGCTCAGCCGCCTCACGGACTTCCCGCTTCTCCTTTTGTCAACCTGGTTTGCGGTTTCAACTTTGAACCCCCAAACACAGTCAACCGTTTTCTCTCTTCCGATCTGTAACCGTAAGCTCTCTCTTTTCTTTTCTTTTTCGCCATATGCTACATGCGATTCATTCACACACCTCTTTATGCTACGCTTTCGTTTCTCTGCAATTAATCGTTTCAATTTTCTGATATTAGCGAGCGTAGATCGGGAATAAGGTAATCTCGTGTTGCCGTTTTCCGATCTGACTATATATCGCAACTTTGTCTCTTTTGTTCCACCGTTCACGCTTAATTACACTTCATCTTACTGTAACTTTCTAGCTCTTTTAATCTCTGTTATAATTCAAAACTGCTACTATCTTAATGCATATATCAGTTTTGAATTGATAATGCTATTGCTGTGTTTGTCACTGGATTTATATGTTTATTTATTTATTTTTACAGTTTTTGTTATTCGTCAAGAGGATGATATCGGTTTTTTATTGTTTTCTCTGTATGTTGTTCTGATTTTTCGTAGGTCTATTAGTTAGAGTGTAGCATAGCATATGAACCCTTACCATGGAAAATCAAGAGTTAGTGGGGAGAAATGAAGCGAGTTCTCTAGCTGTTGAGATAGATGCTATGGCTATTGACCAGGATAAACAATCAAAGGAGGCGAAATCTCAGAATATTGGTCACGATGAAATCAAAATTGACAATAAATTAAATGATGATTTAGAAGATGTAAGGTCTCAGGGGAAAGATGAGAGTAGGGATTTGCAGTCTGGAGCTCAACTTGAAAACATAGAGACCAAATCTGAGACTGAAGTTTGTACTGTTAGGAATGAGGATTCTGGTGATAAGGTGGATGCCAATGTAGATTTGGCGTCTAAAAGTCAAGCAATGAACGTAGATGATAATTCTGGACAGAGCAACTTGGCTAAAGATGTTGATGACGGTAGAGACATAGAATCTACGCAGATGTATAAGGCAGATGACATTCCAACTGAGGACCAAAATTTAGAGCCTGTGTTTGATGGAACTGAGATTCCAGGCATGGAAGCTAACCGGAGCATGTCTGGCCGTAGATCAGACGCAGATCAGGATTCCCCGGGTGTGGTTGAGAAGGCAGTGGCTCTCAAGAATTTTGTGAAGGAGAAAAGTGCAGTGGCAGTCTCCACTATGCTGCGTCGCCTTTCTGGAAAAGGTGATGAAGGTGTTGTTGTGGGTAATTCCGATGATGAAGGCAAGGATGTTATTCTTTCAGACATTGCAAAAGTTGATGAAACCAAATTGGTGTCTGAGAAGGCAGGGGAGAAATCTGCCTGGAATCCCTTAAATTATATTAAGAAGTCATCTAATGCTGATGTGGAAAACAAATATGAGCGGAGGGATTCAAGAACTGAAGGTCCGCCACCACCCTTAGCCATGAAAGGAAGAATTATATTGTACACCAAACTAGGGTGCCAAGAAGCAAAGGAGATTAGACTATTTTTGCGTATGAAAGGGCTTAGATTTGTTGAAATCAACATAGATTTGTACCCCGGTAGAAAGATCGAACTGGAAAAGATGTCTGGATCTACTTCTGTTCCTAAGATTTTTTTCAACGAAATATTTATTGGAGGCTTGAGTGAGCTAAAGACCTTAGATGAGTCTGGCAAGCTTGATGAGAAGATTGACTTTCTTATTACTGAAGCACCATTGTTTGAAGCTCCATCACCACCTCTTTCTGGAGAGGATGATATGTCCGGTAGTGAAGCAATTGATGAGATGGCAACCATAGTCAACAAAATGAAAGAATCAATTGCTGTGAAGGACCGGTTGCACAAAATGCGCAGGTTCACTAACTGTTTTCTTGGTTCAGAAGCTGTAGATTTCTTATCAGAAGATCAATATTTGGAAAGGCAAGAGGTAAGCTTGGTCCAGTGCCAGTAAATAACCCATCTGTAGTTCCTCATTTCTTATGTAGTTAGTAATTCATTGCTTTGAATTTGGTCTTGATATATTTTCAATCACATGAACATGATTAAACAAGTCACGGTTGAATAACCCAGATTCATTTAATGCAATTTCTACCTGGATAATATCATTGCTATCTTTCTAATTCTTGTCTGGTGACTGGTGGTATAGGCTGTTGAGTTTGCACGAAAGCTTGCCGGCAAATTCTTCTTTCGACATGTTCTTGAGTGAGTCCTTGTACTCTATTCAGTGTTTCCACTTTCCATTGTTTAAATTATACTGTTTTCTTAGTTGTTATAGATTGGATAATCTTTCCCGCTTTTCAATGATTTTTCTTGTGCTTTAGGGAGAATATATTTGAAGATGGAAATCACTTGTATCGGTTTTTGGATGACGATCCAATTGTGGTGTCACAATGTCACAACATTCCTAGAGGCATAATTACTGTGAAGCCCAAGCCTTTAGCAGAAATTGCATCAAGGCTGAGGTTTCTGTCCCGTGCAATATTTGAAGCGTATGTTTTTGAAGATGGACGTCGTGTTGATTATACAAGTATGCGTGGAAGTGAGGAGTTCGCAAGGTTTCGTTAGCGTTTTCTGTCTTTTGCCTTGTTAGAACATGGACGTTTCAGTTATTTATAGAATTTTTCACTGTTATTTATACCATTATGGTTTTAGGTATCTGAGAATAGTCGAAGAGCTCCAAAGAGTGGAAATGTGGGATTTGTCTAGAGAAGAGAAGCTTGCGTTCTTTATTAATCTTTATAATATGATGGCCATCCATGCAATATTGGTATTAGGGCATCCAGATGGAGCACTGGAAAGAAGGAAATTATTTGGAGAGTTCAAATATGTTATTGGTGGATCCACCTACTCACTTTCAGCCATTCAAAATGGCATATTAAGGGGAAACCAGCGACCACCGTATAACCTTAAGAAGCCATTTGGTGCAAAAGACAAACGCTCAAGAGTAAGCTTTTAATACTTATTACCGTTAGCTGATTAATTTTTTTTTTTTTCTGTTAGAAGATCAAATTTGTTAGTAATACTTTTAAACTAGTTATACAATTTAATCCAAGCATTTTGAAGATTGAAATTCATAATATATTTTATGAATTTAATTCACGTATAATGTGAATGTAAATTTTTTTATGCTATTACATAATCATTAGTTACAACGTAAGTAAGAATTTTTTTACACCATCACATAATCATCATTCCTTGCCATGTAGATAAGACTCTTTAATTTTCATAATAATTACTTTAAGTTTAATGTCAAGGTAATTTCTAATTGGTAACAATATAAAACTTTTTATCGCAATCATACTCTTATTTTATATACATAATAGTAAAATTCATGAATTCCGGTCATATTGAATAATGACACTGAAATGCTTGGAGTTTTTTTAGTTTTTGCCATTTTGTGTAAACTAATTATAAAATGATAAATTACATCCATGCGGCAAATGTAAAAAACAATTTATACATATAAAAATTAGATAAGAAGAGAAGAGAAAGAAATATAAGATGATGTAACGAAAAGAAATTAGGAAGAGAATTGTATGAATCATATAATTTCATTGTATGAATTTAATATCTCTTATTTAACATTGAATATAAAGTTTTATTTTGGGGGTGGGAGGAGTTGTGATACCAAGTCCCTTCCCGAGTGCACCCCCCAGAGTTTTATTGCTCTGATCTGTTGCTCACGTTTCTTCATTTCTTTGCCAGGTGGCTCTCCCTTACCCTGAGCCTCTTATTCATTTCGCTTTGGTCTATGGTACCCGATCTGGCCCTGCACTTAGGTGCTACTCTCCCGCTAATATTGACGAAGAGTTATTGGATGCAGCCCGTAATTTTTTGAGAAATGGAGGCGCTGTGATTGCTATGACTGCGAAAGCTGTATATGCTAGTAAGATCCTTAAATGGTATGTTCTTTAAACGGACGATTGATATGATTTATGTGATTTTTTGTAAATTCATGCAAAGAATTGATAATTTCCTATGCACTGACACGTTTCTTCGGGATGAGAAAGCAAACCTTGCAAATTCTATACTTAGCTGAATGGTTCAAACAAAAAGTATCTAAACTTAACACGCATGAACATAGTGAAAATCCATTCTGATGTTTAATACTAGATTGCATGTAAAACTTAAATATGGGCATGCATTTAGTTGTCATTGGTATTTAAATGAAAAACTTGATAACGAGCAGCGCCAAATTAGTATTTTGTTTTAGATTTTGGTGATATTGAAACCTTAATAGTTATTTCTGCATGTTCATTCTCAGGTATAGTATAGATTTTGGCAAGAACGAGGTAGAGGTGATCAAGCATGTATCAAACTACTTAGATCCAGCTGACTCAGAAGTATTATTGGACCTGCTTGCTACTTCCGAGTTGAAGGTGACATACCAGCCTTATGACTGGGGTTTGAACTGCTAGCATGGACTATCCAATTGCCGCAAATGCACAGATTGATACTGATTTTCAACTGGATAAATTACTACCAAAGCAATCAATGTCGTATATTAACTTTTCTGCCCATTTCATAGTACGTCTGTATAGAAGGGGGTACACAAGGGAGATAAAAATATGGGCCCAAAAAAATGTTTCTATTATTTCTTGTTTTCTAAGTACTGTCTTCCTACATGTGCATTTTATATTATTGTTGATACAACTTATGATGGTCCATCTCACATGTGCTCTGCATGAAGAGCTAGAACTTGTGATGCTATTTTAAGGTGGCCTTGTTCAATTTTTTTAAATGGTTGAACTTATGAATCTACATGGACAACAGTATACAGCTGTGAATTCCTAAAATTCAGAAATAATGTCTCAAACATAAACTTCATCATTTATCGTCTGTTTATTCTACAGGGAAGGAGTGAAATTCTAGGTGGGGGACTCGGGTTAGGGCATCTATGTGGAAGAAACTTTAGAAATGGACAACAATAGCATCCGTTTCCTTTACACTATTCTTAACGTGGGAAAGAAAAACTAACATACTATTCCTTAATGCGGAATAAAAGCATTGACTTTATTCCTGCAAGGATGCAAGGGTTAAAATTCCCTGGAAAGTGATAATGAAAGCGCAAATCATGACAAACATAGCGGGGTCCAACAATCAAACAAATTGTCCAATACATGAAATCGGGTAAAAGCTCATGTGGTTTGCTAAAAGTAGTTTAGCAATCATCGTTTTTTGTCCTTCATGTCCTACTGTTATAACCAAAATTGGGTTTTGCTAATAAAAAACAGGAAGAACAATAAAAACAATAACTTGGGGTTGCTTGAAGTTTGCAGCCTGATTTAGATGATAGGATGGTGAGGGAATCAATACTCTGCCCAAGTTCTGCTGCTGTATATCCTTTTTTATGATAGCAAGTTAGAAGCCAGATGAAGCTAAGTTGCAAGATAAAGTCTGTAAAGATTCTTAAGCTACGCTACACTCTGGCCTGCTCACTCACTCGAGGATGGAAAGTTGTACAGATGTCAAAATGGGGCAGGGCAGCAGCCTAGTTTTGTTCCCTGACATATCAACTATGTTTCTTGCTTGGTCATACCATCTTCTCTAGAATAATACACCAATTAGATTTATCAAAAAACTGATCAACAACTCTAGCATTGTTTATTCCCGTCACCAAACTGCAAAAGGATATGAAAATAAGTTAGAAATCATAACCCATGCATCCTAAACGTGAGCATGTCAAGTCATCTATAATATACTTTGGTATCAAACTCCTTTTCAAATTTGAATTGCCCACTTTGAAACAAAGGGCAGTAGCAAGCAAGGCCCCAAAAAGGAAAAAGGCCATTGTAAATTCCTTATGCACTATGTACCTTCAGAAGCAGCTGATTAGTTAAAGTGGTAACTTCACATATGATGGCATAGCACTGCCATTCCAGAACATTTTCAGCCCTCTTTCCGTTACTTTCCATAAATAAATTCTACCCTAGCTTTTCCACTAATAAATAGCAACTCAACCTGTGATAAGGGGGAGAAAATTTTGATTTTCATCATCTGACAGGTTAACAAACAACCAGCAATTTTGACTTCTCTTAATAATCCATATTTCTAGATTTGGGTATGAAGTATTCTATCATAGTATAATTGACATTCAAGGTCAAGCACACTAAAAAAGAAGCCAGACTGGAGTAATTTTAGCAGCTTTATTACATGGGGAAAAGTTAAAAGAGAAAAAAAATCTAATTGAGGGAATGTACCTTTCAAGCTCGCCTTCACTAAAAACATGATAATATCTATTATACACCACAGCACCCTTTTTGTCATCTTTAGTTGCCAGACCAGCAGCAAGAGCATGAGCAGAAGCACCACTAATTTCAGCACGATGGTAAGGTAAATGCCAAGGAACAAAGTATTCCTGTTGATTCTTTGTATTTTCCTCTTCCTTCAAATCTCTTGATACTTTTAACTCATTGCAAACTTTCATGTTCTCACCCGAGATACTCTCCTCACTTTCTGGAATACTTTCTAATGACATTGATGAGGGTGCCCGAGCACGGGGACTGCCTGGTCCTATCCACTCTTCCACATATTTCTCTGACAATGGAGTCCATTTGGTAATCAGCGAGCGATCCTCTTGTTCTGCAGCCCAAACTGTAATCAGAACAAGGCCACCCTTTTTAACAACTCTGACCAATTCTTCTATTGCTTTTCTCCTTCTATTTTCAGTGCTTAAATGATGTAACACAGCTATAGATATTGCTGCATCACCAAAACCAGTTCTGTAAGGAAGATTCACTGCATCTGCAACCAGAACTTCATGCTCTCTATCTGAGCATATTTTAATCAAGGAAGGACTTATATCACATCCAATAAAAAAGCAATCAGGATTTAAACCCAAGTATTTCCCATTCCCACATCCTGCATCCAGGACAAGAGATCCCAAAGGCAAAGATGCCAAAAATGCAGCAACCTTTGGCCACTTGGCAAACCGGGTGGAACTGAAATGTGGTGCAATAGCATCATAAACATTGTGGACAAACTTCTTTTCAATTTCAGGGGTGGATTGTACACTAATAGACGAATCTGTGATGAAGGTTTCCATGCTAGGAGCAAGAGTGCATGAACTAGAATCCACATTTGAATTGATTTCTTTCATTGAACTGAATCCTGAATGACAAACACAACCACAACCACTAATAGCAAAGGTCAAACCAACGAGTTCCCCAGGTTGATATAGGAATCTATTTGCTCTCAGAATGCTTCGAAGCATCAATCTGCCACAGTGGGCAAGAGATCACCTGCATAAAGTTAGAAGAAAGTAAATGATATCTCCCATTTATAAATATAATCTACAACCCAATAGTGATTCATTCATTCATATTCATATTCATGTATGTACAAACATAAAAACCCAAAATCAACATATGCAAATACGAGTGATGACCGAATGGGAAGGGTTAGGTCAGGCTCAAAGGTGCCAACTTTATGTGTTGGGGGAGGGGAGTGTATTTTGAGAGGGTTAGAAAACAAAGAATTGCTTACCAGTTAGCACTTAGCAGGTAAGGATAGTGAATAAAGAATAAAGGATTCAACTTTGTCATAATCTCATTACATGAGGGAAAAGGGTAGATGTAGACAATCCTAATACTGTGAATGGTATTCCTGCTCTCATTTTTATTGCTGTTAAAAGGCATAATATCTAAAGTCGACTAAAATTGGACGCCATCCTCCCCAATCCACTGAAATCCTAAACCATTCTCCACATGTCAATCAATTTCGCCAAATTAAAAACAACATTAAGAAAATTACAAGGTTCAATTTATATATTACGAAACAAATTCAATACACAAAACGGAGAGAACAAATGCATCAACACATGGGTGAGCGAAAGCCCCCATCCATTTTTTGGGGGGAGAAAACAACAGCACAAAACTCCAGGATGGAAATCACACATCACGCCACCGAAAAAGATTTGTACATTTTCATCATAGTCTATGTAAAGATCAAAAGTAGCGAAGTGGGTACAGAAGTAACACGACAAACCATCCACCCTAACAAAGGGAAAAAGAAGAGAACCTGGAGAAGCGGAAAAGGGGAATAATATTGGGATGGTTAACAGAGGACAAGAGGAAGACCTGTTTCAGTGCCACTTCTTCACAGCTTGGTATCTGTTCTGCTCTCTACACTGTACAGAATAAACCGTCTCTGATTTTTTATTTCAGAAGGTAACAACGATTTCCGTCAACACCGTGAACCCAACCACCATCTCTACACCTTCCATCCGTGGAAAACCGGTCGGGTACTAGGTAACTGGTGACTCGGCCCGGTTGATTGGATTTACCAAGTTTGAAAATGTGGAGAAAATATAAAGAAATATATGCGGAATTTATATTAAGTGTTATATATATATATATAATAAGTTAATATCATTTTCTTTTTTATAATAGTATAATATAATAATATACTCTACCAATCTGAATGGTAACATCCCAAAATTTGTAATTTTTAGAAAATTCATTCATTAAGAATTAATGAAGAATTTCCGAATGAAATTCCGAGTGAATACTGTTTGAAATATGATATTCCGAGTGAAAATGGTGCAATACCGAGTGAAGTAAGACCGAGGAAGCTACTTCTAAATGGAGTTAAGATGTTTCCGAGTGAAACATCATTAAATGAATTATTTTTAAGTTAAGAAAACGGTGTCCGAATGAGACACTTCTGAATAAGGAAAATCCGAGTGAAACATTTTCGAGAGAAGTACTCCTGAGTGGGGAAAAACTTGAAATTGAATAAGTACTTCTCAGGGTGGAATATTTTGAGTAATGACCGAGTGGAATATATCCAAGTTGTGTGATTTTCCGAGTGAAATGTCTCTGAATACGATATTTCCGAGTGGAATGGTATCGAGTGAGTCTTTTCCAGGAAGTGTTTCTGGACAAAGGACTTCAACTCCAATTGAGTATGTTCCGAGTGAACAATTCTCGGGAAAAGTAAAATATCTGAGTGGTTTGTTCCTGAGTAGTGGACCTTTCATTTAATTTAATTTATGCTCGGGTCGATATTTAATAATTACCGAGAGCTTGTGCTCGGGTTTGTTTTCGGGATTGTCCTTGACCCCGAGTGATTCCTTCGAGTGGAAAGACTTTCGAGAGAGAAAATTGTCTTCAAACTCCGAGTGATTTTTAGATGGAAGACTTCCGAGTGACGTAAGTAAAAGAATTGACTCGGACAGAAATATATCTGAGTATGTTTGAATGAGATGTTACCGTGTGGGATGTTTCCGAGGAAAGAAAGCTGAGTGTTTCAGGGGATGGAACCTTTCCGAATGAATTTTCTCCGAATGAAGGAATTCTGAGCGGACAAAGGCTTTCTCGGAAAGATGTGCCCAAGACGAAACCGAGTCGGAATTAATAATTATTTTAATTATTAAAGCTTTCCACGTCACTCTGTTCTTCTACCTTCCAGCGGATTCTTTTTCTGATATTTTTCTAAGTATGGGACCCTCTCTGATGTGTTGTCCCATTTCATTAGATGCTTATTCCTTATTCATCATCTAAAGAAACGTACAGCAGATATCTTTTTATTGTTCACGTCTCTTTTGCATGAACAATATAAATAACAACTACTGTTAGATTAATTAAAGACTTTTGGAAAGTGAAAAACATTATCTATAATCTTTTTCTTCCAACTCTTGCTGAAAGCCATTAACGAAGCAGAAATCAAACTTCATTCTTCTCTTTACAAAGAAAGTTCTGGATTGGTACAAAGCTGAAATTCCAGTCGAAATTTACAAGCTGTGAATTGGATAAAGCTTTAAGTGCTGCAAGAACTCTTATTTCCAGGTAGGGGGAGCGTACATTTCAAATAGATAGTTTATGAATGGATGTGGGGTGATATTATTATGATGTATATATATTGTGTGCATAATTATTATTGAGACCCCGATTATATGACGCTTCATGTTTTCATATATTCCATTCATATTATTGATATTGATATTGATATGAGATTGATGATGAGTATATGACTGTTATTCATGAATTTTTCATGATGAATATAAATGCATGGAATGCATATCGATCAGTATATGATGGTTGTGTGATGAATGAATATGAAATATGTTGTGATTTCTACAAAAGACCTTGGGTAGGACTCAAGGCAAAAGACAAAAGTCCTTGGGTGGGACTCAAGGCAACCTCTTGAGCGGGGCTCGAGGTTTTAGCCCGTGGCACTGACCGTTGTCACTGAGAGTGATGGTGTCACATAGGGTGCAAACGGTTTGGTACCAGTAAAACGGCCGGATCAGCTAAGAGCTGAGTTATGGCTCGGGGAGCCAGTGTTGCAACACAAATTAAAAGACTTAATAATGGATCCATTTGATTGAGCATGTGTATGCACTGATATATATATGTTATTGAGAATAACATGTTGTTCATGATGTGTTATATGGCTCGGTATGTGTTATTTGCATAGTTATGGATTGGACTTTTAATCCGATTCAATAACTATTATTTGATATGTTTATGCTCACCCCCTACTTATCATTTTTACAGTGGATAGAGGACATAGTAATGACATTTGAAGTCACTCAACCGACTGGAGCATTATGTATTAGCATGTACAATACATAGTGTGCATAGTTATTTTGGTAGAAGCCTTGGCCGGCTCCTGTGGATACCGAGTATTGTATTTTTCTTTGTATATTAAATGGCCGATCGGCTTTTGTAAAGTGACAATAATATTATTTAATTCATATTTTGTTTTTAATCTTGGAATTATTTGTGAAAAGTTTATTTGTATTTATTTGTATTTTAAAATGAGTCAGTCGGATTGATGTATAACCGGTACTGTTAATGTTGAATCCGACTCCTGTTTTAGAAATTTGAATTATTTGTGAAAAATTCATTTGATTTATTGAAAATTATTTTAAAAATTAAGGATGTTATAGCAATATGCGTAAACCAATAGGTATAAATTAAAATATATATCTAAAAAATTTATATATTTAAAATTAAAATTTATAATAACATACTATTAAAAATAATATACTTTGAAATTATTTTTATTGTAAATTTTTATTATAAATAATTAAATATATATATATATATTTAATCACTGATTCACCATTATTAACATTTTTTAAATTAAATATCACCATTTATAGCATTTTGTGATTTTTATTTTATATATTTTTAGTTTTAATATAAAAACACGATTTTTGTTATATACACCGGTTTAATCGATTTGACCAACGACTCACTAATTCGACTAATGACTTAATGATCAATGTCCTAACTGAGTCAATAACTAGTTCGAGGTTTATAGAAAAGACTTAACTAACATGTATCATAATTT
This sequence comes from Clitoria ternatea, assembly GCA_037962975.1. NCBI lineage: Eukaryota > Viridiplantae > Streptophyta > Magnoliopsida > Fabales > Fabaceae > Clitoria > Clitoria ternatea. The sequence continues at coordinate 285,026,509 of CM075670.1, forward strand.
GATTTATTGATATGTAAACTTGAAAATTAAAAAAAGCTAAAATTACTAGATTCAAACCAAAGAACAGTTTTGGTATATATAAAAGAATATTTATACTGTTAATAGTATATCTATTAAATGTTAATAAGATTAAATATATTTTAAAAATATTTAATAATAATTATTGATCTATACTTCACACCGGTCTAAATAGCACGACATCGGAAAGATGCCTCGTTAGATAGAGATGCTCCATGTAAAATATCATGTGACATTGACAAGTCCTAATTCCCTAATCGAAGTCCTTGAGGATCAAAGTCAGTGAGACGTTGATAGATTTGTTGGGACACAATAGTTAACAAACTGCAAATGTGTCAAGAATGTCTACGGAGATGCCAACTTTTCCCATGATTTATAGATTCGTACTGACACAATGTCACATATAATTCAATTGCCACCAATTCTATAAATACTCTTCATTTATGACTCATCAAGGTACAATACATTGTCTAATGTACATCTGAGCTTCGATATTAAGTATCCAAATTAACTTGAATGTCAGAGTGTCCTTGCAGGTGGCACGATTTTTCGCCCATCAACGTGATTGATCGGTACTCCCCATTGGACCAGAAGATACAATATTGGATTCTCATTGGACCAGTGTAATACATAAGAGAGATTTAACCCAGGTACTAACACCAGTTTTGCTATCCCCATACCGGATAGTTCATTGATACGCTTGGTGGGACTCGCTAAAGGATTACCACATCCGCAATCAAATCCTTTATCATGGACACAAGTAGTCAGCGCCTTGGAACCCCTAAGGGCCATATAGGATATGTCTTGTAGTTTGAACCAAGACGTTTGGCATATGACATTGGCTTTCCTAAAACTTTAGCATTTTCCAACCAAAGCACGGGACACGTAGTCGTCAACCCATCACCAGACGCTCATGATGAAGTTATCTGCCAGCTCAGAATGGAGTTAGCCGAGTTAAGGAAAGAATGTGCATAACCGGAACAACGAGTGATTGTCCAGCATCAACCCTGTTCGAAGGAATCTAACCACAAGGTGTCTATCACCCGGTCCTATTCCAAGATTCCTACTTATGATGACAAACACCAATCCCACTACCAGGATGATCGTCATCCCCCCCATGTTGGAATCCACACGCTCTTAGCGCCTCAACAGGGTATAGGCTAAATGTACTTTTCTCTAAAAGATTGATGAGGATTCTTATTCCTAAACATTTGCAAACCACCCAATCGTTATCTATATGCAAGTACTATAGTGAAACTGACCCAAGCAAACACCTAGATGCATACACGTATAAAGTTATGTTTCTAGGCATTGAGTTCGATGTTATGTGTCGGATGTTCCCTAGAATCCTCACATGAGATGCTCTTAGTTGGTTTAAATGCCTCTTCACCAGTTCCATCGACTCTTGAATCGATATGATTAAGGTATTTGGCAATCATTTTGTCATTTCCAGAGATGCCCCCAAAGACTTCCCAGACCCTAGCTCAAACTAAGTAGGATGAAACGAAATCCTTAAAGGATTTTTTAAAGAGGTTCTACAAGGAAGCTGCCATGGTGCCTGATCTAACAGAAGCCATTTAGCTAAAGTCTGTGTTTGCTTTCCTTTAGAAAAAAGACCTCTTAAACCATGGAAGAGTTTCTAAAGAAAGCCACTAAGCATGTGGGCACTGAAATGCATTGACCCCACAGGAGAAAGAGATAGGGAAACCAAAGTTTAAGAAGATGTAACATTCAAATTTTGAATACTTAGAAAATTCTGTTAAAAATTTAATAAGAGGAATTGGCGTGAAATTAGTGGGTAATAGTTAATAATAATCCAAAAATTAATTTTTTAGACTTAAAGTGACCCATTAAATTTCAGGATTTGTCTGGTAAAATCTAGGATTTAAATCGAATGACATTTAGTTTCGGTAGTTAACCAAAAAGGTTAAATGACCGAAATACCTTTAACCAACTTAAACTAATTAATTTTCTCTCTTTTTCCATGTTCCTTATTTTTCCACTCATTTCACTATTCTCTCTTATCACTCACGTCACCTTTCACTACTTACCCTCGTTTTCTTTTTTTTTTCTCTTTCTCTTTTTCCACTTCAACCTCTTATTCCCTCACTTTCTCCTTCATTTGTCACATCTCCCTCTCTCTCTTTTCTCCATCATTATATTTCCTCTTCCTCTCTCACCAACCCAAACCGTGGTCTTTCTCTTCTCCATCCTAATCTCATTTTTGCTTCACAAAGTGGATGTTTATGCCTTGTTCCCTCATTTCCAAGTTCATCTCCTTTTCTTTTTCTTTTTCTTTTTCATTTTCTCTAGGGCGTGACCTCCATTAATGGGCTTGGGTGAAGCTTGAAGCTTTACAAAACCCCATTTCTAACTCACAAGATAAGCTTTAATCTTGTGGGTATCTCCATTTCTCTTTTCTTTAAACAAATCATGAAACCTACTTTCCCTTTTTCTTAGGTTTTAGTTTTAGTGGTGTGAAAAGGTTGATTATTGGGTGTTGATACGTTGTTATGATAACAGTTTAGTATTTGATGTAGTTTCAGTGCTCTAATAGTGAGTTTCATCAATTTTGGTAAGTAAAACCCTTTCAAAACTCCATCAATTTAGCTTTCTAGCTTCAATTCTTGTATTTCATAGGTTTATAAGTTACAAGAATGAGTTTAGTTAAGTTTCATAATTTTTTGAATATAGGAAATTGAGTGTTTGAAGCTAAATCGAAGTTTGGAATCAAGTTCGACGATTTAGAAATCGACTGAGGTACTGTTGACATACAGAGAATGTTTATCGCTTTAGTAGTGAATAGTAAATGTAATTTGGAACCGGAATTTATGCTTAAAATATATAAATATTTGTTCTTTAAAAAGTTTACCCATAATTGTATGGTCATGTATGACTTGGGTTGTTGATGGTGTTGTAAAATGGTATTTTGGTAATATTTAGTTTGGATGTATTGATATTTGATTTTGATAAGAATTATTATTATGCCATATGAATATGTTGGCAATGATATGTGATATTTGATGAGAATTGTTATTGGTATTATGTAAATGTATTAATGATTATACGATTATAAAGTTAAATGGCTCTATGAATTTGATTTGATATAAGTTTATTATGATGGATGTTGAATTGATGAGTATTGAGGTTAGTGGAGTTAGGCTATGATGTAACACCCTATGTTACACCTTAATAAATTCTAGAAAAATTCGTAAACTTTTTTTTAAAAGATATGATTGTTAAAAAGAAACTATCGGAATAAATTACATACATCATTTCTGAAATACCTCATAAATATTATTAAAAATTTATAAAGTAATTTTACATTCATTTGAAGAAAATGAATATTAAACATTATAAGAAAGAGAGAAAACTCCATGACTCAGAAGCAGTTACTTAATAACATTATTTATTCATTGGACCATGGTATTCATATCGAGCTCCCTTTCTAGAACGTGCTATATTTACTGTCGAGATTTTTCGATTCTTCCCTCTAAATCATCAGTTTAAAACATATGAAACAAAAACACGGAGAAAGGAGTGAGAAACAGAATATAATATTCCCAAATGGGGCATAAGCAATAAAGGGTTTTCACAAACTAATCACAATCACAATCAATTATGAATGCATGAATGTTATGCAATATCTTCATCATAACTTACCTATATATGTGGGCCCTTAAATTTTAATTTGCACTGGGCCAACCAGGAGTTTACACTGTTTTATAAGTCCGGATAATAATAATATGAACAGCTCAACTGGCATGAAAACACTTAGAGACTAGTCAGATTGAGAAAGTTTTTATTGTGAAAGTACCCGACACTAAGGAGCTACCCCAGGTCCCCTGAAGCACCCTTTCACACCCTCTCATCCCAAGGCTCGTAATTAAGCCTCCTCTAATGTATCCTCGATTTCTATAATCCGTCCCCAGACAATATCATTTTGTTTCACTTTAATGATTTATGATGCACGAACTACTCGCGTATTTAGTTAGTTAATGCTTTAGAAACTCAATTATTAAATACCATAAAGGTTTACAACATCATTTCAATAAACTGTATATTTTCTCAATTCTCTGAATTCCTGACCCACAGAAATAAATTTGGTACAATTTTCGAATCTCACTAAAATTGAGTTTCTAAGCCTTAAATATCTCAAAACTTTCTCATATAAAACTTTACATAATCTTTCTCAAATTGAATCTTAACAAGATTAAATTTAGATATCTCAATTATTTTCAAATATCTTTAGTTATTAAGTTGGAAAAATAAAATAATTTTCTTTTGAAAATTTTATTTTATTAAAAGAGAATAATCTTTAAATCATTAACCAAAAATACTTAAAATTATAAAATTTTTCTTTAATTCAAGATTTAATTATCTCAACCTTTTTATAAATTAATTTTCATAAAATGACTTCTTTCTAAAATAAATACTAAATTTTTTATTCTAAATATTAAAAGTAAAATTAATAAAAATAATTTCTAAGAAGAAATAAAAGATTTAAAATAATAAAAATTTAAAGAGTAAGGTAAGAAAATTCTTACTGAGTTTTAGCTTTCCGTCATGCTTGCTATATGCTCAAACTCCACATTACAAGATCATCAATCAAAATCAAATATTATCAATCACAATCAAATATTGTCAATCATAATTAAACACTATCAATCATGAATACAATTAATCATAATCAAATCAGTTAAATTAAATATTATTAATACATATTATAATTCAAAATTTAATGGCTATTATATAGTTGATTTTGACTTCTTTTTGTCAATTCGTCGCATAGGTCTATGTAAGTCCATATAATCCGGTCCTTGCATAGGTATAGTTTAGACCATTAGGTCATAATAGTCAAAGTCCTTGCATAGGTAAAATACAGTTCGTATAGGTTAAAAGTCCAAGTCCTTGCATAAGTATTTCAGAGTAAGTTATACAAGATACTTAATTTAAAATTTATTATGAATTTTAAGTTAGAAGTTATTATTTTAAAATAATATTATTATTAAATTTAAAAGGAGTAGGGGACTCCTCCCATTATTCTTATGTCTTTTCCTATTATATTCTTATCTCACCCCTCTTACCTCTTGTATCCTGATTCGTTATTGAAAATCTGTGCGCGCCTCGTCTTTGAGTTCTAAAACATACCAATTTCATTTTAATATAGTTACAAGATGAAAATATAAATTACTATTTGAAATAGGAAGGATAAATAGTAATTATGCATATTAACGGTAAATAGTAAATTTTAAATAATTACTGTGAATAGTAATAGTAAAACGTAAATAGTAACGGTAAATAGTAAAATATGAATAGTAACAGTAAATAGTAAAATGTGAATAGTAACAGTAAATAGTAAAACATGAATAGTAACAGTAAATAGTAAAACGTGAATAATAACGGTAAATAGTAAAACATAAATAGTAAAGATAAATAGTAATAGTAAATAGTAATTTACTATTAAAATAGTAATTTACTATTGAAATAGTATTTTACTATTTAAAATAATAACTTAAAATAATATTATATCCTGTATAATAATAGATTTCTAAAACAATATGAAAATAACCCTAAAAAATATAAAAGAGAGGTATTCTTACCTTGTTATTTTAACAGAACCTCCTTCCAAAAAAATTATCTCTCTCTTTTACTTCCACCACTATCTCTCTAACACTACTATATTAAGAAAATTTAATCTGAAATTGTGAATTCTAACGAAGAATTCCTTCGGTATTTATAGGAAGGAAAATTACTATGCATTCTATTATTTTATTATAAAAGTACTGTGCAATTTCTAAAATTTTCGTTTCTGGTTACTGTGCAAGTTTGAAAATTTCATACATGCATAGTGTTTTGCATAGTAAATGTCGGCTGAATTATTAAGTCAAATAGTAACCTTTCACTCGGTATATTTTAAATATTCAAAATCAATCCTTTTTGAAATTTAGCGATATTATATCAGTACTCACTAATTTTATAATAAGTAACATAAAGTTTAAATTTTAAAAATCTAAAATTTTCTATTAATAAAAATTTATTGGTACATTTCCAATTTTTTAACGATTGAAAAAAATCAAGATTTTCTCAAACCGATCATTTTTAGATAAGTCTACTTGAAATGGATTTTGAAAAATTTTCTTATAATTTAACTTCACTTTCTTATAAATATTTTTAATTTTAAGTCACTTTATATGAATTTAAAATATATTATTTTATTAAAATATTTCTAAAATTTCAAAAAAATCCAAAAAATCACAAATAATACATAGGTTAAAAAGTTCTAAAGAGTCATAATCTAATTCCTTCAAAATTTTAATATAAGGATAAAAATAGGGTGTTACATATGATGTCTATGTTATGAGGTAGCGCTTCAGTTTTCTTTCATGCATATTGCACTTAGTTCATGACATCATATGCATATTTGCTTAAGCGGAAGAGTTCTAGGATCTCTTGTTGCTTGCCTTGGTGGGGGGTTGCTCTCAAGGGGAGCTTTAAATCCCTAAGGACTAATTTTGTCATTGACACATTAGCTTGCTTGGCGTTTTGGTTTGCTTTGGGATGTCTACGTGTATAACATTTCAGTTCGTCGTAGATATCCAGGATATCCACTTTTATGGCGCTTCGATTCGTCGTGGATATCAAGGTTATCCATTCTTGGGGCACTTCGATTTGTCTAGCACTTTGGATGCTCTTGACTTCCCTTTGTTATGTTATAGCCATTTTCCTCAATAGCACTTTGATTTGCCATTCACTGAGGTCGGATCCGCCTTGAATAATTTATGCATTGGAAATGATAATGGTTTTTGAGAAGTCCATGACACGTGAGTATTGCATTGAGAGTGTGAACATGTGATAAGAATTGGAAGATTAGATGTAAATTAGTGATGTATGAGCTTAACAATTGACAAAGGCATAATGGCCTATTTACGAGTTATGATGTGTTAATATATATGTATATGATGTGATTTTGATGAATTGTATCCAATTTATTATTGCAAATGTTATTTACTACTTAGAGTGGTACTCACTTCTCCAAATATCATTTATAATGAATGTCCAGGGAAACAAGGATGCTTGGTGAGCTTGGTGGTGAATTGGATGCATAATACTATGGAAAGGAATTGGTTATGCCTACGTTTGTAAATTAAGTAATGAATTATATGTGGCTAATTTTGGAATAGTTATTGTGTTAGTGTTGAGCCATGATAACTATTTTGATTTTGATTTCATGTTTTGATGATTTGTATAATGATGTAAAATCATATAGATATGGTGTAATTATGCAAAAAAAATTTGATGCCAATGATGTACATGACTTGGTATTATTGATGTGAAAAATCTATGATTAGGTTATGAAGTTGATTAATATAATGTTTTGTGCTTATTGATTTAATGAGGTGTAATGTGATGCAATGGACATGTCATGTTGTGTTATGTTTCAATGGTTATATAAATGACTTGATAGTGGTTGTAGAACCTTTATGGAAATGTGATAATGATTGATAGTGAAAAGTGGAATTACATACATGTTAATATTATAGAGTTTAGTATCATATAAGTGATAAGGATCAAAATTGAAACAAACCTAAAAAAGGGACCTAGGGGTCATATTTTGATCCATTGATGTTTTGGTGTTTTCATACAAGTTAGACAACATTTATTGCATGATAGAAACATGTTGGGATCATAAAAGGGCCATTTGGATAAGTTTTGATGAGTTTTGGAAGAGTTGTCATGGTTTCAATTTTTTTTTTTTACATAATGGCATGGAACAAGCTTTAAACTTGTGTGACATGAGATGAATGATTGTTTAGTTAAATATATGATGTTATAGGAGTGTTTCCATGTTCAAAATGCAAAGAATTATGGGAGTGATGTATGCCAAAAAGTCTAAAATAATGTATGGACTAGGGTTTTCCAAAATTGGACATTTTGTATGCCATAAACAAGGCCGAGCAGTGAGAACCACAACTAGTGGTAGTAACCATGACCAGGTTGTGGAACTCACTGCCTCTAGGACCTAAAATTGTGCAATTTTCCCTTACTAGACAATTTGAGCCACAACCAGTGGTAGGAACCACGAGTAGGCTATCTCTCCCATTATAGAAAATGCCCTAGAAGGACAAGGGCAGGGAAACCCAACCCTAATAGTAAGAGAAGAAAATGCTCAACTCTAATCACAATGTCTCTCTCAACAGTAGGCCGACCCAAATTCTACAGGAGATCAGGTAGCCATTTTTCGTTGTCTACGACATCAGAAAACTAGCGCTTGTTAAGAGGCTAGGGAACTCGAGGAATATTATGATTTTCACGAGTAGACTAGTCACAATACTAAAGAATGTTGGCATCTCAATGACGTAGTTGAAGTCCTTATAAAGGAGGGTAAATTGAAGCAATACCTCCTGTTGGAACCAAGTCTGGTTTGTAAAAGATTTCAAACTATTCACTATCATTTACTAGACCCCAAGATTTGTTAATAATACATATCAAGGCATTTAAATTAAATAAAGTCTGCCCATGTGTTATCTAACTTGTTCAACTTAAGTGTTTCAGGATACAAACATAAAATGCATAAGTTACAAATAAAAGAGAGAGCCCATCAATTAAAAAGTCTGCCTTGATTCATGTAAGTTATCTCAGGACAAGTCTGACTAGGATCAAAAATAACTTACGTACAAGCTCGTCCCAAGAAAAGTCTAATCCTAAAACAATGCTCAAGAAGAGTCTGATTCAAGTATGCTCGTCCAGACTTTTAGATTGCTAAGTACTTAGCATGCGTACTTGCTTCATCAATCAGACCCCAAACTTTTGAAGCAACTAAAACGTTACTCCAAGCTCGCATCAAACAAAGATCAAAGTTTATTTTAAAGAATGCTCTAAATCAACCTCTTATCAAGAGAAACTGCTATTACCCACTTCAGTGCAAGAACCAAAGCCCGCAAGGGAAAAAACCAATGTAGCTGCTCTACGCACTTTAGAAAAGTTGATGAAAATCAGCTCTTGTGTCAGAAAGCTTTCAAAAGGTCAACCCTATCTGTTCTGTATGTCTTAATTGAAAAAAAGAAAGCAACAAAAGGTCTTTTGCTTTGAATCTCTCAAGGAACACCATTTACGTGCAAAGCTCTGATGTTCCTTCAATCCAAACCTTTTGTCCTCTCCTCATCTTAAAGGTTTGATGCTCACAACAGTTGTCTTTTCAACGATTTCATAACGGCTATCTCAAAGGCCTATATATATATATGAAGGGATTTCAAATCTTGAAGAAGGGAACAACTATAACAAATGAGTATCAAATTCACAAAAGCTGCTCTTTCAAAGCTCTCAGTCTTATCTTTCTTCTTTTTTTATTTGGTCAAAGAAATTCCATAGGTACCCCTCTTGAGAGCAATATGAGGTTCGTAGATTTTTTACTTTGTGTGCTGGATCATATGGCCCAGAACAATTTATTTTGAATCCTATATTGTATTATTATAGAATACTGTGACCCAAATTGTAGAATCTGTAAAGAACTAAAATTGCTTAAAATGTTACCATCTGAAAAGCATGGTTATAGCAACATGGATCACAAAATTTGAGAATGATTAATGTTGGGTTATACAATCCATAAGCATGTTTACAGTATTTCAGATTCTACGATCAGAAAGCTATTATTTGGCTTTTGAGAGGTGTTTGTTTTCGAACCATAATAGATGATAGGAAGAAGTCCAGTCCTAAGGGAGGGTTAAGTACATCCAAAATCAATAAGAGAGATGATATAATTTGTATTAAAAATGAAAAAAAATATAATTTGGAATACCTAGTCTAAAGAGGCTAAAAGAATGTTAAACATAACACCTTTTTCTTTTTCAGTAATTTGATGGTTTTATTATTAAATGTTTATAAATGCAAGTTATATTGTTTTGAAGTTATTTTAATTGAGTTCAATAGTCAACACAATTATATTTATTCTTTGAAATATTTTTTAGCGTTCAAATCATGATTATTTTAATAGAAGTTTGCTGAGAATATTTATACATTTCTACATTACATCAACACCTTTGTTGATACATATCTGATGGTATAATATTCGTTTAAAAAATTATCAAAGAATTATATAACTTAGAAAAAAAACTATCGTATATCTTGATATTATACATTTATACACAAGATTAATATAATAAGAATGTGTTTGGTAGGCGGATCTTTTTCAGATTTTTAGGAATTGTAATTTGAGAATCTTTTATTTCTACGTTTGATATTACCATTTTAAAAAGTGTTGCCAGAAAATTAGGATTCCTAAAAATTTATTTTTATTAGTAATTCCCACAAAGGGGGTGAGAATCCTAATTCCCCATTAGTTTGAGAGTTTTTTACAATTAAAAATATGATTATGTATCATATATAAATTATTTAACTTCTCTTTCATATTAAATTTTCATCTAAAATTATTAGAAATTCAATAATGGTCAAAATTCAAAAGATCTCTGTGTAATTTTCTTAAGAATATTTTAATCATACTAAACTGGTATAGGTCGGGGTCTGCAAGCCGGCGTGGGAACTAATCCTCAAATTGTATTTGCCTGTATCTGTTTTACATCAGTCTAGTGGGATCCAATATTATAACTCTTATACTAGTGGGGTGATAAAAGTCTTGAAGTGATCCCTTGATCGATATCACCAACCTCACGCGTTGTGGGACGAAAGAGGGTGTCACCTGCAAGGATACTCCGATGTTCTAGTCAGTGGATATTCAAAGAGAATAAAGGTGCTTGAGCGTAAGTTTGTAGTAAGAATGTTCTATATTTATTTTGTTGATTCGTAAGTTTATATACCTTAGAGCAGTGGAAGAGTCGTTTCGAGTAGGTGAGTTTACTATACAAAGTAACCATTTGCAAAAAGGTTGACAGGCAACAACGACCCTACCTACCGACTGTACCTTTCCGTTAGTCACTTTACATGTTACTTCATCAATGCGCGATTGCATAAATGTTAAATTTCAATAACTGTGCGATGTCGATCTTGCATGACTGCTTTTGGGTAGAATGACCTTTCTGCCTGTAGGTTGATAATGAGACCAGATCACATACCAAACATATTTATAACATTCTTGAGAAATATAATTCCTAGATAATATAATTATTGGGAAACATAATTTCTATAATTTTAAAAAATACCCATGTACCAAACACCCTATAAGTTTAAAAATATTGAGGTATGTAAAATTCACAGTCAATTTTTTATAAAATGAAAAAGAAAGGATCATCACTATTTCACACAAATTAAGAAATTAGTAATTATGTATTTATTTAATTAAATATGAATTAAAATATTCTTATTTAGTTTTATTATTTCACTAACAATAAATAAATTTTTTATTTTCTAAATCTTATTAATTGGTCAAGAGAGAAGATGAGATTGGAAAAAAAATTAATCACACATTGAGCTTCTAAGCTGACAATAATTGTAAGACAAAAAATAAGAGCTTACAAAACTATAAATATGAAATGAAGGGAATAAGTAATTATACTAAAAACATGAACAACTTACAAAATTAATATAATTTAAAAAAGTTAAAAATATAATATATTAATACTTTACATATGTAAGTTATTCCGAGATTATGTTATGTTTTAGACCATTAAAACGTGAACTATTGTGTCACGGTGGTTAAGGTTTGAGAATTTGGTGGGTCACCTCATGGATTAAGTAAGATGAAATATTCATGTGGTTAAGTATTCAGTAAAATTAATTTTAAAATCATTAAATATGATTAAAATTTGTATGCAAAATTCAAAATTAAAACATGTAGAACAACAGTAAAAGAAGTTGGTTCTAAAAATTTATAACAGTATGGATTGTCTCGTGAGGTGATGGCTAATGTGGCGCTTGTGAAGGGAGGGCCCATAAGAAAACGTCTTATCTAACATTAAATACCATCCTTAAGTAAAAGCTTATCTCATTGTTATCCCTCTTTTCGGTGATCCTCAACCCAACCCTTTACACCTTTCCACTACGTTCATCTTTTAGCATTAAGTTCAAACCGCCAAAAAAAGGTATGCATATAAATCTCACTAAACAAGGGTACCACCACTTTACCACCACAATACCACTTGCGTGATGTGATCACGTGCATGATGCACGTGATAAAGGGTATTGGCTTAGCTGTGTGACATGATCAATACTCCTATATGAGTTGAAATTGAGGCTTCATCAAAACAAAGCCATGTGCATGGCCTCCACTAAATATGACCCCATTCTGTCTTTAAATTATTAATATGGTCACCATACTTCACCACATACACACCATCTTTCAAGCTAAATCAACAATTGAACCTTCTTCATATCTTTGGATCAAGCTATTTGTCTTCGTGTCTCCAACAAATGTACTCTCTCCCATGGATTTTTTTGTTTTATTTGTTGATTTGTTTACATGTTTAAAATGAATAAATATTCGTCTAGTTTTGTTTCTCATATTCTCAATGATTTCAAATTAATGTCATACCTGGACTATACATTTCCGATTTCAAACTTCCAAGTACAAATAGACATTTATAGAGCAACAATATAAAGAAAGGTTGGCATAAGAGAATATTCCATGAAGCCATAAACATATTCAATTAATAGATAATTAGTCACTGCATCCAAAAACACCTCACAAAATTTGTTCATACTTGGTCTGCATGCGTAAAATAAAATTCACACGTAATTGTCAATCAAAGATTAATTTAATTTAAATTTAAACAATCTAAACGCCTTCAGGTAAAATGAAACTTTAGATTTTGATGAATAGTAGTAGTTGGGGAATGAGGTTTTAAGTTGCTAATAATTTACTTTGAAGAAAGGAAACCAAATTTTTGATATTGTTTTTTTTTTCTGATAAATTTTTTTAGACAAAAGGGGAAAAAATTGGCGAATGATCCTCTAATTTGGGGGCACGAAAAGCCACGTAAATAACTGGCATAAAAAATGTGAAAGTTACGTGATAATTCAGATTCAAAAAATTGTTAGTTTTTATTTCTTGATTAGGGAACAATTTTACAGGCTCTAGAAACAGTACCAAAATGACAAGAAGCTCCTAATCCCCTAAAACGAGCCATAAATCAAGGAGGGATAAGTATACTTTGTCTTCATCATGTCCTAATTTAGTCAGAATGACTGAAGCAAGGGCAACATAGAAAACTCTACATGCAAGAGAATTTTAAGAATGATAGATAATCTAATTACAACACATCCACCCACCCTAACTCGTAGCTATTTGTCCTAATTAGACAATTAGACAATGATAATCACTGATTAGATGGTTTCTGAAGTTGATAGAACATCTAATCCTTCACAGCTCCACTTCACCTTACTTATTAATGTCTATAACCCCCTTATTTACTGCTAATTCACGCCACGCTAGACCCTCATGTGTTTCTTTGAAATCTGAACAAACATAAACCCACACAAACACTACACCTTTGTGGGTCTTGGTTCAATTTTGATTCTTGCATAGAAAGTTTCAATCTTTCTTGCTTCTTAAGCCAGCCATGGATCTGGGGCAACAAGGGTGCACCTACCCACATTGCTGTGGTGCAGCCTCCAATGCCCCCACACACCATTATTTTATTTATTTGTTAAAATAGTTAGTAATTAATTGATTAATAATAGTAAGTAAATTTTGACAAATCTTAGGTGTCATCCTTTTAGTGGCTCTTAGGTGATTGTTTTGTCCTTATAGTAATTCCCAGTTGGTAATGTTTTGGTTTGAATTTGGTAATTGCATTATTCAAGTGTCAACAATATCTATAACGAGGAAAATACAAAATAGAGGAAAAAAAATAAGTGCAGTTTTTAGGTACATTATTGTTATTTTTTCTAGCTTTGTGTAAGCATTGGGGTTTTTTTTTTAGGATTCTCTTTTACTCTATGCTTTTGTCAGTCCTTGGGTTCTGAGTTTTCTTTTGGGGTTGGGTATATAGTAGTGACATTGTCTAAAATCAGCGTCTTTTTTTGGGTCCTTCTCCTTTTTCTATCTTCCACTTCAACCTCTACTCAAATTCGAAGTCTTTCAGCTCGATCTGAGGATTTTCCCGGTTAAAATTTCAAGCTTGAATCTCTCCCAGCCAGGTATGCTAAGAAAAATTTTCTTTTTTCCTTCTTAATCTGGTTCTGCTTCCACCCCTTTTTGTTTCTTCTTTTTCTTTTCTTCTGTTCTGAAAATGGAAAAGAAAATGTTCGATTTAGTGTTTCCATTTGGTGGAAAATGTTTAGCCATGCGAGAAGTGTTTCAGTTCAGTTGGAAGGACTCTTGTCTGATTGAAAGATGTGGTTGACTTGCATAGTTTATTTATTTTACAATAAATCTTACGAAAGGAACGCACTGTGTGGTGTTTTATCTTGGAGATCTAGCATTTTCATTCCATTATTTTGAGTCATCTTTGACTAACTTGAAGTTGGAAATTGTGAGTCTGCTCACAGGTGTAAGTTCTTAGTGCTAGAAGCTCGGAATATATGCAATTTTTGTTTCTGGCAGCAGAGTCTTTTTAGTTTGTTAATATATACAAATTACACTTGTATAAAGATGGTTTCATTATTATATTAGCGGATCTCATTCACCCCAAAAAAATTTCTGGTTCAGTGCTGTTGTGAAGTTCATTAGAAAAGACTCATGCATTGCTCAATTTGAATTTCTCTCCCTATCTCTCAGGTTCCAAATCGTCTACTGGCTGACCCCTTTTAGGATGTGCAAGTTTGCTGACTAAACCAAACGGTTAATTAAGCTGAGATATTTTATGAAATTTCTACATCTGGTTTATTGCTTGTAATTCTGGATCAGTGAGTTTCTATTTCTAAATTGGCTTGAGAGTTTATTTTTTAAAAAATAGCTGAGCTGCTTTTGCAGTTGGCTTAATGGAGCACGAATCATAGTAATATGATTGGTTAAGTTTATGCTAGAGCAAGGATCCTTATAAACTATAACTCTTTGCTTCTTTTGCGGCCAGGAGGTGTTGCATTGGTGGCTGCTATCTTAGTGAACAATTAATCAATTGTGAGAGCTGGGAATGGAAACTGGACCTTCGAGTTATGCAGTGATGCATATTAGGCGTGATTAATATTATGAACAATGTCGAGGGTTACTAAGTGGAAGATTGAGAAAACAAAAGTAAAGGTGGTTTTCAGGCTCCAATTTCATGCTACACATGTAAGTTTCCCATCTGTAAAACTTCTCCTTCATTCTTTTGGTTGATAATTTCAGATTTCATAAGAAATATTGTTTTTAGGTAGTTGGAAGGGGAATAATCCTTGTAACTTAGAGAACTCAAAATTGTCACTTAAACATGATCTGAATGGATTGCACATTTGGTCTGAGTTTCCATTAGTTCTCAGAATTTATTCAAAGTTCAGTTGGCATTATGAATATGTTTTATGACAGTGGATACATGTGATGTTAGTTACAACCAGCCTACAAGTTTGATTGAACAAAGTGATATGGGTAAAAGGATCAAATTATTTTAATGAAAAGAAAGAAGAGAAAGAAGTTATCTAGGAAGGATCAATGACAAAAGGAATTCTTAAAGAACACTACATCTTGCTCTACATGTTTGATAGTGGTTTTGAACCTTGATTGGGTTAAAGATTCTTCTCCTGTGACATAATTATGAATATGAAGAATGGACACTTCTAGGTTAATGCCATTGTTGAAGAACATTCTGTTTGGATTGTGAAAATGTTTCCCGTCTTCAATTTTAATTACGAAGTTTCCATGCTATTTCCTGTTTACAAAATTTTGTATAGAAAACACTAAAAACAACTTTTTTCTGTTTCCTGATTTAATTTCCTATTTTCACCTTTTTCTGTATAAAATTTTAAAAACAGAGAACATGATGACAGTTTTGTAATTAAAATTGAAAACAGAAAACAGAAAACGTTTTCACAATCCAAACCGCCTCTAAAATTCTTGACGAAGCTTAGCAGACTGCAGCACTGATTGAATTCAACTTCCTTGTCTTACCGTATAGTTAATCAAGCTCTAGAATGAGGTCCCTTAATCCAAGTATTAATTTCAGAATTGTTTGTTTAATCCTTGCATGAGAAAGGCGAGGGAGAATTGCACTTTTCAAGACAATTTTACCAATAATTCTCTCTCTGAGCAAATGGAGTTGTAACATGAAAACAATTTATGCCAATCCAGCTCTCTTGAATTAATTTAATTTATATTATTTCTGCCTCTATCTTGACTATTTTCCGTGTTAAAAATAAAAATCCATCTTGGAAATGTAATATGAAGGAAGTTACTTCAAGTTCTTTATCCAGTGAAGTTGCATGGCTCTTAATATGGTCAGCATTAACATATGATTTCTGGTCAGTTGATATCTTGGAGAGAAATTATATTTAGGAAGTCTCCATGTTTAGTTGAAATTTTTGGAAGGAGACCCTATTAAAATAAGCTTTGCTTTGTGACAGAATTATTGTTATTACTGTTGATTCCATAATTCTAGATCTATTTCTTTATGCAATATTGCAATTACTAAGTACATGTTTTGTTTCTGCTTGGTGTAGATTCCGCAATCTGGATGGGATAAACTGTTTATTTCTTTCATCCCTGCTGACTCTGGGAAGACTACATCAAAGACAACCAAAGCAAATGTGAGAAATGGAACCTGCAAATGGGCAGATCCAATCTATGAAACTACAAGACTTCTCCAAGACATTAAAACTAGACAATACGAGGAGAAATTTTATAAACTAGTTGTGGGGATGGTAATGTTATTTCACCTTTAAATGAATACAGACTATTATGCCATTGCATTTATATAAGTGTCATGTGTGAAAGTCAGAAATCCAATGAGACAAAACTAACCATAACATTTATAGCTTAATGCAAAAACCTGTATTTCAATTACATTGATGTTTGATGGTGCATGCTTTTGTGAGATTATTTTTGGTTCATTTACTTAAAACTTAATTGATGCTTCAAGATCTAGATTATATTCTCGAATGGTGTGATGCAAGAATCTTAGATACTTCGGACCTTTTTTATGTATTTATTTTGTAAGTTACTTATTCAAAATAATAAGGTTTTGAATGGATCTTAATGTTGGGAGTAAAAAGCAATTAATACTATGACCTATTTAAAGAACATATCATCTTCATAGTATTTGTAAAATTAGAGTTTCATTATTTTTGTGACAAGGTATCCTCTCCTTTGTTGCTTGCCACCATCAGAAATAACTACACGTTGTTTGAGTTTTCCATGGAGATAGATTCTTGTGGCCATTAGTCTTGTTAGAAGGTAGAACTTTATTAACCTTATTTTTGGCCTAACCACTTCAGGGTTCTTCAAGATCTAGCATCCTTGGTGAGGCCAACATCAATCTAGCTGATTTTGCAGATGCCTTGAAGCCTACAGCTGTTGCTTTGACACTTAATGGAAGTGAACCTGGAGTCACACTACATGTGAGGATCTTTGAACATCATATTTATCTGATGTAATTTTCTTGTGTTTGGATGGTGTGTCTTGTGTGGCAGCTAATATATAATGGTTTATGCATTTCTGTTTACCTAGCAATAACACATAACTCTTACATTTTCTTAGAGTTTGAGTTGCTACTGATAGAGGTGTCATTGTTATCACATTTGATGTTTTGTTTCTCTTTCTTGATTGAAGCCAGGTCACAGTGCAGCTTCTCACTTCCAAAACTGGTTTCAGGTACCATAAATGAGTTACACATTTAAGGATGTGCTTCAGATGAAAATTATATTTTTACCTGATGTTATTGTTACTTTCAGAGAATTTGAGCAGCAGAGGGAACTCAGAGAGAGGGGTCTACAGACAACCTCTGATCAAGGTACTTATGATGAATCTGCTGATAGCAAAGAGTCATCTCCTGACCAGAATGTCGGTAATCATATAAATAAGGTATCATACTTACTCTCCTTTACACACATTACTCTATATATGTACTCCTATATATCTTCTCTCCCTTGCTTGGTTGGAAGGGCCTAAGGCATTCCTTAGAAAAAATTGCATCCTGTTAAGATTTACCATTTAGTATCCTTATGAAGCATCTTCTTTATATTATAGGCTTGATTTACTTCCTAGAAATTAAGCATTTTTTTCCCATTTGCTTGACACATCCCCCTTATTTACTTCATGAAATTAGGTTAATTCAAGAGTGAAATTGAAAAGAGAATCTAAAGATCTCCCCCGTATTTCTTCCCTTGAAGGAGAACCAGGGGTAAATGAAGAGTATGCCGACTCAGCTGCTGGATTTGATGGCTCTTCTACTACTTCTGAAAGCATATATACTGAGAAGCATGACGTCTGTAGTACACATGAAGTGGACAGCCTTAAAAGTGCAGTCTCTGGTGATTTAGGTGGATTGTCCCTCAGTCAAAGTTCTCAGCCAGAGAGAGGAGAGGCACCTGATAATCAGTTTCCACCACAGGGCAGTGATTGGGTTCATGGTTGGAGCATAGACTATTCAGCTGCCAATAATTTTGAAGCAGTTGAGTCGTCTATTCTTGATCTAAAACTGAAGGTGAGTTCTTTGCAAAACCATGCTGATGAAATAGGTGTTGAAACACAAAAATTTTCTGAGCAAATTGCTGCCGAGATTTCATCAGGGGAAGAGTTAGCAAAAGAGGTTTCAGTTCTAAAATCAGAGTGTTCAAAGTTTAGAGAAGAATTTGAGCAGCTTAAAAGTACTAAGTTGAGCTTAGCATTCACTCTCAAAGAACCTACTGATACGGACGGAGATAAATTATTTCAAAACTTACAACATAAATGGCTCAAGGGGCTTTTGCTCATGGAAGATAAGTTGAGAGATACTCAGAAGATTTCTGTGGGATTTCCTGAAAGGGATTTTAGGTTCCTTAACTTGGAGCTAGAAGCACTGGCTGAAATTTTGCAGAATCTCAAACAAGAATTTGGTGAGCGAATT
Source organism: Clitoria ternatea (assembly GCA_037962975.1). Taxonomy (NCBI): domain Eukaryota; kingdom Viridiplantae; phylum Streptophyta; class Magnoliopsida; order Fabales; family Fabaceae; genus Clitoria; species Clitoria ternatea. The sequence continues at coordinate 285,045,435 of CM075670.1, forward strand.
TCAGAGACCAAATTTGTCAATGCAAGAGAGAACAAGAAAATGGATTTGAATAAAAGTGAGCAATTTTTAACAGATATTGGGTCCGATGCAGGTTTATTTCAACCTGAAAACATGACTCGTTATCTCGTGTCTGATGAGTTTGATTCTGTTGATCCTTCCCTTGCAATGAAAGAAAAAGTTTTTGAACTTCTAAGAGAGCTAGATGAGTCCAAAACTGAAAGGGCAAGCCTTGTACGTAAAATGGACCAGATGGAGTGCTACTATGAAGCTCTTATTCAGGAACTTGAGCAGAATCAAAGGCAGATGATGGCTGAGTTGCAGAACCTCAGAAATGAACATTCTACTTGCCTGTACACAATTTCTGCTGGTAAGACTGAGATGGAAAGAATGCATCAGAACATGAATGAGCAGATAATGAAATTTTCTGAAGAGAAGCGCATTTTGGAATCTCTGAACAACGAGTTTGAAAGAAGGGCTATTTCTGCAGAAGCAGCCCTTAAAAGGGCTAGATTGAACTATTCCATTGCTGTTGGTCAATTGCAAAAGGATCTTGAACTCCTTTCTTGCCAGGTTCTTTCTATGCATGAGACAAATGAGAATCTCATAAAGCAGACTTTCTCTGATTCTTCACTTCCAAGCACTGATTGTAACCCAGAACCAGTGGAATATCCTAAAATTTCAGAAGGTCATACTTCCAATCGATCGCTATGTCAAAATCACAGTTCTTCCTTACATAGACAACATTTGGGTGAAGACATTTTACTTAGCGATTTGAAAAGATCACTTCAGTTGCAAGAGGGCTTATACAGACAGGTTGAAGAAGAAATCTACCAAATGCATTTTGCAAATATATACTCAGATGTATTTTCTAAGGCTCTGCAAGAAACATTGGTTGAAGCTAGTCTTGGCATTCAACTCTTGAAAGAGAAAATTGTTGAACTCTCTCAGCAGCTGGAGCTTACAAATGAATCCAATGAGTTACTGGTGTTGAGGCTGCAGAATGCTATGAATGATATCTTCTTACTAAAAGAGTACAAGGAGATTTGCACCACCAAGAGCAATGATATTGCTCACCAGAACCAAATTTTAGAGGCAAATTTAAAAGATCTTGCTCATGAAAACAATCTTCTTACTCAGAAAATTAATGAGACGGAAGTTCTTCTGACTGAATATAGAAGTTGGGAGGGCAAATACGTGACATGCAGTGCAGAAAACTCAGAGTTGAAGAGGTTACTGGATAAAGAGAGCTTGCAAAAAGACCATCTTCATGATCAAATAGCCATTTTGCAGGCAGAGTTAAAAGATATCAGAACTAAATTTGATGAACAGACTTCTATGAAGGATAATCTGCAGAATAATGTCATCTTTTTGTCTGACAAGTTGCAGAAATTGCTTGCATCATATGTAGAACGACACAGTGAACTTTCCCTTTGTAGTAGATCTGGTTGTTTGGATTCAGAATGTAAAGACATGGAAGGTCTCTTATTGCAACTAGAAGAGCTGCAACAGTGTGCAATTGATAGAATACTGCTACTCATTGAAGAGAATAAGATTTTAGTGCATGAAAAACATATGGCTCAAGTATCTTTAGACAAGGCAGAGTCAGGTGTTCTAGTCATGAAACAGAAGTTTGAGCATGATTTGCAAGAGATGGTACATAACATAAGTGTGTCAGGCACCCTGTTACAGAAACTTCAGTTAGATTTTGAGGTGATCATTGACAGGGTCGATGCTGGTTTTGAAGCTGAAGAACTATACACTCAACATCACATAGAATTTTTGTCTGGTCTGGATCATTTGGAAGCTGAGCTACAACAACTTAATTCCAGAAATCAGGACCTTGCTCAAGAAATTATAAAGCTAGATACTTCATCTAGTGACATGGAAATGTGCAAGCTGACCATGGCAGCAATCGAAGAGGAAAGGAAAACTTTGGAGTCATCTTTACAGGAAAAAACAAAAGAGTTGGCAGAGATTTCATTTGAGCTTAATGTTTTGAAAACTGAGTTACATTCTCTGCACAATGAGTTGCACGCCGAGCAAACTGTCCGAGAAAAATTGGACAAAACAGTTACAGATCTTACCACAGAATTGAATGAGAAGCAATGCCAGCTGCAGGATTCTGATATGAACAGACATGAAGTGTTACATCTCAAGCAAGTGGTGACAGACTTAGAATTTGAAAAATCAAGAATCACAGATCTTCTACTGAAATCTGAGAAGCTGCTTAAAGCTGCTTTAAAAGAATCTTCTTCTGTTAGTTGTCTGGAAACTCAGTTATCCGAAATGCGTGAATTTTCTATGGCTACTGATGTTGTTATGACTTTTACCAGAGCTCAGTTTGAGGATAATATGGGGCAGCTTTCTGAGAAACTTCATTCCACTTGCAGGCAACTGGGTGTGCTTCAGAAGAAGAATCTTGATGTAGAATCTGAATTGAATGCCTGTCTTTCCAGAGAACTAACTTGCATTGAAGAAAATACAACACTATTGACGAGTCTTGACTTCCTAAAATCTGAGTTAGACGTCTTGACTGCTCAGAATAGAGAACTGATTGATCAAAATAGTGCACTTAAGTTAAAGCTTATGGAGCATGAGAGTAGCACAGAGGTCAGCAAGACTTGTTATGTGGACGAAAGGCGGACTGACCTTGAGGTTGCAAGGCTGGAGCAATTGCTAGCAAGTTGTAGCAGAGAGGGAGAAGAGCTCTTTCTGTCCAAGGAAGAAGCTGAAATAAAGTGCATAGTTTTCCAGGCCAAATTGGATGAACTGGAAACTGCAGTCACTTCATTAAAACAGTCAGATAATGAGCTGATAATGCTGCAGAACCAATATAATGAGCTTACCAAGAGGCTTTCTGAACAGGTTTTGAAGACAGAAGAGTTCAAGAATTTGTCTATTCATTTGAAGGAACTGAAAGACAAAGCAGAAGCTGAGTTTCTTAATGCCCGTGACAGGAAAGGACATGAAGGACCACCGGTTGCCATGCAGGAGTCCTTGAGAATTGCATTTATCAAGGAACAATATGAAACAAAGTTGCAAGAACTAAAACAGCAACTGTCTTTGTCAAAAAAACATAGTGAGGAAATGCTGTGGAAACTACAAGATGCAATTGATGAAACTGAGAAAAGAAAAAAGTCTGAAGCTTCTCACATGAAAATTAATGAAGAGTTGGGAATGAAGATCTTGGAATTGGAGGCTGAGTTACAGGCTGTACTTTCTGACAAACGCAATTTGTTAAATGCTTATGACCTGGCAAAGGCTGAAAAAGAGTGTTCAGCGATAACCCTTGAATGCTGTAAGCAAGAAAAGCAAGAGCTTGAAGCTTCTATTGTAAAATGCAATGAGGAGAAGTCCAAAATTGAAGTAGAGCTTACCTCCGCAAAGGAATTGATTGAGACATTGAGAGCTCGTGTGAATGCTCTGAATGACGGCAATGATACATTCTCTTCAATGAATCCTCAAGAAAAATCTACTCGTGCTGCTTCCAGTGACGAGCTGGAGAGTGCAAATTCACTCATCAATATACAACCTGAGGTAACCAATTTTGTTTTATATAAAACATCTTTAGTTACCATTTCATAAAAAGAAGAAATCACCTTGTCGATAGGATGATGTATTGATACAATAATTTAAAAAAAAAAAAATTACAAAAACTGTTGATTGTCCAAATTTCTCAAGGATACTAGGTGTCGTATACCAGAGCCCTTATTTTAGTGGTTGAATTTTTTTCTTAAATTTTCAATCATATTTTTATAAGTTCAATCCTTTACCAAGTTGCCAAAGTTTCAATTAGGGACATTATTGGTTTAGGAAGTTGAAATTGAAACTGATGAAAGGGCAAAACATGGATGCAGTTCCGTAGATGTTTTTCAATCAAAATTACAATTTCATCTTAATAACTTGTGTAATGAAGATCAGCATTTAAGGTTGGCATAGGTTTCCATGGTGAAAATTTAATTGATTGCAGAACAACACCAAAAGGCACCTAAAGAAGTGCATTTTAAGCAGTGGCTGAACTAGAACAAGATCTTAGCCAGACCTTCTCACCCAAACTACCTTTTTAAAGTAATTCTGAACAAGTTAGTAGCAATCAATAATTTATCACAAAAAATATCATCCTACTAATAGATCATTGTTGTTAAAATCATATATACTAATTAAATGCCAATGTCTTGGAATTTTGCAATTTGTTCAGGTGGTTTTTACATTGTTCATAACAAGTTAAAAACCCTCTTATCAAGTAGTATGGCTTAAATATGTTGTTAATATAGTCATGGCATGTATGAAAATAAAACAGGCAGTTATCGTATGTAGTCATTGAAATTAAGTACTTTCTCTTAATGCAATATGCAATGTAATGCCTTCCTGCATCGATCTTGAATGGTAAGCCTTGACAATTCATTTGCGTAATCATTTGATAGGATCCTCTTGCATTTAGAGTTATGAATGGATGCCAAGCTCTTGGAATTGATGAGGACTCGCAACAAGAAGTAAAGAAGCACATGGCTTCAACTGAAAGTTTGAAATCTAGCATTGACCACCTGAATAAAGAGGTATTTTGTTTGAAAAAAATGCACAAGCAAGTTTCGTGTCATTGCTTGTCCCCTTTTTTAATCTGTTATAGTTTCCATTACACTTTTCTTTATTTCTCCAGTCTGCCTTACTCTTTAGAGTAGTACTCTCCTGGTCTAATATAATCATCATACACTAGGAATATAGATAGCTTTTACATTTTCCAGGTCCTTGAGTTGCTACTTACTACATTTATAATCATGTCTGATGCCAATCAAATCTCTAAGTTCTGTTTTCCAAATGCAGTTGGAAAGGATGATAAATGAGAATACGCTTCCTTCAGTAGATAATCATAGTCATGAGCCAAGTTTTCCAGGCCTTCAAAGAGAACTGATGCAGCTACATGAGGTAAATGATTTTTGTTGCATCGGTTGCTATAAGCACACCTTTGTCTACATTCATATTAATTTTGTACTTTGCTCAGGCCAATCAAGAGTTGGGAAACATATTCCCTGTGTTTGATAAAATCACTGTCAGTGGTAATTCATTAGAAAGGGTGCTTGCCTTGGAGATTGAGCTTGCTGAAGCATTGCGGGCTAAGAAGTCAAGCATTCAATTTCAGAGGTACCCTCTTTTCTGTAACAGTAATAAAATTTGATAAATAAAGTTGCCATTTTGGAAGCACTCATGTTTAGATTCCTGTCTTTGCAAAGATATAAGCTCTTACTGAAAAGAAATCAAGCTTTCAATTCCAGGCTCCTTTGTAAGGTTTTGAACAAGGGAGCTTGCCACATCAGCACTAAATAATGATTGGCCCATTTTAAAAAAATCTAATTTATGAAGGTTACAATGACAATATATATATAGTTCATACTGTTCATATTTTTCTTGTATCCACTGACATTTTTTAAAGGTTAAATTAATTTGTAGGTCTTTATCTCTATACTTTTACAATAAGTTTCTACTTGTTATCAATCAGCATTGAGATATCTTTCTACTATGTTTCAGTTCTTTCTTAAAGCAGCACAGTGACGAAGAAGCAGTGTTCCGAAGCTTCAGGGATATCAATGAACTAATTAAAGACATGTTAGAAATTAAGGCAAGGCATTCAGCTGTTGAGACAGAACTGAAAGAGATGCATGACCGTTACTCTCAATTAAGTCTTCAATTTGCAGAGGTTGAAGGTGAGAGACAAAAACTGATGATGACTCTTAAGAACACTAGAGCAACCAAGAAGGCTTCAAATTCATCAACCTAGTTGGGGACAATTCCTTATAGCCACAGAAAGGAAGCATTTTTTACCACCTTGCACAGGCAAATAAAAATTCATGCTTGATTAAGATCATTCTAGGCCGCATCATATTTTTCCCTTTTTGTTCATTACATATATTGATTATGGTTTATAAGGGGCCCTGTCAGTTATAGCAAGAGGTTAGATTTTTGCAAGGGTTGGTATGGTATTACATCATTTCAAAGTTAAGCAGCAGAAAATACTGTGTAAATAAAATAATTTGTGTTAAGAATCCAAGTATATATCCCTGTAACATCTTTTACCCGAGCCTGAATGCTGTAATTGTTTTTATGTACAGGAACATCTTACAAGATTATTTCTATTTAAACAAATTTTTGTTAGAACCTGTTTATGCAGCTCAACTAGCTATGTTTCCATGTTTGTAATTAATACCAGGTTAAACCAAATATTGATTATTTGGACTTAGAGTTGTGAAATTGGTCACCTAAAATAAACTACATGAAATAAAATGAGATGTATTTTCATTATATGTTGAAAAGAAAGGGAATACTTTTTTGTTTTGTTTAAAAGAATCTATCACATTGATATAGAAATTGAATTCACTAGGTTCCTTAATTTTAAATTTGGAATGAATCATTTTGAGTTATATACTTATTTTAAATGATACATTACAGGTTAAAATAAAGGGAGGTTGTATAGCATTAACTATGTTTTGAATTATGTGAACTTTATAAATTTAATTTTACTTTATGAAAAATATTGCATTAACTTCAGCTATTAGATAAATGAAATTCATTTTGGTAAAATATTATTGAATATGGTATTTTATTAAGTTCGTCATATGGATTTACAAACCTGCAAGTCTTTTTTTTAAGAATTTGTTATATATTTTTACATATTTTTATTAATGATAAGTATTTTTGTTATTGATAAAATTACGTAATTATATACTTCTTCCGGTTCTAAATATAAGTAAAAATAATTACTTTTACTAATATTGAAAATAATGATTAGAAGTAATTATTTGCATTAATATTATTAAATATTTGATGTAATGTCCTAAAATACCCCTAATATTATTTATTACACAAAATATTAGTTGTCTTGAGAATATATATATAAGAATGACATATTAGGTAGACAAACATTTAATGATATTGGAAAAATATAATTTTACTTACATTACAGAACAAAAAAATTTCATTAAAATTTATTTATATTTAGAATCGGAAGAATCTGTTTACTCCATGAGTAAGTTTTCAATACTTATTCCGCTTCATAATTTATAATAAATCATGCATTAAATCAATCCAACCGTTAAATTATGTCATAATATTAAGATGATTTTACATAAAAAAACTTTTGAAAAAAATATAATATTCATAGATACATTATTTTGATAGCCAACGTTTACTTGCATTGTAAATAACATAAATGCCATTAAAATTAAGTTGATTGATAGAATATTAAATGATATAAAATTTTATACACCTAATCAACTTAATGATAATTATTTATTCAATGGTTTAATTAATGAAATTCAATATGTAAAATCACGCTTTTATTGTAAATTACAAAAGTGGAATCCAAAATATCACATCATGGAGCTAGTTCTTTGAGTTTTTGGCAAGAATAAGATAGGATTTAAAAATATTTTGGGAAATACAATGGTAACAAAAATAATTTTGTTTCTGGGGTGAAAACATCAAATCATGTTTCACATTTCACACGTTGGATTGACGAAACAAGCATTTCACATACTGGAGATGTGAAATACATGCATGTGTGTCATGTGTCACACATGTTGTATTTCACATGATGGGGGTACAAAGTTCCTGGACAAATCACATAGTGGATGTGCAAAATGGCTGAGGGGTTTCACATGGTGGACTTGCGACAACAAGGGGCTAACATGTGGCATTTCGCATGGTTGGCATGCTAAATAATTGTACATTTTGCATCTCCAAATAATTGTACATTTTGCATCTCCAATCTACGAATTAGGTGCTATAAATTCCCCACCTCCACAATCTTTAACCAATTACATTTATGCTTGATCCTATTTCAACTTCTTCTTGGTAGCTTAAGATTTTTCATTACAGCAATGACTCCTCAAATTATGATGATTTTGTATACCAACGAGCAAAAATTTGAAGGTCTGGATTGTTATTCATTTGAGAAGGACACCAGATTGATGTAGATAAAGCACAATATTACAGTTGAGTAATTGAAAGACATGCTAAGTTGAAACACAAAGCTAATCAGGTGATAACCAAATTAACTAGTAGGTTAATCATTAATCAAAGTAAAAAAAAAATCAGGTTTTCAAATAGACGATGATGAAGAAATTGATTTATTGTTAAGTATTTTTGATGTTGTGGGGTCTTCGTTGCTCTACACATAAGGAGACGTTTTACAATGTATCACATAGGTAGGAAGTAAGTATAGTTGTAAACCTATATTAGTGATATTTGTTTAAGTATTTGTTTTTGTTGAATATATAATAAAATTTTCATGTTTTGTTGTTGGAAGATGAAATGGATTTTAGTTTAGCAAATGATAAAGATGCAGATTTTAATGTTGAGTTGGAATGTGAAAGTAGTGACGGTGAAGGATTTAGTGAAACTCGTATTCATAATGATAATGATCACACATGTTGAAAGTGACTTTGATTCCATACCAGAGACCTCAACTTTAGCAAATTCACGTGGTGTTGGCACCCTTGTACCTGGTTAGTAATATTTATAATGTGATTGGTTGTTTGGATTAAATAATAAGTGGATTGTGATAGTTGACGACGAAGTATGTAACATCCCATTTTCCACTCAAATAGAAAATAAATATTAATATCTCTTTAATGATAAAACACTTATTATTAGTTAGTTGATTATTAACTAATTAATATTTTTATGAAATTTTGGTATTTATATTTAATTATTTTGTAATAATAATAACATAATAATATATATGTATTTTGAATGAGGATTTTAAAATGACTTACTTAGAATTCACTGATTAAGAAAATTATATTAAGAATTTTTAATAGCTTTATTATTCACAACTTTTATCTTATGTTTTTATATTTAAATTTTTTTATATTTATGATTTAACTCTTATTAGAATTTTAAAAATAAAATTTTGAAGGAATTTGATTATGGTTCTTTAGAACTTTTTGATTGTTATACAATTTATAATTTTTTAGAATTTTTTATATTTTTTCTTTTTTTGAGAATGACAAAATACCCTTAACCTTTTATCTAATAAACAAAATGTTACTACCGATATCATCGCTTACTTATTGCTTACATCATCGGTTAGATAATTACTTACATCATGAATAGTCATCGGTTAGGTAAATACTTACATCATGAATAGTAAAATAAATAATAAAATAATCTTAAATAGTAAATTTCTCTTCCTATAAATAGGTGGTTCATTTGCAAGATTTACATACCAAAATTAAGGAAAGAATCTAGAGAGATAGTGCTTAAGAAATTAGTGGGAAGTAAATTTTTTGGTAAAAAAAGATTCTGCCAGAGGTGTAAGGTAATAATACCTTTCTTCTATATTCTTTTTATGATTATTTAGTTTATTTTTTTAGCACTCTTAAACTATCAATATACTATTACTATTATGAATAAGTTACTATGGTAAAAATAAATTACCACCATGTGTTATTTTTACAATTTACTGTTACTATTTACTATTTACTGTTACTATTCATAATTTACCATTTATTGTTATTATACAAAATTTATTATTTACTGTTATTATTCAAAATTTATTAGTTACTGTTACTATTTAAAATCTATTATTTACTATTACTATTTAAAATTTACTATTTACCGTTACTATTTAAAATTTACCATTTACCATTACTATTCACGATTTACCATTTACTGCTACTATTCAAAATTTACTATTTACCATTACTATTCAAAATTTACTATTTACTGTTACTATTCAAAATTTACTATTTATCATTACTATTCAAAACTTACCATTTACCATTACTATTCGCGATTTACCATTTACCGCTACTATTCAAAATTTACTATTTACCATTACTATTTACTGTTACTATGTATAATTACTATTTATCATTTCTGATAGTAATCTTAATTTTCATCTTATGCCTATACTGAAATAAATTAATATTAATGTTTATTTAGAACTCGGAGGCACAGAGTGAATTCACTTTTGGTAGCAATTCAAGGTAAGGGGGAGTGATATAAAAATATAATATGAAAAGACATAAGAATAATGGGAGGAGTCCCCTACTCCTTTTAACTATGAATAATTATTATATTTTAAAGTAATACTTATCATCATCTTAAGTAAATAAATAAATAAAATTTATTCAAAAGTTTAAAATATTGGGATGAATCATATTGATTAACCTAATATAAAGTTTAAAATATTTAGATGACTCATTAACCTAACATACTGTATCATTGAGATTTGGACTGTTATGGACTTATATGGACTGTTATGGACTGATATGGACCGAATTATACCTTTGCGTTGATTGGACTATGATGAACCCATATGACCATTGAACTATTTTGGACTTAATATGGACCAACTAACATTAGGACTACGACTTAAAATGAACTTTAATAATTAAGACACCTTGAAATAAACTGTGTAGATTTTGTATAGTAATTGTGTTATTTTTATTTGATTATGATTAACAATATTTATTTGTGATTAATAATATTTAATTGTGATCGATAATATTTGGTTGTGATTGATAAGTGATTGATGATGGTAATGTGAAGTTTGAGCATATAGCAAGCATGACAGAAAGCTAAAACTTAGTAAGAATTTTCTTACCTTATTCTTTAAATTTTTATTCTAAGAGAAAGTATTTTATAATTATTTTAGTCTTTTATTTCTTCTTAGAAATTATTTTCATTACCTTTACTTTTAATCTTTAGAATAAAATCTAGTATTTATTTTAGAAAGAAGCTATTTTATGAAAAATAATTTATAGAAAGGTTGAGATAATTAATTCTTGAATTAAAGAAAATTTTATAGTTTTAAGTATTCTTGGTTAATGATTTTAAGAATTATTTTCTTTTAGTAATTAGAAGTTTAAAGTAAATTATTTTGATTTTCCCCGACATAGTAACTAAAGGATATTTTGATGTAATCGTGATTTCTAAACTCAATCTAGTTAAGATTCAACTTGAGAAAAATTATGTAAATATGTAAAGTTTTATATGAAAAAGTTTTCAGATATTAAAACTTGTAAACTCAATCTTAGTGAGATTTGAATTCGAAAAACTATACTAAATTATTTGTGTAACAGAAGTTCAAAGAAGAACTTATGGAAATGTATAGTTTATTGAAATGATGTGGTGAGCCATTATGGTATTTATTAATTGAGTTTCTAAAAGTCTTAACCAATTAAATATGCGAGTAATTCATGCATCATGAATCATTAAAGAGAAATAAGATGTGATGTTGCCTGGGGACGGATTATAGAAATCGAGGATACATTAGAGGAGGTTCAAATGCGAACCTTGGGATGAGATGGTGTGAAATGGTGCTTCAGGTGACCTGGGGTCGCTCCCTAGTGTCGGGTACTTTTACAATAAAAACCTTCTCAGTCTGACTAGTCTCTAAGTGTTTCCATGCCAGTTGAGCTGTTCATATGCCATAAAGGCATTTATGTTATTATTATCCGGAATTATGGAACAGTGTAAACTCCTGGTTGACCCAGTGCAAATTAAAACTTTAAGGGCCCACATGTATAAACTGAATGAGATAGTGACATTAAAAGCATTACATAATATTCATGTGATTATGACATTCTATGTGGGTGGTGTGAATGAAAATATAATTGTTATGTTTGTGGAAATCCTACATTCATAATTAATTGTGTATGAGATTATGACTGATATTATTATATTAGTTTATGAAAACCCTTATGCTTATGTCTTATCTGTAAGATATTATATTTTGTTTCTCACTCCTTCTTGTTTGAATTTGTGTTCAAAATATATGCTATGTGATGTATAGCTAGCAGTCCAAGATGAAAGGATGAAATTATAAGAGGGTAAAGTGGTCTCATCAGGTGAAGAGATATGGCAAGAGTAGGATTTCAAAACCCTATGGTTTGAGGACTAGGAAATGATTGGTCACAGTCATAGTAGAGGTATAATTTAGTTTTAGTTTACCTTATTACAATATCAAGTTGGATAATTGTAACAAGGTCAAGATTAAATTTTAATAAACCTTATCATTCAGTTATAATACTATAATTTTTTATCACTTATGATTTCTATAAATTTGTTTTGTCATTATGGACAAATATTGAAATACATTTTTTTTACTTTCAATATTCAAAGGAAATCATGTATATGTACGTCCTTGTATGCACGAGATAAGGCATGATATATATATATATATATATATATATATATCTTTCTAAAGTTTTTAAAAGCAATAAGAATACTTATATATCTCGTGTATATAAGGGGGTGTTATAAAGTCGAGTTGTAGGGGATAGAGGAATGACATTTTAGACATCTTTACCGTATTACAATAACATTAATTGGGAGCATCCAGATGAAGAAGAAAATTTTGTAGGGTTTGATAACCAATCTAAATGGCGCATTGGAGATACTAGATTAAAATTTCAATAAAAAATGTTGTTCAAAATATGTTGAAATAGTATTCCATGAAGATGCATCATACCTATATTATGGTTGAATCAAAACCAACATTCTTTTACTATGAAATGTTCAAATCAAATTGATGGGTGCCCCTGGAAGATAAAGGCAATGCTATCTAAAAAAAGGAAGGTGTGAGTGGTAAGTAAGTAGGGGAGGGGGAGGGGGGATACTTGTGTGAACGTTGGACTTTTCCAAGATCATACAAAATTCGATTCTGAATTTATATGTTCATGCATTCTAGGTTAGTGGGGGCCATGGTTTGAATTTTTCATTTATGTAGCTATTCTTTTTGCAGCCTAATAATTTTGATTGGTGATCATTTGTGCCCAGATGGTTAACTAGGATCCGTTAGTCACCATTTCCTTGATACAAGAGTGGATAATAGGTCAATTTAGTTTTAAAGTCTCTTAGAGCAAAGGCATGAAAGGCGAAACAAAAGGCAATTGTCTGCGTGTTCAGTGACTAAGATGAATCTTATGCCTTTTTGCCTTGTTGGCTTTATCGTATACGTCAGGTTACACCTGGTTCGGCTTACGAAATCATAAGCATTGGGTATTTTGTAGGCATTGAAGTTGACAATAGGTTCCGTACATTCAAATGTGTGTTTTGAACATTTAAACAATGTGTTGATGCATTTCCCTTTTGCAAGCCAATCCTACAGACTGATGACACATTCTTGTACGAAAAATATAAACATACTTTGCTTATTGCAATGACACAAGATGGAAATAACTTAGTTCTACCGATTGCGTTTGCAATAGTTGAAGGAGAGACTTTATAGGCATGAAGTTGGTTCTTGGTTCAAATCAAAATCCATGTTACATAAGCATATGTTTTATCTCTGATCGACACCAAAGCATTAGGTCAATTGTCGCGAACCCTCAAACAAGTTGGCAACCACCAAATGCACACCATATGTTCTGCATTAGGCACATTGTAAGTAATTTTAATAATAAGTTTAAGAATGTTGCAAAACAGGATCTATTGAAACTTGGTACGTGCTAATTTCCTTTGCTTATTTTGATTGGTTTCATAATAGTCTCATCAATGTCATCGGTGCATGTAATCCATATTAAAGATTGTTGTTTGGTCTGATCAAATACCGATGCAAGTGATTGTGATGGGGCCTGTGCATCCTTTGTTGTCAAATAATGGATATTTCTCCAATGCATCAACCTGAAAGTCACACATGAAAGAGTTGGTTATAAATTACAGTCGAGCATAAAAAGGACTATAATAAAATCAATAGATGAAATTGCAAAATATGGCTTACCGAGTGACCGACAATCACGTGTTTTCTTATGCTCCATCTCTATGTGTGCAAGTTATACCAATGCATATAGTCAAAATTTGCACCTAGTAAACCTTCTAGTGGGTCGTTTGTATGCATAAAATCTGGTCGATATTTCCACATGGCGATTAATGGTATATATATCTGACTCCAATTATCCCCTTGCTTCCCTTTCTGTGTAATGCTATGGAGATGTTCAGGCTGACGAGGTGGCGATGATATATGCTACTACATTCTGAACTGCCTCATGACACAGTCCAGTTGATGTCACTCCACTATGCTTGTGCACAATAGTAGAAGTACAACTCTCTGTTGTAGACAAATGAGTAACAATGTCTGCAATACTTCTTCATTGTATGGGGTCCAAATAATCTTTTCAACCAATACCATGCTGTTAGAACCATGTCTAAATTCAAGACTAAAGTAGTCTGAACCCTGAGATTTGTTAATAACACCCTTCAAGACTCTTAGTCAAATAAAGTCTGTATATATGGTTTACTAACAATGTTCAATAAGTATGACAGGATAGTCTGAAGCGCTCGAATTGCAAGAAAGATGAGGAGTCCGTTAAATCGAAATTATCTTAAAAAGATAAGTCCGTGCTCTCATCAAAAGCTACGATAAGTAGATGTCTGAATGAAGCAACAGACTCTGAAGTCCACTCGTCTCTCAAAAGAATGTCTCTGAAAAGCTATTCCTTATTTCTATATAAGAGTCAACAAGAACTTCCATATCTCAATCTTGCACCTTGCATCAAAAAGGAAAGAAACAAAAAGCTGAAATGCCCTGTGTAGCAACAAAGGTAGATGCCTCACATATCTCAAAGTGTCAGAAAAGTTGAAAGTATGTGCTAGAGTCAAGTCTGAACTCATGACTGAGTAGTCTGAACCCCTTGTGATTTGTTAATAATACACATCAAGACTCTCAGCTAAAATGAAGTCAGTACTATTTGTTTGTCTAACAAGTCTGTTCAAGCGTGACAGAAAGTATTTAGAACTCCATTTGCAAAGAATAAAGGGAGTCCATAAAATTCAAATTGCTCATGAATTGAAGAAGTCTGTACTCACTTAAAGCTTCAGTAAATTAAGCTAGTCTGAAGCTACAGACCATGAGAAGCTCTCTTACTCTTCGAGTATTTGAAAAAGGATCTTTCCTTACCAAATAAGAAGATGCATGTACTTTATCATGTCATCCCTATAGTTTTCATAAAAAAGGAAATTAACGGAAAATTTAAAAGGCACACTTACATATATCAAGAAAACTGCCTCACGTATCTCAAGGTGTCAGAAAAGCTAAACCTGTTCAGAATGGATAGCCTAAGGTCAATTGCTATAGAGTGTACTTTCTTGTTCAAAGTGCATAAGCAAAAGGAATCTTTTGCTAAAGACTTTCGAAACAATCTAGTTAAGGAAACTTCTCTGAAGCATGTCTCTACAGTCGCTGATAGCACATTCCTCTAAGAGACCAACATCCTTCAAGCTGAATCAACGGTTATTTTTCAAGAAGGACTACAAATACAAGAAGCTTTCAAATTCAAAAAAAATCTCGCTGCCCATTTTTATTCCTGAACACTCTCTTTGATCTCTCTTAAGAAACCAAAGTCTGAAAGACTTTTCTTTGAGTTTCTAAGTTCTTGTATTCACTACATAAGTCTTCTTTGTAGTTCTGCTTCTAGCAAACCTTGACTTATAGTAGTCTATAGCTCAGTTTGTACACTGAGTTATTTGTTGTAACACCAAAAACTCTTTATCACTCATTCTGTAAGATCTGGTGTGTTTGCTAGAGTCTGTTAGTGTTAGGAAACACTTATGGCCTGAAGAGGCTTTTGAAAGAATACTTGGGTCTGTAGCCAAGAGTGGCTTATTGAAACAATGCTTGGGTTTTAAGCCAGAAGTGGCTGAAGTCAAAAATACTTGTTGCACTGGGCTGGTGTAGTATTGTAAAGGTGTTTTACAATAGTGAAAAATCCTTCGGTCTGAAGGGACTGAACGTACCTTCTGCATTGGAAGTGAACCAGGATAATTCCGTTGTGATTCTCTATCCCTTTCTGAGGTCTGTTAAATTATTTATTGCTTAAGTGGTCTGTACGTTTTTGAAAAAGAATTTAAGACTTATTCAACCCCCTTCTAAGTCTAACATTGTACCATTAGTATGGCAGTGTAGAAAGCCTAGAATCAATGTCTATAAAGAGTATCTCTTAAGCTCAAAATGGCTAAACAATCTGGTGACTTTTGTTGAAGACTATCAAAGCAAACCATTTTGGTATAAATCTCTGAAGCACGACAGATTCAGGCCCTGCAAGTGCATATCCCTCAAAAATCAGAAAATGATCAAGGACTCTATCCTCTCCAAAGGTTGATCAACGATTATCTCAAAGAAGCCTATAAATATTAGAAAGTTTCAAACAATAAAAAGCTCTTGACATATCTAAATATTCTTTTATCATATAAGAACTCTAGTCTGAAAGTGTTTGTTTGTAAAAAGTTCTAAGTTCTTGTTTCTGTAACATAAGTCTTCTTTGGAGTTCTGCTTCTAGTAGACCTTGACTTGTTGTTTATTATAACTTAGCGTACCATGTTTCAATACTCTATATTCTTGTACGCTAGGTTATCTCTTGTATCACAAATCTTTCTATCACTCATATTTGTATAACAAGGTTGATGTGCTTACCAACTCGTAGTTTAAGTGAGAAACACTTTGTGACTTGAAGAGGCTTTTGGAAGAATACTTGAGTTATCGAGCCAGGAATGACTTGTTGAAAGAATACTTGAGTATAGGCCAGAAGTGACAGGAGTCAAGAATACTTAAGGCACTGAGATGATGCTATTGTTGTAAAATATGCTTTTACAGTAGTGAAAATCCTTCAGATCTGAAGGTATTGGACGTAGTTTCTACTTTGGAAGTGAACCAGTATAAATCCATTGTGTGATTTTCTCTTAACCCTTATCTCTTTAAGGTTTGTTGATTCTAACAGATTAGTCTGTTCAGAAAAACTAATTGTCTTTAAGACTACGTGAAAAAAGTTAAGATTTATTCAATTCCCTCTTCTAAGTCTGACTTTGAACCATCACATGCAATGTCAACTGTTGTTTAACACCCAAAATAACTTTAAAAGGGACCAAAATTATTAATGCATCAACCCAAGATTACTTATATGAATCTATTCATTTGATCAAAGGCACGCCAGTAGAAGTCTATGTTTTGCCTAACCGCCTTGATACTGTTACTACCTAACCACCTACAATGACAAACTAATCAGAAATCCATAACAACTTACAATTAAAAATAAAGAGTAAGTTGAATAATAACTTTGCAAACAGACAAATTGTTTACATTGCAGCATATGGTGTGCTCAAGAGTATAGCATTCTGTGGGAGGTTCAGAGCAGTATCAGGAAACCTATCCCATGCCCAAGCTGGCACTACCAAAAGAAGACCAGAGATTGATGTGCACTAATACTTAGTTGTGCTATATAACTCATGATACAAATAGCTAAGTACTGTAGATCTCTAGCTATATTGGCTACACATATCAATGTCTTCAACTAATGATAAGTATTTTTAATGATACCCTAATATATTAGATTGATCGGGAAATATGACACCACCAATCAGTCAGATGATATATGCTCTTGTGAACAGTTACACCTTACTACCTAGGTGATCTTCAATATTGGTAAAGTTATCAAAAAGCCACTCCATCTTTAGGTAACTAACATGAAAAAAACATCACCTGGAGGATATATGTCAAACAAGTTCAAAACCATAGCTTTCCAGTCACAAAGAGATGTGTCTGTTATAAGGGGTACACCATCCACACACAACCCAATCTCCATATCATATCTTGAAGTGTAATTGTGCACTCACCAGGTGACATATGAAAAGTATGCATCTCAGGCCTCCATCTCTCGACAAGGGCAGACATTAGGGGAGCCTTTACTTGAAAAAGAAAAATACAGTTATGCAATACCAAGAAATCTCGTCCTTTGAGGTACAATCTGCTATGGGACAACACCTCTACGAAAAACAAATGCACGCATACATTTCAAAATTTGATTTGGCCTTTCGTTCCACCGATACATGGATACTTTGAAATCTCAATAATGAAAGATCTTTAGGATCGGGGTTCACTTCACGTGACCGAGACATTGATGAAGACGATGAATCCATCCTACAATATATATTTTAAATTTCATGAGGACAATAAAATAATACATCACACATATTTTTCCATTTTTATAATATCATATTTACAATATATATAATTAATAAAATTTAACAAACTTAAAAAAGTATATTGTAAATAACATTATTTTATGATCAATTTTTATAATGTTTTATAAAAACTAATCTTTTATCAATGATAATGTATTCTAAAATTAAATTTTATATATAATAATTTTAGCAATTTAAAAATTAATATCTTACATTACATATTTCACAATTTGTTAAACATATAATCTAAGTCTTTTTTAATTTATTATTATATTTACATAATAATAATAAATTAACAAAATTGGTTATAACACACATCTAATTATTGCATTTCATTTATAGTATTAACTACAGTACTTGCTAAGAGATTATCAATAATTTATTTTGTTTATTTTTATTATAATTTGGGACTAGTTATAATGATAAAATAAAAATTATACTACATGAAAAATAAAATAATGACAAAAAAAATTAAAATTCATAGAAATTTCAAAAAATAAACTAATACATCTATGTAATTTGACAATAAAATCCTTACATATTACTACAAATTTAAAGAAACTACAAAAAATAAACTAACATAATATTATAAATTGACACTGACATACTAAAATATCACTACAAATTTAGTATAAATACTATCACACACTAAAAATAAAATAAGATTTAAAAACACACCATTCAACATTAGAAAAACACACTAGGCACCTTTAATATGTCTCCGAAATTGGTCAAAAATAATCCCTTATCTCAACTACTCTTGCCTTTTTATCAACCAAAAGCAAAAAATTAAAGAGGAAGTGAGGAAGAGAGAAATGGTGAAAGTGAGAGTTGAAAGTGAAAATGAGACAGTGAAGGAGGAAAAGATGGTGAAAGTAAGAGTTGATGAAAGGGATTTACGGTGAAATGGGAAGGGGAAATAGGGGTGGTTTTTTTTTTATTTTTATTTTGTCACCAATACCACGTGTTACCACCCTATACATTTTGTAGGTCCAACATGCGAAACCACAACCTGACATTGATCCTGCCATTTCACGCGTCCATTATGTGATTTGTCCTTTAACTTCGTACGCTCATCGTGCGAAATACTACATGTGTGACACGTGGCACACATGCATGTATTTCGCACCTCTAGTATGTGAAATGCTTGTTTCGTGAGTCTAACATACGAAATACAAAATGTGATTTGATGTTTTCCACCCAAACACAAAATTATTTTTGTTACCATTCCATTTCCCAAAATATTTTTAAATCGCACCCCATTCTTACCAAAAGCTCTAGTTCTCTTTGTGATTTTTTTTTTCATCTACAAAATTTAAATCCAAACCTTAAATAAATAAAACATGAAACCACTTTAATTAATCATTCTGTTGAAGATATAGTTATTTAATGGTTTAGGGTTTAGAGTAATTCAGCTTGTACATGAAAATTACCTTTTGATAATACCAACAAACATTAATGTGACCGATTTGATGCAGATAAATGAAATATTTCTTCTGTCTCATCCATCATATGTTGATGATCACATCTTGCATTCTTCCTGGAAAAATATCTAACTATGCCAGGTGCTTAGCACCAATCAGACACCCACACCAGCAAGATCATGGTGTTCACACAACCGTAATGATGTTTCATGTTTGATATATGCAATGAATACCTCAGACAATTCGGTATTCCAATATTTATTTCTAGATTCTGGCCCATTTGTTTAAACTTTAAGAAAACAAGTGATTCTATTTTATATAAAAAATATTTATATTTTAGAGATCATGTAAATACCAAAATTTATATATAGAAATTTTTTTAACCATATAGAGTTTAAATTTTACCATATAAATAAAAACAGTATTTGTTGGGAGAGATAAGATTCCCTTTAATAATCTCATGTTTTGAAAAGATTAGTCTTTGTCAATCTGCCAAAAGATACCCTTAATTCAAAAAATAAATTAAAAGTTATATTATGCTTGTTTATAATTATAAAAAAATATTTTTAATTTAAAAGGGTAGTTAAATTTGGCTTTTAAAACATCTCAAAATAATCAAAATTTAGTTTTTTTTTTCAGATTCTGATTTATTTTTTTATATTGACATTCAATTAGAAATCATGGTAGACATTATCAAAAACGAAAAGAAAAGAAATAATGATAAATATGACTAGTAACTATCATGCAAGTCAGTAAAAAGCTTACAAGGCAACTTATCATTGTAAATTTTTTTATAATGACAGTATTTACTAATTAAATTAAAAAATTAATCTATAGCATAACACTAGATGAAAAACATAAAAAGGAGGCTACATACTACGTTGTGCAGCCAATTCAGATATTGCATTGAGATTCCTAGATGAATACCATAACTCAGCTTCTTATCAGCATTAACTAATGTAATCAGGTGTGACAAATAATGAATTGCTTTGATATTTTCTAGCATATTGGTAACGAAATTGACAGTTGCTATGGGATTTATTTACTTGTATAAAAAGATCAATAGGTACAGTTCAAACCATTAGAGCAGTAACCATTTTGCTGATACCTGACTCTATACAAACGGACCTCAACCCTTTCTCATTTGGCTACCTCGTGTAACTTATAGCAAACTGAAACATTCACAGCTTGAGACATTTATTGCTTGGTTTCCACCTACATATCAATAACTTGGCAACTGACTAGTTCAGCCTGTCCAAAACCCCTACTGGCAACTACCTTCCAAACAACTGCATCTGATTCAGCGGCAGGTTCTGGAAATTCTTGCAAGGAACTTTGTGACAGAGTTGAGAGTGATGGTGAAGAATCCAAATTATTGCACAGATCAGCCTGAAGAACAGCAATATTATGATTGGCGTCTTTTGTTATGACATGAAGCTTTCCATGTAAACCAGCAAGTAGATATGGAACCTCAGAATCAGTAGAATCATATATGGGGACTTTTCCAATGACTACTTTCCAAGCATCTTCACCTTGATCATATACCTTTATTCTTCCACTATCCATAGAATTAGAGGGATCAAAAGCATATAACTCACCATCCACTACAACACTCAACTTGGTACCTGCCTGCCGTGCAGGCCAGCCCTCACCCATTCCAACTGGCATTTCTATCCATGAGTTAGTTTCAGGATCATAGATTTCTCCCCCAACATCAACAAAAAAGGGCCACGAGTACAAACTCTGCGGAACACACAACCTTCCCATGTATGAGGTTAAGCCTGTGGCCATAGGCTTTAACATGTCAGCCAGAAAAGCATTGGGCAAGACTTGAGCTCTAGAGAATGGCATACTAGGTACATTTGACCACGTATCTGTACAGGGGTCAAAAACTTCAGCAGACTGAAGAGGAACAAGTCCAGCTTGACCTTGACTAACCCCTCCAACAACATAAAGCTTGTTATTTAAGATTCCTGTCTTACAATATGCCCGACCTGTGGACATAGAGGTCGCCTTGCTCCACGTATTTTGTATTGGATCAAATCGCCAGACACATCTCATAGTTGAAGCCTTAGAGAATCCACCAAGAACATAGAGACATCCATCAACAGCTCCAATTGCACAACCACAAAAGGGCATTTCATCAAATGCATCCTTCTGTCCAAGAAAGCCTCTAATGACTTCAGCAACTCTGATACTTTCCATCACGTTCCACATCCAAAGCCTAGAAGAAATTTTCTTAGATTCTTCTTCATTAACAACATTGGGCATATTAGGCAGTCTATGCCACATCTGAGAACGAGGATCAAGAGCATGCCACAAAAGCTTATTTTCCCCAACCTTAATCAACAGATACAGCCACTCTTCAGTTGTCCTGAGTTCTTTTCTTACTTTATATAGCTCTAAACTCATGATAGTTGACTTCCACTTCCTTGACACCAGCCTTACATTGAAGTAACACATTCTAGGAAGTCTAGCAATAATCTGAAGCGATAACTCATCAGGGAGATTAGGAATTAGTCTTGGACTCTCTTCATCAAAAGTAGGTGACATTCTTTGCCTCTTACATGTCTCATTTGGAGAGACTCCGTCCCACTCCCTTTGGTCAGATTTGGTATTTGCCACACTTAAAAACGAACCCATACACCGCAAAACTCAAGATCTGCATGGAAACCAAATCATCAAGAGAGGAAACCCGACTTCTCAAAACTAAAGGGATTGTAAGCACCCAATGATCCCTTTCTATCCATTGGAAATTAAAAACAGACAGAAAAGCATAAGCACACAACAACCCATCACTTACAACAACGGAAAAAAAAAACAAGACAAAAACTGCAACTTCATACACCCTGCAGGGAAGGCAATAGATCCCATTTGAAAATAAAGAATCAAAAATTAAAAATACTCCCACGTGACTCCTTCACTTCTCAAACTGAAGAAAACAGTAAACAATTTATTAACCACAAACGTACAAAACCTTACCACAGTGATCATCAAAAGCACATTTAATTGAAACAGGAAAAAGGAACCAGTATCAGACCATTCAGGAAATCAGAAGTGCAGATCCAAGACCATCCAAAGCTTAATCAGAACATACGAAACACTGTAACCTAAACAATAGTTCGGAAATTCAATTTCCCCTTATGTTTTCAATTCAGAGAGAACCGATATATTCTCAAACTAATCAACTAATTAATTAATTATACATAAAAGTTTTGAAGCAGCAGTTGTAGGATGTTTTTTCACTTCCCCAATCCGCCATTGCTCCAAACACAAACTCAAACGAATGAAGAAACTCAGTCAAAAACGAATTGAAATTGAACAGTAAAATTAGCGTGACAGGGGAAGAAACCACACTAGGAAAATATAAATCATTGCGATCAGAAGGGAAAAAACGAAGAAATGAAAAAGAAAGAGATACTGACAGTGAAAAAAATTCTAAAAGCAAATAGCGATGCAGATATATGATAAGATTGAGGTACCATTTAAAGAAAAGAATGAGAAGGAAGACGAAGACGAAAAAGGGGGGAAACAGTAATACCTTCGACCTCGTGAAAAGAATGGATTCAACATTCAAGTTAGAATTAAAATGATCAAAGGATAATTATTTAAATATCTATCCTTTTAATTTGTTTTACTTTTCTTTATCTTTATTGTTATTTTTACTAAAGACAGACACGAGAGGCGTAAGAGTGGAGGAGTTGGAGAACAATATTCAAACTCTAACGTTTTATATTTATGTCAAATATTAATTATGTTAATTAATAAAATTATATTAATATTTTATGTTTACACAAAGAGTAGCTTAACCATAAATCATAGAGAATTCCACTAGAAAACAGGTCTATTGATTTTCAATACCTGTCATTTAGTCATAACATATGTACATGTGATACTTTTATACCTAAGTTATCAAGTGGGCCAAGCCCATTAGACTATGACCTAAACTAATTAACTTCCTAATATCGTAGGGATATTTCAAGAGGTAGTGTGGGAACCATCTCCCGATCTCATAGAACATTTTAAAATTTATATTTAACTAAAAATAATCTTATTTAAAATCATAAACATTCAACGATGAATTTTAAACCCAAGAGAATAATCATGTAACAATTAATCAACCGATGGTTACAGCATTTCTTTTGAGTACATTTATTATTATTCATGATGAAACCGAGAAAGTTGGGAAAGGTGGCATCGCTTTCGTATACATGGTTGCATCATCACATTGAAAGTTTAGGTTCAAATGTCAAATTTCCACATGCAAACCATTGGTAAGTGCATGTGTCTTGCCCTTTCAGAGGTAAACATGAATTTATTTTAATTATAGAAAATAGTTTATAAATTTAAGTATATATACTAAATCTTATATACAAATTAAAGATGTCATATTTATATGATCAAATTTTATAATAATTTTTATTTTTACTACTTATTTTAGATCAAATTTAAGCACTTCTCTTTTTTTCTTTCTTTTATTTATATGGATAGCTGTATCTCTTAGCAGCAGAAATAAAATATCTCAAATCTCATTGCCTGTGTTGTCTAATGCTGGTTGAAATATTCATTTCATTTCATTTTTGGAACTTCACTTTCAGCATGCTATGGGAGAGATTTTTATGTAACTAAACGGAATCAATTAATAATTTATATATTATTATATTAAATATGAAGATTTTTTTATAATAAAGTTCATAAATTATACTCTTTGTTTTTTTAGCACTAATCCATTCTTTAAAGACGTAGTTTAAAATATGAAAATATTTTAAAATCATCCATTACAAAGTTTACAATAAAAATTAATATTTTATAATTTATTATTATATTTTTATTGTAGTCTTAATCATGAAAAGTAGTTATCTCAAATCTCCTTTCATTTTATCAATAATTGTATAATTTATTATTATATTCATTTTATTGAAAAGTAATTTGTGGTATATATACAAGAAAAAAAAGTAAAAAAAAAAATGGTTGCATTGCCGTAGAAACTGAAGTGAATGGGCTTGGAAAGCGTAGCGTGATGGACTAACATGCAATATTTACTATAAATCCATTCCCTTGCTTCCGTTACCTAAAATCATCTCAACCATTAAATCAATAAATCAACGGCCTTCGTTCAATAACCTATCCATGGTCACACACACTGTTGGTTCTTGAATATCTAACTCTCTCTCATACTCACCCACACAAACAAACACATCCATTTTTGTTTTCATCCTATTTCCCAAAGTTTCTCTACCCTCTTCCAAAAAAAAAGTTTCTCTACCTAACTTATTTTTGTCTTCATTCGTACATATAAATTTGAAAGCAAATTTATGTACAATAATAAATAAGTTTATTTTTTATTTAAATAAAAATATTAAATAGAAGATAGTTTTACCTAATTAATAAATGGTGAAGCTGGATATTTAAATATCTATTCACACTCTTATCTTTCTATTTTTATTTACTTAATTATCATATTAAAATTTTTAATATGCACACTCCCTATTTTTTTACTTTCAAAACTTTTATATCTTTTATAAGTTTTAAAAACTTAAATTTATTTAACTTAACTTTATATATTTTGATCTGTTCGTTATAGGGAAATAAGATTGTCTGATTACAATCTGGTATTTATATTTGTGTTAACTCATAATCTTCATGTTTCGTTTCAATATGTTTAACATAATTCGTGTTGAGGGGCGAATGTGGATATTACCTACAAGGATGATTCAAAACTTCAGTTAATAAAAATATCAATACTAGAGCACTACCAATATTAAATGTTGTATCTTGTGTGCATTGAATGTAGATATTTATATGCATCAATTATAGAGACAAGCGCCTGATATGACATCTGTCATTGCCAGTCCACTTGATACAGAAAAGACTGTGATGCTCAAACCTTTCTGTCGCACATGTAGCTTTTTGGTCTTGTATGTTCCTATCAATCTAGGTTCCTCTCCCTAACATTGGTCATTAATTACTTGGATGAATTAGATCAAAAAGCTTTAGGACCACTAGATATTGCCTCGTATCAACGCCTTACCATTGAATAGGTACCAGTGTTATATATTGAGATTAGGGCCAATACCACGCTCAGGCCATATTTATTCAAAGATAACAAATTTTAAATGAGAAAAACATAAAAATATTTTCAAATAATATAAAAATAAAAAAACGTATAATTAGTCTAATTGATGAAATTTGTTAATAACACGTTTTGTATATAATTAATTTTTTATATAACAAAATTTATACCGTAATATATTTTATAAAAAATAATTAATTTTAATATAAAATAAAAGGGGAAAGATGGGGCTGTTTATTTTTTTTTTCAAAAACTTCTTTTTCGAATATACTTTTAAAATAACAATTTTTAAAAATATGAAGTAAAAAGATCAGTTGATACTATTAAATTTTTTAAACAGTTTTTATATTTAAAAGTTAAAAATAACTGTTTGATGAATTTAATTTTTGAATTAAAATTCTATTTTTTATTAATTAAATATAAAAATGAAAAACTATTATCTAAAATAAATTTTAATGAAATAATATTTAAAACTAATTAATAATATTTTTCATATGATATTTAAAAAATAGTTAGAGTGAACCCAATTAGTGATATAAAAAATATTATTTTACAAACTTTATTAAAAGCTACATACGATAATAGACTGTTGTTAAAAAATCAACTTTTAGAGAATATCTAAAATTTGTTTCTAGTTTAGTTTTTCAAAATAATTTTTTGTTTTTTTAAATAATTGATAAAAATAAGTTATCAGATTAATTTTTTATTTTTTTTCTATTTTTTATTTTTAAAAATAGAAAACTATTCTGAAAAATAGTTACCTTACAGGCCCATATAGTTTCTAAATTTTCTCTTTATTTTTTACTTACAGTACAGTCGCACGATAAGAAAAAAAACTGAATTCTTAAATTTTAGTTGTTTTGATAAAATATTAAAAAATAAATGTTATAAAAAATTAGCAAGTTAATAAAAATACCCGAACTAATAAAACTATAATTAATTAAGAGAATTTGGAGATAATAAAAATCGAGTATTCAAAATTTCATCCTTAAATCAGTGGCGATGGCAGGGTTATATTCTAATCTGATCATACAACTATATAATGGATGATTGAGATTGATTTTAATTTTTTTTAATTTTAACTATATATTATAGCTGATATTCGTTTTTCTTAAAGGCACTCTCGTAAAAACATACTCTTGTGAACAATTTACTTTTAAAAGGAATTAAGTTTCTTCAATTAGTGTTTTTAACTAACAGAAGTGACTTAACTATATAAAAGAAAAGGTTAAAAGATTGAATTGAAATAAAATCCAAATATGATTTTGTGTCTTCTTGGTTCTTACAAACTCAAGGTACCAATTTCCTGAAGAAGGTCAAAGTAATTTGTGTGTTCAGATAAATTTTCAGCCAATGAAGAAGCTCTTGAAATGTCAATATATATATATAACTATTAAGAAGAAAAACATTACCATTATCCTTTAGCTAGCAGCTACTAATCAAGTTCATCTCCACTCTCATTTTTTTCCCTTGGTCTTTTACACTTCTCTTCAATCCCAATCTAACTTTTTCTTTTTTGTTGAAACCTCCACGACCCTCATGTCTATGTAAACAAGAGAATCACATTACAGGAGTCATGGGCCTGAGTGGGGAAGAGCAAGCCCGGCCCAAAAACACACTGGCACTGGC
The DNA here is from genome assembly GCA_037962975.1 of Clitoria ternatea. Lineage (NCBI taxonomy): Eukaryota > Viridiplantae > Streptophyta > Magnoliopsida > Fabales > Fabaceae > Clitoria > Clitoria ternatea. Next base: position 285,072,516 of record CM075670.1, read on the forward strand.
ACCTCCAACTCCACAGAAAGACTCAGAATCGTGAAGCAACCCAGCACCACCACCATAGGTAACGCCCTCTCCTAAACCCTCATTCTCATCACAATTATCACTACCTTCCTTCCCCAACGCAAAATCATTCTCCTCCTCCTTTTCTTCTTTGGCATTATCAACACTCTCCGTTTCTTCGTTAAACTCAAAATCTTCATCATAATCCATGGAATACCCACACTCCTCGCAGTAAGCCCTTTCATCATCGTCGTCATCATCATATTGGGCACGAACGAACCTCATGCAGATTCGACCACCTTCTCTACGCGCTTCCTTGTACTCGCTACACCTCACTTTCTGCACAGCCACAACCAGCCTTCCTTCTTCACCATATTCCCTCTGGAAAATCCAAGGCATTTGCCCCGTTCGTCTCAACAACGTTATCAGCGGTGGAAACTCTCTCTTCTTCCTCCTTCCACCCCTCTCTTTGCTTCTCACCTTCGGACGAGGCTCCCATTCCATCTGCTCCACTGCGTCGCTCATCATGTAGTCCCCACTCTCAGTTCCGATGACATCACCGATTATAGTGGATTGAAACCTCGGTGACGATGGCGACCACATCGATGAAGACAGTGACCACATTGCCTGTGAAGAATTATACGGACTTGGTTCTTCTGTTAGGAGTGTTTTGTAGCAATGTTGCAGAATTCTTAGGGGCGGTTTTTCTTGGGGGGAAGGAACTAGGGTTTTGAGCCCTAATAGTTGGCCACTTTTGATATTGGTGGAACGGTGTCGTTTTCTCAAAGAGAAAAGTTGAATACGGTTATAAAGGTGTGATAAATACTGAGTGATCAGCATGCTTGTTTGTTTCGACTTTCGAGAGAGAAAATGTGGCGATGCGTTCTATGCCCTAACACCTGGTTCCAACAGACACGCATAAGAGGAAGCAAAAACCCTTCAAGATCTATGACAATGCACCTACACAGCAATTATCCCAAAATTAATTTAAATTAATAAAATAAAATATAGTAATTTGGTGGTTGGGGAGATATATCATATAGCTGGCAGTCAATTAAGAAATTTTGAATACCTTGTTAATGTAATTAATGCAAAAAATTCCAAATGAAATGGAAGGACTAATTAAGACCTATATATACACTGGCCCTTTCAAAATTCTAGATATAATAATATTGTAATTTTAAAATATACTTAAAAACTTTAATTAGTCCAATTGATTAAAAATTAAATTTACGTAAATTCACATAAATTTTTTGTCCTGTTTTTTCAAAAGACACATATATGATATTAAAAGGTGAGAGTATAAAAAAAACAAATGTATATTCAAATAGATAATTAATAGGATTGAATAACCAAAATTCACGTTTCATTTTCCTCGCGTATGTCACCCGTACTTGTGTTGGCACATGATGAACTATAGCATCTTAAGAGAGAGAGAGAGAGAGAGAGAGAGAGAGAGAGAGAGAGAGAGAGAGAGAGAGAGAGAGAGAGAGAGAGAAAATTGAAAAAGAAAATTCTAATGTCTTGTGCATGAAAATCATGCAGATTAAAAGGTTGAATCGTGCTTTTTATAATTAAAATTAAAAATGGTACCTTTTTAAAGGTTTCGAAGAAACATATTGCTTCAAGGTGTGTGCCAAAAAAAAAATGGATTAATTCAAACACCTCACTTCCTTTCAAATTTAAGAGACAAAAAGACCAATTCAGCCTAAGCTATAACTTCTTATATGACTAGCGTTTTCTTCATGAGATGTGGCAGGAGGTGAAAAAAATGAAATGTCAAGGGCGTAAACAAGAAATAATTTTTTTATTTTATATTAGAATGAAAAAATAACAATTAAAGACTATTTTAAAATTATATGATTAATTTAAAAATTGTGCGGTTATTATAAAATATCGAGTTTTATGTTTAATTTTTTTCTCGTTTAAGGAATTATGTAATCATTTATTTCTACATATGCACTTAATAATGTGTCTAGATATAGTCATTTTAAAAAGGGAATTACAAGAATGCAGATACAAATCATTTGATGGAAAGTTGAAATGCTTGTGAGGTTCACCGCATACGTACCGAAGTGAACCGCAAATAAACTATATGTGTATTCCATTGAGCATTGGTGCAAGATCTGAAAGCGGTGCTAAAAAGGAAAAAAAGATCCTACTGAATACTGAGTCTCTATTTGGTTTAGCTGAGGTGAGAGAGAGATGGGCCCACTGGAGTTTGAAGGTGTTATGTGAGGAGGAGCATTGGTATAGTATATGTATAGTGATGGTGAGGTAGCGTTATGAATTGAAGGAAGGTGTATCCGAGGGAGGGTGTGGTGAGTGGATATCCATCAATAGAATTTCAACTGATTTTGTTTGCTTTTGAATCTCATGCCCCTCCCCTTCCATGTTGGATGCCAGCTTGCTTCCTCCCTTTTTTACTCACTAACGTTATTTCTTATTCCAAATTTACTCAATCAATGCTAACCATATTAAAATTTCATATAAATACCTCTTCTACTTATTAATATATATTAGTCTAACTATACGTTTGCAGTTGTTGAACGAAGGAAAGAAAATCATTTTTTGGATCAACTACGTTTTAAATGTCTTAAATAATTTAAAGAATTAATATTAATTATTAGATTTTTTTATTTTTATAATTTTGTTTTTTTATTTGGTTACTAAACAGGCACTAAATAAGGTTCAAAAGTTTTACATAGGATGAGCTCAAGTTTGATTTCTACTAAATACATTTTCTAGAATGGATAAAGGATCTTAATTGTGACTAAACTTCAAATAGAATTATTTTTTTATAGAAAATACATGTGATTAACACATAAAAAACATCTTAAGAAGGTTTAAGTCAAACGAGACTCATTAGATAACAAAAATGTATGTAGGGTGAGAGATAAGAGATGTCAGAGATTTAAAATCTGGGGTGGTTCTTAATGAGTCATTGTTGTCAAAATAGAGGTGGGTTTGTCGGAGAAGAGTGACGATCTAATGGTGGAATTTCTTATAGCCTAGTATGGTAAGAGTGAGTAAAATAAGGAAAGTAAGTGTTAAAGGCCTCTAGGTGGTGGAAAGATTTATATGAGTTACATAAAGGGAGTGGGGATGATAAGGATGATCAAGGAGGATGGTGGAGGTCTATGGTTCATAAGTGGGTTGGGGATGCTTGTTCATTTGACAAGTGTACTAAATCGACAGTACATAGTTTCGATACATATTGAGTTATTATATCTTTAAAAAAACTTTTGTGATATTCTATAATAACACAATAATTACTTGTAAGTTACAATAAATATATGTGCACCATGTTCAAAGTTGTTTGTTTAGAAATGATTGAGTTGTAATAGCGAAAAGCAATAAAACGAAGTTAACAATTACTAAAGAGTGTTTAGATCAGATTTCCCTATTCCATTTTACTATTTTTAAATCTTATTATGTACGGTTAGACATTAAATCAAGTTAATGCGTATAAAAGTCACTAAACCTGATCCCTTGGTGAATAGATTCCAAACCCTCATATCAAGTCTCAATTCTTTAACAACCCGATGTTAAGATTTGCATTAAGGAAAAACTTTAACAACATTAGAATCAGTTGTATCCCTAAAAGAAGAATCTAATGAGCATTTTATTCCCAAAACTTGTTTGGTGTATGAAACACACATAATAACATTCCTTTGAATACAAATAAATATTAGGAATCAAAAAATGGAATGTTAACATGATATTAATGCACAAACATACATAAATATTTACTATAAAATCATAAATAGAAATGAGTTTGTCCAATCTTAATAAAAGAGAGGTTTAGTCACACATAGTCACGAGGGAAAATCCTAACAATTAACATCATGTACAACAGGAAAAGAAAAATTCTAGAAGAAAGTCTCGAGAATGCCTCAATACCTTCAAGAGTTTCAAAATCCTTTCCTCTATGCAAAAGACATCCAAAAAATGTATTTTAGGACACATAAGTATGCCCTCATACGCATGTCTCACCTCCAATGAACATTTTCTCATTGGGACAAAAACACTAAAATTTCATATGCTCTTTCCAAATCCTTATGAATTAGTGATCACACCTTAAATTTCATTCCAAGTGCAATGAAATATGACAATACACTTAGTTCGTGTGAGTTAGTTCTTACCAATCATAAAATAAAATAATGACAAGATTGTATAAAACTTATGCCATTATAATATGTTCCATTTATGTCGAGGATTTTTACATCAACCGTTGACTCCGATACAGGTAACTGTATGGCTACGCCAATGCAAATTAGACATAGTACACATGTTTTCAATTTCTGTGCTAATTTTTGTCGGTTACCTCTAACGTGGACATGTTTTAAAAACATCAAAAAACCAAATTGCGTCGTAGTTTTGCGACCATGTTTTTGATGCAAGTACTTTGCAATAACTTTAAGTGCTAATATCAGTATGCATTGCGCTTTCCCCTTTTATTTGTCCTCCATAGCATCCAAATCCTCTCCTCTCCCCCATTTCCTTTTTTTCTCTCAAATATTTCTTTCCTCAATATTAATGTATTGTGTGGGTTGTTTGAAGAAAATATTATGTTATTGTGTTTCTGATGAAAAGTAACATTTCTCATAGTTTATTTTAATTTGGTTGATTAGGATTTTAAAATGGTAATTCATGACAATATTAAGTTAGATCATCATTATATAATATTGTCACATGTTGTTGGTTGTGTGATTTGTATGTAGTGTTTAAAATCTGTAAATGTTCATATTATAGAGATTATGCTATTTTTTAAAAAACATGTTAGAAATGATTTATATGTTTGTTAAATTTTATAGAATATTAGTAATGCACCTAATGTATTATAAATATTGGTTATGTTGTCCAATTGTTTTGAAAAATATCATAAATGGATTTGTGTGGTAGAATATTTAAGAATATTGGTATAATTCATTAAAAATAGATCGTAGTAGGATGCATGTTAGAATTGGTAATAATAGAAAGGGTATAAATGAAGAGTTTGTTACATATGTTGATGAATTTATTATCATAAGTATACTAAGCAAAAGGTTAAGGAAAGGCATGGGCTTCTTTGTCATAAAGGTGGATAGTTAAAGCTTTTGATTGCTTGACATTGGTACTTCTTCAGCATATGTTTTTGATCAATTATGAGTACACTATTACAGAAAAAGCTTTTGTTAACCGTTCCGCCCCTACAAATGTCAATAGTTTCGTGTGTAAAAAATGAGCCCGAATAACAATGTCAATGCTCGTAACTATAGGCATTGACTTTTCATTGTCTATAGATAAATAATAGAACCACAGACACTAACTAGACGAAGTCATTAAAGACAACGGTTTTATAGCAAGGAATCGTAACGGTTCCTTTATTAGACTTACCAAGTACAATTCAATTATAGCTAATTATTGTGATGTTATTAGAAACCAAGATGGTAAATGGATCGCAAAGTGTACCCAAAACATTGGTACTTCTTCAGCACATGTCTCTAATCAATTACAGAAAAGGCCTTTGTCAATATATGGTTCTGCGCGAGCAAATATATGTGCTGAAAATAAGCCTTAATAATAATGTTTACACTTGTAACCATAGCCATTGGCTTGTCATTGTTTGCGGTTAAGTAACGGAACCATAGACAATAGCTAGATAGAGTCATTAAAGTCAGTGATTTTATAGAAGGAACTGCTAACGTTTCACAATCATTGTTTGCGGTTTAAATATTCAACCGTCGACAATGATGTAAGTAATGTCCACAGTTAAGTGATAGTAATTTTTTAAAATAATTTTATATATTTAAGTTTTTGTTACATGAAATACTACAATATTAATTTCTATGCCATTATTTCCAGACAATGAATATTGCAATATTAATAACTAAAAAAAAATACACCAACTTACAAAATTGACTAAGCCAAACTATGACAAAATATACATGATTTGTTTTCCTTCATTCTAGTCTAAAAATAATTATAATTCACATAACAATTGACCAATGAACACTATTGTAGTAAGACATACATGATATATATTAGCATAAAATCCGCTTTTAACTAATTAAGCAACTAAGTTCCAATGTGGTTAAAAGCCTAATTTATATCAAGTAAACAAGTATATATCAAATATACACTAATCTGTCATAAGCCCATATTCTAAAACAATTATTAACTATCCTAACAATACAAACTATTATCACATTAACCTGCCAAGATATCACAATGAATTGTCAACCATCATCAATAATTAGCAACAAATTCTAATACCATTTAAAATATTGTTGTATAGCAAAATGAAATATGTTATTATATATTTTACTAACGGAAATCTTGTTCCATATATATAACATAGATGTTGTTAGCATTATACTATACCAAAATAAAGCAATGCATAAACGTGTATATTGTCTACAACTATATGACATGTGTAGTCCAAAAAAAGTGATTACTATTGCAACATCTAATGATTATGTTTAAAGAGTGTTGTTGGCTTATGAACTCTACTAGTGGCATAATTCATGTTAAGACTTTGACTGTAAATGATGAGTTTCTTGGTTTCCTAGTTGTGTCCATATAGTAGTAGGTGTTGTGTTGGAGCCTGATATACTTACAAAGTAATGAACGGGTCACTAAAGTCAATTCATAATCAAAAACATCTACAAATAAACAATATATATATATATATATATATATATGTATGCATGTACACTTATTTGTCCATCTAAACACATAAACCCTTAACAGACCCAAACCCTTACAGACTATTCAAACACATAATAAGGAAAATATATATAAGGTAAAATGAGCAAATATGAACAAAAGAAGTAAGGTATTATCAAATTTAGAAATTAATATAATTAACAAACTGTTGAAAACATATGAAAATCAATCCTCCTTTATTTCATCCATTGTGTAGTGTTGTAGGTGGCATACTAGTATTTATCAAAATACTACAAGTTCAAACATTTAAAAAGTTATTGAGATTAAAACACATATACACACATATATAAAAGGAAATTATAATGAGAATAAAATACACATGGTTAAAGTCACACTATTCTTGAAATCTTCGTCTGCCCCATTTGCATAATCTCTTTCATGAAGCTCATTACACAATATCCATAATCTATATTATTTTCTTAATGAGGGTACTAAACATAGAAAACATATAATATTAAAAAATTTCTTGGATCAAAAATCCTTAATAACATAAAGGATGAATACATATACATACCACCACCTTGCACCATTTTATTTAGGTCTTGAATATAGGTATCTTTATGCCTCAGAAAGCATGATAAATACATGTGTCTTTAACAAAATTTAGAACAAAACATATGTGTTAATAAATTATATCACCAAACACACTAATGATTTTATTTGGGTCTTGAATATAAGTATCTTTATGCCTTGGAAAGCATGATAAATACATATGCCTTTAACAAAATTTAGAACAAAACATATATGTTAATGAATTCTATCACCAAACACACTAATGAAAATTTCCATTAGATAAAGAATACTTATGCATTAATTAAGTCTCTCATTTCTGGGTGGTCATTGAAATTGTCATGAACAATGTCCAAATAATACATAATTTCATCCAAAATGTTAATGACAATAAATACCTAATGTTCCCTGTATTTTTCCATTAAGCATATAATAGTTAGGTCAAACCATTAACACAGATTATTGTTAATAAGTTATGATGACCTCAACATGTATTGTATGGTGCAACAATCAATTTATCTTGCTTATGAAATGAACAAAGAGCATTAGCTATATATTATTGAAAATGGTGCATTCTTTGTTCTATTGAGACAACATTTGTGGAGATATAAAAGAAAACTTTGTCGCCAATTTATTTCCATGCAAGTATTAATCATTCAAGAACTCGAAATCAATGTATATATAGGATAAGATTAATTACCAATAACATGAGTGTGATTTAAAAAAATAGCAAAGCAATAATACAATAATTTTTTTATTTAATACCTCCTGTAAACACAAATACTAGTGAGACTCAACAAATTATGATCACAAATCTCCTTAATGCATTAAATGCTAATTTGGTCTTTGATTCGACATTAAATATTTCAATAGGCATGACTCCAAAAATTTATAATGAGGAACCCCTCTTACATTATTATTAGAAACTAGTGGACAGGGAGAGAACTTTTTTAATGGGGAAGTGATAGATTTTTCTATGTGGGTTATTTCTTTCCCTTTGTTCTTAGATGTTGCAGGTGTCTAAAATTTTCATGTGAAAATTAACTAAATTATACTAAACAAAAATCTCATCAAAATAAAACATATAACAATTAGGGGTTACCTTATTATGTAAACATATCAGATGAATGAGCCAAGTGACAAAAGTACCTAACGTGTCAGTAAGAGTTACTGAACAATCATGTTCATTAGGTACATGAAATGCAGTAGAGCTCTCAAAACGGGCTAACCCGGCCCACACAGGTTGGTCCACCACAGGTTGAAAATTTTTGTAACCCAACCCAACCCGGCTCGCTTTCTTGAGTGAGCCAATTTTCTCAACCCAACCCAACCCACCAACCCACCGGGTAGCTCACGGGTTCGTCAACTTTTAAAAAAATAAAAATCAAATAAAAAATATGAAAATGCTAAAAAAATATTTCCTCACATTCTAATACCATTTTTTTTATTTTTCTCACGTTCCAATTCCAATACCATTTTTTTTATTTTTCTCATGTTCCAATAGTAATTAAGAATAGGAAAATGTCATAATTCATTAATCCATAACCCATATAAAACAAAACTATATAATTCCATAGTTCAACTTTAAAACAATACCAACCCGTTGGCCAACCTGGCTCACTAACTTACCGTGAGCCAGGTTGAGTGGGCCGAACTAGAAAAAGCTTTGTTTAAAAAATAAGCTATTTTTTTCAACTTGACTCACCCAAAACCCACTTCAAGCCGGGTTGGCTCACGGGTTGGAACCCATTTTGACGCCTCTAAAATGCAGTATCATATTTATCTTGTTCCACTATGTCAATTGACACCCTTGCATGATTTTTCAACATTATAGGTACATGAAATGCAGTATCACATTCATCTTGTTCCACTATAAATTTGAAAGCTAAGTTGGGCTAAAAAGTATCCTATAATGAATAATACCCACTTTGAACATTCAATACTAGTTTGAACTTTGAATTGTTTAAGAATATTAATGATGTAGTCTTGTTGGCATTATTATTACATACAATAATTTGGTTAAAGGGTAATATAAAATGACACCAACTGAATAAAGGGTAGTCCAATATCAATTCTATAAAATAGAAAATGAAAACAACATTATGTAGAAGACAATCCACGCAAATACACCAACAGCTGAAACAAAAAGAAATTTATGTTCCCCATCTCCATGTAAAGTAAAGAAGATGCCAACATTTCCATTACATAGTATTATAAATTTTAGATATTTTGATGTCAATTGTTTTCTTTATTAGAAAATTTTAAAATATTCAAAAGAACTAATTCATTTTTACTCATTATTTAAAAAGAGAAATGTCAAATTTGCTTCAACTTTATTTAGTTTGTGGCTTACGATCAATGAATGTTATCAAAAAGCAGAAAATAACACTTACACGAGTGTTGAGAGTAAAGCACCAAACATAGCTGAGAGTATATATAGCCAATTATATACTTCTCTACATCTAATAGATAGGGGAGCTTTTTTGCATCTAATAGTATGTGAAAAATCTTAAGGTGCACACAAGAATATGCAATTTGTGTTTCTCGGGCCCCAGAGGTTAATATGCAATATAACTAGAGGAGATGAGCTTTAGCGACTGAAGGTACAAATTAACCTGAAGTTCGCTAAAGCGAACTCCAACAATATCGTAGTAAGAGATATCGATACTCGATATTACGCGAATACGCTCTACTGGACCCTTATTACTTAAAGATTACAATAAAGCATTAAAAAATGAAATTGATCAAGATATTAGTTCCCTTCCTAGAAACAATATAATTAGTAGTACTATATATGTATAGGCAGTATAACCTATAGTTGGTTAGCTATATTGGAGTTAAAGCACTTCCAAATTTCACCTCTATGTGGAAACATGAATTTCGAGACAATATTTTGTCCAAGGAAAATTTTCATGGCATGAAAAAATGTAGTTTAATTTGTGTATGTATATATAATGGTAGTTTTAAGTGATAGTTTAATTTAAAATAATTTTAAATCTTATTATTGAAGTATATATACTTATATTTTAAAAGCCAATTAATAAACAAGTACAAGGACTTAAAATCTATATATGCAAACAAGATATTACATTAGGGATTTCAACAAGGGTAATTCTGACATGTTTTACTAGAGTTTGTATTGATAATATCATTTCCATATATAGCCATAAAGAAGGGACCAATATACAATAAACCACACCCCAACCTATGCCTTTCTAGCCTTTTTCATTTCTGCATCTAATAGAAAAGGAATCTTTTTTGCATCTATCTTGTTATTTTATATATATATATATATATATATATAATGTCTATCATGTTTTATGAGTGCTTGATACTTTTAAAAAATAATTCAAATAATGTAACCAAATATACAAATAATAAAAAATATAGGACTAGCAATAAATAATCATATATCCTATTGGAGGTAAAATGATAGCATCATCTAGGTTCTAATTGATGAAGGAAAATTTACATCATTCCTTTAACAAAAACAAGTGAGAACAACCCTCTCAGTTCCGAGCTATTGGTGTATACACTACGAGCTATTAATGTATCAAGTTTATTATCAATAAAATTAGTATTTTCAATTTTAAGATTGTTTTAAAACTATTTATCCTGGAATAATAGGTCATGAGAATTATTCCTAAAACGTCCCTAATCAAGTATTTACATGGGGACATGTAAATACATTAAGATTAGTGTGTAAATGTACTGATGATTTGATCTCACAAATCATGGATATATGATATCAAGTCTTTACACGGGTACATATTAAGAGTAATGTTGTACTAGACAGACCCACCATGAGAACGTTGCATGGATCGTTACATGAGTGTCATAAACGGTTCTCAATGTGATAATGGTATATAGTCCTTCGACCTGAAGTCACTAAGATTCCTACATAAAGAGTTTGTTGTTTTAATACAATCAAATGTTATCTGTAATAAGATGACCATAAAAATTGTGATTAGGCAATAAACAAATTATGCAGAGGGATGTGAGTGATGTAGATGAGATTTGTCTCTCCTATATGACAAGAGTGATATCTATGGGCCACTTGATGGAGTGAGACTAACGAAATGCATGGCCATGCTAGGACGAATAAATATTAGATATTTATTCTGTAAAGTCTATTCTGGTATCAAGTAAAATGAATTAGGCCATACAAGGATGACGATGACCATGCCTTGGGCCCAATTAGATATCGTGACAAAAGGAATAAATATATAAAATAATTATCACTTATAGCTCATGTCGATGATAAATAATATTCGGACATAATGATGTATTGCTAGATGCCGCTCTTATTTTATATTAATAATAAAATAGTTTATTATTAATATAACCGAATATTTTACCTATAGGGTCACACACATAGAGTAAGCCCACCAGAGGATAGTTTTATTTTAGTTGGACTAAAAATAAAACTATTGGGCCTAACTCATTTAGAATGAGTCAGGAACCCAATGTTTAATGAGAGCTCAGGTTAAGACCTAAGCCTATATATAGAGCATGAGATGCTCATAGGCTGCTGTTTAGAAATTAGATTACTTTCGAATTTCCGTACTAGCATTTGAAACTTTGATTTTCTAGTGGGAGTGCTCGTGTGGACTCCTAAGGGTGAAGCTTTTCGATCGAGGAACTCGTTTTGCGTCTACAAGAGATATACCCTAAATCAAAATTTTTTAATTTTGCATAATGCCTTGAGACATTTGTTTTTTTGCAATCCTTTTTTGGGAATCCTTTGTGTTTCCGCTGCTTGACCCTGATGGATTCCCTAACACGAGCATGGTACTTGTGAAAAATGACTATTAAATTTAATCAAATATGCTCATTTCAAATTCTACTTAACTTGTTAAACCATGAATTTAGTGAAGATTCTCCGAATCATGTCAGAAAAGCTTTCCTTTCTAGTAACAAAAATATTATAACTAGCATACTCTATCATTGTAAATGATCAATGTACCATTCCTACTAAGAAACCTAATTAAGCTCCATTCCTCAGCCAAACTTCTTTTGGTTATCAATTAGCATATGTTTCTAAACATTCCTAAATAATTGTTGCAATTCTCCTAGTGCCCAAACAAAAACATTAAGGTTTAATTTAATTCTCTCATATGATATAACACATTTACTTGGAAACCCAAACAGAGGAAGAGGAATAAGGAATATTGCGCATGATAGAGCAGAGGAAGAAGGCTCAAAACACGTACCAAACTCATGGGTGTATAGTTTGTGTGAAGAAAAGGAGAAGTTAGTGTCTACCAATTTTTAGGGTCGATGGAAGGCCACCTATGGTGGCGGTCAACAAAGATAGGGGAGGTCAAGAGAAATGGAGAAGGTCAACAGTGATGGCAATGTTTTGAGGGTGTACTCAGGTTTAGTTGTTTAGAGGGTTCAAGGGTAAAAAGTTAGAAAGTGAAATTTAAAACGTAAAAGTATATTATTTGATGTGAGTGGGCGCAAAGCGTGCTTGTGAGAAACTTTATCTGTTTATGTCAGCGATCAAAATATAAAACCATAAACAATTTTGAAAATAATATATGCAATTACGATATTTGACTGCAAACAATGGATAAAAGTAATATTGTATACGGTTCCATTTTAAAACCCTAGACACTATTTAAAAATATAACAGATTTTCTATAATTTCACTTAATCACAGATAAAAATAAACTATCCTTTTCCATTTTATGTTATAATGGTAGTTCTTGAAGGCCTTAATCTTGCTTGTGGTCTTAATGAATAGGCCCTTGAATTACATGCATGTTGATTTAGTGTGGGGGCCAACATTTATTCTCAAGGTTTTACTTCCTTTTCACCTAAAGGACTCATTCTCTTCCACAATTGTACACTAGCCATTCTAGCCCGCACCCATCCCTCTCGACTTTTAGATTTGATTCGCCTTCTTTTGTGGTGGCTCAGATTCTCCTAGATTCATTTCCTTGTAGTTTTTCCTTTAGCTTATAATTTAACTATGCACCCGCCCACTCATTTTTATGAGCTAGCCTACCTTATTGGACTCAATCTATTTTGATATTTCTATTTTTACTGATTAACATCATAATTATTTTTTCATTTTAATATAATTATTATACAAATTGAAATACTTTTTGTAAGACCATTAATTATTTTATAATTTTTATGGAGAAGTTTTTCAACATTTATTATGTTTTACAACATATTTTTATTAATTAAACTCTTAATCTTTTTTCAAAATTAATAGAATTTGTTAAAAAATATATATATCAATAAAATTTTAAAGAAGTTTAGATATTTCTCCTTATTAATATTGAGAGTAATTTTAAAAAATAAAAAAATAATTGATGAATAACTATATTTCTTATTAATTGGTGTAATTAGGTAATTGAGTTTTATAACAATTAACGGAAAAAGTAATACATTCTTCTCCTAATTTTACCGTGGTCTTTTCCAACAATGTAACTATTTTCTTTAGTTAAATTTATTGTAATAAGAATCAGTATGTACATGGCTTATGTTATATTGTACGATTATTTTTTTATTCATAAAGGAACGAGAGTCATGGATAAACCCTACCCTAATTCAGCACCTTGTTGTTTGAGGCGATGGAAGCATAGCCAATAAATGAAGGAAGGTGGTGGTTGTTGGAACAAAACTTAGAAACACACACCCATGCTTAAAGAAAAGAAGAATTTAGAGATATTGAACAATGGGAGAAAAAAGAGATTCCCCAATTTCATTAATCACAAAGTATTTATTACAGAAAATAGACTCATAGTTGTCTAACCGAATTACAACAAACAAATTGCTAAGAATAGTATGCCCATACCAAAACCAATAATATTGATCACTGTATGTGGTATAGTCATACATAACTTAGATTAACTAATATTCAACACTCCCCATTTAATTCATGTTCACTCAATGATATAATGACTAATTTCTCCTTAACTCCTTGAGTTTCGTCAGTCTTTAATGACTTAGTATAAATGTCAATAATTTACATTTCAGACTTGCAAAATTCTAACCTTAATATTCCTTTGTTCACTTGATTCTATATGAAGTAAAATTGTTCTTTATGTGCTTACTTCTCCTATGAGCAATTGGATTCTTTACCAAATTATTACTAATTTGTTGTCCATCAAGACTCAAGAGCTTCATATCTTACCTCCTTCGTTCAATATTTTTAAGCAATAACACTTATGATGAGGACATCTAATACCACCATAATATATGACAATTGCTTGTTGTTTAGCTTTTGATCTGATCTAGATATCGGCGCATGGGCAAGAGGGTAATTTCACCCGATCTCACTCGATTACCGGTGTTGCAGGTAAACCTCCGGACTCTAAGCCCGTATCAGATTTGTATCTATATCGAAAGTCCAGGTCAGCACCTAGCACACCGAAAAGCATCTGTGTCACTTGACAAAAAGTACAAAGTACAGTCGTAGGGGAACGTTCGCAGGCAACACGGAGGCGCCCGCGTCATGTGTCAAAATCGTACTGACATATTGTATGAATGGTCCCCCAACCCTAAAAGACTCCCCATTCTCTGCATGCATGCATATAAATACCTTTATTCTCACAACTCTGGTACGTTAGACTTATTCTCGAATTTACGCTACAGAAACCTTGAATTCCTTTTCTAGTTACTGACTTGAGCGTCAGAGAATCTCCACAGGTGACACCATCTTTCACCCTCGTCAATGCGAAAGCTTGGTGTGAAGGATCTCTAGGACTCCAAGACCTTTATTTCCCACTGAGATAAAGGACACAATACCGGATCCCCACTGGACAACAGTATAAATCACTCAAAACAGAGAACATTTGTAGTTAGTCCCACAGCAGACTCTTGACCCCATTCAGACCAATTCAGCTTTGTTGACAAATTTTTCAACCCTTTAAGAAATTTGTTTTCCAATCCTTTTTTCATGTCAATTATATCATTCACATCCACCTAGGATCCATTTTCTATATCAATATATTTAATCACTTAGGATCCAAAAAATACAATTATTAACATTGAATTTAATTTCAACTCACAACATAATATTTTTAAAAAAAAAAATTAGACAACATAACTTTTATAATATGGACATAAAAAATCTTAACATGAACAAAGAACCAACAATAATTCAAAGAAACAAATAATTTTTCCAAATTAATAGTCAAAGATACAATAATCATCTACCCTAATATATTTTAACCAATTTTAAAGGTTATGTTATCCAATTTCAATCATACATTCTCAATTAACACAATATACATAAATTAAAGGTGGGTCAAAATATAACTAGCTTCTCACTAAGATGCAAAATCAATCAACACTACTATAGAAAGGCCTTTGTCAACGGTTCCATTACTACTATAGTCAACAGTTTAGACATAGAAAATGAAGGCACTGATAATGGCCTTGATAAGAATGTTAGTGCTTGCACCGTTGACATTTCCTATGTATTGTCAGCAGTTGTAGGCGGAACCGCAGACAATAGTTATCAACGTACTCAAACACATGGCCCTGTTTTGTCTCTAAATTTAATCCCATTTTCTTAATTTGTAAAGTTAAATTTAACACCATAAATTAGGGATCTATGTTCAGACAATATCAATGTCTAATAGATGTAGGTTCTAGCATAACAACATAACAATTTTCAAATATTAAATTATTTAAGTTCAATAGAAAAAGGGAGAGGCAAAGAAAAAAGGACTCACCCTTCTTGCTACTAGTAGTGGACAGAGGTCAGAATGAATTATATAAGGAAGGTCCAACGAATGCCTTCATACACAACGAAACATACTGCAGGGAGATGGAACTTGGAAGAAGGATATGGGAAGAAGAAAAGGGGAAGATGGAGAAATATGCACACCTTTCTTGTTAGAGTAGAGTAGGGATATCACGTTATGTAGCTAGTGAGCATGAACAAATTGTGGGAATGAGCATAATGGCCAGACATAAAACAAATCAAACATATGAGAGTGAGAGGGTTTAAGGGGAAAAAGAATAGTCTAGGCTTGCAGTGAAGGGTGAGGTAAGTTTAATATTAACATCACTTAAAGGTACGTACACGTGGGAGTTGAAATTTTGAATCTGACACACCAATGTCAGCGGTTATTGTCCAGAACTACTGACAAAAAGTGTCATTTGTAAACCAATGTTAGTGGTTATTATGAATAAATGCAGACAAAAGTAATCATGAAGTTTCCGGTTAAGAACCGCAATCATTAGTGCTAATTTCTAATCAATTTATGCATTTTCGTGGAAGTGCAACGAAACTAATGCATCCTTTTGCCATTTTTGTTGTAGTGCGATTAGAAATATTCTATTTTTATCCCGAACACAAGAGTACTTTGATCTCTTGAAATGAAACACTCAATGAGAATGAGGTGATTGGGGGACATGAAAATATTAAGGGAGAAAAGGGAGGGGTTGCTAGGTTATATAAAAAAAAGACTAGGGTAAGGGAGAAGGAACGTTGCCTAGTTTAACATGTTTTGGCATGAGACACCATCTTATGCCAATAAATTAGTGTCTCATATCCAATATATAAACTAACTTTTTTAAAAGATGTATTCTTTGGCGTTAGACCCTAACGCTATTTTAAATTTAAATTTGATTTATGACGTGAGAAAATATCCCATGCTATGCTCTCATTCTATAGGATCCGTTTCCTGCTGTGACATTACCCACAAAATCACAAAAATAATCGTAATAAAAAAAACAAAAATAAACGTGTTTGGTTAGTAAAATTAGAAGTTTGACTCAACTTTAGTGTATTTAGTTCAGCCGAAGAAATTCCGTTACTCGATCATGAATTTACCAGGTCCACCTACCCATTGCTATAATATATTTTTTAAAAATTTTATCTTCCTAAAATTACTAAAACCTAAAAACTAATGTAACCCAAAGGTAACTACATGAGAAGTACTTGCAAAGAAGTAGTTTTAAAAAAGAAATATATTCTACAAAGTGTATTAGAGTGTGTTTCTAATTCTTCTCATCAGAACTTTAGTTAATATGCTTAACAGTTAGTTTTATTTAAACGGAAATGTTTTCACATCATTAGATACAGAAAATTGCTTTTTATATATTAGTGTTCCTATATGTGTGCTCAAATGAATTCACACAATTAGAAACCCGTTTCTAGAAATGATACATGTACGTTGTAAACAAATTAATGAACTTTATTTTATTTTCAGGCACATAATAAACCGTTTATATATTTGAAACGTATCTACTATTTCATGTTAACAAAAATGCAAGTGATCACTCAAAAGTAATTTATAATTAGTTTTTAAAAGGAATTTGAAAAAGCATTAGGTAATTTTCATTGGCTACATTAATTGAAGCTAGAGCATGCCAACAAATCCGTTTAATTGCTGTAAATTAGTCGGTGGTGTGCAAGAGTTTGGATATGGATAAAGAGTAAAGACGAAATAATGTGATCCCTATATCGCGATACCAAAGTTCTTGTCCTGTAACAAGAAATAACCAGAAACTTCAATCTATGATGATGTAAGCTCCAGAAACAAACATCAGGATTGTTACAACACAATTAAAACCATCGCATCAATTAATTTTTTTACTACATTTTGCGAATAGAAAAAGAAAAAGTGAATTAATTAACCTCGAAGGGTTCTAACTGGATGCACATTATGTATTCCGAATATAGGCCCCTCTTTGTTGGATTTCAAACACTTGGATAAGGATCCACTCTGATGGGTCACAATGCTTGTTTTTCCTCTCACACTAACACATGGTTGGTGGTGGAGTGGAACAAGACGACCATTGTCTCTGTTGATGCTTCTTCACCTTCTCTTAATCTTCCATCGCTAGTGTAGTACCTCTTCAACACCCATGGCACGTGTGGCACTATAGGTGGAGGCAAATCTCTCTTCTTCTTTTTCATATTTCCGTTCTTGCTTTTTGATATCTCACTGTGGTCGACGACGATGTCGTTTTGAAGGTCAATGCAGCTCTCGTTGCCAATGTGGTCGTCACCATATATATATAAGGATAATGTATAATAGCGCTTATTTTTTAGAGAGAGAAAAAAATGAAGACAACAATTTTGTTTCAAAGTAGTAGAATTGTACAACTATATTGGGTATTGGGTATCGTTAATATAGCACAAAATCAAAGAATCAAAGAATAATACATATACTGAGTAGTATAGTAATAGTAAGGGTTTGGCATTGAATGCATGCACATAAGCAGAGACAGCTAATATGATCAATGGCATCAAGCTAGCTAGTTGAGTTTTTTCTTGTGACAACTGGTTTTAGCAGTATGATCAGAATATGATGATTTAATCACGTATCTGGAGGGAAGTATAAGTGACAGATAGGAGTGTTACAAAAGGAAGAAAAAAAAAGTTAATAGATGTTACGAAGAGGAAGGAAAGAAGAAACATAAACATTGAAGAGTGACAAGGATAAATTCATCTTTATTAAATTTTATTGAATCTTAAGTTTATCAAAAAAAAAAATTGATTATAACCTTTCAGAATTATGTATCAATTACCAATTTCATTATTTTCTCTCCTCCCTTTTCATTACTTTCAATATTGGCTTATCAATTTCTTTCTTTCATAATTAATGTTCTTCATTAAAATTAAATTCTAAAATAATGAAAAAGAGTTTAAGAAATTTTATGATGGTTTTGTTGTCGTTTAATGGCAGTTATTCAATGGGTAGATTTATTTAAAGTTTTAAGACGGTATATAATTTTAACGAACTTTAGAGATGTTTTGTGTAAAATTTACGTATTCAAGTTTTGATAAATAAAAGAATGGTTAATGTGATGGGAGGGAGATGATGAGCGCACGTGTAACGTGTTCACAGCCATTTCATGCATTCGTCAATTGAATTCTACAACGTTTCATGTCTTTGCTCATCTCGAATGTGCTGCGCCAAGAGGGCGGGACTAACAAATTTGAATTCAATTTTAAATATCTTTTACTTCAAATTTATTTTTGCCACTCGTGAACTAAGATTCAGCAACCAAAACCGTCTATATTTAATTTACACTCAAATTTTATATCAAAGTCATATTAGTTGTTGACAGAAATTAGTTTAAGAGGTATATATTTAATTTTCTCTAAGTAAAATAAAATAGGTAATTATTACGTGAATATTCTTGATTTGAATAGAATTATTTTTAGTAGAAGATATTATGGTTTAAAAAAATCAAGTTGAGTCATTACATTTTATCAACTCTATTTACGATACTCTAATTATATCATTAGGTAAATATCTAAATAAACTCTTTTTTAACAAAATAAAAAGAAAGAGTTTATTCAAAATTACTATGGAAAAATAATATGAATAGAAATTTTAGTCCTAAAATTAAGAGGATGTTAATTCTTAATTTTATAAAAAGATATTTAATTTTTCTATCGCGTGATCTATTTCATATGAGGTACCAAACTTTTGTTTATGATCTTTTTTATTGGTCTAGTTGGGACTGTGGTAGCATTCTCTCTAATCTTTCATTCTAGAGTTTACTGGAGATATCGAGATCTTTTAGCATTCTTTCCAACACACATGTATCTAGTGTTGAGGGGCAACATATGGTGTCATCTACAAACATACTCCAACACTCAAGTTGATATGATGTCAATATCGAAACTTGAATGTTTGGGTTAGGTTGAAGTACCTTATGCATGGTAAATAAATGATATTATAGGAGTTAAGTGAGGATTAATTCTATGTCATGCTGCCTATATTTTTCCGTAAAATGTGGAGAAATTGACATAGGCTTATTAAGGATGTTGTGAAGGTATGATATTATGGTGCTTATGTCAATACTAGATACATTGTCTGACTACTAATATAAGTATTGTAATACTGACTAATATTGACACCAGTATCAAGCCCAAATCAATATAAAACATAAAAATTGACAAAAATAATTGATATTTTGTAAAGTAAATAATTAATATTCTTGAGAATTAACATAATTGATACTTAACATAAACATAATTATTGAAAATGAAGTTTTCTTTTTGGTAAAAGAATGGAGTTCGAAATTTGTTCTCACACTTGTGTTTCCTATGGTTTACAGCGTGAAATGCCCAATATTGTTATGCAACGGGGCGCATTGGGTTTTCCCTTCCACTACGAATGTATATTGGGCCTCATATTCAAGCTGGCCCAAATCGCTAGAAGGATCTTCCATAAGAAAATCCAAATCATCGTTGTCCAACAAAATAATATGAAAAAAAAATCCAACTATGAGAATAATATATACACAAAAATAATGGACATGTAACCATGAGTTTAGTCTCTAACTCATGTACACTTGATTGTTGGAATTGAGAATTACCAGATTAGTCTTTCAACTTTCGAAGAGGAAAACTTTAAAAAAGGATTTATCTATTCTAAAACAAGTAGTTGTTTCGCTGCATATAATTACAGTTTGAATTTAATATTTTAAATTATAATATATTTATGTAAGGTATAAAAGGGTTTATTAAAAGCGTAGTAATTTATCTATCTATTCAAATTATTTCAATTTATAATTATTTTAATTTTTTCTAAAACAAGTAGTTGTTTCGCTGCATATAGTTATAGTTTGAATTTAATATTTTAAATTATAATATATTTATAATTATTTATGTTAGGTATAAAAGGGCTTATTAAAAAAGTAGTAATTTATTTATCTTTTAAAATTATTTCAATTTATAAATATTTTTAATTTTTTTAAAATTTAATTTTTTTATAAATATATTTTGTTTTAGCTCGAGTCAAACAAGACTATTATGTTGAGAAAACTCTTCCTGATGAAATTGGATTCTCTATTCTTCAGGTTCAAATGGATCAATTGTATTTTCTTAGAGTTGAATCTAACATTGTCAACCGATCTACTTGTTAAGCGACAGATACATGTATACATGTCATTCATGTAACATGTGTATGTGTACCAGTTATATTTTCATCTTTCCAATATTTTATTTTTGCTTATTTAATAACTTAATTTTCTTTATAAAGCGTCAAAATTTTAAAATATAAATCAAATATTTTATGTGAAATATTGAAAGATAATATAATTTAGAAATAATGAAAATATATATGAAATTATATTTGTCTTATTTAGGACTAAAATACTTGAAAAAAAATACCATTCTCAAAATTATTAAAAATTAACATTGTTTTAATTACTTTTGATTTAAAATTTAAAATACCAAAAAACCAAAATGTAAACAAAAAGTAAAACAGCTATAAAAATACAAATTTAAAAAGTTGGAACTAAGAAGTTGGGTAAAATTATGTTTTTGTCCCTTATATTTAAATGTTGATTCAAGTTAGACCCTTAAGTTATCTTTGACCTAAATAAGCCCTTAACATTTTAAAAATTAGTTTAACTTAGTTCTCTCCACCATGTGCATTAACCTACCTAATAAACATGTCATAGGTATCATTAACGGTGTAAAAAAACCTCTAATTTGTGGCTGTGAGAATTACAAACAATTAAAAATTACCGCAAATCTATCCATATTCTCTCTTAATTTTTCTTCTAATCCGTGAAGCAACTAGCGATTAAAAATTGCCTAGATCTCTTTGTTATACCAATTCTTTGATAGAGAAACTACTTTAATATTTGTTGATACTTTGGCAGAATCAATATTACTATTAGTACCTACTTGCTCGTAGATCACATCCTGCATATAGTTTAACATCTTGAAAGCCTCCATCTATTAACTTGTTCTCATTATCTGAAAAAAAAGCAAACTGCCTAATTACTGCATAAATCATTTGTCATATTGCATCTCCAGTTCAACACAACATATGAAGGTTTTACTTAAGAATTTTTTCAAGAATTTCACGCCCTTTCGTAGGTCTTATGTCATCACCCATCAAATTATCTTTATATGATATGGATTGCATGTTTTGGATACAATTTGATATGAACCAAATGTGCATTTCACTGACTGTCTCAACTATGACAATGTATGAATTACATCGATGTATTTAGGAATGGATCCGTGACTCAAACTTCTTAAATCTCCACTGATTGTCCTGTTTGTTAATGTGAATGACAAGGGATACTGAAAAACAAACAAAATTTGTTCATCTTAAACAAAGGTATGTCATCAGGATTCTTCATCCATTCCTATGTATTGGTAAGATCATCCAAATGAGTTGGAAGCATGATGTTACCTAACAAACACAAACACTTTTCCCAGCATTTTTTTTTATTCAAAAGATGTGACTAGTGCCACTCTTTTGAAAGAAACAAACTTCTATTTTGCCACCCATCTTTTTTGCATAAAATTTATGCAATAACCCATATGGGTATGTGAGAATCAAAAGAAACATGAGATTTTGAGTAGCCATTAACACCACACAAGAACCACTATATAATGAATCAAATTTTTGCATTTTCTACAAAACCCTTAAATCACCAAATGAACTACAAAATGCCCAAATCAAACAAACTATAGATCTTGAGTGGGAAGACATTGTAGATACATGAGCAAGTGAGGAGCATCATTATTGTCGCCGTTATGTGTCCATCGCCGTTGCATATGTAAGGCTACCTCCTAAAGCTCTATCATGTCATGATCCTTAAAGAATAAAGAGATAGGGGAAAGAGAAAGGGGAACAAGTTAATGTTTACGGAAAAAAAAAGAAAAACATGCAATATTAGGGATCTGTTTATTTTTTGTTTTCATTGATTTTAAATTTTAAATTTAGTTGGAATTTTATGCCACATGTCAATGTCACATATGATATAGGAAGAAGGATGAATCTAGCTATCTTTCTTCAAATCTTGGAGGAAGGTTGACCTAAGACCAAGAACTAAAGTCGGAAGCATAGAAGATGGACATAGTGTTGGAAGGATGGAAGGGGATTTTGGGTACGCCATCAATGAAGGATAAGTCCTTCCGACTTGCCACTTTAAGGATGGAAACCTAGGGATGAGACCTTGAAAGAAGCTAAAAGGAGTTCTAGCCTAAGAATGGGAAGTATACACTCATTTCTCAAAAATATGTAATTTATTCAAAAATTCAAAGTGTGAAAATTACATAGAGAGCATGCCCTTATATAATCCATTAGAGAGTTAGGCTAAGGCATGGAGTATTGGGTTTCTAACATTTCCCTAGGCCCGATTACTCAAAATAAGAGGAATATGGCCTAAATACAAGCCCGAATAGAATTTTCAAGCCCCAAAATGGCCTAATGACCATGCAAGGCGCAAATCCCATCTCAAAAAATATGAAAAAGCCCTAAAATACATTCAAAAACCTATATTTTACAAATACTACATGAAAAGTATGAATAGGTCTTCAAATGGTCCTCCTTGAGCTTAGGCCCATGTAGAGTAGTTAGGAAGGCAGCTAGGGTTTGCTAGGTGGTGATTTTGGCCTTTTTTATCCTTGCCTTTGTCAAGGGTCCTTTGTAAAGCTCCAGACCCTTGTCTAGGGTTGTGATAGGATCTTCCTTGCTCATGTCCTCATCATGCTCCTCTTCTTTGGAAAGATTTGTCCTCAAATCTGGACTGCCATCATCATCTAAATCAAAGGGAGATTAATCAGAGACATTAAAGGTAACACTAACCCCATACTTACCAGGTAAATCTAAGACATAGGCATTATTACTAATCTTTTCTATTATTTAAAAAGGTCTATCACCTCTTGGGTTTAGTTTAGACTTTCTTAGATTAGGAAATCTTTCTTTTCTTAAGTGTAACCAAACCCAATCCCCAACTTCAAAAATAACTTCCTTTCTTTTCTTGTTAGCACAATGGGCATAATGCTCATTTTTGGATTGTATTTGATTTTTAACCTTCTCATGAAAATCTTTTATAAAACTTGTTTTTGCCTCTCCATCTTAGTGAAGGGAGGAATCAAAAATCAATGGGCAAAAGATCAAGAGGTGTGAGGGGGTTAAAACCATAAACAATCTCAAATGGACTATGTTTAGTTGTTGATGCAAATTCTATGTGAGGTAAACATTCATCCTAAGATTTAACATTTTTACTTACTAAGACCCTAAGCAAAGTAGAAAGAGTCCTATTTACTACCTTTGTTTGTCCATCCGTTTGGGGATGACAAGCAGTGGAAAAGAGAAGCTTAGTTTCTAGCCTTGCCCAAAGCGTTTTCCAAAAATGGCTAAGGAACTTGGTATCCCCATCAGAAACAATGGTTTTAGAGATGCCATGCAATCTTATAATTTCTTTGAAAAATAGTTTAGTAATCTGGCTTACATCATCCACTTTATGACAAGGTATGAAGTGAGCCACTTTACTAAATCTGTCCACTATAACAAAGATAGAATCCATTTTTATTTGGGTCCTAGGCAATCTAAGCACAAAGTCCATAGAAATATCAATCCAATGAGCACTAGGAGTAGGCAAAGGAGTATAAAGACCATTAGGTGAAGTTTTAGATTTAGTTTTTCTACAAACAATACACCTAGAGCATAGTTTTTCAACATCTTTTTTCGTTTTAGGTCAATAGAAGTGTTCATGCAATGTAGCCTATGTTTTATCTCTTCTAAAATGACCCATTAAACCTCCCTCATGACTTTCTCTAAGTAGTAAATCTCTTAAGGAACTACTAGGAATACAAATCATGTTAGCTTTAAAGAAATAACCATCTAAAATGTAGAATCCCTTATGAGAAGTGTTTGAACTAGATGAGTTATATATGTTTCCAAAATCAATATCATTTTGATACAATTCCCTAATTTCATCAAGACCAAGAACTTTAGCTCCAAGGGATGCTAGCAAATTATGCCTTCTAGATAAAGCATTAGCAACAATGTTAGATTTTTCATTCTTGTACTAATGATATATGGAAATTGTTCCAAAAATTCAACCCATTTAGCATGTCTTTTATTTAACTTATGTTGCCATTTTATATGCTTTAGCGATTGATGATCACTATGAATCACAAACTCTTTAGGGATCAAGTAATGCTCCCAAGTTTGTTGGGCTCTAACTAAAGCATAAAATTCCTTATCATAAGTAGGGTAGTTAAGGGAAACTCCATTGAGTTTTTCACTAGAAAATGCAACATGGTGGCCTTCTTGTAACAAAACTACTCTTATCCCTACATTGGATGCATCATACTCTAGCTCAAAAGTTTTTGAAAAATTAGGCAAAGCTAAAATTGAAGCATGAGTGAGTTTATCGTCAAGGTCTTGAAAAGCTTTTTCTTGCCTTGGACCCCAAATAAAAAGAGCATTTTTCTTAACCAACTCATTGAGTGGTGAGGCCAAGTTAGAAAAATCCCTAACAAACCTTCTATAGAAGAATGCTAAACCATGAAAACTTCTAACTTCATTAACACTTTTAGGTGCAGGCCAGTCTTGTATAGCTTTGACCTTATTATGGTCTACTTTTACCCCTTTAGAACTTACTACAAATCCAAGAAAGACAACACTATCCATGCTAAAAGAACATTTTTCAAAGTTTGCATAAAGTTGGTTTGTTCTTAAAGCAAGCATAACTTGTCTAAGATGTTTAAGGTGAGAGGTCATGGTCTTATAGTAGATTAAAATATCATCAAAATAGACCACAACAAAGTTCCCTATGAATTCCCTCAAAACATGGTTTATTAATCACATAAAAGTACTTGGTGCATTAGTCAAGGCAAAGGGCATAACTAGCCACTCATACAGTCCAAGTTTGGTCTTAAAAGTAGCTTTCCACTCATCACCTTCTTTAATTCTTATTTGGTGATATCCACTTTTAAGGTCAACCTTGGAGAATATAGTGGAGCCACTTAATTCATCAAGCATATCATCAAGTCTAGGTATAGGATGCCTATACTTGATGGTAATTTTATTAATGACTCTACAATATGTGCACATGCTCCATGAACCATTCTTTTTGGGAACAAGTAAAATAGGTAAGGCACAATGACTTAAACTCTCCCTTATCCATCACTTAGATAATAGTTTGTTCACTTGTTTTTCTATATCAAGGCTTTCTTTAGGATTACATCTATTGTAGGCCTATTAGGTAAGCTAGATCCTGGGATTATATGTATTTGATGCTTAATGCCCCTAACAGGTGGTAATCCATTAGGCATGTCTTTAGGAAAAGTGTCCTTAAATTCTTCTAAGATATTTTGAACTTCTATAGGTAAACTAGAATGGGAAAAACTTACTGGGCACATAGAAGTGTTGGGAGTGTCTATAGGGTACATGACATACAAGGGTTTGTGAAGAAGCAAGGCTTGCTTCACATCATGATTAGTAACCAAGAGACTAGACTTAGAGTCATCATGGATGATAACTTCTTTATCTTTATTATCTTTTTTGGATTTTTTATATTTTTTTATGAGAAGAAGAGGAACCTACTTCTATGTCCCTTTTCAACTTCATTTAAAGCTGATCCTCCAAAACCTGCTGTGGAATTAAGAGATGTAATACTGTTTTTCCATCGTTGTGTTTGAAAGAGAGGGTGTTAAAGAACTCCTCATAGGTGACCTTCCTATCAAACTGCCAAGGTCTACCTAGAAACATGTGGGTTGCTTCTATAGGAACTACATCACATTTAACCTCATCTTTATAGGATCCTATGGTGAAGGCTATCAAGACTTGTTTATTAACTAACATCTCACCTCTCTCATTCAACCATTGAAGCTTATATGGTCTAGGGTGATCTATTAGGTTTAAGCCCATTTTATGCACTAACCTTTGACTAGCAACATTGACACAACTTCCACTGTCCACAGTAAGAGAACATAATTTTTTATTTATGTAACATCTTGTATAAAAGATGTTCTCTCTTTGTGTACTATCATCAACTTTCATATGGCTTCCAAGTAACCTTCAAATCATGTAAAGTTCTCCATCATCTCCTAAAATATGCTCACTGTCACTTGAGTCACTACTAGAGTCATCACTTGAAGAGTGAATATCAGAATCAGACTCTGATTGGCTTGAGTAGCTCCTATTATTTTTCAAAATCATGGTTTTCTTAGTAGGACAGTCTGAAGTAATATGACCTCTACATAGACATTTAAAACATTTTATGGTAAAAGATTTAGAAGAAGGAGAAGGTTTAGATGAGAAATCATGCTTATCTTTGTTAGTCTTATACACTTTACCTTCTTTGTGCAACTCACTTTTAACAAATGGGGAGGAAGTACCCATTCCCCTCTCCCTAGGGTTTCTTTCAAACTTGTTTTTCTTAAGGTCAGAATTCTACTTGCCCTTCCACCTGGACCTAAAGGGTTGGTAATCCCCTTTATTGTAGTAGTCTCACTAAGTTGGCTTTCTACCTTGGTGCACTAGTGGAGTAATTCTTCTATGTCTACATGAGGCAATAGTTCTACCCTGTTTTTAATGTTCCTATTAAGACCATACAAGAACCTACGCATTAGGGTTTCGTCATCTTCTTCTAAGTTTTCCCTAATCATGACTATTTCTAAGGCCTTATAGTAATCTTCTACAAACTTAGAACCTTGAGTGAGCCTATTATGTTAGCTAATAGTTCTCTTCTATAGTAATTTGGAACATATCTTTTTCTAAGGAGGGCTTTCAAATCTAACCAATCTTCTATTTGAGGAAAGTTATCTTTTCTACGCTTCTTACAAATTTGAGTCCACCACACCAAAGCATAATTTTGAAAACTTAGGGTTATAATTCTAACCTTTTTTTTCATCTTTTATTTGGTGGGAGTTGAAAAGTTATTCAACTTTTATCTCCCATTCCAAGTAGGTCTCAACATCACTCTTCCCATGGAAGAGTGGGATCTCTAGTTTTATCTCTCTTAATCCTACATCATCCCTTTTGTGATGTCTCCTTGACCTTTGTTCATCCCTATTTTCACTCTTTTAGTGCCTACTGTGTCTGTCATTTCTATCCCTGTTTCTTTGCCTAGCTAATTATTTCTATTTTTTAGGTTATCTAACCTAGCGTTGATTTTATTTAAATTTTCCATGATTAACCTAAGCGGGGACATATTATCTCTATCGCTATACAAAATTTTGTAAGAAATCAAAGAAGCAGACAAGAAAAACAGACAAAAGATACTAGTCAAGGATGTATGCAAGACAAATATTAAAATGCAAAATGAAAACTATGATGCAAGGGAAAGTCTTAAGATATTGAACTAATTTGTCTATCTAAGGTTGTTATCCTATGTTTATGTCTTTACTAGGTTGATTATGATGTTCCAAGACAAGATACATTATACCTAGTACTTACCTAGAATTCGGTTATGGTAGGTTTTACTAACTAAAAAATTAGGTCAAACTTCTAACAACTTCTAACTAAATTTGGTTATGAAGTTATTATTGTTAGAACTAACCTATTAGTTACAACTAATCTTAACCAAATTTGGTTTTAAGATGATAACAACTAACTAAAATTAGTTTAATACCATAACAAATTTAACTAAATTTGTTTTAGAATTTATAACAA
Organism: Clitoria ternatea; assembly: GCA_037962975.1. Classification (NCBI taxonomy): domain Eukaryota; kingdom Viridiplantae; phylum Streptophyta; class Magnoliopsida; order Fabales; family Fabaceae; genus Clitoria; species Clitoria ternatea. Next base: position 285,101,099 of record CM075670.1, read on the forward strand.
CCTAACCAATTAACTTTGTTAAAACTAATAACAAACTCTATAAAACATGCAAGTAAATGATGTATGAGATTAACTTGCTGAAATTACCCTATGGAAAACAAGAAAATTATGTGTTTTTGTTCATTTTCCTAAGTTCATCAAAGCAACCGATTGTTATCTAAATGTCTCAATTGCCTATAGAATTTTATTAACTATGCTTGTAATTGTAGCATCTACTGAAAGAGGTTTTTCAAAGATAGAATTAATAAAAACTTACTTAAGATCATTAATGTCCTAAGAGAAGTTGAATGGTTTGACAATTTTATCTATTGAAAAGGATATGTTATGGAGTATTGATTTTGATGTTCTCATTAATGATTTTGCATCTAAAAGTGTTAGAAGAAACCATTTTTTTATAATAATTTATGTTTTTTTCTTCAATGTAGGTGGAAGAATGATTTTTGAAGAAAAGTATGGGACTATAAGAGCATCATTCATTATTTTCTGGCTTATTATTATTCTCTATATCAGGATGATATATTTGATTCATGTATTTTAGAATTTATAATGACTTTATTAATGTTAATTTGATTCTTTAATAAATTTTTTTCTTAAAAAAATATATTAAGGGGCATTTATTTATTGTGTCGCCCAAGACCCATGAAATTCTAGGACCGAGCCTGTCTCCTCCTCCCACCATGCGCCACCATAATTATACTTACCAGAATCACATTTTATCCCGAACCCATTACCACCACAACACCAATACACCACCACCATACCCCTACCCTACTCCCACCCCATCAACATTCAACAACAACATAGAACAACACAACACTTTTGTTCATGCAAATAAGATTTTTTTCAACCTTATGGTGGCGCGATGGTGATTATTAGAGAGGCACAATTATGACCTGAGGGGATAACAAAGGAGACATGAATGGTTACGATTTTGGAAAGAGTAACTTTGAGGTGATTTGTGTGGTTATGATCTAAAGTGATGAGGAACAAGGTGAGTAGAAAAAGGCTAAGTAAGAAAGAAAGATATAAAAGGATATAACTTCATTTTATTCTTTTAAAATGCCATATGCCACTTGGAGGACCATCATCCAACTATAATCATAACTAAACTAATGAACATTAATGGCAAAAGTTTCTTCATAACGTTTAGAAAATTTCAGGGCTAAACCTAACAAATTGGTTTTTAAGAGGTGATTGTAATTTACATATTCTACCAAGTTTTTTAATAATGTCCAAGTATATAATTAATTCATAGCTACAAATTAACAAAGCATCTTTATATATAAAGTAAATTACCATTATCACTTTCCAAGTTTCGCAAGATTATAACAGGACCTATTAGAATGATGCTTTGTATAAATAAATAAATAAATAAAATGTGAAGAAGCTTAATCTATGAGTTAAAATTACAACAATTCTTACACCATTAAAATTTTTATATACAATAATTTAATTTTAAAATATAATATCATATTAAAATTTCTTATTCTAATTGTATATATGTTGAAGATAAAAAAATTAAAGCATGGATAAAAAATTTCATATCTTATATATTATAGTTGCAAAACTTTTCATTAAAAACAAATATTTCATATGCATTAAATTTGACATAATATATACTTTTAAAATTAATAAAGTTAATTTTGAAAAACTGATTGAGCTGTTAAAAGAATTTAATTTTCAAAAATAATTTAGACCATGACAATATTTCACCATATAGGTAAGTACATGCATCAATGTAATGCAAAGAGTTTTTAAGAGCTTAAGTGTCAAACACACAATGACTATGTCAAATACTACCCCTACTAATAATGATATTTGGATGTTACGTAATCGCAAGTGTTAGTTGTAGAAAGAGATTGGTCTAAGAAGACAGTAATTACGAAAATTAAATTAAAAATGTGAAGAACTCGTAAAAAGTTTTTTGCTTTAGAAATGTCATTGAGGCTTTCAGTTTCATCTTTATGACTTTATCATTTTGTTCCCTCTAGTTTCATTAATTATAAACATATCAATTGTGTGGCCTCTCAGGCCCAATTCTCATAATTAAACTCAGGATTCAATGAAATTTAGAATTTTATTTTATTTTAGAATTTTATTTTATTTTTTTACTCGAATGATGAGTTGTTTATAAAACCCAAACAACAAAGGACTTAAAATAAAAAATAGCAACAAACTTAAAATAAAAGCAACAACAAACTTAAAATAAAAACAACAACAAACTTTTTTAGAAAAATAAAAACAACAACAAAATTAAAATAAAAACATTAATAGACAAAAAAAACAACAACAGAATTAAAATAAAAACAACAACAGACTTAAAATAAAAACAACAATAAACTATAAAAAAATAACAACAACAACAGAATTAAAATAAAAACAGTAACAGACTTAAAATAAAAACAATAAACCTAAAATAAAAAAAGCAACAGACTTTTAGAAATAGAGACAATAACAGTAGACTTTCGTATATAAAATAGAAACAACAGGCTTATGTTATGCAGAATATAGCTGTAACACCCTTATTTTTATTATTATTTTATTTTATTTTATTTTGTATATTATAAAAAATTTATATTATAATTTTGATGGAATTTGACCATAGTCCTGTACATATTACTATGAAATCATGTAATTTCAACTGCCATAATTTCTATTCACACCCACCATAATTTCAGCCGCCATCTCCTGTACATATTCCTATGCAATCATGAAATTTCCAAATTTAACATAGTAACCAGTGTGAGATTTTTTATTCTTGCATAATAACTAAAATATTAAAACAATGGAATACACATAAAATTTTTCCTATAAATAAGGGGCGAGAAAATGAAGGATTTCACATAAGTTCAGAAATATATAAGTGTTAGGGGAAGAAAATTGAGTTTGATCAAGGTAATAATAATTTTCTTTTATACTCTTTATATGATTATGAATGTTATTTTTATATCACTTAAAATCTATTATCGTACGAGATTAAATATTGTTATTAGTGACTATTGCAAATAGTAAATTACTATTTCAAATAGTAAATTACTATCATGAATTACTATTTCAAATAGTAAATTACTATTATGAGTTACTATTTATTATTTACTTACTATTTACTAATTACTATTCACTATTTACTGGTTACTATTTATTATTTACTGATTACTATTCCTTAGTTACTATTTACCAGTTACTATTTACTATTTACTTGTCCGAATATTATTTGTCTCTCTTATGTGACAGGAGTGATATCTATGAGTCACTTGATGGATTGAGACTAAATAAATGCATGGTCATGGTAGGAATAATAAATATTAGATATTTATTCAGTAAAGTCTACTCTAGTATCAAGTAAAATAAATTGGGTCATATACAAGGATGACGACAACCATGCCTTGGACCCAATTGGATATCATGACAAAAGGAATAAATATAAAAAAAATTATCACTGATAAATTATGTTGATGATAAATAATATTCAGACATAATGATGCATTGCTAGATACCGCTCTTATTTTATATTAATAATAAAATAGTTTATTATTATTATGACCAAGTATTTTACCTATAGGGTCACACGTATAGAGTTAGCCCACCAGAAGATAGTTTTTATTTTAATTGAACTAAAATAAAACTATTAGGCCTAACTCATTTAGAATGAGTGAGGAGCCTAGTGTTTATTTAGAACTCATCAGGTTAAGACTTGAGCCTGTATATAGAGCATGAAATGCTTATAGGTAACCGTTCAAGAGAAAAGGATTACTCACAGAAATTTTGAACTAGCATTCAAAGATTCAAATTTTGGTGGGAGTGCTCGTGTGGACTCCTAAAGGACGAATTTAAGATTGTTTTGATTGAGGAACTAGTCTCACATCTACAAGAGGTAAACACTAAATGCAGTTTTAATTTTATTGTCTTATAGTGCTTTGAAACACTTATTTTTGCAATTTTCTTTGGGAATCCTATGTGTTTCCGTTGCTTGACCTTGTAGGATTCCAACAGGTTGTGCAATGAAATCTCGAAAACTAACTCCTTGATTTATTGGTTCTTATCAAATAATGAAGAAAGTTAGCCCTTTAGCTTACTAAATAGCATTACCACCCTTTCTTTCAAATGTCCATAATGTTCTTCATGTGTCACAATTACAAAGGTACATATCTGACTCTTCACATATCATTGAACCTGATGTCATACAAGTTAAAGATAATCTTACTATGATGCACCACCTATCATAATAGCTGATAAAAGAGTAAAAAAGTTAAGAGGTAAGGAAATTCCACTTGTAAAGGTAAATTTGGAATGGAACGAGAGGTGAAAATGCTACATGGGAACTTGAAACAAAGATGAAAGAGTCTCATCCTCACTTGTTTGCCTAAAGAACATAAGTTTTGAGGACAAAATAATTTTAGGGGAGTGGAGTTGTAACGGGATTTTGGCCAAAATAGGGTCCTTTTTTAAAAAAATTACGTTTTAGGGGTTAAAAAAACTATTTGGTGGTCTGGGGTAGAATCTGTCACATCATGTTTGAGTTTCGCCTGATGGAGGGGCGATTTTGACATTTCGCCTGCTGGGAAGGCGAATTTGCAGAGAGTGTCAGAAATTCGTCTGTTGGGCAGACGAAATTGGGGCCACGTGTCAAAATTCGTCTCTTGGAGAGATGAATTTAACCTCCATCTGTCAGGAGGAAAATAATTGATAAAATTGCCCACATCCAGATTTGAACCTGTCACCCATAAATCACAATGTGATGCTATAACCACTAGGCCAACTAATTCTTTGATATAAATGAGGAATACTATTAAATATAATACATTCTATTCTTACACATATATATAAATATAAAATAAAATAAAATAAAAACTTATAATATATATATATATAACATAATAAATATATACTCTATATTATAAAATATAATTTATAAATTAAACATATATTTATAATATTCTAATATAAAATATATATTTATATTTAATATTTTAATATATAATATATTAACATTAATTTATAATAACATTATTATAATATATATTATATATTAACGTTAATTTATAATAACATTAACGTTAACTTATAATATAATATATTAATATATATAATTTATATATATTGTTAGTATACAAACTAAAGGTAATATATTAAAATATTTTAATATAAAATATATATTTATGTTTAATATTTAATATTTAATATTTTAATATATAAATATTATATATTAATATAAATAATTTATATACATTATTGTTAGTATATAAACTAATGTTAATAAATAATTTGTATACATTATATATTAAATATTAAATATAAATATATATTTTATATTAAAATATTTTAATATATTACCTTTAGTTTGTACACTAACAATATATATAAATTATATTATAATAATGTTATTATAAATTAACGTTAATATATTATATATTAAAATATTAAATATAAATATATATTTTATATTAGAATATTATAAATATATGTTTAATTTATAAATTATATTTTTATAATATAGAGTATATATTTATTATGTTATATATATATATTATATAAGTTTTTATTTTATTTTATTTTATATTTATATATATGTGTAAGAATATGATAAGTGCTTTATAATACAATAAATTAGGTCAAAATTGCTTAAGATTTTAGTCATTATCCACTGTATTTCCTTTATTTATTGCGATTTTTGCTTTCTTTCCACTCTAGTCTACTTGGGTATGTTATTTTGCAGGAATTAAGGTAATAAAGGGTCAAAAACAAGAGAAAAACGACCATAAAATGATAAAGAAACAAGAAGAACAAGCCCAAAGTGGAAAGAATTCTCTTTTTAAAGCTGAAATCCGACTCAGAAAGCAGAAATCCGACTCAGAGCACTGAAATCCGACTCAAAATGGCCAAATCCGAGTGGGATAACTCAGAAATGACCAAATCCGAGTGGAAAGACTCAGAGTAGAGCATTGCCGAGTGGAATACTGCACTGTTGGAGAAAATCCGAGTGAAATGTTCCCTGTCAAAGCCATTCCGAGTGATAAATGGCTGACTCGAGTGAAAGGATTGCTGATTGAAGTGAATCCGAGTGGGAATTTGCTGATTGAAGTAAATCCGAGTGAAGAATGCTGACTGAAGCAGGTCTGACCAAAGAACAAGTGCTTCTCTGTGCAAAAAGTTGATTCCGAGTGAATTGATTCTGAGCAGAAGGAATGTCATTGAATGAATAAATGCTGACTAAGGAGAATCCGAGTGGTTTCATTCGGAGATGGCATTGTCAAGCAGAACAAAGCATTTCCGAGTAATGCCTTAAGCAAGCAAGGAAAATCCGACAAAGAGTGAATCATACTCGGTCATGTTCTCACAATTTCACACTAAGTCCGAGTGAGATCTCTGCAACGAAGAATACTGAGTGAGTTGGGTCAGAAACCTATGTTCCCGAGCTAAGAGAGATACGGACCCGGAAAGAAATTCAATCAGTCAGATTCCAACCCTTCAAGTGCAAGTTTCTGAGTAAAAGTGGAGGCCATTCTGAGTGAGAAACTTCCGAGTGAATTCCAAAGCAAAATCTGAGCAAAGTTTTAACCGAGTGGTTCAGATTCAGAGACAGCCGAGTGAAAATGTTTGGGAACCGATTGAATAAATTCTGATCCTGAGTGAGTCTTCAATCAGTTCCGAATGAACTCCATGAACTTGAGCCGAGTGAATGGTTTCAGTCGGATCCGAGTCCCTCTTCAGTCAATTCCGAGCAACACAAGCAAATCCGAGCAAGGTTTCTCCGAGTGAAACAATGAAAAAGAGAGCCTCTCGCTTGAGCGAACCTTTATCCGCTTGAGCGAGACGGTTTCCTTCAACAAACGCTTAAGCGAGAAACTCTCGCTCAAGCGAAACCGACCAGTTTTCTTAAATACCGACCCCTCAACTCAACACCGAGTGAAGATTTCACTCGGTTTTATGTACGAACAGTACCATTTTTTACTCGGTTTTGAGCACAGAAGGCACCCTTTCACTCGGATTTTGCAGAAAAGAGAAAACCGACCTACACTCCACAACTCCAAACAATGGATCACTCTACACCGTCCTCAAGCCACAACACCGTCCCATTCCCTATCCGCTGTCCCTTTCTTCTTCCTTTCCATCCACAACACCGCCCAGACTCCTCTCCAACCAACACCGCCCAGACTCCTCTCCAACCAACACCGCCCAACCGTTCTCACTTCTCAACACCGTCTCATTCCCTCTTCTATCCGCTGTCCCTTTTTTCCTTTCCATCATCCACACCGCCCAGACTCCTCTCCTACCAACACCGGCTCCATCCACCACATCGTCCAGCAACTCCACTGTCCCTCATACCACCATACCTGCCACATGTAAACCAACAACGCCCAGCAACCAATACCGAACAACAAGCTTTCATTCGGTCTTGTGGAATTCCAGCACCTTTCCACTCAAAATTTGACCAACTGAATAAATCCAAGCACCGAATTATTGGAAATATTAAAATATGCAAATTGGAAACAAGTTGGCACAGCTGGAATTCACATGCACCGAAAGTTTCTCCCACTTGCAAATTTTAACGCGTTTCCTTAGCTGGATTCATTCATCCATTCGCCTATAAAAGGGAGAGCAACCAGGAGCAATCAATCATCACTTGCATCAATTACCATCAGATTCATTTTCTTTTCTTTTCTTCGTTACTTTCTCTCTTTTTCTCTTTAAGTTTTCTTCTTTTCCATTTTTCTTTCTCTGTTCGTTTCTTCTCTTTCTTTTTATTTTCTTTTCTTTCTTTTATTTTGTAAGAGTGTGAGGGCTGTAAAAGTGAGAATTTAAATTTGTAATTGGTGGAGAAATTATTGCAACAAGGAATTACAGTGGTAAATTATTCTGAGCTTTTGGAGAAACCCGTAAGTCTTTATTTTTACCATGTCTTGTATGTTTTATTTTTCCATTATTTATATGAATTTAAATTATTTCATGAGTAGCTAAATTAATTATCTTGGGATAAAGGGGGTATGATAATATTTTATTTTAATGTTATTTTGACTTGGAATTAAATAAATTTCTATTTTCCATATAGTTCAATTATGCTTAATGCTTTTAGTAATTCCTAACAAGAACCTAAATGATAAAACTGTATACTTACGGGTATATTAGTAAGTTTAGGTAATAAATAGAATCGAGAGATTTATTTTTACCGGAAAGCTTTGAACTAAACCTAAGATTTTTGAGAGCTTTTTGTGACCTCGGTAAAACCGTGAAAGTAATCAAAATTCTTTTGAGGAAATAAAAGGGATTTTCATAAAACGATAATGGGCCTTTCTGAGGATTAAGCAGCGCTTTCCATAGGTTAGGTACATTAATAGGATTCCGAGAGGAACATATTAATTAGCTTTTGGAAAATTCGCCTTGGAAAACTTAATTCGATTCTTATTTATGAAAAGTTAAAATTCATTAACATAAAATAGAGTCTTAATCCCCCGAAATCCTAATATATTCTCAACTCTGATTTTTAAAGTGTCAAGTTTTTGGCGCCGTTGCCGGGGACTGTTGTCCCTCAAATATCAGCAATATTGAAATTCGATTAGATCATACTTGTTAATATTTTTTCTGTTTGTTTTAGTTATTTATTTATTTTTTTTATTTTTATTTTTAAAGATCACACTTGATCTTTGTTATGGAATTCTTAACAGGTGCTACTGACTTTTATTGTTGTATTTGTGGTGATTCAGGACATGCTGCTACAAATTGCTATTTTGCAATATCCTTAAACCACCATGAACAAGAATTTCATCAGTTGGATGCTATTGGGAACTATAACCATAACAGTGATTTTAGAAGCTTACCAGTATTCCAAAACTATCCTCCACAAAAATCCAAACTTGAAATACTGATGGAAAATTTTGTGAGCACCCAAGGAAAACAAAATGAAGAGTTCTCAAATGCCATAAAAACCTTAGCTTCAAAGGTGGACTCTCTAGCCACCCATAACAAAATTTTGGAAAATCAAATTGTCCAACAGACCTCTTTTTCTATGAGAACACCAGAAACATTTCCTGTAAAACCTGAGGTGGAACCATCTAACCACACCATGGACATCACTCTTAGGAGCGGTACTCATTATGATGATACGGTTGGCATAACTAAAGAAGAAGCTAAGGAAGAGAAGAAATTGTATGAATCTCTATCTCATCCGGTAATTGAGGAGAGCAATTCACAGATCCAAAAGAAGGTACTGCCCAAGCTTCAGGATCCAGGTATTTTAGAGGTTATTCCTATCAAGGTAGGAAAATTTTACATACCTGTTAACTTTGTTATGCTTGAAATAGATTTTATTGACCAAGTGGTAGAGAAAGAGGCAATCCAAAACCTCTCTCTTGATCCACTTGAATCTGTGTTATCTTATGACTTTTCAGGCATTTCAAAAACACACTTCTGTTATTTTTTGGCTAAAAGAGAACTGATCCCTAATAGAGGTGTCAAAACGGGCCTACGGGCCGGGCCGGGCCAAGCCCTGTATAGGCCCGTCCAAATACGGGCTGGGCCGGGCTGGTAAAACGGGCCAAAAACATTGGCCCGACCCGTATTCTATATGGCCCGCGGGCCAAAACGGGCCAACCCATTTTTTAAAGAAAATTTTACATGCTTCTTTTTTATTTTTAATTTAAACTATTTTTAAATATTTTTAAGTAAAATTATAAATAAAAATAAATTTCACATTTCTAATTCCAAATCAAATAATCACACAAACACTAATAATATAAAGTTTAAAATAAATAACATCAAATAAAATTCACAATAATGAAAACCTAAATAATAAAAGTCCATAGTAAATAGCATCAAATATGGTTCACAAAGTCCATAATAATAAAAACTTAAATAATAAAAGTCCATAACAAGTAACATCAAATAAAGTTCACAATAATAAAGTCTATAATATTTTTAAACCAAATAATAAAAGTCCATAGTAAATAACTAACATCAAATAAAGCAAGAAGTTCATCTTCATCATTTACATCAACATTCAATAACATATATATTAAGTATTCATATATTATTACATATATATTATAATTACATTTTAATATAGGCCCAACGGGCCGGGCTTATTTGGGAAAACAGGCTCTGGAGATTGGCCCGGCCCGGCCCATTTTAATGGGCCAAACTGGCTGGCCTGCGGGCCTAGCCCATTTTGATACCCCTAATCCCTAAGGTAGAATTCAGACCACTAAAACCTGTGTTCAGGTATGAATTGTATAGCTGAAGCTGGTTCAGAAAAGTCTGGCTAAAGACTTAAAACTTAGCACTTGTGGGGAGGTAACCCCATGTCTTTAATAAAATAAAAAAATAAAAAAATAATAAAAAAAACAAAAACAAAACAAAAACAAAAACAAAAACAAAAAAAAACAAAAAACAAAAACAAAAACAACTATGTCAGATGCTGGTTTGGGGTTACTACAGGTAAGTTTTCTTATCCTTTATCATCCATTTTAACATTGAGGACAATGTCAAATTCTGGTTTGGGGTGGTAGGTAAGAAAACTTAACTGTTTTGTTTACATTGTGTGATTGTTATTTTATTTTGCATGTGTGTTTTCCTTGTTTGTAATCTTGTAATTTACCATTATTGCATGATAAAGTTACTTTGAACACAAGGCTAAAGTATCTAAGGACCCCAAAATTTTGAGTAAAATTTTCAAAATTTGATTGTTTAAATGCCAAATAAATGCTTAAATGAACCTTATGTGTGATTAAAATTTTCTTTGAAAAGACTTTCCATGGTTAGACTTGAGCCAAAATGGGTTATTTATCAAACAAATTTTCAAAACCCATATTTTCTTGATTGAGTGAATCTCATAGTCATTAATATTCTAGAACTTGTTTTTCAACCGATTCAAAATGGTTTTTGATTATATGTCTTAGAATGATAAAGGCACAATTAGGTCTTATTCTTAAGCCTCAGAATTTTGTATAATTTGACCCCTAGTTGCCCCTTTTGAGCCTAAAAGCGAAAATTTTTCTTTGAAACCTTTCATTGACTGATATTCTCTTAATGGTGAAAAAGTTAGAAATTTAGTGGAGCAAAGAAATAAAAAAGGACTTAAGAAAAATATGGTATTGGATGCAAAGAAAAGCAAGAAAAAGAAAAAAAAATTCAAAAGGATGATATTGAATGAATTCCAAAAAGTCCATAAAAATTCAAAAATTTGCTCTGTTAAATTTATGATGATAATTTGAATCATTCATGACTTATAAAGCCCTTTTGTATTCTATTTTTCTTGAATTTCCTACCTTGACAATACAACCCAAGGCCACGTTACAACCTTTGAAAGACCTTTAGACTTTGACATATTTTCTATCTAAACTGTGGAGTTTCTGGTTTATTAACAAGCTTATGGTAATATTTTTTGACTATGATGACTTGAGAGATACACAAACCGTTAAACACTTGAGTGAAAATTGTGAGAAGAGTATCTCAAGTCTTGACATTGAAAATTAATTCACATAAGAAAAATAAAACTGGCATTTGAATAAATCTGTTTCTCTGTTTTGGATTCCTTAGTTTATTAAGTTTAGTGCTTTCTGTATTTTATCTTGTGAATATGGTGATTGCTTGAGGACAAGCAATGTTTTGGTTTGGGGTATTTTGATAAGTGCTTTATAATACAATAAATTAGGTCTAAATTGCTTAAGATTTTAGTCATTATCCACTGTATTTCCTTTATTTATTGCGATTTTTGCTTTCTTTCCACTCTAGTCTACTTGGGTATGTTATTTTGCAGGAATTAAGGTAATAAAGGGTCAAAAACAAGAGAAAATGACCATAAAATGATAAAGAAACAAGAAGAACAAGCACAAAGTGGAAAGAATTCTCTTTTTAAAGCTGAAATCCGACTCAGAAAGCAGAAATCCGACTCAGAGCACTGAAATCCGACTCAAAATGGCCAAATCCGAGTGGGATAACTCAGAAATGACCAAATCCGAGTGGAAAGACTCAGAGTAGAGCATTGCTGAGTGGAATACTGCACTGTTGGAGAAAATCCGAGTGAAATGTTCCCTGTCAAAGCCATTCCGAGTGATAAATGGCTGACTCGAGTGAAAGGATTGCTGATTGAAGTGAATCCGAGTGGGAATTTGCTGATTGAAGTAAATCCGAGTGAAGAATGCTGACTGAAGCAGGTCTGACCAAAGAACAAGTGCTTCTCTGTGCAAAAAGCTGATTCTAAGTGAATTGATTCCGAGCAGAAGGAATGCCATTGAATGAATAAATGCTGACTAAGGAGAATCCGAGTGGTTTCATTCGGAGATGGCATTGTCAAGCAGAACAAAGCATTTCCGAGTAATGCCTTAAGCAAGCAAGGAAAATCCGACCAAGAGTGAATCATACTCGGTCATGTTCTCATAATTTCACACTAAGTCCGAGTGAGATCTCTGCAACGAAGAATACTGAGTGAGTTGGGTCAGAAACCTATGTTCCCAAGCTAAGAGAGATACGGACCCGGAAAGAAATTCAATCAGTCAGATTCCAACCCTTCAAGTGCAAGTTTCTGAGTAAAAGTGGAGGCCATTCCGAGTGAGAAACTTCCGAGTGAATTCCAAAGCAAAATCCGAGCAAAGTTTTAACCGAGTGGTTCAGATTCAGAGACAGCCGAGTGAAAATGTTTGGGAACCGATTGAATAAATTCTGATCCTGAGTGAGTCTTCAATCAGTTTCGAATGAACTCCATGAACCTGAGCTGAGTGAATGGTTTCAGTCGGATCCGAGTCCCTCTTCAGTCAATTCCGAGCAACACAAGCAAATCCGAGCAAGGTTTCTCAGAGTGAAACAGTGAAAAAGAGAGCCTCTCGCTTGAGCGAACCTTTATCCGCTTGAGCGAGACGGTTTCCTTCAACAAACGCTTAAGCGAGAAACTCTCGCTCAAGCGAAACCGACCGGTTTTCTTAAATACCGACCCCTTAACTCAACACCGAGTGAAGATTTCACTCAGTTTTATGTGCGAACAGTACCATTTTTTACTCGGTTTTGAGCAGAGAAGGCACCCTTTCACTCGGATTTTGCAGAAAAGAGAAAACCGACCTACACTCCACAACTCCAAACAACGGATCACTCTACACCGTCCTCAAGCCACAACACCGTCCCATTCCCTATCCGCTGTCCCTTTCTTCTTCCTTTCCATCCACAACACCGCCCAGACTCCTCTCCAACCAACACCGCCCAGACTCCTCTCCAACCAACACCGCCCAACCGTCCTCACTTATCAACACCGTCTCATTCCCTCTTCTATCCGCTGTCCCTTTTTTCCTTTCCATCATCCACACCGCCCAGACTCCTCTCCTACCAACACCGGCTCCATCCACCACATCGTCCAGCAACTCCACTGTCCCTCATACCACCATACCTGCCATATGTAAACCAACAACGCCCAGCAACCAATACCGAACAGCAAGCTTTCATTCGGTCTTGTGGAATTCCAGCACCTTTCCACTCAAAATTTGACCAACTGAATAAATCCAAGCACCGAATTATTGGAAATATTAAAATATGCAAATTGGAAACAAGTTGGCACAGCTAGAATTCACATGCACCGAAAGTTTCTCCCACTTGCAAATTTTAACGCGTTTCCTTAGCTGGATTCATTCATCCATTCGCCTATAAAAGGGAGAGCAACCAGGAGCAATCAATCATCACTTGCATCAATTACCATCAGATTCATTTTCTTTTCTTTTCTTCGTTACTTTCTCTCTTTTTCTCTTTAAGTTTTCTTCTTTTCCATTTTTCTTTCTCTGTTCGTTTCTTCTCTTTCTTTTTATTTTCTTTTCTTTCTTTTATTTTGTAAGAGTGTGAGGGCTGTAAAAGTGAGAATTTAAATTTGTAATTGGTGGAGAAATTATTGCAACAAGGAATTACAGTGGTAAATTATTCTGAGCTTTTGGAGAAACCCGTAAGTCTTTATTTTTACCATGTCTTGTATGTTTTATTTTTCCATTATTTATATGAATTTAAATTATTTCATGAGTAGCTAAATTAATTATCTTGGGATAAAGGGGGTATGATAATATTTTATTTTAATGTTATTTTGACTTGGAATTAAATAAATTTCTATTTTCCATATAGTTCAATTATGCTTAATGCTTTTAGTAATTCCTAACAAGAACCTAAATGATAAAACTGTATACTTACGGGTATATTAGTAAGTTTAGGTAATAAATAGAATCGAGAGATTTATTTTTACCGGAAAGCTTTGAACTAAACCTAAGATTTTTGAGAGCTTTTTGTGACCTCGGTAAAACCGTGAAAGTAATCAAAATTCTTTTGAGAAAATAAAAGAGATTTTCATAAAACGATAATGGGCCTTTTTGAGGATTAAGCATCGCTTTCCATAAGTTAGGTACATTAATAGGATTCCGAGAGGAACATATTAATTAGCTTTTGGAAAATTCGCCTTGGAAAACTTAATTCGATTCTTATTTATGAAAAGTTAAAATTCATTAACATAAAATAGAGTCTTAATCCCCCGAAATCCCAAGATATTCTCAACTCTGATTTTTAAAGTGTCAAGTAAATTTTATTTTTATATTTATTCGTATTCTGTGTAATTTTAATTTGTACTTTATTTTATAAAAATCTTAAAAATCAATTGTGTGGATAATTAAATTTCAATATGCTGGTACTTTGAACACAGTCCCTGTGGAGAACGATAATCTTTTATATTACGCGACATAACCCGTGCGCTTGCGGGCCCTGTCAGAATAGAATGTATTATATTTAATAGTATTCCTCATTTACATCAAAGAATCAGTTGGCCTAGTGGTTATAGCATCACATTGTGATCTATGGGTGACAGGTTTGAGTCTGGATGTGGGCAATTTTATCAATTATTTTCCCCTGACAGATGAAGGTTAAATTCGTCTCTCCAAGAGACAAAATTTGACACAGTACAATAGAATACACAGTAAAATTTTTCCTATAAATAAGGGGTAAGGAAACAAAGGATTTCACATAAATTTAGAAATATAGTAGTGTTAGGGGAAGAATACTTGGTGTAGAGAGGATAATATTTTCTAAAGGAAAGAGGTTTTGTAAAAATCCTGAGGTAATAATAATTTTCTGTTATACTCTTTTTATGATTACGAAAATTGTTTTTATATCACTTAAAATCTATTATTGTATCGGATTAAATATAATTATTAGTTACTATTGTAAATAGTGAATTACTATTACAAATTACTATTTCAAATAGTAAATTACTATTACATGTTACTATTTACTATTTGCCGATTACTATTCATTATATACTATTTATCGGTTACTATATTTACTGATTATTATTCATTATTTACTATTTATCAGCTATTATTTATTATTTACCGGTCACTATTTATAATTTACTATTTACCGGATACTATTTATTTTTACCAATTACTATGTACTATTCATTATTTACCAATTACTATTTATCTATTACTATTCTTAATAATTCTTATAGAATAAAATTTACTAATAATTATTCTGCACCGAAAAGTTTTTAAATCTTAATTTTATAATAATTATGAAGTATTTATTTTCGTATTCTATTAAAAATGAGAGGTGAAATCTTTTTGTAAAAAGTTTCATCTGAAATAATTGCTATGAAATTTTTAAAATTTTCATATCTTGTAATTATATTAAAATAAAATCTGTATGTGTTAGAACTCAGAGACGAAGTGTGCATAGACTTTCCACAATGAATCAAGTTACAAGAGGTAAGAGAGAGTGAGATAAGAATATTGAACTGTTCTTTACAGGGGGTGTAAAGGTGTGATTATCAAACAATTCAAAATGTATATGCGAGGTTAAATCTGATATGAGGAGGTCCTCATACGAATACAAATACGGAGTACTCTTGTATGCTGGGGCGTAGTACAGTGCATTCTGTGGCGGAGTAACAGTCCGCCTGGAATAGCCTCCTTTGCCTTGACACAATTGGTGGTTGTACCTGTAATTATTCTCCGACGCTCAAGTCAGTATCTTGAAATACTGTTAGACTTAGAAAGCAAATCTGAGAGAATTATGCAAGTATAAGTGTAAGGTTCAGAAATTGAGGGGATCCCCCATACCTTTTTGCTGAGGTTTATATACCTGTTACTGGTGCTCTATTATTGGTAGGACCCGTTCCTTGTTTTCAGGCATAATGTAAGAAAGGTAATGGGTCCCTGCGCCGTTTACGAGCACCATCACTGTAGTGGGTATTTCCACTCACTTGGAAAGCGTTAATGCTTCATTATTTTATTTGTTGTTCCCTCTTATACGTGACAGCGTGATTCCCATTTTCAACCTCTCAAGCTAGAGTCAATCTCGTGCCGGGGTTATAAATATGGGCTCGCTTCGCAATATGGGAATTTTGGTATTCCGCCTGTATTGAGCCTATGGCTTGGCGGAGTAGTGTGCATTGGAAATGCTTTATGTATGTGTACAATCTTTTTAATACTTTCTACCTTGGCGGAGTAATAGGCCTTGGCGGAGTAACAAGCATTGGCAGAGTCACATGCCTTGGCGGTGTATACTCCGTATAAGAGTAATCATAGAGGATTTGAAACGTATTTCTCCTGTTCGAAATGCTGATCTGGCAAGGCATTAAAACCATGCTCTTGGGGGCCGGTGTTGGGACCGGATCAAATATAATACGGGGAAACATAACAATAATAGCAGGAGTCCCCTACTCCTTTTAAACTTATGAACTATTAAATATATTTTAAAGTAAAATTTATTATTACCTTACGTAAAAATAAATAAATAAATAAATAAATAAATAAAATCATTCAAAGTTTAAAATATCTAGTGTGATAACATGTACAAGTGCATATATAATCCATATACTCTTTCAAAAGGGAATCGGTATAACAATCACTCAATAAAACAACATATTCATTATTTCACAAGCACATGTACAAATATATAATCATACTCATAACATTCTTGTTGACCATCACGTTAGATAGTTATACGTATTCTCCTCTAATTAAGAGCAGTTTCTTTCTCAACTCTCCGACGTTCTCAAAACCACATTCAAGATAGATACTATGTTAACTTTCAGGTACATAATTTCATACCAAACTCTTGCACAAATAACTATAAAACATGCTATGATTTATGTCTATGATTATATTTGTATATAATTAATAAAAAAATCCAACAGATCCTTCTCATATTCCACTAGCTTATAAAAAAATTGACCAATCTTCGAGGGTGTGGTGTGATATACCTAAAACATTATTATCAAAATTTGAATTTTTCTCTTGTTTTTTTTTGTTTAGTATATTATATATCTTATTTGAATAATATGCTTATTTAGTCGAAGTGGAAACGAGGGTTGTTTAAATGGGAGATATGATTAGTAAGTGGGTTGGAAGAGGTTTTGGCGGAGGTTAGAGTAAGGGAGGGTGCTCATGATAAATATTAAATGTTTATATTTAATATAAACCAAATATATTTCCTATAGGGTCATACATATATAGTAAGCTAGCACTAGAGGATAATTATTATTTTAGTTTGACTAAAATGAAAACTATTCAGCCTAACTCGTTTAAAATAAGTAAATAGCCCATTCATTAAAAATGCTCATTAGGTTAGACCTAAGCATTATAAATAGGTCGCGCTCTAACCCGTTCAAGTGAAACCATAGAGGTGTATTCTTAGTTGAGATTTAACCAAGACCCACTTAACTTGTTGGTTTAATAGAAAGGGACTGAGTTACATGATTTCTTGTTTAACTAGTTTGATCGGCCTATGCTATTTTACTTGGTTGTTAATTAGTCCCTTAGTTAATTTTGTGTATGAAAATGGTCCTAACGTTAATATTCACTTAACATTTATGTGTTAAGTGCATATGTGACTATTACAAAAAAAATTAGTGATTTAATACTGATAAGTGAAATGTTTTATTTAACCAAACGTTTTGTTTTCAACACATGGAATTGCTACACTATGAAATTATAATGTTAATAGTAATTAATAAAGAAATAAATTAGCTTGAAGTTAAAATATACTTAATGATTAAATACGTTAAGCAACGTCATTATCAGTACATTCAAGAGTTAATTGTCTATTTACGATAAACATGGTTGACAAAATTAAGATGATCAATAATTTTCAAGTTAAGATGAAATAACCAAACAATGCAAACCATGGTGTTTTACAATCATTCCTATGTTAATCAGTTCATCCAAATCAACCCTTTTTGGAGCACAGATGACCTTGTCCCAAGATAGGTCTACTCCCACATATTTAGCAATTGGGGTAACGTACCCCGCAATCAAAATTTTTTTAGACATGACTTTTTTCGACTTTAGAAAAATAACTATAGAGCCATTTGGTAGTGTCAATATGGTTAACATTCAACATAGCTGACAAAAAGTAAAGCTCAGCCATGAATTATTATTGAAGAAAGAAGATAGAAAATAGAGAAAAAGAAAAAATATAAGACAAAAAGATTCTCGTCTTCTATGAACTTTTTATTGTTGTCAACTACTCTTAGATTTAGATCCCTTCTTTGAAAGGGTCATGACTTGAGCAGAGTGTTCCACTTCTGAGTAGATTTCTACTTGGAGGCCTGTATCTTGATATAGGCTATGTCTCGTTCTTCCAGGCCAAGGTCTAGGCCTTCTTGTCTCCTCGTGTCATTTTTTTTTTGTCGTAGGCGGTTCTTCTAAGGGAGGGCCCCCTAGTTCCACTCGGATCATTGTGTTTGCCCCGTTTAAGTTCAAGGGTATTTTAGTCATTTCCTCCTCATTTTTAATTTCTTTTTACATTTTATTTCATTTCCAAATTCCTTTCTCTTTTCTTTTTATTTCCTTTAGTAAACCTCATATTTACCTAATTAACCTCTTTACTTTCACCACATAGTAATTAATAATTTATCATCACAATTTAATTTAAAATTTCTTTCTTAATTATTCACTTCTAATTAACTAAATCAATCTCATTCCTAATTAAAATTTCTCCAATTTATTTAATTTAACTCTTAACAATATCCTAAGCCTAAAAAACACTAAGTTCCTTTCCCCTCTTGACTTCTTTGCGCCGTTGTCACCCTACACCTAACACAACCTTAACATCATACTGCCCCTCTTACAAATTCAATCTCAATTTGCCGCACTTGTATTGAAAACTCATTTTATTTTTAAACGTTTTCATGTAAAAACATTTTCAAAATAATATGAAGATGAATCCTCTCCAATCGAGGCTTATCCCATAAAATTGTGGCCTGTCATGGGTGTGTATAAAAGAATCAAAGCAGTACCATTGCCATATGGCTAGAAAAGGTAGATGTTATTGCTTACCCACAAAATAATAAGGGTGAAAAATGCATGCATACTTCCTTTAACCCAACGTAAGTACACTCGTTTTGGGCATAGGAACGCCTAGCTACTGGCTTGCGTCTGTTGCATGTTGAAACTTCAGTGTATGACCATATCCAGTCAGCGTATGCATGCTAGATGCAGGCACAGTGCCCTTGATTTCTTGACTACTCCAAGCACTGGCATGCTCACCTTGGGCGTAGCTACGCCTGTGCTCTGGATAAGGTTTGATTCTCCAGCATAAGCTTACACCCATGGGCATAAGTACGCACAAATATTCTTCCTTGAATCACATGCTTGGCTCCATGTTGGCGTACGCACACGCTGGTCAGTGTAGGAACACGTGCACACTGCCTTTGATGCATTTGGCACTATCCAGGCGTACAACCATGCTGTATAGTGTAGTCATGCGTGCCTGGAACTCCATGTTCTAACTGGGACTAGTCTCCCAGTGTAGGTCCAAGCGTTAGAATGCTAACACACTTATCCTTAATAAGTAAACTATACCAAACAAACATGCATCAATCTTTGTACATATTGAATTATTATTGTAATAATATTTATTTTGTCATATGGGTTAAATATAAAACACTTTAATTTGAATTATGTTTATTTAAACTTTATAAAACTAGATTCAAAGTTGACAAAATTTATTTTATCGGATCAACTCATTCAAACCACTAATAAAAATAAAAAGCATATGGTGGAATCTATGAGTATCATCATGAGTCCCAAAAAGCCTAATGGTGGAATGTATTGAGAAAATTAGTGAGGAGGTTGGTAGTATGTGGCTTTGTAAGGATAATTTTAATTTAATTTGTTGTAACAAGAAACAAATAGAGAGAATTGAATAATCGAGTAATGCATGATTTCAAATCAATGCTTGAGGAGGAATTGGATCGTTAGAGATGTAATTTAAACCTCATTCTTCTTCTTCTGTATGCTAGAGCTTCGCGCTTCTAAAATATATTTATAAACAAAATATCTCTTTAATCAATATTTGGATGATCAAGCCAAGAACAACATTAAGATGTGGGAATTCCAATCAATCATTGAATCTCTATGCATTGCAATCGTAAATCATAATTCCCTAAGCATTGCTTTAAAATTCATCCTTTCCTAACCTTGGAATCTAGTCACACATGGTGATAGGAATGAAGGAGAATGAGATGGGAGAGTGATTCATGATGGAAGATTCCAAAATAGAGAAAATAGAAGAGAGAAAGTTGAGAGAATAAATTTCTACACTCAATGTTAAATTTTCGTACTTAATGTTAAAATTCTATATCAATGTTAAATTTCTGAACCTGATGTTAAATTTCTACACTCAATGTTAAAATCCTACACCCTATGAAACATTTGTTTGAGTTTTGATTTTGTCTTTAGTGGCCCGAACAAAAATGTGTTTATTTCTTTACTCATTTCCTACTACGATAATGTAAAAGCTATTGTTTTTCGCATTATCTAGTAAAAAACAAGTAAGAGGGGAAAACTATTGACACTGACTTTTTGTCTGATATAAGATTACTAAATCACCCTTGCCCCAATTAAACTCATATTCTTCACTCTTCTCACAAAAGAAAAAGAAAGAAACTCTGTTCTACGCTTCTTCTCTCCCTAGTTGCTCTTGCATAATAGTTGTGATGCCCAATAGAGGCACTGCGGCTGGATGGTTGTGTTAAGAAAAATAAGTTATGGGCCTCATTAGCATCATGAAATACTAAGTAAAGATGAAGCGTAAAACTTTTAACACATGCATAACATACTACTGACTAACATGTTGTGTGGATGGTGATGATCTAGGATGAATATCCTTAGTTGATTATAAAATGATAATGGTTTGTTAATTGTATGATATATGTATTATGTTTAGCTACCTTTTTCATGAATACCCAAAGGCTTGAAAGGTACTTACATTTATACAAAATTTTAGATTCTTTTTTTTCGCAAAATTGTGAATTAAACTACAAAAAAAATTCCAGCACCTTGTATTTGTTTAGTGTAATAGCTAAAGTGTTTATTTGACTTGTATTATGTGTATTTGAAAAGCCAAAAAGACTTGTAAAGTTGTTGCAAAAAAATTATGGCGTTGCTTGCATTCTAGAGTTTCTAGTTTACCTTTTTGTGTGCCTACTTTCACAACTAAAAAAACCCTAAGCAGCTACCTCAAATTAGCGACCACCGACTCCCGTCGCTAATTAGCCACCGCGTTAGCGACCGCGCTATACAAAAAGGGACCAAGAAGATGTTAGCGACTCCATTAACGACCGGTCGAGTGCGCGGTCGCTACCAATTGTAAACACCGTCGCTAGTATGGTCGCTATATTTTAACTCCACCAACTTTTGTTTCCCGCCTGGGTTTTCTGTTGGCGCCAAATAGTTGCGACGGTAAAATACCGTCGCTAACGTTCCCTCCAACTCTAGCGACGGTCTATCCGCATTGCTATGGTTTGTACTAGTGACGGAAGCCTCCGTCGTGGCTATTTTTTGGCCTTATTTTAATTTTAAGAAATAATTAGTGACAGAATTGTTCTACCGTCGCTAATGTGTAGGAGATTAGTGACGGAGTGACTCTCCCGTCGCTATTCTTGTAATAATGGAAGTTAGTGACGGTGGGGTGACACCGTCGCTACTGTTTAGGAGGTTAGTGACGGAATTGTCCTACCATCGCTAATATATAGGAGATTAGTGACGGAGTCACTCTGCTGTCGCTATGATTTTCGCCTTCCCTCCATATTTTTTCTTGTAATAATGGAAGTTAGTGACGGTGGGGTGACACCGTCGCTACTGTTGAGGAGGTTAGTGACGGAGTCATTGTGCCGTCGCTAATCGTTTTAATTGTAGTGACGTTGTTAGCGACAGGGTGGTAGCCGTCGCTAAGGTTTTAATCTAACTTGACAGCAACCCCTTTCCCTCTCAGTTGCCCTAACTTTCCCCTTCCTCTTTGAGCCGCCGTCTCCCTCTCCTCCCTCCCTCCCTTCGTCCGACTTCCTCCTTCCCTCCCTCCGTTCGTCTGACTGCCTCTCTCAGCCGCCGTCTCCCTCTCCTCCCTTCGAAGTGAACCACTTTCCCTCTCACTTTCCCTCTCTCACATCTGCTTCCTTTCTTCCTCCCTCAAACCTCCGTGTGCTTTCTTCCTCCCTCGAACGTCTGTGTGCCATTGCTTCAGGCGACCATTCCCTTCTTCTTCTTCCTCCGTCGGTCTCTCTCTATTTCTTCTCTTTGTGAAGCATCTCAAATCAAAAACTTTGTGCTTCTTGCTGGCTGGCAGGTCGTCTTCTTCATCTCCTTCCCCCCTCTTTCTTCCGTTCGACCAGAAAGAGACCACCACCTCGCCTCTTTAACAGGTTCTGTTTCTGTCTAGGTTAGTTTTTCTTTTTGCATAATTGTTAGTTGATTTTCATTTTCTTGTGAAGCATTATTGTTTCTCTTCTCTGTTCTACTGCTGCTGAAGCCTAAAAAATAATTATGTTATGCTTCTTTTTTTTTATTGATTCATTTTCTGTGTATATTGCTGATGCTGTTTCGATTGGCTTTGGCATTTACATGAGCATGAGCTATTTTGATTGATTCATTTTCTATTGTTGCTGGCTGCTGTTCATAAATAAGCATGAGCTGTATATTTTGTTCTTCTCTCTGTTGCTGCTGGCTGCTGTTGAAAAATTAATTTTTTTAGTTGATTGATTCATTAATAATATGTATACATGAGCTATATGTTTAGGCTAAATGAATCTGAATTGAATAATACAGAGCTGAATGTTGTGAAATTAAATTTTTCTTGGCTGTTTTGTTTGGCTGTTAATCCAGGTTGTTATGGATTTATCTGGTTCTGGTAGTGGTAGTGGGACTGGTAATGGTAGTGGGACTGGTAGTGTTGGATCATTTGCTGTGGCTGTTGATCATGCACCATTAAGCGTTCCTTGATGTCTGTCCACAGGTCCTGAGCCACCTCCATATGCGATATAGTTGAGCGGAGATTCGGTTCAATGGAAGATAATAAATCAATAATTACAAAATAGAAGATTTCCCATGATCTCAGTAATCTAGATTTCCAATAGAACTATTAATTGTTTCACTTAAACAAGATATCATTAGACCCTTCATTAAAATTAATCTCACCCACTTGATTTGAACTCCCTTCATTCCTAAGGATGGAATTTTGGACTGGTATTACTCATCAACTTCACAATCAATTTCTCATAAATGGTTTATAGTAGTGAGCATATGAGTGACATGATAATATAGAATCTTCAATTTGTTTCCCCGTGTAAAAATTGTTGTAATTTGAAAATCATTTTTTCTAACCAGCCAAGTACTTCATACGTACTAAATTATTAGTTTCTTACACATGAAACGTGAAAGTTGAGACTCGTGTATCATCATAGCATCCCATGATTGTTATATGGGTTGTGTAGTAGTTGCTTTTGTATATATAATTATATAGAAGACACTTGGTGGATGTTATTTGGTTTGCTCAGCTGCAGTTAACTAAAGTAATTTTTTGATGGTTAATTAAATACACTGTTAACAATCAACTTTGTCATGCAGACCAGCATACTTTACGTGTGGTTCGTGTTCGGCCCTCATCAGCTTTGTCTTCATCGCTATCTGTCTTTCCCAGGTAATCCCCTAACGCTAACTTTCTGGCTATGTGTGTTGTATCCTTTGAAGTGTATGTATGTTGATTGTTGTTTGTTAGTGGAGAGCAGAGCTCATTAGGCGATGGTTTTGTGTGCTGATAACATGATTTTTTATGCATGTGTAATGTTGTTTGTTAGTGGAGAGTAGAGCTCATTAGGCGATGGTTTTGTGTGCTGATAACATGATTTTCTATGCATGTGTAATGTTGTTTGTTAGTGGAGAGCAGAGCTCATTAGGCATTAGTTTTGTGTATTGATAACATAATTTGGTGTTCATAACTCTGAATATCATATACAATGCGTATGATATGTTTATTTATCTATACTGGGAAGCTTTCTGTATGTAACAGGCCGTTTATAAATTTGGGAAATGTCTAGTTTACAGGGGAGACTCTGCTAAAATTTTGACAGGCTCCCTTTCTGAGGGAACTTAAAAAATGAAACTCAACTTTAATAATGTAGGGTTTAGTCGTGTGTGTACCCATTAGATTCCCGTTCAAGTTTCAAAACAACCGGTTGATGTACCGTGTTGTGTTAGATCTTGAATTGTCCCGGTTGGACAGTTTGGTATGAATTTGTAACTAGTAGGGCGTAACCCATCAATGTTGTATGTGGTCTATCTTGAGAAGTTGAATGAATGTTCATTTGAAATTTCAGTTATGGTGTTTCGTATTGTCCCCAGGGTGCATGTCTGCGTGTGGTGTTTCATACTGTACGTATCTCTGTGTACTCGGGGACCAATGCGAAATGCTGCCAAAATTTCAAATGAACATCAACGATACAAGATAGACCACATACAACATCGATGGGTTACGGATGGTTGCATATTCATCTCGAATGGGATAGGGCCCCACCAATTTGCAACATCAAAGAGATAGAGTGATTCACAACCGATAGTTAAATAAAAATTTAAAAATGTAAAGTAACAGAAATCGTGCTTGTTAGATATTGTAAATGGAGGTACCGGCAAATCGACGATGGATGTACAACCGACTAGATCGCAGTCGGTGAGTTACTGAGGAGTTTATGATGGGGCTATTGGAGTTCATTCCGTTCGCTACGGCAAACACGCCTGGATTTAAAGCGACTCAGAAGATTCGTTGTCCGTGCTCAAGGTGCAAATGCATGAGTTTTGAATACACGGATGATGTCATGTGCCACCTAACTGAAAAAGGGTTCATGGAAACATACCACTGCTGGTACAACCATGGTGAGCAGTTACCACCTAGACCATCAGACGTAACCGTGCAACAGTCTTACAATGAGGTTGGAGGAAACAGGGATACGTACAACAACATAGAACAAATGGTGATGGATCATGTTGGACCCTCCACCGGGCGTATGCTGGAACATAATGACCAAGCAGGTCATGGAGACTCTGACAATGTAGAGGAGGATCCTAATCCGGAGGTGAAGAGATTTTATGATTTGTTAGCGGTGGCTCAGACTCCATTGTGGGATGGGTGCAATAGTCACACTAAGTTATCCGTCTCTCTAGCTGCTTTAAGCCTAAAGGCAGATTATAATCTTTCTGGAGGTTGTTTTAATAGGATGGTCAATCTGATGGGTTCCACCATGCCCATTAATCATAGAATGCCAGCAAACCTATACCATGCTAAGAAACAAGTGGCAAACTTAGGGTTGGGTTGTGTGAAGATAGAGTGTTGTGTTGGCGGATGTATACTGTTCAGAAATGAGTTTGCAGATAAGAGTGTCACAAAATGTCTGCATTGTAATGAGGAACGCTACAAAACCGTTAAAAGGAGAGGGAAGGTAACCCGGACAGCTAGGAAGAAAATGTGGTACTTCCCTATAACACCGCGTCTTCAACCTCTATATGCCTCATTGTCCACGGCAAAACACATGCGTTGGCATGCTCTAAACCGAACACAAGAGGGGTTTCTTTGCCATCCTTCCGACGGGAAAGCATGGAAGTGTTTGGATGAGCTATATCTGGACTTTTCTGGCGAGCTGCGCAATGTAAGACTTGGCTTATGTACTGATGGGTTTAACCCGTTCGGTCAATACGGAAGAGCTTACTCTTTTTGGCCAGTCATATTGACCCCATACAATCTGCCTCTTGATATGTGTATGAAGAGGGAGGTCATGTTTCTATCTATACTGGTTCCAGGACCCAAAAATCCAAAGGCGAACATAGACGTATTTTTGCAACCGTTGGTTGAAGAGTTATCACAATTATGGGATGTCAGGGTAATGACATACGATGCGTCTTTGAAGAACAATTTCATGATGCGTGCTGTTTTGATGTGGACTATTAACGACTTCCCGGCCTATGGTATGCTTTCTGGATGGTCAACGTCTGGGAAGCTTGCTTGCCCTGTATGCATGGAACATACCGGGGGGGAATCACTCCCTGTTAGTGGCAAGACAAGTTTCTTTGACTATCATATAAAGTTTCTACCGTTGGATCACCCATTTAGGAGAAACAAAACCGCTTTTAAGAAGAACAAGGTTGTTAATGAACCTCCACCCCGTAGGTTATCTGGTGCACGGGTTTGGCAGAGGGTCGAAGAGTATCCTTACATTTGGGACAAGAGTGTTAAGGAGTTTGCGGGTTATGGTAAGGAACACCACTGGGTGAAGCAGAGTGTCTTGTGGGATTTGCCATATTGGAAAGACTTGTTGTTAAGACACAACATTGATGTCATGCACACTGAACGTAATATTTTCATGAATATTTTTGACACTGTTATGGACATCAAAGGGAAAACAAAGGACAACGAGAAGAGTCGTCTAGACCTTCCAATTTGGTGTTCTAGGAAGGAGTTGGAATTGAGGGATGCGGGACGTGGAAGAATATTTAAACCCCATGCAAAATATGCTTTAACTAGACCACAACAGATTGTTGTGTGTATTTGGATGAATGGGTTGACCCTGCCTGACAGATTTGCTTCTAACTTGAGTAGATGTGTCGACGTGAAGGAGGGCAGGGTGTTTGGCATGAAAATTCATGATTGCCATGTGTTTATGCAACAACTACTCCCGTATGCGTTTCATGCCTTACTGAAGCCTATTTGGAAACCGTTGGTGGAGTTGACTCACTTCTTCAAGGAGTTGACGGCTACTTCGTTGACTATGGAGAAACTTGTGAAGATGGAAGAAACTATCCCAGTATTGATTTATAAGTTGGAGCAGATTTTCCCACCAAGTTTTTTTGACTCGATGGAGCATTTGCCTATCCATCTACCGTACGAGGCCTTGGTTGGTGGCCCGGTGCAGTATCGTTGGATGTATCCATTCGAAAGGTGAACGCCAGAACTCTTTAATTTCCTTGCAAACACTTCTTATAATAGTATTTTCTAACTTAACATTTGTTAATGATGTTGAAGATTCTTACGCTCTTTAAAAGATAAAGTGTCGAACAAAGCCTGCATTGAAGCATCAATTTGTGAGGCATACTTAGTCGAGGAAATGACAACCTTTGCTTCTTTCTATTTTCCGACAGAGATAGAAACTAGAATGAGTAGAATTCCCCGCAATCTTGGGGTAGCCACCCGCACAGGGTTTGATGAACAAATATCGATTTTCAACTATCCTGGTCATCCGGGGGGCAAGCTCACAAAATGTTACATTGATGAGAAAGATCGAAAGGCGGCTCACTTGTACATTCTTCTAAATTGCCCAGAAGTGGAACCCTTTCTTGAGTAAGTCATAAAAGTTATACATAGACATTCTAAACGTAGCTTTTATAGTATCTAAATTTGTTTCCTTTGAATAGCTTATATACAGATATGCTAAAACTTGAGCAAAACGATTTAACTGATGACCAAATTCATAGTGAGGTGTCATCAAAGTTCGTTGGTTGGTTCGCACAACACGTAAGACCCGTATATCGAGTGTTTTTTATCTTTGCTTCTAACTCCCGGTATCTAACGATGACCTATTTGTTATGTTGTACATAGATACAAGACCCTAACAACCATATTGAAGATTCTTTACTCCAAGCCCTTTCTTGGGGGCCGGTGAAAACTGTTAAAAAATGGCCTATTTACTACGTAAATGGCTACAAGTTTAATATTCTTCAATGGAGTGAAGGGATGCGTACCCATAACTATGGGGTTTGTGTTAGAGGCACCTCCGGATAGTTGGAAGAAGACTTTTATGGAGTTCTCTGGACGACTAAGAAGAGATATTGTCCTATTCAAATGTGATTGGTTCGACAACACAATCGGTGTTGGAACAAAGGTTGACAACAACTACAGCTTAGTTGAGGTCAAGAAGAATAGTAGATATAAAGGGTTTGATCCCTTCATTTTTGCCCAACAAGCTGAGCAGGTTTATTACACCGACTTCCCGGGAGGACATCGGGACTGGTATGCAGTAATCAAGGCCAAGGCTCGAAGTCAGATCACTGAAAATGTCTCCGAGGAGGTCGATGACACTTATCAGCTTGCACCACACGAGCTCAACGATGCCAATTTGTTGTTCAACATTGATCCAGTCATAATGGATGAGATACTCGCCACTACGGGGGGTGAACACATTGACAAAGACCTTGTCTCTCGATCAAAATGGTCTAGGGCTGATATGGATACTGATGAAGTAGTTCAAACAGATAACCACAGTGACACTGAAACTGAGGGGGAATTTGAAACTGAAACAGACATAGAGTATGTAGTTGTTAAACATATATACATAGGTTTATGTATATCCTGAGACTAACCTTTCTTTTCATGATTTTATCCACAGATGACGGGACGTCGACTACCCTTCAGTAGGGGTGGTGGGTCCAGGACCCCGACATCCCGCCTGGGGACTCCCACCCCAGGGCAGGAGACCACTCCATCACCACCACAGCGGACCACTCCATCACCACTACAGCAGACCACTCCATCACCACCACTACAGCAGACCACTCCATCACCACCACAGCTGACCACCCCATCACCCCCACATCTGACCACCCCAGAGCAGACTCCTGGAGTTGATGGCTTGGAGGACCATGGCCATCAGGCCACCCCACCTCCGACATCTCCTCTACCCATGTTGGTACCCGTGCCGGCCGGAGACGAGTAAGTGACTAAAACTCAAATACTTTTATGTTATTTGTATGGTACTTTATATTAAACTTTAGTGGAAAGACTTGTTGGTTTATTGTATGTTACTGTAATTAGTACTTGTATAGATTGAATTGTACTGGGCACTCTTCTGTTTGTAACAGGGTAACTATTTAAACTTGGAAATGTTACATTTATAGGGGAGACTCTACCGGAATTTTGGGAGTCTCCCTAGATTGTCTGTTGTTATACTCCTGATATAATTGTTGTCATTACAGCTTTGTTGATAGTAGTTGCACTACCAAAGCGATTACTAAGGTTTTAAAGGCCCAGTGGGATGGTCCATATATATCTTGGACAGATGCTGGGAAGGTTGTCCAAGATAGGTGGTTTGACACCTTCTCGGTAAGTTACCACATCAATTTGTTGTGATTTGATTTGTAAAATAGACCTCTTATTAATTTTGATTTCTCATTTCATTTTACAACGTGATTACTAGTGGGTAGAGGGTATGATTGATGAGATTAGGAAGGTCTTTGCCACAAAGACCTCCAAAATCATCAAGAGTACCCTTTGGAAGGTGAGGGACAAGGGTGAGCGCCCTTGTTGGATCCCGGAGGACCATTGGGACGGGATGGTCCAGAAGTGGGGCACTGTACCGTTCCAGCAGGCAAGTGCTCAGAACAGGGCAAACAGAGCCACCGATGCTGCAGCCTCAGTTTACACTAGGGGTAGCATTTCAACCCTCGAGCACAAGAAAAGATTTGTAAGTATATTTAAGTTTTTAATATGATTCGTCTGACATGTTTACAAATGATAATCTCAATGTTTTTTGTCCACCACAGGAGCTGAGGGAGCACCAGAGCCTTCTTTGTTTGAGGTCATGCAAATGACCAAGAAGAACAAAGCCGGTACATGGGTAAACCAGAAGACTATGGATCTAGCGGTATTTACAACTAACTGACACATGCTTATAATTTACAAATCAGCTTACTAATCCTTTCATTGTTTTTGAATTTACAGGAGGCGTATCAGGCCCTGAGGGCCGAGAAGGAGGCAGACCTGGTGGCTTCCACTCCTGAAGGGGAGGTTCCTCCCACCCTATCTTGTTTTGACGACAACGCCATCTATATGGAGGCTGTTGGCGGTGTGAACAAGAAAGGGAGGGTATTTGGATTGGGTGGCGTTGGCACGCAGCTGGCGAAAAAGGGGAAGACCCCTTCCTCTTCCTCTTCCTCTGGTCTTCCGACTGAGGTTGTTCAGGTAATTCAAAACCTGAACGATGAGCTACAGGAGGAGCGACGTCAGAGGCAGCTGTTGGAGGAGCGGGCCGAGGCGGACCGACAGCGGGCCGAGGCGGACCGACGACGGACCGAGGAGCAGCACACCGAGACTCGTCGGCAACTTGCTCAGCAGCAGGAGCTACTGATGCAGTTGATGGCGAGGCTACCTTCCCCCACTTCCCAGGCGCCCCCACCACCACCCCAGGATCCCCCACCACCATGATTGTATTTTTATTATTTATACACATTGTATATTTGATTTATAGTTTTTATATTATATTTCATTCAGTATTTATTTTGTCATTCTTCATTTATTATGTCAATATTTATTGGTAATTAAATTCAAATAAAAAAGCCTTATTGTAATTATCATTAATAATTCAACCTATTTAATAAATAAATTTAACCCATTATTTTGTTTTTAATAATAATTTAATATTTTAAAAAAATTATTTAAATTTAATTATAAAATTTTATCAGCCAATACAAAATACAAAATATTAATCTACATTTTTAAAGTTCAATTAACAAAACCTAAAAATATTTAACCAATTTTTTAAAAAATAAAAAATTCCAATTAGCGACGGCAGCAGATGGTCGCTTTATTGTAAAAATAGCGACGGAGGAGAGTGGTCGCTGGTTGGCCAGAAACATCGACGGATGTCACGGTCGCTATATGAGTGACCATAGCGACGGCGGAGCGTGGTCGCTAGAAGGCCACACTTGGCGAAGGACGCGTCGGTCGCTATATGTCTAACCGTAGCGACGGTATATGGTGGTCGCAGTGTGCCTGTTAGTAGTGACAGAGTCGTCACGTCGCTATACGGCAACAGTTAGCGACGGATGGGGTCAGTGAAGCAGAGACCATTTTAGCGACGGTATTATACCGTCAATATCTTAGCGACGGCGTGTCTGTGGTCGCTGATGTGTTTTCGACGAAGGTTTTAGCGACGGCGGGTGTCCCATCTGAGATACTGTCGCTAAGGGTTTTAGCGACGGCCTTGGCATGAATTAGCGACCAATTATTTCCGTCGCTAACAGGTGTTTTTTTAGTGGTGTTTGATGTTGCATTTATTTTTAGTATGTCTTCTTTGAATCTAAATTTGTCACATTTTAATTCCATTCTCTTGTATACCTTTCTTCTTTGTCCCTTTTGTTTCTTGTCATATTCTTAATCCTTTGGTTTAGCTTTCTAATTATGCTTTTCTTGCTTGTCTTTTTGATCTCTAGTTTTGTCTTTAGAGTAAAGAGGCGGATGACGATTCTGCCGAAGACGTTAGGGCCTTAAGCTCAGCCAACCTCTGAGTTCCCAAGGTAGCTTCCTTTGGACCCTTCCTAACCTACCTACGTATACTTGCTTGTGCAATCGCGACTTGCACTGGGGTCCCATAGATGGCCACGCCAATGGCTTGCAAAGGATCTTAGACAAAATAATTGTATTTATTAATTTATGTGATTTTTTCATCAGAGAATCAAATAGGAATAAGGTAGTAGTTTGTTTTAGAAAAACCTAGTTTAGTATTTGTTCATTCCTATTTAACTGTCCAAAGACATAAGATAAATGTCCATTCAAAATTACAAAATAGTAATAATTACTTTTTTTTATTACTATCCCGATTCCAAAATATATGGAAAATTATATATTTTCAACGTCATTAAATATTTACGTACAAAATATATCTTCCATGTATATTTAGAAAACAACTAACCCTTTGGATAACAAATGATATTAAGAGTATTTTAAGAAACTATATCAACTATCTAATAATATTAATACAATTAATAACTTTCAACTAAAGTAGTAATATACCTTATGAGAGGGAAAATATGTTTAATAAAATAATAAATAAAGTTTAAATAAATCTCTTTATATAGTTATGACAATATAATTATATTTGGTTATGTATTGCTATGTGATGCCGTAAGCAATATAACCACACCATGTCATTCTCTCTCCTCTAAGCCATCACTTTCATTTTCTCCGCAAAGGTGACTCGAGCATCAAAATACATATATGTTACGCCGTCTGTGGGAATTGAACCCACGACCACATGGTTAAAAGCCATGCGCTCTACCAACTGAGCTAAGACAGCAAGTGTTATATTAATTATATTTAATTCTAAAGTATGTCAAAATCTAAATCTAAACACCAATCAATATACCAAGTAGTTAAATGAAAAAAAAGTGCATATGAAAAGCTAAAGACAGTTTGATGCAAGATCAATTATGCCTAAATTAGGATTCTTATTACCAATCGGTATTAGTATTACTTGTTACTTTTTAACTATTCTAACTTATCATTTTCTAATGACAATGTACTCATAAGCAAATGATAAATTGTATAACTAACAAAAAATGATGAAATATTACCTGATAGTCTATGCACAAGCTGCTTTTATCCTGATCTCACTTAGTGTTATCAATGGCGGATGGTGGTAAGCCACAAAACAAAATGCCATAAAGGTAATGGCGGATGATGTGCCGGGTTATGGTGGAAGCTATGGCGGTCATGATAAAAATATATGTATATATAATATATGAAGAAATTTAAAATCAAGACATTTGGAAGTAGAAACTGTCCAAAAAAGGGTGTGACAAAAATGGCAGAATAGGGTCGCCAGAAAAGGTGACTAGAAAGTGAAAGTGAAAGAAAAAATAATAATAAAGAAGAATAAAATGAGAACATCGATAGAGGTGAAAAGAAAAAAGAAGAGAAGAAGACATACAGAGAGATCAGGATGTCATCAATAAAGACCACCATAATGGTATCCAAAAATGGATGAAAAATCTGATTCATATAATTCATAAAGATAACAGGGGCATTGGTAACCCCAAAAGGCATCACGACATATTCAAAACGCCTATATCTCATTCTAAACGATGTCTTCAGGACACCCTCAGGCTTTACCTAGATTTAGTGATATCGTGACCGCAAGTCATCCTTAGAAAATATAGTTGCACCTTTCAACTGATCTAACAAAACATCGGTCCTCGACAATGGATATTTGTTTTTTATGGTTAATTTGTTTAGTTGACGATATAATTGATGCATATTCGCATAGAACCATCTTTCTTTTTCACTAGTAACACAGGTGCACCCCAGGGCGAAGCACTTGGCCTCACAAAGCCCTTCTCTTATAACTCTTCAACTTGCTTTTTCACCTCAAATAATTCTACCGATGACATACAATAGGGTGCCCTAGAAATAGGTTCTACACCCGGAACAAGATCAATGGAAAAGTCTAATTCCCGACTCGGAGGTAACTCTGAAATATCACCAGGAAACACATCAGGGAATTTAGATACAATAAGAATTTTTGACAAATTAGAACTCATTTTTCCCTTGGCAGCATATAGAATAAGAAACAACTCATTGATGTCGCTTACCCAAATCTTAGGAGCATGTTCCTCTAGGAAGATTACTGCCTTTTGGAAATAATCCACCATCACATGGTTGCTAGATAACCAATCCAAGCCCAAGATAACATCCAAGTTCTTGAATGGTAAACAAATCAGACTCACAATGAATGGCCGATTTTTAATCCCTACGCCCATTTTCTTACACATAGTGGTGGCTTGGATCGAAGACCCTGTCGGAATGGATACAACGAGAGCATTCTCCATCATAGTAACAAGTAAGGATAACTGTTGAAAACATTCTTCAGTAATAAAAGGGTGGGTTTCCCCAAAATCATAAATCACATTTAGAATGTTACCAAGTACCAAACACTTACTATGTATCAAGTCATCGTTCTTCACAGCCTCAGTTGCATCAAAAGCAAAAACTCTGCCAGTAGCAGCATTCTGACTAGCACTGCTTTGTCCCTCTATCCTCTTAGTCACTTGGCCTCCATGGCCACCGCTATTTCAACCACCACGTTGCCAGCCACTACCACGGGCCACAAAAGTATTCACACAACTGCCTTGCGCGCTTTGTTGTTGCCTTTGCGGATAATCGAGCCTAAGGTGACCCCGTTGCCCACATTAAAAACAAGTTGGTTGCCTCACTATACAATCGTTTACAAAATGTCTGTCTTTACCATAACTAATACAAGCTTTGTTACCAGAACAACCACCCTTGCGGCCTCTAGAAGATGCAGAAGATGTAGTGGAAGACCCGCCATAACTAGAATTACCATGTTTCTTGAAATTTTCCCACTTTGCTTTCAAGGACTTATCCTTTTTCATAGCCATATGTTATAGTTGCACTTCTTTAGTTAACTGTGCTTTGTTCACCACTGTAGCATAATCCTGAATTTTCAGAGGAACAGTCATACTTTTCAATTCAATTCTCAAGCTCGCCTTATACATGGCACATTTGTTTCCTTTCGTAACTTCCAATGTGAATGGACGGTAAAAATCACATAATTCATCAAACTTAGTCGTATGCTCTACAACAGATAGCTTGTCTTGCTTTAATTTCAAGAACTTTATTTCTTTCCTGATTTTGTAGTTGTCAGGAAAATATCTAGCAAGGAACCTCTTCTTACAATTTGCCTAAACTAGGTCCTCCGATGCCGCAGTCATTTGGACTTTAGTTCGAGTCCACCAGATTCTCCACTCCTCCTTTAGTTGATAAGTAGCAAACATTTGTTTCATTTTGCGCATACAAGCATGTGTACCGTCATAGTCATGCCCGCCCTTGTACGTTGGTGGAGAACGTTTTAGAAAATTATCCAACAAGGGACCAGATTCAGAATGACCCATCATTTTAGCCAATTGCTGCACTAAATCATCACCGGTGCTAGAACTAGACTCCTTAGCCATAGTTAGGCTTCTACAATAGGGAGATTTAACAATTAGAAATTAGTGAATGTTCGTGGACACAAAGGTTTACCTTATATTAGGAATGACGTAGTCAAAAGAGCCACTAAATGAGTTTCAATGCCAAGGTACTTATGCAAAATATTACATAATAATGCACAAGGCACAGGCATTCTATTTTACCACATACGATTAATCTTAGCAATTAATAATTACTCTAAAACTTTTCAAAAATTTAACGGTCTGATACCACCTGTGGCCTCCCAAGCTCAATTCTTAGAATTAAACCTAGGATTCAATGAAATTTAAAACTTTATTTTATTTTATTTTATTTTTCTACACGAATCAGGAGCTATTTATAAAACCTAAACATCAAGGGACTTCAAATAAAAATAGCAACAGACTTAAAATAAAACCATCAACAGACTTAAAAATAGAAACAATAACAGACTTTTTTAGAAAAACAAAAACAACAATAGAATTAAATAAAAATAGCAACACACTTTAAATAAAAACAATAATAGACTTTAAAAAAAAGAAACCACAATAGAATTTGATCCGGTCTGGATACCGGTCCCCAAAGTTATGACGTCAGAGTGACATCTTAGAGGGGTAGCCGGTATCGTAAGAAGACAAAGCAACACTGGTTATCTGCCATCATCTCATCCGTTCTTACCACATTAAATGCTTCATCCTCCCTCGTTACGAGGGACACTTGATCCAACCTTATCTCCACGACGTGAATAACCGTTTGCCCTAGGGTCACGGTGAGATAAGAGTTCCTTATAACTTATCAGTGAAGATACCCTGCATAGCGGAATGTGCCTATATCAATTATCTCAGAAAATAAGTACGATTGTCAACGAAATATGCGGAAAGGTGATTATCCTCCATCCCTATTATAGGATCGTACTCTGATAATTGACTTACCCACCTGACACACTCTGAGCACTGAGCCATATTGATTGACATATTCAACACGCTATCAGAGCCAAGGGGCCCACCTGCATCCAACGATTCATTTCTTACGTTCGACTATAAATCGCTCATTCAATACACATGCAAGGTGACGTTGTTCTGTCTCATATTTTTACTATTGCATTGCTTGAGTACTCATTAAGTTCATACACTCTTCTAACTTGAGCGTCGGAGAATCTTCGTAGGTGGCACCACCTTTCACCCTCTCACAACGCGAAACGTTGGTGTGAAGGATCTCCAGGACAACAAGACCGGTTTCTCCCACTGAGAGGGTGGATTACAACATCGGATACCCACTGTACCGGTGTACATAACCCTAAAACACCTACACTCTTGTGGCTGGTCCCACACCGGATCCTAGACCCCGATTCAGACCAGTTCAGAATTAAAATAAAAAGAACAAACTTAAAATAAAAACAACAAAATACTTTAAAAAACAAAAATAACAATAAAATTAAAATAAAAACAACAACATACATAAAATAAAAACAGCAACAGATGTATAAAACATAAACAATAGACTTATATTATGTAGAATACAATAACTAGTTATGCATACTTGTTTTCATTAAACTAAACTTCTGCATGCCTTAAACATATCCAAATTGTCTTTGAATGCCATCAAATTTTACAGGCAGCTACTACATATTAATTATGATTTGCTGGGCTTGGCCACACTAAAAAATTCCCAATGATGAGGAAATTATGCAAAGTTATGCATATGGGCTATTTTCATGCTATTTGGAAATTCAAAACCACCCTAACCATATTCAATTTGATTCAAGGCAATGCAAGCACATTATAGATGTAACATCTCTGATGTTTTAATATTAGGAAATAAATAAAAGTATTATTGAATTTAAAATAATAATAAATAAAGAAAAGAAAAGGAAAATGAGATTTAAATAAGAATTTAAAAGAAAATAGAATCAGGACCCTGACGCGTAGCGTGCCTGGGACACGTAGCGTCAGGTGTAAATTAATAAGCTGACGCATAGCGTCAGTGGGATGTGTAGCATCAGCATTGCGATCAGCTTTTAAACGAGACATGCAAAACAATTAGCCAGAAACGCTTTTCTCTCATTTCTCCTCTCTTCATGCGATTTGGCCAAAACTTAGTTGGAACCTTGGATTTTGGTGGTTTTGGAGGCTTGGAAGGCGGGGTAAGGCATTTGGGATCCTTAATTTCAATTTTCTTCTTCTTCCCTTGTTTCTCTCTCAAACCGCGCATGCATGTTATGTAGGAAGCTTAGATTCTGAGTTTTAATGGATTTGGAAGCTAAGATTGAGTTTGGAGGTGTAAGGAAGAAAATGTACTAACCGACTCTGTGTTTCGGTAATCGTAGGTGCCGGAACAAGCGTTGAGCGAGCAGTTATAACGTCCTTATTTTTAAAATTAAATTTCAATAATCAAATAAATTTTTCGCAAATAATTTAAATTTCCAAAACAGAATTTGGATTAAATAATAACAATATCAGTTTTACATAAACCGACCGGCTCATTTAAGTATACAAATAATTATAAATACTCGGTATGCACGGGAGCCGGCCAAGGCTACTACAAACAACTGTGTGCACTATGTACAATACGTATAATACATAATGCTCCGAGCAGCTGAGTGACTTCACATATCATTGCGGCGTCCTATATCCACTGTAAAAAATAACAATAGAGGTGAGCATAAACATGTCAAATGACAGTTACTGAATCGGATCAAGTGTCCAATTCATAACCATAAATAAATCAAAATCATAACACATAATCACATCATATTTCATTCATTCTCATATCATCAAATGATCATATCATCATGTTATTCTCAATAACGTATATCAATGCATATGCATGCGGATCTGACTCTAATGATGGGATTTACACAACATAATATCTCAGCTCCCAGCTGATTCGGCCGTTTTACAGGTACCAAACCGCGTGCGCACATAATGTAACACCAGTCACTCTCAGTGACAGCGGTAACACAACTCGGTGTTACGGGACGGCCTTGAGTCCAACTCAAAGGCGTCTGTGGAATCCGAAGAAACCACCACAGGGTCTGTGCCTTATCATCAGGCCGCCCTCCCATCTGGGCCGGCATCACAG
The DNA here is from genome assembly GCA_037962975.1 of Clitoria ternatea. Classification (NCBI taxonomy): domain Eukaryota; kingdom Viridiplantae; phylum Streptophyta; class Magnoliopsida; order Fabales; family Fabaceae; genus Clitoria; species Clitoria ternatea. The sequence continues at coordinate 285,139,190 of CM075670.1, forward strand.
GCCCCCCGCAGTCCTGTGTGCGTCTGAATGTACATGCTATGCCAAATAATAATCAATCATCAACAAACCACATAATATTTCATATCTGTTCATCACATAAGCATCCCATGCTTCTATATATCATGAAAACTTCATGAATATCATTCTCGTCATCAGACACATATATTCTATAGCATCTCATACATAGAATTTCTCACAAACACATACATCACACACATATATACAATCATATTTCATATGAATTCAATGTCATTATTATGAATGGAAGATATGAAAACATAAAATATGTTATTCAATCGGGGTCTCAATAAATCACGCACATATCATATATATATATATAACAATATCACCCCAAATCCATTCATAAACTATTCATTTGAAATGTAACGCTCCCCCTACCTGGAAATAAAGACTTCCAGCAGCTTTTCAAACTATATCCAAGTCACTGCTCATGAATTCCGACCGGAATTGCAGTTCTGAACCAATCTAACATTTCTTCGTGAAAGAGAAGAAATAAAGATTGATTTTCTTCCTTACTTGTTAATTTTCCAGTAAAGATTGGAAAGAAAGGATAGAAGTAATGTTTTGCACTTTCAAAGTTTCTAACTGATTCAACAGTAGAAGCTGATATATATATCGTTCATGCAAAAGAGACGTGAACGAATTGAAGAAGTCTAATACGTGTATTAAATGATAAGGAAAAAACAAGATATTTTAAAGAAAAGAGGATAGGACAAAATAGAGAGGGTCCCATACTTAGAAAATATCAGAAAAGTGAATCTACTAGAATGTAGAAGAACAGAGTGACATGGAAAGCTTCAATAATTAAAATAATTATTAATTCTGACTCGGTTTCAGTATTCTGGGCACATCTTTTCGAGAAGATTCATCACAGCCTTTGTTCATTCAGAATTCCTTCATTTAGAGGAAATTCACTCGGAAAGGTTTCATCCCATGAAGCACTTAGCTTTCCTTCCTCGAAAATGACCCACACAGAAATATCTTATTCAGAAATACCCCATTCAGACATATCTTACTCGGATATATCTCTGCCCGAGTCAAGCCTTCACTTGCGTCACTCAAGTCTTTCATCTGAAAAGATTACTCGGAGTTTTGAAGACAATCCTCTTGGAAATCTTTTCACTCGAAAGGATCACTCGGGATCAAAGACTATCTCAAAAACGAACTCGAGCACAAACTCAGCAATTCTGAATATGGACCCGAGCACGAATTAAATGAATTCACCACTCGGATATTTACTTCCCTCGGAAACTATTCACCCGGAAACATACTCATTCAAAGTTGAAGTCTTCTCTGTCCAGAAGTACTTCCCCTGGAAAAGACTCACTCGGTATATCCCAATCGGTGCCATACCACTCGGAAGTCGGTAATATCTCACTTGACAATATCCCGCTTGGAAACGTCTCATTCGGTGCCATCTTACTCGGGAGTGTTGCACTCGGAGACACACACCACTCGGAAAAGTTATGCTCAACTGGGAAATTCCCTACTCGGGAATTCATTACTCAGAAATATCTAAACTCGAGAAGTACTTATTCGAAATTAAAGTTTTTCTTCGCTCCGAGGTACTACACTCGGAGACATTTCATTTAGTAACGTGTCACTCGGATTTGCCTCTCAAAAGTGTCATTCAGACAGAGCTTTTCCTCACTCGGAAATGATTCTCTCGGTCATGTTTCACTCGGAAACATCTTAACTTCCCTTTACTCGGAAGTATCAAACTTGGGAACGTCTTTGCCCGAATGGTGTTCATTTGAAATCAAAGCTCCCTCCTTTTCGCTCGGAATCAATCCACTTGGGATTATTCCCTTCTGACAAAAGCATTCGTCCGAAGTCGGACTCAGAATTATATTATTCTTTACTCGGAATCACATCCATTTTTCACTCAGAATGTCTTATCTCAGACATAATTCACTCGGAATTTCACTCGGAAATTCTTCACTGATACTTATTAAATTATGTTCTAAAATTCTAAATTTTAGGATGTTACAGCAGTTGACGAAGCGGGCGTCAAATTTGAAAGAGGAACCGTGAACCAAGTGATCGGAGGATGCAACCAACACCAAAAACAACTCGTGGAAGCTTGAAATCGTGTTCGGCTCGTAATTAATTAGGATTTGAATGTATGATAGCTTTGGAAGGTTTAGAAATTATTTAGAAAATATTGTTGATGACATAGGTTGGTTAAATATGATTAATATAATTTTTATATGTATGTTTGAGCGTGATTGAGTTATTGTTTGATAAGGAACTATATTGATTTAAGTAAATGTGAGTTAGGAAGTAAGGAAATTAAGTGTATGAATTATATAAGTGAGTAACCTCAAATAAATGTCAGAATTTGATTGATGTTCATAATGTGTAGTGTGAAAATTATTGGAATGTGTATATATGATTTAATGAAATGATGATTTTGCAAAATATAACATGGCTTGTGTTGGTGAGCTTGGCAAGTAGGCCGCTTAAGTGAGGATTACATGTCAGTTTCTGACATTGTTTGTTGTATATGAGGTGTGATGATATTATGTGTAACATCCTCTGTTACACCTTAATAAATTATAGAAAAAATTGCAAAATTTTTTTTAAAGATATGATTGTTAAAAAGAAACCATCGGAATAAATTACATACATTATTTCTGAAATACCTCATAAATAATATTAAAACTTTATAAAGTAATTGTACATTCATCCGAAGAAAATAAACATTAAACATTATAAGAAAGAGAGGAAACTTCATGGCCCAAAAGCAGTTACTTATTAACATTATTTATTCATTGGACTATAGTATTCATACCGAGCTCCCTTTCTAGAACGTGCTATATTTACTGCCGAGATTCTTCGATCCTTCCCTCTGAACCATCAATTTAGAATATATGAAACAAAAACACGGAGAAAGGAGTGAGAAACAGAATATAATATTCTTGAATAAGACATAGGCAACAAAGGGTTTTCACAAACTAATATATAATAATATCAATCACAATCACATACACAATCAATTATGAATGCATAAATGTTATACAATATCTTCATTATAACTTACCTATATATGTGGGCCCTTAAATTTTAATTTGTACTGGGCCAACCAGGAGTTTACACTGTTCTATAAGTCTGGATAATAATAATATGAACAGCTCAACTGGCATGGAAACACTTAGAGACTAGTCAGATTGAGAAAGTTTTTATTGTGAAAGTACCCGACACTAGGGAGCTACCCCAGGTCCCCTGAAGCACCCTTTCACACCCTCTCATCTCAAGGCTCGAAATTAAGCCTCCTCTAATGTATCCTCGGTTTCTATAATCCGTCCCCAGACAATATCATTTAATTTCACTTTAATGATTCATGATGCATGAACTACTCGTGTATTTAGTTGGTTAAGGCTTTTAAAAACTCAATTATTAAATATCTTAAAGGTTTACAACATCATTTCAATAAACTGTACATTTTCTCAATTCTCTGAATTTCTGTCCCACAAAAATAAATTTAGTACAGTTTTTAATTCTCACCAAAATTGAGTTTCCAAGCCTTAAATATCTCAATACTTATCATAGAAAACTTTACATATATTTTTTTTTAAAAATTGAATCTTAACAATATCGAATTTAGAAATCTCAATTATTTCCAAATATCTTTAGTTATTAGGTTGAAACAAAATAATTTACTTTTAAAAATTTTATTTTACTTAAAGATAATAATTCTTAAATTAAAAAAAAATACTTAAAATTATAAAATTTTTCTTTAATTCAAGAATTAATGACTTCTTTTGAAATAAATACTAGATTTTTAAAGATTATTTGTAAAATCAATGAAAATAATTTCTAAGAAGAAATAAAAGATAAAAAATAAAATAATACTTTTTCTTAGAATTTAAGGAGTAAGGTAAGAAAATTCTTACTGAGTTTTAGCTTTCCGTCATGCTTGCTATATGCTCAAACTCCACATCACAAGATCATCCATCATAATTAACAATCATAAATAATTAACAATCACAAAAGTAATCAATCAAAATCAAGTCAATAAAGCATCATTTATAAATATTATAATTCAAAATCTAATGGTTATTAATATAGTCAATTTGAGTCCTTTTGGTCAATTCCTCGTACAGGTCTATGTAAGTCCATATAATTCAGTCCTTGCATAGGTATAGTTTAGTCCATATGGGTCATAGTGGTCCAAGTCCTTGTATAGGTATAGTTCAGTTCATATAGGTTATAAAAGTACAGGTCCTTGCATAGGTATGTTAGAGTTAGTTACATCGGATATTTAATTTAAAATTTATTATTAAATTTAAAAGGAGTAGGGTACTCCTCCCATTATTCTTATGTCTTTTCATATTATATTCTTATCTCACTCCCCCTTACCTTGAATTGTTACCAAAAGAGAGTTTGCTTTGCGCCTCCGATTTCTAAAAATATCAATACCAATCTTATTTCAGTATAGGCATAATATGAAAATTAAGATTACTACTTAAAGCAAAAATAGTAAATTTTGAATAGTGAATAGTAAATAGTGAATAGTAACAGTAAATAGTAAAACATGAATAGTAACAGTAAATAGTAAATCGTAAATAGTAACGGTAAATAGTAAATCATGAATAGTAATGGTAAATAGTAAATCGTGAATAGTAAAAGTAAATAGTAACAGTAAATAGTAATTTACAATTTAAATAGTAATTTACTATTGAAATAGTAATTTACTATTGAAATAGTATTTTACTATTTAGAATAGTAACTTAAAATAATATTATTTTTAGTATAATAATAGATTTCTAAAAACAATCTGAAAATAACTCTAAAAAATATAAGAGAGACGTATTCTTACCTTAGAATTTTAGCAGAACCTTCTTCCAAAAAAATTTATTTCTCTCTCTTACTTTCACCACTATCTCACTAGCACTACTATAATAAGAAAACAATCTGAAATTGTGAATTCTAAAGAAGAATTCCTTCGGTATTTATAGGAAGGAAAATTACTATGCATTCTATTATTTTAATATAAAAGTACTGTGTATTTTCTGAAATTTAAATCCTGGTTACTGTGCATCTTTTGAAAATTTCATACATACACAGTGTTTTGCATAGTAAATGTCGGCTGAATTATTAAGCCAAATAGTAATCTTTCACTCGGTATATTTTAAATATTCAAAATGAGTCCTTTTTGAAATTTATCGATATTATATCAGTCCTCACTAATTTTATAATAAGTAATATAAAGTTTAAATTTTAAAAATCTAAAATTTTCTGTTAATAAAAATTTATTGATACGTTCCCAATTTTTTAACGATTGGAAAAAATCAAGATTTTTCTCAAACCGATAATTTTTAGATAAGTCTACTTGAAATGAATTTTAAAAAATTTTCTTATAATTTAAATTCACTTTCTTATAAATATTTTTAATTTTAAGCCACTTTATATGAATTTAAAATTATTTAAAATATATTATTTTATTAAAATAATTCAAAAATTCCAAAAAATCGTAAATAATACGTAGATTAAAAAGTTCTAAAGAACCATAATTTAATTCCTTCAAAATTTTAATATAAAAATAAAAATAGGGGTGTTACATTATGCCATGTATGATATGATTCGTTATGTGATTATGTGGTGTAGGACGGCCGACGGTAATTTATAGCCCCTCGTTTCTGGCTCTCGTGGCCTTTGTGCCTAGTTGAGCTACCCAGTGGTCAAGTAGGACCCAGTGGTTGAGGTGGAGAGTCAACCAGGACTTGGTGGACCAAGTAGGGTTAACGGAGTGTCAAGTAGGACCCCCAACTGAAGGCCGATCCTTTAGTATCCAGATACTAGAAGTCAGATGCATATGAGTCAGTTATGAATTACATGAATTAATGATTGATGTATGATTTTTAATGAGATATAAATTGATGATGTACTATGTGGAATTTATGAATCTTTAATGATCCATGATGTTTGCGATAAACCGTGGTACTGATTGAATTGAGAATAAGTATATATGTATATATATATATATATATATATATATATATATAGCTTGAGTTGATGTGGAGATTATAAAGGGAAGAGTTAGATGTATGAAAATATATGTTTAAATACAGGAAACTGGAGGAATTACTTAATAATACAAAGAAGGGGTATTGTTAGATTTTACTATTCTGTCTTATATTAATTATGATATGTCAAACACTCACCCTTGTTGTGGTTTATTAAATTTTAGTGACTAGTGACAAGGAGGATGCTAATGCTCCGGTGGTGCGTCAAGCGGAAGATTGATGCCAAGAAATGCAATGGAGTTGTAAAACAAGTAGATTTATGTAATATATGTTTATGTGTGTAGTAAGCTACTAGTTATGTATGATGAATTAATTAGTTATGCTATGTTTGTTTAATTATTGAATTAGTTGGCATATTGATGATATAATGATGATTGATGTGATAGTGATATGGATGATTTGATGATGAGATTGGTGATCCTAAGCAACTGATGAATAATAAGAATAATGGCACGGAGCCAACACTGTGTGAATGAGGAATGCTATTGGCAGGTCCTGTTGAAATGCATGATTGTTGTGTGCAATGTGATAGGAAATCGATTGATATTTTAATTGAATTAGCAAGTTATGCATATAGAATAATTATGGATTTAAGGAACTAATTAGGTGAATTTGAGATTCGATGGGTTTCAAGACCCCCGGAAGGTACCAATAGGTCCCTTAGGACATGTAGGAATTGTGTGTATTAGCCTTGGGCCAATTGGAACCCATTTAGGGTGTTTGGTGCAAGGGTTTTGCACAAAAAAGGTTTAAACTACACCTGAAGTTTCATAGTAAACGCACTTGAAACAGGCCAACTGGATAGGTTAGAAGTTGGCTGGTTAGCCTAAAATGTGTAACAACATCAGGTGTTGTTTCTGGTATGTTGGCACGCAGCGTCAGGTCTGCGTTCTGGGTTCTGGGCGTCAGGCCCCTGTTTCCAGATTTTGGATTTTTCATTATAAATGGTATTTTACACTTTTAAATGGTTATATAATTACTGTTTTGGGACTTTTTAGTAGGAATGAATATTCTCTTAAATTATGACATAATTAAATCATTTAAACATGAAAAATTTATTATGAAAATTATAAAACCAGGTAAAAAATAAACATAAAATGACGAAGGATGTCACAATAAATATGGTACATAAACTATACAACCTGATCCGGTCTAGATACCGGCCCCCATTCTTGTGACGTCAGACTGACCTCATATAAGGAAAACCGATGTCCTGGTTCAACGTTACCACACCGGATATCCGTTGTCTGGTCGTCCGCCCTCACTCCACGACAGCATCATTCATTTTCGCCATAACGGTTCTATGTTCACTGTTACAGGACATTTATATAATTGTTGGCTTTTCCCTCACAGCAAGAGAAGAGCCCCTGATAACTTATCAACGAAGACACTGTTTGTAGCAAAATACGTCACATCAATGGCCTCAGAAAGTAAGTGGGCCTGTCAGCAGATTATACGAAAAAGGTGATTATCCTCTCCTTTCCCTAGAGGATTGTACTCTGATAATTGACCTACCCTCCTGACACATTCGGAAAGTCGAGCCACTTTGATTGACACAATACACACGCAATCAGGGTTAAGGGACCCACCTGTATCCAACGACTCATTCTTTGACGTGCAACTATAAGTAGCATATTTCAATACAAATGCATGGTATCGTTGTTCTATCTCTGACTCCTTACTATTACTACGCTTGAGTATTCATTGAGTTCATGCACTCTTCTAACTTGAGCGTCGGAGAATCTTCGCAGGTGGCACCACCTTTCGCCCCCTACAACGCGAATCGTTGGTGTAAAAGATCTCCAGGACAACAAGACCGGCCTCTCCCACTGAGAGACCGGATTAATACATCGGTTACTCACAGTTCTGGTGTGCGAACCCTAAAAACACCTGCACTCTTGTGGCTGGTCCCACACCGGATCCTAGACCCCGGTCCAGACCAGTTCATTGGCACGCCCAGTGGGACTCGATAGAGTTATTCCCATTTTCGCAGAAGTTAGGTTGTCACGATGGAAGGTGATGGGAGAGATTTCGTGGAAGGTCACGTGGAGGATGTGACCCATCAACAGGCTGGGAGGAGACTCGTCTTCGAATCCCCTGTAACTCAAACCCGGAGGATGGTGCAAGTGCAGACGCCTGACCCTCGCGATGAGGTTATCAGGCAACTGAAGGAGGAGCTGATAGAGTTGAGGCGAGAGAGAGGAGGAGCTGGGGACAGAGTAGTGTCTCATGCAGAGAATGTTCACCATGCATCAGCTAGGGATAGATCTACCACCCTCCAGTATTCGAAGATCCCCACATATGAAGAGAGGGAGCAGACGCAGGACTCTGGTGATAGGGTCAGTACCAGGAGAAGGGAGCAGGCGGTGGTAACTTCAGGGACATACAAGCTCAGTGTCCCTTTCTCAAGAAGGCTGATTAGTATTGTCATCCCAAAACACTTGCAAACAACTCAGCCATTGTCAATCGGGAAGTATAATGGAGAGACCGACCCCACTAAGCATTTGGATGCTTATGTTTATGAAGCTATGTATCTGGGAGCAGACGAAGATGTCATGTGCAGAATGTTCCCAAGGACGTTGACGGAGGAAGCTCTCAGCTGGTTTAAAAGTTTTCCCTCAGGATCTATAGACTCTTGGGAGGAAATGGCTGCAGCATTCGAAAGCCATTTCGTCATCTCTAGGGATATCCCAAGAACTTCTCACACTCTGGCCCAGATAAGGCAGGGAGAAACTAAAACTCTTAAGGAGTTCTTGAAAAGGTTTTACAAGGAGGCTGCTTTGGTCCCTAACCTCACGGAGGCCATACAACTCCATATTGTAGTGGAAGCTCTTCAGCCTGGTTCAGCCTTTGCCCTATCTTTGGCAAAAAGCCCACCTACAACCTTCGAGGAGTTTCGAAGGAAAGCTTCCAAATATGTGGGCATAGAGATGCATCTAGAGGCAACTGCAACAAGAGTAAAGCCTTCTGCACCCGCTCAGCAGCCACGGAGAGAAAAGGAGAGAGTGAGGCCTGAGAAGCATGCCTTTAGAGAAGACTTTGTGAACGCTCGTCAGCATCCACGAGATAGGCGTGTATCATCGTTCGATCACTATGCTCCGTTGAACACCAGGCACTCACAAATCATGAGGGAAGTTGGTTGGCCAACTCTGAACGTCTTTGGTATAAGGAAGCCAGTCCCAACCAAGAGGGGTGGTAACCCACGTAAATACTGCACTTTCCATGAGCAGACAGGGCACAACACTGATGAGTGCAAGGCGTTAAAGAATACGGTGGAAACTCTCATTCGGGAAGGAAAGCTGAAGCAGTATTTGTTTAAGGAGAAATCTATGGATGAGCCTCACAGGATGGAGAAAAGGAATAGAGATCCTGATGATGAAGATGATAATACACGCAACCCAGCAAGGAAGTTCACTGCGGCTGAGAAGCAGAAAGGGGTAGTGATTGCTGAAGGTGCCCAACAAAGTAACATGCCCCAACAGCAGAGGCAGGGCAGACGAGAAGTGATTGAGATGATAGCTGGAGGATTTGCGGGAGGAGGAACATCAATCACAGCACGAAAGAATCACCATAGGATGATTCTGTCAGCCCAGGGTAAACCGAGGGATAACCGCCCTTTCAGGGACGGTGTGACAGCCCCGACGGTGTCATTTACTGATGATGACTTCGGCCCAACAATTCCAGGAGGTGATGATGCAGTAGTGATTGTGGCCGTCATAGCCAATAAGGATGTCAAGAGGATCCTCGTCGATCAGGGAAGTTCTTGTGATGTTATCTTTTATAATTGTTTCAAACGAATGGGTTTCAGTGATGCAGATTTACAACCATACACACAAGAACTCACAGCGTTTAACGGAGCCAAGCAACCCACTAAGGGATACCTCGACACTTTGATTTCTTTTGAAGGGGAGCCCGGTGCAAGAACGGTCAAGTCAAGAATTCTGGTGATTGATGTGGAATCCCCGTACAACAGTATCATAGGCCGTCCAACACTGAACGCTATGGAAGCAATTGTATCCACCCCTCATCTCTTGATCAAATTTATCGACAAGGACAACGGTGTGTCCTCTCTCCGCGGAGATCAGGAGATGGCTCGATATTGTTATAATCTGAGTCTCAACATGGTTAAGTTGGATGTATTCAACAAGAAGAGGAAGTTGAACGACGGAGGAACAGCGGCAGGGTCTGTCAGTCTTATTGACCTAGACCCCAGAGCGGAATTGAAGATTGATCCACTCAATCCATCTAAGCCCACACCAGATGGTGGCTCCAGGGATGTCGTATTGGGAGATTCCCCAGAGAAGGTCACGCACATCAACGATAAGCTGGAGTCTGCTATGGAGCAACGCTTATTAGCCCTTTTGCAGGAATTCAAAGACCTTTTCGCATGGCCAGCAGCAGACATGCCGGGGATGGATCCTGATTTCTGTTGTCACAAACTTGTAGTGTATCCTGAAACCAGACCGGTGGCCCAGAAGAAGAGGAGGTTAGGACCGGAGAAGCAGAGGGCGGCTTGTGAACAGACAGAGGAGTTGTTGAAGGCAGGCTTTATAAGGGAGATACGCTATTCATCTTGGCTTTCTAATGTGGTCATGGTGCAGAAGGCTAACGGTAAATGGAGAATGTGTACAGATTATGTGGATCTTAACCGTTGCTGCCCTAAAGATCCATATCCCCTGCCCAACATCGATCGCATGGTGGATGATTCATCTGGTTACCAATACCTCAGTTTCATGGATGCCTATTCGGGGTACAACCAGATTCCGATGTGGGAGGAAGACCAGGAGAAAACTGCCTTTATCAATGACCGCGGTGTTTTCTGCTACACCGTCATGCCTTTTGGACTGAAGAACGCCGGCGCTACCTATCAGCGCATGATTAACAAAGTCTTTGAAGGGATGCATACAAGGCTGGTCGAAGTTTATATTGATGATATCATAGCCAAAACGCCCGCTGGAGGAGACCACATTGAAGATTTACGCCAAGTTTTCACTAGGCTTCGGCAATACAACATGAGGTTAAATCCTTTAAAGTGCACCTTCGCCGTTCCAGCAGGAAAATTCTTGGGATTCATGTTGACTCAACGAGGCATTGAGGCTAACCCCGGGAAATGTCAAGCAATCCTGGACATGCAGAGTCCTAAATGTTTGAGGGAGGTCCAGTCATTGAATGGGAAAGTGGCCGCTTTAGCTCGTTTCATGCCTAAGATGGCGCACAGGTCCCTCCCCTTGTATAAGGCGTTGAAGAAACACAAGAGTTTTGAATGGGGAGAGGAACAAGAGCAAGCCTTCCAGCAGCTCAAGGCCGTTCTCTCGAGTCCACCAATTTTGGTTAAGCCTGACCCAGGCGAAACGTTAATCTTATACTTGGCAATATCCGATGAAGCTCTAGGTGTGGCCTTGGTGAAAGAAACCCCTGAAGGGCAGAGACCGGTGTACTTTACTAGTAAAACGTTTCAGGGGGCGGAAGGAAGGTATCAGAAGATTGAGAAAGCCGCCCTGGCAGTTGTGTGGGCATCACGATGGCTGAGGCCTTATTTCCATGCGCACCCAGTATTGGTGAGAACGGATTTGCCACTCCGTTCAGTGCTCAGCAAGCCAGACCTCGCCGGAAGGATGATAAAGTGGTCTATCGAGCTGTCTGAATTTGAAATTTCATATGAGCCTCGAGGAGCCATCAAAGCGCAAGTGTTGGCCGATTTTGTAGTAGAAATGACTGGGGTGGACCCGACCACCCCTCGAGCGCATTGGACCATCTATGTCGACGGTTCGTCGAACAGCAAAGGTTGTGGAGCAGGTGTGGTGGTAGAAAGTGATGACGGCGTGCACTTAGAAATTTCCCTCCGATTCAATTTCAAGACCTCCAACAATCAAGCTGAATACGAAGCATGCTTGGCCGGCCTCCGTGCGGCGATTGACATCGGAGCATCAGCAGTTACACTCTGCAGTGATTCCCAGCTGGTGATTTCGCAAATCCAGGGGGAGTACCAGGCGAAGGAACCACAACTTCAATTGTACTTGAATTGTGTTAATGAGTTGAAGGGAAGATTTGAAGTTTTAGAGTTCAAGCATGTGCCTAGGGAAGAAAATACCAGAGCAGACATCTTGTCAAGATTGGCAAGTACAAAGCAGCCTGGTAGCACAACAACGGTGGTTCAAAGCACTTTGACATCACCCAGTATACCTCTGTATCCTTCTCTGAATGCTGTCATGGTGAGCTATCCATATGAGGATTCTTGGGTCATTCCCTATATTCGTTATCTGGCTGATGGTCAACTTCCCACTGACGAGAAGGAAAGGAGACGAGTAAAGAGGGAGCTGCCATATTTTACTATGGTCGATGGTGTTCTCTACAGAAGGGGATTCTCTGTCCCATATCTTTCATGTTTAAGAGAAGACGAAGTTCAAGCGGTCTTGACTGAGGTGCACGAGGGGCAATGTGGGCACCACGCTGGAGGCCGAAGCCTAATGAAAAAAGTCCTCAGGGCTGGATACTGGTGGCCCACGGTGAAGCAGGACTCCGCAGATTTCGTGAGGAAGTGCGACGCATGCCAAAAATTCTCCAATCTCCACCATACACCAGCCCAAGAGTTATCTTCATCTGTTGTGCCTTGGCCGTTCTACCAATGGGGCCTTGATATTTTGGGTCCGTTTCCCACTGCGCCAGGAGGAATCAAATACTTGATTGTGGGGGTAGACTACTTCACCAAATGGATCGAGGCAGAACCAGTAGTGCATATCACTTCTGCACGTACAAGACGTTTCATGTACGAAAATATCATAGCTCGGTTCGGGGTGCCAGGGCGGGTTGTGACTGACAACGGCACCCAGTTTACAGACAAAAAGTTCACGGATTTACTTGAAGGACTGGGGATAATCCAGATATTTTCATCTGTTGAACATCCCCAAACCAATGGCCAAGCAGAAGTAGCTAACCGAGAAGTGCTAAAGGGGTTAAAGAAGCGTCTGGGAGAAGCGAAGGGAGGATGGACTGACCAGCTATGTCATGTTCTATGGGCATACCGCACTACGCCTCATTCTTCAACTAACGAATCCCCATACCGGTTGGTGTACGGGGTTGAGGCGATGATCCCAGTGGAGTTACAAACAAGATCGGCTCGTGTGGAGTATTTTTCAGCAGAAGATAACAACGCCAACTTAGCATCAGAGCTGGACGTCCTCCAAGAGTTAAGGGAAAAGGCTTTCGTCAGAGATCAGGCAATAAAAGCAAAGGCTGCACTCCGGTATAATAAACGTGTCCAGTACAGAGCTTTTAACACCGGAGACCTCGTTCTGAGAAAGGCCAGTGTGGGGAATAAGTTCGCTCACCAAGGAAAGCTAGCACCGACGTGGGAAGGACCTTATAGAGTTTCGGAGGTGACTGGAAAGGGATCATACCGGTTGGAAGAACTTGATGGAACCCCAATCCGCAACAAATGGAACACTCAGAACTTACGAGTGTATTACAGCTAGTTGGTAAGACGGCGTGTACTCTTTTTCCTTACTTGAGTTTTTTCCCATTGGGTTTTCTCAAGAAGGTTTTAACGAGGCATGGCCCCAACGATGCTCTTTGTGTAATCTATTTTCAATTTTAATAAGAATACACTTTCACCGCCCTATCATTCTCACTTTTCTTATGTGTTATGATTTAAAGCCGTAGTTTAATACGCATACACCTCAGGACGGATGAACGCAACTACCTATTCTGTAGTTGATGAGATAAGTCCTCGAAGAACGGAGGAAGACCCCTCAAGACGGACGATGTAATTCCTTGAGGTGGAATGGGTTGTAGGGCTGGTCCTTTTTCAAGGCCACAAACCGAACCCCATTCGAAGACTACATGGGTTGTAGGGCTGGTCCTTTTTCAAGGCCACAAACCGAACCCCATTCGAAGACTACATGGGTTGTAGGGCTGGTCCTTTTTCAAGGCCACAAACCAAACCCCATTCGAAGACTACATGGGTTGTAGGGATGGTCCTTTTTCAAGGCCACAAACCGAACCCCATTCGAAGACTACATGGGTTGTAGGGCTGGTCCTTTTTCAAGGCCACAAACCGAACCCCATTCGAAGACTACATGGGTTGTAGGGCTGGTCCTTTCTCAAGGCCACAAACCGAACCCCATGCGAAGGCTTGGGCGCAGTAGGCCGGTTCACACAGGAAACCGCGCTGAACCCCGAGTAACGGGCACAGTAGGTTCAGGATTAGCCCTGATCCGAACCCCGTGTTGAAGGCTTGGACTGTAGGATTGCACCGAACTCCAAGTACGGTTAGTAGGATCGAACCGAACACCGTGTGAAGACCTGAAATGTAGGACCAAACCGAACCTCAAAAGAAAGGCGTAAAAGCTTACCCTTGTCAAAGCTATACTAAAATTCAAAGGCAATGTCCGTCCTCAGTGGTGGAATATCCACCCCGGAGCGGTTGAACGCTGACGTACCCACTCTACATCTTCGAGGACAGATAAGGATTTCTATCTTTTAAGAAGTTAAAAGGGAATCTCTGAGATAAACTCTCTCTTCCCAATGTACTTACACTTGGGGACAGGGCATGTTTTAACTTAATTGTCATTTATTCATTACAATTTGTTATCTTAATCCAGTGTGATAAGTACACTTTAAGCAGCTAGGTAACCACGCAGAACGGATTTGCAAAGCATTAAAAACAATAAAGTGTTTGGTATAACACTAAGTTATTCAGCAATCACACATTCGATGCAAACTGTTGAGGAAAAGTAATAGTGAATCTTATTTTCAAAAAAAAAAGAAAATATGCAGGTTACAAAGTGTTTTAAAGTTGGAGCCGATCCCAGAACACGGCTATGAATGAAAGCATAAAATTAAGAGGCCGGTGCTTGATCCTCCACAGTGGGCACTCCTGCCTTCTCCGTCTTGTCCTCCACCCCAGTTTGGGCACCTTCTTGTGCTTCAGCTCCAGAGGTAGCAGTGGACGTTGTAGGCTCCATACTTTGACCTTCTGGGAGGGGAGGCAGTTCGTACAGAGATGCGTGTGGTTCATGGTGCGATCCGTCCTTATGAACTTCTACAAGTCTTCCCCCATGGAACTCGAAGAACGGATCTAATCCGTACAAATTCAGCTTTATTCCAGGGTTACGATAGTAGACTTGACGAAGGGCCAGGCCGAAAGATTCATACGCCACATTTTTGCATATATCCAAGGCTTTGGCAGCCTTGGCCTTCGCAGCAGCTAGTCTTCTCTGAACCTTGGCATAATCCTCTTCTGAAGGCCCAGCACTCGCACCACCCTTTTTGAGTTCGTCAATTTGGGCTTGCATCTCTTTCCGAATAGACTCCCACTCCCCAAGGTCCTTGTTGCGACCGTCCTCCATAACTTTGAGATCGTCAGCAAGCTTAGCCGATCTCTTCTTCTCCAGTTGTAATTCTTCTTCAAGGAGGGGTATGGATTTGTTCTTATTCTGGAGGTCGGCAACTTCCCGCTCTAGGGCCTTGTTCGTAAAATGAACTTGGCTTGCCTCTTCAGTCTTCCTCTGGAGCGTTTCTTTAGTTTTCTTCAACTCTGATTCCACCCCCCTATGAACTTCAGCTTGCTTGGCCGCCCATTTTTCCTTCACCGCGAGTTCGGTCTCAAGTTTTTCAACCTGATCCATACAGTCAGCTTTCTCGCTCAGGGACTCAAGCAGGCCGGACAGTTCATCAAGTTGCCAACGCCCAGCCTTGCAAGCACCTCGGACCCCAGCAGCGTCGAGGGAAGGGCGGAGGCAATACCGTGCCTTTGGGAGAGTAGGAGGCATAGACCCTTGAAACCACAAGTAAGGAGAAAGGAAGGAGTCCCGCGGAGGATCGAACGCCGGAGGAGGACCGTTCCCAGAGTCCGGTTCTGAAGCATTCTGAGAAGGAGGGGCAGAGGACTCAGGAACGGGTTTCTTTCCCTTGTCCTTCTTCAATTCAGCTTCTTCGGCCGTCCTCTGACGCTTCGTCACAGGGTCATCAGAGGAGGGTTTCTCTTGATTTACCTTCTTTACAAGATGCCTCTTCTTCCTCTTTTTCTCTGGGACGGCCTCCTCGTCACCTGCTCCAGTGGCCTCAGTTGCGTCTTCGGTCTCTTCCTCGTCGAAAAGAGGAACCTCATTTCCTACCGCAGAGGTCAGTGGAATGAGGGGAGTTTTGGTGGCGTTCCTTTTCGCCTGGATTTCATTTTCTTCAGAAGAGGAGTCATCGTCAGCCATCATAGTCCTTAACGACAACATCTCTGGGCAGGCTTTTTCAATTTGTTCTGCAAAACAAGAAAAGTTGAATAAGCATACAAGAAGAAAAATAACTAGAGCGCAATAACCATACAACACAAGGAGAATAAGAGCGGATGTTACGGAGGTAGGTGTTCTTGATGCCATCCTCGGCCAAGAGAAGACGGCTGGAAAACCCTTTGAGGGTCTTTGAGGCCGTCTGCATGGCGCTCAAGACCTCAACAGAATGAGGGGAAAGTTCGCTCTCATCTGTATAATAAGCACGGCTCATAAGGAGAAAATGCTTGTGCGTCCAGCTAAGGGGAAACTTGGTAAACCCCTTTTTATTCCGCCAGAAGACCGGCTTATTTGGTTGAATCTGGACCCGCGTGTAGTAGTGTTTGAAGGAGCGCCCATCCACCTTTGCGGATTCCGTATAAGACTTGAAATTTACAACCCTTGAGTCACTACGGAGAGTAATGAACCCAAGGCCGCCCTTCTTGTTAGCACGGCGGACCACCTGGCAGTAATAAAATAACTTGGCCACAGTGGCAGAAAAATTGAAAGGCTCCCCCAGAACTTCCAGAGCCCGGATTAGACTCCAACCGTTGGGATGTAGTTGTGAGGGGGCGCAGTCTAGGAAACGCAGGACGGCCATCTGGAAATCCGTCAGGGGAAAGCGCACTCCCAGCTTTAAGAAAACGAAGTCGTACATGTAGACCGACCTCGCATCAGGGACGCTGTGGCATATTCTTTCAGAGGGATGCGGTGCCATCACAGCGTATCGCGCTTTGTACTTCTTATCTGAATATATCTTGCAGCGGAAAGAAACCGTGCACTCCTCCTCACTTACATGGTGCGAAAGGATCTCTAGGAATTCCTCTTCCACCCAGCAATAAGGTTTTTCCCTGTTGAGTTTCTCCCAGTCAAGCCGGTGTGCCACAACATTAACACACCCTTCAGCAGAGCGAAGAACCGGTGTTTTTCCACGTCCTGGAAGGTCCATGGTTGTACAGGCGCGGTGGAACGCGTAGGTGCTGTGATAAAAAGCAACATCGTCAGAGAGATAACCTTCA
Source organism: Clitoria ternatea (assembly GCA_037962975.1). Lineage (NCBI taxonomy): Eukaryota > Viridiplantae > Streptophyta > Magnoliopsida > Fabales > Fabaceae > Clitoria > Clitoria ternatea. The sequence continues at coordinate 285,156,518 of CM075670.1, forward strand.
GCACTTGACCCCTCATCAGAGCGGCTGGTAGCTCTCGAACTAAGGGGAACCTCAGAGCGACGAGGGGAAGAAGACGCTCGTGAGGAAGAAGCTTCGGCTCTCTCTGAGCGATGGCGCCCAGCCACAGGAGGATTCACTGGAATCCTCCCACCACGGTGGCTAAGGGGGGCACGAGAGCCAAACCTCCCCTTGTTTGAATGACCAGCGTGGCCTGCTCTAGGGCGCATGATGGGAATAGAATGACTAAAATTGCAAGAAGTTGAAGGAGAGGGAGGTTACCTAAAGGAAGAGGATCTTTGAGAAGTTGGAGACGACAAGGAAATTCCAAGGAAATTTGAGCAGAGTTTCACTAAGCTTGAGGACAAGTATGGATTCCAAAATCTGCTAAGAGTTCCTTTTATAGGTAACGAAGAAACACAGTGCTTCATCGAAGGTCACAAGGCTTGCATCAAAACGCAACCCTTCAAATTGAAACGACTCCGTCGTTTCACCACATACAGGCGCGAAAACAGTAACGTTTCAGTAAACATTTTGGCAAAATGGGCCCCCATTCAGTTTGAATCCAGGCCCAATAAGCCCAATCGACGGTTACACTCTTGGGCAATGATGGCTCTTGCATAAAAAACGCATTTACTGTCCAATCATGCTGTACGCATTTAATGCCTCCCAACCACTTTTCGAATATCAAGGGTTTCGATTTTCAAAGACTCTTGGGATTTCCATTACTTATTTCATGCTGTCTGAATCCGTTGTACGCAACGCGAGAAGGGCGGTCACTCGTTCACTAGAGCGGACGCCACCGAGTTCTCAGAGACTTACCAGAATGTATCACCGGCATCCAGACTTCTCTAAAGAGTTGTGTAGCTCATATGAGCAACTTAACAGTCCCTCATACAAGCTAGGGGACAAATGATCCGGTCTAGATACCGGCCCTCATTCTTGTGACGTCAGACTGACCTCATATAAGGAAAACCGGTGTCCTGGTTCAACGTTACCACACCGGATATCCGTTGTCTGGTCGTCCGCCCTCACTCCACGACAGCATCATTCATTTTCGCCATAACGGTTCTATGTTCACTGTTACAGGACATTTATATAATTGTTGGCTTTTCCCTCACAGCAAGAGAAGAGCCCCTGATAACTTATCAACGAAGACACTGTTTGTAGCAAAATACGTCACATCAATGGCCTCAGAAAGTAAGTGGGCCTGTCATCAGATTATACGGAAAAGGTGATTATCCTCTCCTTTCCCTAGAGGATTGTACTCTGATAATTGACCTACCCTCCTGACACATTCGGAAAGTCGAGCCACTTTGATTGACACAATACACACACAATCAGGGTTAAGTGACCCACCTGTATCCAACGACTCATTCTTTGACGTGTAACTATAAGTAGCATATTTCAATACAAATGCATGGTATCGTTGTTCTATCTCTGACTCCTTACTATTACTACGCTTGAGTATTCATTGAGTTCATGCACTCTTCTAACTTGAGCGTCGGAGAATCTTCGCAGGTGGCACCACCTTTCGCCCCCCTACAACGCGAATCGTTGGTGTAAAGGATCTCCAGGACAACAAGACCGGCCTCTCCCACTGAGAGACCGGATTAATACATCGGTTACTCACAGTTCCGGTGTGCGAACCCTAAAAACACCTGCACTCTTGTGGCTGGTCCCACACCGGATCCTAGACCCCGGTCCAGACCAGTTCACAACCTATTCGGAGGTTTTAAATCCTCCTGGATCAAAATCCGACCCATCTAGTTCCATAATTTTCACATATTAATTCATAAAATTTTAAGCCTTATCAAATTTACCATAATTCTAATCACAATTTAATACTGTAAAATCAATCCAACAAAATGACATGAAACATAACCTGCCTAGTAGCATTACACACCAATTTAAAATAATCATTCAACCTTTAATACACAACACACATATATATGTATATACAAAATTAAGCCTTAAAAGGTAGCCAAAATAACAAATTCATTATAACCATTGAAATATATTTATTGCATTGTATCTTCCTTCATATAAAACATCACACATATAATACTTGCATCATAATCTTAATCCAAAATGATAATTACTAACTAAGCTACCAGCCAGTTATCAAAAATAATCCAAACACTACCAACATCATAACATGCTACCAAACTTAACTATATACATGGTTTTATTAAAATAACCACAACATTATCCACACTTGGCATTGAATGTCCTATGTTCTCATTTAGTGCTAGCCCCGCCTGCATCTTCCCAGTTCCTATAATCAGTCACTAAATATTCTACAAGAAAAAAGAGGTGAGTGCTCAAATTTTCAGGTATAATAAAAAACAATACAAGCAAGAAAGCATGACCTAGTAGTGGTTAATTTAAATACAACAACTACACCTTTCATTGTGAATTCATTGCTCCATTAATAATAATATGTCAAGTAATCATGACTTCATTAGTCTGAAACTATCATATACTCATAAATATCATCATCAATGACACAAACTATATGCAAAACCAACTCTCCAACAAATAAGCCTATCAATAAATGCCAGTATCCAGATACTTTAAGGATTGACCATTAGCTGAGAGTCCTTCGACATCTTATGAACCCTTCGGTCCACTGAGCCGTTCGGCTCTCCACCTCAACCATTGGGTCCCTCCAATCCACTAGGTAGCTGAGTTAGATCCCTCTAGACCACTAGATCCAAAAGTGAAGGGTGAAGCATACCAAATAGTTATCCCATAACATCTCAATGCATATATAGCACATATAAATAATTTTCATCACATTTCCAACTTGGTCCCCATACTTCAACCACAAAGAAACCCTTAACGTATATAATTAAATTCATAATTCATTGTTCCGGTACTCCGGCCTTAAAGGGACATCCAAAAATCTCTTATCTTTTACATAAAAAAATTTATTACCAATCATTCATAATTAGTTCCATCACATACATGAACATATATCAATTTACAAATTAATAATCACCATTTTTACCTCATATTTAATGATGTTATCATTTAGAAATTAATTCTTAAGCCAACAACTACCCCAATAAAAGCCATCATCGATAATCATTGTAAAAATTATTTTTAACATATAAAACACTTGTATTTAAATTCAACTCTATGATCCACCATTTCTTACACGTCGAAAGGATGTCAAATAATTTCCTAAAATACTTTAGACCTCGTACGCCCACTTGCCTCATTTTCACGCGTCAAATACATCGATCTTGTGATAATTGGGTATCAGTCCTATAAAACCCAATACCTAATAATTAGTTTTAAGCTTCGAAACTCAAAACCCATTATGAAACAATGTTGAAATCAATAGTTAGGAGTATTAAAGCTTACCCTTATCTTTCTTTACTCGTGACACAAGCTTCGACGTTGAGGTTCCTTCTCCGGTGTTTGCTTTTGACCCTACCATGATCGATCCATTGCATTCTTTGCTACATCATAAAACCATTAACTAGTTTAGATTCTCGAAATTGGAACAAATGACTCGAAGCCAAAGACAATTGAAAGAAGAAAACTTGGTCGAAATGAGAAATTAGAGGTATCAGTGCACTCACCTTAGCTCTACAATTCCAAACATGCCTTCAATTTAAAGTTTTAGCAAGATCTCGAATCTCACTCAAGCCATCATGCATTCATCCATGGGAGGGAGAGGAAGTTGTTTTTACTTTGCAATGGCATGCGCGTGATGGAAAAGAAGAAAGGAATGAAAATTATTTTTAACACTAAGGGTAATTTGGTTATTTACTAATTCTTTTTCCTTTTTCTCTTTTCTTTTATTTACATTTAAATAAAATATTCCACTTTTACTACATGGTAATAATTAATTTACTATTTCAAATTAATTTAATTTTTGATTTTATTTATTTCTAACATAACATTAATTATTCTTATTTTATAAATTCATTAGCTACTTCAATTCATTCCATTTAACAATCAATAATTATTAATTAATTTCATGCAGCATGAATAATTAATATCTAATAACAGGGATGTTACAAATTATGTAGGTCACACTTATGCTAAACGATTACCTTTTACATAAGAACTAAGGCATGTTAATGGGAACATTAAGTTCTAACGAGCTTATACACTAAATCAATTATTTGAAACACATAAGTTATGATACTAGGTACCTATGGTTACATTTATACATTCAATCATATTCTCAGGTTAACAAATTAGAAAAATGTATGATTGTTGCAATCCTAATCGATTTTATTAAACCTAGTGACCAATTTTTTAAATTAGTAAATAAAACACCAAGCATAATTGGGATCAATGAAATCAAGACATATTCTTATTCATAATCATATAAAAAAAAGGTTAAGGCTAAGGGAATTGAGCTACTCTTTTTCATAGATAAATAAAAAGTAACTAAATCAAATATAAATCCTAAATGTACAAACAAAGAAAGGTATGCAACCTTGGATACATGGCCTGCACGAAGGGGGTGTAACTTTATACGATCAGTGAAAACTCTTGAAGCTTTAAACCTTACAACCTTGAGAGAGAATCCTTGTAAGAACTTGAAATAAGGGAAGAAGATGATGGATGATGTGACGTCCCCTTAAAAATTCCTAGAATTTATCCAGGGATCTGCCTAAAATTAAAGTAAATTTTTTCACATTTAACATTTCTGGCAATGAATACTAGGATCCTAAGGGCTACGCCACTCAAAACAACTCAAAAATCTCAATTTTAGACTCTGATAATAGATTACAGCAAGTGGTAATTGATTACCAGCATACATAATACATTTTCCCCAATTTTAACATGTGGTAATCGATTACCACCAGAACAGAATCAACAAAATACAGAATTTTACATCTCAGCCAACTTCATCCTACCTAAATTGCCCATTTTAACTCCGATCGCTATGAAACTTCCTAGGCATTATGTTTTCCTCATTCTGGAACTGTTGGTGCAGTTTGTTCACCAAGATTTCATCGAATACGTAAGATATGCAAAAAAATATAATTTGTCCAAAGCTAACCCAAACTAATGCATAAAATCATTCAAATGGAAACCAAACCATACAACTCCTATGCACACAAGTTCTAAATGACCTAGGGGACCTATTGGCACCTTTCGATGGCTCAAATTCCCACCGAATCTCCATTTCACCTTTCTAGTTCCTAATCTAACATGTTTTTCGCTAAAATACCACATAACATCTCATAAGTCGTAAGCTCATCCATTACATACCTAGTTCCCACACAATTGTAGAATTATACATCCACACATTACATAAATACACACAATACCTGCCCATCATCAATTGCTACAATTCAAGCATATAAAGCTCAATGTCAATACATAATCACAATTAGTTGTAATAAGGCTCAATGTCTTTCACTTTCAAATGTCACACCCACATCATATTCAATCGCAAACTCATAACATTAAATCACAAACATAATTATTAACTACTAGATATTGCATCATGGATCAAGTCTTGACCCTAACACATAGTACCACAACACCATTATCAGGCCATATTACATAACTAACTAGTTTTAAAGTCATTATTTCACTTGCATTAGTTTCAATTCTTCCTTGGTATCCGCACATCACTTGGAACTTCCCTCCGGTGCATCTGCCACTTCCCTGTTACTGGTTACTAAAAGAAGAAAACCACAAGGATGAGTGTCTGGATATCATAATTAATATAGAATTGTAAATACAATCAGTAATCATCAATATGTCACTTTACCACATTGCTATAATTAGCTCATCGAGCTAACAACAATCTCATATACACCAATATACATCCATGCCATTCCATTTCAATTGACAACCAATAGCCCATTATTATTTAAGAATTCAATGTAACACAACAACACAATTCTCCCTTCGCATTAATATATCAAACAATCAGATAAACACCAATACATATATCAATTAAATGAACACCGATGCATATATCAATCAAATAGATGCATATATCTCCATAGGTAAAATCATGTAAGACACAACTAACTCTCAAATAATTATAATAACGCCCTAGTATCTGGATACTAAAAGGATCGACATTTAGTTGGGGGTCCTACTTAAAACCCTGAGAATCCGACTTGGTCCACTGAGCCCGACTTGGCTCCCCACCTCAACCACTAGGTCCTACTTAACCACTGAATAGCTCAATTGGGTCCTGCTTGACCACTATAGCTAAAAGCGAGGGGTAACATATACCGTCGGTCGTTCTCAACCACAAAACCACATAAGTTCATTTTTAATTTCATTTCTCTTTATTAATTGACATAAAAGCCTCACCGTTTAATTATTAAAGGTTGGCCACATAGACCTGGCCCATAAACATCCACCAGGGCGGCCACACAGACCAGACCCCAAAATAACGCCTCATATTATCAAATAATCATCAAATATTAATTCTCATGAACAACAAAAGGCGGCCATACATACTAGGCCCCGAGAGCAAAATCAGACATCAATAATAATCATATTATCAAAATTACCAAATCGCCAATAATCATCATACATCAATTGTTTAAATAAAAAGGGACAGCCACACATACCCGGCCCACTAAAACAAAATCTCAATCATATCACACACTGTGATTTAGTACGATAAACATAGTCACATTATCACATCACCACCAAGGTATAACAAACAGTGTAATCATAATCCCACTCACACCCTACATAATAATTATCACTAGTCATAAATTCTTTTAAGCTCATCACTCCTTTCTATTTCATCAATTGGAACTAAGTCTATATCCACGATTTGCATCATACTATTATTTACTAGTTTATATTAATTATCCATTCCTTTCTCATATCAATACGCTTTATACATAATTAACTCCTAATCTATCAATTTCATTTTTTAGCAACATGTCATCTATCATGATAGCGATATTTCCACATTTAGCGTATTAACAATGCACACACTTCATCAATTCATGTCAAATACACTACCCTCAATTTCACCATACATTTTCCTAAATCCACCATACATGTCGCCTAATAGTTATTGTAAGTCATAAACTTTTTAAAATCATTAATCTTCTCATTATATTCATTATTAGATATGTTTATACTATAACCTTCACTTGCAACAATTTCATAACAACTCAGTCGCCATAATTCACAATTTAGTTTCTTAACTTTCTCAACAACCATCACAATCATTATGAACATCATTTTTCATGCTCAACACCTACTTTCATTCCATCGCCAAACAATTTCATTTGTAATTTCACCAACACAATTCACATAACTCATGCACGTTAATTCCTCTTACACTATATTAATGAATATAACTCATAATTTTTAAAATCTTCATTTCTCTATCCCATCGATTAATATCATACTATCATTCGCTTTTATTTTAATATAAGTTTGTTTATTATTACCTATCGCATGAACATAACTAATTTTCTACATTTCATCAATTATATTAAATTCCATCGATTAAGCTATTACCCAATTCTAATTAATTATAATATCTAACACCCCCTTACCTCGATTCTAAGCTTCAGTTAATTGTTCAAGATGTCGTTCACACCCCATGGCTCGATAATCCGTCGCTTCGTATCCATTTCCAACACCCGCTTCACTCTACGACTTTCCAACGCTCGTTCCGGTACCTCGTTCTCACAATTGTAACAGTATCCTATCGATTTCAAGTTTCGCACCAAATGGGTCCCCGATTTGAAGCTCATAGCCATAACAATGGAGGAAAAAGAAATAGAGTTCACTTTGCCTTTCATGCAAGAATTCAAGGAGGAAGAAGAGAAAATTTTCAAAGTTTTATTTTATTATCATTAAGGGAAAAACCGTCTTTTACTAATTTCTTTTACTTTTTTTTTAACTTTAATTAAAACTTTCACTTTTCACTCATTGGTAACTTAAAATTTACCATCACTTATTTAGTTTAGTTCTAAAATTTAATAATCATCCAACTAAATTAATTTATTTAATTTCCTTCACCTTAATTAATTATAATTAATTTAGAATAATTTATAGTTATTTCTGAAAAATATAAATTAAATTCAAATAATTTATTTGTAAATTTCCCCGATCACCGTTAATTAAATAAATTACTTGGGATGATAACGATTGCTACACTACTATTCTATCTCTGAATGGATCGTCTCCTTATGTCTGGTCTCCTAATCCCTGGGGGAAGTGATGAAAACCTTGAGAGTCCACTGGATCTAGGTGAACATGTTTGTGAATAAGTAATTTCTAATTTTCTTTTTTCTCGTACACAGTCGTGTTTGATCGAACACAATTAACCTTTTTACTTCTTAGCTCGTTCACTTCACTTTAAATCTAAAAAATATGGACTTCTAGGCTAATCCGGTAAAAGAATGCATTGTTAGGCTAATTTTAAGATAAAATGAAAAATTGATATTTAACACACATGCACACATTAATGATGTTTGCATGGATAATATTTAATATAATAAAAAATAAAATAAGTAAACGAATGTTAATATTATATTTTTCACTATGCAATATATTGGTTATATTCAATAATTTGTAGATAATAATATAAAATTAAAAACATAGGTGATCAAACAAACATCAATGATCACATATGTAACATAATCATGTTGATAACAAGGATAAAACATTCTTTTGATTATGAAGAGAAGCTTACCTAAATGTTTATGAAACAAATTAGTTAATGATGGTTTCTCTTTTTCGAATTATACCATTGTAAAACATCATAATTATAATCATTTTTTTCATCATATACTAGCTACAATTACATACATAATTTTATCTTTTATATATTTTTTTATCACATTATATAATTACATCACGTACATCAATCTGTTGTTATATTTTTCATTTGTTTTAATTGATTAATTAACCCTTAGAAAATTTTAAAATTAATTTATATATAAAAAAACTTGTTAGGATTTATTCTTTATCTTTTTATATTAGTCATATTAACCTCTTAATTTTAAGATTTTAAAAAGATAAATACCAAAACCTAACAATTTTTTTATGAAAAACTAATTTCAAATCTTAAAAACTATAAAAACAAATTACTTGATTAAACGGTTTTTTTATATTCTCTGCCCCCCTTTTCTTTGTATCTCAATTTTTTTTCTTACTAAATTTTATCCCCTTAATAATTGCAACATGCACCTGTATGTACGGTTAGGTCATTCACTTGTCTTTTCTTGCCTCCTCCGTAGCTTCACGCACATGTAAAAAAAATTACCATTTATTAAAATATAAAATTTAATGAATACTAAAATAATATTTTTTAACAGATTTTAACCATCAGAAAATAAAATATTAGTATGGGTTATTCCTGTATATACTAATAATATAATATAATTATATTAATATAAAGATGATCAATGTTCATATAATATATTGTATTGTCAGTAAAATTTTAAATTATTTTATTAAAACTTTTTTAAGTTAAATATTATATATTTCTTAACAATTTTAAATTTTGTTAGTTAGTAAATGATAATTTTTTAAATGTTTCTTTTTGGGACAATTAGTATTTCTATTATTTATATAAAATTGAAAATATAATAAAAATTAAATTACATAAAAATAGATTAGAAAAATGTATCACACAATAATTATTTTGGAAAGAGAGCTACTCCGAAGGAGTACCTCAATACAAGAATAAACAATTTTAGCATAGGAGCATGACTAAGACTTAAGATAAGGATTCTTTTTAGTTTGTCTGGAAACTTAATTTAGAAAGTTAAGTTTTTCATGTTTGATATATTCTTTATAAAAAATATTTTTAGGAAACTAGTTTATTAGGAAAGTTTTTTTGAGTTATATTTTACAAAGTTTTCTAACAAAATTTTCACAAGTGAGAGGTGGGAAACTTAGGTCGTGTTTAGTTCATAAGTTTTCTTAGAAAAATAGAAAACTATTCTTGAAAAAGTTAGAAAAATAAAAAAGATGTTTGTTTACAAAATATTCAAAGAAAACTTATAGAAAATTTAAAACTCAAGTTTTCTATGTTTTTAGAAAAATCAGTGAAGTTTTCAAAGAGCTTTTCTAAGAAAACTAAAAAGTGGAAAATATGGTTTTCCAAAGAGTTCCTCGAGCCCTCTCGTGCGTCTTCTTCCTCAAACCCTTATGTGTCTTCTTCCTCAAGCGTTCATCGCAGAGCTCTTGTGCTTTCTTCCTCTAGTGTTCTTCAGGTATTCTTTGAAGCTTTCATCAAGGTTGCGGCTTCCTCTAAGTTGTGGGTTTCATTTTGCAACGATAAATCTGCCCACTCCTAACTCTTCGTAGTGACCGCATCGTCCTCCACCCCTTGCTCGCGTGACACACGGTCTGACTTCCCTCTTCACATGACTCACTTTGGCCAACATCCACGTCGTCTGATCTCCCTCGCCCCGTCAAGTAGGTGTCCCCTTTACCTATTCAGTTTCATTCCGTATGAGAAACATTGTCTTGGGCAGCCTTTTATTTTGAACACTATTTTGAATATTGTTTTGACCCAAATTTAGTTTGAAGAAGGACCACACGATTTTAGTTACAGCCCTTTGAACTCCAACACTCACAAAATCAATTACAACATCATTGTGGTAATTACTTTTCATTGGTTAGTTTTTTCTTTTCTATGTTAATCGTAAATATTCTGTCACTTGCTACAATAGGAAGGAATGAGAGCTATTTGGTTCTTAAATTGATTTTGAAAATGAAAGATGATATTTTTCTGATAATAATCATATTGCAGATTTTAGCTTACATTGCTTCTGGTATAATATATGTATAACCTGGATGTTGAAGGAATGATGTCATTGATATTAGTTTGACATATTTTGTATGTTGTACTAGAAAAACATATAAACATATTGCGAGGTGTCTCAGGCAATATTATGTGTTACCCTTAACGTGACAATCTTGCATAAATGGAGTGACCAAAGTTATGGATCATCATCTACAACTTCGGTAAACTCTATCACTGACAGTAGTGAAACTCCTCCGGTGAATTTATGTGGTGCTCAAAATACACATTTATTTTTCATTATGACACTAATTGGATAGATAGTATATTTCTTAATGTTTGAAATTGGGTTGTTAAATAGATGGGTGGACATGTTCAACATGGGGAGGCTATGGAGTGGAGTGAAGAATGTGAAAAGTATTTCTTAGAGATCTTAGCAGATAGGGTCAATAAAGATCCCAATGGTCATCCAACTTTTAAAACTGATCGAAAGAAATGGATGAAATTATATTTGTGAAATTTGTAAAAAGATATGGTGCTGATAAGTTAAAGGAAAAATACCATCGAATACAGGGTGTGCATTCAAAATTCACTGAGCTAATAAGTAAAACTAGTTTTACATGGGACTCCAATAACATTATTGTATCTGTTGAAAATGGAGTTTGGGATGAATTTTTTAAGGTATAAATTATGCTCCAAATTGTTAATTTTTCTTACCCTTTGATGACATATTATATTAATGAATTAATTTAATATATTATAGCGAGATAAAATCTACAAATCTTTCAAGAAAAAAGGTTGCAAGTTATACCCATCATTGAATATTATCTTCAGTAGTTCCTCTATAATTGGTGCTTTTCATAATGCTTCAACTGTAGCACCGCAAACTTCGGAAGAAGAACACAAAATTGAGGAACAATATATAGGAGTACATGAGGGTGGTATTGGTATAAGTGAGGGTTGTTTAGGTGATAATGGTAGTAGAGGTGAGGGTGGTAGTAGAGGAAAACGTAATTATGATATTGATTTGGAGTCTTTAGATCATAGTAGAAGGGTTAAAAAAATTCTGAAAGGGATAAGATTGATGCACTGATGGATGCATGGTCTCAATCTATAATTTTTAGAAAGGAAAGAGATATAGCCAAGGCTGAACGTTACAAATCACAACCCAATGAAGCTACTGAAGAATTTTCTATTGCAAATTATGTGACTGCATTAGATGAGTTACCTAATGCTGCCATTGCCTCTTACAGCAAGGCCATTGGGTATTTTTTTGACCCAAATTGGAGGAAGATTTTCCTACTTATGTCTATAGATAATAGAAAGGGTTGGGTGGATGGTTTGATTTGATGTTTTTGCATTGTATTAATTTTTAAGACTTATTTGTAATAATTTTTAGGATTTTCTTCTTGACTTATCTATGTTGGCATGCGATGACCATCATTAGTAAATAATGAATATTATTATGTATATGATTATATTTACTTAGTTTATAACATTGATTATGATAGAAATTCATTATTCCACAGAGTTGGATATGGATGTGGATGTTATGTCAGATTCATTAAATAATAGTTATAACTTGGATGAACAATCTTATATAGATATAGAAATGGATATGATGTTTTTTTATTCTTGAAGGAAGATACTCGTACCTTTGTTGATAGAGTTCCTTGTAGGACGTCTATGCTTAGTGGAAAACAATATATAAGAGAAATATTCTGTGGAAACCCTTCACAATGCTATGAATCATTTCGCATGAAGCCACATGTGTTTTTAAATTTATGCAACAGGTTGAAGATGTTAAATCTATTACATGATTGAAGAAATGTTAGTGTAGAGGAAGGTTTGACAATAGGATTAAGGATCTTATGCCATGGTACAAAACAAAGACTAGTCAGTGATCGATTTCAACATTCAAATGGAACAACTCATATGTCATTTAAAAAGGTGTTAAGAGCATTAAAGGCATTTGGTACAATAGTAATTAGACCTGTTGATCAAGAGGTGAAGTTCAACCATTAATTCTAGAAAATCCTAAATGGTATCCATACTTCAAGGTATAATATGATTGCTACTTTCAACTTCTTTAGTTTCATTCTAAATTAGTTTAAATATAATTTTTTTTTGATTTAGAATTTCATTGGTGCCATCGACGGAACTCATGTGGCAGCATGGGCACCAACACTTAAATAGAAGTCTTTTCATGGAAGGAAAGCAGTTCTTGTCACCCAAAATGTCATAGGTGTTTGCTCACAAGATATGATGTTCACCTTTGTCTATACTGGTTGGGAAGGAACAGCTAATGATTCCCGCGTATTTGCAGACGCAGTATATAGAACTGAAAATAGATTTCCTATACCTACCAATGGTATAACCATTATTATGTGAAAATATAATGCAATAGTAACATGAATTCATTAACTAACTTGTCTTCCTTTTTTTCTTTATAGATCATTTCTACGTTGTAGATAGTGGTTATCCTAATGTAAAAAGGTTTTTATCCCCTTATCGAGGTGAACGATGTCATCGTAGTGATTTCCAATGTGGTGGAGGAATGAGACGAAAAGAAGAGTTGTTCAATTACATACAATCGTCAGTTCGTAATGTTATAGAGCGCACATTTGGTGTTCTTAAGGCTAGATTTTATATTCTGAAAGATATACCAAATTATCTGTTGCAGTGTCAAATGTTGATTCCACATGCATGTTGTGCGTTACATAATTATATTAAGATGAAAGATATATATGGCTGATAATTTATTTACAATGTATGGTGAAAACTATTTAGAACTTTCAAATGAAACTTCCACCACCATCCAAGAAGGTTTTTATTGTAGACATAACTGATAACAATGCAATGATTCAATTACGAGAATCAATTGTTAATAGCTTATGGAATAACTACAATGCGACTCGTCATCAAAGGCAAGAAATTTGAATCATTGTAACTATTTTGTAATATATTAAAGACAAACTCATTTGCTCTTATTTTAATATTACCTTAAATTTTGTCACAATTTTTATGTGATGCATATACTATACAATATTGTCACAAATAATATATATATATATATATATAAAAGACACATCTCAATTAATTTAAATTAAAGAATGCTTGAAAAAAATTTAAAAAATTGAGTTCACTTGAACAATTTTTCTAGTTTTCTAATTTTCCAAATTGGAAAACTGCCACATCATCTAAACAGGTTTTTAGAATTTTTTTAACTATTACAGGAAATGAAAATTTTAGAAAACAAGCAGAAAACTTTTTATAGAAAATTAGAATAATTTTCTGTAACTAAACACAACTTTAGGTGGCGTGTGATTTGTGTTTCCATTTCCTGTTTTCAGTTTTAATTACAAAATTGACATCTTATTTTCTGTTTTCAAAATTTTATACAAATAAAGTTTTCTAAGATATATTTTGCAAAGTTTCCCAACAAAATTTTCACAAGTGAGAGGTGAAGTGGCATGTGGTTTGTTTTTATTTCCCGTTTTTTAGTTTTAATTACAAAATTGATATCTTATTTCTCATTTTCAAAATTTTGTACAGGAAATATTGTAAATACTTATTTTGTTTCCAGTTTTCACTTTTTCTTGTACAAAATTTTGAAAATACGAAATAGGATGACAGTTTTGTAATTAAAACTAAGAACGAGAAATGAAAACAAGAAATGGAAACAAAAAAGTTGTTTTCAGTATTTCCTGTTCAAAATTTTAAAAATAGGAAACAAAATGATATTTTTGTAACTAAATCTAAAAATAGGAAATAGAAATAAAAACCACATGCCACCTTAGTTTCCAAGTTAGGGAAAAGTTTTAATTATATTTAAAAAATATTTCCCAAGAAACTTATAAGCATACCAAATACATTTTAACTTTCCTAGTAATTATGAATCCCAAGAAATAAAGTCCCAGAAAACAAAACTCCTTGAAAATAAAAACTTTCTGGATACCAAACACCTTCTTAATTTTAGCATGAAAATTTTGGTTGAGGCGTGGGACACCTAATCCCATGCAACTCTCCCTCTCCTGATTGATACCTTTATTTCCCTATTCCTCTTTCTCTCTCTCAATCACTCATTCACTTCCTTCACCATTGTGTCTATGTGTTCATAGCCCTTCAGCTTCAGATTCTTCTCACGTCACTACCACCACTGCTGCCTAAAGCACCCTCACCGTTGATGCCTCCTTCGCTTTCCCACCCCCTATTCTTAAACCAAACCTATCCTCAACTCTACCTCTTTAACCCTTTACACCCAGGCGCCCTAACCCACAAGCCCATCCACCTCCCTAACCTAAGCTTCTTCTTCCCCATCGCTTCCCCTTCATCTACATCTCCTCACCCTTCGAGGTCTCTTGGCTCCTAATCTCCAAGCACAATGGTGGTGTTGTTGTCTCCCTCGATCTACCTCTATCAAGGTCAATGCCACTTGAGTCGTATTAAATTTATTCCTTTTGTTCTATACTTAAAAAAATATATTTACATTTTAGGTTTAAATGGTGACTTAAGATATGAATTTTATATTTGGCAATGCTCTTTAAATGATTGGTTACTACTATATGGGGATGAGAACTGTAATGTAACATTTTTTTATCTATTTAAAAAGTTCTATTAGTGTGGTTTCACATGGAACAACACTAATAGATTTTTTTAAAATAAAAAGGACACTAAAAAGAAGTGGTTGTAGCTTGGGACGTAATGTTTCACGCCCCTCTCTACACTCATAAATGGTGTAGGAATCGGTGTCCCACTTGGCTTTTGCATGAAGAAATGACTTGAGAGGACAAGTCCCACGCCAGTTGGTTTTAGCATGGGACATTTCTCTTACTCTCACCTCATACATCTTTTCTTGTAATACTTGCAACACTATCACATGATGGTGAAGGGCTAGGCAAGGAGAAGGGTGCTAATGTGATAAAAATATATATGACAGTAATGATCTTTATTGATTATAGTGATCTTCTTAATTCGAGGTCAAATAAATTATATCAAATTTTTAACATCTTCTCTTGTTAAATCTTTATATGAAGAATTTTACCGCTCCTAGTAATTAATCTTCTTAGTTTGGTGAGCTCAGATAAGCTATATATCAAACAACAAAAAAATCATTAGGTCTAATTTTATAAAGCTTATGCATTGTATTTATATCCAAAATACATAAATGAGACATAACTTTTGCAGTGACACACACTCGAGAAGTATTAATGACTCTTACAGGAACACAGACACGTAACTATTTTTTAGCCCCTTATGAATTCACAAGAAAAGACCAAATTAAAAGAAAATGCGAAATTCTGTGCCAAAAAAAAATGCGAAATTGAGCTGAATGTTGGAGTACTATTTACTAATATGAACTCGTAGCAAGCTATGGTTTCAGCCATAGACACAGAAAGGCATCATCTAGTCAACATGCACTCATTTTTCCATACCTAAATAGCTAAAACACTGAGTACAAAGTACAAACGTGCTCGCAACGATCCAAATTAACTATGGGTACGTAGTTGTCGTCATCCCACAATATGATATGCTCTATGTATTGTACAATGGTGATGAAAAAACTCGATCCCTTCCCCATCACATGCTCATACTCAACAACATCAGTATCGATTTTGAGCACGCATAGACATGCCTACTCTATTGTTCTCTCCTAGTAACTTAGTTTGTCTACATTTCAATTAATAGTAAGTACTAAGTAGATGTATACATACATGTACAATTCAATTATGTGGCTGTACACGTACACGCATTTATCACTTATCACGAAACACAAGCCCACTCAACATAAGCCAAACGTCCACCAATACTATAATGTCTACATTATAAGGTAGTTGGAAGCTGTAACTACATTGACTACAAAAGATCATTGATCAATCATACACTACATTAATAGGACCAGCATTTTATTTTTTTTTAATTTAATTTCGGTGATAAGCTTGAAACATGAGAAAATGTTATATGATTTAAGGGATCACTATCATTTAATATTTTATCCAATAAAAATTTGATAAATATAGAGATAGATAAAGATTTGATTAAAAATAAAAAATATTTTATTATGTTTACGGAGATGTCTGTCATTAGTTAAGACAATAATCCAAACCCCAAATATTTTTGCTAAAACTCACACCTAACCTAATGAATCTTACTCATCTTCATTCTGTCAATTCACAATTGGGCGGAGTCTATTATATGAATGGTGTGGCCCCTGAACCTGGATTTGCATTTATATAAGTATCTTCTACAATAAAACAAACAAAAGTCACATCCCCTTATTGAATGTGATTTACATCCATGTCTCCCTCAAAGGATTAGATCAAATTGCTTATTTGTCTCATTAAAAATTTCTAGATTTCCGTTATCAGCAATATGGATTATGAAGAAATAAAAAATTGAGAGTCACTAAAATTACAGAAAACAAACAAGGGGACAACTTCATTTTCGTGGATACCATGCACTTTCGCAAATCAAAATTTAATATGCACAAATTAATAGAGATGGAGCCTTTTATTATGCATCTATTATATAATGTAGCCATGTGTCACAGTAGCCAAAACCAAACTCACATTGGCCATTGTTTATGATTTTACGTTCCTTTTTCATCTCCATAATTTTATGTCAAATCACTGTCATGCCCCTAAAAAAGACAGTGTAGTTGACAAGTGGACAATTGCTATTGGACAATCTATCAACTCTCCCAAGTTATGTTGTCATCATGCTGCCACGTGGCTTGCATATCCACCATTGGGGTTTCCATAACCATGTGCCCACCAGATCTTTCTGCAACGTGTCAACAGGGGATACCATTCAAGTACATAGACCCTCCCTCCTTCAATTATTTACTTATGATTCATGCAATGTTACAAAAATATTAGGTCGACTTTTTTCAAACTTTTGACGAGGGACTCTTTTAATCTTTCTCTCTTCAACATAGATTTCCAACTTTACTCCCCTGATTGTGTCCCTAATTACTTTCAAATTTCGTGTTCTGCAAGCATTAAACTCTTTTCTCTAAAATAATCGCAAGGCATACAACTAAATATTTGATTCTGGAGGCAGATCAGCGTTTAGCTTTAATGGGTTCACCAAACTCTGCACCTTACATCGACCTTGATTAATATATATGTAAGACGAGTTAAAGGCAATGATCCCGGGTCTAAGTAAGCTTGTATATATTATTTATGTTCATACAGGTATATAAGAAAAATAAATTCGTTTCTCAACTTATATATATGTCTCTTTGTGGATATGGATTTTGGTGTTTCTGTCCCACTCAATCGGTATTTATATATTTTAATTGGACTCTTTGGTTGGATTTTTTTTTTAAATGTAACTAGAGTATCAATCATTAATTATAATAGTTAATATTTTTTTATGGCTTGTAGACCCGTTGATGAGTATGACAACTGATCTAAAATTTTAAGTGTTTATATTTTTTTATAAGCTAGTATTAACATTAAAATGAATTTAAAAATATTAATTAAAAACACAACAATTTATATAAAACAAGTATGGTATCAAAATGAATTGTAACCCTTAAACCGATTCACTCCAACTTAACCTAGGTGAAAACTTACAATTCTCCTCAAAATTTTGGTTAAGTGTCAATTGACTATAACAAATCAACCTATATGATGGGTTGATTCACTTAAAATATAAAAAATTTAAAATTCAATTCGTAAGTTTAAGCATTTTTAAATGGTGACAATAATTGTTAAAGAAAAGTTAGTTATTTTGGGCGGTTAACTTTAAAAAAAAGCTAATTTTAAATTATTTATTCACTAATGCAAAAACAAGATTTAATATCAATTTTTTTAGGCATTTCACATCGATTTTCAAACCGATGTGAATCTGGCCGTTGTGAAACACCACTAAAAAAACACCTGTTAGCGACGGAAGGAATTGGTCGCTAATCCATGCCATGACCGTCGCTAACACCATTAGCGACGGCATCTCAGACGGGACAGAGGACGTCGCTAAAACCCTCGTCGAAAACACATCAGCGACGGCATGTATGTCGTCGCTACCATATTGACGGCGTAAGGCCGTCGCTAAAATCGTCTCTGCCCCAATAACTCCAGCCGTCGCTAAGTGTTGCCATACAGCGACCTCAAAAACCCGTCGCTACTAGCAGCCACCAGCGACCACCATACGTCGTCGCTACTAGCAGCCACCAGCGACCACCATACGCCGTCGCTATGGGTACTCATGTAGCGACCACGTGATCCGTCGCTGTGGGAAGCCATAAAGCGACCACAATATTCCGTCGCTGTTTCTTACAATACAGCGACCACTGCGGTCCGTCGCTGTTTTTAACAATACAGCGACCACGATATTCCGTCGCTGTTTCTTACAATACAACGACGACTGTATTCCGTTGCTGTTTTTGACAATACAGCGACCACGATATTCCGTCGCTGTTTCTTACAATACAACGACCACTCTAATCCGTCGCTGTTTTTAACAATACAGCGACCATCTCTTTCCGTCGCTAACTGGAAATTTCTTTTTTAGAAAATTGGTTTTAATATTTATATAGGTTTTGTTAAATATTTTGTATTTTGTATTGGCTGATAAAATTTTATAATTAAATTTAAATAATTTTTTTAAAATATTAAATTATTATTAAAAACAAAATAATAGATTAAATTAATTTATCAAATAGGTTGAATTATTAATGATAGGTACAATAAGGCTTTTTGATTTGAATGTAATTACCAATAAATATTGACATAATAAATAAAGAATGACAAAATAAATACTGAATAAAATTTTGGATAAAAACTAAAAATCACATATACAATGTGTATAAATAATAAAAATACAATCATGGTGGTGGGGGATCCTGGGGTGGTGGTGGGGGCGCCTGGGAAGTGGGGGGAGGTAGCCTCGCCATCAACTGCATCAGTAGCTCCTGCTGCTGAGCAAGTTGCCAACGAGTCTCGGCGTGCTGCTCCTCGGCCCGCTGTCGATCCGCCTCGGCTTTCTGTCGGTCCGCCTCGGCCCGCTCCAACAACAACTGCCTCTGACGTCGCTCCTCCTGTAGCTCATCGTTCAGGTTTTGAATTACCTGAACGACCTCAGTCAGAAGACCAGAGGAAGACGAAGAGGAAGGGGTCTTCCCCTTTTTCGCCAGCTGCGTGCCGACGCCACCCAATCCAAATACCCTCCCTTTCTTGTTCACACCGCCAACAGCCTCCATATAGATGGCGTTGTCGTCAGAACAAGATAGGGTGGGAGGAACCTCCCCTTCAGGAGTGGAAGCCACCAGGTCCGCCTCCTTCTCGGCCCTCCTGGCCTGATACGCCTCCTGTAAATTCAAAAACAATGATAGGATTAGTAAGCTGATTTGTAAATTATAAGCATGTGTCAGTTAAAAGTAAATACCGCTAGATCCGTAGTCTTCTGGTATACCCATGCACCGGCTTTGTTCTTCTTGGTCATTTGCATGACCTCAAACAAAGAAGGCTCCCGGTGCTCCCTCTGCTCCTGTGGTGGACAAAAAACATTGAGATTATTATTTGTAAACATGTAAGACGAATCATAATAGAAATGTTTAACATAAATATACTTACAAATCTTTTCTTGTGCTCGAGGGTTGAAATGCTACCCCCAGTGTAAACCGAGGCTGCAGCATCGGCGGCTCTGTTGGCCCTGTTCCGAGCACTCGCCTGCTGGAACGGGACCCTGCCCCACTTCTGGACCATCCCGTCCCAATGGTCCTCCGGGATCCAACGAGGGCGCTCACCCTTGTCCCTCACCTTCCAAAGGGTACTCTTGATGATTTTTGAGGTCTTTGTGGCAAAGACCTTCCTAATCTCATCAATCATACCCTCCGCCCACTGGTAATCACGCTGTAAAATGAAATGAGAAATCAAAATTAATAACAGGTCTATTTTACAAATCAAGTCACCTTCTCAAATGAGCTAGGAACTTACCGAGAAGGTGTCAAACCACCTATCTTGCACAACCTTCCCAGCATCTGTCCAAGATATATATGGACCATCCCACTGGGCCTTCAAAACCTTAGTAATCGCTTTGGTAGTGCGACTACTATCAACAAAGCTGTAATGACAACAATTATGTTAGGAGTAAAACAACACACAATCTAGGAAGACTCCCAAAATTTCGGCAGAGTCTCCCCTGTAAATGTAACATTTCCAAGTTTTTGGTTTAGTTACCCTGTTACAAACAGAAGAGTGCCCAGTACAATTCAATCTATACAAGTACTAATTAAAGTAACATCCAAAAAACCAACAAGTCTTTTCACTAATGTTTAATATAAAGTATCATACAAATAACATAAAAGTATTTGAGATTTAGTCACTTACTCGTCTCCGGCCGGCACGGGCACCAACATGGGCAGAGGGGATGCCGGAGGTGGGGTGGCCTGATGGCCATGGTCCTCCAAGCCACCAACTCCAGGACTCTGCTCTGGGGTGGTCAGTCAGGGTGATGGGGTGGTCTGCTGTGGTGGTGGTGGTGGAGTGGTCTGCTGTGGTGGTGGTGGTGGTGGTGATGGAGTGCTCTGCTGTAGTGGTGATGGAGTGGTCTCCTATCCTGGGGTGGGAGTGCCCTGCCGGGATGTCGGGGTCCTGGACCCACCACCCCTACTGAAGGGCAGTCGACGTCCCGTCATCTGTGGATAAAATCATGAAAAGAAAGGTTAGTCTCAGGATATATATAAACCTATGTATATATGTTTAACAACTACATACTCTGTGTCTGTTTCAGTTTCAAATTCCCCCTCAGTTTTAGTGTCACTGTGGTTATCTGTTTGAACAAGTTCATCAGTATCCAAATCAGCCCTAGACCGTTTTGATCGAGAGACAAGGTCTTTGTCAATGTGTTCACCCCCGTAGTGGCGAGTGTCTCATCCATTATGACTGGATCAATGTTAAACAACAAATTGGCATCGTTGAGCTTGTGTGGTGCAAGCTGATAAGCGTCTACGACCTCCTCGGAGACATTGTCAGTGATCTGACTTCAGGCCTTGGCCTTGATTACTGCATACCAGTCCCGATGTCCTCCCGGGAAGTCGGTGTAATAAACCTGCTCAGCTTGTTGGGCAAAAATGAAGGGATCAAACCCTTTATATCTACCATTCTTCTTGACCTCAACTAAGCCGTAGTTGTTGTCAACCTTTGTTCCAACACCGATTGTGTTGTCGAACCAATCACATTTGAATAGAACAATATCTCTTCTTAGTCGTCCAGAGAACGAAACTTCAACAATCTCCGTCAGCACTCCATAAAAGTCTTCTTCCAACTGTCCGGCGGTGCCTTTAACACAAACCCCATAATTATGGGTGCGCATCCCTTCACTCCATTGAAGAATATTAAACTTGTAGCCATTTACGTAGTAAATAGGCCATTTTTTAACAGTTTTCACCGGCCCCCAAGAAAGGGCTTGGAGTAAAGAATCTTCAATATGGTTGTTAGGGTCTTGTATCTATGTACAACATAAGAAGTAGGTCATCGTTAGATATTGGGAGTTAGAAGCAAAGATTAAAAAACACTTCCATGCTTTCCCGTCGGAAGGATGACAAAGAAACCCCTCTTGTGTTCGGTTCAGAGCATGCCAACGCATGTGTTTTGCCGTGGACAATGAGGCATACAGGCGTTGAAGACGCGGTGTTATAGGGAAGTACCACATTTTCTTCCTGGCCGTCCGGGTTACCTTCCCTCTCCTTTTAACGGTCTTGTAGCGTTCCTCATTACAATGCAGACATTTTGTGACACTCTTGTCTGCAAACTCATTTCTGAACAGCATACATCCACCAACACAACACTCTATCTTCACACAACCCAACCCCAAGTTTGCGACTTGTTTCTTAGCACCGTACAGGTTTGCTGGCATTCTATGATTACTAGGCATGGTGGAACCCATCAGATTGACCATCCTATTAAAACAACCTCCTGAAAGATTATAATCTGCCTTTAGGCTTAAAGCAGCTAGGGAGGCGGATAACTCAGTGTGACTGTTGCACCCGTCCCACAATGGAGTCTGAGCCGCCGCTAACAAATCATAAAATCTCTTCACCTCCGGATTAGGATCCTCCTCTACACTGTCAGAGTCTCTATGACCTGCTTGGTCATTATGTTCCAGCATGATCCATCACCATTTGTTCTATGTTGTTGTACGTATCCCTGTTTCCTCCAACCTCGTAGTAAGACTGTTGCACGGTTACGTCTGATGGTCTACGCGGTAACTGCTCACCATGGTTGTACCAGCAGTGGTATGTTTCCATGAACCCTATCTCAGTTAGGTGGCACATGACATCATCCGCGTATTCAAAACTCATGCATTTGCACCTTGAGCACGGACAACGAATCTTCTGAGTCGCTTCAAATCCAGGCGTGTTTGCCGTAGCGAACGGAATGAACTCCAATAGCCCCATCATAAACTCCTCAGTCACTCGCCGACTGTGATCTAGTCGGTTGTACATCCATCGCCGATTTTCCGGTACCTCCATTTACAATATCTAACAAGCACGATTTCTGTTACTTTACGTTTTTAAAATTTTATTTCACTATCGGTTGTGAATCACTCGATCTCTTTGATGTTGCAGATTGGTGGGGCCCTATCCCACTCGGTATGAATATGCAACCATCCGCAACCCATCGATGTTGTATGTGGTCTATCTTGTGTCGTTGATGTTCATTTGAAATTTCGATAGCATTTCGCATTGGTCCCCGAGTACACAGAGATACGTACGGTATGAAACACCACACGCAGACATGCACCCTGGGGACAATACGAAACACCATAACCGAAATTTCAAATGAACATTCAACGTCTTAAATCATGACCACACACAACATTGATGGGTTACGCTCTACTGGTTACAAATTAATACCAAACTGTCCAACCGGGACAATTCAAGATCCAACACAACACGGCACATCAACCGGTTGTTTTGAAACTTGAACGGGAATCTAATGGGTACACACACGACTAAACCCTACATTTTTAAATCATGAGTTTTATTGTTTAAGTTCCCTAAAAAAGGGAGCCTGTCAAAATTTTGGCAGAGTCTCCCCTGTAAACTAGACATTTCCCAAATTTAAAAACCACCTGTTACATACAGAAAACTTCCCAGTATAGATAAATAAATATACCATACGTATTATATATGATATTTAGAGTTATGAACACCAAATCATGTTATCAGTACATAAAACCAATGCCTAATGAGCTCTGCTCTCCACTAACAAACAACATTACACATGCACAAAGAATCATGTTATCAGCACACAAAACCAATGCCTAATGAGCTCTGCTCTCCACTAACAAACAACATTACACATGCATCTTCAAATCATGTTATCAGCACACAAAACCAATGCCTAATGAGCCTTGCTCTCCACTAACAAACAACAATCCACATGCATACACATAATGACAAAGTCAGTGTTACGGGATTACCTCAAGGAAAAAAGTGAGGGAAGAATATAAAGCTGTCGACAAACGATCACAGACCACGTGTAACGTGTGCTAGTCTGCATGACAAACCAATAACTGGTTAGACAGTTACAAGTAGCGAGGAAACTAAACAAAGAGAGACACGTAAAGCAAATTATAGATTAAGTACATTGCAAGGAAACTAAACAAACAGAGACAGTCAAAGCAAATTGTAGCTAAGGTGGCAAAAATAAAGCGTTCAATTGGAAAATTGATTACTAATAACTCAATATTATATAAGGTCTATCCCATTCAATGTTAAAGGCCAACTTCAAGTAAGAAAAATAAGAACACTCTAATGGATTCGGATAGGGGGCTTTAATGGATTCAGGAGGTTGAAGACTGCCTCCATCGCAGCTTATTTTTCTGTTATTTAGAACCTAGACTTTAGGAGGAGCTCTCGACATCATTAACTATCATTTGTTTCAAATACTTTCTGCAATGCATGTGTCCAAATGTATGAACAAATACAAAATGCAACTAACGTACATAGTATATAAGTTTTAGTAGGGTATAATTGTAAAAATGGAATACAATTCATATATTTCATATTTTGAAAATTTTCCATATACATAAGCTCATCTACTGTTATACTCATTGGAAAAATTACAATTTAAGGTAAATAACTAGATAATTAACAAACCTTTTGGTCTTCATCACTATCCTAGAAAATTGGACAGCAAACAATGACTCTTGATATCTTTGATAAGAATATGGTTCATTAATTAGAAATTAGCTATTTTTGAATTTCTAGTTTTCTATAAATATCCCTTGTACACATTCTTCATTTTCAGTGTTAATGAAATCGAGTCTCAGTTTCTTCTTCTTCTATTTTTTGAAACTCTCCTTTCATATGTATTCTTTGTTCCTGTGGTGGTATTAGAGCCCTAGCTGAGGGCTCTACCACAATAAAACACCATGGTGAGAGGAACTTCAGTCAATCCTCCGCTGCCTCCGATGGATCTAAGTTCGAATCAAGCAAGTCTGTTCTATATGCATCCAAATAAATCGACCTCAGTTTCGTTAGTGAATTTGATTCTTGTTGGAAGAAATTACCATGGTTGGGCTTGGGCCATGAAATAACAAGTCCTAATCTCGAAGAACAAGTAGAAGTTTGTCAACGAAAGCATAATTGTGCCTGGTGCATTCGATCCTATTTTTAAAGCTTGGGAACGTTGCAATAACATTGTCCATACATGGATCTTGAACTCTGTTGCTCCATTGATTAGAAAAGGTGTGATGTTCATGGGTTATGCATACGAAGTGTAGGATGAATTGCATGGATGATTTTCACAAGGTGACTTGATTAGACTTTTTGATCCGCAACAAGAAATTTATGCTTTCAAACAAGGTTCACTATCAATCACTAGTTATTTTACGAAACTCAAAATTCTATGGGAAGAGTTGGACAATTATAGGCCTTTGTCTTCATGTATATGTTTAGTAAAGTGTCGATATAAATCTAGTGAGAATCCTAAAAGGTATTGAATGCAGGACGAGATCATTAGGTTTCTAATGGGACTAAATGATAACTTTGCGATTGTACGTTCACAAGTATTATTAATGGACATTACCGAATATGAACAAAGTGTTCTCCATGGTCTTGTAACATGAAAGACAGACTGGACCTGTAACTATTGAGGAACCGGAGATCTTGATAAATTTTGTTGATGAAAGAAGGAATAATGGTTTTGGTAGAGGAAGAGGTCAATACAGCAATTATTCTTCAAATTAGAAAGGAAAACAATGTAGCTTTTGTGGTAAGCAGGGACACATTATTCAAACATGTTATAGAAAGTATAGTTTTCCTTCTGGCTTCAAACTGAGGTTTCAGAATACCTTCAATCACGTCTTTGTTGATGATCATGATAATGAAAATGATGAGAATATTTCTATAAAGGAAGAGAAAACTAGAGATAGAACTGATCTTGTCAATTCTGGTGGATCCTTTACTACAGATCAATTCAAAATCATCATGAATTTCATCCAACAAGCTACTACAAGTACAAGTCCAGTTGTGAATCAAGTCACATCTGTAGGAACTAGCCATGGAACTTATAGTTCAGTTAGTTCTCTTGCTCTCTTTTGCAGTACTCAGCACACATAACTGACTTGGATAGTGGATTCTGGAGTTACAAATCACATTTGTACTCGCAGACAGGCATATGTTCATTTAAAATCTATTTCCCCTATGACTGTGCATTTACCTAATGGGAGTTAGGTTTCCATCTCTCATAGTGGCAATGTTAAAAGTCTCGCCAAACTTGACACTTAAGGGTGTTTTATTCCTACCTCAGTTTTCTTTCAACTTGATTTCAATCTACAAGATAACTACACAACATAAAATTAGCATCACATTTCACAAGAATCTATGTGTATTACCAGAGATCTCTACTCAGGATATGATTAGTTCAATTGAAGCTAAGGGTGGATTTTATCAATTGCAGGCTGATATTCCAAGTCACAACATTAGTAATTTTACAAATTCCATTAATTACTACTACCGCCTTGTCTAATTGCACTAACAGCCTCCAGGGAGGAAAAATATAGAGTGAAAAAAAAAACATAACCACTATACATAATCAACAAGCATGTCAAATCATCAGCAGTGCATTATATTCGTCAATCTAACACTGCCAACATGTATTTGATCAACTCTTCCAGAATTCAAACCATTTCAAAGGTCAAACAAACTAAAAGATTATTGATGCATAGCAATACACCAAAGCATCCTACTCTTGTTCAAAATCTCAACAAAAAAACCCAAAATTTTAATTTCTTCAGCATCTTCCTTGGCAAATAATATACCACAACCCAAAACTTCCGATTTTGAACAAGAAAGAAAGAAAACAAAAAAAGTACAATAGACAAGAAATAGACCCCAAACAGTCAATGCATTATAAAACAAGTAAAAGCAGCTTTCTGTGAGCAATTTCAACCCAACTTAGAAATACATCAATATGGCCAGCCAAACATCCTAGAACTGATACTCTGATATTAATCTGACCATAATTGTCATTCATCACCATGTTTTCTTCTGTTTCTCTTTTCAAGGCCAAAAGAATCAATCATCCCTTTTGGCATAGAACTCCTGTCCTCAACACTTCAAGATACTATGCATTGTTACTTGTCAAAAAAATAAAAAATGTCACAATAAAACACATGCAAAAATATGACAATGATAATATACTCATCACTCATGACCACATACTCAAACCCTGTGTTTGAATATTGCCATTTGAGTCTTCAGAGCAAAAGTAGTTTTATTTTTTATTAAAAATCCAGGATGGAACTTAAACCAAAGAATCTATTCTTGCCAAAAGAAAAAAGCTAAACAAGGCATGATTTCCAGAAATAATTGTATTAATCAATCACCCCGATGAATACACAGATTGGAATACAGATTAAAAAATGCCAAGACTTGGCCAAAACATGACGGTACCAGTACCACAAACTTCCGATTTGCTCATTATACTGCACCCCCAACATGTTGGCATACTTCAGTTATGCCCTTAAATTGCCAAAACAAATCCAAAACCTCAAACAAATTAAAAAACAAAAAACTAGATACCAATCACCAGACTTTGCATTTCAAGCATCACAAATAAAAAAATAAAATCGATTGGGCTCGAAATCAAAAATGACCCAAACAAAAATGATAATTAGATTAATTTTTTATCTGTTCCAGCGATTAGGTTGTGAAAAAAAAGTAGAAACGGAAACAGGATTTCAGAGGAGGGAACCTTGAGGGGGTGAAGACCAGCTTTGAGTTCACGAGCTTGTCGTTCTTCGGTCCGGATTTCAGAGGGAGAAAGAAACAAGAGGGAGGGAAGAAGGGAAGGACGGCACGGAGGGAGGGACCCGAACGGAGGGAGGGCCGGCACGGAGGGAGGGACGGCGGTGGCTGAGGGTGGAAGGCACACGAACAGCGGGAACGAGGGAGGAGAGGCAAGGAAGAAGAAGGGGAAGGTTAGGGCAACTGAGAGGGAAAGGGGTCACTATCGAGTTAGATTAAAATCTTAGCGACGGCTGGGAGCCGTCGCTAACAACGTCACTATAATTAAAAGGATTAGCGACGGTGAAACAACACCGTCACTAAACTCCTGAAAAGTAGCAACGGTGACACCCCCCCCCCCGTCACTACCTTTAATTTTTAAAAGTAAAAGATGGAGGGAAGACAACAACCATAGCGACGGTGATGCTACACCGTCACTAAAGTTCTGAATAGTAGCGACGGTAAACGAGTACCGTCACTAACCTACTGAACCTTAGCGACGGTCCCATACCACCGTCACTAACTTAAAGAAAAATATGGAGGGAAGGCGAAAACAATAGCGACGGATACGCTAGTTCGTCGCTACACTCCTGAACAGTAGCGACGGTATCAGCCCATCGTCGCTACCTTCCATTATTAAAAGAGGGAAGCCAAAATATTAGCGACGGTGGAAGACTTCCGTCACTAGTACAAACCATAGCGACGCAATCTCTTCGTCGCTACGGTTAGGGGAGTGTTAGCGACGGTAAATACCGTCGCTACTATTTGGCGCCAACTGATAAACCTTGGCGGGAAAGCAAAACAAGGTGGAGCTACAAAATAGCGACGCTACTAGCGACGACGTTTAGACCCGGTCGCTACATGAGTCGCTAACATCTTTTTTGTCCCTTTTCGTACAAAGCGGTCGCTAAGTCGGTCGCTAATTAGCGACGGGGTTCTGTGGTCGCTAATTTGAGGTAGCTGTTTTGGGTTTTTTTAGTTGTGAAATATGAATACATCTCACATCGATTTTAAAATTGATGTGAAAACCAACTTACCATATCGATTTTTAAAAAAAACTAGATTTGAAATTGTTATCTTACATTAGTTTTTTGGGTAACAAATGTGGTATATGAGACTTATAACATTGGTTTTGTTATAAACCAATGTGAAATACGGGACTTATAACATTGATTTTGTTAAAAACCGATGTGAAAACTAGGATTTTTTTAAAATTTTTTCTTTAAAATTTTTTATAATGATATTTCAATTTTGTTGATAATAACCTAGACAAGTTAATTTTCAATATTCATCCCGAATATATTCATTTTTTCATGACAACCTAGACATGCATTAGTATGCAACACATATACACAACATAATGTTCTTGCTTAAACAACCTAAGTTACTAGACAAATATACAAATTAAGTTACTAGGTAAATACACAAACTAAATTACTAGGTAAATATGCAAACTAAGTGACTAGGCATTTTAACAAACATGTTCAAGGCAAAAATTAGTGGTCCAAAAGTTTATGTATAATGTACTTACAATCATATGCATTACACTACATTAAGTTAAACAACTTTACATCATGCGTAAAGCACCCTAGTTTCATTACAAACATACCTACATTAAGCATTTACATGTGAAAAAATGAGAACCATACATACTATTTTCAACACAAACATACCAAATTTTATATTCAAGTTCTCTTAGGCAGTTTAACAAACATGTTCAAGGCAAAAATTAGTGGTCTACCTCAACCTCAATCATATGCACATACATATATTCAAGGCAAAAACTCATTTTCAATACAAAAAAATAACCATTTTCAACACAACTTAAGTTCTCTTGGGCATTTAACAAACATCTTAGAGACAAAAATTAATGCCCTCAACCTCAACCTCAACCATACACACATACACAGGTTCAAGGCAAAAACCCATTTTAAACACAAAAAAGAAACCATATCCACACACCTCAACCTCAAGAATGAGCGGCCCTTGCTCACAAGATGAAGTTGAGAGAAACTACAAGATGAAGAAAACGCGAGCAAGATGAAAAAGCTTAAGCGTGGGAGATGAAGAAGATGCGAAGTTGAAGAAGCTCACAATAATAGAGTTGAAGATACAAAGTTGAAGAAAATGGAGGGGGAGAAGGTTGAGAGAGGCACACGAGTTGGAGAAGCTCACAATAAGGCATATGAATAGAATACAAGACACAATGAGTTGAAAAAGATACACAGTATTACGAACATTGTTATCGCGAAAAGCATAAAACGCCTATGAGCATTGTTATCATGAAAAGCTTTTATTTTGTGAGCACTTTCCACATCGGTTTTTATTAAAACCGATGAGGAATCCCCTAAAACTTTTAAAAAATCCAACATGTGCACCTCGTAGCGGGTTTTAAAATTTTTGCTAGACTTTCCACATCGGTTTCTTAAGAAAATCGATGTTAAATCCTATAAAGCATTTTCAATTTTTTAATTTTATCAAACGCGTGCACCTCGTGGAATCCCTTTAATTTTTTAATTTTATTTTACGAGCACTTTCCATATTGGTTTTATTAAATCGGTGTGGAATCCCTAAAATTTTTTAAAAATATCCAATGCGTGCACCCTGTGAGCAGGTTTTAAAATTTTCTATAGACCTTCCACACCAATTTCTTAAGAAAACCAATGTTAAATCCTATAAGCATTTTCAATTTTTTAATTTTATCAAATGCTACATATGCTATCGCGTTGGGTATTTTTTTTAATTTTGGAAGCACTTTCCACGTCGATTTTATATAAAACCGATGTTAAAGCCTACAGGAATTTTGATTTTTTAATTTATAGAATGTTACCTGTTATGTTGTCGCATGCATTGGGGGATTTGTTTTAATTTTGGAAGCATTTTCCACATTAGTTTTGTAAAAAGCGTTGTTCAATATTGTCTACGAAACTTTGCACATATCTTCAAAATTGTCACCGCGTAAATATCTAACCACGATTTTAAAAAACCGACGTGATAGACTACCTACCATATCGGTTTTTCGTAAAAACTGATATGAAAATGTGTTTTGTTTTTGCTTGTTTTGTAACTTTGCTTATATTTTTAAAAATGCCACCGCGCAACCATTTAACCATGGTTTTTAGTAAAACCGATGTGAATAACTACATATATTTTCAAAATTGTCATCGTGCTGATATTTCACATCTATTTTTATTAAACCATGGTGAACTTTACGTTGTGAAATAGTACTTTTGCACTAGTGATTAATTTGTTAGAATTTTTTGTTAAAATTAAGTGAGACAACTTGTGAATTAACTCGATTCACTTATATATTGGGTCGATTGAGATTTTTCTAGGCTTGGATTCATATGGAAATTTGATAAACCCATGATGGGCCAAACCAAATAAGGAAGGTTGACCTGTTTTGACAACTTTACAATTATGTGTCAACTTCCCTTAAACAAATAAATCAATTGGTAAAAAGTTGTAAAAATACTAATATCTAGTTCAAATCTTCTTAAGGCGTTACAACTTTGAGAAAAAATTTGTCATTCATTGTAGTTTTATCTAGCTTAAAAAATTATTATCAAATGAAAGTTAATTAAGTTTATGCTTAGTTTATATGAAAAAATTATCCTTTCTCCGTGTTGTTCAAAAATATAGCATAGGAAGATTTTCCTTAGTTTAAACATAGTTTTAAAAGCTATCATGCGCCTCTCTAGCATGTTAATTACTTGTGGTTGATAATAGAGAAATCACCTTAGTTGGTTAGTGGCATATAAGTGGTGTTCTGACTGGTGTGAGGGTCTGTATGTTCCCTTTAAGAACCGGTGTTGAAGATCTCTCAAATTCTTACTTTTTACACTATCTCAATGAGAGTACGGTATTATGCATATAGGTCCAGTAGAGACCTTATGTTCTTCATGTTAAGGTTCTGGAGTTGAGTCAATTCCTCTGAATTTGAGATGGGACACACCAGAGGTGTACTTGCAAAAGGGACTCCAATGCTTAAGTCAGTAAGGTATTACGAAATAAAGATGATTACATAGGTATTAAGCTCTGAGTTATCTCAATCTCCTCTGTTCTAACAAATGAGTTATATTTATAGTTCTTTCTTAACCACAAGTGGTGATTTGACTTCTCCTAGTAGGGTTCTGAGACTGCAGCTTTGGCAGATGCAAGTTGCCCACTTGCACCTGACTTTGACTTGTAACAGCTTTTTTGACTGGGGTCCATTTCATTTATTCCATACTGAAACTCAGATATTTTAGTATTATTATCATGTTAATAAATATGATTGCATCGGTATTTGCGTACCTCACCCAGATTTCAAGCAAACGCATCTTATTTTGATCTTACCTGGGGTACTTGTCCTATGGGCCGATATTCACATCAGATCAACTGGCATGCGATTAGTTAGTTTCTAATCTAGGCATGATACCAATACATGTATAGGGGGCTCATACCAGTACCTAGCCTATCATAATCAAAGTCAATACAAGCTCCATAACAATAATTTGATAAACAACTCATGATCGCTAATATTGATAAGACATCCGATATTAGGTAGAGGTTAAGAGATTCACCAGAGGCACTTCAGTCCATACCTATAACGGTGTTAGGAATGACTGCACCTATGACAATTTTTTCATACTTTACGAAAAAAGTATTGACACAGGTCATGTAAGATGTAACCATCACTCAATTCTTCAAATACTACTTATGTACTATAGTATGAGGTACGTTTAGGAAACCTTAATGTTTGAGCTTCGATATTAATATCATACTGACTTTAATGTTAACTTGTCTATGTAGGTGACCTCCTATTTGACCCCACAACATGAGATACCAGTGTGTTGGACAGAACAACATCATGACCCTAGATCTCCACAAGAGTTAAGAAGATAATATTGGACCCCCCATTGGATTAGTGTAATACATAGAACTCATATACCCGATATATATACCAAAGATCTGCCCCTTATATTAGGACAAATCAGTTTCGTTAGTTATGGTGTTTTGATATGGTGCTATGAGCTCATATTAGCATAATGTGCACCTTTTTTCCATTGTAAAAAATTATTCTTGTTCTTTTAGTATTCATTAATGAGAATTGCCTTTTTCATGAACCTAAATATGAGATAAGAATTAGTGTCATTCAATCATCATAACGATATCATCATCAATAATATGCAATTCATCATCATTTACCATCAATAATGAAATTCAACAATATAACATATAATCATCCATTCATAATTCATACATTTAATATATATCACTTATCTCCTATCTGGAATTACGAATTCCATGACATTTTCAGATTCTGACATGATTCCATATCACAAACACATTGACCTTCATCGATTAATCAACCATTTCCAAAACCCATCCAATTCATCTAAATTTTTAGCTACTCAGAAACCCAAAATACTCCTAATCATATCAATTAAACAAATGGATGAAGGTTCGGGAGGTTTGACATACCGAACGCTCATTGACGAGGGTTTTAGAAGCAGATTGAACCACTGGCAACACTTGAACGCTTAGAAGGGTTCCTACAGCCATAAATTAAAGGAATTTAAGATGGATTTAAGAAATCAGAACCAAATGCCCAATTGGCTTCTTGAAAACCTACCTTAGGTCTAATGGTGGAATCAGAAAAGAAAGCTAGCCACCAAGCCTTGCTTATATGTGGGAGAAGAAGAAGAAGGTGAAGTGGGAGCTCTTATTGTCATGATTTAAGAGAAGAAAAATAGAGGTGATGGGAGAGTGATGGTATAGCAAGGAGAAGAATAATAAGACATGATTTTCTTTTCTTTTCTTTTCTTTTATGTTGTGAGAGAGTAAAATTAGTTTACAGGGCATTAACCTCACGTGTATAAAACCCTAACAATTCATCTTCTACACATGCGTCACCTTCACCAACTATCGAGCAATCCATTAGACTAGTTAGAAATAGAAAACCACTAGCATGTCTTATAGATTATTCTTGTAATAGTACCAACCCCAAATACCACTATCTTATCTCAACCTTTGTCAATTACAAGAACCTACTAAATCAACACTAAACTTTCATAGATCAGTAAATTTAACCAAAACCATATAATGAAGCTTGTAAATAACAAGAGTGGCAAGATGCAATGAACAAGGAATTTACTGCTTTGAGCAAGAATAACACATGGCAGATTGTTACATGTTCTCCTAATGTGATTCCAATTGGGAGCAAATTGTGACATCCTGTGTTTTTATATATAGAAAGAATGAATAAATATGCAAATGAATGTAAATTATGAAAATTTGAGAATCTATGGCATTTGTGTAAGTTTAGAATGGAATAAAAAGAGAGATTAAGGTTTTTATCTGACGCTAGCAACAAGGTGGAATTTTGAACCTGACGCGTAGCGTCAACTTCGCGATTAAAATTTAAAGTTTCAAAAACAGCTACGTGGGATAGAAAGGAAAAAGAGAGGTTAAGTTGGTTCTTCTTTCCTTTTCTTCTCTAAAGCTTAAAACTATGATTCAAGCTTAAATTAGCATTAGAATTTGAAATTAAGGGTGGATTGAAAGTGGAAAACAAGAGGTAAACATCTGAAATCCTTCAATTTTTAGATTTGGTGGAAGATTCTTTCTATTCTTAGTTTTCTTTGAGATAGGAATAAGCTTTGAAATTTGTGATTCTAAACCGGTTAAAAGGGCTTTTAAGGCTTTTAGGTGAAGGATTAAGTGATGGAATTGAATTTTGTTTCATATAGTCTATGAACGATTTAGAGGAAGTTTAATGGAATTACGGATTTCTTAAAAGAACCAATAACTTTGGTGATGGTAAGCTTATGAAGATTTAAGAATTAATTTCTAAGTGTTTGTTAAGAATTGGTTGGTTAATTCCTAAAAACCCTTTTCATAATTTTACGTGTTTAGTGTTTTGGCACATCAATAATTTGTAAGATAATTAAAAAGCGTTGGAATCGAGGTAAGGGGAGTATTTTGCTATGTAATTAATTAAAGTTTCAATGTTTTCATATTATGAGCTAAAAATTTTGTATATATGAGTGTTTTACTTAAAAATACATAGTTTGAGATATGATAATTATTGTATAATATGTTTGATAAATATGATTGATGTGATAATGAAGATGATAATAAGGAAGTGATGAATTGTGATTATGTGTTATGTGATTGTAAGGATTAGCGATGTAATGGATTTGTTATTATAGAATGTCTAATGGGAATGATGATTATGATGAGAATTTATGAATATATTATGCTTAGGATGACTTATAAGAATGATAATGAATTATGCGATGTTGATGACATCAAATTTATGCCTGGTTATGGTTTTGATGATGATATTTCAAAGGATATGGCTTTTATGCCGAGGATTATACAATGATTGATGATGTTGATAATTATATGATGTATAAGCATGTTATGTGGCGTGGACAGTCATTTGGTATGTATTACCCCTCGCTTTTAGCTCTAGTGGTTCGTGTAGAGATCCAGTTGAGCTACCTAGTGGTCCATGTAGAGACCCAGTGGTTGAGGTGGGGAGCCAATATGTGGCTCGGTGAACCAGGTAGAGTTCACGGGATGTAAGTGTATGACTCCCAGCTGGTGGTTCCTCCTTTAGTATCCGGATACTATGTCTTATTTATATGATGTGATTTGAGAGTCAGTCATGATTGAATTATGAGTTTGAGATTTATTTGTAAGTTTGAGATTGATTTATGAATTGAGAATCAATTTGATGAATTATGCTATTGATTTATGATAATGAATCAAATTGATGATGATGATGATGCTTTATGTATGATTTATATTGATGATGGTGATGGATTTTCTGATGTTATATTTGATTAATGATGATGATCGATGTAAGCAATCATAGAGCAATATTGAGGTTGATACCAAGTGATATATTAGAGGTACTTTGAAATACATACGACCGAGGAAGAATTTGATGAGGAAAGAACATAATGAGAAGTTTTTAAAATAAAGGATTGAAAGATTGACCAGTAAGGGAGGTGTATGTTCCTCCAGGTAATATCATTCTTGTTTTAGTTAATTGTATTATATTTTAATGATAGATACTCACCCTTATAAGTATTTTTATAGAAATTGAGGAAGGGATATTGCGGATGTCATGGAGACCAGTGCGAGTAAGCAGCGGAGCGATGCCAGGACATTTTTAAAATTATGTAATGTATAATTTATGGATATGTATATATTCATGCGAGGACGTGGTCTCATTATGCGTTTTAGTGTTGTGTATGCATGTGTGATATATGTGTGGTTACATGTGTAGGTTTTGGCATGATAGTTGATGGCACTGAGCCATTAGTGTTTATATATGTGATATATCTAGGTGTGAATATGTAATGATTGTGTGTGATAATGCATTGATCCAATAGGTAGTTATTCATGCATTATGCCCAGGAATTGCCTATTTAGATTCAATTACGGCACGGAGCCGTATGATATCCAGTATCATGCATTATTGGCAAGAAATGTTTGTTTGATTGTTATGTGATTGTGTTAGCAAAATGTTATAAAGAGTTATGAAGTTTAGATGTGAGAATTAATAAATTTAAAGTGATATTGAGAAACTGGATAGGGGAAACGGAGATTTGATAGGATTCAGTATCCCTGGAATTGCCTGATAGGTCTACATAGATATTTAGAATTGGTTTGCTTGTTCATTTTGTGTTTTAAATAAGTTCAAGTTGATTGGTGTGATGAAATGACCATAAGTTGGCTTAAATATATTTTTATGCATAATTTATTACCGGACTAGAATTTTAAGAAACGGACTGTGCCAGCAACTCTAGAATAGGGGTAACATGGTGCCCTCAAAGTTTAGAGAGATTTGGAGTTGAATTGAGCAAGGTAGGCTCTAGGAAGTTGGCCAAATGGCCTAAAAAGCCATGAGAGCAGCATTGTTGCTACTTTCATACCCACACGTAGCGTGGAGCTGGTGCTCAGCGTCAGAATTGTGGAAATGGTTTGACGCGTAGCGTAGGGCTGACGCATAGCGCTAGGCCCCTGTTTTCTCAAAACCTGGTTTTCTTAGCTTCTGATTGGAATTTAGGTTTTATAAACACTATATAGAAACTATTTGAGATCTTTTAGGCTAAGTGAGTATATTGATGATGGAGGAATTGTTAATTAATTATTTTATGAAAAATTTATTAAGATTTTCATTTAAATATTGAAAACAAAAAAGAAAAATTAGGTGCAGGATGTTAAACAAATGAGTGTATAAGATCAAGAGAAGGGCATATGGAAGCATTGAAAGGTACAAGGCTGATTGGTAGTAAAAGGATATAATCAAATTGAAAGCCTTGATTACCTTGAAACATTCTCACTAGTGGCAAAGCTTACTACAATCAAATTAATCCTTGCATTTTAGCTTTAATAAAGGGTTGGAATGTCCACCGATTGGATGTGGATAATGTTTTTCTTCATGATGATTTAAAAGAAGAAGTGTATATGAACCTACCTAAAAGTATCTCAACTACCAAACCTAATCAAGTTTGTAGGTTATTGAAGTCTTTATATTGCCTGAAATAGGAAAGCATGAGTTGGAATGAAAAGCTTATATCTTCCTTCTTAATCTTGGCTTTATTCAAACAAAATCAGATTAGTCTCTCTTTCATTAAGAGGAGTGCAAAGCCTTTCCTAGCCTTGTTGGTGTATGTGGATAATGTGATATTGATGTGAGATAGCGTATGTGATTTTGATTCAATCAAATCTCAACTCCATGTAGTTTTTGGTATAAAAGACTTAAGTGTTCTCAAGTATTTTCTTGGCTTGGATATTACTCACATAGAAAAGGGAATTATGATAACTCAAAGGAAATATTATCTTGATCTAATCAAAGACTTAGGTTTTCTATGCTACAAACTTGTGGTGTCTATGGATTGTCATTCTTCTTCCTTTGTTTAACAACAAACTTCTTTCATTTCTTATGAAGATCCCCTTGAGTACATAAAGATTGGTAGGAAGATTAATATATCTAATGTATATATGCCACACAACAACTCAGCTTACATATGCATGCTCTTACCAGATAACACTTCAAAGCAGCCACTAAAGTTACTAGATACCTCAAAGGGTCACCAGGAATGGGAATCTTGTTGAGTAAAAACTCTTCCTTTTGAATTATTATCTTCATTGATTCAGATTGGGTCCAATCACAAGGAAATCAATAACGAGTTTTTGCTTCCAAATTAGAGACTCTCTAATCTGCTAAAAGTTAAAGAAGCAACACACAGTAGCACGACCTTCTACTAAAGCAGAGTATAAAGCATTGGGAGATGCAACCTCGAGGTTGGTATGGCTTACATACCTCTTGCAGGACCTCAGTGTAGAGTGTGAGAAATCAACAACCTTGTTCTGTGATAATTAAAGTGCTAGACACCTTGCTTTGAATTTAGTCTTCCAAGAAAGGACCAATTAGCATTTGAAGATAGATTATCATTTCATTTGTGAGAAGCTTGTGAATGGAGTGTTCAAATTAAACATACAGTACTTAGACCAATTCTTATTGGGATTTAAACATTTTTAAATCTAATAACATACAAAATATAACTAATACTATATGAGTGCACATATACCCATTATATTCATAAATTTTTATTATATTAAGATATTGAGATAAGTTTCTCACACTAATTAGGAATATGCTTAGTATCTAGCTTATAAGACTTGAGATAATCCTTAACTTAATAACTCACTTTTAGAATTGAGTTAAACCTAATCCCTAAAGTTAATATAGTATCAAAGTTTATCCTAGATCTATTGTTGGGTTATCCATAAAGGTGAGGGGGATGAGGTGCTGTAAGTTCTATGTTATTGGGTTGCTCATAGTTGTCCACGCTACATGGGTATGAGAAGGTGTGTTAAAAGTTTCATATTTATTAAAGATATAACTAATTAAAAATATATAGAATGAAAGTAATTTTTATCTTATCAACTAGAGTTATCTTATTTTTTTGAGATAAGGTAATAAGTTAGGTCCTTCATTTTTTCATATAAT
This sequence comes from Clitoria ternatea, assembly GCA_037962975.1. Taxonomy (NCBI): domain Eukaryota; kingdom Viridiplantae; phylum Streptophyta; class Magnoliopsida; order Fabales; family Fabaceae; genus Clitoria; species Clitoria ternatea. The sequence continues at coordinate 285,195,503 of CM075670.1, forward strand.
ATCAAAATGAATATGATCAGTATTGATATTATAAAGCTTTTACCCCCAACATTTTATCACTATTAGTCAACTCTAATAAGTTACTCTAGTTTCTCAAATAAATAATTAATAGGTAATTAGTTAAAGTGATACACATATAGTTGATTATCATTGAACAAGTTCTCATATTCGGAACTTGAACCCCTCCCGTAGTCATAGAGTTACTATATCATCCCTTCCTTCTTAGTTTGTATACAAAACCTAGAATATTCTAGTAGACTGGACAGCCCAACTTCTCTATTATTAATTATTAAATTGTCTATAATAAAAATAAATTCACCTCATATACACTATATGCATGTATATACACCTATTGGATGATTAGTACATGCAAAATACACATAAAGCCATAGACCGCAAGAAGTTAACACCTTCCTCATATCAGTTGTGACTAATATAATTTACTATTAATCCGTAGCCTTTCTGTTCCCTTATAATAATATTGTTGCTTCTTCTCACCACGCCGACCCTACCGTTTGAAACAAAAAGGAAAACTGGCTAGTCATTTTCTATATTTTCAGTCAGACACATAAAATCAGTCTCTCTAATTAATAATAATAATGCTTCACCTTAAGCCATAGATTTTCTTCTCATTAGAACTAGCTAGATTGTCTAGTTATCTATATATACACACATACACTCAAATTGTGGACTACAATCGATCACTTTTCAGCAACATATAAAAGAAGCATTCTCTTGAGCTGACCCAGATCAAGATGGGAGTACAAGGCACTTTGGAATACATCTCTGACTTACTCAGCAGCACAAAAAAGAAGAAGAAAAAGCAAACCCAAACCGTGGCTCTGAAAATCAGAATGGACTGTGAGGGCTGTGCACGCAAGGTTAAGCATGTTCTTTCTGGTGTTAAAGGTACTTGATTTTAATTTCTGATCATTCAATAAGTTGCAGGGTACCGCATGCCATTTTATAAAATTAATTTGTTTTGTTATTGGAAAATTGATCACAGGAGCTAAATCGGTGGAAGTGGACTTGAAGCAGCAGAAAGCAACAGTGACAGGATATGTTGAGCCAAAGAAAGTACTTAAAGCTGCTCAATCTACCAAGAAGAAGGTTGAGCTGTGGCCATATGTTCCATACACTATGGTGGCTAACCCTTATGTTTCTCAGGCCTATGATAAGAAAGCACCTCCTAATATGGTGAGAAAGGTCGCTGACACTGCCAAAATATCAGAGACCACCGTGGATGACCACTACATACAAATGTTCAGTGATGAAAACCCAAATGCTTGCTCTATCATGTAATTCATATTTTTTAATCAATCACACATTACTATATATAATATAACGGGGTATGGTTGTATTTGCACTTTGTATATTTATTTTTTTGAAAAGTAATATATAATCTTATTACCATGAAACAGGAAAAGGTGACAAAGTTAATAAGTTATTTTAACCTAACACTTGATTTGGGATTTTAATATTAAAAAATACAGTTATGTTAAATCTTAGTTTATATATATATATATATATATATATATATATATATAAAGTGTATATAAAGAACTTTTTCGTTTATAATAAGTAATTTTAGTTTGGAGTCTAATAGAATATATAAATTAAAAAATAATATGTAATTTTGTATGGTTTTTATTAGCTACGACTATAATGAATTGAATTAATGATTGACTGTTATGTTTCATATTCTGCTTAACTTAATCTGAATGATTTTTGGTGGGAGAAGCTGAAGCTCTTGGAACTTGGGGGGTTGAGACAGCAACACACTTCGTAGTCATTGTCTTAGTGACATTTTTTTTTCGTATGTGTGTGGCTTTATTCTGTTGCGTGTTTGGCAGGGCATTAGAGCCTACCTTTGTGGCGGTTTTCTTTTATTTTTCATAACGTCAGAGAAGTCGATGTTTAGTTATTAGTTATGATCAATACTTAGTTTTAATTTGTGGTTTGTTGTGGAAGGTTAAGCATTTCAACTAGCAAGTTGGAAGCTATGGAGTACTGATTACTCTTTGAAGAACTTAATGGTGTGACGTTGGAGGGAGTTTTAAAAACCGTAGTTGTGTTTAATTTTGGTGTAAAAATTTCACCCTCCTATTTTTTTTCAACATGTAAAAAAAATAATAATTGATTTCAAAATTAATTAATTAAACGGAAGAAAATAATGTTTTATATTCAATCCCAAGGCAGTGAGAGCAGGTTCAGGGGAAAGCTGTGACTGTGACCCATTTTTGACCAGGAGCTTCAGTCTTTTGACCAGTGTTTTACCTTAATTTTTTTATTAAATTTATATAAAAACATCATGTAATTTTTTTTAAAAAATAGTTATCAATGATTTAATCTCGATTTAATCACACTTAAACTATTAAATCTTAAATTAATCAATGTCTTCATTTCTGATTTCGTAAACATTAAATCTTATGATATTGATTTTTCAAATTAATGTTATCTGAAGTTGGAAAAAAAAAATAGTTAACTTAATAACAGAAATCTTTTAAAAGAATTTTAACAATTAACAGGATTTTTATAAGAGAAAGATGATGAAGTTTTAATTTTGTGAAAAATTAGTTTGATTGACTTAATTTTTAATAATTAATATAATGATATATGTAACATTAAAAATTCAAATTAATAGTTTTCTCTCTTCGTACAGTTGAGGTTTTAGAGTATATAACTATTTTTTAATAATATTCACATTATAAATTTAATTATAACTTCTTTCATTTACATGTGCTAAGAAAACAAGAATAAATAAATTTAATTATAAATTTGTTTTATATTTACCACTGTTTTTCTCCACACACACACACATATATATATATATATATATATATATATCTATATATATATATATATATATATATATATAAACACACTAGTAATGATACATGTGTCTTGCACAGGTTGAATTGTTGTCTTTTTTATATAATCTATATTAATTTAATTTTACAAATCAAAAAAATAAAAATAATTTGAATCAAAAGTGTAAATGTAAATCACTTAATATCAGGAATTCAGTTTGTAAACCACTCTCTCCTAATTTCAGAATCTTCATTTGATACACATGTTATATCAGAACTTAAATATTCTTTTTTGCTTCCCAGAATTAAAGAAAGTATGAAGTCATTTACCGATTCAACAGATTCCAATTTAGAAGCCAAAATAGTCACCTCCTCAAAATATTTGGATTCATTAAAACTCTTTAGCGTGTTAGGATATGCAAAGTTATAGAAGATTTATCAAATTGATTGTGTTCATGGTCTCCATTTCTAATACTAAGAATCCAATCTGTAATTTTTTTTATTTCATTAACCTCTTCAACATTATTTGGTGTAAATAATCTCATATCTTTTGTAAGTCTCTTACAATCTTTCCATAGATAGCTAACATTTATACTTGTATCTATAATGTCTTTTTTGTTACCTCCATAGATAGCTAGCATTTATAGCTAGCATTTCCAACAACTTTTCCACCAAATGGCTTCTCGACATTTTCCACACTCTTAATTTTCATTAAATCTCTAAGAGTGTGATCCAAAGCTTCAAACAAAATCAGTTCATCATTGGTGCTTCATCCCATATAATCAAACTGGTTTCAATTAAAAGTTTTGCTCTTACACTACCTTGTTTAATGTTACACGTAGATGTCTCATGTGCAACTAATGGGATGTAGAACTTAGAGTGAGTTGTTCTCCCTCTTGAAAATAGTAGAGAAGCAATTCTACTGGAAGCCATATTAAGGACAATCAATCCACTAGAACAAAGAGCTATAGAAAGGATATTCCAAATAAAAGTTTTCCTTGTACCACCATACCTGTAAAGGAAATAAAATCCTCCATAACTACTCAACATAGATTTCATAATGAAATTATAAACATCTTGTTGTTCTAATACGAGTAGTTTTATCAAATTAGCATGTTTTTCTACCAAATCTTGCTTATCATAATTCAATTCATCAAAAATAATCTTATTGTCAAACTTAGTAGTTTCAACAAAATTAGGAGATAGAAAACATTCATATTCTTTTAAAGATTTTCCATTTGACACCAATCATTTCTCCACTTCAATGAGACAAATTTTACAATTCTTTATCTCCTATTTGAAGACCTGTAAATGATAACAAAGGAAATCATTAAAAACTAATTATAATTTTTAACACAAAATAGAAGATAAATAAAAGCATATTTTGTTGCAAATTATATAAATTTTCATAAACTTATTGGGAAGATGAAACAATTTTCTTCTTTTGTGAGTTATTCCATTAGCTAAAAGTTTCCAAGTATTTTTCCACACCATATCAGGTTTGCTAGTAGTATTCATCATTTGTATGGTTGCAAATAATCTTCTTAATTGATTACCTGAGGCCAACTCACTTGCCTCGATAAATACATCTATGAATTCCTTATCATTTACTAACAATCCCAATGCATAACATGCTTCTTCAAATATTTCATATGTTACTTTGTTCACTGTTTTTATTTCATTATAACTTGTACAGCTTTTTTGAACAGTCAACAAAATCCTCATGTAAAAAAGTTCACTGATACTTGGAGGAACATAACTTAACCTACCTATGACATAACCTCACTTCCTAAGTTTCCATCTTTTAAATTGCCCATTCCAAACAAATTTGGAAGGAAAATCTGAATATATGAGATCTCTTCCCTCTTGAAATTTTTTATTCATCTCAAACCATGATGTAAACATGGTGTCAACATTTTTATTCATTTCAAGAACATCATCAATTCTTTGATGATCACGGAAACACATAGTTTGATTATTAGGAAGATGAATATTTAACTTAAGTAAGGAGGCCATCTTTCATGTATGTCTAATGCAAAAGTTCTCCAAATTGATTCACATGGAGATAAATAATGACAATCATAATATTGCTTTATTTCATCAATTGGAGATCTTTCAATATTCGCATTTAAAGTCTCTACTATCACTCTGTCAGGTCCTTTATTCACATACTTGAATAAGTATTTGATAGTGTTAGAGTCAAGTCTAAACTCATGACTGAGTAGTCTTAACTCCTTTGTGATTTGTTAATAATACACATCAATATTCTCCGCTAAAATGAAGTCTGTACTGTTTGTTTGTCTAACAAGTCTGTTCAAGTGTGATAGGAGTCCGTAGAACTCCATTTTGGCTCTTGGAATAAAGAAGTTTGTACTCACTCAAAGTTTCACTGAATAAAGCTAGTCTAAACCTACAGACTACGAAAAGATTTCTCGCTCTTCGAGTATTTGAAAAAGGATCTCCTTTTTTCCAAATAAGAAGCTGCATGAACTTTCTCATGTTATCTCTGAAGCTATCATCAAAAAGACAATCAATAGAAAATTTGAAGACTTTCTCTCGTTTATCAAGAAAACTGCCTCACATTTCTCAAGATGTCAGAAAAACTGAACCTGTTTAGAATGGATAGCCTAACGTCAACTGCTATAGAGTGTACATGCTTTCTAAAAAGTGCATAAGCAAAAGGGATCTTTTGTTGAAGACTTTCGAAGAAATCCATATAAGGAAATTTCTCTGAAGCATGTGCCTACAGTCGCTGACAGTACCTTCCTCAAAGAGACTAACATCCTTCAACCTAAACCAACGGATATTTTTCAGAAGTTTTATAAATATAAGAAGCTTTTGAATTCAAGATAGTTACGCTATTCGATTTCATACTTGAATACTCTCTTGTTTTCTCTCAAGAAACCAAAGTCTGAAAGACTTTTCTTTAAGTTTCTAAGTTCTTGTATTTCACTACTTAAGTCTTCTTTGTAGTTTTATTTTGTGCAGACCTTGACTTATAGTAGTCTGTAACTCAGTGTATCTATGAAAACATTCTATTGTCTTGTACGTTGAGTTATTTATGTGTAACTTCAAACACTTTCTTTCTTCACCTTGTACTTTTTGGTATGTTGCCAAAATCTGTTAGTGTTGGAAAACACTTGCGGCCTGAAGAGGCTTTAGAAATGATACTTAGGTCTATAGCCAGCAGTGGCTGGAGTCAAGAATACTATTGCACCGAGATTTTGCATTGTGAAGTGAAGTGACTTAGGTATCAAGAATACTATTGCACCGAGCAGTGGCTGGAGTCAAGAATACTTAGGTCAATAGTGAAGTGAAATGACTGGACATAGCTTTTGCGTTGAAAATGAACCAGGATAAATTTCGCTGTGTGATTTTGTATTCCTTTCTCTAGTCTGTTAATTGTTTTCTTCTTGAGCGGTTGATAAGTATGCATGTTGACTTGTTTTGGAGTGTTTTTAGGTCTAGTTTTAGTCAAATTTATCCATGTTTCCTCCCTTGTCCCTTGATTTTCAATCTCATTCCGCACATGTTACTTGGGTGTCTCTGTTTTGCATGAAATGCTTTGATTACAGGTTCATAAACATTTGATGAAGCGTTAAGATGAAGAGAAATGACACCTCAAAAAGAACACTCCGGGAGCGTTTTGGTGAAGTTAAGAGAAATCCTCTGGCCGTGAGTTTTTCCACTAGCCGTGGATCCCACTAACTTGGGCCACAATATAAAAAAATTAGAGTCAGAGAAGTCCACTAGCCGTGGATTTTTTCCATTGGTCGTAGACCTTGTTGGAAAATGGGGTTTTGTGTAGAGAAGAAACCCACTGGTCGTGGGTCTTGCTGGTCTAGAATCCACTAGCCGTGGGTTTTTCCACTGGTCGTGGTTCTTTCTTCCTGGAGGAAGAAATTGTCAATTTTTAGGCCCCTGTCACGATCCACTGGCTGTGGGTTTTTCCCATTGCCAGTGGATTTTGCACGTTTTGCATTTCCTTTATCTTGTGGAGTAGTTTTTGAGGGAAATAGTAGGGGGCACGCATAGACATAGGACATAAGACATTTTAGGGATTTTTTTGGAAGAGAAATTGAGAGATTTTCTCAAGGGGATTTAAAAAAGATCAAGTGATCAACATTGAAGAAAGCTAGATTGCTAAATTTGGGAAGAAGAATTGAAAGACATAGTGAGAGCTTGTTCATTTTTCTTCATCTTTTCTTTGAATCTTTCCTTAGAATTATGTAACCTTCTGAATATGATTTCTATTATGGGTTGTGCAACACCCTCGGTTAAGTAAGATAGACCCTTCTATAGGATCATCCTATTTAACTAAGAGTGTTAACAGTTTTCAGAAAAAGTGAATATATTTTTTTTAAAAAATAAAATAATGGCAGATCAGTGGAAGCAAATAGTAGGTAATTCACATAGTCATTCATAAACTATAAGTAATTATACTCTTAACAGAATGGGGCACGCAGGCACCCTTAAATATTTATACAGTCATCCATTGTCTTATTATTCATAAATATTCAACTACATATATCTTCATTTAATGAGGGCTCCCAGTTGGTTCAGCATATTGCTGTTCTTCGTATTCTTGTTCTTGGTTTCCCAGCTCCTCTGTTATTAATCAACAGAAAGGGTGAGTATAAACCCCAGACCCTGGAAGTTCCCGGTGCGGACATATCCAGACAACAGATAATATAACATAAATCATACAATTAACATATTTACAAATATAACAATCAAGGATGTTGTCATGGAATGCATGAGGTTGGTTTATTATGATTTATCTTAATTAAGTCTCATGATGCATGTGGGCCCAATAAATCAATCCACCATCACCATTATCTCATTCTTTGGCAGTCGTTCTGCTCAAGTTGCCTCTTGGGCACAACGTTTCCATTCTAGAGCGATCGGAGCTCACCAAGTCCCCCATTCATTATTTAATCATCATAAGGTACGAATGAACTCACAGGTTCTCATCATTATATATTATCTTGGGACTTGGCTCTACACGATCATAGTTACACTCCGTCATTTAGTCAAAGTACACCAGAATTGCATCGTCTGACCCGGCTCCAGGCGCGACTCTGATGCCATTGGGTTTCCGTTCCGGTTGTACTCCCAAGATTCTCCTCGGAGATCGAACGTGAATGTCCTCCAGCGTACCAGGTGTATGCTCTAGTTTTACTCCCTCAAAAAATATTTTCATGATGCAAAATGCTTTATTTTTATCATTTGATCCTTGGGTATCTATGCGTTTCCAGTCTCATAATATTTATTCACAAGTTCTTGGGTCCTATCTTGACTAAAATAATATTTCATTTAAAGAGTAAGTAGTATGTTCCTTATTTCATTATTCATAATTAAACAATAATAATATCAGTAACAATAATAATAGTTAATAATAATAGTAATAAGAATAACAATAATAATAATAATAATAATAATAATAATAATAATAACAGCAATAATAATAATAATAATAATAATAATAACTAGAATAATGATAATGATAATAATAATAAATCATATTCACAATTATAAGTTCCTTAATTCATTGTTCATAAATAATCAATAATAATATTAGTAACAATAATAATAATAATAATAATAATAATAATAGAAATAAGAATAATAATGATAATGATAATAATACTAATAATACTGATAATAATAATAATAATAATAATAATAATAATAATAATAATAATAATCATAATAATAATAACAGTGATATAAATGGTGACCCTTCACATTATTCCCTCGTTCATTTCATTTTTCAAAACTCTCTCACTGGAATTCACATAGACACCCATGGTTCTTAATATTTTCACAATTCAATACCGATCATATCATTTAATCATCATGGTTAATAATAATCAACACAGCCAATTAATCATATACATAAAAATATATAAAACAAATATATAAACATTAAAACATTTAATTTAACAGCAATTCCTGAACCTGCCCTGGAAAGGTGAGGACCAGAGGTACCTTAACCCTTTCCAAACACTCGGTTCCCCCCCCCCCAGAATACCAGAGAATATACCCCCTAACCTTAATGGAGTTGAGGACGTTCTGTTATTTCCCTTGCTTCAGCTCACAGTGAGGAGAAAAGGAAAATGAGAGAGAAAGAGACTTGTACGTAGAGAAGAAAATAAGAAAGAGAGAGTTTTACTAATTTTAGTTGGTTCTGAGAGTTCAGACTTGGAAATGAGTTGTGGTATCAATTTAATAATGCAAAAGACAAGTGGGGGACAAGCTTTTTCATGATTGAAGGTTAGGTGCGTTAATTATGGGAATAATGGAGATTTTTGGATAGAAAGTGAGCTGTATTTGACCATTTCTGCCGCCTGCGTACAGGAGTTAGCATGATTGAAGTGAATATATATTAAAATATATAAAAGATGCTATGATTGGAGTAAAAAGGTGCAAGTCTGATAATGGAACGGCCCACTTGGCCACTAGGAATGGATATCACATCAACGAATTCCATAAGTCGGTCAGATTCTAGCTGGTGAATGCACAAGTCGGTCGAATTTCATAGAGCAGCGATGTGAACGCTGATGAGTGCATAAGTCGGTCAGTTTCCATAGAGCAGCGATGTGAACGCTGATGAGTGCATAAGTCGGTCGGTTTCCATAGAGCAGCGATGTGAACGCTGATGAGTACATAAGTCGGTCGGTTTCCATAGAGCAGCCTTTTTCCGATCAGAGTAGCTTCACTCGGAAGGGAATTCACTCGGAAGTGTTTCTGCTTGAAACACTCAGTCAGCTTTTCCTTTCCTCGGAATGACTCACTCGGAAATGTCTCACCCGGACTTATCCAGAATTTATATCACTCGGATTTATATATATCCGTCTGAAAAATGTTCTCAGTCAGCCATTTTTCCTTTCCGAATGGATTCACTCGGATATATCCCTGACTGAATTTCTTCACTCGAAAAATACTTCTCTCGGAAGTGCATAACTCGGAAATCATATAACTGAAAGGATCATTCAGAGTTTTTGTCACTCGGAAATCTTTTAACAGAGATTATTCGGAGTTGATCAGTCCTCTCGGAAATCGTTCCACTTGGAAGTATCACTCGGAGTTGAAGGCAAGCTTGAAGACGGACCGAGCATAAGCTCTCGGTAACTTAAAGACATCCGAGTACGAATGAAGGGTTCTTCTCTCGGATACTTATTTCCCCCAAAAACTTTTCACTCGTAAAAGTATTCATTCAGAGTCAACCTTTCTCTGTTCCAGAAGTACCTTATCTGAAATGACTCACTCGGTATATATTTCAGTCGGTGCTATATCACGCAGAAATCGGAAACCTCACTCGGTGTTATACCACTTGGAAAATGTCTCACTCGGGTGAACTCCCACACGGCATTGTCACACTCGGAGACACCCAATTTGGGAGAGTTACACTCAACTCTGAGCTAACCCACTCGGAATTTATCTACTCAGACATATCTTGATCTGAGAAGTACCCAATCGAAATCAGCTTTTCTTCGGTTGAACGCACTTCTCTCGGAAACGTTTCACTCGGAGATGTTTCATCCGGGAATGAGGCACTTGAAAACGTTTGACTCGGAAACGAGTCACTCGAAGGCGTTTGACTCGGAAATGAATCATTCGAAGTCATTTGACTCGAAAATGAGTCATTCGAAGGCGTTTGACTCGGAAATGAGTCATTCGAAGTCATTTGACTCGGAAACGAGTCATTCGAAGACGGGTCACTCGGACCTTTCACCCAGAAGTGGTTCTCTCAAACACACTTCACTCAAAATGTCTCCGAGGCCAGGACTCCACTCGGAAGTGGCTCTTTCGATCATGTCTTACTCGGAAAACATAATCTTCACTCGGAATTTCAACCTTCACTCGAAATTTCTCTTGGTCACTCGGAACAGATCCCTTTCTTCACTCGGACAGTCTTATCTAAGACATGTTTCACTCGGAAAATGGGTAATATCATTAATGGTCTATATAAATTCCATGATTTTACACAAAAATGAAATTTTTGGGATATTACAGACCATCCTCATGGTATTTTATTCACTTATTAACACTTACAGACCTTCCATACTTCATAATTTACAAAATAAGATTGTTACTAAAAACAGGGATGTTACAGGTTGTATTGAATATGGCATGTGTAACTAAACTCTAATCTTGGGTTAAGGGTGTGACATGTTAGTGTATTGAATTGAACTTGAAACTTTCTGTTTATAGAACCCTTGTTTCTATTCAATTTCTATGATTGCTTAATGCTTTTGATGATCTAGAGATAGGCTCAATTGAACTTAAACGCCGAGATAATTGAGAGGTTAACTGGTCATTTGAAACATATGAAATTGAACTTAGGGTTATGGGTTAGAAAGTGAGCATGACACTTCGAGGATTAATGATATTGTACTGTTCTTAATGAGTCCAAGTAATAGATTGAATGTTGTTCTTTATTAATTGGGCATGTTAATGTTGTTCTGAGAGGTAAGCGTTATTTAATTTAGGAAATCTGGCCTTAGAACATGAACTCATAAACAAGAAGGCCTTGGGTAAATTCAATACATGACGTATTCACACACCCAAATCCCAAGAGTTTAACTATCATTTGATCTAATTCAAGGCAAACGAGTCTCATTCTTGAAATTTCTTATTTATTTAGATTTTCTTTAGTATATTTTCTGAATTAAAAAGCAATTTCAAAGAATTGTCTAGATAATTGAATCATTGCTAGGGATGGAAATGGGTCAGGCCGTCCGTCGGGGGCCTATGGCCCGGCTCGTTTAAAGCCTACATAGGCCGGGCTTATTAGGCTAGAAGGCCAGACTTAGGTTTTTAAAAAGGCCTTTTTAACTAAACAGGCCAGGCCACAGGCTTTCTAAAAAGCCTTTGAAGCCCAACAGGCCGGCCTATTTAATTAGATTAATTGTTAATTAGTTATATATATATATAATATTTATAACATAAAATAATATATATATATATATATATATTAGATATTTACATTTATATAATATAAATTAATATTACAAATTTACAATTAAAAAAACTTAGGAGAGAATGGAACACAAATTTTTTTTAGGTTGATTTTGGCATTTTAAAAGTTTCATTATAAACAGGTCTTCTAAACAGGCTTTTAAACAGGCCAGACGCCAGAACATGCCTTAAAAAAGGGCCTATGACAGGCTAATAGGCCAGACTCAGGCCTTGAAAATTTGATGTAAGCCAAGCTCAGGCCTTTCAAAGCCCAGCCTGGCCTAGCCCATTTCCATCCCTAATCATTGCACACCAGTAATTGGTCATAATCTCTGTGGGAACGATATTTTTATTACTACGATACCCCGTGTGCTTGCAATTTTAAAGAATTGTCTAGATAATTGAATCATTACACACTGGTAATTAGGCATATTCAACCCTCCTTTTAAGTCTAACTCTGTACCATCAGATAGCTTCTGACTTGTTACAATATTCAACATTGACATGTGAATCATACCTTAACAAAAGTTGAGGATTATATGGCACGACATTCCTGTTATCAATTTCAATATCCTTTTTTCCAATGTTGGTTCTATTATCTCTTCTCTTATAAGTTGGATATCCTTCTTCATCAATCATAGTATAAGCTTGAAATTTCTTTGAATAATATTTTGAACAGAAGCCATCTTTCATGCATGAAGAATGACGATTAAGATTTCCACATGGACCATGAATCATAAATTTTGAAATTGCAGATGCTAGATGCGGGTATAGAATTGGGTCAAGCAATTCAACAAAAATAACTTTATCAATATCATTAGTTGTTGGGGGGCATTGGTTGAAGATGGTGGTGGTGATGGCAGTGATGAAAAGAGTGATGATTGGAAAATGTGATGGTGGTGGTCGGAGAAGGTGGTGGTCAGACAATAGAGGAATGATGAAAATGAGAAAGATGAAAAGATGGGAAGAAACCTCACAAGAGAAGGCAAAAAGAAACACTCGTAAAAAGAGAGGAAAAGACCCCTACATTAGGAAGAGAACCCCTAAAGAGAGGTATTTTTGAGAGGAAGAGAGCAACACTCAAAGATCTAATAGTTATATTTTGTATGATACATATGTATTTTATAATGTTTTTTTACTAAGAATCAAATTTGTTTATGACTCACAATAATTCACGTATCATGCTTAACAAATTGATATATATTACTTTGATATATGCTCTATTTGTTTCATATTATAAGTCATTGTTTACATTAGCACACAATTTTAAAAGAATAATAATTTTCTTATTATTATAAAAGATAATTTTATCTTTTTAAATTTTTCATTTTTTAAAGTTAAACTTCACTGTCATATATTAATTATATAAATATAGGGTCATTAAATATTTAATATTAAAATAGAAAAATATAGTAAATACTCATAATTTTTTATATAAATGTTTATAAAATAAAACATTAGTTTTTTTATTTATTTCAGGGCTTATAATATAAACGGATGAAGTGTTAAGCAATTGTCTAAATTCGGTGTGACGGAGCGGGTACTTATGTTGGACACTATTTTGTTTCTGGACAATTGGGTTGGACACTTCTTTTGGGTCTAAGATTGTAATGTAACTTGAACTTCCTTAATTGCATCCCATGATTGATCCTGACCCAGAAAAATAGTATCTTCATAACTTCATCCATCAATCTTGCATGTTGAATCCAGGAACATCCCTAAAAACAACTTGCTAACCCCCTGAATTGACTTATTCATTTTAAATAAAATTTAACTGACAAACAAATTGATGGTTTAAATTAGATATGTTTCATTTTCTTTAAAAGATTTCTAGTTAAATAATGTCCTAACTAAGTAACCAAGAGCTCTGGAACTCATTATATTATAGATGTTCAAAACTCAAGTAGAACGATTTCTACCCTTGTTATCTTTTAAAAAAACATTTTTGCGATATTTTTTCAAATGATGTAACTTTTTTATTTCAAATAAATTAGAATCAAGCATGTATCGAGAAAAATAAAAATTAATACCGGCTAGTCTAATTCACCTAAAAAAGGAATGCATGTCACATTTCATATAATTTTCAATCGAGTACTAGATCAAATCATTTCAGAAATGGCCAACCAAACCGACGAAAATAAGATTTGTTGATTCAATAGAGATTTGACTGTTTTAAACGGTGTAAAAGATCAATATTAATCATTAGATTTTTCTATTTTTATAACTTTGTTTCCTTAATTAGATACCAAACGGACTCTTAGTGGCCTAGTTGTGGTTAACATTACTATATCTTGTTAGACAAGGTTAATTGTGTATACCATGGAAATATATTAGATGGGATTTTGTTAACCTTGAATATGATCCGACCTATAAAATATATAGGCTTGAGCTTGAATTAATTATTGGTGATAAGTTTTTTTTTTTGACTCGTGTCTCACCTGATCTAATAATAGATTTGACCTAATAATCTTTTTAATGTCTGTTTACTAAGAAGTGGTATTTTAGCTAGAGTAGGCCAGTAACTTATTAACCTAAAAAGGAAAAAAAAACTATTTTCAGGACTTGTAAAATGAAAAATAATTTTTAAACAATAATATTTAACAATTTAAAAGTCCTTAAGTTGTTAATTATCCTATAATGCATTAATATAAAACTAATATTTATCCAACCAAACATAATTTTAGGATTTGCTTATTTTATTTAAGTTATATTATAAATTAAACTTTTTAAAATAAATATATTATTTAAAAATATTATAATTACATTAAATATACATGTTTAACATAACATATCAACTAAAAGAGTTGATATGATAGGCTTCACAAGCTTTCTTGAAAGTGGGTGGCCTCACCTATTTAATTAAATATGCTTCTTCAAAAGCCTAAGTTTGGTCTTTTCACTTGACAAGTCTAGTCTGGATAGACCTTAGATGGGCTAGGCAATAGAACTCTGATGGACGACTTACTTATTTCAATCTCCAGATGTGTAGGACTATTTATACAAGGTCGTAAAATAACCCATGCAAGCCTACTCTCTACACACTACCTCAAATTATTAAGGGCCTTTAAATTTAAAAGTTCATAACACCAACCATTTATTTTCCAAAATTAGAATTGTGCCTTTATTTTAAAAATAGAAATGGAGAAGCCTAATTTCCATGATTAGATCATAGTCTTAAAAATTTCTAAGATGACTTTGTATTTATGTCAATTATCATGGATTATTATGGCTCTTCCACCTTGGGGATCTTAATGATAACGAATATAATAGTCCAACTACCGATGTAGACCTTAGGATATCAGTGCTGGTATCAAACCCATATAAGATCTATATAGCCAATCTGATATCACATAAAGATACTTTACCTTTTGGGCTCAACATATATATTTTTTTGTTTATCACTCTGTTTAATATAGCATACACAAGGTTGGTCCATGGTTGGGAATGGGGAAGAGAGTTGAGAGAATGAAGAGGTTGCGGATTCAAATTTCTTGAGAATTTCATAGTGAATTGAACGAACTCAATAAAAGTTTGACACACTTCATTAGTTAGCTTGATGAACTTGGTTCTTGAACCAATTGAACGAACTCAATAAAAGAATCATGTTCGTTAACCAATGAGTTGAACTTAAGGTAGCTATAATTCGACTCATTTGATTTGTGAACTAGCTCAATAAAAAAGCTAAATAGATAAATATATAATTTTAAATAAATTTATAGGATGTTTAACTTTTAAAATCATAACTATTGATTGTTTTAAACTTTAGCTTTATTAAATTTTCATTCAAATCTCAATTTATAAAACATACTTTTTGAATTATTTTTACTTTATTTTTGTTTTCTAAAAAATGGTAAATAAAATTTTGAAAAAATTGGGAACTTCAGCTTAAGTCAAAACAAGCAATTTGTGAACTTCAAAGGAGTCAAATTTAAGTTGAAAGTTTTGGTTTATGAAAAACTTGACTCAAGTTCAATTCAAGTAAATTCTTATTGAATTAAGTCGAGTTTAAGCAAATTCAATTGAACTCAACTTATTTCTAACCCTACTTTTAACAAATACTAACCAACTAACATATGACTATAAAAAACATGATCAGTATCGATCTTTCAAAAATAAAATGAAAATGAAAATAACTTGCTTAAAATCCGCCTACTTTTAAGGAAAATCAAGAAGGACATTACAAAGGTTGTTAAAAAAAAGACCTTTGGATAAATAGAATTCTTAAAGAGTTGATTTTATTTAATTAGCAAGTACAGTTATATTAACAAATAGGGTACGAAGGGCACCTGAACCTATTACATGTTACACATGTTTCAAGCACATTATAGATTCATTTTCCCATTCCAAGAAAGAATTGAAAAAAACTCTTAATCTTGTACTCAACAATGACCAAACCTTTAATGTAATTAAATCAAATATATGTTTATTTGATGATAAGTCATCTTTAAAACACCTATTGTTTCTCCCTAACCAAATACACCGTATAACTGTATGCCATTATATCAGCCAAGTTATCACCCTTAACAACTATGTAATGTTATACCAAATGTTTCTCTTCGGCTACAGGTAAAGGTTACAATATCATTGCATACATTTTAAGTAGTTCATTGGATCACAGTTCCACTCAAATAAAGAAGTTACAAAGCCTTTTAATTTAGTTCTCATCCAATGCCAAACCTTGACTTTCACTAACTTAAATGTTTTCTAGGTTGACGTAAATATTCCTTTGTAGCATAAAGTATTGCTTCCCAACCATATTCCCCACATCACTACAAGCCACGTTGCATCCCATGCTACTCTACCTTTCTTCCATCCAAATAACATGTCATGCTATAGAATATGTTCACCCAGAGTCCTTGGTTGCATTATTGGAGACTCAACCCATAAGTACACATGTTCCAAAGTTCATTTGCAAAGTTGCAAGTAAACAACAAATGGTTGTTGGACTTAACTTTTTTGTTGCACATTACACAAGTAGTATTTGGAATCACAATTCCTATCTTTACAAGATTTGTCTCAGTTTCTACTTTATCCTAAATGACACGCCATGCTAATGAGCATACCTTTGGAGGAGAAATTTTACACCATACTTTTTTATACACTAGCTCCAATGATTGATCACTCATATATCATAAAGATTTATAAGCTAACCGCGCAAAGTATTTTCCATATATAGCAAACTTCAAGTCAACATATCTTTGTTGTTGTGATCTAGTTGAGTACCTTATATTTCTTCCATGAAAGTGTTAGCCAAAGGATCTTCCTACTCAAATAATTGTGTTCTCCATCTTACATTCCACACCCATCTCCCATTTACTAAAGAGCCCATTCCCCCTCGTTTATTTTTATCAAAAGCTACTTGAAACAATTTAGGGTACTTTGTTTTTAAGCAATCTGCATTAGCCCATCTGTCGTCCTAAAATTGGACTCTCTCACCATCCCTTATAACCTAACTAGCACCCTTATCAAACCATTCCCACCCTTTCTGAACCCTCCCGATAGACTTTCCATAGGCCCCCTTACTACACCGAATGATTTCACATCCCCAAATTCTTGTCACACATGTTGACACATCATATTTACTTCCACCTCCCAAGTTACTAAGGAATTCTTGTCAGAAGTGAATTCCCAACACCATTTACATAACAAAGCCATATTGAATTTTTCACCCCAAGTCTTTCTTCCACTTTTGGTTTGCACACATTATTCTACCTAACTCAATGTATTTTTCTCTTATTTTCAAATCCCCGTAAGGGAAATTTCTTTGAACTTTAGATAATTGTGTAATCATTATTTTAGAAGCCAAAAAGAAGAAACAAGAAATACAAAGATAATGAAGAAAGAGTGACGTTTACCAAACATAGTTGCCCTTTGAAGGAAACCTAATTTCTTTTCCATAGGGACAATCTCATTTTAGCTATTACCAGTTCCCGCGTGGCTTCCTTTCTTGGATTAGCTCCTACTAGTATTCCTAAGTACAAAAAATGGTATGTCCTACCTTGAAATGAAGATAATTTGTAAATCCAAATAAATATAGGCATAGAAATTCCATATAGCTCACTCTTATGGAAATTAACTTTCAGGCCAAAAACTAGCTCAAAGCATCTCAATACAACTTAGAGGCCTCACCAAAGATCGTTGCATCATTAAGAAATTGGAGGTGTGAAATATTTATACCATTTCCCTTACTTTGTACCCTGAGAGGTCCACCTTATATGCTTTTCTCATTAATACTACAAGATCCTTTGCTAAAACAAGGAATAAAAAATGGGCAAGAGGGTCCCATTGTCTAACCTCCTCCCTTTTCACTGTGAACTCATTAGTATGTCTGTCATTAAGTAACATAGTAACAAAAGATAAGATTAGACATCCCCATACCCACATTCCCCATCTATCCCCAAAACCCATTCTTATAAGCATATAATCCAAGAAGTCCCAACTAATCAAATCTTATGCTTTTTCAAAAGGCTAATTTTAGCACAATGCATGATTTGTCCTCTCTTCTTACTTCATCTAAAATTTCATTACCTATGACTATGCTATTAGGCATGCTCCCCCTAAAAAGGGCAAATTAATTCTAAAAACTGATAGTCCCTAACACTGTTTTACATCTCTCAACCATAATCTTCACAACAATTTTATAGATACATCTAATAAGCGAGATTGTACGGTACTTATCCAGCCCTCGCAGATCTTGTTTCTTTGGTATAAGTGCCATAAAGAATGCATTGTATCCTTTAGGCAATTTCCCATATTGATGGAGCTCCTTCATCATTCTACAAAAATCCTCTCTCATCACTTCCTATCCTTTCCTTATAAAGTTAAAGTTCATGCTTTTTAGGCCTAGGAATTTCATTACCCTTACTGGCCCACACAACTCACCTAATTTCTTTCACACTAAAAGGAACCTTGATTCCCACACTAGCCTCATATGAGAGATTGTTAAATATAACACCTTCAAGCCTCGATCTAAGCCAAGATTCCTTATTAAGTCGAGACTCAAAAGTTTTTTATTACCGTTTTTAACCTTTGTTGTTGCTCCACCTAAACCTTATCTATTTCTTGTCCATCTATATCATTAACTCTCTTCCTTTTATTAATAAATGAATCGAAGAAATGAGTATTTAAATCGTCATTTTTCAATCAACCACTCCTTGATTTTTGGAACATGATTGATTCTGTTACCCAAGTGGCCTCTAATAAACTTAAGAGATAAGTGAATTGAGTTGTTGAAACTTATTGCTAATGATTATCTCTTATTAAAACTTATTAGACAATAATCAAAGATTCAAAGCAGAAGTGAATAAATAAGCAGAGGTAAGGGATAAGAGAATTTAAACTTGATTTTTATACTAGTTCGGCGAACCACTTGCATACGTCCAGTTTCTCTCAAAGCAACCCTTGAGAGTTCCACTATGACTGTCACAAGTTACAACAACAGAGCACTTTCATACCTCCGAGATACCTCACCCTTATGTGGAGTCTCCAACCTTGCAAGGGATGTCTCACCTTCGACTTACACTACTAGGGATGTCTGACCCTAAACTTAACCCGTTGGGATACCTTACCCAAGTTATAGATGTAACATCCTATAGTTTTATTGTTTTTTTTATATAAAAGGATAAAATTATAAGGAAAATTATAATTTATAATTTTGACAAAATTAGCTTAAAGTCCTTTAAAACTGTTTGATTATTGTAATTTATAAGATTTTATAGGACTTTCTGGATATTTTTAGATATACGTGAAAATAGTCCAAAGTAAAGTCGTTTGGGTCTATACCAATATAGCAAATAATATCAAAAAATTATAACATTTGGTAGGAAGTTTAGATTCATGCATGTGAGCTTAAGTTTAAAATTTTGTAAGATTTAGAGATCGTTTAGTTAGAAAAGTAATTCAATGAGCTTATAAAAACAGGTAGTTAAACATTTTGTAATTGAGATATTTAGAGTTAAAAAATTCATTCAAAACTTATATTTATTTTATTAAGTACATTATGAGGATTCATAACAAAATTTTAAGTATAAAATTTATCTCACAAAAAGTGCTCAAACTAAATATTTTATTATATATCGAGGATATGATTAAATTTTTTATTAAAATTTCAAAAATGATATTTTTCTCTCTATATGCGACCTGCGACGACCCTTTATTTTCACATCCGTCTTTCCGTCTTTTTGTATTCTACAATTCGCCTTCTTCCGGCAGCAACAAGAGGTGAGCATTTTCATTAAACTTTACGAGGTTAATTTATATATATAACCTTGTTAAGACAAGTAACGTTCTTTATAATTTTTTCTTGATTTTAATTATTTATTTCTTTGTCATTTATTTATTTATTGTTTATTTATTTATTTAATGGGTTGTTTATTTATTTATATATTTATTTATTTACTTATTCATTCATTTATTTATTTGTTCATTTATTTGTTGATTTATTTATTAGCTTAGTTAATTATCAATTTATTTTTATTATTAATTATTGTTCATCTATAATTTAGTTTTGTCATTTTTGTTCATTTATCTAATTATTTATTAATTTATTGTTATCTATCTCCCTAATTACTTATCTGTTTATTTATTTATTATTATATATTTTATTTATTTACTTAATTATTATTACTATTTTTCTTGTTATATATTTATTATTTAATTATTATATTTGTTTAATTGTTATTTATTTATTTATTCTTTAATCATTTATTTACTTGTTGTCTTTTTATAATATTCAGTGGATATTTTGTTATTATTAAAATTTATGACACTACCATTATTAATATTATAATGCTATTATTATGATTATCTAATTATCAAAATTTTTCTCATTGTTAATATCGTCATGCTAAGTGTCAAATAAAACAAAAGTAGAATAAAATAAAATAACTAATTCAAACAATAATAATAATTCATGTGTTTAGGTTACACTAGTGGAAAAAATGGATATAACAACGGGGATATATTCACGGGTAGAAGAGGATCAGTGATAAAAACATGCGCGGTGGCATTTTTGAAATTATAAGGTGAACGTTATAATCAGAGAAAACTATATATCCACGGTTAACATCATAACCGTGAATGTATCCATCAATATATATTCACGGTTGATAAGTCAACCGTGGATATATAGTAATATCGACGGTTGTGTGCACAACCGTGAATATATATTGATGGATACATTCACGGTTATGATGTTAACCGTGGATATATATAGATGTCAATATTCACGGATGTATTTCCAACCGTGGATATATAGTTCAGGTTTTAGGGTTTAATCACTGGGTACTGTATGTCCACGGTTGTTTCTATAACTGTGAATATAAATTTAATATTTATCCACGGTTGGGATAGTAACCGTGGATATATAGTTAACATTTATCCACGGTTGTTTGTTAAACCGTGAATATATGTGTAATATATTCACGGTTTCAAGGGGAACCGTGAATATACATCCTTTCTGAAACTTCAAAAGCCGCGCCTTTCATTCTTTTTTCACTTTCTCTTCTTCTTCGCGCTGGTTATCGTCTTCTTCCTTGAGTTTGTTCTTTGTTGTTCGTGTTCACTCGCTTCTTCCTTCTTTCGTTCGTGTTCACTCGCTTCTTCCTTCTTTCGTTCGTGTCATCTTCGCACCATTTTCAAGTAAGTGCTCCATTACCCTACTTCTTCGCTCACTGCTGGTGTACTTCGTTATTATGCTCTGCCTTGTTTGTGGAACCTATTTCATTGTCTCTGTCTCTATGTTGTACTAGTGATTAAGTTTGGTTAAGCTTGTTTTATTGTGCTAACATTTCATTATCTCTGTCTCTATGTTGTCAAACTGTTGAGTTAAGTTGTAAACTCCTACCAGTTTATAATGCCTAGAATCGAGTGGACATTTGGGTATATGTTTTTTTAATAAACTAGAATAAACTTGGTAAACTGTTGCACAGTGCCCTGTATAGTTAAACTTGGTAAACTGTAATCGGCAATTGACACTTGCTAGTAATCCCCTGTATAGTCAAATTTTCTGTTTAGTTTTTACTTTTTAATCTTTGGTTGATTCTATGGTTTAGAAGGGATAACATTTGAAAGATTATTTTATAGGACCAAGAAACTGAAATGGATGGCTACAATCTCTTTGCTGTTTTGTTTTGGTATCAGTAATAAAATTCAGGCTCTCCTCCAAAATAAAAATTCATGTTCTTTAAAATCTAGAATTAATTCTTACTTAGAATCTGAACTTAGTTAGACTCAATGCATCTATGTTAAAATAGCTAAAGTTGTTAAAATCTTCCCATTCTAATAACTCTACCATTTTTAACTGATTTTTTGTTTGACCATTTTTTAAACCAAACTAACAATGTTTTAACAACTTTTTTAATGATCTAAGCTTCGACCAAAAAAAAATATGATCTAAGTTAGATATATCATAAAAGATTTCATTGTAAGTTAGATATATCATATTCTCCATTAGAATAACCAAAGTCATTACCATCAAGTTTTTAATGTTACCTCAGACATGATCTATACAATTTAATGTTACATTCTGAATACACAGGGCCTAATAAGGTTCAAGTTAGATATTTTTAAATGGAAAATTTTCACTTCATCATTGTTATTGCTGTTATTGTTGGTTGCTCGTATATAATGTTATTGCTGTTATTGTTGGTTGCTCGTATATAATGTTATTTCTGTCTATTGCATGCATGTGGTTTTCAATCTTGCAAACTCGTAGGCTCATACTAGTTAACTAGTTAACTAGTATGAAAGTTGTTGTGCATATGAGTGAACCGTAGTTCCCCGTTTGAGATTCGACACAAATGGTCATTAAATCAATTAATGTCATCGTTTGTGTTGAATCTTGAATTGTCCGTTTGGACAGTTTGGGATGAACAATTATTTTTTATACGTCATTGTTAGTATGTACAAGTTAGGAGTTATTTTAAAATTTGATAAAATTTCGGTAACTTGTATTTTGTGTTGTTCTCTGGGTGCATATTTGGTTGTGGTTGAATTTGATTTGACCACTCTCATTTTGTGTACTTAGAGACCAATGCGAAATGCTGCCGAAATTTCATCAAATTTTAAAATAAGTCCTAACCTGTATATATGAATGACGTATAAAAATAATTGTCATGCTGAATGGGTATAGGACCACCACCTTTGTATAAAAAGTGAGGTTGATCATAGCACCTTGTAAACAGTTGGTATGGATCGGAGTTGGATTTCTGCGTCACGCCTAAGTCTGGAGTACGAGGGGGGAGTTGAATCATTTATAGAATTCGTAGCGAGGAATGCAGTGGGGGTGAATGGAAAGTATTTTTGCCCTTGTGTTAAATGCTTCAACCTGCGTCGGGTAGACTTGGAAGAGGTGCGAGAACATCTACTGTGTGACGGTTTTCTACGTAGTTATACGCGTTGGATATGGCATGGTGAAGATGTGGTGGTGCCAAGTAACAGCTCTCAGACTAAAAATCGAAGCCCGATGCATGACAACAATGTCGACATGGATGACCGACTCGAGGATATGATCCGTGATGTAGGGGTAGAAGGTTTTAAGAAAGCTCATGTATATACAACTCTGTGTCAGGACTCTGAGCAGCCGTTGTATCCAAACTGCGTCAATTTCACGAGGTTATCAGCTGTTTTGCGGTTGTTTAATTTGAAGGCCATAAACGGGTGGACGGATAAAAGTTTCACTGACTTACTGAAGTTGTTGAAAGAAATGCTCCCAGCTGGAAACACCTTGCCGAAAAGTAACTATGAGGCCAAAAAGGTGTTGTGTCCTATGGGTTTGGAGTATGAGAAAATACATGCATGCCCAAATGATTGTGTATTATTCCGGGGTGAATTAGAAATGCTGCATCGATGTCCTAGATGTGGGGTGTCACGGTATAAGAAGAAAGAGGCGGATTCTGATGAGGTATGCACTAAAGGGTCTCCTGCAAAGGTGTTGTGGTATCTACCTATAGTTCCAAGACTAAAGCGTCTGTTTGCCAATGCAGATGATGCAAAACTTATGAGATGGCATGCTGATGAGAGGGTTGTTGATGGACTACTTAGGCATCCGGCCGATGGGTCGCAATGGAAGAAAATGGATAGGATTTTTCCAGAGTTTGCCAATGAACCAAGAAATGTTAGGCTTGCACTAGCCACAGACGGCATGAACCCGTTTGGTAACCTGAGCACAACCCATAGTTCGTGGCCTGTTTTGTTGTTTGTTTACAACTTGCCGCCATGGTTGTGCATGAAGCGAAAATATGTGATGTTATCAATGATGATTTCTGGTCCACGACAACCAGGGAACGACATTGATGTATATTTAACTCCATTGGTTGAAGACCTCAAAAGGTTGTGGGAAGACGGGGTTGAAGTGTTTGATGGGTTTACCGGGCGATCATTCAAATTGCGTGCCATGTTATTTTGCACAATCAATGACTTTCCAGCGTATGGTAACTTATCTGGGTACAGTGTGAAGGGTCATAAAGCTTGTCCAGTATGTGAGGAGGGGACTAGTTCTGTGCGGTTGCATCATGGCAGGAAAAATGTTTATCTTCGACATCGAAGGTTTCTTAAAGCGAATCATCCGTTTCGAAGGTTGAAGAAGTCGTTTAACGGTGCCCAAGATTTTGAAATGGCTCCTCCACCACTATCTGGTCGCCAGGCATATGAAAAGGTGAAGGACGTCAACGTGCAATTTGGTAAGTGTGAAAAACAGCACCCGACACAAAACAACTGGAAGAAAAGGTCAGTGTTTTTTGACCTGCCATATTGGAGGGAGCTTGATGTAAGACACTGCATTGATGTAATGCATGTGGAGAAGAATGTCTGCGACAGTTTAGTTGGTACACTCTTAAACATACCCGGGAAGACTAAGGATGGCCTAAACTCGCGTATGGACTTAGAATTGATGGGTATACGTCAAGATTTGCATCCACAATCAAAGGGCAAAAGAACATATTTGCCTCCAGCATGTCATACGTTATCAAGAAAAGAAAAGCAAAGTCTGTGTGAATCGTTACGAAGCGTGAAAGTTCCGTCTGGTTATGGCTCCAACATCAAGTCTTGTGTTTCCATGAAAGATTTAAAGTTAATTGGGTTGAAGTCACACGATTGTCACATGTTGATGCAGCAGTTTCTGCCTATCGCCATTCGTGACATTCTTCCTAAAAATGTGAGAAATGTCATAACAAGGTTGTGTATGTTTTTCAATTCCATATGTTGCAAGGTAATCGTGCCCGGCGAATTGGATGTGTTGGAACAGGAAGCATCACTTATATTATGTCAGCTTGAAATGTATTTCCCGCCCTCTTTTTTTGACATAATGGTCCACTTAATCATCCATTTGGTGAGAGAGGTCCGTTGTTGTGGTCCAGTGTTCCTCCATTGGATGTATCCCGTTGAGCGATATATGAAGATATTGAAAGGGTATATGAAGAACCAACGTCGTCCCGAAGCTTCAATTGTGGAAAGATATATTGCAGAGGAAGCAATTGAGTTTTGCACTGAATACATGTCACATGCTGCAAGCATTGGTATTCCAACGACCCGTCATGAAGGGAGATTGGATGGGAAAGGAACGATTGGAAAAAAAGTGAAGAGCATGCCACGTGCTGATGTCCTTCAGGCACACTTGTATATTTTAAACAACACGGACGACGTGCAACCGTATCTAGCCACACACAAGGAGCTAGTCAAGAAAACCAACCCTAAAATGACTGAAAAGTGGTTGTTGAATGAACACAACAAGAGCTTCATGCAGTGGTTCCAAAAGACCGTCCTGAAAGATGCATCTGCATCCTCGACATTACATCGACTAGCACAGGGCCCGAACTTTGATGTCCTCACCTTTTGTGGGTATGACATAAACAACTATTCGTTTTATACAAGGACACAGGATGAAAAGAGTACAAATCAAAACAGTGGAGTGATGGTTGTGGCTCAGTCAATGCATTTCTCAACTGCAAAGGACAACAACCCTGTGATGGCGGAGTCATGCTACTTTGGTGTGATTGAAGAACCAGCTATGGAGTGATGTTCTGGTAACTTATGTATTATTTAAGTTTTATTTTAGTGTATTATTTCATGTAACTCTTAATAAGGACTCCTTTATGGACTAACTCCTTTCATGTAGGATTCTTTTGAGATACCATCTTCCGACATAGCGAGGAGGAAGGTCCTCGGTATCATGGCTGAGCGATGGAGGTCGTTCAAATCCATACTCACCACGAGGTATATTGAACTTTAAATTCTTAATCAACGCTTCACTAAATTGTGCCAATCCTTAGTTTAAATGTACCTTTCATTGTAGGTATGTATTCGGGGACGACCAAGGAAAGTTCCCTGGAGAGAAGTATCCATTCATCGATCAGGAGACCTGGGATGCTTTTGTTGCATCTAGACATTCTGCCGAGTTTCAGGTACATTGGTTTTTAGATGATTAAATAATATGTATAATTTATACGGCTAACTGTGAATATTTTTTTTCTTGTTGTAGGAGACCAGAAAGAAAGCCAAGGAGACTAGGAAGCTAAATGACTGCCCACACACACTGTCACGTGGCGGTTACCGTAGGTTGGAGGAGCGGCTGGCACAGGAGAGGCTGAGTCAGTGTCAGACTGACACTGGTATTGTGGATCCCCCTTCCCCACCTGCGCGCCACGACAAATGGAAGCGGGCTAGGATCAAGAAGAGTGGGGAATACACTTCCTCACAGGCTCAGGAGGTTGCCTCACGTATAGTAAGTATTCCCCTTTATATCAGTGTCTGTTTTTCAATTTACGTGAATGAAGTGAATACTAACTTGTTTGGTTTCAGGATTCCTTGGTTGAGCAATCAACCCAAGGGTCTTTCGTAGCCCATGGACGGGAGGATATATTGACTACCGCCATTGGCAGGCCAGAGCACCCAGGAAGAGTGCGTGCTATTGGTCGAGGTGTAGGTGAGTGCTAACTAACTCTATGCATTCATTTTGTTATCTGTTAAACAATTATGAGCTAATCATTCACATTTTACAGGCCTCCGCGCCTATTACGGTGCTCCCGACCCTGCCCCATCCCTTGAGCAAATAGTGGAGCAAAAGGTGGCTGTTGTGAAGGCTGAGTACCAGGAGGAGATATCTAGGCTCCACCAGGAGATGGCCCGATTCAGGGAGGAGATGAAGGCCTCACTCAGCCACCACCAGGAGACTACTACACCAGCCAGCGACCCACAGGTTAGATTCTTTATTTATTTTCCTCAATTTTATTGTTTGTAATCACTTTCATTGTTGAATAACTTCTGCCTGATGTGTAAATATGTAGGTACGGAAGGTTAGCACTAAGGGGTCGTGCGCTGCGGCTGACCCTGACGATGACGGGGTCGAGCCACCAGACACCCGTCAATGTGACCTGTTCATTGACGGGTCGGAGGAGCCAGTTGCCACTGGTATGGTGCACAACTTAGGCCCTGTGGTTCACCATCAGACATTACCTGATGGTATGTCCAGGGTCTCGGTTGTGCTCGTCCTCGAGGAGGATGCTGCTGTGCCAGTGGCAACTCAGGAGGTGAAGACCGTCGGTCAGGCGTTGGGCCACTTTCTGATGTGGCCCAACAGACTTCTGGTGATTGCCCCTGGACAGGTAAAAACCCTAAACACTAACTAGCTTTATTTCCTTGTCAATTATGGTACAAAATGTGATGGTTGTCAATTGTTCAACAGGAACAGCCATTGAAGAAGCCAGACCCGGCCAAGGATCCCGTCCGGATGCTATGGCGCATCGGGTATGAGGAAGATAACGACACTGTTCAGGTCCCATGGCAGCCACTAGTGTTCGGCCATCCCAGTGATTTTCCAGTTTACGTTACAAGTTCTGACATTTGTGACATTATTACGGGGACGTCGATGCTGAACGGCTCCATCTTGCAGTTGTGGGAGCTGTAAGTATATCCTTGTGTTGTCCAATTTGTTCATTATACAAGTTATTTGTCGCTAACCATGTCTTACCTTGTTTAGGTATCTGGCAAAACTCTCAGTGGACTTGGGTTTCCAAGGAACTTACGGTTTCTTAGAGCCCTCTGTCATACAGAGGCAAGGAAACACCTCGCAGAACACCCAGACATACATCCAGAATTGGATGTTTGAGTCTGAGAAGTCTATATACATGGGCCCCTATCATAAAGGGTAATACTCTATTCCATAATTATTGTTATGATATTTTGCATTTTGAAGTCTCAGTTATCACTCGTAACTGCAGGGCTCACTGGACGCTTCTGGTGATCTGTCCGAAGGACTATCTTGCTTTGTACTTTGATAGTTTGCACAAAACAGCTCCACAAGACCTGAGAGATATAGTAGACCGGTAAGTTCATCCCTAAACAATAACCACAAATTCAATTACATCATTTTTAGAACTATACAATTCTAACTTATCTTGTGTTTTGTTTGACGCAGGGCGGTGGTTGGATACAATGTACTGATTGGAAACAAGCACAAAGGAAGAACAGTTGTATGGGTGTACCCAAAAGTAAGTCAATCGTATTCATTCAAATCTTCAGTACATGTTTTTTAAGTTCCGAATTCACTTATTCCATACTATATGTCCATTGTAGTCTTACAGGCAGAAGGGTACCTTTGAGTGTGGCTATTTCGTCATGCACACTATGCTGACCATTGTCCAACATCATTTAGTAGATGGATGGACAGAGGTAATTCTCATCACCGTGTCAATTTCTCCAATTTCATCAATTTCATGTAATAAATAAAGCTTTTGTTCTAATTGTTTTGTGCATTGTTTGCAGCACTTTAATGACCGGTCATATTTCCCAAAGGAACTTGTGGATGATGTTAGAAGGCAATGGGCCTCACACTTCCATGAACTTAGGCAAAGCTAGATATAGGATATTTATTCTTTTATATATGTATGTAGTAGGATTTAGGGTTTACTTTTATTAGATTACATTCAACTTAATTGTATATACTTTTATTTTTTAGGTTGTTATGAATTGATATAGAAAATAAATTGTTATATATATATATACATACGATTCTTTCGGCATAGTGTTTCTGTGGCATACTGTATACTGTACTGGCTTGTCTGAATGCAGGGTTGGGCAACGATAAAACAGAGTGCATATTAAAAAAAAAAACTCAGCATTTATTCACGGTTATGGCAACAACCGTGAATAAAGACAAGATTTTTCCACGGTTACTACCTTAACCGTGGATATAGATACATTTTTATCCACGGTTGTCCATCACAACCGTGAATATAAGTAGTTTGTAACTGAAACTAAACCATACTTATATTCACGGTTATGATGGGCAACCGTGGATATAGATACATTTTATCCACGGTTGTCCATCACAACCGTGAATATAAGTATGGTTTAGTTTCAGTTAAAATCTACTTATTTTCACGGTTTTGATGGATAACCGTGAATATAAATAGTAAGTTATGTTCACAGTTGTTCTTAACCGTGGTTAGATGTGATTTATTACCACGGTTGTTAACCGTGGTTAAAGACCATCATCTACTACCACGGCTTCAACAACCACGGTTCTTTAACCGTGAATAAAGGCCTTTTTTAACCGTGATTATATCCTTTTTTTCCACTAGTGTTAGCTAATTCAAGCAGGGAGATATCCTTTGAAATCAAGTACTCAGGTAGGGTGAGATAGAAAATTACTAATATAAGACATGTGGGATAATAGAAAGGACTCCCCAACCCTCTCAATATTTATTTCTGTTATTATTATTTTTTGTGCCTTTACTACGAGTATTTATATTTGTTAGATTATGTAAAGTTTGCTATCTGAATCAAAAATATATATTTAATATGGTTATATTATATTGTCTGAGAATTTTCCAAGTGTAACGGGTTCAAGATAATATTTGGAAATATCTAATTTAAAGGGGAAACTCTATCAAAATTTTGGTAGACCCCATAAAAAGGAGGAAAAATATTTTAAAAAATAATAATAAAATTTTAAACTAATTGAGAATATGTCATGCGTCATGTAACAAGTGAAAGACAATAATGTTTTGGAAGATACAGTTATAATCCGAGAAATGCATTAAGGATGGTTCAATAGCGAACCTTGAGAAGAAAGGGTGTGAAGAGAGGCCTAGGTGACTTGAGGTCGGGCCCTAGTGTAGGGTAAATTCACAGCAAGCTCTTGTCAATGTGACTAGGATCTAAGTGCATATTATGGTCAGTGGAGCTGTTTGTTTGCCATATTAGCAGATTTTATCACGAAACAGTGTTAACTCCTGACTGCTCCTAATAAAAGAAGACTTAAAGGCTCACTTGCATTGCATCTTCATCATCAATAAAAGAATTAATAAAATATTTATTAATTAAAATAAGGAATCATCAATCATACCTACATTCTCATTCCATGCTATAAATAACATGTATGAAGAAATTTGTTATGAAAATTTATTGTTTGTGAAAATCTATTATTTATGTGTCTTATATAATATTGGTATTTTCTATTTCTCACTTTTTTTCTTATTTATGTGGTGTAAATTTTAAACTTGAACAAATCTTCACTATGAATAATTTTCCTTAAATGATAGACTTGAGGATAAGGCCTCGGCAGGACGGACCAGGGGAATGGAAAGTCCTAGATATAGGAAATGTTTATATATACTATGGTATTGTCACCGTTAGATTATCTCAGATTATTATTGGATTGCCTAATCCTCTAAGGGCACTTTCTTTTTCTTTTCGAGCTAGACTAATTTTGGACCTTTGTGACCCTGACCCTTTCCATAGGCACCCACCCCTACCCCTGCCAGTTGATGAGGAGGACGTGAGGGAAGCCTCCTCTGGGAGCGACTCCACCATTGATGATGCTTAGATAGCTATAGTTAACTCATTATGATAATATAGGTAGTTATTTTGACAATGACTCCAGTCGTGCCTGATGGTTGAGTAGTTATTTTTGTTATACTATTTAGCTACTCATGTGATCTGGAGTCTATTTTGACACTAGTTAGCATTTGACCTGCTAGGGATTACTACTAACTAAGCATGTCTTTTGTACTAATGTATCCACAAAATCAAACTTATGTAAAGTTATATATATATTTATATAAATGTTTATACATCAGAGTATCTTATATATATATATATATATGTATGTATATGTATTGTTTAAATTTTTATGTGATTTTTTTGTATTATTTAAACTTTGGTAGTAACTAGAGATGTTATAATAGAACCAATGTCGGATGCCTCACCCACAAAGATGCACTTTAACAAAGAAAGTGTACAACTTGCACTAGTGCAAAAATTGGATATAACAACGGGATATATTCACGGGTTTAAGTGGATCAGTGATAAAAAATACGCGGTGGCATTTTTGAAATTATAAGATGAACGATATAATTAGAGAAAACTATATATCCACGGTTAACATCATAACCGTGAACGTACCCATCAATATATATTCACGGTTGAGGAGTCAACCGTGGATACATAGTACCTGAAATATATATCCACGGTTGTGTGCACAACCGTGACTATATATTCATGGGTACGTTCACGGTTATGATGTTAACCGTGGATATATATTGATGTCTATAATCACTGTTGTATTTCCAACTGTGGATATATAGTTCAGGGTTTAGGGTTTAATCACTGGGTACTGTATGTCCACGGTTGTTTCTATAACTGTGATTATAGATTTAATATTTATCCACGGTTGGGCTCGTAACCGTGGTGATATACTTAACATTTATCCACAATTTTTTGTTCAACCGTGAATATATGTGTAATATATTCACGGTTTCAAGCAGAACCGTGAATATACATCCTTTCTGAAACTTCAAAAGCCGCGCCTTTCAGCCTTTTTTCACTTTCTCTTCTTCTTTCGCGCTAGTTGTCGTCTTCTTCCTCATCTTCCTCTTTGCTGGTCGTAGGCTTCTCCGTTCACTTCCTTCTTCTTTCGTGTGCCCTTCTTCTTCTTCTTCTTCGTTCAACATTGTCTGGTAAGTGCTCCTTTGCCCTTCTTCTTTCGTTCACTTTTTAGCCCTGCTTCGTTGTTATGCTTTATCACCATTGTCTGGAAAACTTGTCTCTCTGTTTGTGTGTAGTCGAACATGAACGAATATAGGTCTTTGAGTTTGTGTTTTCATTGTTGAAGCTGAACTCTGTCTCTGCTTATTTGACATTGCCTGTGACATTGCCTCTGTTTTCATGTGTTTTCATTGTTGTGGTAAATTTTTTTTTTAATATATTTAATGAAAAATTGTAAAAAAGGAGCAGCAAGATATCTGATTAGACATGTGATTTCATTTTTTTCAATCTCATTGTGTTTTCATTGCCTGTGACATTACCTGTGACATTGCCTGTGACATTCCCTGTAGTATAGATATTATATATGTATAAGATATCTGATTAGATAATATCTGTGTAACAATTAAAGCAAGCTTGCTGGTTCTGTGTATTCCTCTTAATTAATCATTTTTACAAATTTTGGATGTTACATATAATACACATAATCATCTATTTAATATACTAAGGATACCTTTTAAATGTATATCCACATGCAAGAAAAAAGTTATATCCCTAAAATACGTAACACTGTGTGGAGTTGGAAATCCTAAGCATCTTAGCAACGTCTTGTGGTTGTGGGCCATTTCACTCTGACACATCCCTTGTGTGAAATAAAATTAATTATAGCCTATATGGGACCTGAAAAGTATTCAACTCAGTTTATCAACATTAATCTTTTTTGAAGACTTCATTTCCTTCAAACTTACATTCAATGGTCTTTATGGAAACCAAGTAAAGGATGAATAGAATAAGAAGCTTTAGGCTATAAATTAGAAATAAATCACCTTAGTGTATAGGGAAACAAACTATTGAATAATCTTTGTATCCCCTTCAGATTTAAAAAAAAAATGGCGAGTTCAGTCCTACATAAAAAAATAAATAAATACTATTGGATCAGAATTAAACATTAGAAAAGAAAATCATCAAACACATATAGATGTAGTTATACGCGTTTGAAGTATGAATATCTACAAATTATGTAAACGGGAAAGCTTAACATGATCCATAATTCATATCTCATAATCCATGATCCATAATTCATAATCCATAATCCATAAATCCATACTTCATCATTGTTAGATATGAACATAACGTATTCCTAGGTTCAAGTTAGATATTTTTAAATGGAAAATTTTCACTTCATCATTATTAACCATTCCCTTTAAAACATTTTCCATTTATGAATTTTGTTATGTTGAAGTTTAGTTTAAAATTTTGATATTTCATTATTAGATTTTTGAGTTGAGTTGTAATCAAAAGTTACATTTCACTTATATAATGTTATTGTTGTGGTTGTTGGTTGCTCGTATATAATGTTATTTCTGTCTATTGTATGTATGTGGTTTTCAATCTTGCAAACTCGTAGGCTCATAAAGTTGTTGTGCATATGAGTGAACCGTAGTTCCCCGTTTGAGATTTGACACAAATGGTCATTAAATTAATTAATTTCATCGTTTGTGTTGAATCTTGAATTGTCCGTTTGGATAGTTTGGGATGAACAATTATCTTTTATACGTCATTGTTAGTATGTACAAGTTAGGAGTTATTTTAAAATTTGATAAACTTTCGGTAACTTGCATTTTGTGTTGTTCTCTGGGTGCATATTTGGTTGTGGTTGAATTTGATTTGACCACTCTCATTTTGTGTACTTAGAGACCAATGTGAAATGCTGCCGAAATTTCATCAAATTTTAAAATAAGTCCTAACCTGTATATATGAATGACGTATAAAAACAATTGTCATCCTGAATGGGTATAGGACCACCACCTTTGTAGAAAAAGTGAGGTTGTTGTAAACAGTTGGTATGGATCGGAGTTGGATAACTGTATCACGCCTAAGTTTGGAGTACGAGGGGGGAGTTGAATCATTTATAGAATTCGTAGCGAGGAATGCAGTGGAGGTGAATGGAAAGTATTTTTGCCCTTGTGTTAAATACTTGAACCTGCGTCGGGTAGACTTGGAAGAGGTATGAGAACATCTACTGTGTGACGGTTTTCTGCGTAGTTATACACGTTGGATATGGCATGGTGAAGATGTGGTGGTGCCAAGTAACAACTCTCAAACTAACAATCGAAGCTCGATGCATGAGACCGATGTCGACATGGATGACCGACTCGAGGATATGATTCGTGATGTGGGGGTAGAAGGTTTTAAGAAAGCTCATGTATATACGACTTTCCAAACTGCGTCAATTTCACGAGGTTATCAGTAGTTTTGCGATTGTTTAATTTGAAGGCCATAAACGGGTGGACGGATAAAAGTTTCACTAACTTACTGAAGTTGTTGAAAGAAATGCTCCCAGCTGGAAACACCTTGCCGAATCGTAACTATGAGGCCAAAAAGGTGTTGTGTCCTATGGGTTTAGAGTATGAGAAAATACATGCATGCCCAAATGATTGTGTATTATTTCGGGGTAAGTTAGAAATGCTGCATCGATGTCCTAGGTGTGGGGTGTCACGGTATAGGAAGAAAGAGGCGGATTCTGATGAGGTATGCACTAAAGGGTCTCCTGCAAAGGTGTTGTGGTATCTGCCTATAGTTCCAAGACTAAAGCGTCTGTTTGCCAATGCAGATGATGCAAAACTTATGAGGTGGCATGCTGATGAAAGGGTTGTTGATGGACTACTAAGGCATCCGGCCGATGGATCGTAATGGAAGAAAATGGATACGATTTTTTCGGAATTTGCCAATGAACCAAGAAATGTTAGGCTTGCACTAGCCACAGACGGCATGAACCCGTTTGGGAACCTGAGCATAAACCATAGTTCGTGGCCTGTTTTGTTGTTTATTTACAACTTGCCGCCATGGTTGTGCATGAAGCGGAAATATGTCATGTTGTCGATGCTGATTTCTGGTCCACGACAACTGGGGAACGACATTGATGTATATTTAACTCCATTGGTTGAAGACCTCAAAAGGTTGTGCAAAGACAGTGTTGATGTGTTTGACGGGTTTACCGGGCAGTCATTCAAATTGCGTGCCATACTATTTTGCACGATTAATGACTTTTCAGCGTATGGTAACTTATCCGGGTACAGCGTGAAGGGTCATAAAGCTTGTCCAGTATGTGAGGAGGGGACTAGTTCTGTGCGGTTGCATCATGGTAGGAAAAATGTTTATCTTCGACATCGAAGGTTTCTTAAAGCGAATCATCCGTTTCGGAGGTTGAAGAAGTCGTTTAACGATGCCCAAGATTTTGAAATGGCTCCTCCACCACTATCTGGTCGCCAGGCATATGAAAAGGTGAAAGACGTCAACGTGCAATTTGGTAAGTGTGAAAAACAGCACCTGACACAAAACAACTAGAAGAAAAAGTTAGTGTTTTTTGACCTGCCATATTGGAGGGAGCTTGATGCAAGACACTGCATTAATGTAATGCATGTGGAGAAAAATGTGTGTGACAGTTTAGTTGGTACACTCTTAAACATACCCGGGAAGACTAAGGATGGCCTAAACTCGCGTATGGACTTGGAGTTGATGGGTATACGTCAGGATTTGCATCCACAACCAAAGGGCAAAAGAACATATTTGCCCCCAGCATGTCATACGTTGTCCAGAAAGGAAAAGCAAAGTCTGTGTGAATCGTTACAAAGTGGGAAAGTTCCGTCTGGTTATGGCTCCAACATCAACTCTTGTGTTTCCATGAAAGATTTGAAGTTAGTTGGGTTGAAGTCTCACGATTGTCACATGTTGATGCAACAGTTTCTGCCTATCGCCATTCGTGACATTCTTCCTAAAAATGTGAGAAATGTCATAACAAGGTTGTGTATGTTTTTCAATGCCATATGTTGCAAGGTAATCGTGCCCGACGAATTGGATGTGTTGGAACAGGAGGCATCACTTATATTATGTCAACTTGAAATGTATTTCCCGCCCTTTTTTGACATAATGGTCCACTTAATCATCCATTTAGTGAGAGAGGTCCGTTTGTGTGGTCTAGTGTTCTTACGGTAGATGTATCCCATTGAGCGATATATGAAGATATTGAAAGGGTATATGAAGAACCAGCGTCGTCCCGAAGCTTCAATTGTGGAAAGATATATTGTAGAGGAAGCAATTGAGTTTTGCACTGAATACATGTCACATGCTGTAAGCATTGGTATTCTAACGACTCGTCA
Source organism: Clitoria ternatea (assembly GCA_037962975.1). Classification (NCBI taxonomy): domain Eukaryota; kingdom Viridiplantae; phylum Streptophyta; class Magnoliopsida; order Fabales; family Fabaceae; genus Clitoria; species Clitoria ternatea. The sequence goes on from CM075670.1 coordinate 285,231,417, forward strand.
TGAAGGGAGATTGGATGGGAAAGGAACGATTGGAAAAAAAATGAAGAGCATGCCACGTGATGATGTCCTTCAGGCACACTTGTATATTTTAAACAACACGGACGACGTGCAACCGTATCTAGCCACTCACAAGGAGCTAGTCAAGAAAACCAACCCTAAAATGACTGAAAAGTGGTTGTTGAATGAACACAACAAGAGTTTCATGCAGTGGTTCCAAAAGACCGTTCTGAAAGATGCATCTGCATCCTCGACATTACATCGACTAGCACAGGGCCTGAACTTTGATGTCCTCACCTTTTGTGGGTATGACATAAACAACTATTCATTTTATACAAGGACACAGGATGAAAAGAGTACAAATCAAAACAGTAGAGTGATGGTTGTGGCTCAGTCAATGCATTTCTCAACTTTAAAGGACAACAACCCTGTGATAACCGAGTCATGCTACTTTGGTGTGATTGAAGATATATGGGAAGTCGATTACGGTCCCTTCACCGTTCCTGTGTTTAAATGCAAATGGGTTGATAATAAGAACGGTGTCAAAACTGATGAATTAGGAGTTACATTGGTGGACCTCAACAAGATAGGGCATAAGGACGAACCATTCATAATGGCAACGCAAGTAAAGCAAGTGTTTTATGTTGCTGACCCAGCTGACAAACGGTGGTCAATTGTTATCCAAGGTAGACACATTGGAGACCCCAATCTTGATATTGTGGAAATTCCATCGACCACAACACGGATTCCAACATCTATCGTGGAACATGACATAGATGATGTAGTTGCCAGTCGTCATGACCACCATGAAGGCTTGTGGGAACTCCAGAGGTGAAGACCGTCGGTCAGGCGGTGGGCCACTTTCTGATGTGGCCCAACAGACTTCTAACGGTTGCCCCTGGACAGGTAAACACCTTAAACACTAACTAATTTTGTTATATTGTCAATTATGGTACAAACTATGATGGTTGTCAATTGTTCAACAGGAACAGGCATTGAAGAGGCCAGACCCGGCCGACGATCCCATCCGGATGCTATGGCGCATCTGGTATGAGCAAGGAGAGGAAATTGTTCAGGTCCCATGGGAGCCACTAGTGTTTGGCCGTCCAAGTGCAGTACCACTTTACATTACACATTCTGACATGTGTGAGATTATTTTGGGGACGTCGATGCTGAACATCTCCATCATTCAGCTGTGAGAGCTGTAAGTATATCGTTTTTTGTCCAATTTTTTCATTATACAAGTTATTTATCGCTAACCATGTCTCAACTTGTTTAGGTTTCTGACAAAACTCTGTGTGGACTTGGGTTTCCATGGAACTTATGGTTTCTTAGAGCCCTCTCTCATACAGAAGCAAGGAAACATCACGCAGGACACCCAGGCATACATCCAGAATTGGATGTTTGAGTCTGGGAAGGCTGTATACATGGGCCCCTATCATAAAGGGTAATATTCTATTCCATAATTATTATCATTAATTTTTGCATTTTGAAGTCTCACTTATCACTGGTAACTGCAGCGCTCACTGGACGCTTGTGGTGATCTATCCCCGGGCTTATTTTGCTCTGTACTTTGATACTATACATCGGCCAGTTCCACAAGACCTGAAAAGTATAGTAGACGGGTAAGTTAATCTCTAAAAAATAAGTACAAATTCGATTACATCATTTTTGGACCTATACGATTCTAACTTATCTTGTGTTTTATTTGATGTAGGGCGGTGGTTGGATACAATCGACTGCTTGGAGTTAAGTCCAGCGGAAGAAAAGTTGTGTGGGTGCACCCAAAAGTAAGTCAATCATATTCATTCAAATCTTCAATATATATTTCTTAAGTTGCGAATTCACTTATTCTATATTTTATGTCTATTGTAGTCTTACAGGAAGGAGGGTACTTTCGAGTGTGGCTATTACGTCATGCATACCATGCTGACCATCGTCCAACAACATTTAGTAGATGGATGGACAGATGTAAGTCTCATCATTTGGACTACTTTTCTAACAATTTCATCAATTTCATGTAATAAATATAGCTTTTGTTCTAATTGTTTTGTGCATTGTTTGCAGTACTTCCAGGACCGGTCATACTTCTCTAAGACACTTGTAGATAATGTTAGAAAACAATGGGCCTCATACTTCATTGAAATCAACAAAAGAACTTAGCTAGATATAGGATCTTTATTCTCTTAAATATGTATCTAGTGTAGGATTTAGGGTTTACATTTTATTAGGTTACATTCATCTGAATTGTATATAGTTTCATTTTTTAGGTTGTTATGAATTCATATCAAATTAATTGTTATATATATACCATTCTTTTTATGTATGGTTTGTTGCTGGATATGCTGGGATATTGTATATTGTGCTGGTTGTCTGAATGCAGGTTTGGGAAACAATAAAACAGAAACCATATTAAAAAAAAAACCAGAGTATTTATTCACGGTTATGGTAACAACCATGATTATAGACCCTATTTATCCACGGTTACTACCATAACCGTGATTATAAATAGTCTGTAAGTAAATTTTTTTTACTACTTATATTCACGGTTGTGCTAAACAACCGTGAATATAGATTCTCTTTATCCACGGTTTCTATTATAACCGTGAATATAAATAGTCTGTAAGTAAATTTTTTTTACTACTTATATTCACGGTTAGCACAACCGTGAATATAGATTCTCTTTATCCATGGTTTCTACTATAACCGTGAATATAAATTGTCTGTTATATTCACGGTTATAATCGACAACCGTGGTTAGATATGATTTATTACCACGGTTGTTAACCGTGGTTAAAGGCCTCATCTACTACCACGGCTGCAACAACCATGGTTCTTTAACCGTGATTAAAGGCCATTTTTAACCATGATTATATCCATTTTTTCCACTAGTGTTGAAATTCTCTCTTGAAGAGTAGATAATATAACTTGAAGCTCTCTTAAGTAATAAAATGACCTTATATTATCATAGAGTGTTTCTCAAATTAGATTATAAAGAATGATCAAATGTTTGTCAAAATCTATGATTAATATGATTAATTTTTACTTAATTTATAGGAGATGAAAAGATAATTTGATTAATGAAAAAATGCCTTTGATGTTGGGAAGATGTCTTTTCAAATAGATGTGTTCATTCAAAAGTTTGGGTAAAGAGTCATGTCTTTCCATAAAAAGATGCAACTTTTCATTCATTTTAATGTTGTGGTAATTGATTACTATATTGTTGTAATCAATTACAACACTTTAAAATTTGAGCAGATTCATTTAAAATTTGATTTTAAGTCAACAGTCAAGTGTGTAATCAATTATAATCTTTATTGTAATCAATTACAAACATTTTTATTTTAAGAAAAAGATTTTCAAATGCATGTTTTTAAAGTTTTAATTTCATTTTAAGGCCATACTTATTATTGATTAAAACCTTATATAAATTCTGACTTTTTGAGCATTGACATTTCATTTCTTGATTGTTGGTGTATTTTTCTTCTATTCTTAGCTTTCATAATTGATTCCTTTTAAAACTTATTGGCTTTTATCATTATCAAAATTTTATGTCTTGAGATTCATCTATTCTTTTTATTCTCCACATCTCTCCCAACATTTTTTTTTCTTTTTTCTAAATCCCCATGTGAGCACTTACTTGGACCAACTAGATCATCCAACCTATTAATTTCATCAACTAACTTAACAATATAGTCTTTTATGCATCCAAACTTATCCTTGCCTTTTCAATTCAAGTTTCACTTTTCTTTATTTGTTTTCCTTTACAACAAAAGCCCCCCACGCTTGCAAAAAAAATTGGGAAGAAAAATTATTCCTAGATACCAAAAGATTTAATATCTTTAAGTGTTTGATAAAAAAAGGTAAGAGGAAGAGAAAATGAAATATGCATGTGATAGAAAAAGGGAAAAGATAAAGTTAAACAGGTATAAAATATAATCCATATAATAAGTATTCCTAAATATCATTGTTTTATTAAGAAAAAATTTTGGAGTATAACGGAGTGTTAATGTCTAATTGAGGCGAGAACAGGGAAAATAAATGGTAAAGGAAAAAGAAAAATCCACCCAGGTTAGATGGTTTCCGCAGGCAATCAAATCAAATTCTTGATGGGATAGGATAATAAGGACAGCAATCGTCTACGTGGTTGCTAGTGGTTTGGGTTGCCAGAGACATCATGAACTCATTTTGGGAGGATGAATGTTTATAATAAAAAAGGTTTTTGACAATACTAAACATATGTTGGATTCCTACACATATTTTACTATTTGCACATAGAATATAATTAGGATCTCATACTAATTTGGAGGGAAACAAGTATGCAATATTTAAACCAACCCCTTGTTAGTATTTTATCACTTCACTTTATATGCATTATATTAGAAAAATATCAATAAGTTAAAAATGATGACAAATATGGTGAAACCATCATTGTTTTAAATATATTTTATTAATTAAATATAAAATGAAAACATAACAAGGCTATTAACGGCTGCAATTTACCTTAAGGACATCATTTTTTTTGTCATTTTTCACTTACATATTCCTTGTCTGGAAAAATAATAAAATTTAAAAATGATGAAAATTTTAGCTGATGTTCAGCGGCTATATACATTTTGACTACGACAACAACAACAAAAATGGCTCTCTCTCTCTATGTATTTTTATTCAACTGATATATCTATTTACTGAAACTATAAGAATTTAGATCTTGATATATCTAGCTATGACTTAATCTATAAATTTCAAAATTTACATCATCTCGTTATCAACTTGAGTGTCTTTTCTTGTTAAATACGTGAGCATATTCAATGATAAGAAACAAAAGATAAGCAAGATGCAATATAAAAAATTGATTCTAAGTTTCTCGAAGGGAACAGATGCGTGTGATAACATAAGATGATGGAATGGTATCCAACCTGAAAATGAGCAACTATAGTATGTATAGATCACATTGAGAAAGAAAAATACTGCTAGTAATTATATGCGTGCTGAACTCGTTCCATAATAATGTTATAAAAGGGATGAATGAAGTCCAACTAAACAAAACCGTTCTCGAACATCAATCAATACAGATCCTACTTTCTAAAATGCATCTACCTTGAAAATCATCAAAAAGTTCAAACCCAAAAAACAATGCAGGATTAGTCAGTCTCATATACCTACTACTTACTACTGCCCAGTCTCTCTCCTCCATCTAATTTCTTTCTCTTTCCGCAAGTTTGTGTCTTTCTCTCCTTCTTTACACCCATTTGACTCAATTGCTAAGCTGCACAATAGGACAATCAAATAAGGGTATCACAAGGGCTAGATTATTTCAAATAGATTTCTAATTAACCAAATGCATTTAAACAAGAAGTGACATAAAAATTCATTCTCACAGTCACAGACAAACAAAACGAAAATCACTACTGGTCCTAACACAACAAAAAGACGTTGCTTTGACATGTGAAGTTTCTTATAAACTCACTCTGTAAAGAGAGGATACAAACCGAAACCCTTTTGTTTTTATTGGTAATAATACAAACCCTTCCTTGATCAGGTACAGCAAAACCATCACAGTAAAGCCCAGAAAAGAAAAGAAAACTCCGAAGAAGGAGCCTAAGTACAGAAATCAAAGGTTCAGTTTTTAATTACAATGAATCATATATATATATATATATATATATATATATATATATATATATATATGTATGACTAATTAATGTTTGAATTAATCCTAATTTTCTTCTTTACTCTTCCGTAGCAAACCCTTAAAACTTAATGTGCCTAAAACTAGGTTAATTTGTTGGTCACCCAATAAGTTTGATGAAGAAAAGGCAAGTACCCAAATCATTCAAAACTAATAAAGAAGAAATTAAAAGAGTTAAGAAAAGAAATTGACCAATTATAAAATAAGCAACCTAAGAAGTAGAAACCCATACCTAGGTTGAAAAAGTGTGATGTGAAGAAAACTGCAAAGAAGGGAATCAACAAGAGGGAGCGGTGTTTCTACCCTGGTCGCTTTCAGACTTGTGCTGCATCTGAGAAAGCATCAATTGATGATGAAGCGGAAGAGGAAGAGGGTGCATTTGAGAGTGACGAAAAGAGTGATCTTGAGGTGAAATTAAAGAGACATGGGAAGTGGAAGGCCCTTCATCGTTGAAGCGGAAAAGATCTTGAGGTGGGGGTGTGGAGTTGAAGGGAAAGAGAGAGAAAGTGGAAGAAGAAGAAGAAGGGTTGCGCGGCGGAGGAGGAGGAGGAGGAAACATAGGATGTGGTTGGGGTCCAACGTAAGAAGCGAGTTCCTTCTTGGCGTGGTTGAGTTCAGTTTGTAACTGTTTGAGTTTGTGCTGAAGAATAGAGATTAAACCGACACAACCATAAACAGGGTCCCTTAAGCGTGCCTCGGCTTCATAAGCGAGGGATTTGACAGCGTCCTCACGTTGCGCCGCGTTCAACTCGTTTAGAAGTTTGGCAACGTTGCTGGCTCCGAATACCTTGTGAACGTAAGCGAACCTTTGCGGGTTATCAGGCGGGAAGTAGGGTGCGAAGACGCATTCCTGCGTGCACTTCCTGCGCTGAATCTTGCACGCTGCGCACGGGGAATTTGATGATGAAGAGGAGGAGGAGGAGGAAGACATTGTTGTTGTTAGTTAGTAGTGTTTGGGAAATGGTGGCAAAGATGGTTTCACGGGATCTGGGATTTGACTAAGATGGAGACATTTTCGGGGAACACACGATGGTTGGTTGTTGATGTGGGCAATTGCATTTCAGGTTTTCTTGTGCTGCTGTTGCTGCTGCACCCACGACCCCGACTTAATCGCTAACGATGACACGCACTTCACACCGTTTTTTACCATGCTTTTGACCATTTCCTTAATTCACTTTACACTATTAATTGCCACTCCAACCCTAACCACTATATCTATTCTAACTCATTCTTATTACTTTTTGACTTATAATTTAATTACCTTACTCTTTAAAAAAGCTGCAATTCACCTACCACTCCTCTACTTGTTAGAGGGTGCTTACTTAACGGAGACTTGTTACAAGTGTTTGATATATAAGCACATGATTATTTAAATAAGTTGATTTAATCAGTTGAATTATGAATTAATTAAATAATTAATTTAGATTAATTATTTAATTAATAATCGATTCAATTATATAAATATATAAGCATAGAAAGTATAGTATAGGTATTTGGTGGGAGTTCTTTCTCCATGACCTGCGCCCAGTGTGGTTGTAATGAGTTGGAAGTGACAAAACCTTAAAACGAGTCTCAGCCGTCTCCTCCTCCACTCACCGTCTTGTCCCTATCACTTTCACAGGTCAACCCATGTCATGTGCTCCCTGCACCCTCCCATTAAATAAACCACCATCATCACCCTTTTTATTGCCCTACGTCACCAACATATATTTATATACCAAACTCATTTGCAAGTTAATGACGAAAATTAAAAGTGCAAATTGTAGAATTAAACAAGCGGGGGGACAAAAGGGAGGGAAGGGATAGAGGAGGAGGTGAGGACCATGATCAGGCCAGACAGTGTCAGTGATTCAGTATGTTGGTGAGCAATTGCGTGCACACGGATTCATGTCATTAATGTATTCCCATTCCCCACTGGCCCCTCTGCTTCCTTCTTCTACATTTTTCAGTTCCCTCTCTTTTTGTCCTCTTCTCCTTCCCCTTCCTCTTCATAAAACTAACCTTTTTTTTTAAAATTAATTCTCTTACATTTCAGTCACTAAAAACCAGAAAACATTAAAAATGGTACACCACTTTGAATTTACCACTATCATTTAAAGTTATACTTATACCTGCATTTTTTTGGGTAACAAATCATGCTCACTCACAACCAACAGACTAATATAGAGCATATTATATGTCTAAATTTGTCATCGTATCACCCCATTTCCATTTTTCGCTATACTTGCAAATTTTTTTTATGTAGTCTTTGTGGCTGTGAATTCTCTTTCCTTTTTCTATGTTACAGCTCAGCTTGTTCAATTGTTCGACTCAGACACTCATTTTGTCTCGCTGATTATTCACCCACCTCTTTAAAAACTCCAAGGGAGCAATAGCGCCACTCTGAGTTTTCGCTGTTTTTCATCGTTTCTCGCTTTAAAGCAATTGCTAGTTATTTCACCCAAAATTTTTGCTCCCCTTATATTTTTCTTATTATAAATTTACAATATTATTTACTCATTCAATATTTCTTACTATAATTTAAGTTGTTAAACTTTTTAAAAGTTTTTTCCTAATGTCTTATTACATCTTATCTATTTGATCCTATGTATTTCTATATCTTTTCAATAAAGATTCTGTTTTGACTAGTTACTGAACAAATAAAATTAAACTTATGCATTGATAACTACACTGATGAATCCTTTATGACAAATTTTAAAATTTTATTCTTATTGTCTTAATTTTGTTTAATAAATTCAAAAAGTATGAGTGAGTGGAAGAGACCTTCCTCTCTTAATTAATTTTTGGAGAGTTTAGATTGTATCTTGAACATAAAATAATTTTAAAACTTCGAATCAACTATATCATTCATTAAAGTATTATAAGTCAGTTAATAAATTAGTCATTATAATCAACAGTATGTATCATGACTTATACCTATAAATGTTAATTAATATTGTTTCGCATTTGCCAATAACAACAGCGGAATTATTAGATAAACATAATTTTGAAATGTTAATTTTTTTTTTCTATACGTATCATATGTTAATCCACAATTTAGTTTGACACCGCTAACTCATTATACCCTCGAAATATGACCTTTCGAAATTGACATGGTCAATGACTTTGTTTTCTTATGATAAGGAATGCGTAGAGTATTACGTGAAACTAGTAATGTACTTTATGAAATAAAGTGGGATGAGTTGTCTGTGTTTACCCAAACTGAATATTATACTTTTGATAGGGTCATTTATGTAAATCAGATCAAAACCCAACTCTATAAGGGACAAAACGGGTCAATTATATTTATTAATATAATATATTATCCTAATTATATATATATATATATATATATATATATATAAATAAAAAGATGATGCATTTAAATAATATTAAAGTAAAAATAAGGTGTTCCTTTTTACTTTATAGGGCCTTTCTAACTTACCTACGCATATTAATTATCAATGACTTGTGTTTAGTTAACAACATAGATTAAAATTAAGGAAAGTTTATGAATATTTAATATAAAAATACTAACTAAATTAGATTAAGTTATTTCATTTTCTTAACTATAGTAGTAAAACGATATTGTAATATGGTAATTTTATCTTTATATAATACTATCAATAACTTTAATATACTATTAATAAATATTTCCACCAACTCTACTTATTTCGAAAATATAAAAGAAAAATAATAAATATTTCATATGTGTGATTGAAAGCAAATAATATATAACAACACAATTCAAATTCAAATTTTGTCATGCAAAATTTTATACTCTTTAGTTCATCCGTTTCATATATATTATATTTTTTAAAAAAATAAGTGTTTTATTTTATAAGCTCTAAAAAATTTTATTATATTTTTCTAATTTAACTCTAAACATTTATATGTTTTTATAATATCTAGATAATAATTATTTTTTGAAATAGTGTCTTTTAAAAGATGACTTATAACATGAAAAGGGTAGAAATTTGGTTAGTATATGTTATTTTTATGGCTAATCCAAGAAATAAGGCGTTGGAAAGTAACTAATTAACATTAAGGTGGTTATTAACATGTTTATTTTTTGTGTGTGGGTGATCCAAACATAGCATAAAAGCAGTGTAGTATCTAATTTCGCAAGAACAGCGGGAAGATCCAAATTCTGAAATTGGAAGGTTGCTGTTGTTGAAGTTAAATTCACGTGCATGGATTTGACAAGTTGATATGAATTTCGAGAAACGCTTTCTTTCTTTCTCATTAATGAATATTCTGATGCCATCATTAACATTTCTGCATGCTGTGCTCTGAACATTGAAGTGATGTGTTATCTGGTCCTACACCTATCAGCGCCAGCAACGGAGTGCAAACAACTCTTTCTTTTGACTACCCTGTGGCCACATGCTTATGCTCATGTTGTACCCTGTTACATATTCATTATCTTTTAATATGTTTTGCCCTCTTCAAATTCATTATTCTTTATTTTTTAATTATACCTTTCATAAAATATTTTATTTTAAACGCCCCATAAGTTTGAATTACAGAGATGTCAATTAAACTCAAATAATACAATTTTGAAAACATTCTATGTTTCTAGGTTATTCTGAGACTATTTATATATCTGTTTTATGTGTTGTATGAGTTAAGCATGACTTTGAATATTATAATTGTCGTATGTTTTTGAGCTTCTTTGTCGTACAAATTTGATATTAAAGTCCAATAAATTTTATACCACTGTCTCGAAGTTGCAGAATGCAAATGGAAATGGAACAACTCCTATTTGAATTCGAACGTGCTATTACTGAATTATAATTTCAATCCGTGATTACACCTGGTCATTCCTTTCCTTTCCATTAACTGTTATCTACCCATTTATTCTTTTCATAAAATTTTCATGAATACATATTACATCATTAAAATGCTTATGCTTATGTCTCTCGCGAGTAATTTTATTTAAATAACTATCACAAATCCTAACTCAATCAATCTTAGCATAGGTATATTTTTTATTTAATATACTTTATACTATTTTTTATTTGTTGCCTATTAGAAGAGAGTTGTCAGGAGGTAAGATTTTTTATTGGGAATATTTTAAAAAAAATTAGCCATGATCAGGATAAAAAAATTAACTTAAAATGCATAGGATTTGTCGTTCTTATCATCATTATTTATCATTATATTATATCTTAGAGTAGATTTTTTGTAACATTCACAGTCTCGAACCTTTGCTTAAATGATGTCAAACTACTTACCACTAGACCAAATATGTGTGCAAAGTTGCAAACATTAGAAATGTTTGAAAGAATTGGCATCATGTTACAAGACTCATTAGAAGTGTTCATAAACCAATCCAATGTTTCGCAATATGGCCCTCCTGGCCACAATTATAGCATGCGCGGCTACCCGACTGGCTACTCGATCGGCCAGTAGAACCCCGGCCAGAAGAGAAAGAAGACGTAGCGGAAGACTTACCGCCACGAAAGAACTGGCCCATTTTCTTGAAGCTGAATCCTCTTGCCTTCAACGGCCTCTTATCTTTTGACTGAAATGTTCTCTGTAATTGCACTTCCTTAGTCAGCCTAGCCTTATTTACCAAAGTCGGATAATCCCGAATCTCCATCGGCACAATCACACTGCGAAGTTCAATTCGCAATCCGACTTCATACTTAGCACATTTACTATCCTCGGTTCCTTCCAAGGAGAAAGGGTGATAGAAGTCACACAACTCGTCAAACTTGGTAGTATACTCGGCCACTGACATTCGGCCTTGTTCTAGCTTCAAAAACTCTATTTCTTTTCAGATTTTGTAATTATCAAGAAAGTATTTGACAAGAAATCTCCTACGGAAATTCGCCCACACCAGCGGTTCACTCGCCGCATTCATTTGTACCTTGGTCCGAGACCACCATATCTTAGCCTCGTCCCTCAACTGATAAGTTGCGAACTGTACCTTCTGCTCCTCCGAGCACTCAAAATACTCAAAAGCTTGTTCCATCTCCCGTATCCAAACATGCGCCCCATCGTAGTCATGCCCTCCCTTATAAGCAGGGGGATTCCTTTTCAGGAATTTGTCAAGAGTGGGGCCAGACTCGGTCCTACTCATCAGTTGTAAAAATTTCGAGAAGAAGTCATCTCCTCCACCAGAACTAGTTCCCTCAGCCATAATGTAATTCTACAATAAACAAACACATCACCATTAATAACCAATGATCCACCAGGGAGTCGGATATTTACCTCACACATATAAAATACAACGCCGCTGGAGTGCCAAGGGAATGATGCCAAGCTGCACAAACAACCACAAGCACAATGCAATAGAATGCAAAACCAGTCGAGTATAGGACTCACACAAATTACTGGGTTCACCCATGCACCCGGCTCTAGAAAGAATCGCTCTGATACCACCTGTGACAACCCGCGTCAATATTACATTTATTTATACCCATTTAATCATTTTTCACCATAAATTTTTTACGTTTAATAAAAATTAATTAGGTCCTAATATAAAATAATATTTATTTTTCTTAAGCATACTCAAAATAATAGATAATAGTGAATAAATCAATTAATAAAATGAAATTAATTACAATCAGCGGAAGAAGAAAATGAAGACAGGGGTCATTCGCCTGAGCGAGACCCCGATTCACTTAAACGAAACCCGTGAAGGTCGCTTAGGCGAGTTCCGACTCGCTTGGGTGAATTCTACACTTTAAACCTGAGCGAATAACAGAACATGCAAGGAAACTTCACAATTCGATTTTTACTCGGAAATGGGTCCACTCGGTCATATCTCACTCGGGAACCTCTTAACCTTCACTCAGAAAAGGGTCCTCTTGCGCATACCTCACACGGAATATTCCTAACCTTCCTTCACTCGGAAGAGGTTCTCTCGGGTATACTTTACTCGGAATCATTCTAACCTCTCATCATTTGGAAAGGGTTCTCTCGGTCATGCCCCTCTTGAAAAGGGCGAGGGATACTCGCTTGAGCGAAATAGACACAGAATCAATTCCCCCGGCCCTCGCTTGGACAAGACTGAATCCGCTCGGTGAGATTCATCTGGTAATCGACTTTACTACAGCAACGCAAATTCACTCATGAAAATCAATACCGATCACATAGCAACATAATTCATATGCACCTTAGTCAACATACACAAGCAACATAGTATGGCATCACATACTCGGAAAATTCATTATTCATCACACACAATTCATTTCACAATCACTCGGTTCCTTGGCATCAATCTTCCGCTTGGCGCACCTCCAGGGCTCCGACCTCTTCCCTGTCACTGGTTACTAAATTGAAAACCACAGCAAGTGAGAGTGTTTGGCATCATAATTAATCTAGAACAGAAATTAACAAAATACTTGTATATAAACTCCGTCCGATTGCTTTATCCACAATTACAAATCACACTCGGTAAATATAACAATTCACACTTGGCAAGTATAACAATTCACACTCGGCAAATATAACAATTCACACTCGGCAAATATAACAATTCACACTCGGCAAGTATAACAATTCGCACTCGGCAAGTATAACAATTCACACTCGGCTAGTTTAACAATTCACACTCGGCAAATATAACCAAGTACATACACATCATCATGATACTAATAATTCATCAATTGTCACCACTAACTCTCAAGACAAAATTGACGCCTAGTATCCGGATACTAAAAGGATCGGCCTTCAGCTGGGGATCCTACTTGACACCCCGTGAACCTTGCTTGGTTCACCGAGTCCTGCTTGACTCTCCACCTCAACCACTGGGTCCTGCTTGACCACTGGGTAGCTCAACTGGGCACAAAAACCACGGGAGCCGGAAATGAGGGGCTATACATACCGTCGGCCGTCCCACACCACATAATCATACATATATCATTCACATTCATCATATTATATATCAAGTGGCCATCAACAACAACACATAATCATCAAATGGGCGACCTACTTGTCAAGCCCGCCATCACATTGCCACTGGGCGACCTACTTGTCAAGCCCGTCATCACAACGCCATTACACACATCGAATCATCACCATGCAAACACTTTAATCTCATACTCATCATAAACCATACACAGTTCACATGCGATTATTATCCACAATCTTTCTTATCGTTTTCATAACTCGATTCGGCGATCCGAATCCAAAATATGTACCTATTCTAATTAATTACAACCTGAACACCCCCTTACCTCTATTCCAAGCTTTGACGATCTGTTCTTGATGCCGATTGCGTCCTCTAAGCGCTGGGTTCAAGGTTCCACCTCCGAATCCAACACCAGCTTCGTCACTCGGTCCTTCGATGTTCGTTTTGCTACCTACGGGGGTCGGAATGCAAAACCCATTAACGTCATACCACCCTCTGCTCTAAAGACCATTTTCAAGCTCACACACACTAGAGGAGTGGAAAACAGAACCTTACCCCGCCATGCATGACCATTCGGTCCAAAAGAGAAAACAAAAAGGGAAGAGATATGTAACATCCTAGGTTATTTTTGTATTTATTTTTATTTAAACAATTACCTCTTACGATAAATTTTTCCTTTTCTTGAAAATTAATCGATATGTAGTGAAAAAGCATTTATTTTTACTGACTTATTCAAGTGACAGCAGTCACAGTTAAATTAATTAAATGAGGTCTAGAAAAGAAAAGCAAGTTAATTTAAACACAACGGATGGGAGAAAGGGAAATCAGGGTTTCTCACTTGAGCGAGGCCCCTACTCGTCTAAGCGAGATTCCGGACTCTCACTTAAACGAGGTTTCTATTCGCTTGAACGAATACCTTTCACACATCAGATTATACACAACATGCAACCAGACTCCCAAAATTTCACTCTAAAAATGGTCCTGTGAACCCAAGAGTCATTATAGCTACCATGAAAGCATATGTATTTTAAAATATAGGTTTACATCCGGTCCGGTCTTAATTAAACACAACTAATGATAATACTAAGAAGTTCTTATATACAGATATATATCTCTATAGAGAGTCACTCAAAGTCACTCGGACCCTGGCACCGATCTCCCCCTTGGCGCGACTCCATGGCTCCTTCCCCCTCCCTGTCTCTGGTTACTAAAAAAAAGGTGCAAGGGTGAGTGTTTGGCATTGTAATTAATATAGAATGGAACTTAACAAATATACATGCATATTTATACATACACATCAAGCATCACTTGTAAGTAAGTATACCGAAACATAGTGTATTACATACAGTAACTATATTAAACCAACTACACAATTCCATCACATTCATCACGATCACAACTGACTCTCATACAATCTGACTCCTAGTATCCGGATACTAAAGGATTGGCCTTCAGCTGGGGGTCCTACTTGACACCCCGTGAACCCTGCTTGGTTCACCGAGTCCTGCTTGACTCTCCACCTCGACCACTGGGTCCTACTTGACCACTGGGTAGCTCAACTGGGCACGAAAACCACGGGAGCCGGAAATGAGAGGCTATCATATACCGTCGGCCATCCCATACCACATAATCATTCAACAGTTTGCCTTTCACATAATAATATCAATTCCTCATCACTCGGGTAGCCTGCTTGCTAACCCGACATCACATAACGCTGATCACTTCAACATTAGATATCACAAGATCATAACATGATAAACTCAACCACACCCGATCTTCCACTAATTAATGAACCCAGTCACACATGCACAAGCATAAACACACAACTACGTTTAGCAACATTTTCCTTAACCTGTTTATATTACCTCAATGACCTGAATAAGAAGCGAGTCCTATTCTAATTAATTATAACCCGAACACCCCCCTTACTTTGGTTCCACGCTTCGATGATCTGTTCTCTGTGTCGATTCTTTCCTCTGAGCACTGGTTTCGCAGTCTCAACTCCGTCACTCAGTCTTCCGTTGCTTAGCCTACTACCTACGGATCGTAAAGTACAGCTCGTCACTTCAACGCCCTTAGTTCATGGACTGCATTTGGGCTCACACTCACCAGAGGAGTGGAGAACAGCCACGAATATAGCCATGCATGGCTCTTAACATCCAAAGAATAAAAGGAATAAGGGAATCACAATTGGAACGGATCAGTAGACTCACCTTGAAGCCTCGATCACAGGAATGAGGTTCAATTGAAGTTTAGACACAAATGGAGTCCCTCTCCAGCGCATGCAAATCAGCGTTAAGAGAGGAGAGAAAAACGAAAGAGAAGGAACAGACCAACAGCAAAGGTAACTTGTAAATAATGAAGAGGGAAGGAAGAGAATCTCCTTATATATATGTATAGCTCATGGGCAAGATCGTCTTTTTCTTTATTTTATTTGTATTCTTACTAAATTTAATCAATTTCACTATATTGAACTATTGCATAGTTATCAAATCAATTACACTTATTTATTCCCACAACGTTTAATTATTCACAATTCTCTAATACTTCGCAAGAGTATAGGCCCAATATGAATATCGGCCCCCGACGTCCTAACTTAGTGTTCATACCTCGGAAATCCGAGCTACAACCTGAGAGATCGGATACCTTATCCGTGCTCACCTCTTGGTTACCTACATCCGTTGTTTCAGTCATTATGAGGTTAATCCGGGCTATGACCCCGTGTGAGGCGCTCTCCTCACAACGGTTGGACCAGACCACCTAACTCTGTCCGCTCTTCTCCTACACTCCCGATCTTTAACTCCGCCTGCTCGCGCTTCAGATACCGATCTCGACACCGACTTTCTTATCTCTGGCTAAGACAGAACAAATATTAAATAAAACTTCTAAAACATTTACTAATCATTTCCCATTTCTTATAATTCTCATTAAAACATCAGGGATGTTACATCCACCCCCCCTAAAAGGAGATTTCGTCCCCGAAATCAGTGTTCCGGTTGGAAAAGATGAGGGTACATTCGCCTCATATCGGATTCTAACTCCCAAGTGTAGTTTATCCAATGTAAATTCTGCCATTTCACCTTCACCAGCGGTACCTCCTTGTTCCTTAACCGTTTGGTTTAATGCTCTTTAATGCCGATCGGTACCGCCTCTACCGTCAAGTTCTTCTTCACTTCAATGGAGTCACTCGGTACAATCATGGTATCACACGGGATGTAAGCTCGAAGTTGCGATACGTGGAACACGTTGTGAATGTTAGTCAACGATTGGGGAAGATCCAGTCGATAAGCGACTTCACCAATCCGTTCTAGTATTTGGTATGGTCCAATATACTTCGGATTAAGCTTTTGGCTCTTTAAAATTTGACCTATACCCTTAGTCGGTGAAATCCTTAGGAACACCCAATCACCCACTTGGAATTCAAGGGGTCTATTCCGATTGTCATAATAGCTCTTTTGCCGGTCTTGAGTAATTTTTATCTTTTCTCGGATTAAAGCGATTTGCTCATTCATCTCTTGAATCATCTCAGGCCCTAGATAAAGAGCATCGCCGTTCTCATTCCAACATAATGGAGTACGACATTTCTGACCATAAAGAGCTTCGTATGGAGCCATCCCAATGCTGCTATGGTAACTGTTATTATATGCAAACTCCACCAAGGGCAAGTATTTATCCCATGATCCGCCCTGTTCCAGTACACATGCCCTTAACATATCTTCAAGAGTCTGTATAGTCCGTTCTGATTGGCCATCGGTCTGGGGATGGTAGGCTGAGCTCAATTTGAGCTCAGTACCCAGTTGTTGTTGCAAACTCCCCCAAAACCTTGAAGTGAATCGGGGATCCCGATCGGAGATAATGCTTGAGGGCACACCATACAGTCGTACGACCTCAGCAATGTACAACTTAGCTAATCGATCTAGCGACCACTTCATATTTATTGCCAGGAAATGCGCACTTTTGGTTAGTCGATCAACAATCACCCAAATCGCGTTGTATCCGATTTGAGTGCGGGGTAGTCCGGACACGAAGTCCATGGTGATACCTTCCCACTTCTAGATCGGAATTTCTGGAGGTCGAAGCAAACCTGGAGGTCGTTGGTGCTCAACCTTACACTTCTGGCATATCACACAGGATTTCACATACTCGATTATTGCCTTCTTCATACTTGGCCACCAGAATTCCTTTTTTAAGTTATGATACATTTTTGTCACTCCCGGATGTATACTTAAAGAGCTCTTGTGTGCTTCTGATAGCACCACCTGCCTGAAGCCTCCATGTGCAGGCACCACCACTCGGTTCCTGAATCTCCATATACCATCGTTACCCCTAGTTATCTCCACATTTTTGCCTTGGGTCTGAGTATCAATCAGCCTCAGTAACTCTTTATCGTCTTTCTGTGCAGCTACCATCGACTCCAGAAATTCATTGGAGATTTTTAACATTCCGATTGTCATTCGGTTTGGTGCGTCCATAACAACTCCAACATTCATATCTCTAAAGCTTTCCAGCAATTCCTGTTCTCTACTCATCAGGTAAGCGACATGCAGTACCTTCCTGCTTAGTGCATCTGCCACAACATTCGCTTTGCCCGGGTGATACTTCAAATTGAAGTCATAATCCTTCAAATACTCTACCCATCTCCTCTGTCTCATATTTAACTCCTTTTGATCAAATAAGTACTTTAGACTCTTGTGATCACTGAATACTACAAAGCGAGTCCCATACAGATAATGACGCCAAATCTTCAGTGCGTACACCACTGCTACAAGTTCCAGATCATGAGTCGGGTAATTCTCCTCATGTGGCCTCAATTGCCTTGAAGCATAGGCAATTGCCCGATCAGCTTGCATCAACACACACCCCAATCCAAATTTGGATGCATCACAATATACTTCAAATTCCTGTGTTACATCGGGCAGTGCAAGCATAGGGGCAGTCGTTAAACATCGCTTAAGAGTTTGGAAGCTTAATTCACACTTCTCCGACCATACGAAGGGGTCTCCTTTCCTTGTTAACCGAGTCAGAGGAAGTGCTATCCGAGAGAACCCCTTAATGAAGCGTCGATAGTATCCAGCTAATCCGAGGAAACTCCTTATTTCAGTTATTGACTTCGGCCTCTCCCAAGCCATAACCGCCTCAATTTTTGTCGGATCAACTGAGATTCCCTCTTGGGAAATTATATGCCCCAAGAATTATACACTACTCCCCCAGAAATCACACTTAGATAGTTTAGCGTACAACTTCTTCTCCCGAAGTACTTGTAAAACAAGTCGAAGATGTTGAGCATGCTCCTCGTCTGACCTCGAATATACCAAAATATCATCAATGAATACTACCACAAACTGGTCCAAGTACGGTTGAAAAGTCCGATTCATATAGTCCATAAAAATGGCAGGGGCGTTCGTTACTCCAAAGGGCATTACTACGTACTCGAAGTGCCCATATCGAGTCCGAAATGCTGTCTTTGGGATATCCTCCGACCTCACTCGGATCTGGTGGTATCCCGACCTCAAGTCGATCTTAGAAAACACAACGGCGCCTCGCAACTGGTCCAGTAAATCGTCAATCCGAGGTAGTGGATATTTATTTTTGATTGTCAATTTGTTCAGCTGTCGGTAATCAATGCACATTCGCATACTACCGTCCTTCTTCTTTACCAATAACACCGGAGCGCCCCAGGGTGAGGCACTGGGTCGGATAAAGCCCTTTTCTAGTAATTCGTTTACTTGTTTCTTCACTTCGGTTAATTCCACCGAAGACATTCTATATGGCGCTCGGGACACAGGTTCTGCCCCGGGAATCAAGTCAATAGAGAAATCAATCTCCCGACTAGGAGGTAGCTCCGGAATTTCTTCCGGAAAAACGTCAGGAAATTCGCAAACAATTGAAATATCACTTAGCAGGAGGTTATGCCGACCCTCCAAAGCGAATAAAACAACATACGTGGTTAGGACATCGCTCACCCCGTTCTTCATGTCAAGTTCCTGAGAGAAAACAATATTCTTCCGATAACAGTCGACCAACACATGATTAGCAGCAAGCCAATCGAGACCCAGAATAACATCTAAGTCCTTCAATGGCATACAGATAAAATTTACTCGAAAAGTACGAGCTTCGATTTGCATCGGTAGTTCTCTACACACTGTAGTTGCACGGAAAGTGGAACCAGTTGGAGTGGAAACAATAAGAGCGTTCTCCATTAAACTGATTGGCAGACCAAGCCGTCGCACACAACTTTCCGAAATAAAGGAATGGGTGGCACCTGAATCATAAATTACATCAACCAGATAACTACAGATGAGGCACTTACCCTGTACCAAATTGTCATTCCTCGTAGCTTCTGAAGCATCAAACGCAAATACACGCCCGGTCATGGCGTTCTGGGCGTCGCTAGATTGGGCATCATATCTTCCCGATTGTTGGTTCCCTCTACCAGCTCCATTCCGGCCTCTCCTCGAAAAGTTGGAACCCCGGGTCCCAGAAGAGTTAGTTCGGTTATCCGTCCTGCCCTGCTGTTGCCTTTGAGGGCAATCGGGCCTGAGGTGCCCTGGTTGTCCGCACTGGAAGCACACAATCTGATTGGCTTGGCAATGTTTGGCAATGTGACCTTCCTGACCACAATTGTAGCAGGTACGATTACCAGAAGGATTACCCGATCGACCAGTGGAACCCCGACCGGAAGAGGATGAGGAGGTAGCAGAAGACTTGCCACCTCGGAAGAATTGACGTATCCTCTTGAAGTTGAATCCTTTTGCCTTCAGTGGCTTTTTATCTCTCGGCTGGGACGTCCTTTGTAACTGCACCTCTTCAGTCAGTCTTGCTTTGTTCACCAGGGTTGGGTAGTCCCTAATCTCCATTGGTACGATTACACTATGGAGCTCAATCCGTAGTCCAGCTTCGTATTTGGCGCATTTGCTACCTTCAGTCCCCTCTAACGAGAAAGGGTGGTAAAAATCACACAGCTCGTCAAACTTGCTGGTGTACTCAGCTACAGACATCCAGTCTTGCTCCAACTTCAGGAATTCCATTTCTTTCCAGATTTTGTAGTTGTCCGAAAAGTATTTAACAAGGAACCTCCTTCGGAAATTCGCCCATACCAACGGCTCATTGGATGCGTTCATCTGCACCTTCACTCGGGACCACCATACTCTAGCCTCTTCTTTTAGTTGGTAAGTAGCAAATAAAACCTTTTGCTCTTCAGAGCACTCAAAATATTCAAAAACCTGCTCGATATCCCTGATCCAGATGTATGCCCCGTCATAGTCGTGTCCCCCTTTGTAAGTCGGAGGATTCCTTTTCAGGAATTTATCCAGAGTGAGACCGGACTCGGTCCTACTCATCAGCTGAGTAAATCTAGAGAAGAAATCATCTCTTCCCCCAGAACTAGTCTCTTCGGCCATTTAGTAATTCTACAATGAGCAAACACATCACCATTAATAACCAAGATCAGTCAGGGGATCGTAAACTTACCTTATATTCATAGAATACTACGCCAGTGGAGTGCCAAGGGAACGATGCCAGACCACACACAATCTCAATACAACAAAATACAATCAACCTTCATAAAACTATCACAATCACTAGATCGGCCCATACACCGGCTCTAGAAAGAACCGCTCTGATACCAAGTGTAACATCCTAGGTTATTTTTGCATTTATTTTTATTCAAACAATTACCTCTTACGATAAATTTTTCCTTTTCTTGAAAATTAATCGATATTTAGTGAAAAAGCATTTATTTTTACTGACTTATTCAAGTGACAGCAGTCACAGTTAAATTAATTAAATGAGGTCTAGAAAAGAAAAGCAAGTTAATTTAAACACAACGGATGGGAGAAAGGGAAATCAGGGTTTCTCGCTTGAGCGAGGCCCCTACTCGTCTAAGCGAGATTCCGGACTCTCACTTAAACGAGGTTTCTATTCGCTTGAACAAATACCTTTCACACATCGGATTATACACAACATGCAACCGAACTCCCAAAATTTCACTCTAAAAATGGTCCTGTGAACCCAAGAGTCATTATAGCTACCATGAAAGCATATGTATTTTAAAATATAGGTTTATATCCGGTCCGGTCTTAATTAAACACAACTAATGATAATACTAAGAAGTTCTTATATACAGATATATATCTCTATAGAGAGTCACTCAAAGTCACTCGGACCCTGGCACCGATCTCCCCCTTGGCGCAACTCCATGGCTCCTTCCCCCTCCCTGTCTCTGGTTACTAAAAAAAAGGTGCAAGGGTGAGTGTTTGGCATTGTAATTAATATAGAATGGAACTTAACAAATATACATGCATATTTATACATACACATCAAGCATCACTTGTAAGTAAGCATACCGAAACATAGTGTATTACATACAGTAACTATATTAAACCAACTACACAATTCCATCACATTCATCACGATCACAACTGACTCTCATACAATCTGACTCCTAGTATCCGGATACTAAAGGATTGGCCTTCAGCTGGGGGTCCTACTTGACACCCCGTGAACCCTGCTTGGTTCACCGAGTCCTGCTTGACTCTCCACCTCGACCACTGGGTCCTACTTGACCACTGGGTAGCTCAACTGGGCACGAAAACCACGGGAGCCGGAAATGAGGGGCTATCATATACCGTCGGCCATCCCATACCACATAATCATTAAACAGTTTGCCTTTCACATAATAATATCAATTCCTCATCACTCGGGTAGCCTGCTTGCTAACCCGACGTCACATAACGCTGATCACTTCAACATTAGATATCACAAGATCATAACATGATAAACTCAACCACACCCGATCTTCCACTAATTAATGAACCCAGTCACACATGCACAAGCATAAACACACAACTACGTTTAGCAACATTTTCCTTAACCTGTTTATATTACCTCAATGACCTGAATAAGAAGCGAGTCCTATTCTAATTAATTATAACCTGAACACCCCCTTACTTTGGTTCCACGCTTCGATGATCTGTTCTCTGTGTCGATTCCTTCCTCTGAGCACTGGTTTCGCAGTCTCAACTCCGTCACTCAGTCTTCCGTTGCTTAGCCTACTACCTACGGATCATAAAGTACAGCTCGTCACTTCAACGCCCTTAGTTCATGGACTGCATTTGGGCTCACACTCACCAGAGGAGTGGAGAACAGCCACGAATATAGCCATGCATGGCTCTTAACAGCCAAAGAATAAAAGGAATAAGGGAATCACAATTGGAACGGATCAGTAGACTCACCTTGAAGCCTCGATCACAGGAATGGGGTTCAATTGAAGTTTAGACACAAATGGAGTCCCTCTCCAGCGCATGCAAATCAGCGTTAAGAGAGGAGAGAAAAACGAAAGAGAAGGAACAGACCAACAGCAAAGGTAACTTGTAAATAATGAAGAGGGAAGGAAGAGAATCTCCTTATATATATGTATAGCTCATGGGCAAGATCATCTTTTCCTTTATTTTATTTGTATTCTTACTAAATTTAATCAATTTCACTATATTGAACTATTGCATAGTTATCAAATCAATTACACTTATTTATTCCCACAACGTTTAATTATTCACAATTCTCTAATACTTCGCAAGAGTATAGGCCCAATATGAATATCGGCCCCCGACGTCCTAACTTAGTGTTCATACCTCGGAAATCTGAGCTACAACCTGAGAGATCGGATACCTTATCCGTGCTCACCTCTTGGTTACCTACATCCGTTGTTTCAGTCATTATGAGGTTAATCCGGGCTATGACCCCGTGTGAGGCGCTCTCCTCACAACGGTTGGACCAGACCACCTAACTCTGTCCGCTCTTCTCCTACACTCCCGATCTTTAACTCCGCCTGCTCGCGCTTCAGATACCGATCTCGACACCGGCTTTCTTATCTCTGGCTAAGACAGAACAAATATTAAATAAAACTTCTAAAACATTTACTAATCATTTCCCATTTCTTATAATTCTCATTAAAACATCAGGGATGTTACAAGATAACTCAATTTAAACGGTTCATTAGACTCACCTCGAAACCATGGTCACGGAAATGGGGTTCGTTCGAAGTTTTGACACGGAAGAAGCCTTCCCTCAGAGCATGCAACTCGGTAGCGTGAGAAGAAAATAAAGAAGAAGAAACAGAAGGAGAAGAAGGCTCGCGTGGATAATGAGGAAGAAGAAAGGAGATCTTTATTATTTAAAGCTCAGGGGCAAAACTGTCTTTTCCCATTTCTTTTATATTTCATTAAAATTTTTAATTAAACTTTTACCTTCTTCGAATTCCACCTCATTTAACCTGTTTGTAATTAATCAATCAAATAATTTTATTTATTTTCACAACATTTAATTATTTATAATTGCATTTATTTTAATAATAATTCATAAAAACATCAAATAAATCTTTAAAACAATAATTAATATTTCCCACTACTCATAATTTTACTTAAAATATCTGGGATGTTACAGACGACATCATCTATGGAAAAAATTATGCAGATTCCAGGGGACAGGTTCGCAAGGAGATAGGAAGGAGGCAAGGGAAGAATGGTTTTGGGTCAGTACAAGGATGAGTTACGTCATTCTATTTCAATAACTTTCCTGAGAATTGGAAATATCAAGATTTGTGGCAGATGTTTTAGAGATGAGGACGAGTTTGGGAGGTGTTTGTTCCAGCAAAGAGAGACAGATACAGTTGGAAGTATGGGTTTATGAGATTTTTAGATGTGGAGAATCCTTTATTCTTGGAGAAGCAACTAGATCAAGTATGAATTGGAAATTTGAAGTTGCGCATTAGTCTACCAAGATTTATGTGCAATAAACTAGTTACCAAATTCACATCAAAATATCATAATCAAGTCATTAAACAAAATCCTCATCAGGGTAGCAAATCTGTTTCGTATGCTCAAGCTATTGGAATGGTGAGCAATCAAAACTGTGGAGAGTTAAGGAAAAAAGGTTCGTGAAGAAAGATGTGAACAGGGAAAGTATGGATCCTGTGTGGTGTGGCCATGAAATGACAATTGAAACAGGTTCTATGGAGTGGTTAAGGAATGAGTATGTATGGAGGTTGATTGATATTGCAAAGACTATATGCCCTTCACGAATCTTTTTATTTTGGAAGGTCTTTCTACAATTCGATTGAGGTATATAGGGGACAATTTGGTGTATCTTTCAGTAATAGAAGTTGACAATTTACATGATCTTTTGAAGACTGCAAAGGAATGATTGGCGCCTATCTTTGAATCTTTAACACCATGGAAGCCTATCTAGTCACAAATTGGTATGGGTGAGATGTACGGGCATTCCTTTAGATGTCTAGCAGGAGCGTTTCTTCTGAAAGGTAGTTTCAACGTTTGACATTTTTGTTATGATGGGTGATAACACTAAAAGTATGGCAAGATTGGAGTATGCAAGATTATTGGTTTGTACTTCGACAAAGGAAGTTGTGGTAAATCATGAAGATATTAAAATAAATGGGAGTATTTTTTCTAGACGATGCATCAAGGAATTGGGTAGAGAGGAAGGGAAAAGGTGTTGTTGTTGAGGTCATCATGGTTGTGCCTCTCATTCATCATTTGTGGATGGGGATGATTCAGAATCATTGTTGTCATGTTTCAGTGAAGAAGACAAGTGTAATACCATGTCAGATGGCGGGTTTCCGATTGAAGGCAATTCTGGAATTTTCAAAGATAATTCAAATCTAAATTCAAAATTGAATTTTAATGTTTCAATTACAAATAAATTGGTAATGAGCATTTATGAGCTGGTTGTCTTGCCTAATGTTATGGTGGAAGAAGTTGAGTCAAATTCATTGAATGTAGACGCATTTGGTGTTGGGCCTGTGATATTGAAGATATATATGGGCTGCAGAAATTTGTGTAGGTGCATGGTCATGATGTCTCGTAGAATAGTGATCATGTAGTGGGCCAAGGGAGTAGTGATTGTTGCATGGGAAGGAGCACACCGTTTGGGTTATTATGGTAGCAAATTTCAAACACTTGAAACTGAACACATGGTTCACGTGAATGAGCAATAACATGCAAACCACAATCATTTATCATGTGTGGGGCCCAGTGAACATAACGTTCTTTATGTGGTGGCTAGTGATGAAGATAAATTGAAGGATTTGTTTATTATGTGTGGTCTAAATTCAAAAGAGCAGGAAGAATCAATGATTAATTCGCGTGATTTGGGGTCAAACAAAGCATGATTTTTTTCTCAGCAAGATAGCGCTAAGTATAAGTCATGAAGAAGGCCCTAAAAAATATGTGTCGCTGGATGGAATGGGAAAAGATTGTGTGGGTAATAAGGATGGGTCTTCTTATATTAATTTTGAACCACTACCTATCTCTTCTTCTTGTGTTGCCTCAAGGAAAACCTGTTACCCTTTAATGCAAGAAAAAGGAAGATTAGAAAAGACATGTTGAGAACAGGCAATTGTGTGAGGGGAAAGCGTTTAGATGTAAGCAAGATGAAAATAGTGTTGTAACTCCTAACCAAGTTAATTATCATCATGATAGTATGGCCCCAGTTCAGTTATTAGCTCCTGGTGTTGCTCAAGAAAAAAATGATTCTGTTTGGTCAAAAGATAATCATTCTGAGGCGGTCTCGTTGTGGGAGATTGAGAAAAAGTTGGGTGTTACAGTGGTGGGGGATTGTGGTGAGATTATTCGATGCTTGGTGGATATGGAGGTAAGGGATAAAGTTGAAATAAGTAAACAGTTGGCAAAGGATATATCAGGTGGGTTGAATATAGTTTTTAATGAAGGTTGAGTTATAATGTGCGTGGAATGGGGGTGGGCTAAAGAAAAAAATGGTCAGGGAGTTGATATGTAAGGTGAGGGTTGATTTTGTTGGGATTCAAGAGACAAAAATGAGTAATATAGATGAACAAGTGGTGGATTCGATTTGGCGAGGCTCAGAGTTTAAGTGGAGTGCTTCTCTGTCAGTAAGTACTACCGGGGGATACTATGTGTATGGGATAAATTGAAATTTCAAAAAATTCAAGTGTTTGAGGGTTGTGGTTTTTTAGGGGTAATTGGGTGTTGGAAAGAAAGACAGCAACCTTGTGTAATCATAAATGTTTACTCTTCTTACCTTTTGGTGGAGAAGAAAAGGTTATGAAAGGAGCTGTTATAGATAAAAAGTAAGTATGAGTAGTATTCTAAGTGATATGTGTTTGGTGATTTTAATGTTGTTTGGTGTAGTCAGGAGAGAAAAGGGGGTTATTGAGGAATCGGTTGCAAGTAATTTGGAAATGAGCTTGTTTAATGATTTTATTCTTGCGATGAAGTTGATGGACCTTCCTCTGAAGGTAGGAGATTTATATGGTGTAGGCCGGATAGGTTGGCTAGAAGTTGGTTGGATAGATTCCTTTGCTCTCACCAGTGGCTGTTGTCATTTCCAAACTATACACAATTAGCTTTGAACAGAAATCTGTCTGATCATTACCTGGTGATTTTAAAGGTGGTGGATGTGGATTGTGGGCCAAGACCGTTTAGGGTGTTAAGATTGTTGGTTGAAGCATCCTGGGTTCAAAATGTAACATCCCAAAATTTGAAATAAATACTTGTTAGAATCAAGTCTGAACTTAAGACTAAGAAGTCTGAACCCCATGTGATTTGTTAATAATATACATCAAGACTCTTAGCTAAAGTAAAGTCTGTATGATCGTTTATCTAACTATTCTGTTCAAGTGTGACAGGGAGTCCATAGAACTCCATTTGCAAAGAATAGAGTGAGTCCGTAAAAATCAAATTCGTTCATATCAAGAAGAGTCTGCACTCTCTAAAGACTTCAAATCTATCAAGCCTTTATAAAGCTACAAACCTCAAGATGAAGTCTTTTCTCTTATGTTTCAGCACGCGTAAAGGATCTTTCCTTTCTAAGCAAGGAGTTGTATAGACTTTCATATTCAGAATCTGTGCCTATCATCAAAAAGGAAATTAATGAAAAAGTTAAAAATTTGCTCACAATAATCAAGAAAACTGCCTTGCATATTCCAATGTGTCAGTAAAAGCTGAACCTGCGTAGAACAAATAGCCTAGCTATGAAGATGTATTTGCTTACTCAAAGAAGACAAACAAAAGGGATATTTTGTTTAAGACCATCAAGGCAATCCTTTTAAGGAAGTATTTTTGAAGCATGCCTCTGTACTCACTGATAGTACAATCCTCAAGAAGAGCAACATACTTCAAGATGAATCAACGATTATCTCATGGAAGACTATAAACACACGAATCTTTGAAATTTAATAGAGATTTTTTACCCTTATCATTCAACTCTCTTTGAATCTCTCTCAGAAACCAAAAGTCTGAAGGACTTTTTCAAAAAGTTTCTAAGTTCTTGTATTTCACTACTTAAGTCTTCTTTCCAGTTCTACCTCTGGCAGACCTTGACTTATAGTAGTCTGTAGCTCAGTTTACATGTATTATCATTTCATATCCTTGTACGCTGAGTTATTTGTTGTAACATCAAAACTCTTTATCATTATTTTGTATAAGATCTGGTGTGTTGCCAGAGTCAGTTAGTGTGGAAAACACTTGTGACCTGAAGAGGCTTTTGAAAGAATACTTGGGTGTCTGTAGCCAGGAGTGGCTCTTTGAAACAATATTTGGGTTATAAGCTAGAAATGGCTGGAGTCAAGAATACTTGTTGTACTGGGCTGGTGTAGATATTGTAAAGGTGTTGTTTACAATAGTGAAAATCCTTCGGTCTGAAGGGACTGGACGTAGCTTTTGCATTGGAAGTGAACCACAATAAATCCGTTGTGTGATTCTATATCCTTCTCTGGTCTGTAAATCTATTTAACTATCTTTAACTTGTTGAGTTATCCGTAAAAGTTTTTGAAAAAGAGTTTAAGACTTATTCAACCTCCCTTCTAAGTCTAACTATGTACCATCAATACTATTGAGTGAAATAATTAGTAAATAATTAAATATGAACTACTTGATTTCCCAAAAACTTAGAAATAATTAAATTAGGGTTTATCTTGACTACTCATAATTTATTGTAGCTTAAAAAGCTGAATTTAATACCTGATCAAAATCTAGGTGTCAGACCAAGTATCTCTGGTTGAGGTATCGTTGGTTAGGACTGTTAAAAATGTAAATGTGAATCCGAATATATGTTTAAAATAATTTTTGGATAAGTATTGAGCCCATAGGGTGATCCTGTTTATTACAAAACAGAGAATTTTTAATAAGGGACTCAAATTAAAACTCTTACTCATTTTTTCTTTTCCACATTCACGTCACTCTTCTTCTCCCAAAGGACAATGAAACTCTTTTCTCTTCTTCCTCATTTCTCTTATTCTTCTTCTTCCATTCTCAAAACCCATCAAGTGTGGGTGTGTGACTTGGCTTCAACCCCATTTTCATTTTCCTCTTGCAAGTAGGAGGAGCTTGTGGTGATTGAAGGCTTCTTATCCCCCTCTCTCACTCTTTGGAGCTCACTTCTCTTTGGTTTAAGGTAAGTTTTCCTCACCATTTTTATGATCTAAAGCCCTAGAATGTAAGTTATTATGATAGGAGAGAATGTTATATGTATGGCTTATGGAAAAGGAACCATTTCAATGCAAAACCCTATGGTAGGGTGTAATAAATAAAAGGTTTTATGATGGCACATTGGGGTACACAAAAATGGTAATTAATATGGTGGAAGAAGATGAATATTAATGGTGATTGTTGGGTTTTAATGAAACTGTACCCCTAAGTTTTAGGGGGAATGTGAAATGTGTTTGGAAGAGTTGATTTTGAGATGAATATATGATATTTAGAGTGAAAGAGTATTTATTAATGTTGGGAGAGTGATATTAATGATGGTGGGTGCCATTAATGAAGATTGATGGTCATTTATATGGAAACCCATTAATGGATGTGATCATAAATGAGTAGTAATGAATGTGGACACTAAACCCATGGTGGTTGTGGTGGAATAAATGAAATTGAAAGTAGTTTGAGATTAAAAATAGTATAAACACTAAGTAGTTAACTTAAAACATTTAAGATCTTGGTGGGTTAGATGAAAATAATTGTATAGTATATTGTGTGATGTAGGAAACAATCCAATTAATGAAGCAGGACCTTCAGACCGCAACAAATACTACTTCTTTTAAGGTAGGGGGATAACATTTTCTGAATACATGATTTCATCCATTATTGATGTATATGTATGTATGTGTTTCCATAATTTGGCTTGGATGAATGTCTAGATGAATATGTGATTTGAAATGCATTTAGAATAGTTTGCTTTGTTTGGTGAATGATATTTGGGATGATGAGTATGATGTTGATTTTGATTCATGGCATTGTGTATTGCTTATGATTGATGCCATAATTATGATTGAATGGAATATAAATGTGTAAACATCCCATGATATGAAATTGATGACAAGGTGTGTAGATATTGTTTGCCACTAACCATTGATGTAAATAAAATCCAATGATAATTGGTAGTGATTGAGAATGATGATGATATTGAAATCCACTAAGTGATGGTGGTGAGTTGTTGATTGTGGAGTGACATTTTAGGATGCACTATGTGAGAATGCATTGATTTGTATTTGCATCCATGGCATATCATATACTCTCTATTTTGGGATGTTAAGGGTTCCAACAGGTGGGCCCAGTGGGAAGACGGCCCAGTGCACAGGTAAAATTTTTATTATTCCCTAGTGATTTGGTAGAATCACGAAGCTGTCTATAGTTTGATGGTGAGGCACCCTATGTGTTGGGCCAAGATTAATAGTTACTTAGGGATTTTGGCTTGGACTCAGGTTTCTATTCTTTCACCATATTGGGATCACGTAGAGAAGGTTTAGAAAAATCAAATATGGGAGGATATTATGGTATGTTACGTTCTATGTAAATTGTTGTAGTTCATTCTAGTTTGATTGCGATGATAACTGAATTATGTTTTAACATTGTAGAGTGCTTGAGATATCCCGTCAATAGACGTCCTAAGGAGGAAGGTATTATCTAATGTGGCCAAGAGGTAAAGGGCCCATAAGACCAAACTTACATGTTTATACATTTTTGGAGAGCTCAATGGGGAGTTTCCAAGTGACAAGTGGGAGTACATTGACCATAAGACATGGGATGCATTTATTTCATCTCAATAGACTGGATAATTTATGGTAATGCATAGGTATTTTGTTTACGGTCTTATTTTATTTGCAATTATTTTCAATACTTATTATTTTTTGTTTCAATTGAATTAGGCGAAAAGGAAGAAGGTACAACATGTTCAAGTGAAGAATGATTGCGCTCACAGACTGTCACATGGAGGATATCGTTTGCTTGAGTAGTAGATGACCGCAGAGAAGGCTAGTCAACACCAACCTGACACTAAAGTTGTTTATCCTCATTTTACCCACTTGTGCCATGAGAAATGGAAGCATACCTGTACAAAGAAAATAGGTGACCATACATCTCACCAGGCACAACAAGTTGCAAAAAAGATTATAAGTTTATAATATGTAAGGAAGCACTTTCGGTTTTCTATTCTAACATTCAAAGTTGATTACTGATTATGGTTTACTATTTAATCTTTTGAAGGATAATTTGGTAGTTGTGTCTACACAGGGGATTTTTGTTGTTATAGGTCTACAAGATATATTGACTGTCGCCATTGGTAGACTAAAGCACCCTAGTAGAGTCCAGGCTGATGATAGAGGCTACACCATACGGAGCGTGTACAATCGCTCTACTTCTTTGAGTTCATTATTGATATCTACCAGATGTTGAAGTCAAAGTTAAGTGAGGCCAAAGCTCAACTTGCTTCTACGTATAATGAAATATTCAATAAGTTGCAACAGGTCTTGGATACACAAGCCCAACAAATTCAAAGTTTGACGAAGCAGTTACAACACACAACTCCAATATCAAACCCTGTCCCTGTCCCTGTCCTTGTACCTATACCAAAGCAGATGCCTATACCTACGCCTATTAGCATGAAGGCTTCATGTGTGGGTGCAGATCCTGTTGGTCATAACACCAAAGCTAACATTGGAAAGAAGTGTGAGTTGTTAGTTAATGGAGTAGATGACCTAGTTGCAATTGGTATGGTATACACTACAGGGTCACTAGTTCACCATCAACCTTTATTGGATGACATGTCAAGGGTCTCGATGCTGCAGGTTATCACACTGGATATGGTTGTTCTGGTGCCTACAGACAAGGTTTTCTATGTTTCATAAGCACTTCAACATCACTGTTGAGGGTTATTCATAATCAGGTATGTTCCAAAATCACTTTAAGTTTATCATAGAATATATACATATATTTACCTATTAGTTGTTACTTATTATTTGAGCATTTTATAGGGGAAGTCTAAAGTTCCCACTCCTGCTATGGTAAATCCAATATGACAATTATGGAGAGTCTATGTTGAGATGGATGACACACCTGCTCAGGTGCCTTGGAACAAGGAAGTCTTTGGTAAGACGAGCACTATTCCTATTTAAACCAATCAGAATGACCATCCCATGCTCAACATCTCTATTCTACAACTTTAGTTGATGTAAGTACTTATATATATAGATCTATATTTACTTGTTTCATGTATACTAATCTTTTTCAGCATATGTATATTGTAAGTTCATGTATGAATTATGTGTGGTTGGGGGGAAGTATTACATGTATAGATTTTTGAAGCCTGAATCCATACAAAGAAGTAGTAACAAGCCTGTGCAAACTCAAGCTTACATCTAGAATTAGATGTGTAAGTCAAACAAAAAGGTTTATTTGACCCCATATCATGCCAACTAAGTTGACACTCTATGTATTGTGTGTGTATGTATGTATATACTTATCTTGAGTACTTACTCATTCCTTTTCATTTCAGTGCTCATTGGCAACTTGTGGATGACTTTGTTCCTGTACAATTTAAAATGTGTATTAAAGCATGAATTGACATCGAAACTTCACTTAATATTCTGGACAACAAACAGCTTTGTTATTAAAGACATTTCTAATTGGTATTCTGTTTTTTTAATAGAGCTATAAATGGATACAATTGATTGAGGGGCATCAACTTAAAGAAAAAATTGCAATGGCTATATCCAAAAGTAAGTACATTTCCACTATAAAGTATACTTATAGATTATATTTTTATATTTTGAAGAAAATATTAACAAATTTGTTATTTTGTATATATATTGTGTAGTATCATAGACAAATAGATAATCATGAGTGTGGGTACTATGTCATGAAGACCATGCAGACTATAGTAGAAGCAAACATAGTGGAAGCATGAGCAACCGTAAGTTTCTTATATAATTCTTTAATTTTAAATAAATTTGGGTCTTAAAGTGACATTTGTATATTTGTATATATAATAACTAACTTATATATATATATATACATATATTTACAAGTTTTTTCAGGATCGGTCACCATAGAATGCCAAAGATATTGAAACAATTCGGGAGGAATGGGCTGCATATTTTCTTTGAGTTAGGGGACAATAGTCATTAGATATGTTCATTTACTTAGATGTGGATTACAAGTAATTTTATAACTTGCATATATGTTAGGTACAAAAATATTACATTGATAGTAATTTAAGTGACAATTCTATTAATTGTATACTGCTATATTGCTTGGTACTTTCTATTAGTTTTATATAATTTGTAGGATTGACATACATACAATCGAGTTTGTACGCAGGCCATGAATCATTTTTAAACTCGGTTATGCACAGAACCGAGTTCGTAAGGTGTATTTATAAACACGGTTCTATACAGAATCGAGTTTATAGTTTGTATCTATAAACACAATTCTCTTGAAACTGAGTTTATAAATGCACCCAACAAACTCGGTTTTGAACCGAGTTCATAAATCCATACTTACAAACATAGTTGAAACGAACTTGTTTTCGAAACCGAGTTCATTGCCCAATTTTAATCGAGTTTAGACCTTTTCTACACTAGTTTCAGGTCTTTGAAAATATGATTCAACAACTTAGTTTTACGAGTAATATATACTTCTTCATGCAAGTTGCCATGTAAGAAGGCATTATTTACATCCAATTGTTTAAAAAAAAAACACCCCATTTTATGCTGCCACTACTAGGAGAATTCTTATGGTTATGATTTTCACAACTGGAGAGAAGGTTTCAAAGTAATCTACTCCCTTCAATTATGCATATCCCTTGGCAACCGATTGAGCTTTAAGCCTTTCTACAGTGTCATTAGCCATGTATTTGACTTTATAAACCCATTTGCATTGTATGGGAGTAACTCCATGAGATGGATCTAAAACATTCTAATATTTAAAATTAGATTTCTAAAATCCAAATAAATTTTTTGCAAATAATTTTAAATTTTAAAACAGGATTTGGATTAAAGTAATAATATTGTCAACATTACATCAACCTGCCCATTTATAAATACATATATTTTACAAACCGGTATACACAGGAGCCGGCCAAGGCTACTACAAAACAACTATGTGCATTATGTACCATACATATATATACATAATGCTCCGAGCAGGCTAAGTGATCTCATATCTCATCGCTGCGTCCGAAATCAGACTCAAAAATTCTTCACTGATAACGGATGTCTGGCGTTTTTTAATTAAAAAGAAACTCCACCGATCCTTAATGAATTATTTTCAAATTTAGGATGTTACAGGATCCACTAAAGTCCAGGTATAATTTCATTTCAAGGCATATGATTCAGCATTTATAGCATTTCTCCAGCGTGGATTTTTGCAAGCTTACTGATAACATGTTGGCTCTTGAATTGAACTAACTGTCAGACAAAATAGAAGAGATTGAGTGAACAATGTTCATAAAGTTGCAATGCCACCTGATATGTTTGATTCATTTTCATTTTCAGTAGTAATCAAGTTGCAATGATAATAAGTCAATTAAGCAGATGTCCTTCTAATTCTTTATGAATGTCTTAAGGATTGATCCTAAGACTGTTGAGAATCCCAAGTCTTTTGAGTCTATTCAGGATCCTAAGTCTGTTAAGAATCCTGAGTTTATTGAAAATCCAAGGTCTAGCTATTGAGAATGTTGAAATTGTTAAGTTTGATCCCCATCCTCTTCATATAGTTCTTGAATACGTTGAGGTTGATTCTGGTAATGAATATTTTAATGATTGAAGGTCTCCTCAATAGTATATCAGGTGCATTTGTATGATTATCATTAGGAAAATGAAAAAAATATACAATGTCTCTTTTAATCTCAGGATGATTATCATCAAACACCATATTTCTAAAAGAAGAAAAATGGTGGGAAGAAAAAACATATATAAAACATCCATTTGCTTATTTTTAAATCATGGAAAAATAGTTTTATGTGATCTAGGCTAAAATTTAGTTCTTTGAACTTTTAAACTAAGAATTTTCTAATCACAACTCTACTTTTCATAGGAAAATCTACATGAATCAGGTATGTTAGTACTTTACAAGCTTAGAGAACTAAATTTTAGCCTAGATAAGACTATTTTTTTTAGGATTTAAAAAAGGGGCAAAGGGATTTTTTTATATGATCTTGATTCCCACCATTTTTCTACTTCTAGAAATATGGTGTTCTACTAAACTATTTCCCTTTCTATCTAAACTCTATGTAGATACATCATCTTGAGTTTAAGGGAGAGACACATATGTCTTTTCTTTTTCCTTATGATGATCATACAAATACACGTAATTATAAATGTGTAAAAGAGACTTTCACTCATCAAAATATTTATAACTAGAATCAACCTCAACCTATTCAAGAACTACAAGAAGAGAGTAAGGATCAAACTCAACAATCTCAAGATTCTCAACAAACTTAGGATTTTCATCAAATTAACTCAAGATTCCTAATAGACTCGGGATTACTTAAGATTCTTAACAGATTGATCAATCCTTGAGACATTAATAAAGAATTAAGAGGGTACCTACTTACTTGACAACTTACTAATGCAACTTTATTTATGTTGAAAATGAAAATGAATTAAACATATCAGGTGATATTGTTCATTCAATCTCTTCTATTTTGTCTTATGAACATTGCTCTCACTTTATACAAAAATTTCTATTTAATAGTTAGCTCAATTCAAGAATTATCAACAAGCTTACAAAAATCAATACTTGAGAGATACATAAATGCTGAATTGGATGCCTTGACAATACAAAAGAACGAAAGAATCATTGTCTTAAAAATGTCAAAAGGTAACCATTTTTCTTAGTCGTGGACTAAGATATTATTTGAAAAGAATATTAATTTGAACACATACCAGATGAGATTTTGTGGTTCTTCAACTTGGCTTATCTTGTTATTGCAGAAAGGTACATTTGAAACAAAAATTTCTACAAATATAACTCTATTTAATGAAACAAACAAGATTATTAAAAATATATTGAAGATGGAGCAAAACAATAACCTCACAAACCCTTCCTTTGTTCCAACTCCACATACACTTGTCTCAATTATTCTTTTTTTATCATATTTCAAATTTCTCTTTTATTGAAGTGTACATCAAGATATTTTTTTATGGTTTTGAATTCCAAGAAATTTTTAAACACCATGTATGTCCCAAAATTTGAGAGTTCTAGAATTCCCATTGATCACCATATCATCTTAGGTTTTAAGGCAACATATGGTAATTACAAGTCCAAGATTTGAACATTTCAACTAAAAAAAGTGTCGATGACTCTTAATTATTAAAGAAAATTATTATTTACATTACTAGATTACAAGCCATATATATTTATATTTTTAGCAAAAAAATATATTCCATATATGTATGTGACAAGAATTGTACTTTTTTATGCAGTCAACTGCTTTATAATATATGATATGGTTTAAATAATTGCCAAACTACTCCTCATAACATGATGTCAAAGTCAGCACTAGTGCATAAAATAGCTTTTACATTAGTCATTGTTGGCATTTTACACCGGTTATACGACTGGTGTAGATCTAATAGGTGAGAAAAATATGGATTTTTTACACCGATTTAGAACCAGTGAGAAAATGAAATTTACACCAAGGGTTTGAATTATGACCAGTATAAAAAAGGAGATGTTTAACACTGATTGATTACCACAACCAATATAAAAACTATTAATTTTTTTTTCTACTTCCTGTTTTTCCTATTGGTAGCACTTTAATCTTGTCCAGTTTTAATTCAATT
The DNA here is from genome assembly GCA_037962975.1 of Clitoria ternatea. NCBI lineage: Eukaryota > Viridiplantae > Streptophyta > Magnoliopsida > Fabales > Fabaceae > Clitoria > Clitoria ternatea. The sequence goes on from CM075670.1 coordinate 285,268,059, forward strand.
ATAATCATATATACTTGTGTCCACTAAGATTGATGCTTTATAATAGACTTCTTTATATATTATCTAGTATATATATACATTAAAAGAGAAAAAATATGATCAATTAAATTAAAAAAGACATCTTTCAAAGATAAAAGGAAGAAAGTGTTTGATTTTTTTTTGCTTTTGGAATAGACACAAGTGTTTGATTTATATATTAACACATACATGGTCATGATAAAATATATCAAGAAGACAAAAACTCAATATGTCTCTAACTCTAATTAGATGCTTTAATTTTCTCTACTTTTGGGCCACTCAATTGGGCGTTTATATTCTTCAAGAAGAGAGACAAGGCAGGTGGGAGGTTCTTCAAGATAATGCCTTTCTCTGTGCTCATAGTGTTTAGTGCTTCAAAGATTTTTAATGGCTCTCAAGTTGTCATGGCATGGGATGAAGTTAGGGCCAACAGTGACATTATAAAGTTTCTGATTGTACCCTTCAGATTGCTTAGAGGATTAAATTTTGTCAGTACATAGAAAGAAAACTTACAAATACCCAAATAAAGAAGGCAAGATCAAATACATTATGTCATGATAAAGTTAAAATTTGTTAAGTGATTTAATTATGTCATGGTAGTGATTTCCATTATTCATTATGAAAAGAAGGTTCACCACAAATAACATGTAATGTGGGAGTGTTAAAACAAAATCTGGTTGGTCAAACGAGAAGAATTTGTCACTTGGACAAACAAGAGGGGTTCCCTTGGTTACTACATCCTTCATTTAGAGAGCTATCTGGTCCATTATTGGTAGAATCACGACTCGGGACGTAGAAACATACGATTCTACGTCCGCCCGAGGTCCACCGTACCGCGACTCATGTAGAAATGGCTCCTAATAGAGACGGCGTGGAGACATGACTCCCGACGTGGAAACATGGAGACGTCATCATCTCCGTCTCACACAAATAGGGCAGGAAGAACTAGGTCAAGCGGGCGACCCAGTTTTAAAAATAACCCGGCCCACTAAAAACCCTAAATTTCAATCTTTCCCATTCGTTCTCTTCTCTATTTTTGTGATTTCCCCTCCGTCAAAGCTCACCCTTTTGCGTCGCACTTTTTTACCTCCATCATAGCTCCCTCTGTCGCTCTCTATTTCTACATGGCACTTTGTTTCTATGTCACACACTCTGTTTCTCGTCTCCCTCAAGCTCTCGTGCAATGTAGTCGTGGTGGTCCTTTTCTCTCTCTATTTTTGTATTGGCTACTCTCGGGATCCTCTCTTCTCTCTGTTTCTGTTAGCTTCTGCTCTTGGGCTCATCTCTTCTCTTTGTTTCTGTTGGCTTCTCCTCTGTTCTGCTCTCTATTTCTGTTGGCTTCTCTCTGTTTCTCTATAATTAAAAATACAAACCAGTGGCAGTGGGGAAGGGGTGGGTGGGTCTGGTTCTACAGGGGAAGAGGTAGCAACAGGTTCCAGTTGGGAAAATTTTTATGATTAATGGTTATGTGTATGACATTGAGTTTATATTTTTTATGTTTATGACATTAAAATTAGTTTAATATTATGAAGTTTATGAGTTTAGTTTGATATTTATTATATTTATGTATACTTTAGTATTTTTGATAGACTCTTCCGTCTCGTCGTACATCTTATAAGTCTACATTTTACAAATCCTCATTGTCTTAATGTAGAGTCCATGACTTAACAACCTTGATCTGGTCCATATTGACTTCAAGTTTAGCTCCCAAACTTAGAAGCACCTAAATAAAATGCAATGAAGCCGAATTAGAAGCATTGCAAACTCATGATCAACAAAAAAAGTTGTAGTGCTTATTACTCACAAAGAGGGGATCATAGGATAACCATATATATACATGCCAGCCTAGTATATTTCATATACAAAGAATAAGTAGTAACTTAGATGTAGAAAAACTTTGTGACAAACTAGAAAGGAAAGAGAGAGTGTACACCCACAAGCAAAAATATAACAACTGTGAACCACATCCCAGGGTTGAAAGGGAACACAAATTTCAAGTGAGTACAATGATTCTAGATTTTGACAATAGTATCTAAAATCACATACTAATGGACTATAGTATCTTGATTGAATAATCACACAATTAACTAGCTAAGTAATAATGGCAAAAGTTATAATTCTAATAACACAATTCTCATAAGATGTACTCAAAACAAAAGAGTTGTTTTGTTACATTCATTACCTTCCCATAAATTAGTTCTCACTGTCACACTTTATTGTTCCATGGAACTCTTCAACAGAATCCCCCACCTAATAGTTATGTAGGTGTAGCAGATGAAATGAAAAAGTCTATTGTAAGACCATTATTATGGTTTTCTGCTAGATGGTTTAGGATGCACGAGGGGAATGATCACTAGAAAAAGTGCTAGTCATGATCTTTGGCTTGATCTTAGACTCCACTTGCTCATTAAGATTAGCATTGCATAAGCTACACCAATGACAATGTAATACTTTTCACTGCTTATGCATGTGTTATTTGCATCGTTGCTCTAAGTGTTACCAAGATAGTCAATGTTGGACTATTTTGACAAATACAACATAAAAAGATAAACTTATAGTTATGTTTTTATTTTCCCAAAATTTGATCAATATAGATGTAGTTCTCAAAATTCCTCAATTATTCAGATTATATCTCTCCCCCTAAATTTGATTTTATGATTAGTGAACATATAAAAAATACATGAAGTACACTAAAGTATGAAACAAGTCGTTAGATGACAATGCCTTGTTAACCATCTAAACCCAATTGAGAATTATAACAAACTATTAAAGGACTCAATAAATGCTTAGACTCAATAAAGAGTTGATGTTATAACAAAGGCTAAATCATCACTAGCTTATACTATATGGCCAAAGCTAAAATAAGTGTAGAAAATCCTCATCTTATTAAAGTTCAATAAATCACAAATGTGTTAATTTAGTCTTTGCTTGTTCTTGCTTTTTCTCAACTTTACCTTCAATCTCCATTACAACATGAAGAGTTTCTATACAACAAAATATCACTTGATGTACATGCACATAATGAAAGAATAACGAGCACAAGTAAACTAGTAGTACCTGCCATGCAGAAGCAACTCTAACAAATGCAGTATTTCTAAGCAATAATTGTTGGTGTATGCACTACGAGCTATTAATGTATCAATTTTAACTTATCAATAAAATTAGTATTTTCAATTTTAAGACTGTTTTTTAAAACTATTTATCCTGGAATAATAGGTCATATGAGAACTATTCCTAAAATGTCCCTAATCAAGTATTTACATGGGGACATGTAAATACATTAAGATTAGTGTGTGAATGTACTGATGATTTGATCTCCCAAATCATGGATATATGATATCAAGTCTTTACATGGGTACACATTAAGAGTAATATTGTACTGGACAGACCCACCATGAGAACGTTGCATGGATCGTTACATGAGTGTCATAAACGGTTCTCAATGTGATAATAGTATATAGTCCTTCGACCTAAAGTCACTACGATTCCTACATAAGGAGTTTTTTGTTTTAATACAATCAAACGTTATCTGTAATAAGATGACCATAAAGATTGTGATTAGGCAATAGACAAATTATATAAAGGGATGTGAGTGATGTAGATGGAATTTGTCTCTCCTATGTGACAAGAGTGATATCTATGGGCCATTTGATGAAGTGAGACTAACGAAATGCAAGGCCATGCTAGGACGAATAAATATTAGATATTTATTCTATAAAGTCTACTCTGGTATCAAGTAAAATAAATTGGGCCATACAAGGATGACGACGACCATGTCTTGGGCCCAATTAGATATCGTGACAAAAGGAATAAATATATAAAATAATTATCACTTATAGGTCACGTTGATGATAAATAATATTCGGAAATAATGATGTATTGCTAGATACCGCTCTTATTTTATATTAATAATAAAATATTTTATTATTAATATAACCGAATATTTACTTATAGGGTCACACACATATAATAAGCCTGCCAGAGGATAGTTTTATTTTAGTTGGACTAAAAATAAAACTATTTGAGCCTAACTCATTTAGAATGAGTCAGGAGCCCAATGTTTAATGAGAGCTCAGGTTAAGACATAAGCCTATATATAGAGCATGAGATGCTCATAGGCTGCTGCTCAGAAATTAGATTATTTTCAAATTTCCATACTAGCATTCAGAACTTTGTTTTGCTGGTGGGAGTGCTTGTGTGGACTCCTAAGGGCGAAGCTACAATTGCTTCGATCGAGGAACTCGCTTTGCGTCTACAAGAGGTAAACCCTAAATAAAAAATTTAATTTTGCATAATGCCTTGAGACATTTGTTTTTGCAATCTTTTTTGGAAATCCTTTGTGTTTCCACTGTCTGACCTTGATGGATTCCCTAACAACAACAACACAAGATATACCTCCAATTCCTAAACTAAGATAGGAACACAAATATACTTCATGAATGTCCAACCACTGCATTGTTGAGGTCAGTGATTCCCTGAAAGTGAAAAAAGCTAGAAATGGAAAAGCTCATCTAGTTCTAGAAGATTTACAACTTGCCTGAATAGGTCAAGAAAAATTGAAGAAGTTAAAAAGACAACATTAACAACATATGGGAAAAATACGGGTGGAAAGGCCAAAACCATGAATCCACGATCGATCCCACTCCTACATTAGAGCCACCCACCACTGTGAGTTAATTCCACCATCGTCTCGGAGATGCTTCTGATGTGGGTGAAGGTGTTCTTGAAGCTTCTATCGGCAACAAACATGATCCATCGTTGTTCTCTTCCTTTACCAACCACAACACCATCGTCACTCCTTCTCTTGAAAAGCCAAAGCAAATCGTAGGTGAATTTTGGAGGCATGTTATAGACGTAAACCCTAAAGGGAAATAAAATGGGAAGAAGCAGCAGGTGACGAGAGCATGAAACAACGCACACCGTAGCAGCCATGTCGAGACTCCATTGATGATGCACATATGGTGTTTGCTCCATGGCGAGAGAGTTCGAGGATTTGAGGGAGAAATAGAAGAGAGGCTTCGAGGAATTTGAAAGCATTTTGTGAATTTTAATTTTTAATTTGTACTGGTCCTAACTTAGGACTGATGTAAAATGTACTAAAGTTATTATTTTTGTACCTGTCCTAACATTTAGGGTGAGAAATGTGTAAAAGTACCAGTGTAAAAGTACCGGTGAGAAATGTTTATCTTTTACATTGGTCTTAGCAATAACTTGTGTAAAAGTATCAATGAGAAATGTCTTTTTTCCACTAGTGCAAGTTTCGTTGGAAGGGAATGTGTAAATAATTAACTATAAATGAGATAAATTAAGAGCCCTAAGGTACATATAAATAATTAACTATAAGTAAAAGTTTTTATTTTTTGAACATTATTTCATCGCCCTAATATTACTATTAGACTACGTAATATAATTTTTATAATAGTATAGTTATTTTTGGATTTTAAGTAATATAAAAATAAAAGTTATTACTTAAATTATGAAACTTTTTTATTTAATAATAAAATATTTATTTATTTTATAAGTCTTTTATACTTGTTATGTTCATATTTAAAAAATATGAACTTAACTACTTCTCTTATTATCAATTAATTTGAGGTGGAATCTTAATAAAGACCATATGAAAATGAGACTTTAATATTTTAAACTAGGATCGAATGATAGCAATTCCCACCTTAAATTATGGTTTTCAGAACCATCATGAGTTCCTATATTGTGCATACGTGAAGGGAGTTGAATTCTTGCGCGGATTTACTACCCAAGGACTTTTATGAGTGGACTTCTTCGCCGCCTCAATTTTTATCAGTAGCTCTATCTGATAGTGCTGGTACTATCCATGTTAGATAGTTCCTTTATTTGTAGCCCAGTAAAAAAAAAAAAATCACAAATATGTGAGATAAATGTCCTTAATTCGATTCGAGACAACGATTACTGGTTTAACTTTCTATACAATAAGAGTGGTATAAATAATTATTCAATAGAATGTATATATGGGCAAATAATATTAATTTTCTATTTTATTTTCATTTTTTAGCTATGAGTTATTAAGGATCAACATGATTACAAATTATGCATGCTTGAAAATCATACAAATAAATTTTGTTTTAACACATCAATTGAAATGGCCAACAAAAAAAAAAAAGGTCTTATATGGATACTGTGATGTGGATTGGACTGGTGATCCCATTGATCGTCAATCTACAAGGGGGAATTGGTTTTTCTTGTGAAGTTCTCCTCTTTCTCTTCTTTCTTTGCGTAGCCAAAAGTACTATTGACGATACGGGTGTCACACTTCCACTGTTCTTCATTGTGATAACAGAAGTGCAATATAAATTTCTCATAATGATGTTTTCCACAAAGGCATAAAACACATTAAAATTGATGTTTCTTTTACTGACCAAACTACTTCACTAAAGTGCTTATGCTCACTTAGAGGATCTCTTAAGCAAACTCAAGTTGGCATCCACTGTACCAACTAGAGTTTGAGGGAGGAGTTAACGTAATAATAGGAAATTGATAGCTGATATATTTAGCATTAATATAGGGAGATTTGTTAGCAATCATATCATGTCAATTAGCTTAATTTGTATATAGTTACCTAATTTAATTGTTGCCTAGCTGTATATTCGTATCCTGATTGTATCATTGTAATTTACACAAATACAATACCAAAATGTTCTTTCAGATATGTTGCAAATATTTTTCTGCTATCAGATGAGATGTCTCATGGCTCCATCTTCATTGGTATAGAGTTACATGAGCTAATTTTCAAAGAAAAATAAGATGTGGGTTTTTTCATCATTCGTTTCTTGTGAGAGTAGGAAAACAAACTTGGAGGAATTAAAGTTGAATTCATGTTTTAAGCAGTTAAAATATCTTCTAGGTGGATCTTATCTAATTAACTTTTTAAAATTTAAGTATCCCAAACAGCCACCCTATTGAGAAATTTAAGATTTAGATAGTTCTCCCTTTATTCTTTTTTATTTGGTGTAATTTAAAAATATATATTTTTATTTATAACTTTTAAGAGTTATTCATTTTTATATCATATTTTTGCTCTTTAAATAAATGATTATAATGAATAAGTAAAATAATTGAGGAGAAAGAAAAATAAAAGGTTAAACTATATGTATTCCAAATATGGGAGTTTATCATTTGATTCAGACTGAACAAAATTGTCCGACCAATAAAAAATAATTGAAAATCAATCAAACCCAAGCGACAAAAAATCATATTATGTATGTGGTTCGGATAAGTTTTCAAGTCTACTTCAAAAAACTGAATCACGTTCAACCGAACTGTAATCTTCAATATATTACTCTTGTTCCGTCCTAGAACCGGGGTTAAAAGTTAACTGTCTTGACCGGTGTCCGGAGTTACCTCTCAAGCTCTCAGTTTTACATCGTCTCAGTGGAGTACGGTATTCTATACCTAGGTCCAGTAGGGAGCCCAAGTTCTTCACGTTATGGTATGAGTTTAATGTCTAGTCCGTGTTGAAGTTAGTGGGACACACTGGAGGTGTACCTGCAAAAAGATTCTCTGATGCTTAAGTCAGTATGGGTATTACGGAAATATCAGTATTGATTAGTCTAGATCCCTTTACAGTAATAAATGAGTAGTATTTATAAGAGTTACCTGAGTAGGAGAAGTGATTTGACCCTTCTCCTAACCTATTGTAGCAACAGTGTTGGCAGGGACATGTTGCCCATACCGATTCTGACCTATGCTTTATTGGCAGGAGAATGACCGGAGTTCTTTGATATAGGTCTGTAGTTGCTCTGATACTTGATTCCGGTTGAGGCACTTAGTTATGTATTCTGTGATTTTGATGACGTGGACTTTTTTTAGTAGCACCCCAGCCATGATCTTGGAGTCTGGTTTCCACCCGGATCAACTCTTATACTTATACTACCTAATTAAATTACTTACATGACTTAAACTTAAAGTGAAACTAGAAAGACTTAAAATCGAAATAATGATGTGTTTTTGTGATTGTATTTAAATTTTTACAATTGTGATTCTATTTTTAAAAGTAGTTATTTTTTAATTTATTGGATTAGAATTATATATCTTATACTCGATTTTACCAAACAAACTAATCAAACCTAAACCATATTTAATTAGATTGGATCAGGTCAAATATCATATCATACATTCCAACAAAACCACAACTTGATAATGTAATTAAATCGAATAATTCCATTTAACGGGAGAATCAATTCAGATCATAAAATATATATTAACAAAATATATTGAAGATTACAGTTCGGTTGAGCGTTATTCAGTTTTTTGATGTAGACTTGAAAACTTATCCGACACCATTTTATAAAAACTGAATCACGCTCAACCGAACTGTAATCTTCAAAATTATTAAATGGTGTTGGAATTAGAGAGTTTATGATCAGGTCTAAAAGTAGAATCTATTCAGATCATAAACTCTCTAATTCCAACACCATTTAATAATTTTGTTAACATATATTTTATAAAATTGCCTAGATAAAATTTAACGGGAGAAGTAAATTTTAACTCATTTTATCCCACATGAAACTCAGATAAAGTGTGTAAACAAAGATTTTGATGGAAGGAAAAAGACTATTTCAGTTAATTTTATGCTTTGAAAGGATTAGCATTTGAGACTTAGCTTGTAAAATAGCTGAATAAAAAGGTAATAATAGGTTGGTTTGTTTAAACTTATTTTTAAGTATTGTTTAAAAGAATATTTTTTTTATAAGTATTTTTTTAATAAGCAAGTAATAATTGTTTCTTAAAATAAACAAAAATTTATTTATTTTTTTACTTCTGTTTATTTTTAAAATTTTAAACAAACATATAAAAATTTAAAATAAGTACTTTTCTAATTAAAAAATATTTATATCTTAAAATAAGATTTTAAACAAACTAATCCAATACCAAACAAAGGCATATAATTAAGTTTTTGACATTCTTAAGTGAAACCAAGCAAAATTGTCCATGCAAGGAATTCTAAAGTAATACTCTCGCATGATATTTTCCGTACACGTCATTACAATACAGTTTACGCAAGACAAGGTAAATAAAAGCAACTTTATGTATGCAATCATGCAACATATTATGAATCAGGAAATTTAGAAGGCCCCGTGAAATCATGGATCAGGGAATTTAGAAGACAGACATGCATCTACTGCTTCAGCAGCAGTAAGGAAAATCCATTCCTTTCCGATTTTATCAACAAAGTTTGCCACTTTCAGCTTGTGAATCACTACCCACCTTGGGTTCACCATAGCCAACTGCAGTAACACAAATTCATTGTATTAGCTTTATTTTATATAGCCTTGACTTGAGAACCACAGTTATGTTATATTAAGGATATGTCATCATTTTTCAAGGATTCATATATCAGTAATCCTAAGATACACATTCATGCATGACAGGCTTACGTGTACTCCACGCGAAATCAACCTCTTCTGCAGTTCCTCTAGTGCTAGAATTCCAGACGTATCAACATTCATTAGGTCTATATCAAAGAAAAATTAATTGCATAGTGGGTCATTTATTTGTAAGGTTAAAACAAATTCCATGAAACATTTGACATTATAGTTGTGACTTAGTAATAGACTCACTTGTCATATCCAAGATTACTGTTTGGACCCTTCCCTTGGCTGTTTCTTTAAGCTCATCTTCCTCTTCCATGACCCACTTCAGTACTCTGGAACAACTTAATAATTTTAATTTCAAAGCTTGCTCATTAAATATTGAAAAATGCTTTTTCTATATTAAGGTGGGTACAACAAAAAAGTTGTGAATTGTCACCTTTCTCTCACAAAATTGGCATTCGCAAAGCAGAGTGAGCCAGAGCTTATGCGAATAACCAATATGCCAGGGGTGCTTATGGCCATGGGATATTGACCAACATGGCAAAAGGCTTCTGTTCTTGGAACTCTACCAAGAATTTCAATCCCAGGTCGAATTGATTGAATTAGTATCTTTGCAAACGAGATTAACACCTGCCCAAACAATTAACATCTCAATACTTGATTGTATATACTAGCTAGCTCTTTATTACTTTACCTTTTATTTGATTTAATTACTAATGTGAAATGACCATAACTATAAGATCTTTTAATTAGAAGAAGAAAAATGAGTGATGGAGAAGCTTCAGATGTGAAATCTGTGACAAGACACAACTCTTTGTGGACACATAACAAGAAAAATTATTGGAGCACAATAATATTCCAAATGGATTTTCTGCAGTTTGAAAAACAAGGGCAGGTTTTTTATGTTAGAAATGAATTTATTTTTTCTTCTCGTGCATTAAATTTATCAACTAGAAAAACTAAATTAAGGTGGAGATCAACCACGGTATTCTAACCAATCAAATTTTGTTGTTAATAAGACATATTAATACTTGTATATTATGCATGTTGAATAAAAAATTAAAATGATTATTATTACAAATAATGTTAATATACTCTTTTTTGTCGATAATATTTTCTTTCCATGAGAAATTTGTGGACCAGATTTTATTCTGAAAGCCCGACAAGAAAACCACCCGAACTTTCTCCTACTCAGCTCTATTCCAAGTCAACTATATTCTACACTAATTGCCAAATCATTTGGGTCCCTTCTTTTTGCAAATTGTTAATCATTTGCATCTTTATGTCTGCTTATATGAAACGTGTTCACATTACCATAAGTGTTTTTTCTTCTACTCTCCCAAGAGTTTTGTATGAAAATTTGCATATTTGTCTCTGCTCCCCAAATTAATTTTAATCCTCTTAAAAAAATTGATGGCTATAAAGAATTTAATTTTTCTTCAAATAATTACTATTTTCATTTAATAATGACATGACATGATTTTTTGGGAGTATACTTGTACCAAGAGTATCAATGTGAGTTCTACTAATTAATCACTTCGTTGATGGGTGGGATGATTAGTAATTATGTAAATGATAATAATAGATACTATTTGAAAATATTTAAAATGTATAAAGATCAAAATCAGCCTAAGCTCTTGATAGAAACTAAATCCATGAGTTACTGTATTTTAAAAACATTTTGAAGTTAATTTACTCATGATGCACAATAACACTTGAAAGCAGTCAACTACTTACTGCAATAAGAAGACCAATTTCCACTGTTGCAAACAAGACACCAAAGAAAGCACCAATGCAAGCAAGAAAGTCTAACTTGTCAACCTTCCAAATATAGAGAGCTTCACTTATGTCAATTAATCCAGGAAGTGCAGAGAGGATGATAGAAGCAAGTATGGCCATAGGAGTGTAGTATAAGAGCCTTGTAAACAATTCAAGGCACAGAATCACAGTAACAGCCATCACTATATTTGATATTGATGTTCGACATCCTGCACTGAAATTCACCGCAGTCCTAGAGAAAGAACCTGCATAAACAAATTTGGTATGCATATTTCATTGAAACATTTGAAGTAAAACATTTCAGGCTAATTGCATTATCATTAGCAGAAAAGAAAAAGAAAAAAGGGTTACCAGTTGCCACATAGCATGAAGTGAGAGATCCTGCAATGTTCATGCAGCCCATTGCTAACATTTCTTTGTTTCCATCAAGATGGTATCCGTTAATTGAAGCAAAAGACCGACCAACTGCTATTGCTTCCTGAATTGGAAATTCATGTTTCCATTAGAGTTGTGAAAAATAAAAAACTATATGTTAAAAAAAGAGCAAATAAATTAACATACAGTTAGAGCAATAACAGCAGAAATCAATCCAATTTTTGCTGCTTGTCCAACATATGGACCATTGAATTGCAATTGGTGAGCTGAAGTTGGATTCAAGCCTCCTTTGACATGCTTTATTATATTAACCCCATTCTTATCAGCTTTGGACAAATACACAATTAAAGTTGATAACATAACTGATAAAAGAGGAGCAATAGCAGGCAACCAAAAAAGCCTTTTGTTTCTTCTGCCCTGAATTTATATATACACAATACTTATCAGAATGCTCAAATCAAAGAGAGCCAGCGTAGAGAAATGTGGATGCTAGAAATTTCATTACTTACCATAAATCTTGCAAATAAAAGGAAAATCAGGAATGAACATCCGATGACAAAATTCAGAGGGTACCACTGCCAATGGAATAATTAATAAAGCATAATGTCAAATATCAACAAAACTCACATAAATTGCCGCTTTTAAAAATTTGTAGTTATGACCATCTTCATTATTTGTCTTTTCTTTAACCATCAATAGAGTAATTCTCTTCTGAGTTAAAATTTGTGAATGAGCAACTCTATAAAGTTAACTTGCCTGAGACTAGGAACAAAAATTTCCCTACAACATAAAGCATGTAGCAAGAACTGACTCACTTTTTCTCCAGATGTAATTTGATCATGGAGTGACTTATAAACAGTTTCCAACACGGAAACCACATCAGTTTTGGTGGTAAAGTGATTAATCCCAAGTAACCCCTTGAGCTGCTGAAGACCAATAATGATAGCTGCACCTGCCATGAATCCTACAAGTGCAGCATGTGAAAGAAAATCCACAAGGAACCCCAACCTGCAGAGTTTTGGAGAATAAACAACTTAGAAGCCTGCAAATTTACATGAAATTCCAAAAACAGATGAGAAAACCACCTGAAAAATCCAAATGCAGCTTGAAAAATTCCAGCAAATAAGGTCACCGTAAAGACAACATTTCTGTAGCCTACAGGATCAATAGCAGGATCTACCACTTTAGGGACTAGGGAAGATAGCAGCAATGACACTACAGCTACAGGTCCAATAGCAATTTCTCTTGAGCTCCCCATCACAGCATAGATAAGAGGAGGAACAACACTTGTGTCTGAATGCAATGAAGACCAACCAAAAAAAAAACATGAAGCTTTTTTCATGTACTGCTCAAGCTTTTAGAGTGATGCATTTGTACAGTATATATAGTATAATATAATATAATATAATAAATATAACTGAAGTGAGATACCTACACAGGCCATATTGAGGATCAAGTTTTGCTAAATTAGCATATCCTATACTCTGCAACATAACTTAGAAATTAGAAGAGTGGAGAGAAGAAAGCAAGCTAAATGCATTGCTATGAATTAAGTTATAAGTAATGTTTGTGAATATAAATTAAAATTATATACCTGAGGTATGCTGAGGCTCGCTAGTGTTAAACCTGCTAGCAAATCATCTTTAAACTTAAAGGCGTTGTAATTTCTGAACCAGCTAAGGATTGGGAACAAACTCTCCAAGAATGAAACAGCATGTCCAATGCAAGTTTTCTTCTTGGATGAAAAGAAGGACGTGGTGTCCTTCAGTGAAGTAAATAGCTTGTTCCATAAAGGTGGTGGATTGGGAGGATTCAGCACCCAAATGGACCTCTCTACTTCTTCAGTATCCTCAAGATGATAATTTGCTTCGGTGGGGACTGAATTCATGTTTGTTTTTTTAATCTAACTTCGAAGTGTTTGGTTGAACTCTGCTACATATACATTAATATACTTAATGTACGTTCATATGTTAGTTCAATACCACTTACATGACTATTCTTGACATGATGATTGCTTGAAAGTGGCAGCAACAAGCTGAATGAGAGGATAATTATGGCACCACTTTGATTGGCTAAACTTAAAAGCTAGGAATGTCTTATGATGAGTATAGATCCTACCCTTTTATTAGTTCTAATTCCTAGATGTATGCCTGTCATTTTCTTTCTTTTCTATTTTTCTCCCACAAGATAAGTAACATAGGTATTCATAACCATATGTTGTTCAAAATTTTAATTTTCATAAGTTGAAGAATTTTTTTAATTCTTTTCATTAAGAGAGTTATGTTTCTTTCGTAAAATTTTTTTGATTAATTAGTTTTCTTTTCTAAGAGAATTAGTTTATAATATAAATATTTCTTATTTGAATAATGTGATCCCAAATAAAGAATAAATGAGGTATAAACTGAAAAAAATGTGTCACTACCTTTGTCATACACATATATTAAGAAACTTGATTAATTTAATTAAAAATCATTACATTTATCTAAAATTTATAGTAATTTTTTTAATTGTTCTTAAGTTATTAGCATCAATTATTCTACTTTATTTACTTAATCTTTCTTCACTTATTATAAAACAGATAAATGATATAATTGGTATATTTTATTTATTATAAAAAATTATATATTAATAAAGATATTTTAATTATAAAAAGGATAAAAAAATTCTTCTCAAAAAGCTTACTATCAAAGTAGGATTTAATTGAACAACTTAATAATACCAACAACAACAACAAAAATTTATGCCAGGTCAACGAGAGATTTGTATACTTGTATCACATATATTTATTTACATGCACGCCATTACAATAAGACATATGATTATGCTTACACCAACTCGTAATTAAAATGGCTTTATAATTTATGGGACTAGATATAACTACTTTTTAAGGATATTATTGAAATAGAGTAGATGTATGATATTGACTTAAATGTAAAGTATCGTGATTTGTATAACATTTCGGATATTTAAATTAATTACTTATGTGGTACAAAATTAATAAATAAATAAATAAATTGATTATTATGGTGAAATAATTGGGTATTTTAAATTGATGATGAACTAAATAAATTAATTAAAGAGATTGGTTTAAAATTTAATTGTAAGGGTAGAATATTAATTACTAGGAGGTAAAAGTAAAATAATATATTTAAAAGAAATAAAAAGAAAAAGGAAATAGAATTGGAAAAAAGGAAAAGGAAAGGTAAAAGAAAATAAAATGGGAGTGAAATGGCAAAAGTGCCCTTAGGGCCTTAAAACATTTTCTTTAATCATTTCTTCCTTACATTCACGTGTACTTCCTCCTTCTTCTTTCCCGACCATGGTTGCGTGAGGGTAAGGTGGCGATTGACCTTCAAATTCTCACCGAAAGTCGAAATTGAATGCTTTTTTGGAACTGGGAGGGCGAGGTAAGCACGATAGCACCCTTAATTTTATGATTTCTTTATTTCTCTCACTAGGGCCGAAAGTAAGGGTTGTATGAGGGTCTTTCATTTTCCCATTTTATGACACTTTAAGGCTTGAACATCACTTTGATGAAGTGAGTATCGAGTAATAGCTAACGGATTGTTGTTTCAGCATTGTTAAATGACAAAATGAGCATCGAAAAGCCGTCAAGTGTAACGGAACTTAGACATGACAGTCGAAAGTGATAGAGGTAAGCTTCAGAAGCCTTGATAGTATATTTAATTTCATTTTGGTGTAATGGGTTTTGTTCTAGAAGCCGAAACGCTAAGCGGGTTTGTAAATTACTAGAAATTAAATATATTGAGAAGTTGGTGATTGCGATGTTGGACTGGGAACCCCAAAAGCGCAAAAGTGAGGTAAGGGATGTACTCGACATATAGATTAATGGAAATAATTATAAACGTCAATTTTGGCCATTGGGAAAAGGGGGTTAAGCAAAGAATGTTTAATTCCGTATAAATGCGTAGGTAAACATATATATATATATATATATATATATATATGTGTGTGTGTGTGTGTGTGTGTGTGTGTGTGTGTGTGTGAGTGTGTGTGTGTGTGTGTATGTGTGTGTATAAATGTATATATGTATGAATGATGATTATGTTTGATGAATTGATAGTTATGATTAAAGACTTAGTGGATGGTTTGAGTGTAATTGATATAATGATATATTCAGTCGGAATAATATAAGCAAAGGTGAAAAATCCTAGTATATGATGATATTGAGAATTAAATTATATGATGTTTATTGATATTATGAGTAATACGTTGGATGATGATGATTTTATATTGATATATGATGATGAATTAAAATGGTGATGAATTGTAAATGATGTTGAGAATTAAGATGTTATGAGAAATGATGTGTCTGAGTGGTGGGTTTGAAATCCCATTTTAAAGGTTGTAGTGTCGGGATGAGCTAATTGATGTTTCTATCTAAGTTGATTCTGTGATAAAGTTGTATATGTGTATATTACTTGGTGTGGACGGTTGATCGGTATAGTTACCCCTCGTTTTGACTCCTATGGTCGAGTATGGCCCAGTTGAGCTAACCAATGGTCAGGTAGGACCTAATGGTGAGGTGGGGAGTCAAGTAGGGCTCGCCGGACCAGGCAGGGTTCACGGGTGATCAGGTAAGACCCCAAGCTGACGGTTGATCCAATTTAGTATCCGGACACTATAGAGTCATATGTATGGTCTTAGACTAAGAGTTAATTGTGTAATAATGTGAATTTTGCCATGAGTATTGATGACTTGGGTTATAAATTGTATAATTATGGAGTTGATAAGTAATGGTATTGCAATGAACTGGAAATGAGTTATGAAATAACTAATGAAGTGAATTTGAGCTATGTTATGCCTTTCTAGTGTCCATGAAATTTCATAGCAATCAAAGTTAAAATGGACAGGTTATATAGTATAGAAGTTGGCCTAGGGGCCAAATTCTACATAATTATGCCGAACATAATCGATTACTAGAGGACCATGTTTTCTCCCAACGCAGGATGCTTACAGGTGATCGATTACTAGCCTTATGTAATCGATTATCAGGACCCGTGTAATTGATTACAGGATTTCTATAATTGATTACCAACATCCCATAAAGGGGTTTTAAGTGTTTGAGTGACATAGCCCTTAGGTTCCTATTGTTTAATGTTGGAGAAGTTTAAAAAGTGAAAAACTTACCGTAATTTAATTAGACCTTGGAATAAATTTTAGGAATTGATAAGGGGACGTCACAAGGTGGTACCAAAGCGGTTCCGTTCTAGACCAAACATGTTTTAAATTGTATGATACATTATGCATGCTATATTTGGATTGAATTGTTACAGGAACCTTGGCATTGCATTTACTAGTACTTTAGGGCTATGGCAACCTTGGTAATTCTTGAAATCTATTGAGTTAAATTGAGTAGTAACAATGTGTTATACTATTTGAACTGCTCTGGACCGGGGTCTAGGATCCGGTGTGGGACCAGCCATAAGTGTATAGGTGTTTTTAGGGTTCGCACACCGGAACAGGGTGTATCCGATGTATCAATCCGGTCTCTCAATGGGAGAGGCCGGTCTTGTTGTCCTGGAGATCCTTCACACCAACGTTTCGCGTTGTAGGGGGCGAAAGGTGGTGCCACCTGCGAAGATTCTCCGACGCTCAAGTTAGAAGAGTATAAGAACTCAGTGAATGCTCAAGCGAAGTAACAGTAAAGTATGAGATAGAACAACGATACCCTACATGTGTATTGAAATATGCTACTTATAGTTGTACGTAAGAAAATGAGTCGTTGGATGCAGGTGGGTCCCTTAGCTCTGATAGCGTGTATATTATGTCAATCAGGGTGGCTCAACTTTCAGAATGTGTCAGGAGGGTAGGTCAATTATCAGAGTATGATCCTCTAGGAAGAGGAGAGGATAATCACCTTTTCCGCATAATCTGCTGACACATCCACTTGCTTTCTGAGGCCATTGACGTGACGTATTTTGCTACAAACAGTGTCTTCACTGATAAGTTATTAGGGGCTCTTATCTTGCTATGACTGAAAAGCCAACAGTTATACAGATGTCCTGTGAAAACGAACAAGGAGCCGTTATGGATAAAATAAGTGGTGCAGTCGTGAGATGATGACGGACGGTCAGACATCAGATATTCGGTGTGGTAGCGTTGAACCAGGACACCGGTTTTCCTTATATGAGGTCACTCTGACGTCACAGGAATGGGGGCCTGTATCCAGACCGGATCACTATTGTAGTATGGCGGCTGGCTCCAATTCTCACCTAGAAGATGACTTCTTCACTAAATTCTCCCAGTTTTTAGGGGTTGGTAGAGGCTGAATCTGGCCTTACCCTAGATAAGTTTTTGAAGCGTTCCCCAACTATGTATAAAGGTGGACATGACCATGATGGTGCGTACATATAGATACGTGACATAGAGCAGGTCTTTGAATATTTTGAGTGTTCTGAGGAGCAAAAGATGTTGTTCGCTACTTATCAGCTAAAGGAGGAAGCTAGAGTTTGGTGGACCCGCACCAAAACTCAAATGGTGGCTATAAATGAAGCCTTGACTTGGACAAACTTCAAGAAGCAGTTTTTGGTGAAATATTTCCCCAATAACTATAAAATTAGAAAAAAGATGGAATTTCTTAAGTTGAAGTAGGAAAAGATGTTTATGGCTGAGTATACGGCCAAGGTTCATGAGTTGTGTGACTTTTATTACCTTTTCTATTTGGAGGGTACTGAGGGAAACAAGTGTGCCAAGTATGAATCTGGTTTACGAGTGGAGCTTCGTAGTGTTATTGTTCCTTTAGGGATCGGAGACTATGCGGTGCTAGTAAATAAGGCACCGTTAATGGAGGAGGTATAGTTACATAGGGTAGTTGTAAGAAAAGACAAGAAACAATTAAAGGCTAGGAGGCCTAATTTCAAGAAGCAAGGATAATCTAGTCATGGTGGGTCTTCTACCACATCTTCTTTTTCATCCCAAGATCATAGCAATGGTCGTTCTAGTAGGAAAACATGCTTCAATTATGGCAACGAGGGGAATTTAGCCGAAGATTGTTATGCAAGCTAGCCTACTTATTTTCAGTGTGGGTAGTTAGGGCATATGAAGCCTAATTGTCCGTAGAGGCATGCCCAAAATGTATAGGGCAATAATACTAACACTTCAATGGCCCGTGGGGGTGGACCATAGAGGTAGTCAAGTTAGTGGTGGTCGTGGAGGCCAAACTCAAAAGAGGGATAATGCTCTAGGAGTGCATATAACGTAATTACAGGATGTGTTTTTGCTTTTGATGCTATAGAGGCGGAAAAGAATGATGAGCTTGTGTATAGTAAGTGTGTTATTCTTGGCAATATGTTAATGTGATCTATGATTCAAGGGCGACACATTCTTTTATTGATAAAGATTGTGTGTGGCGCCTCAATTTACCTGTTGTGTTAATGGAGAATGCATTGATAGTGAGTACTCCGACCGGTTCTTCGGCTTAAGCAACGACCATGTATGAGAAATTGGCAATGGTTGTTGAAAGTTGGGTATTCATTGTGAACCTTATCTATCTACCATTGAAGAACTTGGATATTATCCTTGGTCTAGATTGATTGTTAGCTAATCATGTCATGGTGGATTGTTTCTATAAGACCATCAACTTCTCGGAAGAACATGTATCCAAATTAACGGTTAGTGATATTTGTGAGATGTTTATTCTCTTATCTGTGGCTAAGGGGAAGTATGATTATCAACATTGTAATATCCCTATTGTATACGAGTTTCTTGATGTGTTTCCAAAGGACATTCTTGAGTTGCTTCTGAGTAGAGAGGTTGATTTCTTTATTAATCTCATTCTTAGTGCGAAACCCATTTCTAGGAAATTGTACAAGATGTCACGTATGGAGTTAGCAAAGGTAAAGAAATAAGTGGAAGAATTACAAGATAAAGGTTTTGTCGCCGAGTGCTTCGTCGTGGGGTGCTCCAATTTTACTTGTTAATAAGAAAGATAATAGTATAAGAATGTGCATTGATTATCATCAGATGAATAAGTTGACAATCAAGAATAAGTAGTCGTTGCCATGAATAAATGATTTATTCGATTAGTTGAGAGGTGCATTAGTGTTTTCTAACATTGATGTGAGATCAGGTTATCACCAGATCAGGGTGAAACTTGAAGATGTACCAAAGACAACTTTTAGGAGCAGATATGGGCATTTGAGTACGTGGTGATGCCTTTTAGAGTTACTAATGCCCCAACGGTGTTCATGGATTACATGAACAGGATTTTCCATCCATATCTGGATAACTTTTGAATGTGTTTATTGACGATATTCTAGTATATTTTAAGTCTCAGGAGAAGCATGTTCATCACCTCCAAGCGATATTATAAGTGTTGAGAGAGAAACATGTATATGCAAAACTATCTAAATGTGAATTTTGGTTGGAGAGTGTCCAGTTTCTGGGACATGTGATCTCAAAGAAGGGCGTTTCTGTTGATCCCTCTAAGATTGAAGCGGTATTAGCTTGGGAGAGGCCAAAGTCAGTTACCGAGAATAGGAGTTTCTTGGGTCTGACGGGATATTATCGCCGTTTCAATAGAGGGTTTCTCGCGTCTTGTGCTCCCTCTAACTAAATTGACCAGAAAAAGGTGTCCTTTTGTGTGGAAGATGCTTGTAAGTATAGTTTCCAAGAGCTGAAGAGGAAGTTGACCATAACCCCATTGCTTACTTTGCCAAATATGGTGAGGGAATTCCATGTGTACTGTGATGCTTCAAAGTTAGGGCCAAGATGTGTGCTGATGCAAGATAATAAGGTTATTGCTTATGTTTCTCGACAATTGAGGCCGCATGAGCAGAACTATCCAACACATGATCTAGAGCTTGCTTCTATTGTATTTTCATTGAAGATATGGCGGCATTATTTTTATGGTTCACAGTTTGTTGTATTTAGTGACCATAAGAGTTTGAAGTATCTATTTGATCAGAATGAGCTTAATATGAGGCATAGGCGTTGGATGGAATATTTAAAAGACTATGACTTTGATTTGCAGTACCATCCAGGCAAAGTCAATGTAATGGCAGATGCTTTGAGTAGGAAATCCCTATATGTTGCCCCCTTGATGGTGAAAGAGTATGAATTGTTGGAGAGTTTTCGCAATATGAATCTAAGCGTGATGATTTATTCTCCATATCAAATGGTAATTGGTGTGTTAAAAATTACCAATAACTTCTTGAAGTCTTTATCTGAGGTTCAGGAGACAGATAATGAAGTTAGGAAGCTAATTGATGCCTAATTTAGGGGCAAATTAATACCATTGAGTAAAGGGTCTGATGGGTTGTGGTAGTTTAAGAACCGTATTATTGTACTTGCTGATTGTAAGTTCAGGAGTCAGATTTTATCTAGGGTTCACAAGAGTTCCTTGAGTATTCATCCTGGTTCGACAAAGATGTATAGTGATTTGAGAAAGCAGTTCTGGTGGCTGGGAATGAAGAAAGCTATAGTGGATTATGTTGCTTCATGTATGGCATGCCTGAAATCTAAGGTTAAAGATCAAAAGCCTTCAGGGATGCTTCAGCCTCTTAATATCCTTATGTAGAAATGGGACAACATAGTCATCAACTTTGTGTCTAGCTTGCCTTGGACCTGTTCATGTTGTAATGTTATTTGGGTTATTGTTAATCGGTTAATGAAGTGTGCCCATTTTCTAGCCATGAATATGAAATGGTCTTTGGAGAAGTTTGCGGAGCTATATGTAAAAGAGATTGTGAGGTTGCACGGTGTTCCTTTGAGTATTATCTTAGACCATGATCCTCGTTTTACTTCTAGATTCTGGGAGAGTTTGCATCGTGAGCTGGCTATAGAATTGAGATTGAGCTCAGTATATCATCCTCAGATGGATAGTCAGTCTGAGCAAATTATTCAAACCTTGGAGTGTAACATCCCTGATATTTTAGTAAAAATTATGATGAGTGGAAAATATTAATAAATGTTTTAGAGATTTATTGGGTGTTTTATGAATTATTATTAAAATAAAGGCAATTATGAATAATTAACTATTGTGGAAATAAATAAAATTTATTTGATTGATTAATTTTAAAAGGGTTAAGTGAGGTGTGATTAGAAGAAGAGAAAAGTTTAATTAAAACTTTTGAGGAAATTATAAAAGAAATGGGGAAAAGGCTGGTTTGCCCCTGAACTTAAAATAAAGGTTTCTTTCTCTTTCCTCATTCATTCATTATTCACGCAAGCCACTGCTTCTTTCTCCTTCTTCGTCTACTTCTTTCTCCTACTTCAGTTTCTGTTCTTCTTCTTCTTCCTCCGTCGCTGAGACTTGCATGTTCTGAGGGGAGGTTCTGTTCGCATTAAAACCGTGTGATAAGCCCATTTCCGTGACCGTGGTCTCAAGGTGAGTCCATTGAACCATTTTCATTTGTTACCTTGTCTCTTTCGTTTCCTTCTCTGGACCGAATGGCCATGCATGGCGGGGTACGGGTCTGTTCTCCACTCCTCTGGTGAGTGTGAGCTCGAAAATGGTCGTTAAACTGTGTGGGTGGTGTGAAGTTAACAGGTTTTGCATTCTGACCCTGTAGGTAGCAGATCAAACACCGAAAGGCTGATTGACGGAGCTGGTGTTGGATTCGGAAGAGAAACAGTGAACCCAGTGCTCAGAGGACATAATCGACACCAGGAGCAGATCGTTGAAGCTTGGAATAGAGGTAAGGGGGGTGTTCGGGTTATAATTAATTAGAATAGGACATATTGTCCGAGTCGTTGGAATGATGGTGAACCGGGTAAGAGATGATGCTGAATGAAAATTGTGAATGTGTATGAATGCACGTATAAATATGGACACCGACCGGTTTAGGATCAGGGGTGTGTGTATGACTTAAGAAATATTTGATGCTGTGATAATAGAGATGATGCTGGATGAGTTGTAGGTGTATGCATGTATGTATATGGACACCGATCGGTTTAGGATCGTGTGTGTGGCTTATGATGATTGAGTTTGAAATACTTGACAGTATGTTGATGAATTAGCAAGTCGGCTATCCGGTGTGGTAAACACATGTCAACTGATATTTGTGTGTTTGATTAATAATGCTTTAATTATATTAAGTTGTATATTATGAATGAGATATCCTGTATACTGTTGAGGGTGGGGAGTGATCGTTGGTGCGTTGCACGGTCAAGGAGCGGCTCCTGGCAGGCTTCCAGTAAAGGGATTGAATGTTTATAATATATAATTGATTATGTGTGATGGCATTATATTGACGGGTTTGACAAGCAGGTCACTCAGTGGCAATGTGATGAATAGGCTTGACAAGTCGGTCGCCCTGTATTGTGAGCACATGCCAGTTTCTGGTAGTTGCATCTGTTGTTTGTTGATGATATGTAATGATTGAGATATGATATGTGATTATGTGGTATGGGACGGCCGACGGTATGTATTAGCCTCGTTTTTGGCTTCCGTGGTCAAGTCGGACCCAGTTGAGCTACCCAGAGGTCTATGACCCAGTGGTTGAGGGGGAGCCAAGTCGGGCTCGGTGAACCAAGTCGGGTTTACGGGATGTCAAGTCGGACTCACAGCTGAAGGCCGATCCTTTAGTATCTGGATACTAGGCGTCAATTTTATGTGAGAGTCAGTTGTGACAATCGATGAATTATTAGTTGTGATATGTATAATTGCCGAGTGTAAATTGTTATAATTGCCTAGTGTGAACTGTTATAATTACCGAGTGTGATGGCTATATTCGCTGAGTGATTTGCTAAAATTACCGAATGAGAATTATTATATTTATCGAGTATGATTGGTTATATTGTCGGGTGCAATTTGTTAAATTTATCGTGAGTAAATTGTTATGTTGGTCAAGTACAAATTGAAAATATTTGCTGAGTATGAGTTGATATATTTGCCGAGTGAAATTGGTATATTTGCTGAGTGAGTTGATATGCTTGTCGAGTGCAAATTGATATATTTGCTGAGTGAGTTGATATGTTTGTCAAGTGCAATTTGATATATTTGATGAGCATGATCTAATATATTTGCCGAGTTCAATTGGAAATATTTGCTGAGTATGATTTAATATATTTTCCGAGTGCAATTGGTCATATTTGCTGAGTGAGAATTACTGTATTTTCCCGAGTAAGAATTTCTATAATCGCCGAGTGAGGACTGCCATATTGCTGAGTGAAATTTGATATATTTACTGAGTAAGATTTGCTATAATTGCCGAGTGTTAATTACTATATTTGCCGAGTGAGAACTGCCATATTGCTGAGTGAAATTTGATATATTTACTGAGTGAGATTTGCTATAGTTGCTGAGTGAGAATTACTACATTTGCCGAGTGAGAACTATTAGATTTGCTGAGTATGACTTGATAATTTACCGAGTGTAATTTGTTATATTCACCGAATGAATCGTTATACTTACCGAGTGTGAGCTATTTGCCGAGTGTGACTTTCAATTTGATAATAAAGTAATCAAACGGAGTTGATATACATGTAAATTGTTAATTTCCGTTCTAGATTAATTATGATGTCAAACACTCACCCTTGCTGTGGCTTTCAATTTAGTAACCAGTGACAGGGAGGAGGTCGGAGCCCTGGAGGTGCGCCAAGCGGAGGATCGATGCCAAGGCCCGAGTGATTTTGAATAAAGTATAATATATATATATATATATATAATGAGTTTTCCGAGTGTGTGATGCTACATGTTGTGTGTTGAACTAAGTGTGAATCGGTATGCTGATTAATTGGATGTGAATTTATGTTGTTATATGAATGGTATTAATTTTCACGAGTGCTTGCTGTAGCAGAGTTTATTATCGGGCGAATCTTGCCCGAGCTGATTTATTCTTGTCCGAGCGAGGAACAAGGGAACCCTTTCCGAGTGAAGGAAGGTTAGATTGTTCCTGAGTGAGCTATGACCGAGCGAACTATTCCTGAGTAAAGGTTAGAAATGAGTCAAGTGTGGTATACCCAAGTGACTGAAAGTAGAGAGTTTTCCGAGTAAACCTTTTCCGAGAGATGTGAGGTTAAGCTGTTACCGAGTGAGGGATAACCGAGTGGACCTATTTCCGAGTGAAACCCGACTTATTGGCTTTCTTTGTATGTCTGGTTCACTCGGGTTTAATGTGTGGCATTCGCTCAAGCGAGTCGGCGCTCGCTTAAGCGACCCTCTCGGATTTCGCCTAGCCGATCAGGGTCTCGCTCAGGCGAATGACCTTCCTGCCTTCGTTTCTCTTCCGCTGTTTCTAATCAACTCTATCTTATTAATGTATTTATTTCCGATCGGATATTATTTTGTGTACGCTCTTATTATTCTGAATGTACTTAAGTGAATACTATTTTATATTAGGACCGAGCTGAATCATTTCCGATCGGTTATTATTTTCAGTATGTTTAAGAAAAGTAAACATTATTTTATATTAAGGCCTAGATTTTTATTAAACGCGAAAAATTAGTTCAAGAAATGATTAAACGATTGTATTAAATGGTAAATTGACTTGGGATGTCACATGGAGAATTTATTTCATGCTTGTGTATTGGAACATGGAGGATGTTGGGAGCAATACTTGCCAATGGTTGAGTCTACTTATAATAACAAGTTCCATAGTAGCATTGCCACTGCACCATACAAAGCGCTTTATGGCAAGAAGTGTCATACTCTTTTTATGTTGGGCAGATAGTGGGGATACTTTGGTATTTGGGGCTAGACATGGTCCAATAAATGAATGAGCAAATATTTATGATTAAAGATAAGATGAAGGTAGCCCAGGAATGACAGAAGAGTTATTATGATGACAGAAATCGACCTTTGGAGTTCCTGGCTAGTGATAGAGTGTTCCTTAGAGTTTCCCCTACGAAGGGTGTGGGTAGAACTATTTGAAACCGAAAGCTGAGCCTGAGGTATATTGGTCCTTATCAGATACTAGAGCGGATTGGTGGTGTGGCTTATTGGATTGAGCTCCCTCTAGCTTTATCCTGATTACATGATGTCTTTCATGTATCTCAACTTCAGAAGTATATTCCCTGTGATAGTATGGTGATACTAGAGGATTCGGTTGAGTTGAAGGAGGATCTGACAGCTCCAGCCATCCATATTCTCATTGAGGCTTTTCAGAACAAACATTTAAAAGCAAGAAGGTGCCCTTGGTGAAGGTGTTGTGGCAAAGTTTTAATGGGACCTTGTACACTTGAGAGCTGGAGTCAGAAATGAGGCAATGGTACCCCAACTTGTTTAATGAGGTACATTGATTTCGAGGACAATCTCTTTTAAGATGGGTATGTGTAACATCTCAGATTTTTAAATTAATTATTTACGCAGTAGAGAATTAATAAATAAATAATATGATTAATATGGTGAATTAATTAGATGTTTTAAATTAATGATGAAATAAATTAATTAATTAATTAAAGAGATTGGTTTAAATTTTAATTGTAGGGGTAGAATCTTAATTACTAAGAGGTAAAAGTAAAATTAATATATTTAAAAGAAATAAAAAGAAAAAGGAAATAGAATTGGAAAAAAGGAAAAGAAAAGGTAAAAGAAAATAAAATGGTAATGAAATGGCAAAAGTGCCCATGGGGCCTTAAAACATTTTCTTCAATCCTTTCTTCCTTACATTCACTCGTGCTTCTTCCTTCTTCTTTCCCGACCATGGTTGCGTGAGGGTAAGGTGGCGATTGACCTTTGAATTCTCGCCAAAAGTTGAAATTGAACGCCTTTTTAGAACCTGAGAGTGAGGTAAGCACGATAGTATCCTCAATTTCATGAAATCTTCATTTCTCTCACTAGGGATAAAAATTAGGGTTGTATGAGGGCTTTTCATTTTTTCCATTTTACAATACTTTGAAGCTTGAACATCACTCTTGATAAAGTAGGTGTCGAGAAATAGCTAATAGGTTGTGGTTTCAACGTTGTTAGGTGACGGAACGAGCGTCAGAAAGCCATCAAGTATAACAGAACTTAGAAATGACATTTGAAAGTGATAGAGGTAAGCTTCGGAAGCCTCAAAAGTATATTTAATTTCATTTTGGTGTAATGGGTTTTGTTCCGGAAGTTGAAACGCTAAGCGTGTTTGTAAATTCTTGAAATTAGATATTTTGAGAAGTTGGTCATTGTGGTGTTGGACCGGGAACCCTGAAAGCGTGGAAGTGAGGTAAGGGGGTGTACTCGGCGTATAGATTAATGGAAATAATTATAAACGTCAATTTTTGCTGTTGGAAAAAGGAGACTAAGAAAAGAATGTTTAATTCCATATAAATGTATATGTGTATGAATGATGATTGTCTTTGATAAATTGATAGGTATGATTAAAGATTTAGTGGATGATTTGAATGTAATTGATATGATGATATATTGAGTTACAATAATATGAGCGATGGTGAAAAATCCTAGTATATGATGATACTGAAAATTAAATTATATGATGTTTATTGATATCGTGAGTAATGTGTTGGATGATGATGATTTTATATTGATGTATGATGATGAATTAAAATGGTAATGAATTGTAAATGATGTTGAGAAGTAAGATGTTATGAGAAATGATGTGCCTAAGTGGCAAGTTGAAATCCCATTTTGAG
Source organism: Clitoria ternatea (assembly GCA_037962975.1). Classification (NCBI taxonomy): domain Eukaryota; kingdom Viridiplantae; phylum Streptophyta; class Magnoliopsida; order Fabales; family Fabaceae; genus Clitoria; species Clitoria ternatea. The sequence continues at coordinate 285,295,118 of CM075670.1, forward strand.
GGTTGTAGTGTCGGGATAAGTTATTTGATGTTTCTATCCAAGTTGATTCTATGATAAAGTTATGTATAAGTGTATTATGTGATGTGGATGATCGATCGGTATAGTTACCCCTCGTTTTGACTCTCGTGGTTAAGTGTGGCCTAGTTGAGCTACCCAGTGGTGAGGTGGGGAGCCAGGTAGGGCTCGATGGACCAGGCAGGGTTCACGGGTGATCGGGTAGGACCCCCAACTGATGATTGATCTAATTTAGTATCTGGATACTAGAGAGTCATATGTATGGTTTTAGACTGAGAGTTAGTTATGCAATAATGTGAATTTTGCCATGAGTTCTGATGACTTGAGTTATGAATTGTATAATTGTCGAGTTAAAGGTAAGTAATGGTATTGCAATCAACTAGAAATGAGTTATGAAATAACTAATAAAGTGAATTTGAGCTATTTTATACCTTTCCCTTATATATATATATATATATATATGTGTGTGTGTGTGTGTGTGTGTGTGTGTGTGTGTGTTATTTGCATTAAGTTGTATTGCTTGTCACTCACCCTTACTATTGTTGTTAGTGACTGAAGACACGAACATTGCCGACACTGCAAAGACCAATGCCTGATAAGCTGAAGCAATGCCAAGGAGTTTGATTATTGATGTAAATATGTAAATATGTATATATGCTATGATTTTGAGTAAGTATAGATATAATGGTGGTTTATGTGAATATGAGTATTTAATACTAATGATACATATGGTGCTATAGGATTGATGAGTATGATGATATTATGATGCTTTGGTATTGATTTGGGAGACCTAGTTGATGGTCTAGTAGATATATGTGTGTGTGTGTGTGTGTGTGTGAAGTGATGATAAATTAATGATGTTATGGCATGTTGGTGATGATATGATGAGATATATGATAAGTATTGAAATGATGACCAGGAGTTGTACATGGCACCAAGCCATCTTGAATGATGATATATGTTTATGGTCAGGTTATTGTGATGGTGTTCATGATGTATGTGTATATGTAAATAGTGATTGAATTAAACGATGGTAATGAAATAATTGAATGTGAGTGTGCTTGGAAATAAATGTTAACGTATGTGGCTTGATGATGTGAATGATTTGTATGTTATGCCTTAGAATAGTTAGGTTCAATTAAGCATAAGGAGTGAGAAGTGTATAGATAAAGAATGAGAAAATCATAAAGTAATGGTTAAATTATAATGTGAAATAAGTAATTTTTAGCTAACTGAGTGGGTGGAAATGAGTTTAGCGGGATTTGGGATCCCCGGAGTATACCAATAGGTCCTTAGGCCTACTTAGGATATGTATGGCAGGGAGATTGCCAAATGAGTTGCATTTTATATGAATTAGGGATTGAAATTGCTAGAAACCACGTAAGATGCATTATTTTTAATCTAGGTCATTATTAATATTATCCAATTTCTGAGTGAAGCATGCCTTAGAAAGGACTGTCCGAGTAAGTAAGAGACTCTATTCCGAGTGACCAAGAGAAATTCCGAGTGAAGGATGAATTTCCGAGTGACAAATTGAAATTCCGAGTGAAGGTTGTGAATTCCGAGTGAGAATGCTTAGGGCAAGTTTTATATGCCTCATGTGAGAAGTATGATGTATTAGTGGAGAATCAGTTGGCCTAGAGTGAGATTTCAGGTGTTAAGTTGTAAAGAATTGCTGATTCTGCTTATGTCCGAGTGGTCTCGCTCAAGCTAGATGGGATTCCGCCAAAGCGAGCTAGCTTTCCGCTCAAGCGAGACGAGTGAGTAGTGTACTGGACGAATTCTGTCCGAGCTGGAGTCTTAATAACTCCATGAGGTGGTGAATTTCTGAGTGAAATCCCGAACGAGATATGTCTGAGACAGGACTTTCCGAGTGGAATGTTGTTGTGAACCGTTCCGAGTGAGACCATAGCCATTGGGCCTTTTTCCGAGTGATGAAGGCTTAAAAGGATTCCGAGAGAAATGTGTTTGGAGAGAATTCCGAGTCATTGTGAGAATTCCCCGAGTAATGATAGGTCTAATTATTATCGAATGGAAAATCCTGAATGAACCTCTCCCGAAGGGAGAATGATTGTGATGGTTCTGATTGAGGTATTCTAGGAGTCCTCTTCTGTAGGAGTCCTCTTCCGAGTGAATGAAGTTATATATTCCGAGTAGATAAGATTTGAATAAGTCCGAGTGAGATAGCTTAGTGAATTCCTCCTAGTGATGAAAGGGCAGAGTAATTCCGAGTGGAACTTGAGAGTGGAGTGCCTCCGAGTGTGTAATTCCGAGTGGGATGGCACCTGCTGAGGATATACGGTAAAAATGAAGAATAGTTGATTTTGGAATGAATTAACCAAGTGAGGATCAACCTGATGAGGAGTCGTTTTTAGGATGACATACCGAGTGAGTAATCAATTAAGAGATGAGTCGGTAAGGAAAGGAATTGCCGAGTGATGACCGATCTGATGTTGAATCAGTTCTGAAAGTGAAATGCTGAGTGAATGATGATCAGTAAGGATTATTCTACCGAGTAGAAATCTGGGTGTTGGGAATCGGTTTTAATAGATTTTACCGAGTGCACAATCGAGTAGAATGAGTCGGTTTGTAGTAATCTGCCGAGTGACAAACCAAAGAGTGTGGGATCGGTCTGGAAAGATTTAATTGAGTGAAAGACTGCTTGTGATGACTCGGAATTAGAATAAATAGCCGAGTGATAGACTATGTAAGTGTGAGTCGGCTTAGGAAGGATTTGGTTTGAAACTGCCGAGTGAGAGACTGATTGAGAGCTGACTCGGTTTCAGGAGGTTCTGCCGAGTGGGAATCTGAGAGCTTTGAGTCGGTCTGGATTAAGTTGTTAAGTGGAAACCGAGTGGGTGAAGGATCGGGTTTGGGGAATGACGACCTCTGGTCGGATTTCGCTTAAGCGAATGAATTCCTCGCTTAAGCGAGTTAAGAGAGGCATAGGTGAGACTTGTGTGTCTCGCTCAAGCGAGTCGGAATTCGCTTGAGCGAGATGGACCCCCTGATGCATAATTTCTCCTTTCAATCAGCCTTTTCTCTACTTCGCCCAGGCGAGCATACTGCGCTCAAGCGCGCTCGGCCCTGATACTCTATTTTTCATTTCGCCCAAGCGGAGACAGTATGACTCGCTCAAGCGAGTCGGAAACGCTTGAGCGAAACTCCCTTCTGCCAGTGTTATATATGGCACTCGCTCAAGCGAGAGAGGATTTTGCTTGAGCGAGAGAGACTCGGATTCCCTTTTTCTTCACAACGACTGGCAGTTTCTAGTCGGTTTAGAGGCTGACCGAGTGGAATTCCAGTCGGTATTCAGTGTAGGAGTAACTTTTTGACTCCTTTCTTGTCTCTTATGCATATTTTAATGCATCTAAACCCATTATTCACCCCTAGTACGTAGGACGGCCCGAAATGGGCATTAAGATAGCTACTTTATTAATTAAACCTCCATTATTTCCACTAATCAACCCACTAGCAGCCCACTACGATCCACTCACAAAAAGCGTGTCTCCCACTGCTTTTGCATTATTAAACAAACCACTATCCCTTCAGAAACTCTTAGGAAACAAAAAAGACAGTATACCACCTTCCTCTATTTTACTCTTCTTCCTCAATACACCTTCGAACAGGAGCAAGGACAGCAAGGAGGCCATTTTTTTTCAGTCAGCAAACCATGTAAGAGGGGACAGGGTTGTGAATGATTATGAAATGGGTAGAATTGTATGCTGTCCTAGGATTCTAGTTTTATTTTCGTATTTTGTTGCTAAATTTTGAAGCTGAAAACGTATGAATTTGATTCTGACTTCTTCATCAAAGTTGTAGATATTTTTATTATGTAAATTTTGAGACTTGAATCAATTGATTTGGATATGTCTAGCAAAAGTTATAGCCAAAATACTATAGCATGTCCGACTGGAATATTTATCCCATGTTTTGTGTATATATTAATATTCTGGGACTTATACATGCATAATCAGCCTTTGATGTCTTCATGAAAGTTATAGATATTTGTGTTATGGATCTGTAGAAAGTGGTTTCAAGTCAAAATGATTTTTGTATCTCGAGTTATGCCTAAAATACTGAAGTATGTTCAAGCTATAAATCTGTTAACTTGAGATACGAATTTTATTTTTAAAACTGGAAATTTTGTGGTGAGAATTAGTGATCGATGTCTTCATAAAGGTTGTAGATCTTCTTGTTATGTGAATTATGAGACCTGAACTGACTGAATTGGATATGTATAGCATGAGTTATGATCAAAATACTACAGCATGTCCGATTGAAATACTTATCTTTTATTTTGTGCATATATGAATATTCTGGGAATTATACATACGTTTTTAGACTTTGATGTCTTCATGAAAGTTGTAGATATTTATGTTATGGATCTATAGAAAGTGGTTTCAAGTCAAAAGTATTTTTGTAGCTCGAGTTATGCTTAAAATACGGAAGTATGTACAAGCTATAATTCTGTTAATCTGAAATACGAACTTTTATTTTTAAAACTGGGAATTTTGTGGTGAGAATTAGTGATCGGTGTCTTCATGAAAGTTGTAGATATTTGTGTTAGGAGTAATTTAGAACTGGTCCCATGCCAAAATTATTTTTGTATCTCCAGAAACGTTGAAAATACTAACATATGTACGTTTTAAAAACTCTCTTTGAGGCAGTTTTGTATTCTGTGGATAAGTTGTGTTTCTGTTTGGAATTTGGATTTATGGTCTTCATGAAAGTTGTAGATAATTCTATTATTGAACTGAAAAAAGTGGAATCACTTGAAAAGGTTTTGATTTGCTCATGTTATGGTTGTTTTACTAACGTATGTCACTGTTGGAAATGCTGAAACTTACTTATAATGGTTATTATGGATGAAAATGATATTTTCTCTATGGATAACAATTTATTATTGAATTCTTGAGTGATTGTGAAGTATTATGAATGTTGATGAGTGTCTAATGAGCATCATTCAGTTTGTGTATTTTGGTGGTGAATAATTATGAATGACTATATATATATATATATATATTTTGGTGGTGAATAAATATATATATATATATATATATATATATATATATACATGAATGCCTTGCGGATATTGATACATGTGGTTGAAACAGTAAATCCATGATTCTGAAAATTATTATATGTGATGTGTCCTTTGAGGACTTGTGATTTTCCAAGTGGTTTTGGAAATGTTGATATCATGGTATGTTAAATGATAAAGAGAATTAAAGGCATTCATGCATCATAAGCATTTGGACGCACCATGGAATTTAGGGGTTCCATGATTGCCTACCCTGGTGGGGGTTACTCTATGATGAGTTTAAGCCCTATTGTTGCAGGAGCCATGGAGTGTAGGGATTCATGGTTATGCTAATTCCTACTTGTGCACTTATTTTCGCAGGAGCCATGAAAGTGTAGGGATTCATGGTTATGCTAATTCCTACTTGTGCACTTATTTTCGCAGGAGCCATGAAAGTGTAGGGATTCATGGTTATGCTAATTCCTACTGAAGTTTTTTTGAGACTTTTTACTGCAGTATTCCCACCAAACCAAAAGTATTATGAATGTTGATGAGTGTCTAATGAGCATCATTCAGTTTGTGTATTTTGGTGGTGAATAATTATGAATGACTAAATATATATATATATATATATATATATATATATATATATATATACATGAATGCCTTGCGGATATTGATACATGTGGTTGAAACAGTAAATCCATGATTCTGAAAATTATTATATGTGATGTGTCCTTTGAGGACTTGTGATTTTCCAAGTGGTTTTAGAAATGTTGATATCATGGTATGTTAAATGATAAAGAGAATTAAAGGCATTCATGCATCATAAGCATTTGGACGCACCATGGAATTTAGGGGTTCCATGATTGCCTACCCTGGTGGGGGGTTACTCTATGATGAGTTTAAGCCCTATTGTTGCAGGAGCCATGAAGTGTAGGGATTCATGGTTATGCTAATTCCTACTTGTGCACTTATTTTCGCAGGAGCCATGAAAGTGTAGGGATTCATGGTTATGCTAATTCCTACTTGTGCACTTATTTTCGCAGGAGCCATGAAAGTGTAGGGATTCATGGTTATGTTAATTCCTACTTGTGCACTTATTTTCGCAGGAGCCATGAAAGTGTAGAGACTCATGGTTATGCTAATTCCTACTAGAGTTTTTTGAGACTTTTTACTACAGTATTCCCACCAAACCAAATGGATCCAGCATGACATCATTTGACTAATTAAAGATTTATTAATATTAAATGAACTTGTTTGGCATATTCATCATATCATTATGCCTTGTTGATTGTGTTTGTGCAATTTTATTTATTTTATATTTATTCTATATTCTGTCTCACTCTTACATTAATTTTTTACAGTGAATGCTACACAGAATAGAGAGTGATGCTATGAATGAAGTTTATGTGAATTATTGCTTGGAATTCGACTTTATTTTAAATTTGATGGGTTGTAATAATGTAATGTTTCATGTACTGTATTTATCTAAATCGTTTCCGCTATATAAATATTTCATGACTTTAATTATTCACGACTAGTATGTATGATAATCTTCCGCGTTTATCAACTTTTACATGACTCATTACAAATTTTAAAAATGAATTTTTAAAACGCGAAAAATTTATTCGGGAAATTATTTGGGGCGTCACATATGTGGCTTGATGATGTGAATGCTTTGTATGTTATGCCTTAGAATAGTTAGGTTCAATTAGGCATAAGGAGTGAGAAGTGTATAGATAAAGAATGAGAAAATCATAAAGTAATGGTTAAATTATAATGTGAAATAAGTAATTTTTAGCTAACTGAGTGGGTGGAAATGAGTTTAGCGGGATTTGGGATCCCCGGAGTATACCAATAGGTCCTTAGGCCTACTTAGGATATGTATGGCAGGGAGATTGCCAAATGAGTTGCATTTTATATGAATTAGGGATTGAAATTGCTAGAAACCGCGTAAGATGCATTATTTTGCATATCTTCCTCATATGGAGGAATTTTGGATTACGAACTACGCCTACAGATTTGGAATAAGTTCTAGATGGTGTCCATGAAGTTTCGTAGCAATTAAAGTTAAAACGGACAAGTTAGGTAGTGTAGAACTTGGCTCGAATGTCAAATTCTGCATAATTATACAGAACAAGCTATCTGTTAATCGATTACATACTCGATTACTAGAGGACCATGTTTTTTCCCTACGTAGGATGCTTACAAATAATCGATTACCAACCTTATGTAATTAATTATCAAGACCCGTATAATAGATTACCAGATTCCCAAGAAGAGGTTTTAAGTATTTAAGTGATGTAACTCTTAGGTTCCCATTATTTATTTTTAGGGAAGTTTATAAAATGAAAAATTTAAGTTGATTTAATCGGACCCTAAAATAAATTTTAGAAATTTACGATGGAAAATCACAATTTGGTTTGGAACTTTGGTTCCTCGGTTCTTAAAATTTATCTCTTCCTTTTATTTATTTATTTTTACTGTTGATTTTAAAGATAAAAAAATTATAATTAACGAATCAATCAATCACTTACATATAGTAGCACGCTATTAGAATGCAACAACGCCCATAGTTGCTTCTGTATAACAGGGCGAAAATTTAAAAATTCCTGTTAACCAATTTAACGAGGACAAGGGAATTTTTCATTATATAGGGACTTCTTATATACTTTCAGGATGAATGATTGTTAATAATGTTTTTAAATTAATTATTTATTTATTTTTACTTAATTACACGTTAGCATTTTCTAATTTTAAAATGAGCAAATTTTTACTTGAATTTAATATTTAATGTGAATTTAATATAAGTTTTAACGGTAAATTATAAGGGTCATTATGGTTTGCCAACATCACACCTAGCTTTAAACTACAGGAATATTACATTTCGCCCTGAATTATGATAAACCTTGCATTACCCCATCAAATTTACTAACAAAAAGGAATATTATATTCCTTAGCCTTACATGGGTTACAAATATAAAGTGTTTAACTCTATCCCCTTTTGAATTGTTATTTTTTTTTCAAAGAACTGTTACTTGGACTAAATGCTTCTGTTAAAACACACCCCAATTGAGTGTGTGATTTTAATTCAATCAATTACAACACCCTATGTGATGGTGCTTAATCACAAGCCCTCTGAATGTTTTCCCTAATACAATTACATTGTTTATCTTGAATAAAATAATGTGTTTTCGCTTCTTCTTTTTAAGAACACGTGGAAATTGTTTATAAGATAACTAGACTAAGCAAACAAAAAGAAAAGCTTCTCTGTTGATAAAATCGTACTAGTCCCGAAACTCAATTACATTGAGGAAGCAAACACAAACCTCAATGTCAAATGCTTCCCTGTTAAAACAAATATATTAGATAACTAGAGTAAGCAGACACACAAATGCCCATTGCATTGCCACTATAGGGTAAAGATCCTGAACTAATGCTTCGCCCTCACAAACAACTTTGTACTGCATAAACAGAATATTCTATCAAAACGGGCCAACCTAGCCCATACGGGTTGGCCCACTACGAGTTGAAAAATTTTACAATCCAACCTAACCCAACTTACTTTTTTGAGTGAGCCAATTTTCTCAACCCTAACCCACCAAGTAGCTCACGGGTTGGCTCACATTTTTAAAAAATCAAATAAAAAATAGAAAAATGCCAAAAAATTATTTTCCTATGTCATTTTGCACAGCACCCTCCTCGCGTTTTGCCCAGCAGCCTCCTTGCGTGAACAACAGCCTCCGTCGTCCTCCTTACCGTGAGAACAGAAGGGACAAGAAAACGAGAAAACAAGAGAACAACATCGTGTCGCGGCAGCAAGGATGAGAGAACGAGAGAAGGAAGAAGGAAGCCAAGCCGAGAGAACAACAGGGACCTTGCGTGTTGAGAAGAGCAAGGGAACGTGGAAGAAGGAAGAGATGAGGACGAGAACGCGAGATCAAGGGAACCCATGGTGAGCGTGTGAGATGGGAACGATGAGAGAAAACGAGAATGTTAGGGCCGGCCAGTTGCTCTTGTTGTGCCAAATTGTGCGAAATGTTAAAAAATTAGTGTACCCTCATTGCCCCTCGTAGTGCCCCGCGTGCCTTATTATTATTTTTTAATCATCAACCCATGGGGTAACTCGACTCACCACGAGTTTAGCCCACTATAAGCCGGGTTTAATGGTTCGAGCCAAAAAATACTTTGGCTCGAAAATGAGCCTTTTTTTCCAACCCGGCTCACTAGAAACCCACCTCGAGTTGGGTTGGGTCACGGGTTGTAACTTTCCTGACGCCTTTAATTATCACCCTCCAACTAATCAATTATGCACAACACAAATTATGTACTAAAATAGGCATAAACAACACAAAGTAGCTTTTAGATTAATTGCTTTCATTACAAGAAAATTGTGTATTTCTTGGGGTTGTTGCATGAGACAACTTTTTACGTTGGCTTTTATGTAGAAGTAAGTGATTGTTGAGTGGAATATATCTCGCACCATGTTAAAAAGCATGAACAAGCGTTTTAGGTTTGGTTGTTGCGTGAGAGCGGCCTCCCACGTTAAAAAATAGGTTTGGTTGTTGCGTGGAAAGGACATCCTATGCCAAAAATGAATGCCCTAGATCATGAGTGTTAGTGACAAATGAAGGATCAAGATTTTAAATTTTTTTGCGTGGGACATGTCCCATGTAAAAACCAAGTGCATGTAGAATCCACTTATATCCTTATTTCTCATCACCCATTTCAAATGCCTTTCTCAAATTCTCTCAATCTCTCACAATTTCATTTGGGTGATTCAGAGTGTAGAGGCAACCGTTTGATACTTCGTTGGTGTCATTGTGTTTGTGGTGTAAAAAATAGAGTTTTAAACCAATTGAAATTTGTTTTAAGTTATAGGTTAGTAACCTATTCGGTTCCTTTAGTTTTATATATGCTTTAAAATTCTTTAGGATGATTATAAAAGCTTTAGGATAGATGATTTACATTATCATGCTTTAGAAAATATTAACATTTGAACTTTAAGATAGATGATTTACTATAGAGTTAAGTATATTTCACACCTAAGATCATTTAGATAGAATTTTGGAGGTTTAAAAATTTAGGACTTTACAAATTTAAAAATCAAACTTTAAAATTAGAATTTTCAACATAAAAAATTCAAATTATAATTTAGAACAATAACAGGTTTAGAAATTTCAAATTAGAACTAAGAAAATAAAAAGATTAGAAAATCCTAATTAGAAGTTTAGGAAGTAATAAATTTTGAAATTTCAAATCAGAATTTAGAAATTAATAAAATTAGAAATATGCAAATTAAATATGCACTGAATTTTTACATAATTAATTTAGATTTGGTATGGAATTTTGAATAATACATGTATTATAGCATAATGGTGATGTATGATAGCTAGATTTTGTCCTCATAGGTAAGGATGAAAATGGGTCGGGTCGTCCATTTAGTGCCCGTAGCCTCGCATATCTAAAACCTATATAGCCTAGACTTATTAGGCTAGAAGGCTAGGCTTAGGCTTTTTAAAAAGGTCTTTTAAAGTAAACAGGTCAGGCTATAGGCTTTCTAAAAAGCCTTTGAAGTCCAATAGGTCAGTCCATCTAATTGGCTTAACTACTAATTATTTATATATATATTTATAACATAAAAATAATATATATATATATATATATATATTACATATTTACATAATATAAATTAATATTACAGTTATAATAATTTTTTATAATATAAAATTTTATTTTATTATTGTATGGATCAATTATGGTGATTATTTTGGATTTAATTACCTTTGCTTTGTATGAGAAGTTGTATTTATCTTTTTGAATTTAAAATCAAGTGCATTTGACTTATTTATATTGATAGACATGTTTATAATGATAAGTCTGTTTACAGTGATATGTTCATTAATCTATGTAGTTTGATAGGTTTTTTTAGGTGATTGTAGGCCATTTTAAAGCCTAATTGTAAACAGACCATTTAAATAAGCTTTTAAACGAGTCAGACCTTTAAACAGACCAATAAAAACCTTAAAAAAAGCCTATGACAGGTTAATAGGCCGGACTCAGGCCTTGACAATTGAAAGTAGGTTAAGCTTAGGCCTTTCAAAGCCTGGTCTAGCCTGACCCATTTCCATCCCTACTCATATGAGAGGTTTAAAAAGTACATTTATTAGAGAGGTTACAAAGTTTATTGATAATTCCACAAAGAAACCCCTTATTACTATTTAAAGACTGGTATAAGGTATCCTTATGTGAGATGTAGATGTCATAAGATTTTAAGTAAAAGTGGGGTTACATTTCACTTGTATAAGTTTGTTTTCAAACTCAACTACTAGGTTTAGATCGAGCATGGATACATGAAATTTAGGAAAGTGACAAAAAGTTTGGTTGGTGGAATAAGTAAAACTATCATATCTCAAGTCGTAGATATCTCTAACTTTTATATGGTCAATGTTGAGCAACAAAAACACATGCAAATATTGCCCAACATATGGTAAGTAACAAACCATTCAAATTCAAAGTTGTTTCCCTATTTTATAATTTCAATATAACAATTAAATATTGTTTATTTGTTTTTTGTATGGGGAACTAGTTGGCTGACTCATCGGGCCTAATGAACTATTTTGTCACTTTTCAAAACCACATGGGCACTAGTGACATGGGTTGATCAATGATCTTATGAGACAATGGTCATTAATTTTATTTCAAATGTAATTAAATCTAAAATTATATGTGCTGATAATGATTTTTAATGTTTGAATATGAAGGAGATGGGGTACCAATGGCATCTCAAGGAGATTAAAGTTGAATCTAGTGAGACACTTGACTATGATTCGAGGATCTAGCTATGGACGGACATGGTTGGTGGAAGGAACCATGGTCATCTTTATGGCACTAATGAAGACACAAAGTTTTGATAATAAACAAAAGGAAACAAGCTTTTAAAGGAATCAATCATGAAGACCATAAATAGAAGAAAAATGGACCAACAGTAAGGCAAGACCAACAAGTCAAGAAATAAAAAGTCAAAGCTTAGAAGGTCTTAGAAATTGTGTAAGGTTTTAATCAAGTATAAGCATGGCCTTAGAAGGAAATTAAATGTTTAAAAACATGCCTTTGAAAAGCTTTTTTATAAGATAAAAATACATGTAATCGACTACAGAAAAAGTGTAATCAATTACACACTTGACCGTTGGCTTAAAATCAAATTTTAAATAAATTTGGTCAAATTTCAAAGCATGTAATCGATTATAAGAAAATGGTAACCGATTGCCACATCAAATTTAACAAAAAGATGCATCTCTTCATGGTTTCTTGCATGGAAAATCATGTTCCTTCGTTCAAACTTTTGAATGAACACGTCCTTTTGAAAAGACATTTTTCCAACATCAAAAGGCATCTTTTCATCAATCAAATGCATCTCTTCATCTCTTATAAATAGAGTGAACATCAATCACACTAAACATGGATTTTAACAAACATTTTTAACATTCTTTATAATCTAATTTGAGAAACACTCTATGATGATATAAAACTATTCTATTGTTTGAGTATTACCATTAGAGAGCTTCAAGTTGTATTATCCACTCTAAAAAAGAGTGTTACATTTGTGTACTTTTATTATTAACTCTATCTTATGGGAAGGCATCTCAAATTGGTTTTGTAACTTGGGTGAGGTATCCCAAGGGTTTAAGACCAATCCCTAGGGACAAAGTCAAGAGTGAGGCATCTCTTGCAAAATTTAAGACTCAATATAAAGGGAAGGGATCCCAAGGTGTTGGAGTTTTTGGTTGTTGTAACTTGTGAACAGTTATAGTGAAACTCTCAATGGTTGCTCGAGAAAACTAAATGTGGGCAAGTGGTTGGCCAAACTAGTATAAAAACTGAGTTTGTTTGTCTTCTTCCCTATCTTATTTAATTTCAGTTGTTTCATTTTGTTTCTCATCTTCTATATCTCTTTTAAGTTAATTATAATTTTAGAGAAAAAGGGACAGTTTAGTTTAGAAAGGTTAAAACTCAATTCACTCTCCCCCTCTCTCGAGTTATTAGAGGTCATTTGGGTAACAACTAGTTCCTTGGTCTCTAATGTTCATCTAAGATCTACATCAACGACTCGGTCTTCCTCATCCATTAGTCCTTCATCGTCGTGGACATCTCTTAAGGTGGCACGACTTTGGGTTGAGATGGAGACTATGAGAGAATTTGACCAGATATTGGCCTAGTTGGCTAAGTTTCAATGAGCACAACAAGGAAAGGTTGTCTAGGGCTAACCATTAATCTCAATATGATGCTAAACTGAATAACCAGTTTGTCTCTAAGGAGAAAGAGCAGCCACTAGTGTCGTCATCATTTCCAACAGCTCTGCTGATTGTAGTAGTCATAGTTGCAGTAATAGCACCACCAACTTCATCCCCTTGTAGTAGCCCTGTTGACAACCACCTCAAGACAAGCAACGATATTAGTAGTTTGAAGTTGCATATATCTTAAAAATGAATATTTTTAATAATAATACATACTAGTTCTTGAAATCAATGACAGGTGTAATATATAATTATTTGTTAAAAATGTTTTTTTTTAATTTTAATACGGTTTTCTTTAATATATATCCTTTCCATATATATAGTGTAAGCATACAAAAGATTTAAGAAATTGGGTAAAACAAGAAAAGAAAAAACGAAAAAGAGAAGTAGTAGGAAGGAGTAAATGAAGGACCACTCTATGGTTGGTAAACTATGTGGCCATGGAGGAGAGGGAACAATATGCGACTATGCATGCTTGGTTGGAGTGATCCAAAGCTTGAACAAGAAACTTAAGAAGAAATTGCGTCATGTCAAGCGCATAAAGCAGAGCACAATATGAGTGTAATGACAAGTGTGAGGATATTGATACTCATTGCGAGCATAACAGTGTAGTGGCGGTGCCACTACTTGTAATTTGACAGTTGCGTCTCTATGGAAGAAAGAGGTTGTATGTATCATATATGCCATGGTCCCCGACCCTTCTCCGCCAATCGTCGTGAAAATCACAAACTATTCTCTGCTCTACAAATCCTTCCATATTTTTCTCATCTTCCCTAATTTCTATTTTATAAATAATCAATTTAAATTAATTTTAAATAATAAATAGTATATTAATATTATCATTATTAGTATCAATGGCTTAGAAATTAATTAGGAATAATATAATACTAAACTTGTTAAGATAATGAGATAAGTAACATAATAAGGGAGAATAGAGTGGGTAAATGTTTTATCTACATTATAATATTTTAGATAACTCTTATTTTAAAAGCTACTTTTTAAATTGAGTTAAGTTCGTCATTTTCTAATATAATATCAAATAGGAGTGCTCCTGAATTAGATTGGATCGATTTTAAAATAAAAAATCATTTGATCTAATCATAAAATTATAATGATGTTTGGATTAGACAATTAGCATAATTTTCAAATCTAATCCAATAAAATATGGTTTGAATTGGATTGGATTTCAATTTTTATATTTTTATGTGTGATTTAATTAGAATGTAATAATAAATTTTACTTCACTAGTAATCATTAGTGTCAATACAAATGTAAAACTTACATAGTAAAAAAAAGAAATGACACATAAAATTAAATTTAAATTAAAGTCAAAATAATAAACTTGTAAATATATTAAAATATTAAGATATGAACAATAATAAAAAGATACAACTTTAAAAGTAAATGTGATAAATAATTAAGTATTAGTACAATCTTATCTTATGACTATTTCAAATTTATTTTATGAATAAAATTATATATAAATAAAAGTTTAGTTTAAATTAGATCTGAATAGTTTTAAAACATAGATTTGAAATTCAAGATGATCTAATAAATTTTTTTAATTTTTACGACTTTTAATCAGTTGAATTTTCAACTTTTTAAATCTGTAATATAATTTAGACTGAATTTGTTTATCAAAATCTCTAATATCAGAGATGAATTATTAATTCATCCGTTTAATAAAGTTTAACAAAAATATTTTCCATGAAAAGACAGACATGAGAGCTATTGACTTCTTAAGCCCGCGCACTAACTATTATCACCATTTGACCCTTACGACGCACATTTACTGTTCGTTTCGTTTGATAAACAACAAATGAATAGTCCTTCTCCATCCAAATCCAATCTCTCCCATCATCGTTGAAGTAGATTGCCACTATTCAAACCCTTCTTTTTTTGTCATTTCACGGCTCGGTTAGAGCTATATTCCGACCTCGATTCAACTCCAACACACCAACACGTACCGTAATTAATTCAAAATCCCATTTCATTTCGCTATCCAAAAATTCTCCACACTTTACGGTATGTGTGGTGATTATAGAGGTGATATTTGGAGTTTCGGAAGGGTAGCTATATATGCAAATTTGTCAATGCAACAAAATTCAAAGATGCCTTGCTTTATGAATGATTACAATTTTAGTGAAAGTCAATGTCAATTAAGTAATCAACACGGTGGGGTCTTGCATTCTTGTTTTTGGATAGGTCTTCTACTCATCATGTTTCAGGTTTCTGTTTAGGTCTTGTACCTTTTATTTCCATTCTATACAGAGTTTAGGATAATTTATTTAGATAAAAAAAATTGATTAACAAATATCAATTATATATATATATAAGTATGAGAAAAATTTTCTTGAACGAGAATGAGAGTAATAAATATAAACCGTTAGATTTTATTATAAATTGTCAATATTAAAATATATCGATTATGTGAGTTTTCTAAAAGTCATATAACTTTTTAAGTGACCATGTAGCTTTGAAAAACTTTTAATCATAACTATCTATGATAGTCGTACGACCCATATTTATTGTTCTTACTTTCACTTAAAAGAACTTTTCTCACAAGATACATCTATCTATCTATCACTAGTGCAAAAAAGGGCTACGAACAGAGGGTATGTACTCAGATTAATAGAAAACATATTTGAAAAAAAGACGGTGACAATTTTAAAATTATCATACTATATAGGAACTCAATTCCACATTGAATCGAGTTCTTAGGATGCAGAGTTTTTTTAATCTTTTTAAACACACCTAGGAACACGGTTTAGTGGCAACTGAGTTGTCATTATTTTTTTAAAAAATTATTTAAACATACCTATGAACTCGATTTTTAGACAACTGAGTTCTTAGGTAGTTCATTTAAAAAAAACTTTGTAAACAAACCTAAGGATTCGGTTCTTGTGCAACTGAGATTTTAGGTCTTTTATTTTTTCAAATAGAACTAAGAACTCGGTTATATTACAACTGAGTTCTTAGGGTATTTTTAATTTTTAATTTTTTTAAGCGATTAATGAACTCGGTTCACAAAAGAACCAAGTTCATAGGTCACATTCTTGGTACCTAAAAACTCGGTTGAAGCCTTAAACCGAGTTTGTAAGTTCACGCGCATAGTGTTAAACCAAAACTCTTCGTAACCCAAACGTTGTTTCAGACGTTGTTCTCTGTTTCTCCCTCAAACTCCCTTCTTGGATATTTTAGTGTTAAAATTGACATTATACTATAAGCATCATTAAAATTAAATTTTTGGATAAAATCGACAATCACTTTCTAGAACATTGTCTCATCATTTTTGTTGAGAGAAAAATTATCAAGAATTTTAGTGTAGATTTAATTATAGCTAGATTTAACAACATAAATAAACATAAAGTTTCTTTGTAATAGTATATTTTTTAGAACAAAATCTTATAATATAATTTAATTACACTAAATTTATCTAAATTTTGCTCATGTTTTATTTCATCGTGTGTGTTATCTTTCATTTTATTTTTTTATTTTGTTGATATTTTATCTTTGAAAAGTACTCCAATAGTCAGTCTTCAAAACTTACTCCACTTTGTAACTAACAATAAAACCTGAATTACAAATTGAATTTTCTTAATCCAACCATTGAATAAACAATTATCACTAAGTATATCAGATATATAAAGTTTCATATAATTCAATAATCATTTGATATTCCATCAATCAACTTAATTTTAACAAAATTTATATAATTTACAATACATATAAATTTGGCTATCAAGATGATCTACCTATGAATGTTGGATTTTTCTAAAATTTTATATATATAATTATTATGATATTATGACATAATTTAATGCTTGGATTGATTTAATTAATATTTTATTGTAAGTTATAAAATAGAGTACAACTCTTAGATTAAACAGGTCCCTCTTCTTTATCTTTTATAATAACAATTTTATATATTTAGTAGTAAACGTTATATTTGGTCTCACTAATTTCTAGTAAAAATACTTTGGCCTCTCGTAACATGAGGACTTAATGTCACCCCTAGTGGCAAATCTCTCTTTTACTAAGATTGGACATAATCAACATTCTCCTATGACTTTATATTGAATATTTGGTATGTTGTACATATTTATATCAATGTTAGTATTTTATTTCTCATTCTTAATATATGTTTCAAACGAGAGAGTGTTATACATGTGTGTTTGATTTATTCATACATGTTTAAGGTTTAATGCAATAACTTATGTTAAATAGTTGAAAAATCGATATTATACAAAGAAGTTAGAATATATTTGCTAGTTTATGTTTTGTAATCTTTATGCTAGAATAACTTGATTAAATGTATGAACAAACATAACAAGCTTCCAATAACAAATGTTGAATATGAGTTTGTTCCCAACATGTTTCATTATTATTTAGTTGGTTTACTTAATTTATGCTTTGAAAATCAACACTTTCTACATTAACTTATGACCAAACCTTCAAACAACATGTCAAATTATTAGTCATTATTGAGTATGACTAGTTGATTTGATATACTTGTCAAATAACAAACAATCATCTCAATCATGCATGATTGTGTTAACCTTGAATAACATCTCTAATAATAGATTATATCTTTAATATACTTTGATCCATTCCTATCAGCTAATAGTTCTTATAACATGAAATTAATTAAGGAGACGTATATGCACGTCTAAGTATTTAACTAAGTTCTTCCATGGTTATCATAGAACTAATTAATTAATAAGTATTGGCCATTTTTTTCTTGTACCAAAGAAAAAGGAGTAAAACTCTAAAGTCGTTCCCAACATATTTACGATTAAATTAAATTCATCTTTAGACTATTGTAATGACTTCATAAACCTCAACGTTTACCTTTGTGCATCGAGTTAGTCCTTATGTATATTGTGTGTGTATTCACACCCATATATAGCCTTAGTTTGTAAAGATAAGGAACTATAATGACAAACTCAAAAGAGAATTGATAAAGAAATAACTCACAAAAGATACAATAATAAGAGGAGAAAGAAATTGTCAATTACACAAACAATTCAAGCTTCATATCTTTTAAATGTTAAAACTTATTTGATGTTAGTATAAGTTAAGGATATAAAGGGTTTTTATCACCCAACCTTTTATAAGCACCATATAAACATGGTGAATGACATGTGACATCATCAATTTGAAGTTAATGTGTTAGTAACATTTAACCGAACAGAAAAGTAATATTTTCAACAACATGAACCAATTTAATGAATGAAAGTAAATGTTGAGGTTTATCAAACTATTAGTATAGCTTTGGACGAATTTAATTAATTGTGAATATATTTATGGAAAATATGATGTTTTACTAAAAGGAAAGATTGATTTATTAATCTCTTAACGATAATCCTAGTGACCGGCCATTTTATACCAGCCGCTCATGTTCTATGAAATATGAATTATAAATTGCCCCTAATTTATTCGCATATCATGTCGACTTGATTAGTCGTCTAATTAACGTTTATCATTAAAAATTATCACATACAATAATAATGTTACATAAAAAAATATATGATACATGAAACTATTAAATGTATAAAATCAATCATTGCAAGCCCAATCAAATGGAAGCGTCCCAATTAACTCAGAAGAGCCAAACTGTTTTAATAATTTTCCATAAAATGGACCAGGGACAGGCTATTGCTGAGTGCTAGAATAATGAAGGTAACATGTTATATGTATAGTTTTGCATAAAAAGATAAATTGAGATCAAATATAATTTATGAAATATTTAAAATTATTTTTTATGAACAAAGTCCAAAGAAATTCAAAATTCTATAGAACTTAATTAATTCGAGTATATAACTTCCACGATTGTAATTGATTAAATCGTATGATATCTACATTTAAAGTTATACCAATATCTTACTTTCTTTTTAAGGTGCAATCGATATATCTATTTAATTATATATGAAAAATCTTTATATTAACAATATATCTGAATTAAAGCTACTAAATATACAAAATGTGTATTTTACCTACCCATATAGATTGTTACACTTGCAAATATTTTAATTCAAGATTATAAATAATAAACCATAAGTTCAAAATTAAATTCATCGTGAATTTTAAAATATGTCCAAGACGTGTTGGTAATTCAAATTGAATTAGTTACGAAAAAATCAAATTAGTTAATTATTTGCCGCTTAAATATATTTTTTTCCTTATAAAATAGAGATTTTTTGTTTTAGTCTTTATATTTTTTTACATCCAACTTTTATTGGATGTTTTGTTTTCAATCTCTGCTATTAAGTTAAATTTGTTAAGCGACATAATTACTCATGCTTCAGTCGACTATTTACCCGTAATCCTGAAAAAAAAAAACGTAACATGATTTACAACTTCCATAGTTTTATTTTCCTAATGGTTTTTAAAAAAATATTAATTGTTAAAAACTATATTTTGATTACTAAAGTCACGTATTAATACTCAGTTGAACCCGTCAAAACCATATAAAAAACTTGATATGTGATTCTTTTATCTACTAACAAATTTAATTTAACAACAAGAACTAAAAATAAAATATTTAATCAAAATTTGATGTAAAAAAATTTCAATGCCCAAAACTAAAAACTCTTATTTTATGAGGACAAAAACATAATTAAGTAACTAATCGTTATTGGTTGATAGAAAATTTAGGAGTGTTCTGAATGGTTGAGTTTTGATTTCTGGCTTTGAAATAAAATTTTGAAAATAAATTCTTTTGGAATGAGGATTAAGGAATTTAATCAAACTGTGGTTGGAAATTTTAACGTTTTATTTTAAAATTAAATTTATTCAAATAAAATATATTAAATCCATTTTAATGTACATTTTAAAAACAAGTTGAAAGCTACATTTTAATATCATAAAAAATAATTTCATTTCAGTTTTAATTTTTATTTCTAAGTGTATGTTTGGTAAAACTATGTCTGGAAAACTAACTGAAAGCTAGCTAATTGTATTGGAAGTAATTGGTAAAACTAGTTATTTCTGTAACTGAAAAATATAAAATGATAAAGACATGCTTAATTATTTAGGTAAATTTTTTATATATATACAACTTGTAACTTTTTTTAGATATTTTAATCAATACCAAGATTAATAAAATAATATTTAATTAAGGTGTTTTTTGTGTTTCTTTATAAAAAAAATTTATGAAATATGGTAATTCATAAAGATTTAAAAATAAGTTTTTAAAAAATAAAAAAAAGTATTAATAGAAATTATTAAAAACGTGGACAGTAAAATAAAATAAAAAGTTAATAAGTGAAATTAAAAAATGCTAATTAATATAACGTTTCAAAACACTCTAGTATCTAGTTGAATCCTACTCAAACATTTTTAACTTATATTTTATGAAATTTCAAACTACAAATTTTAACTTTTAACTACTTAATACATAATATGAGTAAGGAGGAGAGTAAAGAATCATAATCAGATTGAAGCATATATAAGTAATTACTAGCTGATAGTAACCCATAATAAGGAATAATAGTAATATGTAATCGTCTAATTAGCATGAGTAGTTGTTTACACTTGACAGATTTGTTCAGCTTATTAGCTGGGTTAACTGAATGAAATAGAATTGAAAAACAAAAACTCGGTTACTCATATGCAAAACAAGATGAATATTAAATTGATGAAAATAAGTTTTAAAGAAAAACACTATGGGGTAACCCCTCATCTAAAAATTGATATATAATCCCCTTTCATGAGTAAGATCATCAAGATGGATTTTTATTTTTTATGACAGTTTTTTTAATATATACAGTAGGTTTTAAATCTCACAACATGTTTAAAGAATGAAGTCATCAATTGATTGATTGTGTCAAGTTTCGTTGATGAAAATAAATTATTATATTATGAGGCGATAGATGAGTATACATACATATATATATATATATATATATATATATATATATATATATATATATATTCTAGTCAAATATATAATATTTATCTATATTTAGTGTAGAGAATGAGGGGTTTTTTTATCAAACAATGGGGTAAGAGTTAGATTTTGTTTAGTTAAAAGTTGGAGATAGTCAAACCCTAAACTCAAAAAAAGAAATCTTACGATCAAAATTTTAATTATGTCAAACAATATAAATATATAATGTATAACTGAACTCATATCCAGCACACACTCAATGTTTTTTAAAGTTGGAGTGATTGATGAGGTGGATGTTGAGTTAGATTAGCAGAGCAAGTTCAACATCTTGTGGTAGTATACTATTTGAACTACTAAATGTCCAAGCCTTTTTATTGATTGGAGAATTAATTTGCTTCACTACTTTATATTATAAAAATTTTACCAGTCCCTTTCTTGTGAGATGTCAATTGCATTGCATTTTCTCTTTGTGGAAAATTTGTAGTTTATGAATCATTATTGAAAACCAATAAATTATTTTTCTTGATTTACTGAATTAAATACACGAACTAATCTTCATGTAATCTTTGTATTATAATAATAAAAAATTTAAAATAACAAGCAAAAATAATGGAATTAAAGCATGCACAAGAGGTACCCAACATGTTATACAAGAGAGTCAATCAAAACAATACTATTTACTTGTATTTTCATTTTCGGCTTGGTTCTTCTTAAACATTTTGTTCTTTTGACATAATATTCATGCAACAATTCATATAACAGTTTATATATATATATATATATATATATATATATATATATATATATATATATATATATATATATATATTTATTCCTTTCACATATATATTATTATATCACATTATTTATCATATCTTGCAGTAAATTTTCTCTTTCCTTTTTTTTTGAAATCTCTTAATTTCTTCTTCTTACTATTTCTCTATGTTGTAAGTTGTATGGTTGTATATATTAATATAATTTCTTCTATTCTTACTATTTTTTCTCTTTATGATATCATTGTGAAGTATCTCTCTACTAAAAGAATACAGCATTTAATAATATTATTGTTAATTATCAGTTTTAAATATTTTTTAATAAAATCTTATGAATTTGGTGATCAACTGCTCAATTAGTTAGTAGAAATTACCCTCATTATGTTTGTGAACAAAGTACAAAATTATCAACTTAAAAACGGTTTCGAATATGATTTTACAAGTTTGGGACAGCTAGCTAGGGGTGGGTTTGGAAGGAAAATTACATGCCAATATTTATGGTGAATTTGCTTTAAGAGAATTTTGAAGAATTCAAGAAGTGTGAAATTCACTTGAGTGAGAAAATTTCGCTCAATCTAGATTATTCGCTTAAGGTCAAAAAGTAAAATTTTGTATGAACGAGTTTATTTTCCTTAAGAGAATCTATTTTGATGCTTACATATCCAACACTTTTGGGACCCAATAACAGCCTAAAGCTCACTTTTGCACTCATCTTTTAACAAGGGAAAAGGTGGGTCCGGCTTGAGGTCTTTCCAGTATTCTTGGTGATTAAGGTAAGGGATTTCTCCTAATTTTACTATGATATAAGTGAACATAGGTTAAATGGTTTATTGAGTATCTATGACTTAGTTTACTCAAGGTCTAATTCTGCCTTAATTTATTTAATGAAAAGATTTCTTTTCAATAAACCTATTGAGTTAAATATGTTATTGGTCCTTATGTTTATGTGACATAATATGTCTGTTTATTTAGTTACCAATTGAGTTAACAGTATTATATTTTAGGAACTAATTTTAACATATCCAATAACATAAGGACCAAAACCAATACAAAAATAATTGAGTGACTAAAACAAAAATTTGATAAAAACTTAAGGGTAAAAAATATATTTAACCCTAACGTGTTTGAATAAAGTGGGCAAGTTTAGACTTTCGAAAACGTCTTTTTAGCCTATCAGGTTGATCTTTTCAAGATCTTATACATATAATTTTATAAGATAAATTATAGTTCAAAATATATTATAATTTATAAACACACATGATATTTTCTATGAATCATAGTCTATAAAATTAAAATTTGTTAAAATTACCTTCATAGATTGTTGGCTTGTGAAAAGTCTATTAATTTGTTTAAGATAAGCTTATTGATTTATCTAATATATTTTTGTTGTTCTTTTCATTAGTTTTATTGCATAACAGGCTTTTATATTATCTATTAAGTTAAATCAAACTTTTAATTAGGTGACCATACCTAAAAAATATAGTTTACGTTAGGTAGCAGAGGTGCGTTGGGAGTAGGTTCTGCCCATATAAAAGTTAGAGCAAGTTCGTGGTCGGGTTAAAATAAGGCGGGTTTAGAATTTTAAAACTCATCCCCGCCCTTAAAGGTTCCTTGTCACACTACTAAAAAACCCCTGACAACTACCTTCAGTCAGCGACCGACACATCCCGTCGCTAATTAGCGACCGCAACAAAAAAAGGACCTTGGAAACACAGTTAGTTACCACATTAACGACCGTAATAACCCTGTCGCTATAATTTGCAAAACCCCATCACTGACACGGTCGCTCATTTTCCCTCCTTCTTTTTTTTTTGTTTCCCTCCAGCATTTTTTGTTGGCGCCAACGTTAGCGACGGTCGAGTATGTTAAAACGATCGTCACTAGTACTGTCGCTATCTGGGAATGACAAAAACATAGCAACGAATGAAATGGTCCGTAGCTATTGTGTTACTGAATCAGATAGCGACAGTCGGTAGCCCATTGCTATATGGTATATTAAAATGATCGTCGCTAGTACCATCGCTATCTGGTTACTGAATGACAAAAGCATAGCGACGGACGGAATGGTCCATAGCTATTTTTGCCTTTCTTCAACTCTATGTAGCGACCATGATAGCGACTACCAGAACTCTAAACCTTAAATAACTACAGCGACGAGGGGCGTCGTTGCTAAGTTTTTGTGGATTCCCTCCAACTTTTGGTTTGCAGTAGCGACGCGAGGTTGTCGTCGCTAACGAACAGGGCCTTTCAGTGATGATCGCCAGGGTCGCTGTATCTCAGCCAAGTGGATAAGTATCCTGAGGGGGAGGTACCTCCCACCTTGTCTTGTTCTGACGGCAACGTCATTTACATGGAGGCTGTTGGCAGCGTGAACAAGAAAGGAAGGGTGTTCGAGTTGGGCAGCGTGGGCACCAGATCGCGAAGAAGGGGAAGACCTCTTCCTCTTCCTCTTCCTTCTTTGGCCTTTCGATGGATGTTGTTCAGGTCATTTAAAACCTGAACAACGAGCTACAGAAGGAGCGACGCTAGTGGCAGCTTTTGGAGGAGCGGGCCGAGGCGGGTCGAGGCAGACCGACGACGGGCCGACAAGCAGCAGACCGAGACTCGTCGACAGCTTGCTCAGCAGTAGGAGCTACTGATGCAGTTGATGGCGAGACTCCCTGCTCCTACTTCCGAGCCTCCGCCACCACCACCACCACAGGATCCCCCTCCATCATGATTTTACTTTTTTAACATTTGTTTATATGTTGTATACATTGAGTTATACTTTTATATATATATATATATATATATATATATATATATATATCTCATTTCAATCTTTGTTAATGTCATTATGCTTTTTTTGTTTTATGTCATTCAATATTCGATTTTAGGGTTCACTCGCTCAATGAAGAATCACAATATTCTTAATCGATCCAATTAATAAACCCTAAAAATTAAATTTAATTAAAAAGTAATAAACAAAAATAAAATTTAAAAAATAAAAACATATGATAGCGACAGAACTACAATGGTCGCCAAGTACCAGTAATAACGATGACTTGTAGGGGTCGCTAGTCAGACATAAATAGCGATAGGGATGGTGGTCGCTACGAAGCCAGTAATAACAAAGGGGCAGAAGTGGTCGCTACCATGCAGTCATAGTGACGGGGATGATGGTTGCTACTAATCCAGTAATAGTGACGGCGTGTGGTGGTCGCTACTAAGCCAGTCAAAGCGACGGGATACGGTGGTCGCTATAGCGACGAGGTTTGGTGTTCGTTAGTTAGCTAGTAATAGTGACGGGATGCGTCACCACCATAGGGACCCGTTTAGCGATGGCGTGATGCCGTCAAAAAGTTTGCACCAGTGTCTGGTGCCGTCGCTGTGGTGCCAGCGATGATGTACATAGCGATGAAGTCATGTCCATAAGTTCCATCGCTAATCACGATTTAGCAACGAGTTTTGGTGGTCGCTAATAGGTTTTTTTTTGTTGTGTCAGGTTATGGAAAACCAGTTGAGATCTTACATACTCTACTTTTCTTTCATTTGATAACTTAAATATATAATTTCAAATAAATTATATATATCTAAGATATTTTAATTGAAATTATATAAAAAATAGACATTAAAATTCTATATAAATAATAAACTCCATGGTTATATATTATTTTAAGAAAAATATATAAATTTATTGTTATCATTTAACTATAACTATAACTAAAATTATTGAATTTGTATACAAAAATAGGTTCTGGTGCGGGTCACGATGTGGGTAGTTACTTCCCCACACCCTCTGCCATCCTTATTAAAATCAGGTCAGGGTTGAAGCATATTTTTGCTTTTCCCTGGTCAAAACTCGAGGGGGTCATATCAAGTCTCATACGTAATTAAGTACTAAGCTAGACTCAAATTATGTAAACCCTAGCTCAACTCATTCTATTCCCACCCTTAACTCTCATTACTATAAGTGACCAATCTCTTTTTTTGTTGGGATTTAATGTAACTCATTTCTTCCCATGCATATGTATTGAATATTATGTATGTTTTATGTGTTTAATCACTTTTAATACTTTTTTCAAGCAAGAGAATGTTAATGTGTGTATTTTGGGTGTCATTGGGGAATGCCTTTAAAATAAGATACAAAGTGAAATACCTATTATATTTTACATCTAAGAATGAAGTTGAATATGATGGTTATTAAGGACAACACCTAATGTAAAGACTTTCGGTAAAAAGTTACGAAATCAATATTTATGGAAAGAATTTAGGATTTCTTCAGTGATTAGGTTGAGTGATTTTTATGCTATAATAACTTGATTGAATATATAAACATACAAAATTAATAGGAAGGCACATACATAGGTTGGATAATGGTGAGGTCAAATCTTAACACCTTTATCATCATTTATTCTCATTTAATCATTGTTGCACTTGTTAACTAATATTTCACAAACAAACTATTTTCTCACAACAAACCAATGAAGATAAAGTGTATCTAAATTATTTAAATTTAAAGGTATTATTTTCAAATTATTAAATATCTCACAAGTTCATATAGATATGACCCTCTTTCTCATTGAAATTACAATGAAATCTTGATACACTTGTCAACATCCTAACAATTGTATTATAAAAAATGTTTAACTAACCTATATAACCTTGTACAAGATAAAAAGTCAAAAGAAGAATTCACTTTCAAGCATCATTTTCATAGATCTTGATTTTTAAAGAATTCTCACACAAACTCCAATAAAAAAATTTATACCTTTTGATATCTATATATAGATATCACATATAACCACCATGAAGGTAGATCAATTAGAAAAGGGCTATCCTAGTTTAACCTGTAAGATTTCAAGTTTAAGACTTAAAAAACGTAGTTCTATTAAATCTTGATAGGGAGAGTTTTACCACCCATAATGGTCTTGTCTAGTTCAACCCAACATGTCAAACTTAAAAAAAGTATGAAATATGACATAATTAATTGTTTGACATCAATACTTTTTTGTAACAAAAAAGTTTAGATAAGTTGGGTCACAAAGGCGTACCAAAATCATGACATGTCTTAAGGCTCAATGAACACTTATAAAGACACTCATAAATCACTAAAAATGTCAATTTGAGTTGAACTCATGGGTCAACAACTCATTGTGGTTTTTGATGAGTCAAATATATGAAAAATTACCCAAAAGAAAGTGGGCTTATTTTAAACCTAACTTATTCAACCCACTAAAAACCCAAGTCAACCCGACTCAACCCACCAACCTATAGTGGGTTATAACTCACTAGTCATAGTATTTTTTATAAAAAAGCAAACAACCTAAATTCACAGGAAAATGTTTAAGTTGGATCAACCTGATGTGTCAACTAGTAAGGCAAACTCATGAAAATGATAGCATAAAAAATTTATATTTTATTGTATATTATTTTCTATTTCCAACTATGTGGGTTGATGGGTTGAATCAGGTTCAAAAGTTTTGACCCCTTTTAAAAGTAATTCGGGTTGGGTTGGCCCATAAAAAACTCCAAGCCGTGGTTAGCCAACTATGTGGACTAGGTTAATTGATCCGTTTCAACAATTATCTACTAATAAAATCTTTATATCGATAAGATTTAAACTTATGAACTCGCCATAACATGAATCCTTAGTTACAAGGACCATTAATTTTAAAAGTTTCTAAAATTTGTAGAACTAAAATAAAAAAAATGAAAGACTAATTAAAAACAAATTTAGTTATATTTATAGAGAATAAAATATATTTAACTCGTATATATAATGCTAAATTTTACCATTATAGATTATGTATTTACAGAAAATTTTAATGAAATTAATAATCAAAACGTTAAATATTGAGAGTCCATATTATGTTAGGTAACTAGAAATATTTTTTTAAAAGATTATTATGAATGTTTTTTTGAAATATGTTGCTGTATAATTTTCATGAATGTCATCTGGGTCATATATATTATAATTTTTTATATAAAAAACACTTTTAATTTTTAAACAATACACAAATTTATCTCTATTATTAGGGCCTCTATGTATTACTATTTTTATATATGTATAACATAGTGGTTGATTTAAAAACTACAACCTATAAAAATAAGAATAAGTTAATTCGAGTTAAATTTAACAAGGTTTCACCTAGCCTACTTCATATAATATCATAGATCTTAGTCTAACTTTGGTATAAGCTTAATTGTGAAACTTTGATATTTTCTAAAGTTTGATTTGATATGAAACCTTAATTAAAATTTATTTTGTAATAATAATAATTTTTAAATAAATTTATAAACATACATTAAAATATATTAATAGACATAATTTTATATATGCAAGAAAAAAATAAACATTTAAATAGATTAGTAAATATAAAATTTCAAAATATGGTGTAAATTTTTATGTAAAACTTATAATTATACTTTGCTGTTATTTTATTTAGATATATTTAACTATATAAGTCGGTCTATTAAACTTAAAAACAACTTTTGAATGATCTAAAATTTAATATGGTAATCTAATTGACTTTTTAAAATAAGTTTAAATTTGGTTTATTCAACAAATTAATTTAACTTGTCTAGAACCTACCTTGTTCTTACTTCTTTTTTTGGCTACACCTTGTTTTCACCTCTAATTACAACATGCTACATTTATGTTAATTTTTAATAAAAATATTTTACTCTTATTTCACTAGGGCATAGGGAGGGATAAAGGCAGGGGATAACATATTCCAATTATGTATATTTGTTATAATATTAGACAAGAAAATTATATTAGAATTGGATAAATGGTTTGTATGTCTCTCTCTATATATATAGTTTATAGAAATGTGATTATTATCTATTGAACTAGTTAATTATAAATGGGTAAAATAATTGAATTTTTGTTATAACGGATTTAATCACAATTCAAATTTTTGGTTTGGTGATCGTGATTTATTTGAATTATCAGTTTTGCTGTGGTTGAATTTTAATACCATTGTCATATGCATTCAATATTTTCTGGGTCGGTCGCTGTTGCCTGTTAGTGTAACTGCAAAGTTGTAGTAGTATACGCCAAAAAAAATCCTTATTATAACGTGCATGAAGTTAAGAAAAGGTGAGCGCGAGAGTGATGAAACTTTGAAAATTGAAATTGAAAAGGCCTGCATTAATTGGTAATCACTAATCAGGGATACCAAGTTGAACATGGACGCAATTGCAACCTTATGCAAAGTTGAAACCGTATGACACGTGTGGGGTCCTCCTTATGCCAACACTATAATATTACACCAAACATCAGCAACGTTGACCCAACCACTTTTTAAATCAAAACAAAACCCTACCTTTGACTTCTCAATTTCATTGCCCATTGCTGCGTTATTTGGCTTTGTAACTAACTATCTTAATCCACCCTCTCCTTTTTTTAAATCATCCAAATAACTTCGTTAACATTCAAAGTGCATTATCGTAAAGGCATTATTGGGATGTTAGTAGCACTTTGACCCTTTTATTTTATTTTCAATTTTGGGATCTTCTTCACTGTTTGATCTTGTTGTCGGACTCATACACATTTTCCCGGCAACCAAACAGGGCTTTCTCCGAGGTCCAACGTTGTTAACCGAACCTTTAATCCAGTTCTATTTCAAGAAATGACACCTGGAAGAGAAACCTGCATTGCATTACTTTGGACAAGGATTCATCGAACCTGGACACGATGATTTTTAGGTTATTGCACCAAGACATAATAGTTGAAGATTAATCCTTTCAAGATCCAAAACTCATCAAAGTGGCTTTACGGTTTATCCTTTTTTAAGTAAAGCGCTTTTTTCATACACACATTCTGAAATCGACTCGTGTTCAACATGTTTAAGGACCAATTATCTATTAATCGTGTCTTTCTTCGTTGCCTTGTTTTCTTTAATCTAAACGCTCCATTCCCAAGCCCTGCTGTGTTTGTCTGCTCTGCGTTTATGGGTTTCACATTCAAAAGTAAAAGTGGAATCTTTTCAGAAAGACACGTGAGGAGAACCATTGGTTTCGTGGGAGTGGAGAGCCAAGCTGTGACTATTTAATTCTAGGTACTCTTTCTTCATGTATATATACCATAAAATCTTGTTTTGTTTTTGTTTTCACTTACGTGTGTTGTTGGTCATTAACCATTTGTATTTTGGTTTGGGTGCTTTACACGAATTCTTACATGTGAAGATAAAGGAATACTTTTTGTATTGTTAGTGTAATAGGAAACCTCCACTAACAATGGCTTGCATGAGAAGCTTAGAAAGGACAGGTGTGTTAGGGGCCTATTTTAGACTTTATTCTCCAAACTTAGGATTTTGGAATAAACACTTGGTGGTTCATAAATCATAGGCATAAGGGGCAGGATTCAAGAAAAGTCCAGATTTTGGTTCTGAATGAAATGTGTTGTGTTCTTCTCTGTTTTATCCTGCATTCGTATAAAGTGAAAGCAAATGCTGCGGCACTACGTTAATGAGAACTTATGCTATTATTATATTGAGCATTAGAAGAAAGCATGATGGATTAATTGTTGATCTTCATATACATTAAGCAACCAACATTATTGGAATCTGTTCGACAGTCAAACACGATTTTGAACATTGTTTATTTGGAATGATTTTATGGTTTTATTTTATCTTATTTTATCGAGGGTTACTAATTCGATTCCTTTCTAATTTTTCTTGAGAATGACTTGTTTTGTACCAGAGTTAAATTTAAATTCATTATTGTTCTATGATTAGAAAGGATGATAATAAAGAATTTTGTATCTATGCTTTTGTAAGTGAAGAGGCAATTACAGAGACTATTATTTTTACTGTTCATTGGATAGAAAATTTCGCAATCAACCATCCTTAAAATACTCTGGATTCTCAGATTTATCTCTAGTTTACAATATTAGACATCTTGGTACCTCCTAAAATCCTCGCAATCTTTTGATCAAATTAGTCTTGAGATTTGACAAAAAAACACTTTCACATAGACTTTTTACTTTTCCACACCCGGGAACTAGTATTTCCAATGGACGGTTGTGATTGACCAAGGTTTAACTTGTTTGTCTTTCTCTTCATTTGAACTTTATTAATTTTGTTGTTTTCAAAGAAGGACTATAATTGCAGATTGTTATATGATTTTAATAGTAATTTAAATTAGCTGTTACTAAGTTTGCTCCCTTGGCAACACTTCTTGTATTCCTCGCCATACTTCTAATGTTACTTCAATTATCAAATTGCCAGATGAAAATTGGAATTTAGGTGAATTCCAGGGTAATTTGGTCGGGATTGAAAATTATGCAATGCAATTCCTGATTGTGACATGAATTGGATCCGGTTCACACATTTTGTTTAATTTTCAATTCCAGCTTGAGAACATTGACCTGGAAGCTGAAGTCTTTGGAAGTTATATAGTCCAATAGCTTCAGAGCGGCTTCCCTGCTTAAGAAGGCATCACAGCTTGAACCAGTGACCCTTCAAATCTTCTGTCACATATCCCCTTCCTTTCTACTCAGGTTTGCTGAGCATTTCAGAATTATATTTCATAATTAGTATATGATCTATCTATCATCAATCAACATCCCAAATTCCATATCTTTATTTTTGGACCCTATGCTAGACTTTGCATGTGCAAAATGAACCTTGTACTTGTGATAACTGATCACACTCTCTTTACTAACATATCTGGTCATGACTTTAACCTGTATCATAGAGTGAAGGTCAGTTGATGCCTTCAATGGGTCCTCCTGCTGATGAAAATCTTGAAACAAAAGAGATGGATGAGAGAAGTATGTCATCTTCTCATGGTCAGGCGCCACATGTCCACAAAGTGGCAATTCCTCCTAAACAGAACCTCTTCAAGGAATTCCAAGCTACTATAAAAGAAACATTCTTTGCTGATGATCCTCTAAGACACTTCAAAGATCAACCTAAATCAAAGAAGCTCATCCTTGGGATCGAGGCCATATTCCCAATACTAAAATGGGGGAGAAGCTACAACCTTAAAAAGTTTAGGGGGGATATTATATCTGGTCTCACTATAGCAAGCCTTTGCATTCCTCAGGTGAGTTTGCTTTATGATGTTGATTTGAATATTCTAAACAACATGTGAATAATTCATGTTACGTGCCCCATTTTGAGGTTTTAGCTTCTAATACTTGGCTTGAAAAAACAGGATATTGGATATGCCAAGCTTGCACATTTGTCTCCTCAGTATGGACTGTGTAAGACTCTTCTACTCATTAACAGCTGCTCAATTTGCCAACATGTTTTCTTTAGATGTTGGACTGAGATCCTTTTGCATTTTGTTCTTTCTACTCTTTTACAGACTCCAGCTTTGTTCCTCCATTGATTTATGCTGTCATGGGTAGCTCTCGTGATATTGCTATAGGACCAGTGGCCGTGGTTTCTCTTTTGTTGGGTACCTTACTTAGTAATGAGATTAATCCTGTTACACAACCAGAAGAATACCAGCGACTTGCTTTTACAGCCACCTTTTTTGCTGGGATTACTCAAGCAACTCTTGGTGTTTTAAGGTATGACACTACCACCCAATGCCGTCGACCCTTTTGCAGTTAAATCCTCCAACCACTGAAGTATATGTTTTGTACATCTGCTACCAGCTACAACGAATGTTACACTGTCTATTACAGATCATGATGATGTTGTGGTTGCCTTGTTTTTCATTTTTTTCCAATCAGGTTAGGATTCTTGATTGACTTCCTATCTCATGCTGCAATTGTGGGTTTTATGGGGGGTGCTGCCATCACAATTGCCCTTCAACAGCTCAAGGGTTTCCTTGGCATTAAAACTAAAGAGTTTACAACCAAAACAGATGTTGTCTCTGTGTTGCATTCAATATTCTCAACAGCCCATCATGGAGTATGTTCTCTCTCTCTCCCCCCCACATCATGAAGTTCATGCCTAAATTAAAACTGCTACCTTCTGTGTATACATGTTGAACACAAAATTGATTAATGATATAATATACATCTATTTTATCATGCAGTGGAACTGGCAAACTATAGTCATCGGAGCTAGCTTTTTGGGTTTTCTTCTGGTCACCAAATATATTGTAAGGCATTAGACCACCCCCTTTTTCCCTTTCGCTATTATTCCTTATCAAAGTTAGGATTTTGTGAGTTGTTTTCTCATAATTTCACGTTGTGTGGGATCAGGGAAAGAAAAACAAAAGGTTCTTCTGGGTGCCAGCAATTGCTCCATTGATATCCGTTATTCTGTCCACTTTTTTTGTATTCATAACTCGTGCAGATAAGCAAGGTGTAGAAATTGTAAGTACATACATAGATTTCCATTCTCATTCCATGTAACTGTATTTTATGATTAAGTGGGATTGTAAGAGTGACATAATATTAGTCACAGTAAAACTGAAGCTTCTGTGTATGCCGTATTGATATGTGAAGGTAAGAAAGATAGACAAAGGGATCAATCCATCATCTGTTAAGGATCTTTATCTTAGCGGAGAATACCTTGGGAAAAGCTTTAGAATTGGTATCGTGGCGGGCATGATAGCGTTGACTGTAAGTAAATTTACCACCTCTAGCTCTTGAAGAGTTTTGGTCATTTACTCCTATAGTTCACATTAAACTATATATTTCTGTTGTCAGGAAGCCACGGCAATTGGAAGAACGTTTGCATCTATGAAGGACTATCAACTCGATGGAAACAAAGAAATGGTGGCATTAGGAGCAATGAATGTTGTTGGTTCCATGACTTCCTGTTATGTGGCAACAGGTAAGCTAGAAATTAACAAAATTTATGGATATCTTACTATCTTACCGTCCATTGCTTCATAGACTAGTTTTTTAAGCCTCTGATTAATCTTCTTGTACCTTCAGGTTCTTTCTCTCGGTCTGCAGTAAATTTCATGGCTGGATGCCAAACTGCAGTCTCTAATATTGTGATGTCAGTGGTTGTGTTCCTAACCCTTGAATTCTTGACTCCTCTTTTCAAGTACACTCCAAACGCCATTCTTGCTTCCATCATCATTTCTGCTGTCATCAACCTTGTGGACTATCAGGCTGCAATTCTGATCTGGAAGATAGATAAAATTGATTTTATTGCTTGCATGGGTGCTTTCTTTGGGGTTGTTTTTGTCTCGGTTGAGATTGGACTTCTAATTGCTGTAAGTACTATAATGCTTATCTTATGCTCTAAAGACTAATAAAAATGTTAAAATAACTTCAGACCAGTCTTTGTTCACTTGTATATTAATTAATTGGTTACATATTGTGGGGCAGGTGTGTATATCCTTTGCAAAGATCCTACTACAAGTTACAAGGCCAAGAACTGCTATTCTGGGGAAGATTCCTAGTACTTCTGTCTATAGAAACATCCAACAATATCCAGAAGCTAGTAAGGTTCCTGGTGTAGTGATTGTTAGAGTCGATTCAGCAATATACTTCTCCAACTCCAATTATGTTAAAGAAAGGTAAAAACGTGTTCCTCCTTTGTTTATACGTTTTACGGATAAGAATTAATATTTTCCCTGGACTCTTTTGAATGCAAATTGAAACAATATAATATGTGCGTACAGTGATTTAATTGTCAATAATCTAAAATCCTTTGGAAGACTGGTGTGTGTGACTCAAAACATGTCAGGGAAATCGGAAAGCTAGTTTTGGTACTTATTGTGATACAAGTTAGATGTGGATGTAAAGGTATTATGAGAAGAATACACAAGTAATTTTTATACCAAATATCTTATGGTAGCCAAGCTTTATAATATTGGAAAAATTGAAATATGCAAGCCGTTTATAATTGAAAAACCAAATAATTACAATTACGTCTTAATAAGCTGGTGAGAATACGTGAGGGGTTGGTTTAGGGTTCTAAATGGGAAAAGACTTGTGGTCAACGACGACAAATAGATGAATGAATCCGTTGAATTGTTAATTAGAATTGCAATATTTGTATGTTAAATTTGTGAAATTGCACTTCAATCCCCTTCGTTAAAATACATAAATGATTCAAAAATTTACGTATTCGTGACGGTTGAGATCTATTATCTTTGGTGCAGGATAATAAGATGGTTAATGGATGAAGAAGAAAAAGTGAGAAAAGAATACCGCACAAGAGTCCAATTTTTGATAGTTGAAATGTCACGTGAGTGTCTCTATATTTTATATTTTTTTGTCCTTTTTTTATATTTCTTGTATTCCTCGAGTAAGAACTAAAGAACATCATTTTCGCGTCTTTGTTGCAGCCGTAACTGACATCGATACGAGTGGCATCCAAGCCTTTGAAGAGTTGCACAGAAGTCTTGAGAAGAGAGGAGTTGAGGTAATTAACTATGCATGATTTGATTTGATTTGAAAATAATTGAAACAGTGAATAACATAAATTATATATGAGTAGAGAGTATCTTACCGAAAAGAGTATTGGTCTTATTGATTGAACAGCTTGTTCTGGCAAATCCTGGATCGGCGGTGACAAACAAGCTTTACACATCAAATTTTGCAAACACGATTGGCGAGGACAAGATCTTCCTCACCGTTGCTCTGGCTGTTGCATACTGTTCTCCCAGGGTGCTTGAGGATCCATAATTCGTGAGACAAAAAAAGTAGATATGATAGGAGTGGCCTATTTGACACTGCTACAAAAGGTTGGTGCTTGCTTCGGGATCCTTATCCTAAAGTGGGGGAATTAGTTATAAAAGTAAAATGAAATTAATTAAGGTGCGCTTGTTGTGCACTACTCCAATTAGCATTAACTTGTTTTTATGTGAACAAGAATGGCCTCTTTTTCACAAGGGAAGCTAGCTGTTCATCTCTTATGGACCCGTTGTTGATTGTACACTAAAAACCAAACAAACTGTATTATATATATAAATAAATAAATAAGGAAGATTTGGTGTTTGCGTTTCTTGCTTTAACGAATGATAATGGTAATGAAGGCCAGATTAATACAGCACGTGATACTGCTCATTTGCATGAATGTAGATGCAAAACATAGCCAGGTTCATGCTAGCAAGCTTCGTAAAAAGTAAAAGTTCAGGCGTCAGGTTCGATTATAAAGCGTCTTTGGTTTAAATATAAGGTTTATCTATTCATAATATAAGAGATAAAAAAATATTAAAAAAATTATTAATTATTTAATCTGATTCTTAAATATTTTTCACATAATTTTAATAAAATACTTTTAATTTTAATTTTTTATCCTTGTAAGATTATACAAATTAGATAAACCTAAATATATAGTAGTTTTTGAGAAATTAAAAATATTCAAAATTTCTTCTTTTTTTCTTTCTCTGTATTCTTTTATTTTTGACTTTTATTTCTGTCTAATAAAAGAATACGAGAAAGTAAATATTTAAAAAGGCAATAAAATTTTGAATATTTATTTTCAAAAAATGAGTTTTTTCCTTTTTCTGTAATTAACAAAAGAAAATTCCATTCCCATGTCACCAAAACAAAATAATTAGCTGTCTTTCGTTTCCTGTTTCCTAACAATCGGCCAAATTAGTTATATTATAGTAGGCAAAAATAATATTTTAATTCTCAAATGTTAGGATTTTTGGCCAAACTGGGGCAATTTTAAAAAATATTTATGTGTTTGGGGTGGAAAAAATTTTCTGCATGCGTGACACGCTTAGAGCAAACTCGCACTGGGGAGACGGTTTTGCCTTGGTTTACGCGTTATAAATATTGATAAAAATTGCATTCAATAAGGCTTGAACCTAAGACCCGTTAAACACAATAAAATAGCATGACCACTAGGACAACTGTTCCTTTAGTGTAAACAAGGAATATTATTTAATATCCTTCTTTCTATTTTTTTACCAATCTTTCATATTTTTTCATAAAATAAAAGTTATATAATTTTGTAACAGTTAAAATATAATATTTAGTATACATTATATAATAAAATTATACATTATTCATTAAAATATAATATTTAATATGCTTTATATAAATTTTATATATTAAATATATTTTATGTAACATCATAAATTTTAGAATGTTAGAAAATAATTTATTAAGGATCAGTGGAGAATTTCCGAATGAAATTCCGAGTGAATCATGCCTGAGACAAGACTTTCCGAGTGAAAATGGATATGATTCCGAGTGAGGGAAGGTTAACATGTTTCCGAGTGAAGCATGATTGAGAGAATCACTTCTGAGTGAAGAAACTGTGTCCGAATGAGACGCTGTTGTGTAAGGCAAATCCGAGTGAAACGTTTTTGAAGGGTCGTTTCCGAGAGAAGTACTCCCGAGTGGGAAAACTTTAATTTCGAATGAGTACTTCTCGGGCCGAGATATTTTTGAATAGTGACCGAGTGGAGTATCTCCGAGTTGTGTAACTGTCTGAGTGAGGTGTCTCCGAGTGCGACACTTCCGAGAGGGATGGCACCGAGTGAGACGTTCCAAGTGGGATAATGTCAAGTGAGACATTTCTGACTTCCGTGTGGCAAGGCACCAATTGGGACTTACCGAGTGAGTCTTTTTCAGGGAGAGTACTTCTGGACAGAGAAAGACTTTAACTCCGAATGGATACGTTTCTGAGTAAATAGTTCCCGAGGGAAGTAAATATCCGAGTGGAGAACTCCATTTAATTCGTGCTCGGGTCGATATTCAGTTTCCGAGAGATTGTGCTCGGATTCGTCTTCAAGACTGTTTTCGACCCCGAGTGATCCTTTCCAGTGGAAAGATTTTCGAGAGAGGATTGTCTTCAAATTCCGAGTGATCTTTTCGGATGAAAGACTTCCGAGTGACGCAAGTGAAGGCTTTGACTCGAGCAGAAATATATATATCCGAGTGAGAAATTTCTAAAGGTATCTCCGAGTGATATATTTCTGAGTGGATCATTTCCAAGGAAAGAGAGGCTATGACTGAATGTTTCATGTGGAAACCTTTCCGAGTGAATTTCTTCCGAGTGAAGTAATTCTGAACGGAAAGAGGCTTTGATGGATCTTTCTCGGAAAGAGGGATATGCCCAAAATACCGAAACCGAGTCGGAATTAATAATTACTCCAATTATTGAGGCTTTCCACGTCACTGTTCTAACAGATTCTCTTTTCTAATTTTTCAAAGTATGAGACTATACAGTCGAGGATAGCTTAAAGAAATGAATTCGTACTACCTATACCAACAAATGCATTAGCCTTTTCGGTGGCCTACACTTAAGAACTCCAAAGTTAAGCGTGCTTAACTTGGTGTAATTCTGGGATGGGTGACCTCCTGGGAAGTTCTCGGGAAGTGTGTAAGTGAGGACAAAAGCACACTGGAAAGTTCTCGTGTTGGTCTATGGGGCGAGTCGTTCATTCCTGAAAAGCGGCTGGGGCATTACAGTGGTATCAGAGCCTAGCCTCTCCTAGTACGGTATGGTTCGAGGACGAACCAGGCGGAAGTTGGTGGGCATGTGACATCCGGTGCTGTTGAGGGCGGGGAGTGATCGTGTCACATGAGAGGACAAACGGTTTGGTACTAGTAAAACGGCCGGATCAGCTGAGAGCTGAGTTATGGCTGAGAGCCAGTGTTGCAACACAAAATTAAAAGACTTAATAATGGATCCATTTGATTGAGCATTTGAATGCATTGATATGTGTTATTGAGAATAACATGATGATATGTGATGAGTTTGTTTGATATAAGTTTGATTTATATGTAGTTATGAATTGGATATTTAATCCGATTCAATAACTATCATTTGACATGTATATGCTCACCCCCTACTGTTGTCATTTTTACAGTGGACATAGGACCCAGCAATGACGTGTGAGATCACTCAGCCGTTCGGAGCATTATGTATTTATGTGTATTGTACATAATGCACATAGTTGTTTGTAGTAGCCTTGGCCGGCTCCTGTGTATACCGATTTGTAAAATATATGTATTTATGAATGAGCTGGTTGATGTAAGGCTGACTGCTTTATTAAATTAATTTGAAAATTTTGTTTTAAAATTTAAACTATTTGTGAAAAAATTTATTTGGATTTCGGGGTGTTATATATTATACGTTAATATTTATATAAAGTATATAAAATATATTAAATATTTATATTTAATATTTATAATATATATTTAATATATAAAATTTATATAAAGTATATTAAATATTATATTTTAATGAATAATGTATAATTTTATTATATAATGCATACTAAATATTATATTTTTAACTGTTACAAAATTATATAACTTTTATTTTATGAAAAAATATGAAAGATTGGTAAAAAAAACAGAAAGAAGGATATTAAATAATATTCCTTGTTTACATTAAAGGAATAGTTGTCCCAGTGGTCATGCTATCTCACTATGTTCAACAGGTCTCAGGTTCAAGCCTTGTTGAATGTAATTTTTATCAATATTTATAATGCGTAAACCAAGGCAAAACACTCTCCCTAGAGTGCGAGTTTGCTGTAAGCGTGACACGTGGCACGCATGCAGAAAATCGCCTCTTCATCAGGCGAGTTTACAGAACCGCCCCCCAAGATGCGGAATTATATGCTGATGTAACTAAAACCACCCCATACCACTAAATATTATTTTTTCCACCCCAAACACATAAATATTTTTTAAAATTGCCCCAGTTTGGCCAAAAATCCCAAATGTTAGGCTGTGTATGAAAGAAAAATTTTAGCATTACAGAGAATTATGAAATTTACAAACGTGTTAAGAATTTTATAATTACCATAGAAATGCAATATGATAATTTTAAATATAACTGAGAGGAATTTCAAATCACACATGTAGAAAAAAATTTAAAATACTTCATTTTTTTCTTTAATTCAACTTATATTACCATTTATGGTTACTTTCATATTAAATTTTCTTTGTAATCACTCTTCATTGTTAAGTTAGTTTCATTTGAATCTACAGGTTTTAGTATAACCGTCTAACTTTATTTAAACGCGTTTCACTCTTTTAAATTTTATAGACATTTAATTTTAGTCTTTTACATGTTAAATATTTGTTAAAATTTTATTTTTTTAGTCCTGTATTAATTTTTCTATTTCAAACAAAATGTTCATTTCATTAACTCTAACTGTAATATCTTAAATATTTAAATAAATTAATTACACCATAGAGAATTAATAAATAAAGTATTTAAATATATTGTGAATTAAAATATAATCTTTTAGAAAGAAAAGGAAAGAAAGGATAAATGAATTAAAGAAATTGAAAGAAAAAGAAAGTAAAAAGGAGTGAAATGATGCTTATGTTTTTAGTGCATAAAATATTTTTTCAATTCCTTTCCTCTTCTTCCTCGTCATAACACACGCGAACTTCTTCCTTTCCACTTCATGGTTGTGAGGTTCTAAGGCCAATTGAAGGTCGATGTGTTGTCAAAACGTCAAATTGAGAGTACCATCGTGATCGGAAAAGTGGGGCGAGCCCATGGGTAGTTCTAATTTCGTTTTCTTTCTCCCTCTCTCTAAAAACCCAAAAATGGCAAAGTCTTGAAAGGTTTCCAATTTTCCAATTTTAAAGGTGTTTCGAGTGGCTCTTGATATGGTGGGTGTTCATAATTAGCTAATGGGTTTTTGTTTTGGTGTCGTTAAGTGATGGACCACAAGTTGCAAGTCGTTAGGCGAAGCGAAACTTGGAAACGAAAGATCGAAAGTAGCGAAGGTGAGTTTCGAGAACTCGAAGTAGGTGCTTAAAGTTGTTTGGATATGAGGGGTTTAAATTTTAAAGGTTGGAATGTTAAATTGGTTTGTAAATTTTTCATTTTCAGATTTTAAGTGAATTCAGTGTAGTTAGCATTGATTGAAGACTTGAAAGCGTTGAATCGAGGTAAGGAGGTGTACTTGGTGTATAAATTAATGAAAATACTGTTGGCGACACTTTCAATGCACAGGAAAGGGTAGGATAGGCTAAAGTTGTTAAATTCTAAGTACTTGCATAGGTATGCATATAAAGGTATAAGATTGATATGTTAGGTTGAGTAGTATCGATGAGTAAGTGAATTGATGTGTTGGTGATGTGGATATTGAGCTTTGTGATTGATAATGTAGTATTTTAATTGTATAATGATGCAAAGTTTAAATGTGTATGATATAGAGAATGAGTTATGTGATGACTATTGATGCCATTGTGTATTTGAAGATGAGTATGATACTAATATGAAATGATGAGATGAGTTAAGAATTATTGATGTTTGAGAAAGAGAAGTGATTGAAATATGCTTGAGTGGCTTTGATGTAGTCTTAGGGTGATGGCCATTGTGTCGGGACATTATATCATGAGTTAAATTAAATGACATTGAGATATGATTTGATATATGTGGTGTGGAAGATCGATCGGTATACTTTACCCCTTGTTTTTTACTCCTGTGGTCGAGCGTGACCTAGTTGAGCTACCCAATGGTCAAGTAGGACCCAATGGTGAGATAGGGAGCCAGGTAGGGCTCGATGCACCAGGTAGGGTTCACGGGTGGTTGGGTAGGACCCTAGTTGACGGTCGATCTAGTTTTGTATCTGGATATTGGAGAGTCATATATTTGTATTGATTAAGAGTCAATGGTGGCATTATTTGAATTGATGATGCGATTTGATGAGTTAGTTGCATTATTGTGAATGTAATGGTTTATTATTATAACAAAGAGGTTGGTGAATCGTGCATGGGATTATAAGGAAATGGAAATGAGTTGATTGAATATGAATTGATACATTTGGGTTGTGCTATGTTTTTCCCTATATATATTGTTAATTATTTACATTGATTTGTATTGTCAGTTATTCACCCTTACTGTTGTTGATAATGATTAAAGACAAGGGTATACCTGATGTTGTAGAGACCAATGCCCGATGAGCTGAAGGCAATGCCAAGGAGATTGGGTTATTGATATATATGTACAGATATATAAATTTGTTATGTTTTGAGTATTCGTAGTTAGAGTGATGACTTATGTAAATGTGTGTGTGTATCTATGTGTATTGGTTCTTTATGGAGCATGTTGGTTGATGAATGACGAGCATGATGATGGTGATGATAGAATTCTAGAATTCAAGACCTTGTGATGGTCAGGTTGCTTCACATAGATGTATATGATGATGAGAACCCCACAATAGATTGTAGAAATCGAGAAGGGGACGTCACACTAACAAATAAAACTATGAGATTTATTACAAATAAAAAGTAAAGATGTTTCTAAAATTAAAAAGACCATAATAGATCAAACTAAACTTAGAGAAATATTTTAAAAAAACCTCAATAGGATTCTTTAGAGTTTACCCTTGAAAGTGCCAAGCCCCTAAATTCATTTATTATTCCTTACCTTCTTATACCATTTAATATATTTTCTATAGATGAGTATTATTTGAATTAACCTATATCTAATGGCTATTACAAAAAAACGTATATATAATATTTAAATTATAGATAAGGGAAAGTATATTTAGGGATGACAAAAAGTGTCGACCTAATTTGTTAAGATATACAGATTGAAAAATATGGTCTGCCCTACCCCGCCCGTCGTGGGTTGATAGGCTAATGAGGATGGTCTGCCAACATCAAAATCTTAAAAAATGCTTGAAGATGGGGAATTGTGTTATATATAGTGGGCTAGTAGTCAGTTTGTTTAACCTAGCAAAAATCAAATAAAAAAGTTAATATGTCTAGGCCTGCCTTTAGCTTGAGCAAGCAAGTGGGCTAAATGGGCTAAGCCTTGGTGGATATTATTATGCTAGATTTCTTATTAGTCCCATTATTTTTCACATGTGTGACCGATTTGTCATATCTAAGTACATCAAATTTGTTACAAAATAATAATAAAATATTGTATATTGATGAACTACCCTTTAGACATATAGGGTGAGTGCTCTCCGGAAGCTTTTAAAACACTAAACTGAGTATGGGGAGTCTTTGCTTAGATAAGGTCTGTTATTTAGGCTAAGTGTGGATCATTCTTATTCAAGGGCCTTATCCTTTAACTAAGTGTGGGTTAAGCCATAAACTTATTCTTTCTAGTGTAACTCATTCCAAGTCTAACTGATAGTCCTATCTTATTAGTAGGGAAATAAGAACAAAGTAAAACTAACCTTAAAATTAAAAGATCAAAACAAATTTATTTTACCTATTTTATTATTTTTTTAAAAAAATTGATAGAACATAAATTTTCAACATATAAAAGTATATATCAAAGAGAGGAAAAAGGCGAAAAGTGAAAGAATATATATATATATATAATTGTTGCATAAATAATAAATTAATTATTAAATAATTGTGATGTTTCTGTAACACAAATTAAAATTGCGATAAGAGTTATGATTGATTCTTAAATATGGAAAGAATACATGTATGCTTTAAATATGATTGATTTTAAAATGTTAATTCAGGTGGACGAATCAAGCCCTCAATAGGATTAAGGCTTTTTTGGTTAGGCTTAATTAATCTAATTTGAATTCGAGTTTTTAATTTTTTTTATCTGAACCTTGGGCCAAGAGCTTTGGTAAGTTACTTGTGTTTTTAGGTAAAAACTAAAAAAAAAGTACATACATCAAATAACGAACATACCAAGATTTGTGGATCCTTTAAATCAACTACATAATTCAATTCATATAAAAACAAGGGTAAATCATTGTTCTAGTCCCTTATCTTTTTAGTGAATTTCAAGTTAGACCACTAAATTGTTTTAGTTAGTTAGGTTCCTTATCTTTTTTTAATATTTGAATTAGAACCTCCTAGTCCATTTTTTACTAACTCTTTGACATATCTTAACCTTGGTGACATGACTATTCCATGTGTCGACCACGTATCAGATGTTGCTAAAGTGGTGACTCTACATATCAAATATGCATTGGCGACTTCACATATCATTTACACTGCAATTAATGAATATTTGACATGAGTTGTCATGTCGGCAAGATCTGACATGTGTGATTATACCGCACAGTTAACAAATGTGGATATAGTCATGTGTAATATTCATTTATCACGTCATGGTCATGTTAACTGAATTAATTAATGAAAATTGGATGATGAAACCTAACTAAAATATTTTAAAAAGATAGAGGATTTGACTAATTAAAAAGAAAATTAGAGATTTAACTTGAAATTTACTGAAAAGATAGAAGACTAGAATATTAACTTTGCCTAAAAATAATATATCCATTTT
The DNA here is from genome assembly GCA_037962975.1 of Clitoria ternatea. Lineage (NCBI taxonomy): Eukaryota > Viridiplantae > Streptophyta > Magnoliopsida > Fabales > Fabaceae > Clitoria > Clitoria ternatea. The sequence continues at coordinate 285,339,172 of CM075670.1, forward strand.
TTTAGAAACAATAATTTACATTTGTAAAAAAATTGATATTTTATGAATAAAAATATTTAATAATTCTTTATACTCAATTTTAACCATTTTTAGGTTTTTTAACCTTTTTATATATTTTTTTGTTTTTATAATTTTCTTAGTTGAGCAAGTATACATACATAGATAGATAGTGAATAACATGAACTCAATTAGGCCGGCTCTATAAAAACTTTATCAGGTACTAGTTTTTATGGAGTCAAGTTTATTTGGTCCAATTTTTCAAACTCCCTTTTTATTGTATACACCCGCTCAATTTGTAAGTTAGTTTAGCTAAAAAGACTTAACTTATTTTTTTGACACCTCATTGTTTTTAATTGTACCAAATAAGAAAGAAAAAGATATGTTTAGTTTTAGTTAAGTTGTATACGACAAGAATTAAATAAAAAATTACTAAAAATTATGTTAGATTTTACGAGAGACTATATTAATATTAAGTTAAAATTTTATATTCTATGCAACTCAACACATGTTGAAAAATCGTAATAATTAATTCTTAAATAATCATTTGAAACGGACCGCTATGTTTTTTTTATATAAATGATCTTACAAATAGTTGCATAAAGAATATTGAAAAACAAATGGGGATGTACAAAATAACGGTCATTGGTCAACAGTGATAGTCTTAAAGCTTAATCATATTTTAATCACTGTCACAATCAATTTCCCTGTTAGTGGATTGAATCTCAGAAGAGATTACTGCGTAATTAGGCAAAGGGGAAAATGTGAAAGTGTATGACTAAAGATTTGTCAAAGACATGCTTGGTTCAAGAGGAAAACGAGTGCCACATTTATCACTGTGTACGCAACAATTTGAAATGATTATAATCAATTCATCATTATATTAGGTTGGAAATCCACTTCCTTCTAGATACAGGCTAAATTAGACTCCGCTTAGATATCTATTTTGGTTGATCAAACTAATCCAAAAAATAGATCCTACGGTCTAATAGAGTTTTGATTGTCCGAACAACATAAAGTATCAATATCTACCCTTAAATTTTTTTATTACAGTGTAACTTACATACAAGATTCAAAACTTCATTTTCAGTGAAGGAGGTGGAACAGAGATAAACAAACGATATAATAAATTACAACCGTGGTGTACCAATTTGTAGTTGGAATAAATAGATGCTATTTCATGCTTATTCTCGGAGCTTTTTAAAAAATATACCTGTTATGAAAATAAGATTTTGATCGAGGTATCTTTATAATTCATTCGACCATAATAAACCAGATTCGGGCTAATAAATTATATTTAGATAACTCTAACTAATAATCAAACAATATCTTTGTTAACTATTATTGAAATAAGCATTAATTAAGAAGAAATAGAATAAGATTTGTGAGTCCTTATAAATATATAAGGGTATTTTTAAAAAAATATTATGATTTATAGACATATTAAATAATTTTCACTACATTAATTAGTTTATTTTAAAAAGTAGAATTAATTGAGAGATTGTTATATAAAAGGGAAAAGGAAGGATGTATAATTTCAAATCTAGGTATTTCAAGGGGAAAATAACGTACATTTGAGATATTGCATTCTTATAACATACATGAAGATTCGGTTAGAGAAAAAATACATATAAGATAAATGATACGATATAAAGATAAAAAGAAAAATAAAGTTACGTGAATTATTGCTGAATGTTACTCACTCTCATACAACTCATTCTCGTCCAGTTTATAAGATAAACAAAATTATTTTAATGTTCTTATTTATAAAATAAAATCAATATTATCTACAAATATTTAATGTTTTTTTATATTTACTTATATTTTAAAAATATTACTATTAACAGTAAAATAGAATTTAAATTTAAATAAAAATAATAAAATTAAAATGTTGTATTGTCTTTTTATAAAAAATAATATATTAACATCTTTGGTTTGAATTTTTTGATAATCACGGTTAAATATAGTATAGAGTCCTAGTAGTAGTTAAAAAGCACACTATTAATGTCGATGTTTTTGACTTAAGATTTTACAACAATGGTGTGTTTATTATCTTGTTGGAAGCATTGTAAAATAACTTTGTAAAAGGTATGCACTGTTGGAAGTCCTACATCACCTGCCTCATGATATTTCGCATAGCTTAAATACCTGTTGGGCAACTCCAACCATTGCCAATTGGTTTTGGGATGGAACCTTTAACATGCACTCTCCTTTTAAAGGCATCGTTTGGACGTTAGCGCTTTACCTTTATGTTTTATATACTTGGCCATCTTTGTTGGCTCTATGTGATACCCAGGGGTGTTTGATTTTCTATTTAAGTGAGGTTTGACCAACTTAAAAAGATTATACAGTTAAATAAAGTATTTATTGTCTCAAAAGCAAATTAATATTTTTTTATTTTCATAATTGGAGAGCCGACGCTTAGATTCTCGGCAGCCAAACTTATCCAGTTCCCATTCAAGAAATGGAGAAGAGGAACCAGAATTACTATGCACTAGAGGTTTTGGACTTTTGACATTTTGGAATTTTGGACTTTTGAACTTTTGGACTTTATAGAGGTTTAAGAATTTGATTCCTTTCTAATCATTTCCGAGAATGACATGTTGTTGCCTTATTGTTCTAGAATTGGAAAGGATGATAAATTGATAATTGAGAATTTGGTATATTTGCTTGGCTATGTGAGAGGGACTTGTGCATGAGATTCACTCCTGCTCGTGCTTGTGAAGAGACAAATGCAGAGGCCATTATCTTTACCTTTCATTGGATGGAAAGCTTAAATTCATTTAGAAAGGATGATGATTAAGAATTTTGTATATATATACTTGTCTAAGTGAAAGGGACTTGTGCATTTGAAGATATATATTATATGGTCCAATAGCTTCACAGCGGCATTCCAGCTGAAGAAGACATTGCAATTTAAAGCTTGAATCAGCGACAATTCAAATCTTCTGTATGTAACATATTCTAGAGTTGTATGCAATGTGGCAAACTTTGCATGCAATATAAACCATACACTTGTGATTACTGATCAGTGATCACACTCATAGCACTCATTGTTTTTCCAATAGATCTGGTTATGACCTTTCCCTGAATTGCAGATTGAAGGTCATCACAGTTGATATCTTCAATGGATCCTCCTGCTGATGAAAATCTTGAAACAGAAGAGATGGGTGTGAGAAGCATGTCAACTTCACATGGTCAGGCACCACACGTCCACAAAGTGAGAATTCCTCCTAGACAGAACCTCTTCAAGGAATTCCAAGTCACTATACAAGAAACATTCTTTCCTGATGACCCTCTAAGATGCTTCAAAGATCAACCTAAATCAAGGAAGCTCATCCTCGGAATTGAGGCCATATTCCCAATACTTAAATGGGGGAGAAGCTACGACCTTAAAAAATTTAGGGGGGATATTATATCTGGTCTCACTATAGCAAGCCTTTGCATTCCTCAGGTAAGTTTGCTCTATGATGCTGCTTTGAATCTCCTAAACAACATATGAATAATTCATATTATATACCCTGCCCCATTTTTGAGGTTCTAGCTTCTAATACTTGGCTTGAAAAACAGGATATTGGATATGCCAAGCTTGCACATTTACCTCCACAAAATGCACTGTGTAAGACAATTCTCTCTAATCAACAACTTAAGTTGCCCAAGTGTTTTCTTTGGATGTTGGAGTGACATCCTTTTGCATTTTGTTATCTTTTCTGCTTTACAGACACTAGCTTTATTCCACCACTGATTTATGCTGCCATGGGTAGCTCTCGTGATATTGCAATAGGACCAGTGGCTGTGGTTTCTCTCTTGTTGGGGACCTTACTTAGTAATGAGATTGATCCTGATAAACATGCAGCAGAGTACAAGCGACTTGCTTTTACAGCCACTTTTTTTGCCGGGATTACTCAAGCAACACTTGGTATTTTCAGGTAGAAATCTACCACCCACTGCTATAGAAAGGATTTTGCATTTAAATATGCCGAACATTGGACTTTGTCTAGTAGATCTGCAAGAAAGGTTACACTGTCATATATGCTCCACCATGTTCTAATGGTTCTGTTTTTGTTGTTTTTTTTTTAAAATTTTCCAATCAGGTTAGGATTCTTGATTGACTTCCTATCTCATGCTGCTATTGTCGGTTTTATGGCGGGTGCTGCCATCTCGATTTCCCTTCAACAGCTTAAGGGTTTCCTTGGCATTAAAAGTAAACAATTCACAACGAATTCTGATGTTGTCTCTGTGTTGGATTCAGTATTCTCAACAGCCCATCATGGAGTATATTCTCTCTCTCTCAATTGCATGTAAACGAGTAAACCCCCAAATTCTTAGAGATGGTATGAGTCTTGAGATTTAAAAAATTTCAATCTGTCCCTAAGTTTATAAAACAACATTCAACTTAATATTTCTTATTATTAAATGATAGTAAAAAAAATTTAAGTATAAAAGAAGTAAAATGAATGAGTTTCTACAACATTATGAGACAAAGTTGTTCCACTCATACAATTTCAAGAACTACCTTAAGGTTTTAACAATCGCATGTAGATTATATTAGTTAGCACTTAGCAGGAGTCTTGATATGAAGAAGCCCAATAATCCATGCCTAAAATTAAAATTGCTATGTGGTGTGTATGAATGTAGAACACATAATTGGTTTACAGTTTAACACCTATCATCATGCAGTGGAACTGGCACAGTTTACTAATCGGAGCTAGCTTTTTGGCCTTTCTTCTTGTAGCCAGATATATTGTGAGGCATTCAACCTCTCTCCCCTCTTTTCATTTCGCAATTATATTATGCCTTAATTAATTAATAGCATTTTGTTAATTGTCTCATTATTTCATATTATGTGGATAAGGGAAAGAAAAACCAGAAATTCTTCTGGGTGCCTGCCATTGCTCCGTTGATATCCGTTATTTTGTCCACTTTTTTTGTATTCGTAACTCGTGCAGATAAGCAAGGAGTAGAGATTGTAAGTATATAAATTTCGTCATCATAAATATTGCAGATTTATAATCTTATTTTATGATTAAGCGATGATAAGTGTGACATAATATTTGTTACAGCAGAACTAAAAAAGTTTTCATCTATTGGTATGTGAAGGTAAGACACATAGATAAAGGGCTCAACCCATCTTCTGTTAAAGAAATTTATTTCAGCGGTGAATACCTTGGGAAAGGTCTTAGAATTGGCATCGTGTCAGGCATGATAGCATTGACTGTAAGTAAAGTTGACACTAATTAATGCCTCTCCTGAAGAGTATTTGGCCTTTTACTCCTACAATTCTAAATAAACCATTACATTTTGGTTGTCAGGAAAACACAGCAATTGGAAGAACATTTGCATCTGTGAAAGACTATCAACTGGATGGGAATAAAGAAATGGTGGCATTAGGAGTAGTGAATGTTGTTGGTTCGATGACTTCCTGTTATGTGGCTACTGGTAAGCTCAAGAACAAGATTTTATGCATGTTTAACTCATTTATATAAATGAAATTTAAACAACGATATCATATAGTAAGTGTTTCCTGTATATTATTCAAGAAATCTTTTAACCTTATTTTATTAACATGTCAAAAGCTTCTAGCCAACACAACTGAATAACTGAAAACCAAAAGACATGTATAAATCTAAATACTTTTGTCGTCATTTGCAAGTTTAATGAAGATATAATAATAAGTTATAAGAAAAGGAACTCAACAAAAATGGAAAAAGAAAAAGAAACTAAGCACATAATTTTGAATCTATTAGCCTGAGTTTAATGCCTAGCTATCTGAACACTAAGAGAATTTCTCTTATGCTCAATTGCTTCATGGAATAATTCATTTTAGCCTCTTTTTACCTTCAGGTTCTTTCTCTCGTTCGGCTGTAAATTTCATGGCTGGATGCCAAACTGCAGTCTCTAATATTGTGATGTCAACAGTTGTGTTCTTAACCCTTTTATTCATGACTCCTCTTTTCAAGTACACTCCAACTGCCATTCTTTCTACCATCATCATTTTTGCTGTTATCAACCTTGTGGACTACCACGCTGCAATTTCGATTTGGAAGATAGATAAAATTGATTTTGTTGCTTGCATGGGAGCATTTTTTGGCGTTGTTTTTGCTTCAATTGAGATAGGACTTCTCATTGCTGTAAGTACCATAATGCTAGCTTAAGTTAGTTATCTTAAGCTTTAAAATGTCAAAATAATTTCTGACTGCTTTTGTGCACTTGTATGTTAATTGCTACATGTGTGGCAGATCTCTATATCCTTTGCAAGGATCCTACTACAAGTTACAAGGCCAAGAACTGCTGTTCTGGGGAAGATTCCTAGTACTTCTGTCTATAGAAACATCCAACAATATCCAGAAGCTAGTAAGGTTGCTGGTGTAGTGATTGTAAGAGTCGATTCTGCAATATACTTTTCCAACTCCAATTATGTTAAAGAAAGGTAAAGATGTGCTCCTCCTTTGTTTACACATTGGCAGCTAAGATATTCCCCCCCTAAACTCTTGAATGAACTGAATTAAAACAGTCCTATCTGTATTGTGATTTGATTGAAAAAGTTTATTTGGCAATAATATCAAAGCCTAAGAGTATGTTTGCCAATTGATTCATAAATGAAATTCCGTTTCAATTTATTTTTCATGAATAAGAAATGTTTCCCCTTTTTATGCACACTAAGTGAACTGGTTTGATCCGGGGTCAAGGATCCGAACTTGGACCAGCCACAAAAGTCAATGAATGATATGTTTTGTACACGGGTACAGTGAGTATCCAGTGTTATGATCCGGTATCTCAATGGGAGAAGACTGGTCTTGCTGTCCTGGAGGTCCTTCACACCAAGCTTTCACGTTGATGGGGGCGAAAGGTGATGTCAGCTGCGAAGATTCTCCGACGCTCAAGTCAATAATTGAATATGAGCCAAGTAACAGCAAGAGAGAAATTTAAGTATAAGTATACAGTGAATATGTGAAAAACGTAACCTGGATTGAGTATAAAATTGGCATATTTATAGATGAGCATGGAGGATGATGGATTTACTTTGACTAAAGGACAAACCTGACTTTCCTCGAACCACGTAAATTGAAAGTGGACTATCCACTTTGTTCTGTCAGAGTATGGAAAATATATATATAATATGCAACTGGGAGACAAGTATGGCTTAAGAGGTGGAGAATGCATCTTTCGAAGGCATGTCCCCGACACAAGTAATGGGAATGAGCGCCATTACCTAAGCCACTTATGACTGTCCCTTACGTCACTGATATGGGGCACGGATTCCATCCGATATGCGAGGTGTTAACATGGACATACCGGTATAGGGAGAACGCCTATACGGTCTTATCAGTTCGATGTTTTACCTGTTGAGTCGGTATCGCTTGCAGAACGATGAAACAGTCACTATTGCCTTGGTACCGGTATCTAGACCGGATCACTAAGTATTCGAAAAAATATCAGCTTAGATTATAAAGTATTTGTTACTCAAAGTTCTTCTATCTTGTAGGATATTAAGATGGCTGGTGGATGAAGAAGAACAAGTGAAAGGAGACTATCACACAAAAATCCAATTTTTGATAGTTGAAATGTCAGGTGAGGGTCTCTAGTTTTCTCCTTTGCTGTTAAATTTTGCTATTTATTAGATTTTGTGTTCTTTTGTAGCTGTTGCTGACATCGATACCACAGGCATTCGTGCATTTAAAGAGTTACAAAGAAGTCTTGAGATGAAAGGTGTTAAGGTAACCAACCAACTTAAGTCTGCTAGGATCCATACATATATGCATGGTTAATTATTGATTAGAAACCAATTCAATATGTGACTAGTATCTTACCAAAAAGAGTTCCTCTTTGCACAGCTTGTTCTGGCAAATCCTGGCCCGGCAGTGATAGACAAGCTTTACGCATCCAATTTTGTGAACATGATTGGCAAGGACAGGATCTTCATCAATGTTGCAGAGGCTGTTGCATACTGTTCTCCAAGGCTGGTTGGGGACCCGTGAAAAATGTCAATTTTAGAGAAAAATGCTATGCCTAAATGAAAATGATGTTGGAGTAGAAGAGCAGTGGCTTAGAAATATTTATTATAGTATTATGTTGTGGAAGTTTAAAATTAGTCCCGATGTTAAGAAAAAGCTTATATAAAATAAAAGAAAGAGAAGATTTAGGTGCAAGTGGGATTAGACATAAACAAGTTGATTGAATAGAGTTAGAAGGCTTTTTTTAATAATGTATGATATCAATATTGATTATTAAATGATGATATTGGTCAAATTTTATTTAAATAATTGAGTTATTAAATAGATACATAACTCGCACCTTATCTTGGACTTTTGTAGAATTTGACTCGTGTTTAAAGAGGGCTCTCTTTTCCACCATGGAAGTTCTTCATCTCCCTCTCTAATTGAGCCATTATGTACCCTAATAAATAAAAGATATATCAGTAGAACCTCATTCATTCTTAGCGTAGACACGATTAATCAAAATAGCCTCTAATATATTAAAATAACTTTATAACCCTTAACGTATACAATTGTCCATTAAATTGATCTCCGCCCTTAACAGTTATTAGTAGTATCAAGTGACATGTTAAATACCATATAAGTTGTCATGTGATCATGTTTTATGTTGATGTGGATGTTATCATTAATATAGTCCCTAATTTATAAAATATTACATCAATATGGCCCTTAATGTATAAACTATTACATTAATTTGGTCTCTAACATATAGTACCAATATTACATCAAATTGGTTTTGTGTATTATTAAAAAAAATCTAGCATATTAGTTGTTAATCAATATAATTTGTATCAATACTTGTTATTTCTGGGGTGATCAAGAAAATATTCTCGAACCAAAATTAAATCATAACCCAAGGTGCTTTTACGTGTCTTTGTGTCACCAACAATCACTATTTGTATATCCAACCAACATTACCTTGCTAGAGCTTGAATAAAATATGCCTTCGTTATTCACTTAATAGTTTGTCACTGAGATTGTCGAGGTGCATCCATGAATCTGCTTATTATAGTCCAACTCCATAACAATACCAGGTCTTGTTACTACTAAGTATCTCAAACTTCCAACCAATTTTCTAACATTAGCTTGATTGACAAGATGACCTCCAGCTTCCTTTTCAAGCTTTCGTATTTCTTCTACAGGTGTCAATATTGGTTTACATGGATTCTTCTTGAACTTCTTCAAAATATCTTCCACATACTTCTTTTATGAGATGAAAATTCCTTCATTTGTCTACTTCATTTCTATGCCTAGAAAATAAGACATTAGCCTTATATTTGTCAGCTTAAACTGTGTAATCATGCTCATTCTAAACATTGGTAATAATTTGGAGTTGTTACTAGTGAAGATCAAATCATCTAAGTATAAACAAATGATAAAAATATCTCCACCCTTATTGGTTTTGATATAAAGCATGCTCGTATGGGTTTCTATGAAAGTCATTGTCAATGCAGTATGTGTGTATCATATGCTTTAGGCGCTTACTGTAATCCATAAAGTGCTTTCTTCAACATGTTCACCATATTTTCATCTCTTTGTTTTATGTGATTTATTAGTTACCAGATATAGACTTCTTCAATTACATCGTTCAAGAAAGCATACTTCTTATCCATTTGGAATATTTTCCATTTATTTTGATTGAGCAATAATAAAAAGAATCATAGTATTATATTCATTCTAGTAACTGGAGAAAATACTTCAAAGTAATAAATTATTGGATTCTATTTAGACCCATTTGCTACTAATTATGTCGTTTTACCTCTCTCTTTGGTTTGAATTTTGTCTTATACACACATTTAACACCGATAGCCTTTTTTCCCTCTAGAAGACTAACTAACTCTCATGTATTATTCTTTGTAATTGCTTGAATTTCCTCATTTATTGTTTTAATCCAATGGTTACCATTAGTAGTTTCCTCATTCATTATAGTCTCACAATTAAAAAATAATACAAAATAAGAGATTTCATCATCTCTACCAACTTCATAATCTTGTAAGTCAAGAGGTGGGCAATGCTCTCGATGTGGATATCTACGAGGTGGTAACTCAAATGTTTCTTTCTCTTGATCTCTAGTATTTTCTAATGGGTCATCAACTTCATTTTCTCGTTCAACTTCTTTATTTGTTGTTATTGGTACATGTAGCAATTCTTTTTATTTTTTTAACCAATTAATCCCACATTTCATTCTCATAAAAAATGACATCTCAACTTATGATTACTTTTAGGTCTTTGGATTGTACAACTTGTAACCTTTTGTTTCATCACTGTAACCAACAAAGATGTATTTTTTCCATGTCATCTAGCTTCTTCTTTAGTTCGTCCAGAACATATGGATAAGCAATGCAACCAAAATACCTTCAAGTGATCAAGACTAGGCTTTTGTCCACTATAAGTTTCTTATGGAGTTTTATCACATATATCTTTGACAAGACACTTATTTAAAATGTAAATTGTCATAAGCGGCAGCTTTTGCCCAATAACTCTTTAATAATTTCTTGAAGTGTAGCATACTTCTTGTCATATTCATGATAATTCTATTGTCTCTCTGTACCACTCCATTTTTTTGAGGAGTGTATCTTACGGTTCATTGATTCTTAACACTATGCTTTCTCAAGAAACTATCACATAGTATAATATACTTTATTCCCTTATCAATTCTTATTTTTTAAGAGTATAACCATTTCTTCTTTCAATATATGCCATGAAACTCTTTAGTAAATCACAACCATTAGATTTATTTTTCAAAAAATAAATATGGTCTTCCTACTATAATCATCAAGAAAAGTAATAAAATATTTGTTACCACCATTAGATAAGATATCCATATAGCATAAATTTGAGTGCACAAACTCAAGTGAATTCATTGCTCTCCATGCATGTTCTTTTGGAAGAAGATCTCAATGTTTTTTACCTATTACACAAGTTTCACATAATTGATCAGGAACTTAGGATGTCTGGTAGGCTTGTAACCCATCTTTTATTTGCTAGGAACTTGATACTTCGAAAGTTGAAATGCCCAAGTCATAAATGCCAAAGCTAATTATCATCAATTTTCATAACATTGCAACAAGAAACCATTATACTTTGTGTTCATTAGAAATAATTTATTTCTTAACATGTTTGTCATTACTATTAAGCTTATTTCCATATCATTTATAGTTCATCCTGTTAGTTTCCAATTTTAGGATCTTTCTCAACAAATTTCATATTTAATTTAGTACTAAAACACTCAATTGATGTATTTTAATATTCTTATTTTGAAAATTTTGAAGCAACACTTAAATTGTCAACTAACTGATGACTTGGGTTTGTTTTTATAGGTTTTAAGGATTAAAAGGGAACTGCAAGTAAATAATTGAGTAACAACCTTTGAAGACCATATGCTTAAATGACCATGCTACAGCTCGAGCAGATGTTGTAAATTTTCTCCTAACCGCTCAAGCGACACACCTACTGCTTGAGCGAGCCTTCACAACAGGCTTACTTAAGAGCCCTAAAACATACATTTTAGGGGATCTTTAGTCCATAGGAGGCTAGGAACAGTGTGTGAAACTACTTTGGCACTGTGAGAAGGCTTGAAGATCAAAGATCTCTTCCAGTTTTCCTTTCTTTTCTCTTGCTTTCCATTAATCATTTTGTATTTTCTTTGATTTTAGGTTAGCTCTCATGAAAATATGTGACAAAATCCTTTTTTTGTTGGATTTAGGTCTAGCTCATTCCTTCACTAGCTATTGTTAAACACTTTATATGATTTATGTATTTGTATCAATATTAGTGACTCTTTCCTATACTCTATACTTGTTTTGAATGGGAGAACATTACAAGATTTTACATTTTGGTGTGTCATTAGGAAATGCTTTTCGAACGAGAAATAGATTGTATCATCCAATATGGGTTATATACATAAGGATAGAGCATGGCGTATTGGTTACTTAAGGTTAAGCTAGAGTAATGCAAAGGCTTTCATCAAATAGTCGAGGGATTGATATTTAGAGAAGGTACTTTAGAATCTATTCAGCGAGGGATCGAGTTTAATGGTTTTTATGCTGTGTTGATTTGATATTTATGCATAAACATATAAAATTGCATAACATATGCTTGAGAAAGAGGACGAAGAAACTTAATCTTAATATTTTTGTTTATATTTATCTGTTTTAATATTTCTCACATCACAACAGTTCTATCCACAAAACAACAACCAATTGTGAATATTTGTGAATATATTTTATATAGTTCTATAGTGATTTTACGAACATAGATTGTTAATTTACTAATTGTCATACAAGTCCTTGTAAATATGATACTCAAATACTTATCAAAACTACAACGGACATTGGTACACTTACCAAAGTCCTAACACATCTTTTCTTAGTATATCACAAGTCTTAGCCTTTCTCAACTAGTTTCCCTACACTCAAGAGATTTTGACACACACCAAGTGCATAAAATACATCAAAGGTATAGTTTAAAGATTCATCCTTCAATCCAACGGCAATCTTTCCTTTCCCAAGGCTATAAGTTTTAAGTTATCATTAACTTTAACTATAGCTCTGAACTTTTCATATAAGTCAAAAATAAATATTTCTTTTTCCCACTTAGATGATTACTACAACATGTATCTAACAACCATTGATTGTCATTCTTATTAATAACTACATGACTAGTAATGAACATTATCTTCATGGTATCCTTTGTCTTAATATTATCTTTATTTTTCATAACTCGAGCATGACTTTCTCTAATATTCAATGGTTTAGCACGACATTGTCAATTATATTGACCATACTTATTACAATTCTAACATTGAATATGTGACTTGTATTCTGATTGGAAATGATTATACTTATTGCATTTATGACATTGAATATTGGCCTTATTTTGAAAATTCTCATTACCTTTTATATCTTGGCTTGAATCATTTTGAAAGTTCCTTTTTTTTCCTTTAAAATTTTGACCATTTTGATTATAATTCGACCTTATTTGGACAGGTCCCTCATACCTCATATTTGTTTGATCTTTTAATGCTTGCTTAATATTTATAGTTGACTTTTCATTTATTCACCTTTCAAGTAACTCCAATGACGCTTGCAAACCAGTCATTGTTATTAAGCTAAGATCTTTTCCTTTTTCAATAGTTGTCCCCATGTAATCAAATTGAGTTATGTGAGTGCGCATGATTTTCTCCATGACATCTTTTTCTTTTATATCATCATTATTGCTTTTCATATCATTAACCGCCTCCTTTATTCATGAAAAATAATCACAAATACTTTCATCTCTGCCTTGCTCCATCACCTTAAATTTCATTTTAAGCCTTACAACCTAGTTCGTTTGATTGAACTAGTACCTTTATATATTTTGAGCAAGATTTCCTAAACTTCTTTTGTTATTTTAGCATGGAAAGTTTTCTCAATAATAGGTAACTCAACAGATTGACAAATCAAGAATAAGGCTTTTTCATTAGTTGACGATCTTTATCGACTTGGTGCATATCAATCTTTGTTTCATTTTTTCTTTTAGTTCATCAAAACCTTTTTCTTTGATCTCACCATAATTGCTAGTTTATAGACATAACTCCATCAAACATTTCCATATGGAAAAATTATTTTTACCATCAAACTTGAAGAAAGCAAGTTGAACGTGTTGGAAATGATTTGCTCTTGAGCTTGAACCTACTACCATTGGATCAACAAGCTCTGATTCCTATATGTTGGCAAAAAAATAACAAATTGCCTTGATTAAAATAATTACAAGATGTTGCTATTAAACTAGACTCCTTGTAATCTTTCTCTTTTTCTTTGTTTCTCTCTAAAAATGTTGTTGTAAAAATGAGAAGCTACCTATGTACTAACAAGTTTATATTTATCACCTAAATTGATATAACAACACATACAACAGTTTGAGGTATCTTTTTAATAATAACTACTTAAAGATAGCTAGTTAATAACATTTCTTTATTCAAAAAATAATAGTTGGCCAAGTTTATCCTCTAATAACCATGGTGATACAAAATGTGTATCAAGGACACAAAGTCTTCATCCATCTCTAACAAGGTAAAAGTCAAATTATGTACATGTGCTAAACAATGAGAATTGAAACATACCTTATTTGCATAATACACCAATGTACATGAAATAACAAGTTAAAAGTTGTTGATACACACGTTTCAAATAGTTACATTCATCTTGTAAATAATATAAAATAAAAAAGAAAAATAATTAGAGGGCCTTGTTGCCATTCTAATTTGGATTGGTAATATTCACCACATTTAGAGAGTTAACCAACCATTTAGGTCACCACTAATTATTGACATGCCTTTAGCTCATTCATCATCCTCATCATTTGCAAGATTAAAGATCTAACTTGTTACTACTGTAACATCCCTAATTTCATTATTTCTTATTTAAAATAAAATTTCAAAGGAATTTAATTATAGTTCTTTAGAACTTTTTGATTGTTATAAAATTTATAATTTTTTAAAAATTTTTATATTTTTTAATAAATATTTGAGAAAATGACCAAAATACCCTTGACCTTTTATCTAATAACCAAAATGTCATTGCCGACATCATCGCTTACTTATTGCTTAAATCATCGATTAGGTAATTGTTTACATCATGAATAGTAAAATAAATAATAAAATAATCTTAAATAGTAAATTTTTCTTCCTATAAATAGGTGGTTCATTTACAACATTTACATACCAAAACTACAGAGAGAATCTAGAGAGATAGTGCTTAAAAAATTAGTGGGAAGTAATTTTTTTTGGTAAAAAGATATTCTAGTGTAAGGTAATAATATCTTTCTTCTATATTTTTTTTATGATTATTTAGTTTATTCTTTTAGCACTCTTAAACTATTAATATACTATTACTATTATGAATAAGTTACAATGGTAAAAATAAATTACTACTATGCGTTATTTTTATGATTTACTGTTACTATTCACTATTTACTATTACTATTCATAATTTACCATTTACTGTTATTATTAAAAATTTATTATTTACTTATTCAAAATTTATTAGTTATTGTTACTATTCAAAATTTACTATTTACCATTACTATTCAAAATTTATTATTTATCGTTACTATTCATGATTTACTATTTACCGTTACTATTCATGATTTACTATTTACCGTTACTATTCACGATTTACTATTTACAGTTACTATTCACAATTTACTATTTACTATTACTATTCACGATTTATTATTTACCGTTACTATTGATGATTTACTATTTACTGTTACTATACATAATTACCAATCTTAATTTTCATTTTATGCCTATACTGAAATAAATTAGTAATAATATTTTGTTAGAACTCGGAGGCGCAGAGCGAATTCACTTTTGGTAGCAATTCAAGATAAGGGGAGTAAGATAAGAATATAATATGAAAATACATAAGAATAATGGGAGGAGTCCCTTACTCCTTTTAAACTTAACAATATTATTATTTTAAAACAATAACTTTTAACTTAAAATTTATAATAATTGTTATTAATAAATTAAGTATCTCGTGTAACTTAATCTGAAATATCTATTCAAGAACCTGAACTATTATGACCTATGCGGACTAGACTGAACCTATGCAAGGACTTGGACTATGATGACCTATATGGATTGGACTAAACCTATGTAAGGACTGGACTATCTTGGACTTACATAGACCTGTACGAGGAATGGACTATAGGACTTAAAATAAACCTTATTAATTTAAATAACCATTAAATTTTGAATTATGATATTTATAACTGGTGTTTAATTATTTGATTTGAATATGATTGCTAATATTTATTTGTGATTGATGATGTTTGATTATGATTGACAATATTTGATTATGATTGATGATCTTGTAATGTGGAGTTTGAGCATATAACAAGCATGACGGAAAGCTAAAACTCAGTAAGAATTTACTTATCTCCTACTTCCTTATTTACTTATTCATCTTTATTCAAATTACTTTTAAGAAATTTCTTAAGTTTTCAATGAAACTACATAAGTTTTTTTTTTAAAATCTCTTTTTATCTTTTAAAATATATATATTTACTAAAATTAAGATTTCTAGTTAGTGTATTGGAAAGAAAAAGAAAGAGAAATTATTTTATAAAAATAAATTTTTACTAATATTTTACTTTAAACCCTTAATAAATATAGATATACATATATTTTCAAAATGTATAAAAATATTATACAAAATTTTCAAGTACTAAGGTTTTAAAGATTGATAATTCTGAATTCGAGTTTTTAGTAATTGATTTTGAATTGACCTATAACTTTCTAAAGAAGGTTGTGAAATATATTTAAGGCTTTGAAACTCAAATTATAATGATATGTAAAACTGTTTTATAAATTTTAATGATATTCACGAGGTATTTCAGAAATATTGTATAAAATTTTATTCTGATAGTTTCTTTTAACGATTATATTTAAAAAAAATTATAAATTTTTTTATAATTTATTAAGATGTAACAGGGGGTGTTACAACTACTCCCATACTTCGAGAAGAGGTTGTGATTAAAGCAACCATAAAGAATGCTACAAGAGGAATACAATAATGCTTTATGAGATTCATGTCAACATCATGATTAAAGAATCCCCATCCAAAGTAGAATGACAATAGAACCTTCAATTTTTTTCTTTTATATCACATGCATGATATATGTAACTATTTAGGACATGCATGTATGAACAACATTTTACTTGTTATTTTATGTGCATTAGTGTACTATGCAGACATAGTATGCTTCAATTCCTCTTTACTTAACACAAGTGTAGTTTGATTTTTACATTTTTAGGGATTAATATGTGGTGTATCATTTTAATAGTAATCTGCTATATTAATTATGTTTAAAATTGTTTTGGTATGATTTTATTAATTGAATAAATATTTTTTGCATTAAAATTATTTACAAATAATATCGTTACAACAATTATAATGTATTAATGACTTATATGGTGTGATTACTAGTACATAGACTTCTTTGTTATAAATTATAATCAATTAAAAACTCATTCGATAGATCTTATTTAATATGACATGGATACCAATTTAATATAATATTTATATATTAAAAATCAAATTGGTATCATATTTTATACCTGTAAATTTCACTATTAAAGATTTAAAAATGTCAACGTCAAAACATATAACACACATCGTCTAACAATATCATCTTGATGAATGATTATGTATATAATATTATGAATAAATTAAATATGGATGTCCCCCCTCTTAGTCCTATAAATAGGACTTGATGCATCACTCACATGTAGGGATGGAAATGGGCCAGGCTAGGCCGGACTTTGAAAGGCCTGAGCCTGGCCTACGTCAAAATTTTAAGGCCTGAGTATGACCTATTAGCCTGTCATAGGCCTTTTTTTAAGGTCTGTTCTGGCCTGTTTGAAAGCTTGGCATGTTTAAAAGCCTGTTTAAAAGGCCTATTAATAGTGAAACTTTTAAAATGTCAAAACCAACCTAAAAAAATTGTTTCATTCTCTCCTAATTTTTTTAATTCTAAATTTGTAATATTAATTTATATTATATAAATGTAAATATCTAATATATATATATATATTATTTTATGTTATAAATATTATATATATAACTAATTAATAATTAATCTAATTAAATAGGCCGGTCTGTTGAGCTTCAAAGGCTTTTTAGAAAGCCTGTGGCCTGGCCTGTTTAGTTAAAAAGGTCTTTTTAAAAGCCTAAGTCTGGCCTTCTAGCCCGATAAGCCTGGCCTATGTAGGCTTTAAACGAGCCGGGCCATAGGCCCCCGACGGACGGCCTGACCCATTTCCATCCCTACTCACATGACACCATTTTTTTCCTTCATTCACTCTCTACTCTCTCTAATTCTCCAATTTTTTCCTCTAATTATTCTCTTCTATTTTCTTCTCCAATTTATCTTCCTCCATAATTTTGTTTATTTCATAACACGTTATCAGCACGAGGTTCTGACCAACTGAGATCTAGTCAAGACTAAGTGAGGTAATATATATGATTATTATTATTCTTTATAATTTTAATTTATATTATTTATGTATATATTATAAAAGTTTCTGAAGAACTTATATTCTAAACATCTCAGAAGGATATATAAGATTATATCTATATATATAAAAAAAGGTTCATGAAGAACTTATTTATAAAACATTCTTTTAGGATATATAAAATTAATAGTCAGAGTGCTTGAAGAATTTTGAAAATATTTATTAGTAGTTCCTGAAGAACTATAACAATCTATAAAAAAAAGGGATTTATGATATATAATTTTACGAGATATTGTTAATTTTATTGCTCATTATATGTTTTATATTTTAAATTTATGCTGCCTTTTATTACTCGCTAATAATAATAATTAATGATTTTAACCAATTATGATGTTAGTAATAAAATATATATGTAGAAGCATAAATTCACTTTGTTTATATATCTACACATTGGATATTAGTGCTCCTATACCTGCTTCAGGTTGGATGATTCACAATTGAACAAATGAATTCTTTTATTATTTGTTGTACCTGTTTTGACATTTGGATTATTCTAACATTTTATTCAATACCTGATTGCACAATGCTTCACTACTTCAATGCTTCACTACTTCACAGTAGCTTCACGTTATTGTACTTTTGTAATTTTATTCTTTTATTTTATTATTGGATTGCATTATTTTATATTATATTCATGTATTGCTTTCCTAGTCATTTTATATTATATTCATGCATTGCTTTCTAATTTTATAACTATAGCTTCATGCATAGTTTCTGTAGCTAATATATTTGCATGCACGTTGCTCCTTATTTTCACGCCTAGTGCTTGCTTTATATTTTACACTAAGTGTAGGACTAATTGTTTACATGTGAATTATTGGCATTACTTTTGTTTATTGTTTATTGCTTCAGTACACTAAATGTTTATTGGAACTAATTATACATGCTGCTCCATAATGAATATTATTGCTTCAATGCACTAAATGTTTATTGGAATTAATTATACATGCTGCTCCATAATGAATATTATAATATTTAAATTATACCTGCTCAATGCTTTTATTAAACTATGTATCACAATGGATTATTTTACTATATCACAACTTCATATTTTAGTTACACCATGCACTAATTAATATTTTATAATTAACATTTTATATGTACCTGTTATTGGTATTTCTAAATAATATAATATATTTTATATAAATAAAAGGTTAATAAATAAGATAATATTTATAAGGTTTCAAATTCGGGACTTATAACATGATAAGTTATCACTTTATCACTAGACTGTTAGTATCTGAATGATATTTTATGAAAATTTTAAATTTTTATTACCGGGTTCCTTATGTGAAATGTTATTTATACTTGTCTCCTTGTGAAAAAAAATATAATGAATTACTTATATAAAAAAAATGAGTCCCGTCCAACTAGAACTGCTTCATTCCCAGAAGTGAATGAAGCAACACATGATCATTATACTTATCGTCATGGTCGTGGTCATGGTTGAAATGATAACAAATTATCATTTCTATGGAAAAATAAAGAACGTATAGAAAAAGGAAAAGATGTTCAAAGTAGCAAACAAACTAAAAATATTTGCTATCGTTGTGGTAGCCAAAGCCACTGGTCTCGTGTTTGTCGCACACCAAACATCTGATTGATCTATACCAAAAATCCTTTAAAAATAAAGGTAAAATAATAGAAACAAATTTTACTAGTATAGATGATGTTTATACTCACTTTGATGTTGATGATTTCCTTATTCTTCCTGAAGAAGACATTGACCACTCAGTTGGAGAGGGGAGTGCCCCTAAATAAGTAATTATTCATATAATTTATTTTGTTATGAATTTAGTCTTTATCAATGGAATTTTATATTAAATATTTATTATTGTTAATTATATTTTTCACTTATGATTTATTATTATTATTATTATTTAATGAATAATGAATGCTCATGTGAATGACGAAGATATATGTCTTATAGACAGTGCAGCAACTCATAATATTCTCAAGAATGAGAAATATTTCTACCATATAGTAAAACAAGAAGCCAACGTTAATACTATATTTGATAGTATAAATGTAATTGAAGGCTCTGCAGAGCCAGTATTTTGTTACCTGGAGGAACAAAATTGCACATTAAAGTGCTTTATAATCTACAAAGTCTCAAATAAATTTATTGAGTTTTAAGGATATCCACAGAAATGAATACCATATTGAGACCACAAATGAAGGAAATGATAAATATCTTTACATCACAAAGTTAATTTCTGATAAGAAATGTATATTGGAAAAAATTGCCTTCATTTTCCTCCGGTTTATACTACACATATTAGTACTATTGAAACAAATGCCATAGTAAACCAGAAGTTTACAAATAAGAATACCTGTGTTATCTGGCATAAACGATTAGGTCATCCTGGATCAATTATGATAAAAAAATAGTTGAGAATTCAAATGGTCATTGTTTGTCCAACAGACAAATTTTGCAAACTAAGAATTTCTCATGTGCTGCTTGTTCTCAAGGAAAATTGATCATTTGACCATCACCAATGAAAATTAGAAGTTAATCACTCACATTTTTAGAGCGTATACAAGGTGATATTTATGGACCAATACACCTTTCCTAGGGACCATTTAGATATTTTATGGTTTTAATTGATGCATCAACTAGATAGTCACATGTTTGCATATTATCAACTCCCAACCAGGCGTTTGCGAGATTACTAGTTCAATTAATTCATTTAAGAGCTCATTTCCCTGATTATCCAATTAAGAAAATACGCCTTGATAACGTTGGTGAATTCACATCTCAATCATTTAATGATTATTGTATGTCCATTGGAATTGATGTTGAACATCCTGTAGCACATGTTCATACACAAAATGGACTTGCTGAATCATTGATAAAATGTTTGAAATTGATAGGAAGACCATTGTTAATGAGATCAAAACTCCCAATTTCAACTTGGGGACATGCAATCTTACATGCGACAGCACTTATTCGCATCAAGCTTACAAGTTATCATGAATATTCCCCTTTACAATTGGTTCATGGTAAAGAACCAAATATTTCCCATCTAAGAATTTTTGGAAGTGCGGTATATGTTCCTATTTCTCCTCCACAACGCACTAAGATAGGACCTCTAAGAAGGTTGGGAATATATATTGGATATGAAAGTCCATCTATAATAAAATATCTTGAACCTTTAATAGGTGATTTGTTTACAGCTTATTTTACTGATTGTCATTTTGATGAATCTGTTTTCCCATCATTAGGGGGAGAAAATAAACAGTTGGATAAAAGGATCAGTTGGAATGATATATCTCTCTCATATCTTGATCCTCGAACAAAGCAATGTGAACTAGAAGTTCAAAAAATAATTAGTTTGTAAAGTTTAGCAAACCAATTACCGAATACATTTGCTGATCCAAAAAAAGTGACTAAGTAACACATACCAGCTGTTAATACTCCAATAAAGATTGATATCCCTGAAGGACAATCTAAAATTGCAAATGAGTCTGAAGCCAAAGTAAAATATGGCAGACCTGTTGGTTCTAAGGATAAAAATCCTCGGAAAAGAAAAGTAAATAAAGAGGATGGTCGAATCGAGGATATAAAGACTCCAGTAGAGTCTCCTGACATAATCAAAGTTTTAAATCCAGAAGAAACCAAGGTACCTGAAATTGATAAGAATAAAGAGATCTCTATAAATTATGTCATGGATAGAATACAATGGAATCGACATGAAGTCGATATTGATGAAATTTTGCATTCAAAGTAGCTCTTGATATTATAAATAATGATAAGAATCATGAGCCAAAATCTGTTAAGGAATATGCACAAAGAAATGATTAGCCAAAGTGGAAAGATGCAATACAAGAAAAGTTAAACTCACTTGTAAAATGAAAAGTTTTTGGACCTGTAGTCCAAACACCTGAAGGTGTAAAACCAGTTGGGTACAAATGGGTCTTTATGAGAAAAGGAAATGAAAATGGTGAAATTATGCAATATAAAGCAGGACTTGTTGCACAAGGTTTCTCACAAAGACCTGATATTAATTTCGATGAAACATATTCACCAGTGATGGATGCAAGTACTTTTCGATACTTGATTAGTTTGGCAATTCGTGAAAAACTTGATTTACGCCTAATGGATGTTGTTGCAGCATATTTATATGGCTCACTTGAAAAAGACATCTATATGAAACTCCCTGAGGATTTAATTTGCCTGAAGTAAAATGATATCTATATAAAACTCTCTGAAGGATTTAATTTGCCTGAAGCAAAATGATATCTATATAAAATTCCATGAAGGATTTAATTTGCCTGAAGCAAAATGACATCTATATAAAACTCCCCGAAGGATTTAATTTTCCTGAAGCATACAAGAAAAACTCTTGAGAAAATTATTCAATTAAATTGAATAAATTCCTTTACGGGCTAAAGCAATCTGGGTGCATGTGGTACAATTGTCTTAGTGAATATTTGTTGAAAGAAGGATATAAAAATGACCCAATTTGTTCATACGTTTTTATGAAAAAATTCAGGAAAGAGTTCATTATAATTGCTATCTATGTAGATGATTTGAACATCATCGGAACTCCTGAAGAGCTTTTGAAGACTATAAATTGCTTGAAAAGGTAATTTGAGATGAAAGACTTGGGAAAAACAAAGTTTTGTCTTAGATTACAATTAGAATATTTAAAGGAAGGAATTCTAATGCACCAAAAGACTTATACAGAAAAGGTGCTAAAGCGGTTCTATATGGACAAATCACACCCATTGAGCAGTCCAATGGTTGTAAGGTCACTTGAAGTAAGCAAAGATCTTTTTCGACCTAAGGAGAAAAGTGAAGAACTACTTGGTCTTGAAGTACCATATCTCAGTGCAATTGGTGCACTAATGTATCTTGCTAGTCATACACAACCTGATATATCATTTGCTATCAATTTGTTAGCAAGACATAGTTCTCTACCCACAAAAAGGCATTAGAATGAGATTAAGCACATATTTTGCTACCTTAGAGGTACAATGGACATGGGTTTATTTTTCCCATATGTATCCAAGGCAAACCTAATTGGTTATGCAGATGCGGGGTATTTGTCTGATCCTCATAATGGTCGATCACAAACACGATATTTGTTTGCATGTGGTGGTACAACAATTTCATGGAGATCCATAAAACAAACAATCACAGCAACATCATCTAATCATGCTAAAATTTTAGCATTACATGAAGTAAGGCGGGAATGTGTTTGGTTGAGATCTATGATTCAACATATTCAAGAAACCTGTGGCTTGCATGTTGGAAAATTACCACCAACAATCTTATGTGAAGATAATACAACTTGTATTTTACAATTAAATGAGGGTTATATCAAAGGAGATAGGACAAAGCATATTTCACCAAAATTTTTCTTTATTCACGATCTTATAAAGAATTGTGAAATAAATGTCCAGCAAGTCCGATATGTGAGAATCTAGCAGATATCTTTACAAAATCATTACCAACCAAAGTCTTCGAGCAACTAGTACAGAAGATTGGTCTTCGGCGGCTTAGACATGGATGTTCTAATGAGGGGGAGAATTAAATACTTGTACATTTAATTATTTATTTACTTTGTAAAGAATGTTGTATCTTTTTCCTTCACTAGGTTTTTATCCCACTGGGTTTTTCCTAGTAAGGTTTTAACGAGACACATTCTAAAACAGGGACATCCAAGGGGAAGTATTATGAATAAATTAAATATGGATGTCCCCCTCTTAGTCCTATAAATAGGACTTGATGCATCACTCACATGACACCATTTTTTTTCCTTCATTCACTCTCTACTCTCTCTAATTCTCTAATTTTTTCCTCTAATTGTTCTCTTCTATTTTCTTCTCCAATTTATCTTCCTCCATAATTTTGTTTATTTCATAACATATAAGAAGTTATAAAATTATTTTGATAGATTAATATGTTATATTGGGTTTGAAGGAGGTGAAAGGCCAAAGCCCATTACAGGTCAGAGAGAATGGGCCCGAGGTGGTATTCGGTTGGGCGGAGAACGAAGATTAATATAGATAAGTAGTAACCTGAGAGAGACAGAAAAGAGAAAGCATAGTGAGTGAAGGGGAATGGGTGTTTTCCGCGTGGTGCTTCGTCACGTACACACGAACATGTTAACCTGTTTCGCTCCACCACCGCGACCGCTTTTACCCTTGCTTTCGAATCCTCGTGTCACGTGGCACTATCTTATTTCCTCCAAACCCCGTGCTCTCATCACATGTTCAGACAAATACAGAATCGTGTCGAACAAAGACGAGCGGTTAGGCAATGCCGACGAGGTTGGAACTAAGGCAACCACCATTGCAGCCATCGTAACATCCTTAGGGGGTCCCCCTTCCGCTGTTGGAATAGTTCGACTTTCGGGCCCCCACGCGGTCTCCATCTTGGGCCGAGTGTTTCGGCCCGCCAGGACCACGTGGCGGCCCACTAGCCACGTAGTTGAATACGGCGTCGTGTTGGATTCCGAGGGCAACGTCATCGACGAGGTTCTGGCAGTGCCGATGCTGGCGCCGAGATCGTACACGCGCGAAGACGTGGTGGAACTTCAATGCCACGGGAGTGAAGTGTGTCTCCGTCGCGTCCTCAGAACTTGCTTGGAAGCCGGAGCAACGCTCGCTCGACCCGGCGAGTTCACTCTTCGCGCTTTTCTCAACGGTCGTTTGGATCTCTCGCAAGCCGAAAATGTTGCGAGGTTGATTACGGCGAAATCTGTGGCTGCTGCTGATGCTGCACTTGCTGGAATTCAGGTGTGTAACTGACTAAATTGATTTTGCTTTCGATTTGAGAATCGGTTCGTTGGTTGTATGAATCTGAGGGAGTGTTGGATTATTGGACAGGGTGGTTTCTCTTCTCTTGTTAGGTCATTGAGGAGTCGGTGCATTGAGTTGCTCACTGAGATTGAAGCTCGTTTGGATTTTGATGATGAGATGCCTCCTCTTGATTTGAATCTCGTTATGGATAAAATCCACCAGATGTCGCGTGATGTTGAGGATGCCTTGCAGACAGCAAACTATGATAAGCTTCTGCAATCTGGATTGCAGGTATGATTTGTAATAATCAGTGTGCGTTTTGATAGTGCATTGTACGCTGTAAGAGGTGTAGAACTTTGCTCTGCTAGGTCGAATTTTATGTGAATTTGGTGATGACTGTTCTGTTGCACTTTCTATAATTGATCTCAATGTAAGATTCTTGCAGATTGCAATTGTTGGTCGCCCGAATGTGGGAAAGTCGAGCCTTCTTAATGCATGGAGCAAAGTATGTCACGGTCATTTTACTTGTTTGAGAAATTAATTTGGTGTTTTATTTATCTATACAATCTTTTCTTAGTTGTTAACCTTGGGCTCGGCCAATTGAAACCATTCACATAATTGATTTTTTTTTATTATTCGGCTTTGAAAGTTCATGATTTAAATTTAAGGGCAGAACTACGTACACATAACTATATAAAGCTTTGTGATTGTTTAACTTATTGAGCATGGCCTTCTTGTAGCATGCAGAGTGAGAGGGCAATAGTTACTGAAATTGCTGGAACCACTCGTGATGTGATTGAGGCAAGTATCAGTGTCAGTGGCATTCCTATAACCCTCCTTGATACAGCAGGCATCAGGGACACTGATGACATTGTGGAAAAGATTGGTGAGAATTCCCTTTTTCTCCATTAAGTTCAGAACATGTATACTTTATCTTTTCTTCACTATCTTAAATTTCTCTGTAATGTAGGCTGTGGGTTGTGTAGATCATGTTGGCAGTATTTTGTGGACACTAATGAGTTGGAAATATTTAGATGAATCTTGTGGCATTGCATGTGTGTTGGTGTTTTGCTACTTCAACTCTATTACTTTGCTTGTGCTAAGATTTATATTTCTATTCTGATACTAGGCGTGGAGCGATCTGAAGCAGTTGCTAAGGGTGCTGATTTAGTTATCATGACTGTGAGTGCTGTTGAAGGGTGGACTTCTGAAGACACCAAACTTCTTGAAAGGATTCAATCTACTAAGGTTTAATCACATAATGCCCTCTCTCCCTTTTATACTTATCTGATTCATGATTATTTAATATTATTTTAATATGGATAGAAATATAAGCATTTTATTTGATGGAAAAATATTTGCATCATTTGACATTTGAGTGAATGCTAATATGAAGGAAACTATTGATGCTGAATGTGCAGCACAAAACTAGAACGGCTACCACAGATATATCTTTCTTAGTATAGGCATTCTATATCTACCACATTATCATGCAATGAGATCATCGCATGATAATTTGGCACACAAACACCTGGCAGACATAAAAATGCCGGCATCCTATATTTACCACAAGAATAAAGCCTTTTCCTGTTAGGTTGGATCAACTACATGGGTCTTAAAAATCAAGTCTCCAGAACTGAGAAAGGCCATTTATAGGAAAAGGCTCTCAAAACATTATAAATATCACATTACATTTATGCCTGATATTTTTCTATATTAATCTTGGTATGTGGTATTGTTTTCTACCAAGCTGTCAGAAAATAAAAGATACATATCAGTTTTCCGATCTTCATTTAATCTTTCTGTTGCCACAACAGGAATCAACTGGATCATCCACCCCTGTAATCCTTGTGGTCAATAAGATAGATTGTAAACCTTGTGCTGAGACTGAATGGGACAAAGGATGTCACAGGCATAAACTTTTCAGTAAACATGTGTTTACATGTGCTGTTACTGGTCAAGGATTACAAGACTTGGAGAGAGCAGTATTAGAGATTGTGGGTCTTGAAGGCATTCCTGCCGGGGGTCGCAGATGGACCATCAATCAGGTAACCTATCATGTTGGTTTTCCATCACTCTCAAAACCTTAGCTTCAAAAGTTTTAACCTTTTGAATAGAAAGGGGAAATAGACTGTTGATACCACATATTTTTATTTGGTAAATTTTAACTAGAGTTGATGGTTAAGATTATACTTGGTCAATATGAAAATGGGTAGATGGAAAATGACAATGTAATTAGACACTATAAAGTCTGGATACATTTCCATTTTCCACTACTACATTTTCACTTCAACAAAGCAATGGCCCAAGTGTTGATCTTTTACTGCATGGCGTTTCATGCAACAAAAGGATTGCATATGCACACACATGCACAAAAGAAAATTAGAAAATGGGGGCGGTGGTTCTTGATTGTGTTTGTTGGTGTATCGATGATTCAGAGACAATGTGAACAACTTGTTCGGACCAAGGAAGCACTTACAAGGTTACAGTCATCAATAAAGGAGGAGCTACCTCTGGATTTTTGGACGATTGATCTGAGGGATGCTGCATTGTCCCTTGGACAGATAAGTGGAGAAGATATATCGGAAGAAGTTTTATCAAATATATTTGGCAAGTTCTGTATTGGTAAATAGAAAGACCCCCTACATGTGTTTGGTCTTTAGTTAGTTTCCTTTACATCGTTTCCATTAAATATAGGAAAACCCCCTTGGTGATCTCTTTTCTTGTATAATTTTCATACCGATATTATCTCCCAATTCCCTTTTTTCGCCTGAGAGCTGGGATCATGATTGATTATTTTTTTAGTTTATACAAAAATTTTCCCCTGTAACTGTTCTACTAACCAGGGCGTTATTGGAGGAACTTAGTATAATGTCAATTATCACCCTCTCATTATTCCTTTAACTGAGTTCTTAATTTAAATTTGTTGATTAATTTTACGTATTAATCAATTGTATCAATATTATGTTAGAACTCAAATGTAAAAGACGAAACTTTAAATAAATTAAAAATTGAGATTATTTTTATATAAATTAAATAACATACAAATAATTTATTAGATGAAGCCTGAAAGAAACAAGGAGAAATAAGTAAATAAAGGAATGAAATATTCTTTTAATGATTACTGATTTTAGTGTGTGTGTATATATATATAAAATATAAATTTTCTAATAAAAAATAGAAAATAAAAATCGTAAGAAGTTAATCATAGGCTCATAGGAATATTCCATTAGCATATTTGATTAGATTTTGGGGTAAAGTGTATTTTTTAAAATTTTGAAGTTTAATTTAATATTTACAAATCTTAATGATAATGTGTAGCCTATCCTAGATAATAAAAAAAATGAATGTTATAGAAATATGCCATTAACATATTTTATTAGTTTTTAGATTTAGGGGTGGAGTGTAATTTTTTAAAAATTTAGGATTTAATTTAATATTTAAATATCTCAATAAAAAAAAAATGAATGTCACTAGCAAGTAATATTAGATATTATCAATTAGATAATGTAAGATTATTTACATTATATTCATCTTTTAAAAAAAGATTATTATTGATTGATTCTAAGAACAATCATGTGGATTACTAGTGCAATAATCGTGTAACCTTGGACTCTTGTTCCCCAATACTATGATAATTTATTCATCTATGGGATCGAGGGAAATTTTAGAGCTTAAGATAAGTGCTTACCTGTCTTGCTCATATCTGGCGTTTTAATGTCACAATGTTTACAATTCTGCAAGGGCTTATTTGACATTTGAAATTAGAATATTTTAATTATAAATATTAATGTTTTATTAATTGAGGATTACCAAATAATGGAAATCCATTGGGCCTGGAGCCCCTTTATGAATAAAAACATAATGAACTTAATATTTTGCTGATTGAGGATTGGAGCCCCTTTATGAATAAAACACATAATGGAAATTGATATTATGCTGATTATATAGTAGGTGCTCATAGTTCGCATTATATCAAATTTTTATAATAAAATAATTTTGTTAATAGGCCAAAGTTAAAAAAGGTGGATGGGTAAAAAGGTAGGTGTGGTAGTGGTGATACAAGGGATAAGTTGATGACAATAAAAAAAGATAAGTTAAATTAGGGATTCGATTAATAGCCCTCTCACATATGTAACATAACACATGTCTAACTTTTATAACATGTAAATAAAAATTAAGAGTTATGTGAGGAAGTTCAAAGATCTATTAATACGATCGTAACAAAAATAAGATATTAAGTAATATGTTTAGTCATTTTCCATATATCTACCAATGGTGATTTAAAACTTGATGGATAGCACATATCGACTGCCCAAAATTTTGTAATGCATAAAAAATCAATGTTACAAATTATTACGCATATATTCAAATGTATCGAGAGAAGCAATCCACCAGCAAATAAATACATGGAACATGGTGATGCTGGTTGTGATCCTCTAACAGCATAAATTAATTATCTATCCATGACTACATATACACTTTGCAGTAGTGGATCCCTTACGGGTGAGTCCATATTTTGAGGGATGCTGCCGCCTGCTAAACCTTTGGGATAACAACAGAGCCAAAGGATTCAACACAAATAAATGGGTACACAGGAGCATATATTGCCTTTTAACCAAGTACCTTGCGAAGTTCATCACACAACTTCACACGACTTGATGGCTCCAACTGCACAAAAATTTACAAGATATTATTATGGAGCAAATAATAAACATTGAACAGTTAAGTAATCAAACAATAACAACAGATTTAATGAAATGGAAAGTATTTTACCTTGTTCAAAAGGGAAGCAAGACCTTGAGGTAGAGCTTGCAAATCTAGAATTGAGTCACCAATATTTGTCAATTGAAGTAACACTTTCTGGACACGCAATTCCTTTAGTTTATCCTCGAAATTTGCTGGATTATCCTTCCATCTGAAGAAGGCTTCATCATCCAACCAAGCATTTTCTCTACCTTTGGCAATATCAGAATTCAAATACCAGTCTTTGAGCAAGTTCAATGCAG
Organism: Clitoria ternatea; assembly: GCA_037962975.1. Lineage (NCBI taxonomy): Eukaryota > Viridiplantae > Streptophyta > Magnoliopsida > Fabales > Fabaceae > Clitoria > Clitoria ternatea. The sequence goes on from CM075670.1 coordinate 285,368,988, forward strand.
ATACATGTGACAAATGGTCACCAGCAGCATCTCTTACACTGTTTATCAGTGACTGCTCACCAATTCTCCTGTGCAGTCTCCGGTAGAGTACAGCGCGGGAGCTACCCCAGTCCAGAACTTCTCTGATTACACCCTTGGCAGCCATTCTTAAGGAAGTATCATGCAGCTCAGCAAATTTGGTAGCTATCTGGGTATACACCGGCAAAAGCTGTTTCTCACGGGATTTAATTTGCTGCGGCAGGGATTCAAGGGTCCTGGCATCCCTGTTACTCTTGGCTTCCTGAAGTTTTGCCTTCAGAGTTATCAACTGCTGATCAAGTCTACCCATACACTCCAACAATTCTCTTGTTCTAAATTTGATCTCAATCATTCCTTCTGGCTCAAGGACATTACCTTTAGCTGTTCGATCAGCATACATTTCAATGTGGTCTGAATTGATTCGGCTGTCAACTACAACCCATGCCCCACCACGGAGTTCACCCATCATTGGGATGTATACAAATATGGGCTGCTTGTATGTTCTAAGGTTCTCCACAATAGTTGAACCAGCTTGAAGAATTCCTTCAAAAAGGTCCCTTTGGCCACCTGAAAAGCCTCTCCAGTTTGCAAGAATGCAAAGTGGGAGCTCTTCTCTATTGAAATCCAATATTGCTTGGGCAGTCTTGGTTGCAGAATCTGGAAACCACACTTGCCCAGCTTGAGGAACAACCCTCTCATGAGAATCAAGCTGGCCTGGATCAGCAGGTATTATTTGCATTACGGTTTGTGTTTCTACAGCAACGATTCCCACAGGGATTCCTCCAAGCTTCGCCCTTCCTGTAACAACAGTCCTTGCCCATCCATCTAGTGTCTCCACAAAGCTATCCTTATCAAAAATGCCCCCCAGCCATCTTCCATTACCATCCAGGGTTCCGCAAATGGCAGCACGAGGATCACACGAGTTTTCTGGGAAATACTCAACTGGTCTTTCTGGAGGATCCAGAGACTTCACAATGGGAAGTGCACCACCTACATGAGAAGGAATATAGCTAAGCCACTTCAAAATAGAAGAAACACCTTCAAGGTCATCGGAAACGGTAAGATGAACAACTCCATTAGTTGCCATGATTTTAGGTCCACCAAGTTGCATGTGAGAGCTGTAAACCTCCCGACCGAGAAGTTTGTTTAATGCTGAAAAACCAGTAAGAATTATGGGGTTATCGAGCCTTTGTATGCATCTCATCCCAAGCCTAGCAAGATAAGCGCCTATTCCAACAGTTCTGCCAGTCACATATGTCAATGTAAAAGTTTCATTATATGCCTTTGAATAGGCACCAGCAATGGCCCCACTGCCGCTCAAGTTTTCAACCCCAAGGCCATCCACCTTGCCAACAATGGTATCTATAATCCATCTGGTTTCCCCACTCTCAAGCTTTACTTCATGTGCTATCACTGATGATCCAATCCGAGCATAATCCTCAGGTGTTAAATATACATATTGAAAGCCATGCTCCGGGTTAGATTCCTCAGACCAACCAACTCTGAAACAGGCTTTGACTTCCTCAGCTACACCTAAACGGGCACCAGAATTTGCTGCTAAATAAATTAAAGGTAGTTTTTTTGAACAAGCAAGATCAGTTACTGCACGAAAGAATGCATCCTCTCTTGGGCCAAAAGAACCAGCATAGAAGGTCACATCATTTGCAACAACCAATATTGTCCTCCCAGATGGGAATTCAGGGGTACACATTTCCATAAACCAGGCTACCATGCCAACATCATTAAGTCCAGGGCGATGCTCCACTGGAACAAGAGGAGTGCCCCAGCTACCTTCTCTGTCAGCAAATTTAAGCTCTGTTACCTTTAGAAGATTTTTATCATTGGCCTTTTGAACTCCTGGTTGTTGGATTGCCCATGACTGTTTCAAGGCTGTTTCAAATGCCTGCAAGAATCATTTCCCCTCAGAATTATAGTTTGCTTGTCGTGTCATCCATTTTTTTACAAAAAAGTGGCACACAGAAACAGATGCTCCACACATAGACACAAAAAAAATCTATATTTCAACTAAATTCACTAAATATCACTTACAAGGGGAAAATCATAGCAGTATGTGGTATTGTTCTTTCTTGCTGAAAGACGTTTGCGGTCAATAACTCCCAGAGGTTGATAAGTTTCATTGACAGGCACACCATGCAGTGGACCCTTTTCAGTGACTGAACTGTATACCACTTTATGAGTGCTGGTATCCTCTATTTCTCGGTATATCTGAAATTATACAAATTAAGAATCAAACCAGTATTTACAGATAGTATGCATTAATTATCCTTTCAATACAGAAGTTGACATGTACCTAACAATATCACCATGCAGAAGGTGATATTGTTCACAAGCATAAGCTGAAGATTACCCGTCCTCACATATCTCATATCTTCTAAGTTCCTAAAGGATACTTTCATTGCGGATACTGGCCAATTAATAAAATATCAAGAAAAAGAGAATACCATTCTAGTTAATAAAAAAATCACTCCTGACAAATTTTCCCCAGCCTAAAACATGAGCTGTATTTATCAAATGCTCATGATTATAAATACCTATGGACTATGGAATTATCACTAGATGATAATTAGCATTTCTCTATTAAATATACAGAAAATGCTCCATCTTCATTATTAACATAAGACCTACTTTGCTTGACAAAAGAAACCTTTAGCCAGCTGAATGGAAAATTTGTGCACGCGATAAAGATTTCATTGAAAACTTTTTAGGTTCAGTTATCAAAAAAAATAAAATTAAGTTAATTAAGACTTACATGTACAGTGCATGTATGACCAGTCACATTGTTCACAGTGACCCTCCAAGCACCATTTGCCTGTCCACAGGCCACCATCCAGAGCTTGACTTCCCATACAACAACCCCTAATCTATGCATTCTTACACCAATAGATGAATGAATTTCCCGTGCTAGCTCTTCCAAGATTGCCTCAACTGTCTTTTCTTCTTGCCCAGCTTCTATGTTAATTCTCCTGGCATGAACATCCAAATTGTAAGAGATGGATGAAAGCTTCTTTATCATATGCTAAAAGAATATATACAGATTTGTAGCCACAATTACCTTGGATAAGGCACAAGATCATCTATTTGTTGTTCGCGTATGATATAAAGATACATATGAGCATGTTCAGATTTGATATTGGCATTGTGTGAATTAAGTTCCAACTCTTCCATTGCAGCCATTAGGGACCTAAAAATACTCCTTGAAGTAAAGGACATAGCTAATTGAGTACGAGATGTTTCTGCATCCAGCCTTTGATACAAAGAGAATCCTTCATTTGTAGTTGGCTGTCTTACTAGTGTTCGAAGAAACATTCTTTGAATTGGTTGTGGCTTGTGATCCACAACAGTATACAGGTGCCATTGACGATCTCGAGATGGGGTATAGCGTATATTCTCGTAGCCTTTAAGTTTGTCCTATAATCAGGGAAACATTTTTTAGTTAAAGATCAAGCATGAAAGTTGAAAGTGCTACTTCCCACCTGCTAAAGTAAAACAAGGTACTACAACCATAAAATAACTAACCAATTCAAGATAAATTGATAGTGGAGGTTCCAGATGACGCAACAGAGGCTCCTCCTCATAATGGAGCTTTTCTGATGACCAGTGAAAGGAGTGCCTCATCGGAGCACGCCCTTCATCCCTTTGTATGATACAGCTAATTACTTCAACACCTGCAGTTCGTATTGTTGAGCCTACTTCCTGCTCTTTGAGTATTTTGGCTAACTTATTGATTCTTTCTTGAGCCTGATCCTCGTCACCACTGCAAAACACAAACAGTTACTTGTCAAGAAGGAGGTTTAGACAAGCAACTCAATGAAAAGAATACTAATCCACCTGACACTTGGTTTATAGAAAGAAAACCAAAATTCTAATGTCCCATACTGATCTTAATCGTTAAACCAATGGGATTTAAAAAGCCGGTATAGCTAAAAGGTTGTAAGTTTATAATTAGTCTATAAATCTCAAATAAAATGTAAATTATACAGCCATGAATGCTTCGACAATTTAAAAATACAAAATATAAGGTTCAAAACAATAAAAGGAATTGCTGAAACAGTACCTGTCTTGCAGTAAACTCATCTGGTTGTTGATGCCCACTAATCCAATATGCATCATATTACCATAGTTTACTGGTTCCACAGAACCACTTGTAAGTGCTTCATGAAGGTTATTGGTAGCTTCCCTTAATGCAGCAGTGATGATTGCAGGCAAAAAATGAAGAGATTTAATTATAACCATCACTCCCCACTTCTTCTCACTATGTTTTTCCGTCACCGACCTTAGGTCTTCAACCCCATTTTTCCTTTCAATGTACTCATCATAGAACTCCCACGTAGCAATAAGACCAGATCTATGCCACTGCATCCTGACACTCCCTTTGACAAGATACGGCTGAGAGCAAGTATTTCAAGTTAGAAAAGTATGTAATAATCCCCTTCCACCCCTGCCCCTCACAAGGTAAAACAAATCACAAAGAAGAAGACAAATTAAAAAATTATGAAATTAGCAGTAAAACTGATATACCTGGTAGAGCCTGCGTACATAAGTTTCCACAACCCTCCTTTGAAGGGTGTGATCACTGTGATCAAATAAACCCACAAGGGCATCTTCAACCGCCAAAGGAGCATTTACAAGGTCCTCCATTCGGTCATTAATGGCACTCTTCCTCTTCGGAGTATCAATATTTTCACCATCCTCAGTGAACATCTCAAGTTCAGAAAGACTTCTAGCGATGCTGGATCGAAGTTCACTCAATTTAGTTTGTTCCAGTAATTGACTTGCCTTAAGTGCCAACTGTATCCAGATAATTACAAATCAGGATTCAAAATGAGTATCATCCACAAGATGAAACAGAATGGATAATTGAAGGATACGTATTGAAGGATACGTATTCACAATACTCTCCCAGTAGAAGAGATGCTGTGAGTCCTAAAAATACAACATGATGAATATCATAGAACTCTCTTTTTCATCTTGACCAGAATTTCTCATGATAATGTCTAACCTCAGAATAAGTTATATGGTTGAGTGCAGAGAAACGGATTAACTGATCCCTGTAGGCAGCAGGGTTAGGGTAAACCAATTTATCCATTAGTCGCAGTATCAGCTTATTTTTACTCTTGACACCCTGAAACCCCAAAATGTGGTTAATATAATTGCAGTATAAGGTCAACAAGACATTAAGGAAGCAAAACACACTAATTGAGCATGTTATAAAAGTTTGTACCTGATGAGAGAGCACTATGTCTACAATTTTCAATAGATCTTTCTTGTATTGAAGACGCAAACGTTCAATCACATCAGCCTAGACATCAGAGAAAGGGGATATGAACAATGTTGTTAAAATTGAGATCTTAAATAGGATTAGAGAGGGGGTGAAAAATCGTAAAACGGAGGATCATAACCTGGGTCGTATTGTCCTAGTAAATTTGTAAAATTATATTTAAACTTATAAATATGCATAGATAATATAAATAAGAAAAAATAACATCCAAATCACATCAATGAGCTAAACTAATACGTCTTCACTGTGAATTCCTAATGTAAAATTGAAAGATTCAAAAAGACCCAAATATAATGACATAATCCATAATTATACAAAAGACTAGGCCAACAACTAGTGGCATTTGAAAAACAAATAAATCACTAAAAAGGGTCAAAAGGAAGAAAAAAACATAATGGTGAGTGGTTGACAAAAAAAAAATCACTAGGGAAGGATCAATGCATCATTTTCGAGTTTCAAAGAAAGGGGGGAAAAATCACTAGGTCACATGTCTATTTGAAAGAGAGGAAGAGTGGATCAGTTTTGAAAAACGCAAGTTAAAGGTTTTTCTGAAACTGGGTAGCACAACCCGACCTGGAACTGTGTTGCCTAGGATCAAGATGAGACGTGATCTCACAAATTCACGAGGGTGATCACCAATCTGCTTAGGATCTTCTCCAAAAGCGATGTTCTGGATCATTCCACTCCACACAAATCCTAAGATTGGACGGTCTTACAATTACGGCCGTGATCTTAACATTAGATATGAATATTCAGAAAAATTAAAGATAAAGAAAACATCTTTTATAATAGAATAGAAGAGCTACTTAGTTCCTAATTTAGATTTTTCTGTATGACAAACCAGTCATTTAGACATTGTAATGAACATGCAAATGAAAAAACAAAAATATGTTGATCATTTTTATGTACAGCCAACGCATGAAAATAAAAGAAACAGTTTGATTTAGATATATAAAAAAAGAATAGATATTGATCAATTTGAATCTTGTAAAATGTGAAATAAATCTTATATTTGCGTATTGGACCTAACTCAGTCCTAAAAGCTAGTTTATAAAATGAGGATTACCCTCATCTTATATACTACTAATTAGCCTTATCTCTAGTCGATGTAGGATTTTTCAACAATAATAATGCATAAACAACAAATTGAAGATTCTTCAAAGATTTAACACAACAGGAAAGAAAACTATTTTGGTGGGTAGATGTCATAAAGGCATAACAGATTAGGTTATCCACATAATTTTAGTACAAGCAGTTGAATAATCATACTAACCTGTATATTATCACTGAATAATTCTTCAACAAAAAGGTACTCTTCAAAAAGGGATTGAACAATTATATGGGCGTGGCTTTCTCTTCCACCCTCATAAGACTTAACAAGACTCAGTAGAGGTTCAACTAGTCTCTCTTGAGCTCCTTTTTCTTTTTCAGGACAGGAGGAAAGATGAGACTGCAGTGTAAAACATAACTCATAAATTTTTCAAATTAGAAGGGAAAACATCAGGGAATAAGAAATTAAGGAAAAGCAACTCACTTCAAGAATTCCCTTCAATAATTTGGCTGGGAAATCAACATTTTGGGAGCTTGGAATCCCCTCAAACTCCTTATATTTTGATTCCAACTGATAAACCACATAGTTCAAGGCCAGCTTAGATCGCTGTTTAGAAATTAAACTCAAGAAAAAAGCCAGCCAGGTATTGTTATACCTCATTTTTTAGATCTTTGGGAAGACGAGTTGCTAGAACTGCCAAGCATTCTTGCCATTGAAGGAAAGGCAATTCAGGACTATCAAGGCAATTGAGCAAACTTTGCACAACCTGAGATAGATGTCTTGCTTGTTAATAACTAATAAGACAAGCATATATGTCACATAATAATAATAGAATCCAAAAATCTCCTAACCATTACAGATGAATCATAACTGCCTACAAATGCTGCTAAATTACAGTGTTAATGAATCAGGCTGAGGAATTTACTCACTTCGTCAATATTGTGCTCATACCCAGCAAGAATCATCCGTGCAGCATTTAAACTTGCAGCACATTTCTGATGAACTTTACCAGAAATTGCAGTAGGAGGGCCCAGGACTGGGAAGCTCCCATTGAAGGGTTCAGCCTTCCTAACAGCTGAAGGATCATCTAGATCAAGCCTTGCTATAAGTTCACCAGCCTGCAAAAGATGATGCTTTCTTATCCACTCTTTCGATTTGAGCACTTGTACTTCCTATGTGGAATGGTATATACCTGCATTGCTTGACCTTCAGACATTTTGAAATGAATAATCCCAGAAGCAGGTGAAAGAAGAGGCATGCACATCTTCATGACCTCAACTTCAGCATATGGTGTGTCAGCATCAACATGACTGTCATCCACAACCAAATATCTCAGCAGCTTGCATGGTGTCTCTGCAACTAACTTTGATGGATCATGATCATTCTGCATTTTAAAGAAAAGGTTTAGAAACTTACCACAGCCACAAAAGATATAGAACATTTAAGGTTAAAATGAACTCATTTCACCTGAAGCAAGCAAGTCCTTCCATCTATTAGAAGGCGAGTTCCAGCTGCTTCTTCCTCTGCATATATTACATGACTGTTTCCGTCCAGCTGTAAGAAACAGAAACTACCAGTTAAGAACTCAAGAACCAGATATAGAAGAACAAAAGATGAATTATAAATTAGTAATCTTATGGATAAAAAGCCATGGTGTTAAATAAATTGGGGATAAAGTTTAACATGACTTTGCATTGAATGTAAATTGAAAGATACTTGGAAGGTAAGGATGCACCATGAAAATATTACTTTTCTGGGTGGGGGGAATAATTCAATTTTACAACTAAAATGAATTAGAAAGATACACTTTAAGTACACATCACTTTTAAATAGACAGACCGAACACAAACTATCCCTGCTAAAAGAATCACCAATGCTTAAATCTCTTCCCAGACATGTGCTCTAAACTCTAATAAAATGATGAGATCATCAAATAACCCATAAATCAGTTATACTGAAATACCCGATCCATTTTCAAGTTCTTGGCACTGAAAAGTTTGAACATCTCTAGAAACAGGAAATATCATTTTCTGTAACCAACTAGACTGCATAACACATCCAGAAAGAATTTACGCAAAATGATTTAATTATTATGACACAATTAATTTAATATTAGAAGCCAGAGCAGCAAAACTTTGTAATTATGTCCACATCAAAGATTTATTACAAAAAAAAATCTAAAATGTAAACAAACCATGGAATACTATATAAATTTGACTACAATGAACAGAACTGTAATGGGGAAACTACAAAAGCATACATAAATAAGTAGTTCAAAGAACAAATTCTTGCCTGCATTAGCAAACCTCCATCACGTAAAGAATGTATCTCTGCTTCTATCTCTGATTGATTCATTCTTAATCTATAACTTCCAGGTCCACCTCGTATCATGTCAATCTACAAATTGTTTTACAAGATATGAATTACATTATTTGATTATTGCCTATGATGGCATAGTCACAAAAAAGGTAAGAATACAACAGAAAATGTCCATCAATTTGACATTTATTAGAATACATACTGTATATTTGCTTCCTTCAATGTTCAATGACACTTGAGAATGGACCAGAGATATGTGCTGTCATAATTATTAACTAGAATTAGTATCATAGAAAATAAGAAAGGGTTTCAATGTGCTATGAACTATTTGCTCTTCCCATTTTGACACAATACCTTGGGAGGGATTTGCCCCTTTTCAAGATAGCCAACATAGTCTGAAACCAAAGCAGCACTGCTAGCAGAAGCTTTCTGTATTAATTGGCAGACGCACAGGTCATGAACTCCAGAACATGAAAAGAAAAGAACCATCAAGAAAAGGATATAAAATACATGTTTTTCTTACATAGAGTGCCCCTCCAACAACAGAAAGATACCAAGGAGGCCTCTCTGCTCTAACCCTCATAGCAATTCTACTGTCCAGCCATCCTGTGTGAATTTTGTTGTCTCTGTAATCTGAAGCCTGCGATCAAATATTGTCCTAATGTCACATCACCACTTTAAACACTTAGTATGGCATAATTTGTCATCACATGAGCAACTTACATTCAAAAGATCAATAGTGTAATCAACATTGGTACGGATTTCTCCCCGAATCTGAATCTCCTTCAGCCCCAGAACCATATTTGCAATTGCTAAAGCCCTGGATTCTCCAAAAGCAAAAACATGCCCTGAGGTAAAAGATAGGATATTAGAAGTTAATATAAGTTAGAATATGGGAATTGTGTAAATACACAAATTTAAGAACAAGAATGTTATGGACAATTGACACCCTACAGTTACAAATTCATCAATCATGAAGTTTGCTATATAAATGACTACACAGATTAATCAATATTTCTAAATCATTATCAATGAGCAGCTAATTAACTCTGAAAAATCCTTCAGTATAAGAAATATTTTTGCTTCATTGCTTACAATAATGAAACATCCCTATTCCCTTTGCTCCTTTAATCTACTAGACCACTCTCCATTCCCATAACCTTTCTACTTCACCCCTGTGACTTTTGCAATGCCGCTTGTAAGTTTCTTTCTTTTTTTCCAGATAGAGGTTTATGAGTGAATACACCAAATTCTGTAGCACCATATATACTGAGGGAGATACATTATAGTCCTTTTAATATCCCCATCTAGTGAAAAAGTTCAACACTAGTACAGTTATGAGCATGACACAGCATAAAAAATGCAATGAATATCAATTGTCAATTACACAGTCATTGCATGTTAAGAAATTACGTCACACAAGGGAAAAAAGTTATTGATTACCACTATGAACAGTGTAGCCACTTTAAACATGTGGCGATTTATGAGGAACAATTTTACAAACATGCGCTCATGTGAGCACACACACATATACATGTAAATCAGCTAGTCATGGTGACACAAAGCACCTGTAATTACTATATCTCATATTAATCAGTTTCAACTTTTTAGCAATTGACTTGTGCATTTAAATTTTCATTTTTCCAATCTTCCACCAAACCCAACTGTACAGCCTAGCTCTTGTTCTACTACCGACTAAAGTCATGCACTCATGCATTCCAACATTAATCACATTCATGGTAGTTAAAATCCCGATTTAAATCGGAAAAATTGCAAGTTTACGATTTTTTAGGGGGTCTGTGATTCAAATCAGGAAAAAATCATTCTCTGTATAAAATCACGTTAGAATCGCAATTTTTAGGAAAAAATCGTTAAAATCCCGATTTTTTGGGATTTTATACGATTTATTCTTTGGGGCCCAATTTTGAAAACCTACCCGGTTCAGGCACCCAGGTCAGACCCTTTCTTCCCCATCAGCATACGCGCAACAGAGGAAAAACATACCATTCCTTCATTGTGTGCATGGAGCTCCCCCCACCGTCACCGAACACCACCTTCACCGTCACCGGTCGAACAGCCAACTCCACCGTCACAGTTTTCCAGCTCTGCAACGCGTTTTCTAGCCTTGTTTCTCGCGTTTTCCAGCCCTGTTTCTCGCGTTTTTCACCATCATCCTCTTAGGTACTTAACTTCTGTTCTCTTCCCTCTCTTCTTCCTTTGTTTGGTTGCTGTTCTGCTTCTGCATGTTCATTCCACCACCATCCTCTGTTTCTCACATCCTCCATCATCAAGCTGTTAGGTATTTAAAGTCTCACTCTCACCTTTTCTAGCTCTGTTCCTAACCCGGTTCATCTCCTTGCCTACGTTCGATCCATTGCTGCCATTATTAATTTATTTTTGTTTTATTGTCTTTGTTCCATGTGGCAGCAGCTTTGCTTTTCATTTGCCCTCTACACCTCTGCTTTTGAATATTAAAAATTTGAGTTATTTATGTTTTATGGATGTTTGTATTTTATTGATCTTTTTATGTTTAATGGATGTTTATTGACAATATAAATTATGAGTTTACTTGCATTTATAGGAATTTTTATGCATATTAGGAATATATATGATTATTTATATATATATAGGAATTTTTAAAATCTTACGATACGATTTACAATTTTTGGGATCCTCTACGATTCAACCTAGAATCCTGATTTTAACTACCTTGATCACATTTCCCAGAACAAGGCAAGGTGTATTATTCATTATGCATTGAAAGAAGATGGAGAAGATAAAAATGGACAAAAAATGATTTATTCCTTAATATATCAACATGACATCCTGGAATCTGCAATTTCCCAATCCTAGTTCACAATGATGTATTGGAAATTTGAAGAACAATGATAGATAATTGATTATAATTATTTGTTTAATCAATTAATTAATAAATAAATAGTCACTACTTACCAAACTGGGAATCTGAGAATTCATGAATTCCTCCTCCAGACTGCAAACATATAATTCAACAACATTTAGCACCTTAACATTTAAGTTACACCTGTATATGAAGAAACATGAGACTTACCTTAACAGAGAAGTATGCCCACACATTTGGCTTGCTTTTAAAGCTGAGCTCCTGTTCAAACACTTCAACTCAGTAAAGCTGTAAAAGTTTCAGGATGAATGAAGTAAAAAGATGAGATTGCTGTTGGATTTAATAGTCAACCTGCACTTTCCCACTAGTAGGCTTAAAACCATCATCAGGGTCCTCACTAGTCACTCGCACAGCCACACAATGTCCTTTTGGCTTTGTAGACTCTGCTTTATCAAAATCAAAAGGGGTAGCTGAAACAGATGTTTTCTTCCAAGCATCATTCCCCCCACCATGCTCCACCCCATAGAAACGCCTTATCTCTGTTAAGTGAGACGCGCGAAATAGATGTAAGGAATCAAATCATTTAGTAAACAAGGAAAAACTAAATAATAGTAAAGAAATATATGAAGTCATACCAGGAATTTGCCAGAGAGGGATACCCATCCCAATGGCAACTTGTGCTGCTGGCAGATTTATCTCTGCTATCCACTCAGTAACAGGATGCTCAACCTATAAAATAATCCATTGCAAAACAACCACTGATGTCAGTGTCTCGCGAAATAGGAAAAAAATTGAAATAACATAAAAAGAACGGGGTATGGAAAACAGCAAGAACTGATATCAAGCATTCTCCCATCCATAAAAAATCTCCAAAAATATAGTCTCATTTTCCAAGCCTAGTTACAAAGCTAAATGCTTATTTAACCAATGAATTTAAAGCACTATCATAAAGAAAGATTATGTGCTAATGTGTTATTGTGCCCATTTAGTTGGAAAACACTGGCATATTAATCATAATCAAATGGAGAATCAAATTCACAAGGAGAAAACTAGTCAAGTCATAAGAGATAACAAAATTATTATGTGAACCAAGGTTAAAGTACAATACCTGTAGCCGAGGGTTCAACTCTAAAAAGTAGTACTCGCCAGTTTCCATACTATAAAGATACTCAACAGTGGCTGCCCCAACATAATTTACAGATTTGGCCAATCTTCTAGCTGCCTGCTCCAGTTGTTTCACAGTTTCTTGGGGTGCTACAGTAATGGGACCCTCCTCAATAATCTGTTTAGGTGATTGATTAGACCATTTGTGAGATTCAGTTCACCGTGGAAATATGGTGTAGCAACAATAAGTTTATGTACCTTTTGGTGCCTCCTTTGAACACTGCAATCACGGCTATGCAAAGCTGCAACATTTCCATACTGATCACAAAGCAACTGGACTTCTAGATGACGACTCTACTTAGAAACAAAAGAGATCATCAGAATAAAATCAAGACTCCAAGAATCATCCTCATTCAGATCAAAGTTCAGTGGACTATCTAACCTGGGATGCAACCTTCATTATAAATATTGGCGAGCCTGGAACCTCACCTTGAACTTGCTTGAACAATGCCCTTACCTCATCATCATTATGAACCTAAAATATCCATATGCCTGTTAGTTTATGAACTTTGCAAACATATCACACCAAAATAAGATTGGCAGAGTTTCTTGTTATTTTAAGTATTTATGCAGTTTCCTATTTGAATATAATTCACTTACTCTTCTTGGAAGACAAAGATAGCATACATGATCAACAGCAGAAAGGCTTTAGGTTTTCTAAATGTGTATTGATTATGCAAGAAGCAAACCTTTCTTATGCCTTTACCACCACCACCCCAAGATGCCTTGATCATCGCAGGGTATCCAACAACTTGACAACTCGCAATTGCTTCTTCTGTGGTATAAACACATGCTTCCCGATAAATTTCATCAGGAATAGTAATCAACGAACTTTCAGGCGGAATTTTCACCTGTAAGAAGAAATTTCAACATCACAAATTGAGCATTCCTCATAAAGGAAACACACCATAATGGGAGATTGAAATTTACATGAGAACCACTCCATGGAAGGGTAGGCACTTCAGCTGCTTGAGCAATCAATGATGAACCAATTTTATCTCCCAAAGCTGCCATAGATATAGCAGGAGGTCCAAGAAATACAATTCCTTTCGCTTTTAACGCATCTGGAAGCTCAGGATTTTCTGATGCGTGACCCCAACCAGGCCATACTGCATCAACGTGGGTTATCTCAGCCATCTGGAGAGTACATTACAAGCCAGTAAGCAGCATTTAGAAGTTACAAGGGTCAAAGAAATTATTACTACATAATCATTGAAATCACTACAATGACAAGAACAAGAGGCGCTGAACTATAGGCGACAAGATAGATATATAATAACAGAAGTAAATTATGCAATACATGTTTTTGTGAATGAATATTTAATGACTTGGGAGGCGGATATGCGTTATGTTTCTTGCAAAAAAGTGAAAAAAAAAAAGCGTTTTCTTAACAAGTTTATAAAAACAGAAAATTATAAAAAACATCTACAAGTTTAAATTGCCGTTGTACTTTGTTGCTTTTTACTTTCCTTAACAAATTCCATTTTCTACAATGATGGAAAGTACAAATCTCATGAAGTCGGTATCACATACCTCTAGAATAAGCTGCACATTGGCATAGTTATTGTTATTCGTCCCACCAGGCACTTCCACAAATTGGTCAGCTATTCTGATATGTTCTGCATTGATTCTCATGTCCTCTGGAGTAGCCATGGCAACCAACAAGATGGCTTTCTCTGTGCCAAATGTCTCATAGGCCCAGCTCCTAACGCTACGTATAAACTTAACGGCAGCCATTCCATTGTTCGCAATCAATATGCTATGAATCGGTCTGTTTCCACCAAGGGCATTGCAAAATTCATCTATTTCAGATATTGTAGCAGGGTGCCTATTTGATAGTACACCGTTTATGTACCCATTCCCACGCCCAATGTCAGCCATGGTTGTTCACCTTCTATGTGTCTCTTATGTACTGCACTGTGAAAAATAGATTACCGGCACACTTCAAAATCAAGAAGGAATTATCCATTTTTTTATTCAATTTGTGTTGCTTGTTCACTAGTTGAATCATGGAAACTTTCCTACGAAGTATTAGTCTAGCTTCTTTTATAAATGAAAACACTCAACTACATAATAATTCATCTATACAAAACCAATTTTAACTTTTCTTTTATAGCAAGATCAACATAAAGTAAAAGAAAATGAACAAAAAAAAAAAAACAGATGATGTAAGGTTTTGTTTGGTCAACCACATATGGACTAGGTAAGAAACACAAGTTTTTGGAAGCCCTGAGAGTTGTGGCGAGTAAGGTTAACTCATTTTGGGAAAATCAGGGTTCCACATGTAAAATTCAACTACAAACCCATTCCTCACAAGCCTGAGGCGTCCACTGCAAGACATAAACAGCCAAACATAGTATTCTGTCTCTCTCTTACTCTAATAAGCGATGTGGCAAAAGAGAAAAAACAATCAATTACAAAAGAAAAAAGGGCCAGTATCCATTACCCAATGATAAGTGAGTACCTTTTCAAGGAATTAACCCGTGAAAGCTTGGGATTTGGCAGAGCAGAAAAGGGTCGCCGACCCACCAAACAAAAAAACAAATTTTTGATTGGGGCATCCAAAGCAAAAGATATTGTATACGAAAGAGGAGAAAAGGCTCCCCCTTTTACTTGCTTGGTGAATTCAACTACGTTTTGATAAGAAGAGAAAAGGAAAGGGTGAGAGAAAGACAGAGAGACCGAGAGGTTGAAGAAGGAATAATTTATTTATGCATTGAATTAATTAGGTGGGTGGTGAAGGAGAAGAAGCATTTGAAGGAGTGAGAAAGAGTTGGTGCATGTAAATGGTGATCATGCAGAAATAGTTGGAGTGAGGTAGGTTTGGGTTTGGGTTGGGGCCGGAAACTGGTGGGTCTCTTGAATGAAAGGGGCACGTGGTACATGCCAGTGCCACACCTCTTGTGCGAGTAGAAGTGGTAGTTCCCAACTACCCCCTTTTTTCCTTTCTTTCTCTCTCACACTCTGTTTCTATTAGGGGTAGCTGTGTGTGATTCAGTAAAAAACGGGTTTTGGAGGATCAATTGGTGCCTCTATTGACTTTTGTTGGGTAGTGTTGTCTACCAACCCTTCCTTCCTCCTCGGTCAAATATGGAAGCTCCTATCCCATCAAACACCGCAGCCATGTACAACCATTCCATTTTCTTCCTTCTTTCAAATCCTATTGTCAATCTAATCCCATTCCAATCGGTTAAAATTAGCCACCCCAATCTATTATTTTGATTATGGTGATTAATATTTTGTTAATTAATAAGTATCTTGAAAGCAGAATTCTTATCTCAGAATTTTAAAATTGTTTAATATATATATATAAAGTCAGGATCAAACAATCTTAAGGAAGGATGAATTATTTTTGTCCAACCAAACCTCTTGATTATTCTTGGAAAACTATGAAATATATAATTACTATGTTGTTAAGGTAAATAATGTTTCATCCGATCATATTTATAAGATAACTCATATTAAAACATGCATAAAATTTTTTTAACACTCTAACATTTCATAGAACAAGAAAAAATATTAAATATTTTTTTGATATCTGAGCTTTATTTTATTAAAATCTTATGTTTTCTCTAATATGACCATAGAGAAAGTAATAACAAAACAAAACAAAATCGTTGTTTACATGGGTATAGTTTGGTTTTTATAATTTTGGTTTTTTACCTTTTTAATTTTTAAAAAATATTTTTTGTTAAATTTAATAACATCATTATTTTTTTATTATCTTCTTATATTGATCTATAGCCAATAATCTCATCTTCTTTTTCTTTCTCTTCTCGCAGATGTCGAACTTTTCACTCCCCTTCACCTTATTATTCTTGCTTTTACTTTTTAAAAAATAATACATTCCTCATCTTTTTGTGATTGATGTAGATGATGATTTGGAAGTTAAGATTTGGGAAGATGGGGAAAAGTTAATATTTGACAGCTATATGTAAGTAAGAAAAAGAATGTAATATAAAAGTTAATAATATTGATAAAGTTAATAGAAAAGAAAATTTTGTAAACTGATAATAAAACATAAAGAACTGAATTGATTAAAAAAAGTTAAAAATTAAAAGGTAGCATTATTTAATAATAATAATAATAATAATAATAATAATAATATAATAATAATAATAATAATAATAATAATAATAAAGTATTAGTATAGTAATAAACTCTAGCGAAAGGATCATACAATATGAAATGTATATTAATTAGGAGAATATATTGTATGCACTTCAGTAGGAATAAGATATATGAAACCAAAATAATAATAAGAAGGAGATTAAATTTTAAAAATAATTTACTTTGTGCAATGTAAAATTATAAATAAATATCTCTTTCTTCTAATTTTTGCAAGTATGAGAGGGAATAGAAGAATCTAGTTTCTCCATTCTGGTTTTAGTCAAATATGTGAAGTTCAAAATTCCCAGTACTCCCTTTACGTCTTCTTCCTGTACAGGCAGAGATTACGGCTATGGCTAAGGCAATGGAATTCTATGGACTGGGCCGTGAGGTTTGTGTTAATTCAAAGAGACCACAATAAAGTACCTCATTCTCTGCCAAGACAGATCGACTTTGGTAGCACCGCCAGCAAAACAGCTGGGCCACCTATTATGTCTGGAAATCCACCTCGGTCTTAATTTAGAGCATGTTTTTGTTTGGAGTCATGCTCCAACCGAGATTTTCTCTGTTAAATCAACGTTATTTTTTGATTTTATGGGTCAACAGAATTTTAATTGTTTCGAACGATATGTAGAATTAATATCAATCTGTAAATTTTTCACTTTAACTCAACTTAATAGGATGTTTAGTTTGTAGTTGAGAAAAAAGAGTTGAGTTGAAGTAAAAAATTTAAAAGTTGATATTAATTCTACACGCCGTTCGAGACAATTAAAACTTCATTGACCCGTAGGATCAAAAACCTCCCACTAACCAACGGAAGTTTTCTCCGTTTGAAAAGGTTACCAAACATCATTTAAGATGTTTAAATTTGTCTATTTTTATTTATGGGTAAGATGTACCCAATAGTTTTAAACTTTTTTTGGATTACTTTTATAATTTTATAAGAGAAAGATTGAAATTGTTTGACTTACGATAAATACAATCTTTTTACGGATAAAGAAAAAATCTTTATTAATTAGAATTTCAATTTTATATATTTAAACCTGCTAATTTTACAATTGGTGGGACAGGCAAATTTTATTAGTTTTACTCTTTCATGATAATATTTTTTTCGGAGTGTTTTAGGTTGCGTTTAGTTATAGAAAATTATTCTAGTTTTCTAAAATTTTTATTTCCTAGAATAATTAGAAAAATTTTGAAAACCTGTTTAGATGACGTGGCACTTTTCCAATTTGAAAAACTACAAAACTGAAAAAGTTGTTTAAATGCACTCATTTAGTCTCCCTTTCTATTTCATCTTGTAACCAAAAATAAAATCGAGTCATTTATTCTGTTTCATTAATACCAGAATTAAAAAAGGTGGTTCACAATATTATAGGCTTTTAGTGAGTTAGTTCAGGTCTTTGCTAATCTTCAATTAAGACAAATTTTATGGAACTTTTTCCGGAAATTTTTATTTTTATTATTTATAATGGCCATTATTAATGTAAAAACCAGATGGAAAAGATTAGCATATGAATAAAAGATTTCTTGTACGCACTCAATAAACTGTCATTATCATTTTATTTATGGATAAGATTATAACTATGGTTATCTCCTTTGTTTTTATCTATAGAAATAAGGGGGACGACAATTGAATAAATTATGGTTTCGGTTGTGGTTGGGGTTTAGGTTTATTCATAACATCGGTGTCTCTCTTATTGTCTACTACCCTTCATTTGGCCTTTAATTTAATGGATGAAATGGGACCATGAAAGAAACATACATAAAAAGAAAGTCAAACTTGATTAATGTTTTTCACATATAGTAGTATTTCACAAATTACATGAAAATGAGGCTCAAAAACAAGATGGGTTGACTCAAGACGCAGAATTTGCAAACTAATTTTGAACCATTAGCTTTGAAGAAAGGTAAGAAATATTTTGTTTATACTTGATTGGAGATGTTCAATTTGTTGTGTTACAAACTGGGTAGGTGATGACTGGTTTTATACTTTTATTTTAGTATTCTAATCACATAAGTATGATCATTCTCAGATCTTACATAGAATATGCACATGTCGATGAACCTAACACAAATTTTCCAAAATTACAAGGTTTTTGAAAGTAAGTGTTCTGTACGTAAACATTCATGTTTCACTCTTGTGTCTTACACATGTTTGGTACATGAGGCCAAACGGGGTTTGATAAACAAAACTTTGTTGGTTAGGGGGAGAATATCAACCTTTAAATTTTTTACTGTCTCAAACAGAGTTTTGACTGTCTTGAAGGGTGTGAAGTGTCAATATCAACCTTTAAATTTTTACATTTCTCAAACTCTATTTCTCCAACTGTGAACCAAACACCCTTTAATTGGTCGGTAAAAGTGAGTTTTGTTAAAGTGTTTCAATTTTTATAAAAAAATGATATTGTACTTAAAAGGGGTATCCAAACCTAAACAAAAGACCTTAAATAATTCGTAATACAGACATAAAATCATGCTATTAATACAAGTTATAAGTTCATATGTCCATTCAAACAAAAAGTAACGGAAACCCACATCCTAGAAGAAAAACAAAAACAAGAATTAACCTTATAAGATCTACCATCTCTTGTTTCTCTAATAATGAGGTTTTATTCTTTTGAACCAATTTCCAAATATTGCAAAAATGGTTTATCTCTCTTATAATATTTTTTAAACTTTTTAAAATTAATTATTTTGGCTTTACTAAAATATGTTCCATGGTTAAATTTTGGGCAACAACACTTTAACAAATTTATAAAATTAGGGTAAAATATAATTTCCGCTCAAGTTTAAAGTAAAGTGTAATTTTACAAATTTAAGGTGGTTCATGTTTCTCTTAAATTTATAATATTAATTTTGATAAAAAAATACTAAATATATTTTAATTAGGACGTATCGATCTTTTATAGTAACTATTCATCAATGATTTTAGGGTCTAGTTAATTAATTAGAGTATTGTTAAAAAAACTAAAAATAATATATATATATATATATATATATATAATTATGTTAGAACTATCTTAAAAATTAGATGTGTAATTTATGTTGATTTTCTTTTTTATTATCTACTGAACTTACAAATGAATGATATGAATTTATGATGTGAATTTGAAACAAAAGGTTAAAATTAAAATACAATAAGATTGTTTAATTAAAAGTTACTCAACAAAAGAATAACTCAATAGAAAAGTTGAGTTCATAAATCATATGAGAATTATCTTAAATAAAAATAGTTTTTGGATAAAATAAAAATAATTTCAATTTAAATTCCCTAACTGGTATTTTCTGGATACTTGTTAACATTTCTCATGATTTTGTGGTTCAATATATCCTCAACTCAATTATAAAAAACCACTCACATAGAAATGACCATCTATACACCCACATAGGAATGATCATTTATACACCCATAAAGAAGTCTATACCCAATTGTATACACCCACGTAGAAATGATCATCTCATGATTTTATGGTTTAAGATATCCTCAATTCATGGTTAAAATATTTTTAATAACATATATAAATTAGAAAAATAGAAAACATAACCTCTTTAACATATATAAAATATATATTAATATAAATTTATTTTTTTAACATTTTAATATTGGCTCAACGGGTCGGCCTGACCCGGTTTGCATAAGATCTATTTTTTACAGACTAAAACAAGTTAAGTTTATTTAAAAAAACAGACTCAAAACATTAATCCAACCCACCTATTTTTAACGGATCAAACCTAAATTACCACCCCTAATAAAAATTATATAATTCTAATGCATCTTTAGCCACATAGGAATGACCAATACACCCACGTAGGATTCATAAGAATTTGATTCTTATGAGTCTAACCACAAAAGTGAAGTTACCTCATCCTCCATGGATGATAAATCTACTGAAGAATCTGGATTCAGATTAAGCGGAAATCACGAGCCAATAAGGTGATTAGAAAATTACTTTAGCAATTAAAGATCAACAATGAAGAAAATGCTAGAACTATACTATTTTTAATAATATTAAGCATAATTTGTTGATTTTGTTAATTGCGTAGCACTTTCACCCAATTTTGTTCAAAATTTCAATCATTTTAAACTCGTTGGTTTTTCCGTCATAAACTACCAAATGTGTAGATTAATTGGTAAAATATTGTTTTATAACTTGATCTAAAGCCCTATTTCTTTATGTTGATCACTCTGATAGAAATATAATTATGTTAAAATCCAGTTGAAATATTTTTTTACTTATACCCAACTCAAATTTGAATAAGAGATGTTAAATAATTTATTTTAAAAATTATTAACTCGGACCAAATATTATTATTTAAACTAATAAAATAAGGTTGTCGTATGTGAAAATTTATCAAAGTGGATCAATTTAAATGATATATTATTTGAACTAATAGAAAAAGACCAAGATTTCTTAACATATGACAAATGTCATAAGCTAAGTGATCAAAATTTGAAATATAGGAGTATTGTTTGCTAAGAATAACCATTCTGGTATTTGATAAATGCCCCAACCTCAAATGTCATAAAGAAAGCTCGGGCATTAAGTGAATAACACATTATTGATCATAACACTTCCATATGAATGACATGTCCAAGTAATAAAGACCATGTATCCACCAACCCGAAACTTGTTTGTAATAATGAAATAATATATCAAATTACTATAGTATCAATTATATAGGCCACAATATCAAAAATCTTGATAATTTTTATGTCATCCTATGAAAGAAAAGATAGAGAAACATTAAAAAGAGAATAATCAAACAACAATAAAAAAGAATATCATAATATAGCCGAAAATTTTAATTTTAAAAATGAATTAAAAATGTGAAAGAATAGTAATATGACTGTAAATTTTGAATAATATACACCTTGTTTCAAATGTGAAGAAACGATGTAGAGGTAAACAGGTGAAGGTTTTACATATCCTTGTATATAAGAAGATTGCAAATGTTGAAAATGGCAAGAAAACAATTACTAACTCCATGCATCAAATTAATGAATGATGCCTTTAAAAAAAAATTGTATTCTCCTATCTCAGTAATATACCTTTTTCAAATTAAATTATCCTTACTTTAATTTATTTATTTATATAATTTGATTTATTTATGTTTCCCTTAAATTATCTATCATGATACACTTGTTGCATATTAAATTCTTACTTTAATTTGAATAATATATAATATAATTTGAATTTTCATGAAAGGTGGATCTAGATACCCAATCATTGGATTTGATAATATATAATTTAAATATATCAAATCACTCCTTTTATTAAATCACTAAAAAATTATAAGCATGATGATTTTAAATTATAACAAATTTTAATATTCGTTTAGTGCATATTTCTTGTAACATCCAAGATTTTAAAATTTAAGATAAAATAAATTATAGTTGGCTAAGAGTAAAATAAATTTTATCACTACTAATTTCATTTAAGCTGGATTACTAAATTAAATCATCATTGTCTAAATTCTAAATTCTATTTTAATTATTAGAATATTATTCTAAAGTTACTCTAATTCAATTCTTCCTATCCTACCCATTTTACGTGAAAGGTTGTCCCCTGTTTCATTTTCACGAGCATGCATACCCTGTGGGCGAAAATATAACATCCTTAATTTTTAAAATAAATTCCAATAAATCAAATAAAATTTTGTAAATAATTCAAATTTCCAAAACAAAATTTGAATTAAATAATTACAAAATCAATTGTTTAAAAGCCGACCGGCTCTTTTAAGTTTACATTAAAAAAAATAAAAGCACTCGGTATTCAGGAGCTGGCCAAGGCTTCCACTAAAATACACTCTGAGCAGCATGAGTGTCTTCACATATCATGGTTGGGCCCTTCATTCACTGTAAAAATAACAACTGTAAGGGGTGAGCATAAACATATCAAATAACAGTTATTGAATTGGATAAAAGTCCAATTAATAACTAGAAACAAAACCGATCACACTCGGCCAAAAATTCAAACTCGGCAATTCTAACTCACACTCGATAATTCTAGTCAACCACACTCGGTATTTATATCAATTCACACTCGTCAAATACAATAAATTGCCCTCGGCAAATATAACAATTTTCCACTCGGCAAATATATCAATTTTCCACTCGGAAAATATATCAGTTTTCCACTCGGCAAACATCACAAATCATTCATTCTCAAAACCGAGACATATATTCATCATAAAACAGCATGTTCTCTCAATAACATATAAATCAGTGTATGCACATGCTCAATCAAATGGATCCATTAATATGTATCAACATCAGTATATATGACCAACCAAAATGGGATCATTATACTGTTTGTGTTGCAACACTGGCTCCCCGAGCCATAATCCAGCTCCTCGCTGATCCGGCCGTTTTATAGGTACCCAACCGCTCTGTGCCCATAATGCAACACCGAGTACCACTCCCAGAGTGATAACGGTCCTCTACTCAGTGCTACGGGCCGTCCTTGAGTCTCACTCAAAGGCGTCCGTGGTATATAGGAACCACCACAGGGTCTATGCCTTTATCAGGTCGTCCACAACGGGAACGGCAACACAGGCCCCCTGCAGTCCTGTGTGCGTCTCAACACAATTGATATATCAAATAAATATCAATCATCAATCACATATCAACATTATCTCATGCCATCAACCGATCAAATCACATACATATTCATCATATAAGTCTCTCATGAAAAGTTCATGGAAACCATGCTCATCGTCATCATATACATATATATAATCAGCATGTAAACATCATTAATATGAATGGAAGATATAAAACATAAAATATGTTATTCAACTGGGGTCTTCAATAACATTTCACACATGTATCACATATATCATAACAACAACAACACCCCAGATCCATTCATAAACCATATATTTGAGATGTACGCTCCCCCTACCTGGAATTAAAGAGTTCCAGCAGCTTTAACCAAGTCACTGCTCACAAATTCCGACTGGAATTGCACTTCTGCACCAGTCCAAGCTTCCTTTGTAAAGAGAAGGAAATGAAGACTTAACTTTTTTCTTGTTCGTTGATTTCCAGTAAAGTTTGGAAAGAAAAGTTGATGTTTAAGAGTTCTCTCATTAATCAATCAATGGAAGTATTTATATATGTCCTTCATGTAGAATAGACGTGAATGACTTGAAGTTCTCTGACATATGTATCTTAGATAATAAAGAATTAAGATATTTAATGAAAAAGGGACAACACATCAAAAAGGGTCTCATTCTTAGAAAATATCTTAAAAGTGAAACTGCTAGAAGGTAGAAGAACAAATTTACGTGGAAAGCATCCACAGTAAAATATTTATTAATTCCGAATCGGTTTCTATGTATTCCGACTCAGTCTCAGCATATCCCGACTCAGTTTCAGCATCTAGGCATCTTTTCCGAGAGGACTTATCAAAGCCTCTTTCTGCTCAGAATTCCTTCATTCGGAGGAACTTCACTCGGAAAGGTTCCTTCTTATGAAACACTCAGCTTCCCTTACTCGGAAATGACCCTTTCACAATTGTCTTATTCGAAAATACCTTAATCAGGCATATCTCACTCGGATATACCTTTTACCGAGTCAAAGTCTTCCTCTTGCATTCACTCGGAAGTTTCTCCACTGAAAGGTTACTCAGATATTTTCTCTCTTCGAATTTATTTATTCTTAAACATATTCAATCAGAGTTTAAGTCTGTCCAGAAGCACTCTTTCTGGAAGGACTCACTCGGAATGTATCACTCAGAAATGTCACAGAGACACTTCACTCGGCAACTCAATCGGAAACGTTCCTCTCGGAGACGTTTCACTCGGATTTGCTTTTACTCGAACGTGTCTCAATCGGACACAACGTTACTTTCTTCGGGAATGATTCTCTTAATGATGTTTCAATCGGAAACATCTTAACTTCACTTGGAAACGGTGTTCTGTCTTATTTCACTCAGAGTCAGATTCATTTCACTCAGAATCTGATTCATTTCACTCAAAAAACCTTGTCTCATTCATTTTCCACTCGGAATTTCATTCAGAAATTCTTCTTTAATCCTTTTTAAGTTATTATTTTTTTATAAAAATCGGGATGTTACAATTGTAATGTCTAGGCTTTATAATAAATGGATTATGTCAAGGTTAGAAGAACTTAGGATGTAATGATTGTGTGTATTCTTTGAAATATGATGTGATGTAGATCTACTATCAATTTATGCATAAGTACATTGTTGTATTGTTTCATTGTAAAGTTTATGCATAGTTAGGAACTAGAGAGGTCAAACTTTGATTTGTGATGTTTCAAGGCTACTGGGTAGTTAGAGTAGTTTATATACATGAATTGAAATGTGTTTGGATAGCTTTGGACCTAATTGGATGGGTTTGGATGACTATGGAGGGTGCATTGGCCTCAAAAGGTCATGAATTGAAAATGGTGCATAACTCATACGTGTATAGGAAATTGAGGTAAAACCTGTTGCTACAAGTCTGAGTTGGTGCCAATGCTTGTGTGACTAAGTTCTGTAACATTTAGAAACCATTTGAGTAAAAAGAGGTGTAAGGTTGTAGATTAGAAGTATAATTATGCAGAAAATTATGCATAATTGTTGTGTAGAGTCCAAAGGTTGGTTGGTAATGTGAGGTACATTTGTTAGGAATTAACCATGAAGCATTAAGATAGGTACCATGTCAAGAAGTTAAGTTTTAAGTGATGAGATTGTGTCTTAGGGGGTCTAAGCATTGCATGGTCCAAGGTCATAATCTAAAGTGCACTGAAATGAGAAAATAAGACAACAGGGGTCAATCCAAGGCCTGTGGGAATTCCCACGGCCCGTGGAACCTTCTGTCTCAAGTTTTAAAATTTTGCATATGAAGTCAAAGCATTCCACGGCCTGTGGAACTTTCCCACGACCAGTGGAATCCCCATAAGTGAATTTTTTCACGTTTTGTGCTATGGCCTTATTCCATTTGGTCCGCTATGCCTAGGGTTTTATTACTCTAACCTTCGTGTCCCTTTTTGGTACTCTTTTTTAAAGGTTACACTTCCATTTACATGAGATACACTTGAACCTATATGAGTTTTGGTTTCTTACCACCATTGAGTTGTTGTATGCACTTTAAATGTTGCCCATTGTGAAGCTTGATTCTTTTGAATTTGTTGGCAATGTAAGTAGTTTCCTTAAGTGTGAAACTCAAAAAAAAATTATCACCAAAATTCTATATTACTCAATATCTAATCTTAATTTCAATTAGTTAAGCAAGATTAATATGTAACTTAGGTAAGGGTCCGACAATTGTAACATCCTAGTTTAAAATTATTGGTTAATTATCAATAATTGGATAATTAATTAGGATTTATTAGTTGAAATTGAAATGGGCATAAGTTACATATTAAATTAATCTGGTTAAGTTTGAGGTGGCTTAAAATTACTAGATTAGTTTTTGAAATTAATTAAATGGATAAAAATTATTAAAATATCCCAACCCTTAAAAGTAACTCTTATTCACCTGCCTCACCAAAAACAAATGTTGAAAGAAATAAAATAGAGTTCTTCCTCTCTTCTCCTTCTCTTGCATTGTCGTGCATCTCCTTCCATCACCATACCTTCATCTTCTCCCCTAATAAAGCAGGGAATCAAGCCTCCTCCACCTTCCAATTCCTTCTCCGCGTGAGGGGTGCTTAAGGCTACAAACACCATTCCAATTCTTATTAAACAAGGTAGGTTTCAAGAAACCCAATTTTGGTATTTGTCCCCAATCCTCAAATTCATCTCAATCTCTCCTAATTCATGGTTTAAGGAACCATTCTAGGTATCTGGGTGCCATTAGAAATTCAATCCGCTTCAGGAACCATTGTTGACGATCGGTCAGTAAGTTGAAACTTTTGAATCTCCCTCATTTTATTAAATTGATATAATTAGTAGTGCTTTGGTTTCTGAGTAGTTGGAATTAGGTTGAATTGGATGAATTTTGAAACTAGTTAATTAATTAGCGAAGGCTGGTGTGTTTGTGATGTATGTCGTGATATCCAGAACCAAGTGGGAATCCAAGAACTATGTGGGATTCGTAATTCCAGGAAGGAGAAAGGTGATATATATTGAATGTATAAATTATGAATGGATGAATATGTGTTTATATTGATTAATGATGAATTGTATGTTATCGATATGATGATGTGAAAATGAAACGCTAGATGAAATTGTCATTGATGATAATAATGTTATAGAAATGTTTGGAATGATGATGATTAATATTATGATGATATGAATAACGTTGTTGATTAGAACGATAATAATGTTGTTGAAATGATTATGATACTTGTTAAATTGACAAACGATATTAATAATATAAAAATAATAATGATGATAAGGATGATGTCGATACATAGTGATGGTAACCATGTTAGGGATGCCATGTTACTGTGAACCCTTAATGATGGTAATCAAGAAGTGATATTGTGAAACTGAGGTTGTTTGACATATCATTTGCATAAAAGTTGTTCATAGGATGCAGGAGTCCTATGAGAAGGCCTAAACGATAGGACAAAATGGTGAAAAGGCTATGTGATGGTTTCTTTTAGACCATGGCTAGTTTAGAATGAGATTCTAGAGGAAGCCTGCAAAACACTGAATAGGTTGAGTTAAGTTGAGTTGCCACAGTCAGTGGTGAGTAACGGTGTTACAAATAGGTGGTGGATCAGTACTTGTAAAACTATATATGTATATATGGTGAATTATTAAATACTATAGTATATCCCATTAATAGAGTTAGGTTGTTCGCGTATGCATTAGTATAGTAACATTGAGCTAGGAGAGTTGTAATATTGTGGATGATGATTGATGAATGTGGCAACACAGTTACTGATGTGAATGTTAAATGGAAATGTATGATTAATTGATGATATATATTATATAATTATGATGAAATGTTGTATAAACTAGATGTTATTGATATGTTGATGAAATTCGGTTCAATATTTGTTATTTAACATATACTTGTTCACTCTCCTACTATTTTTATTGATTATAGTGAACTTCACAGATGGCTAAGAATGGTGAAACACTAAGGACACAATGGTACTAACAGCACTTGACAATGTACATAATATTGTATAGCTTTTGATTAAGACGGTAACTGCTTCCCTTGACCGACACTATTAAAATTGGTAGTTTGTATTGGTAATTGATAAATGTCTCACTAGATATGGTATGTAACATCCCAAAATTTCATTCTCATGTATAATCATTTTGATTTAGACCATTAATGATATTATCCATTTTATCTCAATTTTCTACATAAATTTGGTTAGGAAAACATTTTTGTAGACACTTCTTTTGGTCCGGCCCAAATACCAAAGATTTAATGCCAAGCTTGAACTCGGGTGTATCAAGCTTAAGTTTGAGAATTCAAGCTTAAATGACCCCCTTGGCAGCTCAAGTGGTAAAAAGCATGTGAGCGTCACCTAAATCAGCAGGGTTCGAGCCCTGCCTCCCCTTTTCCCCTTCCTAGATTGCCTAAGTCAAGGGTCGGTGGAGTTTCTTTTTAATTAAAAAAACACCAGACATCCGTTGCCCAAATCAGGTATCAGTGAAGAATTTCTGAGTCTGACTTCGGACGAGTGCTTTTCTCGGAAAGGAATATTCCCAAGTGGATTGATTCTGAACGAAAAGGGGCTTTGACTTCGAATGAGCACCTTTCGGGAAAAGATACTTCCAAGTTCCATACTTTCAAGTGCGTCGTTTCCGAGAGAAGTACTTCCGAGCGAAGAAAAGCTTTGATTTCGAATGAGTACTTCTCGGGCCGAGATATTTCCGAGTGATAAGGTGAACCCCTTCATTCCATACTTCCGAGTGCGTCGTTTCTGAGAGAAGTACTTCCGAGCGAAGAAAAGCTTTGATTTCAAATGAGTACTTCTCGGGACGAGATATTTCCGAGTGATAATTTCCGAGTGGTTAACCCCTTCATTCCATACTTCTGAGTGCGTCGTTCCGAGAGAAGTATTTCCGAGCGAAGAAAAGCTTTGATTTTGAATGAATACTTCTCGGGTCGAGATATTTCCGAGTTGTAAACCCCTTCATTCTATTCGTGCTCGGGTGTCTTAAAAATTGCCTAAAGCCTATGCTCAGGCCCATATTCAAAGTTGTCGAGAGCTTGTGCTCGGGTTCGTCTTCGAGATTGCCTTTGACTCCGAGTGATATTCCCAAGTGGAAAGATTTCTGAGAGAGGACTGAACTTCGACTCTGAATGATCCTTTCGGTTGTAAGATTTCTGAGTGACGCACTTCCGAGAGAAATATTTTCGAGTGAAGAAAGGCTTTGACTTTGAATAAGTACTTTTCGGACAAAGATATATCCGAGTGGAGAATTCCCGAGTGAATCAATTCTGAATGAAAAGTGGCTCTGACTTTGAAAGAGCACTTTTCGGGTAGAGATATATATCCGAGTGAGATATTTCTGAATGAGGTGTCTCCGGGTGAGACATTTCTGAGTGGGTCACTTCCGAGAAAAGAAAAGCTATGACTAAGTGTTTCAAGCAGAAACATTTCCGAGCGAATCCTCTCCGAGTGAATCAATTCTGAACGAAAAGAGGCTCTGATAAATCCTTCTCGGAACGAGATATGCCCAAAATACCGAAACAGTGTCAGAATCGATAATTTACTTCAATCATATCATCTTGTACATATTTTAATTCCTAGTTAGAGTCCGAATTTGAAAAAGTAGTAAACTACAAAGTTGTTCCTTGTTGTCTCAGCTTTCTAACAAGACCAAATTTATTAAAATCCATTAAGATATGAGAGAGATATGTCCAAAATACATAAACAGTGTCAGAATTGATATTTACTTCAATCATACAAGCTCCATTATGTAGGCTGCGGAAATGGTCAACAATATAACTCATTTTTCTTATCTAAAACCTCTATTATCACCGCAATTAATGCACCTAACATCCCACTACAATCCCATTATGAAAAGCTTGTCCCCCACTTGTCATTTGCATCATTAAATCAACACTACATCTTGTTCCCAAGTCTGAATTTTTAGAACAAACTAAAGTTAATGAAGTCTCTGTCTCATTTCCTTTCATCTTCTCCATCAAAATCACCCTTGATCTGAAGTTAGGACAATAAGAGAACATTTTCAACCACTCTAGGATCCTCCATCAAGGTAAGAGGGGATAGGGTTGTGAATAAATATGGAATGGATAGAATTGTATGCTGTTCTAGGATTTTCCAGATTTATTTTCGTAACTTGTTACTTAATTTTGAAGCTGAAAATGTGTGAATTTGACTCTGACTTCTTCATCAAAGTTATAGATCTTTTCGCTATGTGAATTTTGAGACTTGAACCAACTGATTTGGATATGTATAGCATAAGTTATAGTTAAAATACTTTAGTATGTCTGTTCTGGAATATGTACCTTCTATTTGTGTAAATAT
The DNA here is from genome assembly GCA_037962975.1 of Clitoria ternatea. NCBI lineage: Eukaryota > Viridiplantae > Streptophyta > Magnoliopsida > Fabales > Fabaceae > Clitoria > Clitoria ternatea. The sequence goes on from CM075670.1 coordinate 285,399,226, forward strand.
TAATATTCTGGGAATTATACATACATATTTAGACTTTGATGTCTTCATAAAAGTTGTATATATTTATGTTATGGATCTAAAGAAAGTGGAATTACTTAAAAAGGATTTGATTTACTAACGTTATGGTTGTTTTACTAAAATATGTTGCTGTTGTAAAATTCTAAAATTTACCTATAATGATTATTATGGATGAAAATGATATTTTCCATATGGGTAATGATTTATTTATGAATTATTGAGGGATTAATGATTATTATGGATATTATTGAGTGTTTTATGAATGTCATACTGTATGTATATCTTTGTGATGAATAATTATGAATGACTAAATTAATGTATACATGAAGGTCTTGTGGTTTATTGAGATATGTTGTTGAACTGTAAATCCATGATTTTGAGAATTAATATATGTGATGTGTCCTTTGAGGACTTGTGGTTTTCCAAGTGATTATGGAAGTATTGATATAATGGTATGATAGATCGATAAAGAGAATTAAAGGCATTCGTGCATCATAAGTATTTGGACGCACCATGGAATTTAAGGGTTCCATGATTGCCGGCCCTGGTGGGGGGTTACTCTATGACGAGTTAAAGCCTTAATTTTGATGAGTGCCATGAAGAGTAGGGATTCATGGTTTATGCTAAGTCCTACTTGTGTACTTCGGTACTTGAGCGCCATGAAGTGTAGGGATTCATGGTTTATGCTAAGTTCTACTTGTGTCTCTATGAGACTTTTTACTGCAGTATTCCCACTAAATCAAAATGGATCCAGCATGACATCATTTGGCTAAATTAAAGATTATTAAATGTAAATGACCTTGTTTGGCATACTCATCATATCATAATTATTTGTTGATTATGATTGTGTAATTTTACTTATTTTATATTTATTCTATATTTTATCTCACTCTTACATTATTTTTACAGTGCACGCTTCACAGAATGACGAGTGGTGCAATTAATGAAGTTTTTATGTTTTATTGCTTGGACTTTGATTTCATTTGAGATTTAATGTGTTGTAATAATATTATTATGTACCTTGTACTATAATCTTCTCTATAATTTCCGCTATATAAATGTATTATGTTTTATTCGTTCACGACTAGTATGCATGATAATATTCCGCATTTATCAATTTTTACGTGACCTCAGAATTTAAATTACGAATTTCAAAATGATTCTTTAAACGTGAAAAATTTATTTCAAAAATTTGGGTTAATTAATTGGAATTTGTAATTTGGGTTCTGGGCGTCACATGGTATATAATAGACAATGAAGTATATGATTGTGTTATGCCCAATGGTGCCACGGAAGTGATCTGTGTGAAACATACATAAAACATATATATATATATATATATATATATATACACGATGACATAGTATTTTGATTTCGCTAAAATGGGCAGGAACTATTTAGTACACTTGAGTTATGATCATCGTATGTCTAGGAAATGTGTTATGCATTGAATTGATGATATGGGGTGTGGAAATACGTGGTAAATTATGCATAATTAGGTGATTATGTAATTTGACATAGATGATGGTATGATGGATTAATTAGATGATGAAGCCATGCAGTGTCCATCTGCATTGTGTACATATGAGGATGTAGTAAATGAACTCAAGTTTATGATATTTACATTACATTCATGTATATTGTTATGGGCAGGAATTGTCATCATGCATTGAATTTGATGGTTTTAAAGTATGAACGCATAAGCATTGGGCAGGTAAATCAATAGAATGGATTTGGGTGAAATGGAATAGCAGGCACTAGCGTGCCCACACTAGGTTCCAAAGCCCTAGTGGCTCTTTGTGAACGGTCATGACCATGCTAGGTGCTGAGCTAGGCATGCGTGGGGTAAAATATGGGCCAGGTGCTTGGGTGCAAGTAGTCTGGTTTCTAGATAGAGTCTGATGTTGGGCATGGCCCTCTCATACACCCAGGCATAGGCACGCGTAATAATGGGTGTAGGTACACCCATTGGTAGGGTGGTTTACATGCATAGGTGTGGTTCTACATGTTATTAACATCCATCCTCCGATTTGGCATCATTTTTCGATAAACCCACCTCAATTCAAGTGTCATAAATTATTGTTAAGTTGGAAAGACAGACGAAGACGAGAAAACAAAGTTTCATAAATAAAAGTAAAATCTACTGCACTCAGGTCAGGAGGAGAATAGTAAACCCTGTCAATGGTAGAACAACAAACACACTCCATATTTAGAGCTAAGATCAAACCATTAAAAGCATCCCCTTCCCATAGACACGCAACGACTTCGTCACTTTGAAGAGAGGAGGCCTTCGATAAAACTTCCTCACGAACCCACGAATAAGGAATAGAGGAAGAAGCCATTTATGCTAATTTAATAAGTATGGGGTGAAGACCACTAACCTTTTCTAAGGGAGAAAAGACTTAGAGGAAGTAGAAGCAGAGGCTGGAAAATAAGAACTTTGGTGAAGACAGAGGACAAATAGAGTGGAAAAGAAAAGTGATAATAGTAAAAAAAGGAAAAATAGACAAGAGCAACATTATATATAAGGCCCTTAGGAACCCTCTCAAGTTTGAATCTAAGGGCTAGGAACTTTTGGAATGCCACTAATGGTCACGATCCTTTAAGCGAAAAGTTTTAGATACATTGACTTTTGACATGATGGAGTTAAACATTTCATTCTCAAGACAACGTCTCTAAACCCAAGGGGCATAATTAGTAGCCTTGGGATAGCGAAACATCTCATCATTGCAAACAGACAGGCGCAAACATCACATGGAAAAACGAAATGACGGTTACCAATCTCTAGCACGTGTCACATGGGGATTCCTCAAACTTAATAACACACTTTACTCAGATTAGATAACCTATCGAAAAAGTTTTCTCTCAGAAATTTGGCAACATCTAGCATGATGATCTCTTGAGAAGACCGAGACGTGTCCCTCTAAGATGATCCTGACGTGGAAGGGAATTTTCAGCGATCAGAAACATCACCTCACTTGAAGCTTAGATACGATATCCAATTTAAACTTCCCTTGAGCCCTCATCCGCTGAAGGAAACTTCTCACTTGGAAGACGGTCGAAGACAGTCGACTTGATTCTCAGTCATTCGACTTGGCTATGCGCCCGATGCACGTGAAGAACTTTTCACTCAGAAGATGGTCGAAGACAGTCGGCTTGATTCTTAGTCACTCGGCTCGGCTCTACACCTGATACTCGTGACTGGGGGGCTCCTATTCCCCTAGATCTGGAGGGGATCCCATAATATCCTTATTCTCCCTCCATTTTAAGCAAAGATCCAGGATATTTCAAATCCGACTCTGTTGTAGTTATTCCCTTCTACCCTCCTCTACGTCATCATGGGCGTGAGTCTAAGCCTCTACCTTTCTTTTTCTCTTTGTATGCCCCCAAAGTGTATAAAAGGGCCTAGAAACCCCCCTTTAATTAAGTGACACATCTAGAGTAATATAAACTTAATTCCCTAAAGTATTCTTTAGTGTTTTTTCCTTGTCTTTTACTCGTTGTGAATATCATCATTTATAATGAATTAAGTAATTCATTTATTACTCTTAATGCTCCAGTGTCATTAAATATGTACTGCCTTAAGCTTCGAAGAGTCATTGCAGGTACCACTATCTCATATTCCAGAACAAGTATCACGAGAACCTCAGATACCAAGGTAGAAGACATTGAGGTCCCACTGAGCCAATGTTTTGTAATACTGAATTCCCATTGAATTGACGTAATATCAAAACGAGAGTGAGGTTCTATACCGATTGAGAAAGTATTCAGATTACCCCTGCACATCAGATTATTCAACCCTGAAGCCTAATCCATCTAAATTTTAATTTTTAAATTTAAAAAATATTCTTTAAGAAAAATATGTAATTAAAACCAAATATTAATAATTGAATAACAAATTAACTATCTTATCTAACTTTATATTTTTGGTCACCCCCTTATCCAACCTGAGTGCAATAAAAATACTGTGTTGCTGGCGAACCGAAGCTATATTTTTGTAATTGCGTGTCTTGTTAATTTCGAACCCACGGATGTAACACCTCTGTTACACCTTAATATATACTAGAAAAATTCGTAATTTTTTTTAAGAAATGATCATTAAAAGAAAAATATCGGAATAAATTACATACATCATTTCTGAAATACCTCATAAATATTATTAAAACTTTATAAAGTAATTTTACATTCATCCGAAGAAAATAAATATTAAACATTATAAGAAAGAGAGGAAACTCCATGGCCCAGAAGCAGTTACCTAATAACTTTATTTATTCATTGGACCACGATATTCATACCGAGCTCCCTTTCTAGAACGCACTATATTTACTGCCGAGATTCTTCGATCCTTCCTTCTGAACCATCAATTTAAAACATATGAAACAAAAACATAGAGAAAGGAGTGAGAAACAGAATATAATATTCCCAAATGGGGCATAAGCAATAAAGGGTTTTCACAAACTAATATATAATAATATCAATCACAATCACAATCACATACACAATCAATTATGAATGCATAGATATTATACAATATCTTTATCATAACTTACCTATATATGTGGGCCCTTAAATTTTAATTTACACTGGGCCAACCAGGAGTTTACACTGTTTCATAAGTCCGGATAATAATAATATGAACAACTCAAGTGGTATGGAAACACTTAGAGACTAGTCAGATTGAGAAAGTTTTTATTGTGAAAGTACCTGATACTAGGGAGCTACCCCAGGTCCCCTGAAGCATCCTTTCACACCCTCTCATCTCAAGGCTCGTAATTAAGCCTCCTCTAATGTATCCTCAGTTTCTATAATCCGTCCTAGACAATATCATTTTATTTCACTTTAGTGATTTATGATGCATGAACTACTCGCGTATTTAATTAGTTAAGGCTTTTAGAAACTCAATTATTAAATACCTTAAAGGTTTACAACATCATTTCAATAAACTGTACATTTTCTCAATTCTCTAAATTTCTGTCCCACAGAAATAAATTTAGTACAGTTTTCAAATCTCACCGAAATTAAGTTTCTAAGCCTTAAATATCTCAAAACTTTCATATAAAACTTTACATAATCTTTCTCAAATTGAATCTTAACAAGATTGAATTTAGAAATTTCAATTATTTCCAAATATCTCTAGTTATTAAGTTGGAAAAATTTTGAAAATTTTATTTTATTAAAAGAGAATAATCTTTAAATCAATAACCAAAAATACTTAAAATTATAAAATTTTTCTTTAATTCAAAATTTAATTATCTCAACCTTTTTATAAATTAATTTTCATAAAATGACTTCTTCTAAAAAAATTTATTCTAAATATTAAAAGTAAAGTTAATAAAAATAATTTCTAAGAAAAAATAAAAGATAAAAAATTTAAAGAGTAAGGTAAGAAAATTCTTACTGAGTTTTAGCTTTTCGTCATGCTTGCTATATGCTCAACTTTATATCACATGATCATCAATCATAATCAAAAAATATCAATCACAGTTAAACATCATCAATCACAAATATAATCAATCATAATCAAATCAATTAAATTAAATATCATTAATACATATCATAATTCAAAATTTAAATGGTTATTAATATAGTTGATTTTAAGTTCTTTTGGTCAATTCCTCGCATAGGTCTATGTAAGTCCATATAATCCAGTCCTTGCATAGGTATAGTTCAGTCCATATGGTCATAGTGGTCTAAGTCCTTGCATAGGTATAGTCCAGTTCATATAGGTTATAAAAGTACAGATCCTAATATTATTAAATTTAAAAGAAGTAGGGGACTACTCCCATTATTCTTATGTATTTTTATATTATATTCTTATCTCACTCCCCCTTACCTCTTGTATACTGATTCGTTATTGTAAATCCGTGCACGCCTCGTCTCTGAGTTCTAAAACATACCAATTTCATTTTAATATAGTTGCAAGATGAAAATTAAGATTACTACTTAAAGCAGAAATGGTAAATTTTGAATAGTGAATAGTAAGTCATAAATAGTAACAGTAAATAGTAAAATGTGAATAGTAACAGTAAATAGTAAATCGTGAATAGTAACGGTAAATAGTAAATTGTGAATAGTAAATTTCATGCATGTATAGTGTTTTGCATAGTAAATGTCGGCTGAATTATTAAGCTAAATAGTAACATTTCACTCGGTATATTTTAAATATTCAAAATCAGTCCTTTTTAAAATTTAACGATATTATATCAGTCCTCACTAATTTTATAATAAGTAATATAAAGTTTAAATTTTAAAAATGTAAAATGTTCTATTAATAAAAATTTATTAATACGTTTCTAATTTTTTAATGATTGGCAAACCGATCATTTTTAGATAAGTCTACTTGAAATAGATTTTAAATTTTTTTTATAATTTAACTTTATTTTCTTATAAATATTTTTAATTTTAAGTCACTTATATGAATTTAAAATTATTTAAAAATATTATTTTATTAAAATAATTCGAAAATTCCAAAAAATCATAAATAATACGTAGATTAAAAAGTTCTAAAGAATCATAATTTAATTCCTTCAAAATTTTAATATAAAAATAAAAATAGGGGTGTTACAACGGACCTTCTAGTTATGTTCAGAGTTCGTATTGCATTTTTAATGACTCCCATATCCATTAAGGGTTTATTTAATTTTAAGATATGTAATTTTGTATATCATAAAAAAATAAAGATACATTTTAAAGCTAAAATTAACATTAATGTAATATTATATCATTTTTAAGTGAATCCACACAAATTTTAACATAAATTTATCTTTCTATTATATCTTATCCTATACAATGTCACATGTAAAAAAATTATTTATTAATCATCTTCGGTTGACATTTTTTTCTGGCTCTTTAAATTATCTCAAATAATATTTTCGCTAGTTGACGAAATTTTTGAACCTTTCAATACCGAATACTAGTAATTGAAAGCATTCCAAAATCTTATCTTTTCTGCGTTAATTACAAATTTAATAATGGATCGAGATAAATTTTAGCTTTTCCTTCAGGCTACAAAAGATTAACTCGTTATTTACTCTACATTACCATTAAGCCTTTATCATAAGGATTACTTATTGTGTTTTCTAAATCATATACTAATTAATTAACTAACTAAAATCTATATTAAATATTACCTCTGTGTCTTAATATAAGATTTTTTTTAGTTTCAATGTTATTAATTATTTTTGACTGAAATACCTTAGTAATGTATAACTTATTTTTAGAATTAATATGATAATAAATGAGATACATCAATTACATTATTTATTTCTCATATAATAATTAGGTAGCAAGTAGAGAGACATTAAGTGGAGAGAAAAAGTAGAGAAAATTGAATGATGGTGATTACCCTAAGAATAATTTTAACTAAATTAACAAACTTTTTAAATAGACATTAATTAATTAAAAGAGTCTTATATTTAGGAACACATGCATTAAAAATCACAAGAATTCTAGCTTTAATTTTAAATAATTTTTAATTTCTTTAACATGTGAGATAGGTGTATATTTAAAAGTTGAATTGAAAAAACTATTAATATTATATATATTAAATATAAGCAAATTTTAGTGGATTTTTTTATAATATAAGTAAAATTATATATTTTTCATGTCATAAATGTTTATCTATTAATTATATTATCATTACATATATTTTTAAAACTACTAATATTCTGTGTGATAAATGATTTTATGAGTGTTTTAAGAAACTACATCAAATATATTTGATAATATTAATATAAAAAAGTTACTTCCAACCAATATTCTTATTATATATAAAATTAGTTATTTATATTTGTATTTAAAACTAGATGAGGTAGTATTAAAAAAACCGTAAAAAAATCCTAATAATAGTGTAGCGATCCCTAAACACTAAACCTATAAATAAAAGATATCCAAAAGAAAAAGAGCTTTATTAAAATAATTTAAATATTAATATGACATTCCAGCTTCTCCTATTTACATATTAAAATTATTTATGTATATATTTATATTAAAATTAAATTTACATAGACATGTCCTTATTTTCACAAGTCAATGTTAGAACCGGTTAGGCCGAAGGGGGTCCACCCAGCACAGAATGGTCCTAACTCTGTCAGAAACAGAAATGAACAAAACATGTCCCCGGCCCAACATGCCGCACATGTATTTTCAGCCTTTACTTGGGTTTGTATCAGCCGTGGAAACCAATTAAGTGAAATTCACGTATTTAATTTTCTCAACCGTGTGATAAGTTTTTTTTTTAAAGATTTTTCTCCTAAGATATCTTTCGAATAATGAGTGTAAAGATTAATTTCTAGTTCCAATAATTAGAGACTGGCCAAATAAATTATTTATTCACATAAATCAGTTATCTAACCATTGATCAAATGTTTAGAGGGATAAAATATTGAACCACTATGACCATCATACACCAATTTCACAAACCAAATATATAATAGAAATATTTTTTATCACTTTTGTTATCATTTTCTAATAATCCAACCAAATATAGATTCATATATTTTTAATACTTTCCCCTTACAATAAATGAAAGCATGTGTTTTCACATATCTAATAATAGGGATTGTAAAATGGGCCGGACCTCCCAAAATATGTGAGACGAACATAATTTTCAGTCTACTTAACCTGCCAATTTGACAGGCCGGGTTAGCCCTATGGGCTCTCACCAAAGAAAAAAAAATCTAAATATTAATAATAAAATAATTTAACTTTATTTTATTAAAATATATACTTTCATTTTCTGAAATTAAAAAAGAGGACATTTCTTATTACTTATACATTTATTTCAATAATATTCTCTTTAATTTTTTAAAATTATTTTATAATTTTATCTTAATTTGACACATTTTAAAAAAATTCACGGGCCAAGCTGCCATCTTTTCCAAAACCCTAATTTTTACCTTGTTAATTTAGGTAGGATAGGCCAGGGTTGCGCATGCCAGCGTGTTTTGTCATCTTTATCTAATACAACAAAAACTCAAAATCAATCAATTAAATGAATTAAATGTTTAATTCATATAACTACAATTTTTTAAATTTTTAATTTTTAGAAAAGGTATTAATTATGGTATTATTTTTTTAAAAATAATATATCATCACCTCAAGGGTTATTTTTAAATAAGGATTTATCTAATCTGTGTAACTTTACACAATTTAAATGATAAAAAGAAATGAAAATTTTTTATTTAAAAATACCATTAATGTTCACTCACACAAATTTCTAAACAATCTCTATACAAAATTTAATGAAATAATTCTACTTTTGATCTCTTATCTTCTTATCTCGTGTAAGATTACATAGGTTAGACTAACCCTTAAAATAATATATTTCTTATATAATTAAATGAATGTTATGTCATCATTAAAGTTAGTTAAAAGATAAATATATTTATTAAAAATATTTTTTAGTTGTTAACTAGTTTCTTCAAGGTATTAACATTTTTCATTAAAATATTAATGAAATTTAAGTAATGTAGTTTTATATTATTTTAAATATATTTTCTGTTATTAAATAATGTTTTTCACCATTCCCACCAATATTACAAAGAATTAAGGTTATCTCTAACTCAAAAATCCACTTTTTGATTCTTAATTTATATTCCTGTCTATAATTTTCACATTTGAGAAAAAACTTTAAAGACAACTTTCTATAATCTATCCATTTTTTTAATAAATGGTTCTTAATCAGACCTCATAAATAATCCTACACTCTTAAACAGACTCCATTTTATTTTATCGGGGGTTTATTTGGCATTTAAAAAGCGCCAGAAAGTGAATAATTAAAAAATATGTTATTGCCTGGCGATAGCCAATGGTTCAGTACCAGGTGGGCATGGTTCTTGAAAAAAAAATAGGATGTTGTAAGTTAACGGTTGTTTACTTTTAGAAAATGTTTTTATTTTGATTCTTAATTATAAAATTATTATTTAATTAATTACTATATTGTTTTCTATTTTTATAACTTTTTACCAAAAATAATAAAAATATAAAAATATTATTTTCAATATTTCTTACAAAAAATAATAATAACTTTATAATTAAGATTATATATATATATATACCCACTTTAAGACGTCCTCTGTCTTTAAGTAACTAGTTTGAGGCAGGTATTAAGTGTTTATGGTGCGGTTCAGTTTGATTTTTTTTTAAAAGAGCTCAATTACATGACATAAAAATATACGGTTTGGTTTGGTTTAAATAAAATATAAAAACCAAACCAAACAATTACGATTTGAATTGATTCGGTTTGATGGTTTTAAACTCTTGTCTTAAATATCAAATACATAAACGTTAATGCAATAAGCACAAATTATACAATCAATCTTAAAAGTTGTAAAAAATAAATTATATGGTTATTTTAAGACATAAACAGTATAAGAATTAAAAAATATACTTAAATACAATATGGTTTGATTCAATTTTGTGAATGAGAAGCATAAATCGAACCAACTCGTTTCTAAAACTGTGGCCTTTTACGGCTGCAGTTGATGGATTTACGGTTTTCGCTATTTATAGTTCAAAGTAATTTGATTTTACAATTGGTAGCGGATTTATTCAGTTCTTCAGCATCATGCAGTTGCTTCTGAACTTGTGGGGGGTGACCAACCACCACTATATAAAATCTGCTTTAATCAAAGAAAAACAAAAACGTACCCGAATCGTGACGGAGGAAAAACAAGTTTGCCCTTGATTGTACCCTAATGTAATTAATGATTCAATAGTTTTAAGAAAACCGTATTTTATTAACTGACGAGGACAAGTTGCCTACTTGGGAATTTTATTAAGGGCTGCTACATCTGAGGAACTCCTAGCCAAACACACTTATTGCGGGCCTCACAACCTTGGCTTTAGGTTCCCGCAAAGAAAGATCCCAACGTTATGCATAAACAATTAATCAAGCTGTCATTAACTAATGATGCCTATTCCTTCTCTTGATTGGTCGTTTATGACAAGCACGGGTGCACTAGAAGAAAAACCATACTATAAAATAAGAAGGATTTTACTCACCAATTCTCTAGACGCATTATTTTAAAAAATAAAAATAGAAAATTGTTATGGAAAATGTTTAACAATCAAAATCAAAACGATTGAGTTTTAATTATGTTTTTAAGTAAAATCTTTTTTTTATTTTTTTTTAATTAGTGTCCTAAAGACACTTGTTAACATTTTCTAAATAAGAATACCTGGGCATATGTATACATTAAGAATTCGTTTGGTGGGTAGGATAAGGAATGATAAGAATAATAACTAAGGAAGCTTAATGTGGTATTTAAGCTTTGAGGCTCTCTCGCATAATATATTAGTCTTTAGACATGAATTAGTCTTTTGGGTTTGACTCTCCTCGTATACTTAAGGTCAGTCCTAACCTAACCCAAAGTGGTGTTTTAGTTTATAATAACTAGCACATCTTATTTAACCAATTAATATTATATTAAACAACACCACAAATTGATCATTATAAAGCAAAACCAAGTTTGACAAATGATCCATGCAAGCATTAGCCTCACGTTGTTTGGGTGTCGTGGCCGCTCCATTCTCCGTTCAATCTGAAGGAAATGAACGATCTTTGAAGGCTAGCTAACGATGGAGGTACATTCTCGGCCTTTCTTCTTTGTTTTTTGATATCTGTTGCTGTTGCTGGCCTTTTCTTCTTCTCTTTCCTTGTGGCGTCTGTTGGGTTTTTGTTTGGGTGGGTTTTGGGATCTGTTGGTGGTTCTATTGGGGGTTTTGTGATGTGGTGAGGAGGGAGGTGGTGGGGATGTAACATAAACAAATAGAGCTTTAAACACCTATTGTAGATGTTAAAATATTAAAAATACAAAAGTCAAGATGAATGTGAAATATAAGAGAATCAGAGAAACTTCAGCTTGTTTTATTGGCTCTAGTAACAAAATCAGTTTCCAAGGTTCAACATGACTAACAGGAACATAGACAAAAATATGCATTTCCAACTAATAAATAATGTTGATGAAGAAAAAAAGATGTACATGTATATCTAGTTATACAGAAAGTTCAGAAATTAAGCAAAGCTAGCGACAGTGGTTTAATTACACTCTTATGTCCTCTTCAGATCTTCCTATATTTGTATTAGATCCTGTTTTATCCCCATCTTCATCCTTTTTAATTTATTTTCTTCAATTTCAACTTACCAGTATATAAAATTCCAATACTAAATATATAAGCTCCAAATAAATTGAATAATCAGAAACAAAGATCTGTGACAAGAGTAGCCTCTGAACTGAGATGCACTGGTTCCACTTTCACTTTTTTCAGTCAGAAAGTTAATTATTTATATTGGAGATGATTTGCTTGAACTACGTATAATCTTATGTAAAAGTGAAATCACAACTAATTTATCTATTCATATCTTAAATTTCAATAATAATTTAGAAAACATTAAACACCTATATAGTTGTACCTAAATTTTTTCCTTAATTTATCTAGTCATATTTTAAGATAATTAACCAAAAATATAACCAGTTCATTATTCAATGGTTTCATTTAACTATGATTTAATATAATCTTTAAGATAATTAACCAAAAATATAACCAAAACTAGCAAGTTTACTTTATAGCTTGAGAGTTTCAGCATTGTGTAATCTACACTTTTAGCATAAGGAATTGGGAGGTATCACTTCTTTCTTCTTTATTCCCCTCTTTTCCATCTCCATTAATTGTCAACTACTGCATATTCCCTTTTGAAGTTTCTTCATGAAAATTCAAGCTAACTTTGCAATAAACCAGATGTATTAAAAGTTGATTTTCCTTACTTATGTTGATGCTCCTTGATTTATAAAACCATGAATTGATTCTTAGTTGAAATGTTTTAGTCAATGTTCTACAAAAAGTGTTATTGCATTCCGAAAAGGTGTATATAAAATCACAAAAATGTTAAATACTTCTTAATCATATTTCTTTTTCACTGTAGTTTTTCCTTTACTTTCCTCAATAATTATCATTGGCCATACCTATTTATTGTAAGAGATAACAAGTTGCATAACAAGAAGTTAAGAATAGGACCCTAGTTGAAATAATGTATCAATCTCAAAGATGTCTAGTACATGAGCAATCAACTCCATTGCTCAGATCACAGCTCAAAACCATTGGTTAGCCTACAATGACAATTAATGCAATAAAATAAAACAATCAAGTATGACAGGAAATATAAAACTCAAGTGAATTAGTTGTGTTTTTAAACAACATTTCTATGACTAAAACTAATATGGTTTATCTTCATGCTCATAATATAAGAGTAGAGCATCTATGGAAAATAAAAAATTAAAACATTCATTTTGTAACTCATATCTTGACCATTTATTAAGATATAAATATGGCTATAGTTATAAATTAGCTAGTGTTTAGTGTAACATCCCATTTTCAACACAAATAGAAAATAGATATTAATATATCTTTAATGAAAAATACTTACTATTAGTTAGTTTATTATTATCATTTTTTTATAAAATTTTGGTATTTATATTTAATTATTTGTTTTTTTTAAAATAAAATAAAATAAAAATAAAAATATTTATGTATTTTGCATGAGATTTTAAAATGACTTAAAAAGTATTCATTGATTAATAAAATTATATTAAGAATTTTAAATATATTTATTATTCACAACTTTTATTTTATGTTTTTATATTTATGTTTTTACATATTTGTGATTTAACTCTTATTAGAATTTTAAAATAAAATTTTGAAGGAATTAGACTATGGTTCTTTAGAACTTTTTGATCTACATAATATTTATGATTTTCAGGAATTTTTTGAAAATTTTGAAATATTTTAATAAAATAATATATTTTAAATAATTTTAAATTCATATAAAGTTACTTAAAATTAAAAATATTTATAAGAAAGTGAAGTTAAATTATAAAAAAATTTTCTAAAATTTATTTCAAGTAGACTTATCAAAAAATTATCAGTTTGAGTAAAATCTTGATTTTTACCAATCGTAAAAAAAATAAAAAACGTACCAATAAATTTTTATTAATAGAAAATTTTAGATTTTTAAAATTTAAACTTTATATTACATATCATAAAATTAGTGAGAACTGATATAATGTCGCTAAATTTAAAAAAAAGGCGATTTTAAATATTTAAAATATACCGAGTGAATGGTTACTATTTGGCTTAATAATTCAGCCGACATTTACTAAGCAAAACACTGTGCATAAACGAAAATTTCAAACTTATACAGTAACCAAAAATGAAAATTTCAAAAATTGCACAGTACTTTTATAATAAAATATTCAAATGCATAATGAATTTTTCTGCTATAAATACTGAAGGATTTCTGAAGGAAAAATAACAATTTCAGATTAAATTTTCTTAATATAGTAGTGCTAGAGAGATAGTGGTGGGAGTAAGAGAGAAAAATAAAATTTTTAGAAGGAGGTTCTGCCAAAATCATAAAGTAAGAATAACTCTCTTTTATACTTTTTAGGTCTTTTTTTATATTATTTTAAAAATATATTATTATATTGGATATAATATTATTTTAAGTTACTATTCTGAATAGTAAATTACTATGTCAACAGTAAATTACTATTGAGAATAGTGAATTACTATTTACTATTACTATTTACGATTTACTATTTACCATTACTATTTACGTTTTACTATTTACGGTTACTATTCAAAATTTACCATTTCTGTTTTACATAGTAATCTTTATTTTTATCTTATGTCTATACTGAGATAAGTTGGTATTAATATTTCTAGAACTCGGAGGTGCAAAGTGAACTCACTTTTGGTAGCAATTCAAGGTAAGGGGGAGTAAGATAGGAATATAATATAAAAAGACATAAGAATAATGGGAAGAGTCCCCTACTCCTTTTAAATTTAATAATAATAATATTTTAAAATAATAACTATTTAACTTAAAATTTATATAAATTTTAAATTGTGTATCTTGTGTAACTTGATCTGAAATACCTATGCAAAGACTTGGATAACCTATGCGAACTGGACTAAACCTATGTAAGGACTTGGACTATTATGACATGTATGGACTGAACTATACCTATGCGAGGATTGAACTATATAGACCTACATATGCGAGGAATGGACTATAAAGACTTAAAATTAATCTTATTAATCTAAATAACTAATAAAATTTGAATTATATTTATGACTAATATTTAGTTGATTTGATTTGATTATAATTAATAATTTTGATTTTGATTAATGATATTGTGATTAATAATATTTGTGATTTGATGATATTTGATTGTAATTGATGATATTACAACACTTGATTGTGATTGGTGAATGATTGATGACCTTGTGATATGGATTTGAGCATATAGCAAGCATGACAAAAGTTAAAACTCAGTAAGAATTTTCTTACCTTACTCTTTAAATTTTTATTCTAAGAGAAAGTATTTTATAATTATTTAGTCTTTTATTTCTTCTTAGAAATAATTTTCATTAAATTTATTTTTAATCTCTAGAATAAAATCTAGTATTTGAAAGAAGCTATTTTATAAAAATCAGAGGTTGAGATAATTAATTCTTAAATTAAAGAAAATATTTATAGTTTTAAATATTTTTAGTTAATGATTTTAAAAAAAATATTTTCTTTTAGAAATCAGAAATTTAAATTGGTTTTCCCTAATGAAATAACTAAAGGATATTTTGTTATAATCAAGATTTCTAAACTCAATCTAGTTAAGATTTAAATTTGGAAAGATTATGTAAATATGTGAAGTTTTTAAGAGAAAGTTTTGAGATATTTAAGGCTTGAAAACTCAATTTTAGTGAGATTTGAATTTGAAGACTATACTAAATTTGTTTCTGTATAATAAAAGTTCAAAGAAGAACTTATGAGAATGTACAGTTTATTGAGATGATTTTGTAAACCTTTATGGTATTTAATAATTGAGTTTCTAAAAGTCTTAACCAACTAAATATGCGAGTAGTTCATGCATCATGAATCATTAAAGAGAAAGTAGATGTGATATTGCCTGGGGACGGATTATAAAAACCGAGGATACATTAGAGGAGGCTTAATTACGAGCCTTGGGATGAGAGAGTGTGAAAGGATGCTTCAGGTGACATGGGGTCGCTCCCTAGTGTCGGGTACTTTCACAATAAAAACTTTCTCAGTCTGACTAGTCTCTAAGTGTTTCACGCCAGTTGAGCTGTTCATATGCTATAAAGGCATTTATGTTATTATCCGAAATTATGGAACAATGTAAACTCCTGGTTGGCCCAGTGCAAACTAAAACTTTAAAGGGCCCGCATGCATAAACTGAATGAGATAGTATTAAAAGCATTACATGTCATACATGTGATTGTGATATTCTGTATGGATGATTGTGAATGAAAGTATGATTGTTATGTGTGTGAGAACCCTATATTTATAATTAATTGTGTACGAGATTTTGAATGATATTAATTTATTAGTTTGTGAAAACCCTTATGCTTATGTCTTATCTGTAAAGTATTATATTCTGTTTTTCACTCCTTCTTGTTTGAATTTTGTGTCCAAAATATATGTTATGTGATATATAGCTAGTGATTCAAGATGGAAGGATATGTAATTACAGGAGGGTAAAGTGGTCTCATCCTCAATCATATAGATAAAGAGATATGACAAGAGTAGGATTCCAAAACTCGATGGTTCAAGGACTAGGAAATGATTGGTCACATTTGTAGTAGAGGTATAGTTTAGCTTTACCTTGCCTTATTACAATATCAAGTTAGATTAATTGTAACAAGGTAAAGGTTAAACTTTGATAAACTTTCTCATCCAGATATAATACTGTAATGATTTATCCCTTATGATTTTTATAAATTATTTTATCATTATGAACAAATATTGAAAGACAATGTTTTTTTTTACTTTCAATATTCAAAGGAAATCAGATGTATATACGTCCTTGTATACGCGAGATAAAGAGTGATAAATATGTATATCTTTCTAAAAGTTTTTTTATATATCTCGTGTATATAAGAGGATGTTACATTTAGCATTTAATTTTCTCATTTGTGTATGTTATCTACTGCCTAAGAAGAAAGAAATGGTTATATATACCTATAATTGAAGTTGCTAGATATTTTGGTAGATACCAAATGCTGGTTGCTTAGGTAGGTGTTATATATAGTTGCTAATGGTTGTTCAACCTCACCAGATAAATCTATTTACAACTGTTAATTTATCTTTTCCTTTTTGTTTTCTTATTAATTTGTAAATACTCCCTCTATTCCTTGATGTAAGTCATATTCTATAGAAGTTGTGTTCCTTAATGCATGTCACTTCATAAAAGTTTAGGAAGCATTAAATTGTTTTTTTAAACTCTACCTTACTCTTTCATTATATATGTATAGTTTAAATTTTTAGGTGGTATCAACTTGAATCGGGACTCCCAGCCAAATCTATCATCCATAAATAGGGAGAAGAGACAAAGGGCAGGAGACAACCTAAAAGAAGTAGGAGGGATAATGTAACAATTATACAAGAATCAATGAATCAGGTGGCAACAACTATTAGTTCCCATACTTCTGCAATTATGGCCAAAAAGAACGATGATGGTGAATATTGAGAAGGCACTTGAAATTATGCACCAGTTGACTGAATTTATGGGTGACAAAAACATCTTTGCAAAGTGTCTAACGGTACTCAGAGATAAGGAGATACGTGAATGGTTTATACGTTTGAAAAATTCCTGGGAGCAAACAGCCTTTCCAAGTAATTTAATCTCAGACTGATTTGTATTGTGTTATGGACATTGTATGGTTTAGGGTTTAACTATGTTATGCTAATGTATGGACATTATATTGTGTTAGATATTGTATGGTTTACCTATGTTATGCTAGTTTATTGTGTTATAGACATTGTATGGTTTAAGTATTTTATGAATATATATGGTTTAATATTGTTAATGTCTTTATTAATTACTTTACAAAATATGTATTGTTGCTTAAATTGTAATCTGTGCTTATTATTTTTCAAAAGTAAGCAACCATGACATCTAATGGTGATGATAATCGCTTAAATGATGATGACATGAGCAATAATGTAGTTATGCTAGGTTGTTCATCACTTTTTTATAGGGAGTGGGCCATGAAATATGTATGCAAGGAACCATGTAGGACACGTGAACTAACAGGGAATGCATGGGTATGAGAGATACTCAACGACAATGACACCAAATGTTACAAAATGCTTAGGATGAATAGACATGTGTTCTCATTACAGGTTAAAATCATCTAGAAACATGGGCATTCATGAAATGGTTGCTTTGTTCTTGCATACGATTGGACACGGGGTTGAAAACAGAGTTATTCAAGAAAGATTTCAGTATTTAAGTGAAATAGTTAGTAGAAATTTTCATCATGTGTTAAATGCATGTTTGAATTTCTCGACTGACATGATAAAGCCTAAAGATCCAACATTCCAACACGTGTCTTAGAAAAGGTTTTACCTCATAGAATGTCATGGCCGTTTGTGATTGGGACATGTTTTTCAATTTGTGTTACCAGGTTGGGAATGATTTACCCACGATGCACGTTTATTTAAAGACACAATTACAAATGTAGCTTATAATTTCCTACACCCTTCAACAAGTTCGATTTCATATTATTTGATCTATACATGTGATTTCATATTATTTAATCTATACATGTGATTTTCAGGGTATTATGCTAATGTTGTTTCATTTATTTATGTATTAGGTAAATACTATTTGGTTGGTAGTAGATATCCAATGCCAATAGGATACTTGAGTCCATACAAAAATGAAAGATATCATCTTTCAGACTTTAGACATGCACGTGATTTCATAATGAGGTTTTAATTATTTCCACTCCAGCTTAAGGTGCACGATTGAGAGAAGTTTCAGTGTATGGTAGAGTAGGTTTACAATTCTTCGTTTCATGCCAAAGTTCAAGTACGAGACTCAAGTTCAATTGGTATGTGCCACAATGGCGATACACAACTTCATTCAAAGATGCAGTCTACCGGATATTGATTTTGACAACATATATGAAAATGAAGATACCTATATGAGTCATCAAAATCATTCTCACTTTGTACCGAATGATGAAGTTGATACAATTTCATCCTCGGCCATGAATGCATTTCGTGACTCAATTAAGGACCAAATTGTTCATGCACAATTCACTAATAGTCATATTTATCATTGTATTGCAAATTTATTAGTTTTAATATATGAATTCATTTTTAATATATAAAAAATAATAAAATAAATTTATTAGTTTTAATATATAAAAAATACTAAAATAAATTTATTACTTTTAATATATAAAAAGGAATAAAATTAATTTATTAGTTTTAATATATTAATTCATTTATTAAAATATCTATAATTCAATTTAATGGATATAACTTTTAATTTATACATATAATATTAATACAAACACACAAATTACGTATATTTAAACTAATACCTTTTTTGGTAATTTTACCCTAAATTATCATTTCCCCAACTTAATTCCACTAAACTTTTTATAAACCAAACACAACCACTACTTTCTAACTGACTTTTTTAAAACTCCAAACCAAATACGACTTCATTTACAAAACTCTAACTTTCTCAACTCCCTTTACTCAACTTTTAACCAAACATCCTCTAAAAGAAGTTTGTGGGAAGTATTTGATATTATTCGTTCCCACCCCAAAGATGTCGTAATTAGGGAACGTCGACCTTCAAAAATGAAATTACCTGCATTATTAACATCTTTCTCGAGTTCATTGTCAAGTAATTGTAGGTTACGATCTAACCGTTGTCTTCTTCTTGAAGGTAATAAAAGGATCATCAGTTTTTAAATTTGAAATAATTTTATAATTTTATTTTAATGAAATTGCCATTCACGAAACATATGTTAACAACTTGCATCAACACAGTACATTAACACTTCATGGACATAAAGCATTTGGAGTATAATCCAAGCGTTGGTTTTCACATTTTTCTCTATTTTCTTTGTGGCTATTTCAAATGATTAAAATAATATGTTAACAACTTGTTCTTGCATAATATTCCTGATTGATTATTTATATATTTTATTGTTCGTATGGTATGCATTCTTTACAAACCTTTAATAGATATTATTCTTTTCATAAATTAACCATGGAATCGTATTATATAATTATATTAGAATGATGGTTGCCAAACGATAATTAAGAAGTTTAAAATGTTCAATTTAATAATGAAATTTACTACCAACATGGTTGGTACAAGTGTCAAGCAGCTTAGTATCACTTAAGTAAGATCTCAGGTTTGAGACATTGTGTATGAAAAAAATTCACGTTGAGAGCCTCACCTGCCATATTGATCAGGTATGCAATGAGGACCGAGTAGGACAACATTTAAAAATTAATAAATAAAAAGTGACTATCATGATTTGAGGTGATACTTTGGTGTTTTTTTTTTTTGTCAATATACTTTGGTGTTCAAGTGCTACTTTGGTTTGGTCCCCTGGCTACTACAGAACACCCACACCACACCACCGGTTCACTGTGTTTATTTAGGGTCTGTTTGGTTAAAAGCTTAGTTAACTTGATTGGGAAAATTGAAGTTTTGAAAACGTGATTGTGAAAAGTCTTGAAAAATGTGATTGTGTTTAGATATGTAATTGCAAATGTCAGTTGGAAAATAGTGGTTTGTATTTGGTTGAAAAAAGTTTTAGTAAACTTGATTGAAGAGAATGAAATTTAGATGGAAAATAACCAAACTAGATATTAATTAAAAGAAATGGTAAACTACTGTATTTATTATAAATATTATTTATATATTAAAAGATTCCATTAAAAATTATATTAACAAAATATATTTTATGAACAAAAATTATATTAAAATCTTCCTAACCTTGTCTGTTCCAATGTCTTTTGCAAATAGGAGGTTGGAGGTAGCCACTGGGAAACGAAGTTAAGGAAAGTTAAACAGAGGTAGGAGAAAGTGGACGTGAAACCTTATGTAGCCAAACAAGAACCAGTTTCCTCAATAGGTGTTCAACGACATTGGGAAGTGGTAACGAAGGACACAACACTTGACCAAACAAACACTTAGCCTAAGATGAACTTCTCTTTCCATCCATTCAAAGAGTGGTTCCTTTAATGTTAGTGGGTTATTATATTTATTTTGAGATTTAATTTGTTAAATTTAAAACTAAAATATATTAAAATTCTATAGTGTTATTTAATTGAGAAATCAATTTTCACTTTAGTCTTGAATCAACTATTTAACAAAAAGAAAAAATAATGATTTATTAATTTAAGACTGAATATAACCTAATTTTTTTAGTATAATTACAATATATTTTAATTTCAAATTTGTAGTTAATAAACGTTAGTAGCCAAATCCGTTTTCCTGTTAGCATATTAAAAAAAATTGAGCTTTTTCTTAGGGTAAACTAATTGAGGTCTCTTCTGTCTTCTCCTTTCTTTCTCAAATGCTCCAAAATGAATATGTTTCCCATCGCTGTTAGTATTTGTGCTAAGTGGGACCAACTTCATGCAAAGCTGACTAAGCTACAAATTCCCTTCTAATTAATGCATCCTCCTCCATAAGACCACTAGTTAACAACCAATAATTAAGCCAATAATTTTTTAATGCATTATGCAATTATTTTTTTGGGTGAAATCATTCTTTTAAACGAATTAAGAGACAAGAGCCTAAACTAGACTAGATTGCTTTGTGTATAACCTTTTTAAACACCCCATATTTAATGACTTTCTCGTCACAAAATATTCCAAAGAAAGAACACTGATCGTTCAATTCATCCTTTGCCATAACCATTGATTGCATTGGACCTATATGTATATATATCAACTATGGGCACGCCTATCATATGACTACACCTCAACTTGTCGTCTTATTTTTCTTTAGCTATTTTGTTACTATTTATTTTCGCTAAACCCTGATCAATGGTTTTAGAATACTAACAAAGAAAAAAAACACATCTTTTTAGTAGGAAAATAAAAGAGCAATATATGGGGAAAATTGAGGAAAATAAACTAAAAGAGAGTCCTCTCAAACAACAGAAGATCATCTCACACCCTATGATGATAACTCTGCGAAAGACTTTATTTAGCAAGCTTGTCTACAACCAAGTTGTCTTCATACAAACATACACACAGGACGGTTTATTGAGGAGATTAGAGACTTCAGATCTTGTTTGAGATGGTCACCACAATCTTCCTATTGACCATTAACAAGGTTGACCACACTATCCAAATCTGTTTCATAAATCAAGTTTCTGACTCCTTTTCCTAAGCCAAGGATAGACCTATCAGAAGAGCTTTAAGTTCTACCTTTATAATACTTGTTCCTAAGGCTCTCGCAGCCAAACCGAATAACCAAGAGCCATTGTCGTCTTTGCACACCTCACCAAGACCAATGGTGCCGTTGTGATGAGCAAAACTAGCATCAACATTTAGCTTCACTATAGGAGAAGAAGGACTGAGCCAAGAGGAGAGCATAAAGCTCTCATAATCATCAGAAACAGAAGTTTCACTACAAGATGAGTAGTCTTTTGCCAAGGCATTTATGTCTCTTAAAACCTTCTCCATTATTTTAGGATAAATAGAAAAATTGAATTGTTTCTCCACATCCAAATGCACCATAAACTTGCTAGAAAGATTTTTTTATTCGATAATGCCAATCTTTTTGCTCATGACTTTAACTCAGTCGATCCAAAACTGTCCCAAATGAAAGCGCTAACCCGATACAAAACTTCTCAAGAATAAGGGCAATCCCTCAAACAATGAAGGCTCGATTCTTCACCTGTTGAATAACGATGGTAGCAAGGGGAAGAAGCAAGCCCTCTCTCCCAATAATGTTGATTACCTGGAAGCACATGGTGACAAATTAACCAGATCAAGAATCTTGTTTTTTCATTACAAGGGAGACGCCAAATCCAATTCCAATCTTCATTTAACATCCCATCTCCCCTTCGATCTCACAGCCAAGTGTAAGCATTCTTCATAAAATAACTTCCGTGCACCCCACTCTCCTAAGGCCACCTTGGTGTCTTTAGTAACGATAGGTTGCATTGCAAGAATCCTATTTGTAGCTTCAGCTAAGATATTGGTTCGTACATCACCAAGATTTCACTCTTGATTGTCAATTAAATCACTTATCTTTAACTCCCAATCTGCTATATGAATAAAAAGAGTGTGACAACCCAACCTACCAAGTCCAGTCCAGTTCATATTCCAAACTGAATAGTTACCATATCCTATTATGAATTTCCAACCTTCCTACAAAATAGAACAAATGTGGGTAAGGCCTCTCCATAAGGACGAGTGGTAAGGACATAGGATGTAATCCATTAGTGAGCATCCTTTAAGATATTTGTGGCTTAAAATATGAACCCAGAGCTTGTTATCATTCTGTAAAATACTTTGACAAAGCTTCCCCATCAGAGCCATGTTCATTTCTCGAGTTGTCCCCAATCTTAGACCACCAGAATGTTATGTGTGGGAAGTCCCACATTGGAAATTTAGAAGGGAGGGGGGATCTTCCTAGCTTATATAAGGAAACTCCCTCCTTCAGTTTTAAATCATCCCAACAAGAGCCTAATTAATTATAAGGGTTTTATGTATTTTTTCTCTCCTTTTGTAATATTTCTTTAGTAAAATATTAATTGAGTGGTATCTGAAGACGTAGGCAAATTTAGCTGAACCTCGTTAAATTCTGGTGTTCTTTATTGGTTATTTAATAGCTTTATTTTTAGTAGTTGTTTTGAATTATTGTGCTATTAATTGCATAGAAAATTCTATCTAAGGAGATTTGGTATTAAGTGAGACCGTTTGTAACCCCTCTAGTCTTTTCTGAGAATTAGTAAGTGTAATTTTTAGTACAATTATTTAAGCACCACAATCGAAGATGAGTGGAATATTATTTCAATTCCACAACACAGAAGACTTTGATTTAGTAACAACATTCCAATTAAGAAAATGCCACCCATGAACCCTTTCTTTTTCTGACTAAAGAAATGCATATATACTTTTATCAATCTCTTCGCAAATCAAATTCGGTAACCAAAAGACTTGCATGGGTTGGAAGACAGCTTTAGTAACTTTGCCTTTAACAAGAGGAAATCCGGGATAGCTACCAAGATCATTCACCAATCAGATAGTAGAAACACCTATGAGAACTTTTTGACGTTGTTTTGGAACACAACTCGAATACATGGCTCTAGATTTATCAATGTTAACCACTAAACCTAAAGCTCTACCAAATCTATCCAAAATATCCATCAAAGTCTCAACTTAAGAGTAAGAAGCTTGGCAAAAATGGATAATATCATCCATGAAGAACAGGTGCAAGATAAAAAGACCTCCATTTGACAAAGAGATTAGCTTCAACATATTAGAATCAATTTTACAATCACTAGCCTTTCCATGCAAATCATAAAGAGATGAGGAGATATGAGATCACCTTGTCTTAATCCCCCATCTAGGTCAAAACCTACAAATCTTTCCCCATTCCAGAAAACTAAGAGATGAGAAGAACACACACAAACCACATTATAAGCGAAATCAATTTACTCGTAAAGCAAAAGAAAATCAAGGTCTCTTAGAAGGAATCTCAATTAACCTTATCATACGCTTTCTTAAGATCAATCCTGAACGCTATAATGCCCCTTTTCGCCTTAGAACAATGCATGACATGCATGGCTTCCTGCACAATGATCGTGTTGTCAACTTTACCTCTTTTAGGGATGAAACTACTCTGATGGGGACCAATGATATCATCCAAGAAAGGGTAAATTCTATTAACAATCACTTTCATAAGGACCTTATAAATTACATTGCACAAGCTAATAAGTTTGAACTACTTTAACGTATTAGGATTATCCACCTTTGGGATTAGAACAAGAAGGGTGTCCACAATAGCTCTATTTGCATGCACTTGAAGAGAAACAATGACAAATATCCTCCGAAACAATGTGCCAATATTTTTTTTAAAAGAAATATGGTTGGAAACTGTCTGGACCTAGAGCTTGACATCCTAATTTTGAATAATCAAGATTTTTTATTTAAAAATTTAAATGAAGGATTTGACATGAAATTTAGTGGGTAATAATTAATAATAATCCTGAGATTAATATTTTGGGATTAAAAGTGACCTATTAAATTATGGGACATGTCTGGTTAATTTTAGGAATTTAATCGATGAGTGTTTAGTTTCAGTGGTTAACCAAAAAGATTAGAGGACCAAACTACCCCTAACCAACTTAGATTAATTAACTTTCTCTTTTCCTTTTTTCCCACTCTCTTACTCTCTCTCTTCCACATGTTCTCTCCCCCTTCACTCATTTCACTCTCCTTTTTGCCACTCCCCTCACGTCACTTTCCTTTTCATTTTCCTCTCACTTTTCACTTCTTTTTCTCCTCTCAACTCACTCCCTCTCATTCCTCTCCATTTCTTCATCCTCCTTTCTTCCTTAACATTACCATAAAACTATGCCCTCTCTCCTTCCCTCTCCGTCTCATTTTCTTTTTTGACTCTCACAAAGAAAGGTGGATGCTTGTGTCTTTTTTCCTCATTTTTAAGTTCATCTCCTTCTCTTTTTCTCTCTTTAAGGCGTGACCACCATTTATGGGTGATGGGTGAAGCTTGAAACTTAATAAAACTCCATTTCTAACTCACAAGGTAAGTTCTAAGCTTGTGGGTATCTTTATTTTCTTTTCTTTAAGGTAAATCATGAAACCCACTTTCCCTTTTCCATAGGTTTCAGTTTTGATGGTGTGGAAAGGTTGATTATTAGGTGTTGGTACGTCGTTATGGTGGTGGTTTAATATTTGGTGTGGTTTTAGTACTCGGACAACAAGTTTTGAGAATTTCAGTAAGTAAAATCCTTTCGAAACTCTATTGACTTAACTTTCTAGCTTCGATTCTTGTGTTTCAGAAGTTTATAAATTACGAGAATGAATTTTGTTAAGTTTCAAAATTTTTCGGATATAGGAAATTGGACCTTTAGAGTAAAATTGAAATTCAGAATCGAGTTCAAAGATATAGAAATTGACCAATGTAAGTGTTAACATAGGAGAAGGTTTATCGCTTGAGTAGCGATCAGTAAGCGTAATCTAAAAATGGGAATTTATGTTTGAAATATATATAAATATTTGTTTCTTTAAAAGTTTACCCGGAATTGCATGGTTGTGAATACTTGCGTTATTGATGATGTTGTAAAATGGTATTTGGTGATATTTGGTTTGAATATGTTAATATTGATAAGAATTGTTATAAATATCATATGAAGGTGCTAGCAATGGTACGTGATATTTGATGAGAATTTTTGTTGGTATTATGAATGTGTTTATGATTATGTTATTTTTTATGTTGATGGCTCCATGAATTTGAATTGATAAGTGTATTGTGATGGATATTGAATTGATGAGTACTAAGGTTAGTGAAGTTATACTATGATGTCTATACTGTGAGATAACGCCTTAATTCACTTTTATGCATGTTGCATTTTGGTTCATGACATCATATGCATATTTGTTTGAGCGCAAAAGTTATAGGGTCTCTTATTGCTTGCCCTGGTGGGGGGTTGCTCTTGAAAAGGAGCTTTAAATCCTTGAGAACTAATTTTGTCCTTGGCATTTCGATTTGGCCAACACTTCGGTTTGCTTTGGGATATCTATAAGTATGATGCTTCGGCTCGTCATGGATATCAGGGTTGTCCTTTTTTGGGGCATTTTGGTTTGTCTACCACTTTGGTTGCTAACGGCTTCCCTTTTTCTTGATATATTATAGCCATGTTCCTCAATAAGTACTTTAGTTTGCTTGACACTTCAATTTGCTGTCCATTAAGTCAGATCCACACTGCATGATTTATGTATTAAAAACAATGTGGTTTTTGTAAAGTCCATGGCATGTGTGCAAGTAACAGGTATTGAAAGGTTGGATGATATTTGGTGATGTATGAATTTGGCAAATGAAAAAAGCGAAATAGCCTACTCA
The DNA here is from genome assembly GCA_037962975.1 of Clitoria ternatea. Lineage (NCBI taxonomy): Eukaryota > Viridiplantae > Streptophyta > Magnoliopsida > Fabales > Fabaceae > Clitoria > Clitoria ternatea. Next base: position 285,426,189 of record CM075670.1, read on the forward strand.
TTTATTATGATGTCTTGGTGTATGTATATGTATGTATGTATGTATGTATGTATGTATGTATATGCAGCCACCTTTCACAGCCACCTTAGATTGAGTTTTAGGCCAACCCGCAACACTTGAGTTGAGTTGCCGCTTTCACTAAGAGTGACCTTTCTTGTACTATAGGCGAGCAATTCAGTACCGGTAAAAAGAATTGATTATATGTTGAGAAAATTATGTATTGCACTATAATTCCCATTAGTAGAGTTGAATCTGCATGCATATGCAGCATTTGCATATAGATATTGAGATTGAGATGCTGCTGGGCAGCTTATGATTTGCATTCTTGTGGTTGATGCAATTTGTGATTATGCAAATATGTTAAATAACAATATGATTAATGATGTAATGATAATTTATGATGATTCATGCATTGATATGATGATTGTAGAACTAGATAGGTAATATTATGTGTAATGGTGAAATCCAATTCAATACCTGTCATTTAACATATATATATATGCTTACCTCTAAGTGTGGTTGTTTTTTAGTGGATTTGGACCGAGGTAAAGAATGGTGAATGGTCTCCAAGCCCATGATGTAGCTTAGTTGGATGAATTAGTGTATATGTACATGTTGTGAATATATATATATATATATATATATATATATATATATATTGTATAGTTTTGATGTTTTAAAGCCTTGGCCGACTCTTTATCAGTGTACATATATTTTGCATAGTGGATAAGTGCCTATTAGCCTCACTTGAGGTTTGGATTGATTTTGATACCAAATTATGGATTTGATGATCATATGTAATAATATGCAATTATGTGAATGATGATGTGAATGAATTAGTGTTCATGCTTAGGGATTGTGATAACATAGTGATGATGTTGAATATATGGTATGGGTAGGTTTTGTATGTGTGTTGTATTGCGTATAAAATGCTTGAATGAAGTGGACATAGCTTGGTAGCATTAGACTTAACAAATAACATGTAGAACCATTGAAATTCATGCAAAAATGGAAACTAAACAGGTGAAAATGAGATCCGTGAGGTTTTGAAACCTCTGATAGGATCAATAGCTTATATTTGGTATTGAGAGTGTGTGAGAATTGGAATGACCCAATTTGAATAGGAATTAGTAGGTGAAGTTGGTTGGAAATGACCTAAGTTGGTCAAATTGAATTTTTGCGCATAACTTACTCATTTTTAGGAATTTTGGAGCGTGGCTTGTTGTCACAAGTCATAAATGATGTATTTTAAGTGTTGTCAAAGTTTGGTGGTGTTTGGAGCTCATTTAGGGAAGTTAGGGTGTGTAGAATTTAGCCCCAAGACCAAATTCCTGCATAAATCTACATTGTCTGTCTACTAATCAATTACAGGGTTGGTGTAATCGATTACTAGAGAACAGACCTTGTAAAATTGTGTAAAAAGCTTGCAGGTAATCGATTACAATAATCGATTACATGGCCCCTGGTAATTACCAGACATACCCTGACAAGTAGATTTTGTCCTTAACTGCTGGTAATCAATTACAGGGTTAGTATAATCAATTACACAGTAGTTTATGACCTCCATAATTTGTTGAAAACATGTTGGGACTCTACCCAGCTTCCACCTAAACCCTTCTATATTAATTTAATTAACGTTTAAGACTTTCAAGTGACCAAATAAGGTTCACAACTAATTGAAAAATTTTTCTCTGTGTTTTTATTTAATTGAACATTAGGTGCTCACATAGTCAAATGATTTCCCTAGCAGTTTTTTGATAATGAGTGCATCCTTCCAAGGTTACACAATTCTCTCGTATATGAATCATTCAAGTATATAGTTGCTGCCAATCTACTATTTCCCACAAGGTCTAACTTAGCCTTGTTAGTTGCAACCAAATTCACGCACTCCTCCACCGGAGGTGGTTGGCCTCCACCTATCATCATATCCCGTAAAAAACATCTATGTAGTATATTGAGAGAGAAAAAAATATCCAATTCAAAATTAGTTGAAATATTTAATAAGATATACTAATCTTTTTTATTAATTTTTTGAAAAATTGTTTTCCAATACGTTTTATTTGAAAGTTTTTTCTCACAAGTAAGTTTTTGGTATCTCAACATAAATGTTACCATTGAATTTTACATCTGAATTGTTTTAACCATTTTCCACGAACACAAATGTTCATGATTAAGGTTGCTTAGATCGGGTGCAAAGCTGTTACCAACTGCATCCCAAGCCCTGGGTAATTATTACTATCCATCGCCCAAGAAATGGCTTAATTAAGTATCCATTTCACTAGCTATTATGACACAGACAAATATTATTAAGTATAAACAAAAACAGCAGAAAGATTCGGTGGGTGATGGGCATATCATGTGGATTCATTATTGAATAAGAATAATTAAAAATACGAGAACTTTAATTAATAAAAATCAGGCTCAGATTACGCAACCTAGCTACCTATAATTCGATCATCTTAATTTAGAAAAATAAAAACGGAAAAAGCATAGTGTTGTATCCTTGTATTGACGCCATTAATAAGACTTCTCAATCCTACCACCATCAAAACCGCGACTTACGATTTTTCGTTTTTCACTTACGTTTTTCGATTCAAATCGGAAAGCCCCATTTAAATTACCACATCCTACCTCAAAAATACTTCCCCATGTAGCCTATCAAGAAACCAAAAAAAAAAAATCAACGAAAAAGTACGATGATGAAAAATTACAAAGGTAGAAGAAAAGGGGGAAAAAGGATCTAGGTATATGAACATATTTAGTACTAATGTAAAAAAGGCATGGACATAGCTAGGTAGACGACAGGGGAATATTGCATCAACTCCTCTGTTCAGATGCTACAGTTACAACGCAACCACGGTTTCACCTTTAGCCGTAGCAACTTGAGAAGCAGAAGGAGGCGTAGCCGTAGCTGCAACTTGTTTCTTCGACGCCGCACGACACTTATCTTTTCTCTCGTCCTGGTTCATCTGCTGTTGACGACACTCTAAACTGCAGAACGCACTCTCACCCCTGCAATTATTAATTTTCATTCTTAAAATCCTCAATTAAAAACATCACACAACAGACTACCGTACTGAGATACCAAGTTGGATGTGGATATAAAGTGTCCGGTCGAAATTTGAACTCTGATCTTTTACCGTTATTATTTCGATGGATCCCAAAAAAGAAAAACAATTAAGTTAAGGACATAAATACGAGGTAGTACCTGTATATGTAGATGTCACGGCCAGGTACCAAACGGCGTTTACAGAGGAAGCAAGCGCGCAAGAAGTCAGTGGAATGTCTTGTGACGTTTCTGGGCGAAACAGAGGCAAGAACCCTACTCTGATCTAAAGTGTTAGCCCATGGGCCTGGCCCATCCATTCGAGGCCCAACTGGTCCAGGCCCCTGACGGTTGGGATCATCGTCGATAGTTGTGTTGAGATCGAAGGTTATCTCTGACATGCTTGTGGTTCGTTTCATCGGAGGACGAGGTCTCTTCCCTAACAGCATGTTTTGTTTTTTTGGAATCTGCGGGTGCTACTATTACAATGAGAAGAAGAGAGGAGAAAGTGGGAGAAGATTACAAGTAGGTGAAACTGAAGAAGAAAACGGCGAGGAGATAAATAAGTATATAAAACAAGAACCTAAAACTGAGGAGTGAATCTGAGCTGTTGATCCTGAGATGAGAGTGATGTTCATCATTAACGAGAAATGAAATCTCACGTCAACCTTTCCTTTTCAGTTGCAATCGTTTAACTTGATTATTGGAGCTGTATTATTATTAGTTTTCGTTTGTTTTAATGCCAATTGGAATCGGAACTTAACTTCGGATACTTCCCAACAGTCTCCAAAAAAAAGTGACTTTGGGTGAGCCTCGTTGGCCAACCAAAATGTTGTGGGAAAGATTGGAATCTGCTGCAATTAGTAACTCCGTATCTTTCAAATGTCAGTTATGCACCTTTTTTCCCGTAATTTACGATCAAACTCTTCTTAAGGACTATCAAATTTACCAGATTTCGTTTAAGACTCAGTTTAGAGGGGTCCTTATTTTATAAGGTTAATTAATATTGCTCCCTGGTTTCACAAGGATTTAAATTTGGAGCCAGCGTGTCCCATGTTTTTTTAGAAGGATTTTATTGAAGATCCTAAAATAATCAAATAACACATATAAAATGGTACATAAAGTAATATATGATGCGACAAATCAACTAAATAATATAAATATGTTCAGTTAAACTAAATAAACATTTTTAAAATGTGAACATTTTTTAAGAACATTTTGAAGAGATTGATTCTTCCAAGCATCACAAAGTTTCGATTTTTATCACAATTCTATTAATCAAACTTCATTTTTCTTTTTTCTTTTGTCAATATCAACTCTATCAATATCAAGATAAAAACATGAATTTGTGGTTTTAGGATAAAGAAAGAAAGACTATATAATTTCTAATCACAATATAGTAGAAACACTATTAATAGAGGCAAAGAAAAAATTAACAAATAGCACAAAAATAAAGACAAAAGAAATGTAAAAGTTGGCGGTGAAGACAGAGGTATCAACGCGCCTTTATGGTTTATCGTCGTCGTCACCATAGTCGTTATTTTCGCTTCTGTTACCGTCATTGTTGCCGCCGCCACCATCATTGTTGTTACCGCTACCACTACCACCAATGTTGTCGACTCCATCACCATTGTCATCGTCGCTTTTGTTGTCACCATCGTTGCTACTGTCACTACTACCATTATCGTCGTCACCATTGTTGCCCTTCTCACTACCACCATCCTCGCCTCTAATACCATCACCGCCATTATTGATGTTATCGCTATTATTGCTGCTACTATCCTCGTTGTTGTCACTGTCATCACTTCCACAACCCTTGTTGTCATCATCACTACCATTGTAGCCTCTACCGCCATTCTCATTTTAACTTAAGATTATACTTCCATATTTTAATTTTATGTGATTCAAATATAAAATAAGTAATCCTATAATAATTTCAATTCTATAAGAATTATAATTTAAATTATAATTCCAATTCATTTACCAAATCAAATGTACTAATTTGTAATTTATTATTTCAAAAATTCTTTTTTTCTCATAAAAATACAGTAACTTTGTGGACACATGTAAAAGTTGGCGTCAAAGACAGTCGCAATCGACGCACCCTCATGGTTATGGTTAAGTTGGCTACCACCACCACCGCTATTGCAGCCACTATCATCATCGTTGGCATAGTCGTTGTTGTCACCTCTGCTACTGTCGTCGCCACTTCCACCACCACCATTGTTGTTACCACTGCGACATCCAGCCTAAATTTGCAGAATTAATCCTTTGGGTTTATAAAATTTAGAGAAATTTTTTTTTACGAAGAACACAACACACTGACGAACTAACTCTAAAAACTTAAGCAACACGTGACTCAACAAAACACACAATGGAAACATAACCTACAAGCCCTAACAGGCTTAAGGATGGACCTACTAAGCTATAGGTCCCTAACAATGGACAGAGTATCCTTCCCTTCTCATGTATAAAGATATGTTTCAGGAACCAAGGAATATTAACCTCAGGGCATCACTACATAACTTAATCATACTTCAATTCACATTTATACCAATCTAAAATAATCCCTAAACATATGGTGGACTAAATCCTCAAACATAATATCATTGCGAGATAAAATCTAAACCTCTAGTAAGATGTCAGCTACCTATTCACTAACAATTAGATAAATATAATTATCACAAATACTAAGAAATGACATCAACCACATGTGCATATATATGCTTGTCATCTTAAGCCAACTGAAAGGCCACACCATAAGCCTTATACATCAACATAAACACACACACATGTATCAACACTTAATATTTGGCATTACATACATGTGTTCGCCAATCTGAGCCATATATGAAGATATGAGTCAGGAATCAAGGAATACTAACCTCAGGGCATCACTATGTAACTTAATCATAATTCAATTCATATTCATATCAATCTAAAATAATTCCTAGATATATGGAGGACTAAATCCTCAAACATAATATCATTGTGAGACAAAATCTAAACCTCCAATGAGATGTCAGTTACTTATTCACTAACAATCAGATAAATATAATTATCATAAATACTAAGAGATGACATCAACCACATATTCATATATATGTTTGTCATCTTAGGCTAATTGAAAGGCCTCACCATAAGCCTTATATATCAATATAAACACATACACACATACGTATCAACACTAAATATTTGGCATTACATACATGTATTTGCCAATCTGAGCTAATCAAAGGGCTATATAAACCTTCATATATCAAACAACTCCAAGCCAAGCAGAGGGCCATACCATCCTTTCATATATCAATTCTACCAGACCAATTACACATTTACCTTAAGCAATACAACAAAAAGATTAATTATAAATTTACCCTAACATTGCATTGTTCCCATTTTTGAGCTCACTAAGCAGCATCACCACCTTGAAAACTCACTAAAATGAAAGTTGAGGGGTAAGTCCACTTAACGCAGTAATTACAATTCACAGATAAAGTACCCATTGGGTTAAGTAATTTAAAATATTACAACCACTAGACAATGGCATATACGCTAACCAACCCTATCTCAATCATCAATTCAATTTCTAATATTACCAATTACATATCAGTTATCAATTCAATTCCAAATATTACCAAATACATATTAATCATCAAGTTAACCTCAAACATCATTAGGAATATATATCAATAATATATATATATATATATATTAATCATCATTTCAATATCACACATCACCAAGTATAAATATAGCAATCATCATTTCAACATAAAACATTACCAGGTATATATCAATAATCAATTCAACCTCAAAAGCCACCAAATACAATATCGAACATTAGTTCAATTCCAAACATCACCAAATACCTCTAATTCTTCCAGTACATATACGTATACATATCTCATTACTCTCTTGATGCAAATGATCGAATGCCATGGACTTTCAAAATCATATCTTTTCAAATGCATAAAAGCATGCAATGCGGATCCGACTTAGTCGATGGTAAATCTTAGTGTCAAAATGGATAATCCACACGGCAAATCTAAGTGTTATAACTTGGTGGATTCTTGATAACCACACAAAAAATCTTAGTGCTATAATTGGTGCTACTTTATCAACGCAATTCTGAGTGCTAAATAGATATTTTACAAATAAATTGTAGTGCTATAATTGGTGGTATCTTGAGAACTGTGCAGCAAATTATACTGTTATACTCAGCAGTCTCAAATAGCAAATAGTAGTGTTAAGCAAATCGTAGCGCTTTATTAATGCATATGATGTCATGATGATGCAAAAATACATGGATGTGAATCGTAGCGTATATATAATCATTTCAACATCATAGCCTAACTCTACTAACCTCAATACTCATCAACTCAACAACCATTATCTTAAAGATTCCAAATCAAGCTCATGGAGCCACCAATACTATAAATAACATAATTATCAACACATTCATAATGCACACATGGGCCAATTTCTACAACATATATCAAGCAATACAGCCAATGGTATTAATACCATCAATAATTCATATCATTAACACTGAATCATCCATAACACATCACCAATCAATAAACTTTTAACAACACAAAACCAACACATCAAGCTTCAACAAATATATAGCGCCTTCACAGGGCGTAACCAATAACATTACACTATAAATGATATCAATAATCATCGACAACATTGAGCACTAGACTTTACTTTATAAACATTATTTCATAGTACAAAAATCTAATTTTCACAATATCATCAATATCATTATAGACTATTTCCAACCATATATACCAAGCAATATATTCCAAGTCATTAATTATCACTTTGATATTTATCAATTTAATCAACTGGAACTATCAAGTCACTTCACAACATGCAATTAAACATAGTAATTTCAATATCATCATATATAGTCATCAATAATACATGCCTATCAACAACATTAATGGTAATTCACAATCTAAATCACAATCCAAAATATCCTTTAGCACAATTAACATCAATACCCTTAAAGGTCATTATCAAAACTATATGTCAATCAACATTAATAATGATATTTGACAATTTTAAATCACAAAATATTATCATCGTCAGTTGATAAGTACTAGACTTTAATTCACAACCATTAATTTATAATACAATTAGGAACCATAATTATACTTTACAAAATAATCAATTCCACACGCCAATATTTAATATAAATTTCTTAATTCTAAAACCTGACCCTGGAATTACAATTCCTATTCACTACTCGAATGATAAACCCCCTCATACATAAACACGTACCTTAAGGAATTATCTAACTTTCCAAAATAAAATCTCGATTCTGATTTAGCTTTGAATGTAACATCCTAAAAATAGAATTTGTTATTAAAATGAGGTTTAAAGAAGGATTCAAAGGCAAATGGGAAATTAATGTGAACAATTGCCAAAATGACGGATACGTCCCTAACATTTACCGTAATGACGGACGCATCCCTAAATGTTTTAAAAGCTAAATTTCTTTTCTTTTCTTCATAAACTTTCGAGAGATAGAGAGAAAGACATCTCTTCTTCATCTTCTTCCTCTTCTTATCCAAAATCATCATCTCTAACCCCTTTTCTTTCAAATTTTAGTGAAAAACCTCAAATTGAAGTGGAAATCCATCATCTTCTCCATTCTTCTCTTCAAGTTGTAGTTGGATCAAAGTGAGAGCTTGAACACTTCAATTCAAGGTAAGATGATGAATTTCTATATAGGAACATGATGGGATTCATAAACCTTTCAATTTCTTAAGCTTTCTAGAGATTGGAAGCCATTGATAAAGATGGAAAGCTTAGGTTTCTAGAGATATGAGCTTTCCATGAGAAAAGAGAGTAGAGATAGTTCTTGATTATTAATCCTAGATAATTAAAGCTTAATAGTGATTGTTTCAATAAACTAGGTAGCTTCGGAAGGTTTCGGAGCTAGAAGTTCGGTTCAGAATTTACGAACGGTGAACGGATTATATTCGATAGCTCGAGGAGCTTCTGAAATTCTTTATTCCAGGTAGGGGGAGCGTTTACATTTGAAATGTATAGTTTATGAACAGGCTCGGAATAGTAATGTTATATTTAATGAGAAATTTCAAATATGTATGGTATTTGTAATTGTGATTGATATTGAATTGACATGAGTTATATGTTGTATTTATGAATTGATTATGATTTCTATGTATGAGATGCAGTAGGAAATATGATGATGATGATGTGAATGATATTCATGAAATGAATTTGTGATTTGAATGGCATGAGATGCTATATATGAGTTGTGTTCATGAAATTGTCATGATATATGAATGCATGAGATGCATTTGATAAGCATGGGATACTTGTGTGATAAATAAACATGAAATACAATTGTGTTTCGAGGATTCCATAAAAAGACCTTGGGTGAGACTCAAGGCAAACCTCTTGAGCGGGGCTCGGGGTTTAGCTCGTGACACTACCGTTATCGCTAGGAGTGATTGTGTCACGTGAGAGGGCAAACGGTTTAGTACCAGTAAAATGGCTGGATCAGCTGAGAGCTGAGTTATGGATGAGAGCCAGTGTTGCAACACAAAACTAAAACTTAATAATGGATCCATTTGATTGATCATGTGATTGCATTGATGAATGTTGTTGTGAACAACATGATTATATGATTATTATGAATGAATAAAGTGTAATATGATTATGAATTATATGTGCTAGTGAATTGAATATTTGATCCGATTCAATAACTGTCATTTAATATGTATTATGCTCACCCCCTTTTTGTGGTTATCTTTTTCAGTGGATATAGGAAGAAGTGAAGGCATATGAGATGACATTCAGTGGAAAAATGAAGTATTATGTACTTATTTGTACATAGTATGTGTTGGTAGTATATTTATGCCTTGGCCGGCTCTTGAGGATACAATATGTTATGTAAGATTGATTTTGAGGATTTGATGATGGATAACTTCACTTTGAAGTTTGAAATCTGAATATGTTTATATTTATGACATATGCTATATCTTGGATTCATAGAATGTGAAATGATCTATATGCATGAATTGGAAAATTAGGAATTGGAAGAGTGAAATGATAATCCGATGAGTTTTTGAGTCATCAGAAGGGATCGATAGATTCCCTATATCATATATGATTTGTTTAAATAAGTGTTGATATGTTTGAATGGAATTAAGAGAGGTTGATGCATTTAAATTGCATGATTGAACCATAATGCATTTTTGTGCATAAGTTGGTCATGGGTTTAAATTTTGGCAAACGGACCTCGCCATTAGTTTCGAAATGGGGAAAATATAGAGCCTACGAAGTTTCGTAGTATTTGGACTCAGAACGAGTAAATTTCCTAGGTCGGAAGTTGATTTAAACTATTTAAAATGCCATTTATGCAAGAAATTCAAATTTCCAGGCCTGAGCTGCATAACTCGCTCAAGCGAGTTGAATCTCGCTCAAGCGAGTTAAGGCGGTAGGCATGTTTATCTATTTTCGCTCAAGCGAATGGGGTTCGCTCAAGCGAGAATGCCTTTTCGCTCAAGCGGGAATGGGTCTCGCTCAAGCGAAGCTGGTTGGGATCAAGCAATTGGTCTCAGGTTCAATTTCGCCTAAGCGAAAGAGGTTTTCGCCTAAGCAAAAATGGTTGAGCATTAGGGATTGTTCTCTAGAGTAAATCCGCTCAGGCGAGCCTATCTCACCCAAGCGAAATGAAAGTAAATTTGATTCTGGAAGAATCTCGCTTAAGCGAGAATGAATGGGAATGAGTGGCGAGTGGATTCGTCCAGGCGAATCGCCAAGTGAAATAGTTAATCTCGCTTAAGCGAGTAAATCTTGCTCAAGCGAGTTTGAGTGTGTTAGCCTTTGAAATAGAGCGAATTGATTTTGCCCAAGCGATTTTCACCGTCTCGCTCAAGCGAAGGACATCTCGCTCAAGCGAGATTCGTTCAGGGAATTGAATTCACTCTATTTCTTCCATCTCTTTATTTTCTTTATTTTGATTAATATGATTTTATTATTTTTATTATAAAATCATATTTTCTTATATTTATCAATTTAAAATACGTTTTCCGCTGATTCTTGTGATAATCTTCATTTTGATTATCCAAAATGTATTTTAATTTAATTTTTATACCTTCTCATATCGCCATATATGGGAAATGTTTATTTAATTGATCCAGGGGTAATTGTAAATATTCTTTTCACGATCTTTCTATATTTTATTAGAATTATTAATTCGTGAAAAATTTACCCTTAATTTTATGATTATAATTAATTATATTGAGAAAATTATATTAAGGGTTATGATGTTTTATTTTGGTATCAGAGCAGACTTAAAAAGTCCAAAGCCAAGGTTAATGTACTGAATGATATGAACTGAGTGAACTCATATGCTAGTTGTCAATTATTGAATTGATTGATGATATCTATTGTAAAAATATTGTATTCTTATCCATTAGAAATACTAAAGTGTGATGTTATTTTAGGATAAGAATGGCTGATCATCCAGGTATGGATGCAATGGCTGCTGCCTTCCAACGCTTCGCTGATATTCTTGAAAGGCAGAACCAACCCCAAACGTCTGACAATCATAGTCTTGATTGCTTCTTGAAACCTAAACCAACTGAATTCCATGGAGGCTTTCAACCTGATCAAGCCTATGCATGGATACAGAATTTGGAAAGGATCTTTGATAGTTTACAGTGCACTGAGGCACAAGAAGTCGAATATGTTGTGTTTATGCTTCGTAAAGAAGCTGAAAATTGGTGGAAGATGACCAAAGCTCGAATGGTAGCTGCGGGTAATGAATTGATTTGGGAGAATTTCAAGGTGTACTTTCTTGAGAAATACTTCCCATATGGGTTGACAACTGGAACTAACCACCCCCTCGATTTAGTCCCTAAAAATGGTCCTGATTATTTCCTTGATTTAATGGGTTGTTTTAAAATTTTAGAGATATTGATCCTCAAATAATTAATTAATTATGAACCGTTGAAAAAAATTATGTGCCTAACTTATTTTCCTAAAACATTCCAATTAATTAAATTTTGGGATGTTACAACCGCCACCACTCCCACCAATGTTATCACCTTCATCACCATCATCATCATTGCTTTTGTTGTCATACCATTATCGTCATCGCCATCATTGCCCTTCTCACTGCCACAATCCTCGCCTCCAATACCATCACTGCCATTGATGTTATCATTATTATTGTTATCACCATCCTCATTATTGTCATTGTCATCGCTTCCATAACTCATATTGTCGTCATCACTACTATTATAGCCTTCACCACCACTTTCATTTTAATTTAAAATTATACTTTCATATTTTAATTTTATGTGGTTTAAATATAAAATTAATAAGCCTATAATAATTCCATTTCTATTAAAATTATAATTGAAATCATAATTCCAATTCATTTACCAAACCAAATGTACCCTTTAAGTCAATTTGCAATCTATTGTTTCGAAAATTCTTTTGTTCTCATAAAACTAAAGTAACTTTGTAGATAGTAAATTAAGGGAGTGTTTGGTTTGCAGTTGGGGAAACGGAGTTAAGTTGAAGTGAAAAATTTAAAGGTTGATATTAATTCTTTTTGTCGTTCGAGACAATCAAAACTTCGTTGACCCGTAAGATCAAAAAACTCCCCCCACTTAATGGAGAAAACTCCGTTGGAGTAAGACTGCCAAACGTCCTCTAACTTAATTGTATAGGTGTGGTTCGATGAACATTGGCACACTGGTAAAATGATTAGGGCTAATTAGCTTACTATATTGTGACAGAAGGAGAAAAATCAAAATTAATTAAGAATGGGGCATTTGAGAAAAAGAAAAGAAGGATAAAGGTGTAGGGTGAAAGTGATTTCTCCCTCAGCTCTAAGCAAGCATTAAAAAATATTGTAACATAATATGCATATATGATATAATGGGGACAGTTAATGGCCTACATCGTCAACAGTATGATGTAATAACAGTAATAGGCTATATGAATATATTAGTAAAGGGAAGATTAAACAAAGATGGGATGATTGAGAAATACGTAATCTCATTTTGGTCAATGGAAAGAAACAAAATGTTGGTCTTGGAGGATAGCCAAACTGCTCCACTAGTGTTGCTCCATTGCCTTGTTCCATTTCGATCATGTTGCCTCGTTCATGCACCTGCATTTTCACTTTTATACGTTCTTTCAGAGAAATTACCAAAAATGGAAATAATCAAATAAGGAGAAACTAATATATTTTGTTTAATAAAAAAAGATATATATATATATATATATATATATATATATAAGTTATCTTGTGTAAGTAACAATGTAAATTAGCTTGTAATTTATTTTACTAACTTAAAAGTTTGCTAGATAAAATAGTCATTTTTAGTATGTGATAATAAACTTATTTTAATAGTTTGTATCATTTTATAAAATATTATTTAAATTAACATTTGAGTTTATAAATCCTAAACTTATTTTATTTTTACATTTTTAATGTTATTCACTATTTTTTATAAAGTTACTTTTATCTATTTAAAAAGAAAACAATGTTATCTATTTAAATTAAATATTTTAAAATTTAAATAATATATTTTTATTTAATTAATATAATTATACGAATAAGGAAAAAAATAACAAGAATGCTCTAAAGTCTAAATCAGTAGGCTAAAAAAACAAAAGTAAGATTCAATGGGTTAAAAATTATGATGGATTCATCCATCTCCATCCAATAAAAAAATAGGATCCAATCCATTAAACCTATCGTTTTTTATTTTATAAATGGATAGATTATATGAGTTATGTATAGATGAATTAGATACCTAACGAATAATTAGATTAATTTAACAATCTTAAGTGATCTTTATCTTTAAAATTTTTGTAACAAGATTTACTACAACTTTTAAGAAGACACCAGGAGCTAATTTTAAGCCAAAAAGTCTCAGTTTACGTAATAAGCTACTAACCCGTAGCCATGCACCCAACTAGAACAACATTTGGTATTTCGGGCATAACTTTCGCTTTAATTAACGAATTTAGGCGTTCTATAGCTCGTTGGAAAGGGGAAAGTGTTCTGATCTCGATACTGGTCTTTGAGCAAAAAGGTCATTTAACCTAAAAGTCATCATGTAAAGACCAACATCGCTTAAAGCATTAAAGCTTAACAACGACTCCTAACACCGCATATGAGACTCATGACATAATCCCGGTGTGAGTTATTTTCTTAGTACCAGATAGTCAGAATTAACTTATACAATTGCGTGTTGAGAAAGTAATCTATAAAATGACTGATGGAAAGGAACAATTGGTAGGTAAGGTCACTATTGCGTGTCAGCCTTTCTACAAATGATCAGAATCACATTGACACCTTGTACGGTAAGCCCACTTACTCGAAATGACTCTTTCGTTACCTCCAGGTATAAATACTCACACATCAACAATGAAAGGTACACTTTTACATATTTGAACTTACGCTCGAGCTTTGATATTCTTCTTGAATACTCATTAACTTGAGCGTCGAAGTGTCCTTGCAGGTGACACCCCCTTTATCCCACAATGCATAAGGCTGATGATTTGGTACGAGGAATCACTTTAAAACCTTTATTTCCCCACTGTAATATAGGTTATAATATTGGATCCTCACTGGACTGATATAAAAACTGAGCGAACAACATATTTTGAGGACTAGTCTTGAGGTCAGCCCTTGCACCCCGGCCATAACCAGTTCAGAAAGAAAAAGAAACATTTTTGTGTTCATGATTGTCCTAAAATGTCAATAGAACAGCCGCATGTAATCCGTCAAGAGATCCTTTAAAATTCTTAAATTTGACATGCATGCAAAAGGGAAGAGAAGATGGACATGCATACCAAGAGAAGTGAAGATAAGGAAAAAATAGACAGGCATGTAAAGAGAAGAGAGGATTTTAACTTATCGGTGCCGATTTCACACTAATCAGTGACTGAGAACCTATGCTTCGACTTTCGACCAAGTTTTCGATTAACCCCGACACAATCTCAAGCTTCACCATAATTCATGCATGGCTACTTGTAAAGGAATGAGCTAGATAGACTTAAAGGAAGAAAATGGCACGGTGATGAGGGCGTGTAAGAGAGAGAAAGTGTGTGTGTGAGAGAGAGAGAGAGAGAGAGAGAGAGAGAGAGAGAGAGAGAGAGAGAGAGAGAGAGAGACCATGAGTTTGGTTAGTGAGGAAGAGATGAGATGATGATGATGATGATGATGATGATGATGATGAAGGAGAAGGAGAGGAAGATTGGTGTGGTTGTGGTGGTGATAGAGAAAGGAGAAAGAAAAATGGAATGAAGGTGAAGAAGAGGAAGAAGGTGGCATGATGATGAAGTGGAAGATGAGATGAAAATAGAGAGTGAAAATGGGAGAAAATAGAATAGAAATAAGAAAAGAAAAAGTGAAGTGGTAGCTTAGTGAAAAAAAAGAAAATGAAAGTGAGTAAGTTGAAGAAAGAGAAAAAAACAAGAATCAATTAGTTAAATTAGTTAAGGATAATTCGGTCTTGTAACCCTTTTGATTGACCATCAAAACCTAATACCCTTTAGATCTTAAAAATACGAGATTAATTCCTTAATTAAATGGGTCATTCTAAATTTTTAATTTATCGACCCTCAAATAATTAATTAATTAATTACAAACCGTTAAAAATAAATTACATGTCTGATTATTTTCTTAAAATCTCTCAGTTAATTAAAATTGAGATATTACATTCCCTGCTTACATAACAATGGTTGCATAACCCTATTTTCCCTTTATTTTGTAAAACGTGTTTTTTCAATATAATATTCTAACTCATGTGAAATCTTCATTGATTTTGATAAAAATCTACTTTAGTATAAACACTCTCCCAATGCATAATTCTTAATTTGGTCATATTTTAAGTTAATTTTAATCCAACTTTATTCTCATCTAACAATTTTTAATATTAATTTCATATACTATACTCACTCCACTCAGGGGTTATTAATTATTCGAATCCAATTACGTAGCAAGAGAAGGAGAAAGTGATATTCAAGGAAGGAAAAAGGGAGAAATAAGTGGGGACTATAGGTTAATGGAATGGTAAATTTGTATTTTCAAATAAAAAATAATAAAAATAGTAAAAATAAATGTTAAGTGTGATGAAAATAAAATATCTTTTTTTTTTTGTGAATATCTTCTATAGCATAGCAGTGACCGAACAAATTGGGCTTGAGGAAAGAAAAGCCCAATTTGCACGAAAGGATCGGAAATGGGTATTAATCAGCAAATAAAAATTTTCTCTAGAGACCGGGGATGTGTGTGTGTCTATATATATATATATATATATATATATATATATATATATATATATATATATATATATATATATATATATTTCAGGAAATAAAAAAGCTATATAAAGTAATATATCTCTATTTTCTAGTATTTTGTAAAATCAGGAAAAAAAACTTATGATGATTTACAAATGTGATTAAAGTCTTTAGTTTTTGGTAACTAGATACATAATAAATTAACAAAGGAGCTAATCCCTGCACGGATAAACATAATAATTTCCTTTAAATAGAGGAAACATATAATGCATTATTATAATCGTCAGTTTCTTAAACAAGTGACTAAAATTGTATCCTGATAACTTATGTTTGATTTCTTTTCTCGAGTATCTTTTGAGTTATTTCAATAATTAGTGCATTTATCGGCAAAAAATTAGTTAATTGTTCCATTTACAGAACAAATCTTTTATTACATACTAAGAGATGAAGTGATAACCTATGATGTTAAACATATTGGTTCTATGCTTGGATTCTTCTAATATTTTAATATTATTTTTTATGTATAAAATATACTTAATGTTTTTTATAATTTTGTTTAAATAAGTCAACGTTAATGTGTAATATGTTAGTAACTGGAAGCCCACATGACCTCCTTTCTTTTTCATATTTCTTATACACTACTTATAACTCTCTTTTTTATATCAATTTTTCAGACTTCAAGTAATTCAAAGAGATTTTTAACTTAACATACCAACCTATTTAAATGAATATATATAATATAATAAAGAAGTATCATTATGATTTATATATAAAAACATATATAATATTTTGATATTGTATATTTGTTAATTTATTGGAACAGTTGAATTTTTTACCTTTATATATACGGTTATTTGTTAATATATTTAGATGTATGTTACAAATGTTTAAACGAATTTTCAGAGAAAGTAAGATTTTAAAAAATGTCAAAGCAAGCCTTATAATTAAATATATGTGAGGAAAGATGTTAGATTTAGGTCTCTATATTAATTCTATCTATCACAATATATGTTTCCATCATTGTATATGTAACACAAATATAAAATGTTGAGAATACGTGTGAAGCTCATTTCTTCAGCTTTCTAAAAAGTTTATTTACCCTTCCTTTGTAAAGCATAGAAAAATAGAATTAAAAATTTGAATAGGGAAAAGTGGCAACTGCCGTAATTAACTTGCGCAGAGTTTGAGTGAAGGCTACTCAACTAAATTTGTCCGCTTGGGGTTGGGGTGACCGCATCTTTCTGTGATTTGTGGGGGTGGGAGTGGGAATTATAAGATTTGGAAAAATTAAATTGTGCTGTGGAGGTGGAGGTTGTTAAGGGAGAATCGTGGTCTATGGAATTGTTAGCAGTAATTTTACAGGTGCTTATATATAGAAGACTGACGTTTGAAATGCTTTATTATCCTCCAGTGGCCATAATTGGTTTAATTGACAGATGGTTCAACTGTTATGGGTAGAAGGATAGTTTGATTAGTACTGTGGGTAGTTTTGTGGTATTTAGAATGAGAGCTTGCTATGTTGCAGGTTATGGAAATCGAAGGCTTTCTCCATCTTCACAGTTGATATGGAAAGCAAAGGAAGCTCTTTTCATCTGTTTGGTGTGTTATTTTATGCTCAATTTGGTTCTTCCTGAATGAGGTGATGTTTAAAAATGTAGCAACTAGATAATAAATATAGTTATCTAATAATAGGTTGAGGGGATTTAATTGTTCTTTTTATGGTTATGGATTTGTGTAGAAATTCAGTTTTACGTTCTTACCTGAACTTATATGCTTTTAATTCTACTACTTGGCTTATAAGAAAAATATTTTAGGAGAAGTTAAATTGATTTAAAATTTTTTAACAGCCTCCATACACACAAGCAGGAGTCAGTAGACCGAAGCTCATGTCCATGAGCCATGAATGTTTGTCGGCCTTGTTTTTATGGGTCTTTTTATGGTGGACCAAAAGATGCTTTGAATCACCTTTTGAAATATGTTTTTTACATATTTTACAGTAGATTTATTTCACTTTTTACACTGGTTTTTTTATGCGGTATAGATACAGTAGGTGTAAAATAAATTTGTAATCGGTGCAAAAAAAGTACTTTTTACACCGACGAAAATTCATGTCCTGTGTAAAATTAATTTTTACCCCAGTTCTACTTTAAAATTGGTGTAAATTAATGTGCAAATATTTACAAGGTTACCACCACGCTCTTTTTGAGATCGTTTTTTCTACACTCGATACTCGATGTAAAATAATATTTTTACACCGGTTCCCTTGAACACTGGTGTAAAAATTAAATAGATAATTACAAAATTACCACAACCACCTTTTTTACATCTGTTTTTTAGGATCCGGTGTAAAAAGTCAATTGAATCTTTTGTCATACATAGATCACTAGATGTTTGGCCCATCACGAAATACACCCATTTTCATATATGATAATAACCCATATGTCAATTGAATGATTCACCCCTCCAAGTTTATAATATTAATTAAAACAATCCCAATATAGTAAAAAATATTTGATTGAAAATAAAATATATGTATTCCATATAATTTTTAATATCATAATGATAAGTATGCTAAGGGTATTATGTGACAAATCACAATGTAAAAATTTCTCACTAAAAATTATATTAGAATTACTTAAAATTAACATGGTATATAATGATGTTTCCAAATAAAAAAATTTCATATTTAATTTCTTAATTAGTGTCATTAGAGTATTGGGACACTGGTTAGTATCTTTATTTTTTAATTAAAAATTTTAGTGACAAAAATAAAGTTGAGAGTAACATTTCTTGTGAGATTAACATAGTTAGTAGCGACATTTAAAATTATTTTTATTTTATAATTGTAGCAGTTTCGTTATATCTGCATATGATAAAATACAATATTCTAATATTGATTTATATTGGTATGATTTGTGCCAATCCAGATTTTTTTTTACACTAAAGATTAAAATTATTGGATTATAACTTTTTGACACATTGTTAAAATGATTTTTGATTTGGGCCTATTATTGACCCATGACGTTATCAGTAAGAAGACAATGTTAGCCTGTGTGGGATGTAACATCCTAAAAATAGGATTTATTATTAAAGCATGGTTAAAAGAGAGATTTAAAGGAAAATGAGAGATTAATTAGAACAATTGCCAAAATGACCAATGCATCCCTAACAATTGTCGTAATGACGCATACGTCCCTAAACCCTTTAAATTAAAAAGTTCCTTCTCTTTTTCATTTTACTCACGCATGAAACAAAGAGGGAAAGCTTTCTTCTCCTTCTTCTCTTCCAACCGTAGCACCATCCTCTTCCTCTTCAATTTCTTCTCAATTTTATCCAAGTAGAGCAAGAATCCATCTCCTCTACCTTTCCTTTTTCACGTAGACAACATGGATTAAGGAAGAAAGCTTGAGTTTTTCCAAATCAAAGTGAGATTGAAGAACACCCATCATGGGTTTTGATTAAACTTTTTTTTTTATCTTTTAATTCTTGTAATTTGGTGGATTTTGAAGCATTTAGAAGCTAGATGCAAGTGGGCAGTTTTGGGGTTTTCAAGAACCTTAGGTTTTCATGAAAAGTGAGTTAGAATAGGTTCTTGATACTAATTTTATTAAATTGCAGCTTAATAATTGTTGTTTCAATGAATTAAGGTGGTTTCAGAAGTTTTCAAAGTTTGAAGTTTATTCGGAATCAAATATCGGAGGTCGTTGGAGTTTGTCGGGAGTCGATTGATCTTGAGAAATCGAAATCGGAGTTGCAATTAGTGATTTACTAGCGTTTGATCGATTGAGGAATTTCTAGGAATCGTTTATTCCAGGTAGGGAGAGCTTTACATTTTAAATGAATAGTTTATAAATGGATTCAGGGTGATATTGTTATGTTATATATGTTATGTGTTATGAATTATTAGTGTGAAACCCCGATTGAATGACAAATGTGACATATTTTATGTTTTCATGTCTTCCATTCATATTATTGATATTGAATTGGCATGAGCTATATATTGTATTTATGAATTTGTTGTGATTCCTATGCATGAGATGCAGTAGGATATGTGATGATGATATGAGTATATGCATGAGATGCAAATTGAGATAGCATGGGATGCTTGAATTGATGAACAAATATGAAATATGATGTGGTTTCGAGGATTCCACAAAAAGACCTTGGGTGGGACTCAAGACATACCTCTTGAGCAGGGCTCGGGATTTAGCCCGTGACACTACCGTTGTCGCTGAGAGTGATAGTGTCACGTGAGAGGGCAACGGTTTGGTACTAGTAAAACGGCCGGATCAGCTGAGAGCTGAGATTATGGCTGAGAGCCAGAGTTGCAACACAAATTAAAACTTAATAACGGATCATTTGATTGAGCATATGTATGCATTGATATATGTTGTTGAGCACAACATGAGTTATGTGATCATTTGAGAATATGAGATTGAATAATATATGATGAGGTTATATGGTATTGAATACGAATTATATGTGTTTGTGAGTTGGATATTTAATCTGATTCAATAACTGTCATTTAACATATAGTATGCTCACCTCTATTTGTGGTTATATTTTTCAATGGATATAGGACGCAGCGATGGTATATGAGGTCACTCAGCATGCATGGAGCATTATGTATATATATATATATATGTGTATGTATGTGTGTGTGTGTGTGTGGTACATGATGCGTATAGTAGGTTGTGTAGCCTTGGCCGGCTCCTGTGTATACTTTTTTGTTATGCATATGTGAGTATGTGTATGTATAAATATGTAATGGACTAGATGGTTTGCAGCTTCAATTAGAAGCTTAGAATCCATTTTGAGTATATACATGTTGTTTGATGGATGATAATGATGTTTGATGATGATGGATAGTGGAGCATGGATGGTTCCACTATATGTATATGAGTTTGTTATATCCAGGAATTGAGGACATAAATATGAGATGCTATATTAATGCATACAATGTCCAGGAATTGTTGTGGTATGAGAAATGAAAATTGGTTATGTAGTAGAGTCATGATTGTGTGTTATGCATATGGTTTTCATGCATAATTGAACTAATATGATCAAATATCAAAATATGAGGATTGGATGGCATAGAATAGTTTGAATAGCATCTATGCATGATTTGTGACTTGTAGAAATTGGAATGGGTCAATTCCATTAGGAAATGACCCCTTGGTTGCCAAAAATGTCCCAAAACAAGCCAAATACGTTTTTATGCATAACTTCCTCGTTTTTAGGAATTTTTGAGTGCGGCCAGTGGCTACACATCACAAATGATGTAATTTAGCATGTGTTAAAATTTCATGATCATTGGATTTAAAATGAAATAGATAAGGTGTTTAGAAGTTGGCAAAAACTTAAAGGCCAAAAAGCTGCAGAACAATGCTTATAGTAGCGAGATCCACGGCCAGTGGTTTTTCCCACTGCCACTGGATCGTTCTGCCTCAAAACGTGAAAAAATGGCCATTTTGGGTGGTGGAACCACCCCGGTCGCTTTTCAGGAATGAACGACTTTCCCCACAGACCAACACGAGAACTTTCCAGTGTGCTTTTTGTCCTCACTCATACACTTCCCGATAATTTCCCAGGAGGTCACCCATCCCAGAATTACTCCAAGTTAAGCACGCTTAAACTTTGGAGTCCTTAAGTGATGGGCCACCGAAAAGGCTAATGCATTTGTTGGTATAGGTAGTACGAATTCATTCCTTTAAGCTATCCTTGACTGTATAGTCTCATACCTATACAGTTTTTGGATCCCTCTCATTCTGGTATGTATTCGGTTCGTTCATGTGTCCCTCCCACTGAAAGACTGCCAGGAGCCGCTCCTTGTCCGTGCCTATGCACCGACGATTACTACTCGCCCTCAACAGTGTCCAGGATGTCACATTCCCCGCTGGAAGCCTGCCAGGAGCTGCTCCTTGTCCGTGCCCATGCACCGGCAATCACTCCCCGATAATTTCCCAGGAGGTCACCCATCCCAGAATTACTCCAAGTTAAGCACGCTTAAACTTTGGAGTCCTTAAGTGATGGGCCACCGAAAAGGCTAATGCATTTGTTGGTATAGGTAGTACGAATTCATTCCTTTAAGCTATCCTTGACTGTATAGTCTCATACCTATACAGTTTTTGGATCCCTCTCATTCTGGTATGTATTCGGTTCGTTCATGTGTCCCTCCCACTGAAAGACTGCCAGGAGCCGCTCCTTGTCCGTGCCTATGCACCGACGATTACTACTCGCCCTCAACAGTGTCCAGGATGTCACATTCCCCGCTGGAAGCCTGCCAGGAGCTGCTCCTTGTCCGTGCCCATGCACCGGCAATCACTCCCCGCCCTCAACAGCACCGGGATGTCACAATAAGTGTTTTTTTTAATTAAAAAACACTTATTTTAAATTTTGATGTGTTTGTTTAAAGTTTTAAAAATAAGCAGAAACTGAAAATAAGCTAATTTCAACTTATTTTAAGAAGCAACTCTGATTTGCTTATTAAAAAAGAACTTATAAAAAGAAGTATTTTTTTAAAAAGTACTTAAAAATAAACTTAAACAAACAAACCCATTATACTATTAAAAATAAAATAAGGTTTAGATACATACCTTTCAAGACTTAACAAATTAAAATATCCTCAAAAGTATTCAACACAACTTGCAAAGTGAAAATGAGAGAGTAACAACGTGAGGAAGTGAGGAGGTGAAAGTGAATTGAAAAAATGAGAGGGCACACAATTATAAGGAAGGAATTAGGGATTTTTTATTTATTTTACTATGTGCCACGTGTCAACTCCCCTTTCATTTCGCATATACAAAAACTAGAGCATGACCCTGCATGTTCGCCACAGGTCACCATTACAACTATTAGGTTTCATAAACTGACTAAGCGAAATGCAAAAACTAATTTGACATTTTCTACCCTAGATATCTAAATATTTTTACAACTACCTCATTTTAATTTTTTTTAAAATGGTCTATTAAAAAAAAGCCGGATATGGGATCAATGCCTATGAGCTCTAATTTTTTAAAATAATTTGGTGCTTTTGACTTTAATATTAAGACTGGTTTGACCATTACTCTTTACGATCCAGTCCGTTAATTTCTCAGATTTCAATCAAACGGTCTTTATTTATACATAAAGATTGTAACCATTAATGACTACAAAATTGATGGGTCCATTAATTAACTTCCGCGGACCTTGATTGAGGATTACTCATCTCTCCCAAAAGTGCAAAATTAAGTGATCGAGATGGCAAAATTTTCGGCGTGAGAGGCGGGGTTACTAGATACACTTTGTTACAGCTTGTGTTCATTTCCAACACTCACATGCACCACCGACAACGCCAGCTGCGTACATTAGTTGTTTTTTAATAATCCACAAACACCGCCACTGCTCTTTTCCTCTGTGCCCCTTATTCTCTACACCCTTCCACGTAACCCCTTCAGGCCACTCATCGCAATGACGTGGCACCTTCTAGATGCGAGACCACCATCACTTACGATGCGCTCCATTGCAGCTGAACATACACACAACGCGCTTTACTTTTCTTTAATTTCTTAATGCCCGTTTCTACAGCTTCACCACACTGACACTGTCCCTTTTATTGGAACCCTCAATTCTCCCTTTCAATTTGCGTTCTGCTCTTTCATCCAATTCTCTCTTCTCCTTCTTCTTCTTCTTCGACCCGTGACACTTATCATGGCCTCTAGAGTTGTCTTGTTGTTGGCTATGTGTGTTCTTCCGGCGATGGTTGCTGCCATTCGGCCCGCAAAGAACCCTTTTTGCGTTAGGGGTCGTGTTTACTGTGACCATTGCCGTGCTGGTTTTGAAACCTCTGCCACTACCTACATTTCTGGTAACTCCTAACCCTTTCCCTCTATCTCCTCTCTTCTTTTATACCCTTAAAAAAGTATTATTATTTATGTTAATGTTACATGACACCCAATCTCAGATCTGCTTCTTGAAGTGAAGCTTTGAGATTTTGTTATATTACTCTTGGAAATCTTTAATTTATGAATTTGTGGTAAGCCTCTTGCATTTCTGCTTACTGGGGTCAGTGGGGCGTCAGATCTGTGTCTGCAAGCAATTGTAAATTAGATTATACAATTTGAAAGATCTAATAATGAAGTCTCATAAATTATTTTCTAAATAATCCTTGTTAGTTAGCGGTTTGCTAGTTGTTACTGTTATCACGTTACGATTTTGTAAATATACCATGGATCTGCATCCTCTAAAGCCAGGGATTTGATTTTAGAGGTTGAAATATACAACTGTTGGATTAGATAATCTATGTTTAAGAGTGACATAGCTAAAATCAATTACACGTGCACAGAATTTAGAAATGAAATTCAATTTCTAGTGTTGATGATTTTTTTAATTTTCGATTATTGGTGCAGTTTTATGTGCTTATTCATCTTAGTTTAGAAAAGCAAAATCCGTATATGAGGAGTTTTTGCAAGTGTGTAACACTTGTCCTTTGATTAATGATTGTTTGCAGGTGCGGAGGTTGCTTTGCAATGCATGGACAGGATTACAAACAACATTGTGTACACAAAGAAAGCGTGGACAGACTCAACAGGATCTTACAAGATCTTTGTGGATGAGGATCACGCAGACCAGATCTGTGATGCCAAGCTTGTGAGCAGTCCTCACCATAGTTGTAACGAAGCCACCCCAGGGCGTGACCAAGCACGTGTTATTCTCACACGTTACAATGGCATTGCTTCTGATGATAGGTTTGCCAATGCCATGGGATTCATGTCACAGGAAGTTGCCCCTGGGTGTACTGAGATCCTCAGGCAATACCAGGAGTTCGATAACGAGAATTAATTTGGGTGTAACTCCTACTTTCGGATTTGGGTTTTCTATTGTCTATTTAATTCAATCTTGACGTGTAGTGTTATCTCGACATCTTCAATTTGTTATGTTATACTACTATGTTAATGGATCTTGCTAAGTTATATATATTGTTATTATTACGTCAAGATCTGTCCTTTGACTTGAGGATGTAGTCTATTTTGTGCTGTAATAAACTATTCTTTTATACGCTGCGTTCGGTGAAGAGGGGTTTTCTTTCGAGTTGATAACCATTTGTATCCATCAAACGATTTTAGTTGATTAGCAATTTTAGAGTAGTGATTTCATTTTACTTTGGCCTTTGTTAGTGTTTTGACCTTTGGTAGCTGTTTGAAGATTGCTATGTTTTTCTCCTCACCTTGAATATTGGTTCCTGGTTGCAAATTGCACAATTTGGTCTGTTTTATTTTTGTTTATCAAATCAAAATTTATTCTATTTCTTTTTTGGGGTGAATCAATGTTTAGGTAAGTAAGGTTTATGGGTTTAATAGGGTTACATATGTTTTAAGGTTTATAAAATTACTTATATATTATCTATTAACAAAGGTTTTTTTATTTTGAAATCTTAATTCAGTTAGTGAAGGATTTTTTATTTTGAAATTTTAATTCAGTTAGTTAAGGATTGAATTATAGAATTCATTAGGGCCACACATGTTTGAAGACCATGTTATTTACTAGTTCCACAGGATTTGAAGTTGTATTCTCAACGGATCATGAAAGACTTGAGTTTGTGATTGCATTTAGGTTAGGACAAAGGTGTTCCATCCAAACATCAACATTAGTGGAACTCAACCCTAACCATTTCCAAGTGTCTAATGTTTCAGCTTTTGTCATTTACCGGATCTTGATCTTTTTTATTTTTAGTTTCATAGCTACAGTTACTAAATTTTGATATTCTGCCACAAAAATTGAGAATTTGCATTGTTTAGCCTATACTTTGTTGATTGATTGTTCTTGTTAGCTTGCAAACACGTAGAAGAAATATTATTTGTCAGGGTAAGATAATATTTCCTGATATATGTTTTTGTTGTGTCTTTGAAAGCCGAAGATGTTTCTTTCTCAATCACATGATTTTGCAGTCATCGTTGCCTAGAGTCATTCAGGAATGTGTGCTTCCTTTGTCATTGCCTGTTATTCTATATATAACTAATACCAGAGAGAAATTAGCTCATTCTGCAGTTTGAAAAATTTTGCATGAAACGTTTTAAACTACTAAATCTTCTGCATTTGTTTTAGTGATCTAATGCAATTCTTATATAATTTGATATGATTCATGGAAGCATTAATGTTAGTATGATTTCCATTTATGTAAGGTTCTTCTTGTACAAGAGAAACACCATTTTCCAGCAACTAATGGTCTTTGGAAGATTCCAACAGCATGCAGGTTTACGTTTTGATTAAATCAAAAAATCAGTTTCTGGTTAAATATATTCTTTGGTCCTCTATGTTTCATAAAAATGTTATTTGGTCCTTTAATGTTTTTTTTTTCCTTTTGTTCATCTATGTGATTTAAAATGTGTCGGTTATGTCCTTCCATCAAGTATATGTAACGTCGTTTGCCACTGTTATCTGACATGTTGTCAACCGTAGACATCATTATCCGCGTGTCAACATGTGATTTGTTAATGTTCATAACTACCCAAACGATGTCGTTTTGGAAAATGAGAGGGAAACTAGAAAAAAAGCATGTTCATCTTCCTTCTTCGTGTGACTAGAGTAAAGAAAGAACAGTGGCTTTGTACAGTGGCTTTGTATCCAAATAACTCGAGCAAACAAGGTAGCGAAGGTGGTTGCTGTAGTCGTAATTACAAGTGGTCCTCCATTTCAAGTATGTTTATCCGTTCGTATAATGTTGTGTTTTGTTGTTTGGGTTGGGTTTGGTTGGAAAACAAGGGTGGGTGAATCTATCTGTGGTGTTGACATTTATTTTTCAATTTAAGGTTCTGATAATTTTGTTTAATTGATTTTATTGTTATGTTTTAGGGTTTATTATTGCGTTGTTGTTGACGAGTTTTGGTTTAGGCTTGAGATTTTCCATGTGGGAAACTTTGTCATGGAAAAAGGCAAGAGGGTGAGATATGAGGGAGAAGTATCTGAATGGGACATAAACGAGGATATGTGGGGTTATGTTGAGGTGAGTGGAATATTGAAGGAGATAGGTTACGTAAATATCAAGGAGTTATGGTACAAAATAGAGGGAAAGAAGTTGCATGTTGGATTGAAGTTGTTGGAAGATGATAAAGGTTGCGTAGCACATTCTCTAGGGAAAGTGCAGTTATACATTGTACACCTTGTAGATGTGGCTGATGTTGTTTTGAAGCTAACTGGGCCAAAGTCATCAGTTTGTGATCAAGGGGTGCCTATTGAGGGTGATGAATTCAGGTGGAAAAGGGTGGTGTTTAGGTGGAAGAAGTTGTGCATGGTGATGGTGTACAGGGGGAAGACAACAATGTTGAGGAGAAAGATGTGAAGGGGAAGGCTCTGCAAAAGGAAGACAACAATGAAGAAGAAAATGATGATAATGCATTGGATATTCAATTTAAGGATTTATTTGAGGGTGATGGTGCTGACTTTATGTCTGAGGGTGATGTGGCTGAGGTAGCAAACAAGGGTAAAAAAAGAAAGAAAATTCTCATGACAATGAATCCAAAGACTTACAAAAAAAAAGGAGAAAGATTTAGAGAAGGATCTAGGAATAGGAAAACCCAAACAAAGGTGGACTCAGAGTCAAACAGTAAGTCAGATGAGTTATGTTCAGGTGATAGTGGAAGTGATAGTGATAAGTACCCTTTATTTAAGATACTTGAGACAATGAACAATTTTAAATAGGAAAAAGGTACTATCTTTGTAAGCAAACAACAATTCAATGAGGCTGTGGTGGCTTATGCTGTCCATAATGGGAAAGATTTAAAGTTTGAAAAAATGATAAAAAGAGGGCAAGGGTTAGATGTGTGGAAGGCTGTGAGTGGTATGCTTACAGTGGTAAGTTGCCATATGAGGAAACTTGGCAGTTGAGGACTATAATTGATAAGCACAACTATGGTAGACAACACTTGTGACATCCCGGTCACTGTTGAGGGCGGGGAGTGATCGCCGGTGCATAGGCACGGACAAGGAGCGGCTCCTGGCAGGCTTCCAGTGGGAGGGACACATGAATGAACCGAATACATACCAGAATGAGAGGGATCCAAAGACTGTATAGGTATGGGACTGTACAGTCGAGGATAGCTTAAAGAAATGAATTCGTACTACCTATACCAACAAATGCATTAGCCTTTTCGGTGGCCTATCACTTAAGAACTCCAAAGTTAAGCGTGCTTAACTTGGAGTAATTCTAGGATGGGTGACCTCTTGGGAAGTTCTCAGGAAATGTGTGAGTGAGGACAAAAGCACATTGGAAAGGTCTCGTGTTGGTCTGTGGGGCGAGTCGTTCATTCCTGAAAAACGGCCGGGGCGTTACAGTGGTATCAGAGCCTAGCCTCTCCTAGTACGGTATGGTTCGGGGACGAACCAGGCAGAAGCTGGTGGGCATGTGACATCCCGGTCACTGTTGAGGGCGGGGAGTGATCGCCGGTGCATAGGCACGGACAAGGAGCGGCTCCTGGCAGGCTTCCAGTGGGAGGGACACATGAACGAACCGAATACATACCAGAATGAGAGGGATCCAAAGACTGTATAGGTATGTGACTGTACAGTCGAGGATAGCTTAAAGAAATGAATTCGTACTACCTATACCAACAAATGCATTAGCCTTTTCGGTGGCCTATCACTTAAGAACTCCAAAGTTAAGCGTGCTTAACTTGGAGTAATTCTAGGATGGGTGACCTCTTGGGAAGTTCTCAGGAAATGTGTGAGTGAGGACAAAAGCACATTGGAAAGGTCTCGTGTTGGTCTGTGGGGCGAGTCGTTCATTCCTGAAAAGCGGCCGGGGCGTTACAGAAGCCGGGTGAGACGATGCAATTCTGGTATACTTTGACTAAACGACGAAATGTATCTATGATCGTGGAGATCCAAGTCCCAAGAATATATATATATATATATATATATATATATATATATATATAAACGATGAGAACCAATGAGTTCATTCGTACCTTATGATAAAATAATGAATGGGAGCTTGGTGGACTCCGATCGCTCTAGAATGGAAAATGATGTGCCCAAGAGGCAAATTGAGCAGAATGACTGCAAAAGAATGAGAAAATGGTGATGGTGGATTGATTTATTGGGCCCACATGCATCATGAGACTTAACCAAAGATAAATCTCAATAAACCGAACTCATGCATTCCATGATAACATCCTTGATTGTTATATTTGTAATTATGTTAATTGTATGATTTATGTGATATTATCTGTTGACTGAATATATCCGCACCGGATAACTTCCAGGGTCTTGGGTTATACTCACCCTTATTGTTGATATTTTCAGAGGAATTAGGAAATCAAGAACCAGAGTACGAAGAACAGCAATACGCTGAACCAACTGAGAGTCCTCATTAAAAATAGAATTCATGTAGTTGAATATCTATTAATGAATAATTAGACAAGAATGACTGTATTAATATTTAAGGGTGCCTGCGTGCCTCATTCTGTTAAGAGTACAATTACTTATAGTTTGTGAATGACTATGTGATTTATTTACTATTTGCTTCCAATGATCTGTGTAACATCCCAAAAATTTCAATCTCATGTGCAATTATTTTTAATCTAGGTCATTATTAATATTATCCATTTTATCTCAATTTTCTATAAAAAAAAATTTTTGGTTAGGACAACATCTTCAATTTAACCTTTTACCATGGTAAATAATTTTAACTTTATACCTTAGGTAAAAGTTAATCAAGTAACTTATTACCTATTTCCTTAGTTATTAATTCCTTTGGTTTTTCCAATTCCTCTCATCAAATTACCACATACTCTACTCAAATTGCGTCATCTTGTATACATTTTAATTATTAGTTAGACTCTGAATTTGGAAATATGATCAACTACAAAGTTGTTCCTCGTTGTCTTAGCTTTCTAACAAGACCAAATTTGTTAAAATCCATTAAGATATGAGAGATATACCCAAAATACCAAAACAGTATCAGAATTGGTATTTTACTTCAATCATATCATCTTATACATATTTTAACTCCTAGTTAAAGTCCGAATCTGAAAAAGTGATAAACTACAAAGTTGTTCCTCGTTGTCTTAGCTTTCCAACAAGACCACATTTATTAAAATCCATTAAGATATGAGAGAGATATGCCCAAAATACTAAAACAGTGTTAGATTTGTTGTTTACTTCAATCATACAAGCTCCATTATGTAGGCTGCGGAAATGGTCAACAATACAGCTCATTTTTCTTACCTAAAACCTCCATTATCACCACAATGATGTACCTAACATCCCACTACAATCCCATTATGAAAAGCTTGTCCCCCACTTGTCATTTGCATCATTAAATCAACACTACATCTTGTTCCCAAGTCTGAATTCTTAGAACAAACTAAAGTTAGTGAAGTCTCTCTCTCATTTCCTTTCATTTTCTCCATCAAAGTCACCCTTGATCTGAAGCTAGGACAATAAGTGAACATTTTCAACCACTCTAGGATCCTCCATCAAGGTAAGAGGGGATAGGGTTGTGAATAATTATGAAATGGGTAGAATTGTATGCTGTCCTAGGATTCCAGTTTTATTTTCGTAACTTGTTACCCAGTTTTGAGATTGAAAACGTATGATTTTGATTCTGACTTCTTCATGAAAGTTGTATATCTTTTTGTTATCTGAATTTTGAGACCTGAATCAATTAATTTGAATATGTATAGCAAAAGTTATAGCCAAAATACTACAGCATGTCCGAGTGGAATATTTATCCTATGTTTTGTGTATATATTAAAATTCTGGGACTTATATATGCATAATCAGCCTTTGATGTCTTCATGAAAGTTGTAGATATTTGTGTTATGGATCTGTAGAAAGTGGTTTCAAGTCAAAATGATTTTTGTAGCTCGAGTTATGCCTAAAATACTGAAGTATGTTCAAGCAGTAAATCTGTTAACTTAAAATACATATTTTATTTTTAAAAACTGGGAACTTTGTGGTGAGAATTAGTGATTTGTGTCTTCATCAAAGTTGTAGATATTCTTGTTATGTGAATTTTGAGACCTGAACCGACTGAATTGGATATGTATAGCATGAGTTATGATCAAAATACTACAGTATGTCCGATTGAAATACTTATCTTGTGTTTTGTGCATATATGAATATTCTGAGAATTATACATACGTTTTTAGACCTTGATGTCTTCATGAAAGTTGTATATATTTATGTTATGGATCTATAGAAAGTGGTTTCAAGTTAAAAGGATGTTTGTAGCTCTAGTTATGCCTAAAATACTGAAGTATGCTCAAACTAAAAATCTGTTAACAATGAAATGATATGTATAGCATGAGTTATAGCCAAAATACTACAACATGTCCAATTGAAATACTTGTCTTATGTTTTGTGCATATATTAATATTCTGGGAATTATACATACATTTTTAGACTATGATGTCTTCATGAAAGTTGTAGATATTTATGTTATGGATCTATAGAAAGTGGTTTCAAGTTAAAAGGATGTCTTTATCTCTCGTTATACCTAAAATACTAAAGTATGCTCAAACTGAAAACCTGTTAACTATGAAATCCAAATCTTATTTTTAACACTGGGAATTTTGTGGTGAGAATTAGTGGTTGGTGCCTTCATGAAAGTTGTAGATATTTGTGTTAAGAATAATTTAGAACTGGTTTCATGCGAAAATTGTTTTTGTAGCTCTAGAAACGTTGAAAATACTAACCTGTGTACGTTTTAAAAATCCTCTTTGAGGCAGTTTTGTATTCTGTGAATAAGTGATGTTTTGTTTAGAATTTGAGTTTATGGTCTTCATGAAAGTTGTAGATATTTATGTTATTGAGCTATAGAAAGTGGAATCACATAAAAAGGATTTGATTTGCTCATGTTTTGACTGTTTTACTAACGTATGTTGCTGTTGGAAATGCTGAAATTTGCTTATAATGGTTATTATGGATAAAAATGATATTTTCCCTATGGGTAACAAATTATTATTGAATTCTTGAGTGATTATGAAGTATTATGAATGTTTATGAGTGTCTAATGAGCATCATTCAGTTTGTGTATTTTGGTGGTGAATAATTATGAATGACTAAATATATATATACATGAATGCCTTACGGTTATTGATATATGTGGTTGAAACAGTAAATCCATGATTCTGAAAATTATTATATATGATGTGTCCTTTAAGGACTTGTGGTTTTCCAAGTGGTCTTGGAAATTGATATATCATGGTATGTTAAATGATAAAAAGAATTAAAGGCATTCATGCATCATAAGCATTTGGACGCACCATGGAATTTAGCGGTTCCATGATTGCCTACCCTGGTGGGGGGTTACTCTATGATGAGTTAAAGCCCTATTTTTGCGATGTGTTGGTCATGGGGCTGTAGGGATCCATGACTGTATAAATTCCTACCGATGTGTTGGTCATGGGGCTGTAGGGATCCATGACTGTATTAATTCCTACCGATGTCTCTATGAGACCTTTTACTGCAGTATTCCCACCAAACCAAATGGATCCAGCATGACATCATTGGACTAAATTAAAGATTTATTAAATATAAATGAACTTGTTTGGCATATTCATCATATCATTATGGTTTGTTGATTGTGTTTGTACAATTTTATTTATTTTATATTTATTCTATATTCTGTCTCACTCTTACATTAATTTTTACAGTGAAAGCCACCCAAAATGAAGAGTGATGCTATAGTTGATGCCTATGTGAATTATTGCTTGGATTTCTAATTTATTCTAATTTTATGATTTGTAATAAATACAACATGTTATGTACTGTTATTTTTAAAATCGTTTCCGCTATGTAATTATTCCTTGAATTTTATTATTCACGACTAGTATGCATAATAATATTCCGCTATTATCGACCTTTATGTGAACTCTGATTTTAATTTATGAATTTTAAAATGATCTTTTAAAAACAAAAAAAAAATTATTCGGAAAATTACATGGGACGTCACAATCTGCCATTATTTTATTAAAAAAAATATTTCACTTTTTTTGAAAATTGTTGACACTCTTAGTTAAATAGGATGATCCCACAGAAGGGTTTATCTTATCTAACCGAGGGTGTTACATCACCTGCGAAGATTCTCCGATGCTCAAGTTAGAAGAGTGTAAGTGAACTCCGTTAATTCTCAAACAGTATAATAGCAAGAGAGAGAGAGCAAGGACAACGTACCCTGGAACATGTATTGCCACATGTTACTTATAGTCGAGCGTGGAAATGAATCGTTTGGTGTTAGTGGGCCCACTGGTTCTGATAGCGTGTGTAAAGAGTCAATCCGAGTAGGCCAACATTCTGAACATGCCAAGAGAGTAGGTGAATTATCAGTGTACTTTTCTGTCACATGGATGGAAAGGTAACCACCTTTTCCATAAATCACGCTGGTGATTGTACCTACTCCTGTCGGTGGACGAAAGGGACATATTCCACTGTGCAGAATGCCTTCTTCATTATGTTATTGGAGTAGTCAATTATAAGTCACCCGGTGTAGGAGAGCGGATAAACCACCCGGTATCTTAGATGTCACCTCGGATGACCGATGTAAGTGAAGTTTGTCTAGTGTGTTGCAGACCGGATTGATATCTTTGACACCGGTTGAGCTCTAGGACGGCTATAAAGACTTTACTTCAGGTGAGATCAGATCAACATGTTTACCGACTGGATCATTATCCTGGGATACCGGTTGACTTCTAGGAAGGCTGAGTCGGCCTTTTGTCCTTAAAACCGGTATCAAGACCGGATAACCTTGGGGCCGGTATCCAGACCGGATCAGGAATAATTCTCATATGACCTATTATTCCAGGATAAATAGCATTAGTCTAAAACAATTTTATTGATAAGTTAAAATTGATACATTAATAGCTCATAGTGCATACACCAACACTAGGTGGAGTAGAGGCTTGCAAGGAGTTCACCTTCATATCAGACTAGCAGAAGGTAATTCCATTTCATAAACCATTTCTGTCACTTAGGTTTTGTTAGTTGTTTCATTTAGGTCCCTTATATGTTTATAAATGTTTCATTCTGGTCCCCTATGTATATTTAAATGTTTCAATTTGGTCACCTGACATAGACTGTGACTTCTGTATGTTGTTTTACTTGCAATAAGCAGGGTCTGAAACATGCCCTAGAGGAACTTATGCTTGGTGTT
The DNA here is from genome assembly GCA_037962975.1 of Clitoria ternatea. Classification (NCBI taxonomy): domain Eukaryota; kingdom Viridiplantae; phylum Streptophyta; class Magnoliopsida; order Fabales; family Fabaceae; genus Clitoria; species Clitoria ternatea. Next base: position 285,460,679 of record CM075670.1, read on the forward strand.
GAGCAGAAATTCTGTGTGAGACGCTCGTACAACAATTTCAGGAAAAGGCACCCAGATAACTAATTGAAGGAGATGATGTGGAAGGTAGCCAAATGTTCATACGCCCAGGCTTGGGAGAGACAGATGCTTGAAATAAGGACTGACAATGAGGATGCTTACAAAGAAGTGATCCAGTTTCTACCCCAGACATTGGAGCAAGTCAAGATTTAGTTACAATGCAAAATGTGACATACTAGTGAACAATATGTTAGAAACCTTCAACTCTATGATATTAGCTATAAGAGGAAAACACATCATCACCATGATTGAGGAAATAAAAACCTACTTGATGGAGAGATGGGCTACCAATAGAAAAAAGATGATGAGGAGTTGCAGAGTTTGTCCATGGATAATGAAGAAGGTTGACAAGGCAAAGTAATTCACTAATATGTGGTTTGTGAAGTAAGTTTTTTTAAAACTTTAGCATGTATTTCATGATGTGGTTACTGAATCTGATATATTGTTGTTTTAAGTGGTCTGGGAACAAAATTTATGAGGTTAAACATCTGGACAGAGGATAGAATAAATTTATTATTGACTTGGCTGGGCGAGAATGTTCTTGTAGGAGATGGATGCTCACTAGGATACCTAATACACATGCATTAACATGTATGAGAGAAGTAAATGATGAGCTAACTGGTTACATCTTTCCAATCTACTCAAAGGCCAAATACACAACATGCTACAAAACCAATCATCTATCCCACACCTGGAGAGAACATGTGGGAACCTATTACCTGCAACAACATACTTCTCCCACCTTACAAGAAACAACCGGTAGACCAAAGAAGTCAAGGAGAAAGGACAAGGTTGAGATTAATGATATTCGGACATCAAGGAAAGGTCTAACTTTCAAGTGCAGTGTATGTAAAAAACCATGCCATAACAAGACCAGATTCCCTTTTAAACCAACATCGCAAGAAAGCCAAATAGATAATCCACCACCAAACTAAACAGAGAATGTATCACAAATCAAATCCTAAAATTTAACTCCACCACCAACCCTAACATCTCAAACAACAACCTCATCCCAAAACCCCTCTCAGACTCAGCCCCAACAGGTTCCACCCAAAGGCAGAAACATTACTGTAAGAGGAGGCAAGAAATTAACACCAAGGAGGAAAAAAATTGATTCTTAGCTTTGATGTTTAGGGTTTTATTCTTATGTTTAGACATGTTCCTTTAGCAATGCTATTTGCATTTGTAATGATGTTTTGGATGATGTATCGTTTTGGAGAATGACCAGCACATTGTTATGTTTTGGATGATGAATCTAACCTTGCATATATTTTGAATGAATCTGATTTTATGTGTTCCATTCTTAAGTTATATATCGGACACGAAGGGAACTTCTTGATTTAATGTTCCTCTTTTGTTATAGTGAAAAAGAGTCTATTATTCACGTGTTCCTCATTTGTCTAGAAGCTAGGCAAATATGATTTGCTTTCAAAGTTGGGATTTAGAACAAATACTGTATGTGAATTTGTTGTGTGGCTTGACGAAATTACAAGGCTGGATTTTAGTACTCCTTATCCACATCGGTTTATCCACAAAGGTGAGATATTAGGTAACATTGGAACAAGGAAAGATACTGGATGGAGTTGTGCTTTTTCACAAGAAAAGATGTAAGACCTTTGTTTGCTTCTTCTCCACGGGTCATTTTATGGTGGACAAATTGATTCTTTGGATCATTTATGGTCCAACATCTTTTGAAATATACTTTTTACATACTTTTTACAGCAGACCTTTTTTACTTTTTACACCGATTTTTTATGCGGTGTAGATATAGGTGTAAAAAGAATTATAGTTGGTGTAAAAAAGTACATTTTACACCGACAACAATTCATGTCCGATGCAAAATTATTTTTTTACACTGGTTCCACTACAAAACCAATGTAAAAAATGTGTAAATATTTAAACTGGGTTCTCTTTAAGATCACTTTTTCCACACCCAGCGTAATATAGTATTTTTACACTAGTTCTCTTGAACGATCGTTGTAAAAAATGAATAAATAATTTCAAAATTGTCACTGTTATTTTTTACATCTATTTTTTACAGAACTAGTATAATATATCTAATGTAAAAAGGAAATGGAATCTTTTTCCATGAATGGACCAATAGATTCTTTGTGCATCATAAAATTTACCCTTCTCCACTAAGCACGAAAGTTTAAGGATTTTTATGCTTCTTTATTCTTTATGGTCTAGGAGGAATATACTTATTTTTGAAGGAATACAGATGAATATTCAACAAGCACTACACCATGCCACTTTGTAAGATCGATGATAAAATTCGGTCTCTTAATCATAATTCACGTCGAGGTGCTAATGTTTTATGGACTATGCCACATTTTGGTGCAACTAAATTGAACATTAATGTTTCTATTGATGATGGCCAAGGTGTTGGTTTAGGAGAAGGGATGACAATATGGATTGGGCCCGTGGGCTGGCCCGATAAACGGGCTGGGTCGGACCGACCTTTAAGGCCTGTTTTTCCAAAGAGCTCCAGCCCATCAAAAAAGGGGCCCGTCACGGGCTGGCCCGACCTGGCGGGTTTTTATTAAAATATATATTAATATGTTATATATATAATATTAATATTTGGTTGGTTGTAATTTTGATTATTTGATAAGGAATTAATTTTGATGACTATTTATTGTTTCCATTTAATGAAATAAATTAGATTAATTATAAAAAATTTGCTTTGGAAAGGTGAAATCTAATTTTTATTTCTAATTTTTTTAAATATTTAAAAATAGTTTAAATTTAAAATTAAAAATAGCTTTTATAATTCTATTAAAAAAACAGGTTGGCCCATTTTGACCTACAGGCCACATAGAAAACGGGTCGGGCCAATGTTTTTTTGCCCGTTTTCCTATTCTGGCCCGACCCAACCTGTAGGCCCGTTTTGTCATCCCTATTTAGGAGTAGTTGTTCGTAATTATGAAGGATAAGACAAGTCTTAGCCTCTGCTTGTTTCGTTTATGATTATAAAATTATACAAATTGATTTGGCTAAAGCTTTAGGTTTGAAATGGGCTTTAAATGTTGTTCATGGTCTTTGCTTTAGAGTCTTGCATGTGGAGACTATTTGTTTATCTTTTGCTAATAATGGGTGGAAGAAATCTCATGCTCTACATTCTTATTTTGGGGATGTTTTACTCGATTTTTTTTCTAGGTCCTATTTTGATTTTATTTTAGTCACTTATGATATTAGAAATGCCAATAAGGCGGCTAATTACTTGTGTAGATTTTCTTTTGAAGTGATTATTAGGTGGAATCATACCCCCTTGATTGTCAATCCTTATTAATTAATGATGTAAGATCCGTTCTTGGTGATTAATATTACACCTTTCGTTTTCTTAAAAAAAACCACTATAACATTACTTTTAATTTCATGTATATTGTTGAGAGACTTAGGGAAATAATACTGGAAGAGAGAGAGATGAACTGAATGAATATTATTGATTAAGATGTAAATACAAATGAAATACAAAACCCTTTTATATAGGGAGAAACTACTAATAACAGAATCATAACCAATTAACTAATTAACTAATCATTATCATATATTTCCTTTATAGCCCCCTTCAAAGTCAATGTGTCCTGAGAGCAAACATTGAGTTTGGGTCTTATTTTAATGAATAAGGGACTTGCTGGTGCCTTCGTTAATAGATCAACAATTTGGAAATGTGAAGGAATATGCTTAACTGTGATTATCCCTTGAGAAATTTTCTCTCTGACAAACCAAAGGTCAAGTTCAAAATGTTTGGATTTTGAGTGTAGAACTAGGTTGGTAATGAGCATAATAGCACTCTAATTATCATACCAAATCAGTGGTAGTCTTGTTATTTTTTTATTTAAGTTCAGTTAGGAGAGAATTAATCCAACATATTTATGCCACAAGAGAAGCCATACTTCTGAACTCAGCTTCAGTGCAGCTTCTAGAGACAGCATTTTGCTTCTTAGCTGTCCAAGAGATAATATTGTTACCCAAAAAACACAGTAGCCTGAGGTAGATCTCATATTAGACAAATCTAAAGCCCAATCTGAGTCACAGTACCCAGTGACATGCAAATTAGTAGAGGGACTGAATAAAAGGCCATGATTAATTGTACCTTTTAAGTATTGAAGCACCCGTTTAACAAACTTCCAATGAGAATCCAAGGGTCTATGCATATACTGATAGAGCTTATTGATGAAGAAAGCTACATCCGTACGTGTGATGGAAACATACTGCAGGGCCCCTACTACAAATCTATATAGAGTGAGATCTTCAAAAACATTAGTGTCATCAGTTTGGAATTTGCACCCTAATAGAATAGGAGTTTTGATGGGTTCAACATTACTCATAGAAGTTTCTTTAACAAATCATTGATGTATTTTTTCTGACATAATAATAGTTTATTATCAGCTAAGTGTTTGACTTCTACACCAAAGAAATAATGAAAAATGCCCATATCTTTAAGAGGATAGAGAGTGTTGAGCTTGTGGATAAACTTTTGTATGAACACAAAAAAATTTCTAGTTATGAGTATATCATCAGCATACACTAAAACATAGGTCAAGGTTGTAGTTGTGGAATATATGAACAAGGAAGGGTCACACCTTGCTGATTGCAGAGGTGGCAAAATAGGCCAAAGAGCCAGGCCAGGTCGAGACCCGCATAAGCCCGTCAAAATACAGGCCGGACCAGAATAGAAAAACGGGCTAGAAACATTGGCTCGACCCGTATTCTATGTGACCCGCGGGACAAACGGGCCGGCCTATTTTTAATTAATTTAGTATATTATTAATTAATTTATTACTATTAATAATAATAACTAATTTATAAATACAAAATAAAATATAATTTTCAAGCATTTTTACACAACAAAATATAATTGCATCTTAAATAACATAGTTATTAATTTTCAACCATATGAAATAAAAGTGAAACTACGTGCGTGCTTATTTAATATGAAATAAAAGTGAAAATCACTTGTTGTTCATATTAGTGGCGTGCATGCTTATTTAATATATATTTCTAATTAATATAATTTTTATTATTTTTAATAAAGGCCTGACGAGCCAGCTCAGCCCGTCAGGGCCCTTTTTTTACAGGTTAAAATAGGTTGAACTTATTCAGAAAAATGGGGTTTTGAAGGTGGCCTGGCCCGGTCCTTTTTGATGGACTAAATGGGCTGGCCCGCGGGATAGGCCCAAATTGCTATCCCTAGCTGATTGAAAACCAAGATGACTAAGAGTGCTTTTCAACTTTGAGAACCATGCTCATTGTGCTTGCTTTAAGCCCTAAATGGCTTTCTTAAGCATACAAACAAGACTTGGATCTTTACTAGTAAAACAAGTCGGTTGTTTCATATACACAACTTGCAAAGGGCTATTCAGAAAAGCATTATTAATATCAACTTACTTTATTTCCCAGCCTTTGGAGATCGTAATGTTGAGAACAATTTTGATGGTGGCTGGTTTGATAACAGGGCTGGAAGTATCCTTGTAATCAAGACCAGCTTGTTGAGAGAATCCTTGAGCCACAAGTATTGCTTTGTGCTTGGCAATGCTTCCATCTGGATTGTATTTTAGTTTATAAATCCATTTGGACCCAATGGCTTTTCTATGAGGAGGAAAATGGACAATATCCTTATTATTATTATTTTTGATTAAGGCATCATATTCCTCTGTCATTGCAAATATCCATTCTTGACTTTGTAGAGCTTCATGAGCAGTGGCTGGAGTAGTGTCAGCTAAAAGAGCTTTTGGCTTGAAGATCCCAACTTTACTGCTTGTTATCATAGAATGAGTATTAACAGGAGGTTATGATGCCTGTTATGTTGTGTCTATTGTAGGAGAAGTGTCAATAACTTATGTGAGGGATAAAGTGTCAGGATTATGAACTTGTGGCTAAACAATTGCAATGATGGGAAGAGAGTAGAAAGTATTGTCCACCAATTGAGGAGTTTAAGTGAGAAATTTAGGATTATTTTGTAGAGGATAAGTTATTTCATCAAAAATCATATGCCTCATAGTATATACTTTCCCAGAAGATGTGACACAGTTATACCCTTTATGTTTGGAACTATAACCCAGAAAAACACACGGTTGTGATCTATAATCCATCTTGTGCCTATTGTAAGGCCCCAGATAAGGAAAAAAGGAACATCCAAAAGGTTTGAACATAGAATAATCAGGTATTTTTGAAAATAAAGTTTCATAGGCAGATTTACCTTTTAGAACCTGAGTTGGCTGCCTATTGATGAGAAAAGTGGTTGTACTAAAAGCATTAACCCAATACTCTGCAGATAAAGCAGATGCAGCCAATAAAGTCAACCCTATTTCAGTAACATGTCTGTGCTTTCATTCAACAGCTCCATTTTATTCATGCGTGTAAGCACAACTGAACCTATGGAGAATCCCATTTGCTATCAAATATTTTGTCATTGCAATGTATTCTTTTCCGGCATCTAATTGAATAACTTTTATCCTACTATCAAGTTGTAATTCTGCCATGAATTTAAATTGTAAAAAAGTTATCATAGCCTCATATTTGTTATATAAGAAGAAGATCCAAGTGAATCTACTAAAAGCATCAATGAAAATTATACAATATCGATATCCTTGCCTAGAAGTGTTGGGGAAAGGACCCTATATGTCAGTATACACAAGTTCTAAAGGCTTAGTATAAACACTTATTGAGTCATGAAAAGGTAATTTGTGTGACTTCCCTAAAGCACATGTAGAACAAATAACATTTTTATTAAAATTGTGAATAGCAACATTACAAAGTCTCATTTCTTGTGATACCACTTTATATGAAGGATGACCTAATGGAGCATGCCATAGATCAATATTATCCAAAGCAATTGTATTATTAAAGATAGAAAAGGTTGGAGTAGAGCTAGTAAGAAGAAGCTTTAAATTTGTAAGAGCATATAATCCTTGTCTAGCAGGTCCTTTAAGAAGAGTTTTCTTTGTGTCTTGACATTTAACACAAATCATCAGCACCAAATTCAAAAAAGACATTGTTATCTTGTGCAAATTGATTTACACTAATAAGATTTTTATGAATGTTAGGAACATGAAGCAAATTGTTTAAATTGAATTTGGAGTTAGAATATTGAGATAGAAAGGATGATTGTCCAACATGTAAAATGTTTAGACCATTACCATTACCCATATAAACTCTTTCCTGACCATTATACTCAGATTTTGTCATGAGGTAATTAAAGTCATGATTCAAGTGATTTGTTGCTCCTGTGTCTGGATACCAGATTTCATCAAGATTGCCTTGATTAGCAGAAGAGGCAACCATAGCCTAAGGGTGTGAACTGTTAAGTTTTAGTAAGTCATTTATGAGTGAAGGTTTTGCTAGTTGTCCATCAAAATGGTACCAACAATGATATGCTATGTTAACCAAACCGCCCACAGAGTTGACACTAAATTCTCCCTCCTTTTTCAGAGTTAGAATTTTTTATATTTGTTCTTCCCCTATGATTTTTGCCACGATTGGAGGTTCGGCCTTGGCCACAACCTCGATTATTAGAGTTATAGCCTTTCTTGAATGGTTGGGTTTGTGTTATGTTAGCCTGAAAAGGAGTGACATCATGATTCTTCCTCTTCTTTAAACGCTCTTCTTGATGCATCAAGAGAGCCTCGATTTGAGAGACAATGTAAGGTTCAACTCTAGTGGTACAAGAAAAGGTTTCAATGATGACATCAATTTGTTCTTCAGACATTAATGGGGAGCCTATTGCTGAAAGGGTTTCAACAATTTGTTTGATTTGAACCAAGAAATCATTCAAAGAAGTTTGCTTTTGAATAGATTGAAGCTGAGTCTTGAGTTACTTCACCTGCGCGCGTGTTTACGAAGAGAAATAAACCTTCAGCATGTCCCAGATTTGGTAGGACCAAACACAACCCACTGCACAAACCTTGAACGGAGCCTCCATCGATTCAAGCAACCATGATTTCAGAAGGCAGTCTTGTTGCTCAAATTTCTCAAACTCAGGACTAACGATGCCTTGACCTTGGTTTTCTGGGGAAAGGAATTGTTTAGGAATTGAATCTTTGCCAAAAATGTATTTCATCAAGCGAAAGCCTTTGATCGTGGATTCCGCATGATTCATCCACGTTAGGTAATTATCGTCATTAAGCTTGCACTAAATTGCGGAGGTGAAGGTTTGTGGAACAAACGTTGATGCGGAAGCCATTGATGTGGATCAATCAAGCTGAAGAAGAGAAGAGAAATGAATTGAATGAATATTATTGATTAAGATGCAAATACAAAGGAAATACAAAACCCTTTTATATAGGGAGAAACTACTACTAATAGAATCATAACCAATTAACTAATCATTATCATAAATATTTGGATGTTTAATTTTAGACAAAAAAAATGTATATATATTTTTTGGTCCCTCATTTTTTTTTTAAAAATTACTAATTTGGTCCTTTATATTTTTTTGTCAATTTGTATTTATTTTATTTATTTTTTTAAGGTTTTTCTTTTCTATTAAATTCATATACATCTTTAACTTTTTCATTACCATATTCTTATCTTCCTCTTCCCAATATCGTCAACATCTCCCTTTTTTTTTCCTTTTCTTATGACTATTAACCTTTCATTCCTCCTCCTTATTCTCATTTTCCCTCCGTGCTATCACAATCTCTTTCTCTAGTCAAATGAAAATAGAGACACACTTCATTAGAGATTTAGTGGATTTACGTGGAGATTTTGGTCGTATTTTTGAGGTTGGTGGTTTGGATGTCCAATGTAAAATTGAGATAAATATTTTATAATTCGGTAATTAGGAAAATGGAAATTAACACTTGACAGTTACAAAATAAGGAAAGTGAAAATGGTGGTAATTAAGGAAATAAGAATGTTAATAAAGGTAATAAAAAAATAAATACTGTACAAAATTAATTTAAAACAAAAAAATTAAATTGACATAAAAAATACCAAATGAAGAATTTAAAAAGTCTAAAAGAAAAATATTTTAACTTTAATTTTATCTTATAATATTTTTCATTTCAAAAAAATTAAGGAATTATTATCTTTAAAATAATATACTTATTCATTATTGTTTCATATAAAAATTTATATAATTAACTAGATTTTACATCCTACGTTATTCGCATTTATAATTTTATAAATTAAATAATTTTTTATTTTATATTTAAAATATTAAATGAAAATTTTAATGAAATTATTTATTAAATTTTATTTAAAATAAATAATAAAATATTTATCTATATTTACGAAATATATGTTATAGAAAATTAATTATTTCAATTTTTTTTATATCGAACAAATTTCTCAAACATTTCCAAAATAATTATTTTATTTAGTTACATAAATTTTAATTTTAAAACTTGTTTTATGTGTTTTAAATATAATAAAAAATAATCTTTTATGCATTTTAAATATTTGGAAATATAAATATCACATAAATATTGATTAGATTAAAAAATATTAAATGAGTCCTTGTGGTATTAAAATATGAAATATATTAGAATTTGACTCTTTTTTTTCATAAAAAGATATTTATGCAAATAAAAAATATATCTTGATAATAACCTAATGTATGCACCTTGACAATAATCTAATAATAATGAAGTTTGGAAGAGTTTAAAAGCAAATGATCTTTTTTATTTTCAAATTTTCTTCTTTGAACATATTAATTAATTTAAACATTTTTCATAATATTTTTATAAATTGATAACTATCATTGAAATAAATATTTTTTAAGGAAAATATGTGAGTTGTTGTTGTGAGTCTCTTAAGACGTTTTTTATTATTGTAAAACAAAAAATAAATATTTTCTTATAAAATTAAAGTACCTAATTAATAATATTTCTAACCACAAATATATGATTTGTAAAATTATGTCATATAAGATATAAATTTATTCTTAAAATTAAATAGTATAAATATGATATTTAAAACACTCAAAATAATTTATTAAACTCAAGTGTATATTTATCTATAAAATTTATTATTTAAATAATTACTAATAAATTTATTAAATCGAGTATTCATTTTATCCAATCAATTGAAACCAATACACGATTTTTAAACATTACGTCAATAATAATTTTTTAAACTTTGAAGGTAGTTGAGTATAAGTATTATTGTTATAAACTTTGAATGTTGTATTTATAGAAATTTTGATGCTTAACGGTTAATATGACTAATATAACTATCATTTAAATGTGTTGAGATATGAAAAATAACTTAAGTTAATTAAATGTTCATGTATTTTTTTTATTAAAGCTTGCAGAAGTTAAAACTTACTTTTTCCGAATATAAATACTATTTTATTGCACGTGCATTTAATTATTTTAAGATATGCATGTATAAGAAAACCATAATTCTTTATTATATTAAAAATTATGATATTTTGTATTTTAATTCTTTATAAAAACTTTGAAAATATAATTAAAATATATAGCTGAAATTCAAAATATTAGAAATAGAAAAGATAATAAAAATTAGAAGAAAATATTTTTCCAAATAAAGAGTATCTGATAAAAGAAGTTTAGTGTATTCCTCCATGCTGTTTTTTATCAGACTCTTTTCAATTTCATATATATATATATATATATATATATATATATATATATATATATATATATATATATGTATGTATGTATGTATTTCTTCGTACCAATAGGGTATAAGAAGTTTACTTCTTAGGGGAAAGAAAGAAACCACAATCCTCTTTTTATTGATATTAAGGTCAATTTTAATAATATAACAAAAATAATTAATATAATTAATTAAAATTGAATAGGTGTAAAATTAGATGATTGACTCTTGTAAAAATGATTAGTAAAAGTATGATGATGATTAACGTATGTGTAATGAGGGGATGGAATAATATATTACTGGTATCCCACAGGTGTTAAAAAATTCAGCTACAGCAATTTATTTCAAATGGGAATTCATTTGGCTTTGATGAATGAGGAACGGAATGAAGAGGGTCGGTCGGTGGCAAAACGAAGACAAGGACTTTTTTTCAGTTGACAAAATTGAACGGTCATACAGTCAAATGTCATTCCATTCACAAGCTATGACTCGAGCTTCTCTTCGTGAATTCGGCTACAATATCATCATATCAAAGGCAACCAATATCATCATATCATTCTGGGTTAAGATTTAATTAATTTGTTGGGTACAAGGTATCCGACTATTATCTTATAATCAGATTAATGTTTATCCATAATACTTATGTCAGTAGTTTTTCATAAAGTACAATGAGATTTGACACGTGTGTAATTATTTTTTACACTTTTACAAATGTTTTTTGGTACGCACCAGTATGAGCTCTCAATCTCCGATCAATAATGGATCGTATGTGTATGTGATGTCAATTATCATTGGTTCCACGAGGACTTTATGTCCTTGAGATTCTTGACAATAAGAGATTGATTAGTCTAATTCTTAGTATGAGCCCAAGAATATCAATGCTAGTGTTAGAAATTTAAACATAAATTGTTTTTTTTTTTATTTGGTTGGGTATGATGTTCGCACGTAAAGAAGAAATGTATTTAGATTTGTAGAGTAATCCTGGGTTACACTACCTCTCAATCTTAAGGATTGCATAGTAACATATGATTTTGGTGGCTTCACGTTGTGTTTCCTTCAAGCTACTCGCACAATGCAGAGCATATTCCTTTGCCGCCACAGGAAGCAAAGTAAAGGTTGTTGTTTATAATTGTTGGTGAAATGACATAAACACTTGCAAATTGTGCTTCAATTGTCAAACCAACCATGTATATATTGTATAGAAATAGAATAGAAGGTTGGTTGATGGTGTTTGGTGATGTTAATTTCACACTTTCAAGTTTGCTTTGTTAGGTGTTCCCGGATTGTCTTCTTATTTTAGGAATGGTGTTGGTTGGGCCTTTCATTTTTAATAAAATAATTATCATTCTTACAATACTCAAATTAGGGTATGAGCTAGTGAAATGGGTGCGAAGAAGAGAGGGACATGAAAATAATTTAAAAAATTATATATATTATAACTGAAATAATGGAAAAAGAAAATACATGTAAATAAATTAAATGAGATATTTTTTATTTTCTTAACTATGAATTTAAATTTAAAATTTGGATATAAAAAAAACCAACTTCTTTATGTTATGAATATTTTCAACTTAGGTAGGGTAAACTAGGATCAAGACATAAAGAGAAATGTATGTGTTTGCTCCAAATTCTTTTTAGCTTCTCTTTTCGTTGACAGGAGAAAATGGAAAAATAAATTACTAAGAGAACTCTTCTTAAAAGAAATAGTTTATTTTTGTGAAGAAAAATTTTAAAAGTAGCTTTTAAGGAGAAGCTGTTAGGATTAGTTTTTATTTTTAAAAAATAATGTAACCTTTTTCAAGAAAATTTCAACTCATTTAATATAAAACATGAATGATAGTTCAATCTAACCAAGTTAACCTGAACCTAACCATTTTTTAAAATTTTTTTAACTCATTTAATATAGAACTTAATACATTATTAAATTTAATTAGGTTAGTCAGAATTTAACCAACGACATTTCAGGTTTAGAATTTAAATTTAATGCTCAAATTTAATATGGAATTTTAAAACTTGATTCAATAAACAATATATGGGTTAGTTCGCAATGACCTAAAAACTAAATTTTCAACTCAAAATTAATATGAATTTTTTGTATGGTTTAACATGGGCTAAATATGTAATAATCCACAAAAGTTTATAAACACAATTAACTTTTGACTTTTGATAGATTTGAGATTTTTTTAAGCTTAAATTTAATATGAACTTTTCAACTCTAATCGTTATTGTGCGTTACCCACATCGATCGATGTGAGTAGTGGGTCATGATAGGTTGATTTGAAAAATACTAAATGCAGTTTGAACTTAAAAAAAATACTCAAGTATGACAAAGTTTTATTTTTTGTCATGTTATTACTTATTTACTAGGCTTCATGAGCTGATTTTGAACTAGTTTATTTTACTGAATTTATATGATAAAAGTTGTTAATATAGACTATTTGACCCATGATGATAGGTGAACACAGATGATCTATTTTTAACAAGTCAAGTATACAATAAAAGAAAGTCAATGATAAAGAAGGTGAATTATTTTTGGGTTTTAAAAAATATCAGATTCAGTCAAACTCCTCAAACACTCTCTTGGGTAATGTGTTTTATAACTTAACTTCTTATAATGCTATTTTTTACCTCCTTATTCGTATAAAAGAAGATTAATTGACATAAAAAATATGAAATTATGTGGTGTTACCCTGTTATGAATAGGAATAATTAGTAGCAAAATTGACAGGGCATAAGTTGCAAATTGCTCCCTTTATTGGATTCACGTAGCTAACACAAATCATTCGTTTCGGTGAATTCGATTTGCAATACAATAGTCAATCACCATTGGCACATATTGATACATTAAAACAATCGCCCTATTTTTGAGTTTTGTAAACAAAAAAAAATTATTATAATGAAAATTGACTCTAACATAATATAAATATTTTTTATTCAAACAGGATTGTGATAAATAATTCATGTGATTAAAAATAAATCACCTCTATGACAATATTAGAGGTATGTCACCACCTCTCTCACACTTGTAATTAATATTTTACTTTAAACTCACTGATCTTTAGAGACAATTTTTTTTTAAAAAAAGTTGATTTTAAACTATATAAAATCTTTTGAAATTATCATCTAAGTTATTATTTTTAATAATCTTTAAAGAATTGGAAGGATAGAGAAAAACAACAATGAACACAAAATAATAATTTATTTTAAGAAAGAGAAAGAGAAAGAGTTTTTTTTTATATATAAAAAATCTATTTAAATATTACAAAATTCTTTGACAATATTGTCTTGTTTTAATAACCTTAAAAAGATCAGAAGGAGAGAGAAAAACAATGAACACAAAATAATCGTTTATTTCAAAGGCTTTTCAACAACAAAAAAACTAGAAAATGATTGATAACACTCTAACAGAATGCAATTATCATTTTCATATTTCAAAAGGAAGAAGTGGACGTAAAGAAAAAAATGTGAATTTAAAATGAAGAATTTTTCTTTTTGAATTGTGAAGTTATGCTTTTCTTTTCATTTAAATAAAATATACATTAGTATTTACAATTTTTATCATATTTTGCATCATCTAAACATGTTATTAGTGAAAAATGTAACATTCCAATTTTACTTATTGGTTAATTTTTATTAATTGAATAATTGATTGGGAATGTTAAACTAATTATAGATAGGTATGTTAATTCTTAGAATTTATGTGTGTAATTTAGGTAACCTAAAGTTGTCAGATTAATTTCAAGAATTAATCGAACAAGCAAAAGCATAATTTTGCCCTTAATGACCAAAAATCAAATTTCATTCTCAATTTTTCACTTCACTCTTTCTCACCCTTATGCACGTGTCAAGAAAGGAATTTCACTTCTTCATCCTCACCTACCACGACACCTCTCCATTATTCCTATCTTCATTTTTTCAATTTCTATCAAATTAAGGCAAGCATCAAACTCCATCTCCTCCTTCTCTTCACAGGCAGCCATAGAAAGTCAAGGGAGGCTTCAATTACTAAGGTGAAATCCATGACCCCATTTTTGGTGTTGGTCCCATTCTTTGAATTCAAGCCATAATTTATTTAATTTCATGCTTTTAATGAGTTTTGTAACCAATCACAAGTTCTAGGTAGCTTTGGGGACCTTGGGTTAATTCATCCATTGGAAAGGTAGATATGATTGCATTGTGTAGCTATCCCTAACTTTTATTGATTTTGGAGAAAATGATAATTGATGATATGGTGTAGAGTCCATTCATATATTGTCGTTTGATGGATTGATGATGATGTTAATTATTGCACGAGGTTGCAATTGCTAAATATGATGTTTGATGTTGATTATTGAGAATTAGGCATGAGGTTGTCATTGATGATTATGATATTTGGTTGATGATGAATATATTGCTAATGATTGAATAAGCTTGGGATAGCTTGATTGAGGTTGTGGATAGATTGTAATTAATTTTGCATGTTATGCTTTGATTAAATAATTGGTTGTAAGACCCTTGGTGATATATGTAACTAGGTGGTGGCCCCTGGTGATGGTAATCAGGTGGTTCATTGATGATTGATAGTTATTTGGCATGACATTTGCGTTTAGATGAATATAGGACTGCAGGGGGCCTGTGATGCAAACCCATATGGGAGGGCAGCCTTTGGAAAGGCACAAACCCTATGATGGTGTCTTTGGATTCTACAGCCGTCTTTGAGTTGGACTCAAGGCCAACCCATAACACATGAATTGAGGTGTTGTTATCAGTGAGAGTGATTAGTATTGCATATGGGCAAGTGGTTCGGTACCGGTAAAAAAAATAATGATATAAGTTGAGAAAATTTTATATATTGCAGTATTAATCCCATTAATGAAGTCGGATCTACATGCATATGCATTGACATATAGATTGAGTGAGAAGTTGTGAGACAACTATCGATAATGATTTTGATTGTGGTTGATTGCATCTATGTTGATGTACATATATATATGTATATTAGTTTATGTTGAATGACAAATTAATGATGTGATAACAAACTATGATTAATGAATAATTTGGTGATTGTTAGAACTGAATAGGAAATTGTACATGTTGAGGTTAAATCCAGTTCAGTATTTATCATTTAACATATATATGCTCATCCTCTAACCATTTTTATTTTAGTGGACTTGGATCGAGGAGAGGTATAGTAAATAGTCATTGTTGATGCTTTGTTGATCATTAAGAAAGATTAGTGCATGTTTATATATTTGTATAGTTTTGGTCTTATAAGCCTTGGTCGGCTCTTTGATCATTGTGTATATATATTTGTATAGTAGAGTAGGTATTTGGTAAACTCACTGGAGGTTTAGAATTTGTTTTAATACCTAATTTTGAAGGTTGATAATGATATAGTGATCAGATGCATAATATGGATGAATTAATATTTGTCATGCACGATGATAGCGTTGAACACATGATATGGGCAGATTTTTTATATGTTATATTGCATATGAGATGATTGGATAATGTAGAAATGACCATGTAGTATTGAACTTGAGTAATGACATGTTAAGTTATTGAGAATTATGCATAATTGAGCAACTCGATAGGCTAAACTTTGATCTGTGAGGTTTTAGAACCTTCAGATAGGTTTGATAGCTTTTATATAGTAGTTGAAATGTGTAAGAATTGGTTTGGTCCAATTAGGACGAGAATTGAGTGGTTTGATTACTTGAAATGGCCTAAATACATTTTTGCGCATATCTCTCTCATCTTTTAGAATTTTTGAGTAAGGACAGGACCAACAGGTCATAAATAGTGTAAATTAGCTCATGTTAAAATTTTATAGCATTTAAAGGTCAAACGAGCAAGTTAAAGCATCTGAAAGTTGGCCGGTGGCCAAAATTCTACATAATTATACAGTCCGAGTGTCTAGTAATCGATTACTAGAAAGCAAAACCTATAAAATTGCACAGGTTGTTCGTGGGTAATCGTTAATCGATTACATCGATTACACCATTACACATATTGTGTCATCCTACAGGAACCATGTGTAATCGATTACATCACTATCGGGAACCATGAATTATTCATTTTAATTGTGCAATCATGGGATTTATGACTTCCTAAGCGTAGGTTATCCTACTAGAGACCCTAAGTGTCACTTAGGGTCGTCCTAGGCTGGTTGTAAGCTTATAGTTTACTTCCACGACTTAATTTATCCGACTCCTGCTTGATTTTTAGGTTAATTTAATTAAATTTTTGAATATCCGAACGACCATACTGGGATCGTAAAATTGAAAAAAAATTCTGTATTTTTATATTATAAGTGTTATAATTTAACGGTATCAGAGAAGTAGATGCCAAAAAAATAGAGAAAAGTAACAGATAAAGAAATATAACAAATGACATGATAAAGAAATTTACTTTTTTTCATTTTTTAAAAAATAAAATTTCATTTTTTAAATTAGGACTGTTGTTTTTTAGATGCCTAATTATTGAAATATGAATTTTTTTATCATAATTATTTTTCTATACCATGGAATTAAGAAATGTTTTTTCAATGAATTGCCCTTTAAATTCAAGAAAGTTATCCAAACATCAATTTTTCTTTTTTCTTTTTTTTTATCAAATCACACATAATCCCCCCTGAATTTCACCATAAGAGCGGATTTGGACTCCATGCACTAAAGGAAGGCTCAGTTGTATTATCAACCAATGTAAAAAGCTACTCTCTCCATTTTTTTTATTTCTGAAAAAAAATTGTTTCTTTTTATTTGTCTGTTTAGAGTTTCAAGAACTCATGTATTATTTTTTTTCCTGTTATACCCTCACCTAAGGAATAATCCAACACTAATAGTATTAATAAATAATTAATTTAAGATGAGGATAAACTAGGAAAATAGATATAAAAATATTGTAATTCAAAAATATTAATTATTTTTCTTAATCTGTGTGATTTAATTCAAAAAGAATGAAGGAAGTATTTTTTATATTGATGGCAGACATAAAAGAGACATTGTTTTATGTGTTTTTCTAAATTAGTTCTATTTTTTCAACCAATTTAAAAAGTGACTTTTTATATCAATTGAAGATATAACTGATTTTAAAAGAACAGATTTTTTTAACTGCAATCCAAATCCCATAAAAACAGTTTCAATATATTTAATTCTTTTTAAGTAGGATTGGAATTAGATTAGGCTGAATTAGGTTTTACGTGACATGGTTTATGATATGAGAGGCTCGAGTCTGTTTTATTTGTGTGATACTCATTCAACCTTTTGAAATGGTTAATTTGACCTGAAAATCTGCTTGTAAAAATGTCTATTAAATAAATCTATAAACATACATCTAATATATTAATGAATATAATTTTATATGAACTAAGGCATGTTTAAACATATAAACAAAATAACATTTACTACATAATATCAATATATTACAAAATTTGTCATATTAAAATAATTATAATCATATTTATTATTATATAGTTTAATTAATTTAAATAGGCTGGGGTGTTAAGTTTTAAATTATTGTTTAACAGTCTACTCACCTAATAAACTAAAGAGACTTTAAAAAAAGTTTTAAGACTCATTTGATAAATTAACCCAGTTTAACATCATGTACCTAATGTAGATTAAGCTTACGTCTACGTGTAGTATCCCGAACTATTATCATCCCTATCTTCAAGGAAGATTTTTGATTCGGAAACTATGAATAGAAATACCATGGAAGAGACTCCAAAGAGGATACATTAATTTGAAGAAAAAAAATCTCTCTATCAATATAGCAAATCATCAAGAAATAAGGGGAAAGTGTGAAAGTGAAAGAGGTTAAGGAACAGAATCGTTGTTTTCAACGTGGCATAAATACGTTTTGGGTCCAACAACATTGCCTTTTTGGAGAGAACGAAACCTACGACTTTTGCTTTGCTTTCAGCGTTTCTATTTCTTTGTCATCACATTGACCCGATTTGTCAGTTGTCTCTTGCCACTTGTGAGTTGTGACAATTACTAACGACTTACTTTCCCTCTCCAAAATCGACACCTTCTCCTTCTTTTCTTTCTTCAACTCAACAACACCTTTGCTTCTCTTCTCTATTTCCGTCTTCTTCTTCTTCTTCTTCTTCTTGTAATAATCTCCCGCTGCGCACTTTTGCATTCCCTCCACCTCGTTTTCTTCGGTACTACCAGGTATATAAATCTCCCTTCCTATTTTCTCCATTTCTGATATGGTCACATTTTCCTTGCTTCCTCCTCTTTCTCTCTTTTCTTCGATTATTTGCATCCGGGCTGTGCTGATTCCATTTGTATTCTTGATTCTCTGCACAATATCTTTTGCAAATAACGTAAAGAAGAGATTTTTTCATTTTTTTCCATATACGTGCCTAAGTTCTATGTGGGATTTCTCTTGTTTCATTGTCCACTTCTTTTTATAGATCTGCAATCTCTTTATTTAAAACCATTTTTCAATCAATTACGGCATATTTGAATGCCGGGCACGATTTTTAATTTTACAATAAAGCTTTAAATAGTGATGTAAGGTAGATTTTTTTTTTCTGGCATTGAACATTCTTCTCCTTTATTCAATCTTTTGAGGGTAGATCATACAATTCTACATGAACATATACGTACTATGCTCTGTTAACCCGAGCTTGAATTGTCAACTCTAAGAGGTTTTGTCTTACCGAGTTGTTTGTTTTTCAACTTCAGATGATGGCAGCTGAAGTATATCACCAAGCTATTGGCACTTTGCAGTACCAATCTTATCCGAGTAATTTTAATCATCAGCAAAAGCTTCAGAAGAGTTTAGTAAGATTGGTGCTGAAAGATTTTATCAATTGTAATGGCTTGTCAAGGAGGGGAATTAACCACTCTGGCAAGAGGAAATGTGGGGTTATTCGATCTTCATCTTCCCGAACATCAGTAGTTGATCCAGTTTCATCCCCTTCAAAAAGCAATGCTGGTGACACTAACAAGAAATCAAGTAAGAGAAAGTCTTCATTCAATTATATTTGTTGCTGGACTTCCATCTTTGCTGAAATTGTATGTTCATGTTTATTGCTTCTTGAAGTTGGATTCACTAAGTTTGAGGTGTTTGTGACATTCAAGAAGTTCAAGTTGTCTGTTGTCTAACTGCTGTTTAATATGTTCCAACTCAGATGAAGCCTCTTTGATCCTTATTCGGCATGGTGAGTCGTTATGGAATGAAAAGAACTTATTCACAGGTTGTGTTGATGTTCCCCTAAGCAAGAAGGGGATAGAGGAGGCGATTGAAGCTGGAAAAAGAATTAGCAGCATTCCCATTGATGTCATATTTACATCTGCTTTGATTCGGGCACAGATGACAGCGATGCTTGCTATGACCCAACATCGTCGTAGAAAGGTAAGATAACATGAATGGATAAATTATCTTCAGGTGTAAAAAACGACACAATATGTAACTAATGCTTCTTTAGAAAGCTAGGCATATCAATAAGAATGCCATGCTACAAATCACCAGTGCTCAACTGAAAAGATGGGCGATCAAGTCTATTTATACTAGATCCACAATCCAGAAAATTAGTTAATACTAGCAAATTTGACAGGTTTTACTGTATTTATTACCGATTATGTAAATAATACTGTAATAAACTCTATTATACACATCATTTGAAGAAATTTTTTTCTGCTGCAGCATAGTATTCAAATGTTATTTTCTAAATAATAACCATCAACTTCTCTGCAGGTCCCTATCATCATGCACAATGAGAGTGAACAAGCAAGGTCATGGAGTCAAGTTTTTAGTGAAGATACAAAAAAGCAGTCCATTCCTGTCATAGCATCTTGGCAACTGAATGAAAGAATGTAATCAACTAATCATCTTTTTCCTGTTTCCAGTGTTTGAAATTTCTTCTTTGTCTTGAGCAACATTAACATATAATGGCATATCATAATTGTTAATCCTTTCAGGTACGGGGAACTACAGGGTCTCAACAAGCAAGAAACAGCAGACAGATACGGGAAAGAAAAAGTCCATGAGTGGCGACGAAGTTATGACATACCTCCTCCAAATGGTGAAAGTTTGGAAATGTGTGCTCAAAGAGCAGTTGCCTATTTTAGAGATCAAGTAGGTGGAATTCTTGTGTTAAATTTGGCATTTAAGTTTTCAGGAAAATGAAGCAAATCTTTAAACTAGATGTTCATCTCAAGAGTGAGAGGATAAATCCGAACCGTTGGATCTTATCCTGGATGATCGAGATTAAAATATGTTCATGTGACTTTAAAAGTCACTTGACTTTTTAAGTTTTGAAAAACTATTAATCATGACCATCCATATATGGTTGTACGACCCAGATTTGTCTCTCACTCTCATGTAAGAGAACCTTTTTCATAAGATATATCCCCTATATATATATATAGGATGTATCATATGAGAAAGACTCTTTTATGTGAGAGTGAGAAGAGCGAATCTAGGCCGTACAACTATATAATGGATAATTGAGATTAATCATGTGAGTTTTTAAATAAGTCATGTGACTTTGAAAAACTTTTAATCTTAACCATCCGTTATATGGTTATACGGCCCAGATTCACTCCTCTCACTTTTACATAAGAGAACTTCTAAGATACATCTCTGCTTTAGGGTAAATATATATATATATATATATATATATATATATTTACATTGTTATCATGAGGTTAATAGTTCTTTCACTTTTTAAAAATTTACGTGTGGTCTTTTACACCTAGCTTTCTTCTGGTTAAGTTTTTGGCGTTAACTACAGAACTATTAACTTTTGCTTACGTATTACATAAATTTGACACGTGTTACACCACTAGAAATGTCAGCTGAACTAAGTAATGCGGGGCCAAATATCTGGTATGATTGAAGTGATCATATAACTTTGTTAATAGACTGATCCCATTGGCATATGTGCTGCAGATTGAACCTCAGCTTATATCTGGAAAGAACGTTATGATTGCAGCTCATGGGAATTCATTGAGATCCATTATCATGTATCTTGACAAATTAACTTCCCAAGAGGTGATTGTAGTATTCAGAATTTTTATGGCTCTTAAGTTCACATATGACAATATGTAGTCATATTATTTACCCTTTCATCAGGTCATTAGTTTGGAGCTATCAACTGGAATTCCCATGCTTTACATTTTTAAAGAGGGAAAATTCGTTAGGAGAGGGAGTCCTGTAGGACCTTCTGAGGCCGGAGTTTATGCCTATACTAGGGTATGCAGTTTATATTGGCTATTATATTTCATCCTTTTTAAGATGGTTGCTTCTAATGAATTACATAAGTTCTATTTAAGGATTGATATTGTTTGTCTGGAATGCTGCTAAGGCACCTGCAGATGCAGTCCTTTCTAGCAACATAAAGTTTTTGCGATTTTCTTGATTAAAACCTTTCCTTGGGCTTCCACCAGCGTGGTTGATTGGCATGGGGAACATGTAATGCAAATTTGATAACAAAGTCAATTCTATGTGAATTTATAGACTACTTTTGATACCAGAAAAGTGCCAGTTCTTAAAATTTTGATAGTTTTTTTTTTTCTCTGATCAGCAAATTTTTTTTTGATAGAGTACAAAAAATAAATATGATATGGATGAAGTCAGCATTATGTGGGGGCTCTGATCAATTATCAGTCATTAATCATCGGCTATTTTGATTGGTCCTCTGTTATTATGTTGAAATTAAGTTCTTTAAATCTTCTTAACTAATTTTGGCTAGGCACTGACAACTTTTATTGTTCCCAGCGTTTGGCCCTTTACAGACAGAAGCTGGATGAGATGTTCCATTGATATATTCTTTAGGTAAAAAACTCGTTCCTTCTTTTGCTTCTTCTCTTACTATGCTACATTGCATTCCATTATCTGACTGTTTAAGGAAATACATTCACAGTTCATCAGAAGCATCACTGTGTCTCAGTTGAATCACAAAAGAGGGGTGTTTTCAGTGTCACTGTTAGGTACAAAGAAAATATTCACCTGTCCTAAGCTAGGTTGGTTTGGATGTTTGAGTACAGTTTTGAACCAGTATTATATTTTTTTTGTAAACGAGTGATTGTTTCCATGAGCCCATTATTTATACACCTTATAAATGTAGAAACTCTAATACTTTCACTTCAGTACTTCATGTCCATTAATATGATTGTATATTGGGGAATATTATTAAAATCGAATTGGTCATTAACTCGGTTAAGATGTTGAATCATTAAGTCATCGGTTAAATTGGTGGGTCATTGGTCGAACCACTTGACTCAATTTAAATTAAAATAATTGATAAATTATCATATATATATATATATACACACAATAAATTCCGTATAATTTCTTTTAAATAAACCATAAAATAAGGCTTAAAAATTAATTTGTTAATATTTGGTCATAGATAAAAAGAAAGCATGGATAATACTTGAAAAACTAGTTAAAACACAAAATAAAAAATGAAAACCAAAAACGAAGGGTAGATTAAATTAGTGATATATTATTGAAGTTAAAACAAAAAAAAAATGAAAAACTAGTCCATTTAATGCAAACATTATATATATATATATATATATATATATATATATATATATATTGAATTCTATGAAAGAATGATACTTTATTGCAAATTAAAAATAAAACGAAATGCAAATTTTATTATAAAATGAGAGAGACGAGCGAATACCATATATATATATATATATATATATATATATATATATATAAATAGGGTTCACTCGCAACCACAGGTAACACACTTTGACATAGGATACAGTCACGCATAGTGACATGACACTTCGATTTTGAGCAAATTCTTAATGATGATTGAAAATAATAATGTGAAATTATAAGTGATATTAAAATCACGACTGTCAAAAATCATTAACAAGCTATCAATTATAGATTTATCGAATGAGAAAGTGCTCCCATCAAAATGACGTCGTTTTAAAGTTAAAACAAAATACACACATGACCCGACCAGTTCTGTCCAACTCGACTGGGTCATCGATTTCTACCCTTAACCAACTGGTTCACATTGGTTTGTACGGTTCACTAACATCCTTGATCAAAACCATGGCTTTGAAAACTGGACCGGCCGATTCGACTGGTTGGACCGGGAACCGGTTAGGGTACCGATTCAGACAAGAGAAAAAATCGGTCATCTCATAACCGGTCAAGAACCGGTGAAAACCGGTTGAACCAGTCAAAGTTTTAAAATTATTCTTTTTGCTATTTTTCAAAAAAAATCTATTAAAAAATATTTTTAAATAAAAAAATTATATATAACATTTACATATTATTTTTATTTATTATAATTTTTAATCCTATAAAACATGTAATATGATCGTTAAGTAACTTAGTTTTTATATAATTTATTGTTAACATATCAAGAATTATGTTATATTATATTAAAAATATATATTTTATTATAACCGGTTGAACCAGTATCTTCACCGGTTCAATCACCGGTCCGATTTTTAAAACCTTGATCAAAACAGTCACCCGAACCGGTTACCAGGCTGGTTCACCGGTTTTTTGTTCGACCGGCCAGTTCGGTCTATTTTTTTAACATTAATATTGGCTGTGTGAATTTTATTATTGTAGTATCTGCCTACGTATGCTTGAGTGGTTTTATTTGATGCATCATTTACCTCCTTTCTTTCATATACATTGATGACATTATTAGCTGTTTAATTTGAGAAAATATTTTTTGTTTTGATTTTTTGGTGTTACTCTTAATAATAAAATTGTCAGATTATGATTTTATTTTCTTTTCTTAATAGTTTGTATAAGAAACAATAAAAATAACTTTTTTTTTATTTTTACTGTCGTCTATACAAATTTTTGGAAAACACAAAACAATAGAATGGATTTCTGAAAGTGAAAACAATGATTGAGAATAACATACATTTTCTCAAACCAAACAATCCTGCTACTAAAAGTTGTATGGCAAAGTTCTAATTTATCCCTCCTTATGAGGTAAAATATTGTCAACCACATGATAAGCTGATGTGTATTGAATAAGCAAGCATTCCATTCCTTCTTTAAAGTCATAAGTTCAATCCACGGGGAATATTGTTTCAAACAAATGGCATAGCATCTTGTTGCATTACAATTGATTCAACACTTATGTATAAGATTTACCTGTGTAATTTTTCATTCCAATGCTACAACACTTCTGTCCTTTTGAGTAACCGAGATGTGATTATCAGGGTTAGGAACAGGGGAAAAGTCTATTTTCCCGTTGTTAGGAACACTAGAATCTGAAGGAGCATTGAGTGAGACCTGGGATAGAGATTTTGCCCTTGTCCAGAAAGAATATATCTTACTCTCATCCTCTTTCATTCTCTCGGCAAATTTATTTATGTCAACTCCTGTGTCACCATTCCCACCAAAAGCAGATTCAAGCTTATCCATATCAAACAAATCCTGCATAATCTTCTTTGTGTTGGGGTCGTGAGCATAACCAAACTTAATCTTACTATAAATCTCAGCCTCTAAAAGGGGCTTTAACATCTGCAGCAATTCACTCTTCCACATTACAAGATGGTACTAGATTCACTAACAGCAGCTAACATCACAGTTTAAAGATCAACAATATACTAGTATATACTAGCAAGAGTAATTTTCTACAGGTCTACAGCTAAAAATAATGCATCAGTTAGGGTAAAGACCATAAAAACAATGCAGGCTGTATTTAACACTTCACAAAGACAATGCAGATTATATCATATATATGGCCTATACCTAAGCAGCATATATATATATATATATATATATATATATATATATATATATATATATATATATATATATATATATAACCATCCAGAAGATAAAGAAGTGTTATAATGAAACTATGAAAGGCCTTTTATTTAGTTACCCTGAAGAATGGTTGGAAGATCGCAGGTGCATTGCACAACATTATCAAACCGAGCCGCTTTGGATAGTACTGTTGTAATACATGGACAGTTTCACGTGCTATCTTAAAAGATATATGTGACATATTGAAACCCTGGAAATCAATCAGCCAGACTAATTGTTCCTGGTGTGGGGGAAGATTAAAAATGGCATTCTCCATGCAGTATGCAAGATACTTCAACTGCCCTTCTGATGACTTTGATTTCTGCCACACAGATAAAGAAGATGGATGAAATTGGAAATGAAAGACCCTAGACACCAATTTCAAGCAGAGTATGTAAAGTCTTGAAGTTCAAGAGTGGTTTTTATTAAAGTGAAAATGAAATTTAACGAAGGTAGTTGGCCACAATGAAAATGTGAATACACCCCTTTTTCTCATTTCTCCCCTTCCACTCATTACAAGTTCTGAGCCTGGCTTTTATATGATTACATTTACATCCTCATTAAGTTAGACATGATAGAGAACAAAAATAATTCTCAGAAGAAACCTGGCAACAAGGTCTCATCACAAGCACAGATCTCCCATATTTGTCATCATAATCTGGCCTATACATTATCCCTGATTCTGCTTCAACAGTAACCTCTTCCTGCATT
Organism: Clitoria ternatea; assembly: GCA_037962975.1. Taxonomy (NCBI): domain Eukaryota; kingdom Viridiplantae; phylum Streptophyta; class Magnoliopsida; order Fabales; family Fabaceae; genus Clitoria; species Clitoria ternatea. The sequence goes on from CM075670.1 coordinate 285,486,767, forward strand.
AAGAAAAAAATCCTCCTCAAACAGTATTTAACAGAATGAAATACTCAGTTTAACCACCTGAACCTAGCTTTTTATAAACACTGGACACATTCATACCATGCCATGCACTGTCTCTTAAAATTCATGAAAAGAAAAAGTGAGACTTACCCAGCGGATCTCGTGAGGTTTGTACTCATTTCTCCATTTTAGGCTGTGTGTCAACATTTGAGCTGCCTTCTTGACATTCCAATTCCGTGAGCTTAAATACCTTGAGATGGATGCATCAGAACAATACACAGATGCCTTATCTGATAATGGCCCTATCAACTTTCTCACCTCATTGATCTGAAAGGAAGCAAATTGCTATAGGATTGGTATTTTCACATGCAACAAGAGTATAAACTAACTCTCTGAATATACAAAGGATGCAAAATAGTTTATACCTTTTCCTGCTGTTCTTTTGATATTATCATTTCCTCATGGCAGTTAGAGGCAGTTATTTTCAGACTCTCGCTCATAGTGCTCAGTGTAAAGACTTCCTAAAAAGTAACAAATACTGCAAATGTCAGTAGCAATTTATCACACTAATATACTACTACTTCCTCAAGTCTCTTAAAAAATGTACTAGTTATTTCTATTTGTCTCAGAATACTAGTCACTTTACAATTTCAATATATAGGATTAATTGTTTTCGTTCAAATTTATCCTTAAATAATTACTCTGTGGAAAGGGAAACTAAAGTAAATAATTAAAATGAAAAAGAAATTATTTAAAGAGTATAGTAGGAAATTTCATAATACATTTTATAAAGAAAAATAAATGTATTTTTTTTAGTTTTTATGTCACAACCTTAAAGAATTTTTTTGAGAGATGCACAGAGTAGTTTTCTTGATCCAAGATAATTACCATTTACAACGACATAGTGCTAATATTTATACAGTATATTATATATTATACTATACATCATTATGCCGACAGGCCTGCAATTCCAGTATAAATACAAACCATAAACATATCTGGTTTTACCTCAAACGAACGTGTGGTATCCATTGACATAATGAAGCTAAGCCTTGGAGAAACAAGATGGCTTACTCTGGTTTGTTCATAGAAACGGGGCATTCATTTTATAGCCATTTATAATTCACGGTTAGCAATTTTGTTAGCGTGTTCGTTTCATTTGTTAGGATTAGTTACGACTCACGGGTTTACAGTTTACACTCTTCTGTTATGTCGTGTACATAAAACTTAACTCCCCCCCTAATACACTATCCATTCCATGCACGTTCTCATTTCCATATATATATAAAATACATTTTTCTTCCATTTTCTCTCTATTTTTTCTCCTTTGTCATGCTTGCCGACACCACATACTTTTCTCTTTATATATATATAAACAAGAAGATTATAAGTTGATTATAAAGTAAGATAATACAATTTTTTAATTAAGATAAAATTTAGAAATCCAAACAAACAATAGATGTAAAACCCCATGAAGCACGACAAAACAAAACATATATAACAATTGAGACACATTTAGGGGGGGTTTAGAGGTTTTCTTTTATTAACAGAAAATAATAATGGAGTGGGAAAAAACACATAGGAGTTATAAAAATATATTTTTCTTTGAACGTAATTACAAGAGAGGTGCTATTATATATACATACAGCTATTATATAAAAATATATTATGTATTTAATATGCATTGTTATGTTAATATGTGATATTATTGTATCACTCTTATGTAAATGTGGATAGGTTCTGGTTTTTAAATAAAGCTTAAAACAAAGATACATTTATTTTTTTAATGCATTTTTATTTTGAAGACTCGAACATTACTGATTAAATTAGAATAGTCTCTTAAACTTACATGCTTTGCAATAACAGCAAAACTTTAATTTAGGGAGTGTGGTGGAGTGAAAGAAGTTAATCGTTCCTTTTTACAACCTTAGACCAACTACCATGCCCATCAACAGGTAACTAAAAAACAAAGAGGGGATTAACGATGGATGATAAAAAGAACCACATCAAACGCGCGTACACTTGTGAATCTTGACATTTTACTAACAGTTTCTAAGAGATAACGTATATCCCTTGCAAGTTAAGGCACACGGGGTGAAAAACTTAACTAGAAAGAAAACAGAGAGCACCTAAAGTCATGTAAACAAACTCACAACTACAATTACAATCCAAATACATCACAAGCAGGATTCAAAGGAAAGAAATGGATAAGATTAACGTAAATTTTATGAATAACTAAGTTAGCACATAATCCAATTACTGAGCATATAAAAGGAGATAGTAGATACAAGTGATACGTAACTAACAAAATTGTTGGTGAAGGGAAGGGAAGAACAAGTGAAGAAAAAAATGATACTCACCCGAAGCTGAGAGAGATAAAGAAGGGTGGGCACTTGTCGGCGTGTGGTGTGGAATGGTTCTATTTTTGCTTCTTTAATGCATTCTGCCACTTCCTCACTCACTCACTCTCACACTCAACCATCTTAATGTCAACAGATTCATGCCGTGTTAAAGTGAAAATAAAAATTGATAAATATAGTAACACTAGTGTTTTAAATGCATTTGATTTGGTTAAGCAGCAAAAAATAAAATGATGAGTGATTGGTTGGGAGTTTGTAATGTAGGTTGAGATTATAGAATGAATTCGGATTTAGTCATTCTTAAACACATTTATTAAAAGCGACAGAATATAATTAAGCCCTAAACAATATTATCTCAAGAAAAGAGATACGTGTAATTAATAATAATAATAATAAATAATAATTTTAAGTAATTTTAACCTTTTCAATAAACACTTCTCATTCTAAATTTTTTAAACAATGTTATATTATTGAGATTGAGGGCGACACAACCTTTTAATACTATTGATTTGGGCAAGGTTAGCAGGTTATACATAGCACATAGCGTAGATATATATGTTTATGCATTACATCTAGAAATAACTTGTAATTTAAAAAATAAAGTTACAAAAATAAAAAAATATAAAAGTTAATATTAATCTTTTACGTCATTTAAGATAATTAATATTTCGTTTCACCTTAAGATTTAAAACTCATTTCTCTTGAGCCTCCATTAATCAAAACAGACAAACAAACATATGTTTATCCTTTAATAGCACTCAATTGTCGTGTGATTTGATTTTGAAATCACACTGATGGTTAGATTGGATTAATAATTTCTTAAATCCAATCTAATTTGAGTGGATTTAATAAAACAAAAAATAGATTGACCACATGTATCCATATTGCTTAAGAGAAATTAATATTACACTTGAATTAATCATTGATTAAATAAATTTTATAATTAAACAGAATACAAATCTTAAATAGTAAAACAAATATGAGACTTAAAAGTAACTTCAAATTGATATTAAAATTTAAAACTAATAAGTTTTTAAATAATCAAAATATTAAGACATGTCTCATAAAAATAATGAAATTTTAATTTAAATTAATTTAAAAAATAATTAAATAATGTAATTTAATGAATATATAATTATATAAATGAGTGATAAATTTATTTTATAAATAAAACTATATAAATGTAAGTTTAATTTGAATTAGATTAAACTAATTTTTAAATATAGATCATAAAAATTTTCAATTTTTGTGTTTTTTGATTTATTCGATTCTTAATTTTCTTGGGTCAATTTATGGACATCCCCAAAAAAAGTACTGTTAGTGTTCCTGTTTATCTATCTAGAAAAAATATTTAAATAAATAATAGAATTATTGTGTAATAATTATTGTATGAAAATTTTAATCTATCATTCATTTATTTAATTGGCGTCCTTTTTATTTTTTCTTCCATTTATACATTTGTATTAATAAAAAAGATATGTTAGTGAAAAGAAACAAATTAATATTATAAAAAAAAAAAAGAGATTAATGAGCTTTTTAAAACCCTGTTTCTTAAGGCTATGTTTAAATTATTAAAAGTGGTAAAGTTTTTTTTTTATCGTAGTCTTTATTAATTATATTTCTTAATAATATAATACCATTTTTTTATCTCAAACTCAACTCTTATGATTTAGGTTGACAAAATCTTATTATTAATTATATTTCTTAATATAATTTTTTGAACAGTTAAAAAAATCTAAGTTTTCAAAATTTGGATTTATTTATGCAATCTTGAACATAAACATGATAAAAAAAAGTGAATTCAACTTCCACTAAAAATCACAAGTAATGTTAATTTTACAGAAAAATATTTCCCTTTTGATTTTTTTTATCCAGTGTAAACTTCTACATGTTAAATAAGTCCTAAAATTTTTAATCATTTTGTAAAATTGTAAAATGCATTTAGTTATTTTTAACTTTTGGGAAAATAGTATGTTCATGATCGATTATTAAAATAAAATTTGGTAACTATATGCCCGTACTCTTCCATTTTTATTTAAATGTTTACTTAAAAAGAAAAAAATTGTTTCTATTTATTTATCAACTTAGAATTTTTGAAGAGCATTAAATATTCTTCTTCTAATAATACTTTTATTGAAATTAAAAGTTGAGAGAATTTTAAAATTAATAAAATAAAAGAGGAGTAAAGATAAAATAGGAAAACAATATTAATTATATTTTTTAATGTATATGAATTTTTTCTCTACAGACAGTTAAATAAAAATGAATGGAATATAGTTATCTAACAATATTTTACTTTAATCTCAGTATTTAAATGATAATTAATATTAGTTTTTATTTTATAAATTATGTTAGTAATATTTCATAAAGTATGTTTGGATGGGAATTTTAAACGTTAAAATTATCAAACTAATAATATAGAGTGATTATAAAAAAAAGTCGAAGAAAAAGGTAATAATAGGTGTAATATAATACAAGTTAAACAAAAAGAAAAAGAGTTTTAAAAATCTCTTTCAACAATTTATTTTCATCAAGGCTAAAAATTATTAAATTAAAATTGTATAATAATTCTAAAATGCTTCGTTATGGTTGAAACACGTTACAATCTAGTTGACACGTATGAGGTGGAGGTCTCTGTTACATATCCGCTACGCTTATGAGCGAGTGCCACCATCACATGGTTTGGTTTTGTGGTGCTGCTGCAACATTCAACTTCTTAACAAACTTCATTAATTGTCCGTCCACCAATGTGGTTGCTGTATTATGAAACTAAAACAGTTTTTTAATTTGTACAATATTGCATTAATTAAAACATAATTTTTTTATTATAAATTATACTATTAAACTTGTATCGAAAATGATAGACAGATACAAAACAGAAAATTTGAAATTCAAATTGGAAATAGCTTTTTTTTTCCAGCACAAAAATGCTTCTTTTTAATATCAAAGAATCTAAAAATGAGAAAAATATCATAAAAAACAATCTTCATCTATTTTACAAATCAGATGAATTGGTTTAATATTAATTTTAAATGTATTTTTTTAATATTTATATGTTTGTGAAAAATCAATTAAAAATGTAATAAATTTTAATTTTGTTTTATTGATAAATGTTAATTATTAGAATTATCAGGATTGGGATTCGACCACGTGACATAGGGTGAAAACAAGAGCCAGACTATTACTTAACTAATTGTAGGGCTTAGTCTCTTATATATATTATATAAAAAAATTATAATAATACTTTATTATTATATCATACATTTATTTAAATAAACCGGTCTTTTAAGCTTAATTTTTTTAAAAACAACTTAAAGTCTGTTTTGTTTAACTAAATAAAGTTTAGAAAAAACCTAAGTTTCGTTAATTTGACAAATTGGTTTAGCTTAGTCTGAGTCTGATATAAGTTAAATCTAAGCCTATGTCGAACAGTCTCATCTATTCACAGTCAAAATCCAACAATTTGTGTGTCTATTATGAAAAATGTTATATCATTCTATATCATCGTCCTACAAATCCCCCTAATTACTAATTCAAAAAAGAAGTGAATGCTTTTTAGGTTTTGTTTTCAAGACAATATATTTCTTATTTACTTTTTATTTATTACTTTTTAAAATAGTAAGAAGATTTATAGGAGGATATAATAGTGACCCGCTAAGCTCATCATATTGTATTTAATAAAAATATTTTCTATTTGGGGAAGGATTGGTTAGAAAAAATCTTAAAATAATGTTAGAAGGTGGATGAATAAATATACACAAATTAGATGCTACCATATTATTTTTATTAAATGTTATTACTTTTTATAAATGATGTACATAAATTAAAAAAATCATTAATTGATGTATATGTTGACTTAACTGTCCTTATTTATTTAATTTGTTAAGATAATTTTTATTTAATTATTTATAAATTAATTATTTATGTAAGTCTGAAAATTAGTTAATTATTTGAATTTCTTAAAAAGTTAAAATGGAAATCATTTATAAAATAAAGGGTAAAATATAAAAGTTCTATATTTGAAATGGAAATAGTAGTAATTAAAAATACAAATTACGAAAATATAATATTTTATGTTATAACATATATGTATCTTTTTTTCCAACATATATAAAAAAGCATATATGTATGTATCTTTGATTTTCAATCAACATTTTATTTATTAACTAGAGTATGTACATGTGCTTTGCACATAATAATATTTTGTAAAATAAAAAATAAAATTTTCTAATTTTGTGAATAAAATAATTTCAATTATACATTTTTTAATTTGTAAATATTTTTATTTAAATTAAATTTGTATCCAAAATTAAAATATTTACAAAAAAGTGGAGAGATTAATGTTTTAGAAATCATTAGTAAAATGAAGTTTCTAAGATTTGAATATTTAGTGATACATATTTAATACACTTGACATCATTATTCTCTTTCAAAGATCAACAAATAATTAGAGGACAAATTTAAATAAAATATTTCAATGAATTGTAGAAATATAAAGGTCATAATCTTATTATACAATAGTGAATTATAAGAAATTTTATAATTTATATCATATAAGGCTAAACTATTATTCCTAGTCTCTTATCTTTTTTTAAAAAAATTAAGTTAGACTTTTAATTTTTTTTAGTCAATTAGGTCTTTTATTTTTTTAAAAATGTTTCAGTTAGGTTTTTTTCAGTCCATTCAAATAACTTTGTTATCGAATATCTGACATGTTATTAATTCTATTGATATGGCTAGTGATGTAGCTACTCCATGTGTCAGATGTTGGTATGTCAAATGTTCATTGACGACTCCATGTGTCATTTACTTTTCAACCAATAGACATTTGTCATGTGAAGTCATCATGTTAAAAGGGCCAATGTCGGCACCATCTCACATGTGTGACCATCTTTCACAGTTAGCAAATGAGGATATGACCACATGTGATTAGGGATGTCAACGGGGTAGGGCAGGCACGGATACCCCTTCCCCGCTACCCATACCTGTGGGTAATTATTAAACTTGTAGTCCTGTTACCCGCATGGTTACCTGTTTTACGGGGGTTTTTTAACGGGTAACCACTATCCATGGGTATCCACATATATCCACGAGTACCTAACTAAAAAAAATATGTAAAATGAAAATTAAAAAATATTAAACTGAAGAAGATATATTCCGTGCAAAAAAAATATTAAGAAGTGAAACATCATCTTTATAAAGCAATGTAATAAAAAAAATTATTTGGAAGTGACGTGACTAATTTGGCATTTGAATGGTTTGTCCATTTAGATGTTCCTTATATGTTCCAACTAGAAATCTAAGCATAAAAGTGAGCATAAACGATAAAATATAAACTCTGAAATCTCAAGAAAGACTACAGGATATAGAATCGAGCATATGATGGTGGTTCCTCCTTGTAAGCGTATGGCGACTTTGTGAAAGGATTTGAAGAAAGATTGAAAAGTATGTGCAACAGTAGTAGGGTTTGCTATTTCTTTAAGGCCTATGAAATTACAAAAAAACATTAAAAGTAATTAAATATTAATACTAAGTCAGGATATAAATATAATTGCGCATATTTGGGTATCCGTGAGCACAAATGCTACTATATCTGTACCTGTACCTGTACAGGCAGTTAGAAACTCACCCCTATGTTTCCACGGGTACCCATGCCTGCGAGTTTTTGTATCCGTTACAAGTCTTTATCAGCAGATATTCGTGGGTATGGATATTTTTTACCACCCTACATGTGATATTCGCCCACCATGTTATGATTCTGTTAACACTGATAATTAATGAAAATGAGACATATGAGGGTTCAATTGAAACATTCTAAAAAAAATATAAGACTTAACTGACTAAAAATGTCATGGGTCTAACTTGAAATTCATTGAAAAATATTGGACGAGAATAATAATTTAGTCTATTATTTAATTAAAATGTATAAAATTAAAAAATATAATCAAATACAAAAAGTAATATAAAACCATTTATCGTAAATTGTTATGTTAAAGCTATGGTGTTATGCAAATAATTGGAAAATCCTTTCAAAAATAATATTTATATGATAGTAAAAATACGGGGAAGACTTGTGTTAGAAATGTTAGAACGAGAGGATTAAATATAGGCTGTATAACTAAACATGATGGTTAATAACAATTAAATTGAAGTGAATCAAAATAATTATTACTAGTAAACATATTATATTAAAAATAAATATGCAAATAATGAATAACTATATGAACCTCATCTTTTATTTATATTATACATAGATCTCGTTTATCAATAAGGTTGTTGATTTGGTGTAGTAACAGAGGCTCATTATAAAAGAATTATGATTCTCGTACATAATATTATTTTATTAGTTAATAGAGCAAATCTAAATATACCTAAATTGGCTTACTAAGAGGGTGTTTGGTTTGTAGTTGGGGAAACATAGTTGAGTTGAAGTGAAAAATTTAAAGGTTGATATTAATTCTTCACACCGTTTGAGACAATCAAAACCCTGTTGACCCGTAGGATCAAAAATCTTTTTTCACTCAATGGAGGTTTTCTCCGTTTGCACGCCGCCCCAAACGTGCTCTAAGAAGCCGAGCTATGGGGAATTTATTAAAGGTATGAGCATTGCTGAAGCTCTTAGTAGAACCGGGTTTGAAAATATCGGTTGACTTCTGTAATAGGTTTATTTGGGAACTTCATCATTGTTCTAGTCTTATAAAAGAGATTTGAAAGTTGTCAGTTTGTCTTATGCATGTATTTAGAAAGGCCAATAAATGTGTAGATTATTTGGTATTTCAGGCTAGGGGATTTTTTGGTTCAAGAGATTTCGTCGGAGCTTTAGGGAAGGAGAAAGGTTACCCTACGTCGTCTTGTTTGATCCTTGTAACGTCCTTTTAAGGGTTTGCTTCTTTAGTAATAAAAATAAGTAAACATACCTAGATTTAAATAGAGTAATTAAACCAAAAAGATCTTCTTACACCACTAAAAAAACAACTGATAGCGACGGAAGGCATTGGTCGCTAATCCACAGAATGGCCGTCGCTAAACACATTAGCGACGGCATCTCAGACGGAAAGGAGGACGTCGCTAAAACCCTCGTCGAAAAGACATCAGCGACGCCACACCTGCCGTCGCTAACATATTGACGGCGTAAGGCCGTCGCTAAAATCGTCTCTGTCCCTATAACCCCAGCCGTCGCTAAGTGTTGGCATACAGCGACCACGAAAGCCCGTCGCTAATAACAGCCATCAGCGACCACCCTATGCCGTCGCTACATGTACTCATGTAGCGACCACCCTTGCTCGTCGCTATTTGTAACAAGTACAGCGACGACAGAATCCGTCGCTAGTGGTTATGATACAGCGACGACAGACTCCGTCGCTAGTGGTTGTGACGTAGCGACCACAACATCCGTCGCTAGTGTTTGTGATGTAGCGACCAGATCGTCCGTCGCTAGTGTTTGTGACGTAGCGACCGCAACATCCGTCGCTAGTGTTTTTGATGTAGCGACCAGATCGTCCGTCGCTAGTGGTTGTGATGTAGCGACCAGAGCGTCCGTCGCTAGTGTTTTTAATTCAGCGACGGTTGTGGGCCGTCGCTAACCGTCATTTTTAAATTTTTTTAAAATTGATTCAATGATAGGTAGGTTTTGTTAATTTAACTTTAAAAAAATCTTAATATTTTGTATTGGCTGATAAAATTTTATAATTAAATTAAAATAATTTTTTTGAAGTAATAAATTATTATTAAAAACAAAATAATAGATTAAATTAATTTATCAAATAGGTTGAATTACTAATGATAGGTAGAATAAGGCTTTGTGATTTAAATGTAATTACCAATAAATATTGACATAATAAATAAAGAATGACAAAATAAATACTGAATGAAAATATAACATAACTAAAAATCAAATATACAATGTGTATAAATAAAAGAACTACAATCAAGGTGGTGGGGGATCCTGGGGTGGTGGTGGGGGCGCCTGGGAAGTGGGGGGAGGTAGCCTCGCCATCAACTGCATCAGTAGCTCCTGCTGCTGAGCAAGTTGCCGACGAGTCTCGACGTGCTGCTCCTCGGCCCGCTGTCGGTCCGCCTCGGCCTTCTGTCGGTCCGCCTCGTGCCGCTCCAACAGCAACTGCCTCTGACGTCGCTCCTCCTGTAGCTCATCGTTCAGGTTTTGAATTACCTGAACGACCTCAGTCGGAAGACCAGAGGAAGACGAAGAGGAAGGGGTCTTCCCCTTTTTCGCCAGCTGCGTGCCGACGCCACCCAATCCAAACACCCTCCCTTTCTTGTTCACACCGCCAACAGCCTCCATATAGATGGCGTTGTCGTTAGAACAAGATAGGGTGGGAGGAACCTCCCCTTCAGGAGTGGAAGCCACCAGGTCCGCCTCCTTCTCGGCCCTCCTGGCCTGATACGCCTCCTGTAAATTCAAAAACAACGATAGGATTAGTAAGCTGATTTGTAAATTATAAGCATGTGTCAGTTAAAAGTAAATACCGCTAGCTCCGTAGTCTTCTGGTTTACCCATGCACCGGCTTTGTTCTTCTTGGTCATTTGCATGACCTCAAACAAAGAAGGCTCCCGGTGCTCCCTCTGCTCCTGTGGTGGACAAAAAACATTGAGATTATTATTTGTAAACATGTAAGACGAATCATAATAGAAATGTTTAACATAAATATACTTACAAATCTTTTCTTGTGCTCGAGGGTTGAAATGCTACCCCCAGTGTAAACCGAGGCTGCAGCATCGGCGGCTCTGTTGGCCCTATTCCGAGCACTCGCCTGCTGGAATGGGACCCCGCCCCACTTCTGGACCATCCCGTCCCAATGGTCCTCCGGGATCCAACGAGGGCGCTCACCCTTGTCCCTCACCTTCCAAAGGGTACTCTTGATGATTTTGGAGGTCTTTGTGGCAAAGACCTTCCTAATCTCATCAATCATACCCTCCGCCCACTGGTAATCACACTGTAAAATGAATTGAGAAATCAAAATTAATAACAGGTCTATTTTACAAATCAAGTCACAATAAATGAGCTAGGAACTTACCGAGAAGGTGTCAAACCACCTATCTTGCACAACCTTCCCAGCATCTGTCCAAGATATATATGGACCATCCCACTGGGCCTTCAAAACCTTAGTAATCGCTTTGGTAGTGCGACTACTATCAACAAAGTTGTAATGACAACAATTATGTTAGGAGTAAAACAACACACAATCTAGGGAGACACCCAAAATTTCGGCAGAGTCTCCCCTGTAAATGTAACATTTCCAAGTTTAAATAGTTACCCTGTTACAAACAGAAGAGTGCCCAGTACAATTCAATCTATACAAGTACTAATTAAAGTAACATCCAATAAACCGACAAGTCTTTCCACTAAACCCTAATATAAAGTATCATACAAATAACATAAAAGTATATGAAATTTAGTCACTTACTCGTCTCCGGCCGGCACGGGTACCAACATGGGCAGAGGGGATGCCGGAGGTGGGGTCGCCTGATGGCCATGGTCCTCCAAGCCACCAACTCCAGGAGTCTGCTCTGGGGTGGTCAGCTGTGGGGGTGATGGGGTGGTCTGCTGTGGTGGTGGTGATGGAGTGGTCTGCTGTAGTGGTGGTGATGGAGTGGTCTGCTGTAGTGGTGATGGAGTGGTCCGCTGTGGTGGTGATGGAGTGGTCTCCTGCCCTGGGGTAGGAGTCCCCAGACGGGAAGCCGGGGTCCTGGACCCACCACCCCTACTGAAGGGCAGTCGACGTCCCGTCATCTGTGGATAAAATCATGAAAAGAAAGGTTAGTCTCAGGATATATATAAACCTATGTATATATGTTTAACAACTACATACTCTGTGTCTGTTTCAGTTTCAAATTCCCCCTCAGTTTCAGTGTCACTGTGGTTATCTGTTTGAACAAGTTCATCAGTATCCAAATCAGCCCTAGACCGTTTTGATCGAGAGACAAGGTCTTTGTCAATGTGTTCCCCCCCCCCCCCCGTAGTGGCGAGTGTCTCATCCATTATGACTGGATCAATGTTGAACAACAAATTGGCATCGTTGAGCTCGTGTGGTGCAAGCTGATAAGCGTCATCGACCTCCTCGGAGACATTGTCAGTGATCTGACTTCGGGCCTTGGCCTTGATTACTGCATACCAGTCCCGATGTCCTCCCGGGAAGTCGGTGTAATAAACCTGCTCAGCTTGTTGGGCAAAAATAAAGGGATCAAACCCTTTATATCTACCATTCTTCTTGACCTCAACTAAGCCGTAGTTGTTGTCAACCTTTGTTCCAACACCGATTGTGTTGTCGAACCAATCACATTTGAATAGAACAATATCTCTTCTTAGTCGTCCAGAGAATGAAACTTCAACAATCTCCGTCAGCACTCCATAAAAGTCTTCTTCCAACTGACCGGCGGTGCCTTTAACACAAACCCCGTAGTTATGGGTGCGCATCCCTTCACTCCATTGAAGAATATTAAACTTGTAGCCATTTACGTAGTAAATAGGCCATTTTTTAACAGTCTTCACCGGCCCCCAAGAAAGGGCTTGGAGTAAAGAATCTTCAATATGGTTGTTAGGGTCTTGTATCTATGTACAACATAAGAAGTAGGTCATTGTTACCATATTGACGGGAGTTAGAAGCAAATAGGCTTAAAAACACTTGGTATACGGGTCTTACATGTTGCGCGAACCAACCAACGAACTTGGATGACACCTCACTATGAATTTGGTCATCAGTTAAATCATTTTGCTCAAGTTTTAGCATATCTGTGTATAAGCTATTGAAAGAAACAAATAAGTTTAATATAAAAGCTACGTTAAGAATGTATAATATAACTTCTATGACTTACTCAATAAAGGGTTCCACTTCTGGGCAATTGAGAAGAATGTACAAGTGAGCCGCCTTTCGATCTTTCTCATCAATGTAACATTTTGTGAGCCTGCCCCCCGGGTGACCAGGATAGTTGAAAATTGACGTTTGTTCATCAAACCCTGTGCGGCTGGCTACCCCAAGATTGCGGGGAATTCTACTCATTCTAGTTTCTATCTCCGTTGGAAAATAGAAAGAAGCAAAGGTTGTCATTTCTTCGACTAAGTATGCCTCACAAATTGAAGCTTCAACGCAGGCTTTGTTCGACACTTTATCTTTTAAAGAGCGTAAGAATCTTCAACATCATTAACAAGATGGTGTTAAGTTAGAAAATACTATTATAAGCACGATTTGCAACTAAATTAAAGAGTTCACCAAGCATACCTTTCGAATGGATACATCCAACGATACTGCACTGGGCCACCAACCAAGGCCTCGTACGGTAGATGGATAGGCAAATGCTCCATGGAGTCAAAAAAACTTGGTGGGAAAATCTGCTCCAACTTACAAATCAATACCGGGATAGTTTCTTCCATCTTCACAAGTTTCTCCACACTCAACGAAGTAGCCGTCAACTCCTTAAAGAAGTGACTCAACTCCACTAACGGTTTCCAAATAGGCTTCGGTAAGGCATGAAACGCGTACGGGAGTAGTTGTTGCATAAACACATGGCAATCATGACTTTTCATGCCAAACACCCTGCCCTCCTTCACGTCGACACATCTACTCAAGTTAGAAGCGAATCCGTCAGGCAGGGTCAACCCATTCATCCAAATACACACAGCAATCTGTTGTGGTCTAGTTAAAGCATATTTTGCATGGGGTTTAAACATTCTTCCACGTCCCGCATCCCTCAACTCTAACTCCTTCCTGGAACACCAAATCGGAAGGTCTAGACGACTCTTCTCGTTGTCCTTTGTTCTCCCTTTGATGTCCATAACAGTGTCAAAAATATTCATGAAAACATTACGTTCAGTGTGCATCACATCAATGTTGTGTCTTAACAACAAGTCTTTCCAATATGGCAAATCCCACAACACACTCTGCTTCACCCAGTGGTGTTCCTTACCGTAACCCGCAAACTCCTTAACACTCTTGTCCCAGATGTAAGGATACTCTTCGACCCTCTGCCAAACTCGTGCACCAGATAACCTACGGGGTGGAGGTTCATTAACAACCTTGTTCTTCTTAAAAGCGGTTTTGTTCCTCCTAAACGGGTGATCCAACGGTAGAAACTTTTTATGACAGTCAAAGAAACTTGTCTTGCCACTAACAGGGAGTGATTCCCCCCCGGTATGTTCCATGCATACAGGGCAAGCAAGCTTCCCAGACGTGGACCATCCAGAAAGCATACCATAGGCCGGGAAGTCGTTAATAGTCCACATCAAAACAGCACGCATCATAAAGTTGTTCTTCAAAGACACATCGTATGTCATTACCCCGACATTCCATAACTGTGATAACTCTTCAACCAACGGTTGCAAAAACACGTCTATGTTCGCCTTTGGATTTTTGGGTCCTGGAACCAGTATAGATAGAAACATGACCTCCCTCTTCATACACATATCAGGCGGCAGATTGTATGGGGTCAGGATGACTGGCCAACAAGAGTAAGCCCTTCCGTATTGACCGAAAGGGTTAAACCCATCAGTACATAGTCCAAGTCTTACATTTCGCGGCTCGCCAGAAAAGTCCGGATATAGCTCATCCAAACACTTCCATGCTTTCCCGTCGGAAGGATGGCAAAGAAACCCCTCTTGTGATCGGTTCAGAGCATGCCAACGCATGTGTTTTGCCGTGGACAATGAGGCATACAGGCGTTGAAGACGCGGTGTTATAGGGAAGTACCACATTTTCTTCCTGGCCGTCCGGGTTACCTTCCCTCTCCTTTTAACGGTCTTGTAGCGTTCCTCATTATAATGCAGACATTTTGTGACACTTTCGTCTGCAAACTCATTTCTGAACAGCATACATCCACCAACACAACACTTTATCTTCACACAACCCAGCCCCAAGTTTGCCACTTGTTTCTTAGCACGGTACAGGTTTGTTGGCATTCTGTGATTACTAGGCATGGTGGAACCCATCAGAGTGACCATCCTATCAAAATAACCTCCAGAAAGATTATAATCTGCCTTTAGGCTTAAAGCAGCTAGGGAGGCGGATAACTCAGTGTGACTGTTGCACCCGTCCCACAATGGAGTCTGAGCCGCCGCCAACAAATCATAAAATCTCTTCACCTCCGGATTAGGATCCTCCTCTATATTGTCAGAGTCCCCATGACCTGCTTGGTCATTATGTTCCAACATACGCCCGGTGGAGGGTCCAACATGATCCATCACCATTTTTCTATGTTGTTATATGTATCCCTGATTCCTCCAACCTCGTAGTAAGACTGTTGCACGGTTACGTCTGATGGTCTACGCGGTAACTGCTCACCATGGTTGTACCAGCAGTGGTATGTTTCCATAAACCCTTTCTCAATTAGGTGGCACATGACATCATCCGCGTATTCATAACTCATGCATTTGCACCTTGAGCACGGACAACGAATCTTCTGAGTTGCTTCAAATCCAGGCGTGTTTGTCGTAGCGAACGGAATGAACTCCAATAGCCCAATCATAAACTCCTCAGTCACTCGCCGATTGCGATCTAGTCGGTTGTACATCCATCGCCGATTTGCCGGTACCTCCATTTATAATATCTAACAAGCACGATTTCTGTTACCTTACACGTTTAAATTTTTGTTTAACTATCGGTTGTGAATCACTCTATCTCTTTGATGTTGCAAATTGGTGGGGCCCTATCCCATTTGGGATGAATATGCAACCATCCGTAACCCATCCCATAATTGTATGTGGTCTATCTTGAGAAGTTGAATGAATGTTCATTTGAAATTTCGGCAGCATTTCGCATTGGTCCCTGAGTACACAGAGATGCGTACGGTATCAAACACCACACGCAGACATGCACCCTAGGAACAATACGAAACACCATAACCGAAATTTCAAATGAACATTCAACGTCTCAAATCATGACCAAATACAACATTGATGGGTTACGCCCTACTGGTTACAAATTCATACCAAACTGTCCAACCGGGACAATTCAAGATCCAACACAACACGGTACACCAACCGGTTGTTTTGAAACTTGAACGGGAATCTAATGGGTACACACACGACTAAACCCTACATTTTTAAATCATGAGTTTTATTTTTTAAGTTCCCTAAAACAGGGACCCTGTCATAATTTTGGCAGAGTCTCCCCTGTAAACTAGACATTTCCCACATTTATAAACCACCTGTTGCATACAGAAAACTTCCCAGTATAGATAAATAAATATACCATATGCATTGTATATGATATTCAGAGTTATGAACACAAAATCATGTTATCAGTACATAAAACCAATGCCTAATGAGCTCTGCTCTCCACTAACAAACAACATTACACATGCATAAAGAATCATGTTATCAGCACACAAAACCAATGCCTAATGAGCTCTGCTCTCCACTAGCAAACAATATTACACATGCATCTTCAAATCATGTTATCAACACACAAAACCAATGCCTAATGAGCTCTGCTCTCCACTAACAAACAATAATCCACATGCATACACATAATGACAAAGTCAGTGTTACGGGATTACCTCGAGGAAAAAAGTGAGGGAAGAATATAAAGCTGTCGACAAACGATCACAGACCACACGTAACGTGTGCTAGTCTGCATGACAAAACAATAACTGGTTAGACGGTTACAAGTAGCAAGGAAACTAAACAAAGAGAGACACGTAAAGCAAATTATAGATTAAGTACATTGCAAGGAAACTAAACAAACAGAGACAGTCGAAGCAAATTGTAATAACTCAATATTATATAAGGTCTATCCCACTCAATTGGAAAATTAATTACTAATAACTCAATATTATATAAGGTCTATCCCAATCAATTCACCGGGCGTTATTAGCATATTAGAAGAAAAAAAAGGTCAAAAAGGTGAAGGTTTGAGCTATATTAAGAAGTGAGCAGAAGCAAACAGGGAAGTTTCCAACGTTTTTAGACAGTACAAGGAAAGAAAACAATGGTTTTGGAGTAGGAAAAGCCAAGGAAAACGAACATAAATTCTTCTTTTGGAGGGTACCTAAAATTCTGGTTCAATTATGCAGAGCTTATTCTTCAATTTGATTCCTGGATTATTTTTGTTGGGGGTAGCCGCCAAAGCTAAAGTTACTCAGAACTTCCATGCATTGGGGATAACTGCAAACCATGTATCATTGCGCCATTGTGTCCTCCACCTGGATTGGATGACGTGACAACAAGACTCTCTATTTCTCACTAGATTAAGAGATAATATCGTATATCTACTGAACCAATGTTGATGGTTAAAAGTGTTAATCAAAGTTCTCAACATTCAACTGGTTTCCATAATGAGGTTTCTAAAGATGTAATAGCTAATAATGTAACAACTTACTAAAAAAGGGAAAACAGAAAAACTGAATCCTAACGCTATTTAGGAAATTATCAACTTCAGTTCACATCAATAGCATATCTTATGTCACACGAAAGAGGCAAATTACATTAATTAAAAGAAACAAGACATTTTATCATAGGGACGTTACACGTTGAGGCATTTAAATATTTGATTGCACTCACTGTTGTCAATAGGGATATTACACGTTGAGGCATCAAAGTTTTCTAACAAAGTTATCTCCGACCTGGAAACTGAAAATCTCATGCAACTGATGGAAGAGGAGTTTTTGCTACATGAAATTAGAAAGCTTAAAAGGTGTATTCATCAAGTATATAGGGCTCTTCACATTGATCCAGATGGCAGGCATGACAAAGGAATCAAGCATGAGGAAATACCAATATCACATTTTTTGGACACCATTGATGGCTTGAAAAGTTCTCTTGTGAAAAGCCAAGAGGAGAAGCATTAGCTATCTGTAGAGAACTTTGTCCTAGTAACTTCACTTCAACAATATCAATTTGAGAGAGAAAAATTGGAGTCAAAGAGAAAGTCCATGGATCAAGATTTTGAGACCATGAAACAGCATAATGTAAGGTTACACAAAGAGAAGGTTGAACTTCTAGAGATGAACAAGCAACTAAAGACTAAAGTGGCCAATGGAGAAGAAAAAAAGAACCTCATCTTCAATGCAATTGGAGAGGCATGGAGGAGACTTGCAAAGAAAGAGGGTAACAGAACAACCAAGAAGAGGTTCTGAACAAATAGAAAGGTTGCAGTTTCAGGTGTAAAACATCCAACATATATTGTTGAAATTAGGTGATGTGAAGAACCACAGAGGGAAAAATAGAATGTCTAGACCAACAGGTGTGTTGCTGAGGGATTTCATTCACATTGGGAAGAAAAAGAATAGAAGGTGCAGGAAACTGTGTGCTAAGTGATAGGTCACCAAAGGGATTTCATTCACATGGCGGGGCATCACAGTCATAGCGGCTCTATACGGGTTTCCAGCGTTTGGGCCCTGTTGGGCCGGGTCAGGTCACTTAGAAGACCCAAAAAAATAGGTTTTGCAGCAGCCCCCTCCATTTCTGATAGACTTTTCACTCGGTAACCTCCTTCCCTGCGTCTACCCTCCACTGCCAGCATACATCAGCCTCCGGTGACCATTTTCGGCGAGGCAGAGCAACTGCGACAGCTGTGGAGTCTCTGGCGACCACCTCTGCAACCATTCCGATGACTTTTCCGGTGACTTTCTCAACTTTCTTCAAAAAAGCTTTGTTTCTCAACTCTGTTTTTCTCCTAACATAACTAATACTGTTTTTTTGTAAAAAAATAGTTTACCATTTTGGCCTTCTCCATTTCTGACAGCTGAAACTATTTTCTTCAGCTTAAAACTGTTTATGGTTCGAGTTGGTTAGGCTGCTGTTTATGGTTTGTTCTGTTTTCTTCAGCTTAAAACTATTTTCTTCAGTTTACCATTGTGGTTCATTCTGCTTATGGTTCCTTTTTGGTTTCTGTTTATGCAGCTGTTTCATGTTGAAGAATATTAAAATAAGTGCTGTTCCTCTAATTCTGGTCCTGTCACAGTCACAGACTCACAATACTAAATTGCAACAAATACCAACCCTATTGATGTTTACCATTTACATGTTATTATGACTTTATGTTTTAAGTTATTATGACTTTATAGTTTCAATTTAATCTATTTGAAACAACTTTAATTTATGTTTAACTTCAATTATTAAAACTAATTTATATTATATTATATTGTATTGGGTACGATGATCCTGCTTTACTGTTAACATGGACGTGATTGATACTAACAAAAATGCTAAATATGAATTGTCTAACACTCATTACATAACATTAATTTGACTCCGAATGGAATATACTAAACCAAAAAACTTAAATGTAATTCTATTATTTTTTATTCTTTGGAATAATGGTAAAAATGATGAGATAAGTATTAAATAATAACAGAATTGAGGTTGAAATCCAAACCCTATATTACGGGTTTATGCCACGCATTAAAAGACCAAACTAATCCCATTATCAAATCAAACATCTTTTTTAGTAGCATCCAAGTTACACCAAAGCCAAGCCATCAGAATAAGTTTGCTTTCCCTTTGGGGGGAAAAAAGGAAAAAACTATTGAATGTTAAGATTTTAAGAAAGGCATTGATTGGGAGTTGAACCAAAGAAGGAATGTTTATCTTGTGTTAATAAAATATGAATTATATAAGGTACAGTGAGTATAATTTTTAGAGCATAGGATTCCATAACTTTACGAGGTTATCATACATTTCATGGGTTTCCCCATTGACCTCATGGGTTACGTTTAAGCGTAAGATTCATTGGTCAAAAGTAACAAGACTTCGTTAGTGTCTGCTACTACACTCCATTATATAGCTTTTAACAACATTCTTTAAATTCACTTTACTCTATTCTTTAAATTTAGGGTTTAGGGTTTAGCTACCACCTCTCACATCCTATCTTAAACTAAATCTACTTTTAGCAGTTACTGACATTTAAATGTATAAGGATGACAGATCATTTAAATGACATGTAGGGAATCATATGAACTGCTCAATATACATCCAGACCAATTAAATGCATAACTATCACACAACGTTCATCTGCAGAATGTCATATTGTTCGTTGGAACTTATATAAGGGCATCACCAACCAATGATAAATCGTCCCAGTTTTCAATATCATACAAATGATAAACATAGGCAAAAGGTTGTTCATGGGAGTTAGCATGGCCAAACTAGAAAAAGTGGTGGTGGCTTTGCTAATCTGTGCAGTCGCACCCAACATCATCCAAGTGGATGCCGACTTTTCCAAGAGCATGTACCTCACTTGGGGCGTTCAACACGCATCTATTCTGGGTGAAGACCTTCATCTTGTGTTGGATAAAACCTCAAGTGAAACATTTATACTTAACATGCAACTATTTAGATTTTAATAAACTCGTGTTTTATGGCAACAGAAATTTTGCATCCTCGAGATAGGAAATAATAAACAAAGGTACAAGTTTATTACATTTTCAATATGTTTCAATGGAATATTAGTGGAAATGATATTATGAATTAACATTTTTACGGGTAAATACCAGGCATCACATTATGTTCACATCGCTCTTTAGACAGAAATTTGTACTCAAGTAAAAATCATGCTAACGGCAGTGACGTCAATAATTTTTAAGAAAATGCATTCATCTGTTATTAGCTAAAGTGGAAACATGTGGAGCCTTTGGATTTCAGGATCAGCAGCTCAATCAAAGAGATCATTCTTATTTGGAAGTATTGAAATGCTAATCAAGCCGGTACCTGGTAATTCTGCCGGAACAGTTACAGCCTATTATGTAAGTTCGTTTAAACTGGATCTAAGATGTCACTCTCATAAACACCAACATAGAACAACCATATCCATCAGACTTCTATTAGTAAGTTTAGTGCTAAGTCTAATGCTTACTCAAAATCCACACAGTTATCCTCTGCAGGAAGCCAACATGATGACATAGACTTTGAGTTTTTAGGTAACAGCACAGGACAACCATACACTGTCCACACTAACATATATACCCAAGGACAAGGAAGCAGAGAGCAACAATTTTACCTCTGGTTCGACCCAACTGCTAATTTTCACAATTACACCATCCACTGTTGCTCTTTTCTTAGCCTAGTTACCTTTACCAATGGAGTAATAATATACTAATCTCTTACATGTACATGTTTTATAATGAAAACTTATAATAATTTATGGGTATAGGACTAAATTTTAAGAACTTTTGCACCATCCTAAACTATTCCAATTATATTCACAGATGAAGTTATATAGCATGAGAGTTACGGAGGAAGCAAATCAGCTTACCAAATTGAGGTCGTACGTAATCTTTGCTCTCCACCAGGAAGGTCACGTCGGAGGTCACCCAAGCCTCACGATGAAATCTGAGAAAGTGACAGAGTGTGAGAGATAGTCGTGAAAGAACCAATATGGAAGAAGTAAATAGGGAATTACTTACCGTTCGTCACAGGTGGTATGGGAGGCCGCACGTAGGAACTTGAGAAACACAGAGAGGAAGGTGACGAAGGGGAAACTGAGAGAGAAGTTTAGGGCACAAAGACAGGGAGGGAGATGAGCAGAGACGGGGGGGGAGCCAGCGAGAGGGAGGGACACAAACAGAGGGAGATGACCGGAGATGAAAGTCGGAGGGAGACGGGGGCGAGGGAGATGACCGAAGATGAAAGTCGGAGGGAGACGGGGGCAAGGGAGAGTAGATTGGTTTAGGGCAATGATTGGAACAGAACATTGGGGAAAAGGGATGTCTGAATTAGATTAAAATATTAGCGACGGTGTAACTCCACCGTCGCTACATTTATGGGTCCATAGCGACGACACACTAATTCCGTCATTAATTTCCTGAATATTAGCGACGGCAGAACATATCCGTCACTAAGCTCCTGTATAGCGACGAGATATACCCGTCGCTGAGTTATCAGAAGACATAGCGACCGCAGTATCCCCGTCGCTATCACTTGGCGCCATATATAACTTGGAGGGAAACCAAAAAAAGGGAGGGAAATAACTTTAGCGACCGTGTCAGGGACGGGGTATGAGTTAGCGACGGTATTAGTGACGGTTATTTGCCAAATTCAGCGACGGCGTATTGTTGGTCGCTAATATGGTCACTGTTTTTGTTTTCGAAGTCCCTTTTCTTTTTCCCGTCGCTAATGCGGTCACTGATTAGCGACGGTGTTCGGCGGTCGCTACTGGTGTGTAGCTATCAGTCATTTTTCTAGTAGTGTTATTACACATATGTCCCTTATGAATCCGTTACTTTGTTACTTGTAATTTAGGTAAGGGACCCTTTATTTTGTTTAACTTTGTTATTTATACGCAATGAAGGTATTATGGGCATAATTTATATGTAAGTGTAGGGAAGGTATGTGCATTTATTTATCAGCCAAAACAAAAGAGAATTATTAAGAGAGAAGAAAAAGGATATAAGGTAACCACCCAACATAAAGTTTTACACATTAGAAGTTATAAAGATAAGAAAGCAAACCCATATACCAATCTAAAAACAACTACGGTCCAAGTATATGGATCATTTTTATCCATTAAAAAAAAGAAAACCCTCTAATTGACTAGAAGTAAGTCATGACCATTATTGATGTCAATTTGATGAATGCGCCAAGCTTGAGAGAGGGCCAAGGTAAGATAACTTTAGCTATGGCAGGCTTGATGATAGGACTAAAGGTATTAGTAAAATCAAATCTTTCTATTTGATGAAAACCCTTGGCCATAAGTCTTGCCTTGTGCTTTTGAAAAGTGCCATCAACATGGAATTTGGACTTGAAGATCCATTTACATCTTATTACTTAATTGCCTTGAGGGAGATCCACAAGGCTCTAAGTGTTGTTATTGATTAAAGCAGTGTATTAATCCTTCATAGTTGTGCATCATTTTGGTTTAGGGAAGGCCTCCTCGACTAAGGTTGGTTCAATTATGTTATCATACTTGGTAATGGTGACAACATGCGTAACTATTTAGTTTAAAGATTCCCGTTTTTTCCTTGGTTATCATATGATATGAATAAAAAAATGCAACTCAATTATTTTAAAAAATTATTTTCTATTTTTATATAATTTTTGTATTTATAGTTAGGGTGAACTTTTTAATGACTTTTTGTAATCCCCTAAGTTGAGTTCTAATATTTTTGAGTTCCTAAGTCATTAGGATAGTTAATGAGAGCTTATTTTTAGTTTTAATATTAGGAAAGTTAAATAGTTAATGGACATTAGTAGGAATTTATTTCCTTTAAAATTTCAATAGTTTATTAAAGCTTATAAATAGGATCTCATGTGAAGCAAATCAATCAAGTTGAGTTTAAATTACATCAAGTTTTCTATTTTGTTACAGTTTTCTCTTATGTTTTTGAATGAACCACATTTTGATCTTATCAAGAATTTTCGTTCTTGTGGCAATTTTAGGCTTATCAATTTTTATTGTGGCGCCTTCCTTTTATAATTTACCACTCATATTTTCTCATCTATTTCTTGAGTGTGGCATCGATATCCTTCCGTAAACCATTTACCAAAAAAATATCCTATTCTCAAAGTGAATTTCAAGGCGATCCCTATTTCCCTTCACGTCATTTGGTATCAAAGCTTCGACTCCTTGATTCTTAGCCATGGAAGAAATAGATTATGATTCTTTTTTTTAAATGATTAAAGGTTGTGGCTTGTGGAAATGAAAATAATAATGAAAAAGTACATTGAGAAGTTTTGTGAAAAAATTAATAGATTTTTATGAGAGACTTGAGGAAAGAGAAAGAAAGCTTAAAAAGAGAAAATCAAAATGGGATAAGATTGTGGTACCACTTTCCTATAGAAAAAGTGATGTCAAAGCTTACGTAGAGTGAAGAATGAAGGAAGAAAAAGAAAAAAAAAGAAAGAGAAAAAAGGTGGAAAAAGATTTTGAGAAGATAAAGATGTGATAGAAGGAATTTTTAAGGAGGTGTTGAGAAATGACAAGAAATGAGATAAAAAGTTTAAGATAAATAAAAATTTGAAGAATTACAACAATTGAGTGTTGTTATTAGAGAAGAGGAAATTGAAGAAAATGAGAATGAGATAAAGGAAAAAGTGAATGAAAATCAAAATGAAGAAGAATTAAAAATTTTGAGCGAGGAAGAAAGTGAAAGAAAAGATGAAATCAAAAGTGTTTTTACCTTCATTTGATTTAATGATTATGCTTTCTAACAATTTTTGTTCAAGTTTTATTATATTTTTTTAATCATAAATTTCAAAGACTTTTATGAAAATCATCATTTCTCTAGAGAATGAAGTCTCTAAATGATCCTTAAGATGCTTATGATTTTCTTTCAAAAGGTTAACTTTTAACTCAGGAGGACATATATTGCAACTAAAGAAAAATATGATTCGAGAATGAATCATTTCAAAGAGGGAGGAAATGATATAAATAAAAAATAACTCAATTATTAAAAAAGTTAATTTCTATTTTTTATATAATTTTCATATTTATATTTAGGGTGAATTTTTCTATGACTTTTTTTATTCCCCTAAGTTGGATTTAATGTTTTTGAGTTCCTAAGTCATTAGGATAATTAATGGAAGTTTATTTCAAGTTTTAATGTTAGCAAAGTTAAATAGTTAGTGGACATTAGTGAGAAATTATTTCCTTTATAATTTCAATAGTTTATTAAAACTTATAAATAGGATCTCATGTAAAGCAAATCAATCAAAGTTGAGTTTTAGTAAAATCAAAGTTTTTCTTGAATGAATCATTCTTTGATCTTATCAAGAATTTCCATTCATGTGACAATCTTAGGCTTATTAATATTTTTTTATTGTGGCGCCTTCCTTTTATGACTTATCACTAGGGATGGAAATGGGCCAGGCCAGGCCAGGCTTTGAAAGGCCTGAGCCTAGCCTACATCAAATTTTCAAGGCCTGAGCCTGGCCTATTAGCTTGTCATAGGCCTTTTTTTAAGGTCTGTTCTAGCCTGTTTGAAGGTCTGGCCTGTTTATAGTGAAACTTTTAAAATGCCAAAATCAACCTAAAAATAATTTGTGTTTCATTCTCTCCTAATTTTATTAATTATAAATTTGTGATATTAATTTATATTATATAAATGTAAATATAATATATATATATATATATATATATATATTATTTTATGTTATAAATATATTATATATATATATAACTAATTAACAATTAATCTAATTAAATAGGCCGGCCTATTGGGCTTTAAAGGCTTTTTAGAAAGCTTGTGGTCTGGCCTGTTTAGTTAAAAAAGCCTTTTTAAAAGCCTAAGCCCGGCCTTCTAGCCCGATAAGTCTGGCCTATGTAGGCTTTAAACGAGCGGACGGCCTGACCCATTTCCATCCCTACTTATCACCCACTTTCTCAATCTATTTCTTGAGTGTGACATTAATACCCTTTTTTAAAAGAGTTTTGCTTAGATACCCTCTCTAAATTTAGGGTTTCAATACCCCTAGCCATGTGTTAAAATTATGTGTGACAAGGCTTAATCCCGCAACATATTAGAGAGAAAAAAAGAGTTTCACCACTAAATTACTTGATACATTTAAAAAATATGATGTAACTATATATAATTATATTATATGTGTAGAATGTATATTTGTTAATAAAATCCATCTACGAAATAAACATTTTTTCTTTTTTCATTTAGTATAAAAATTAAAATTAAAATTAATGAGCGAAAAAGGGCGAGAATATTTATTTTGCAAATAAATTATATTAATAGATATACATTCTACGAATATAATATAACAATATATGATTATATTACATCTCTTAAATATAACCTAGTGGTCAGACTCTTTTTCCATCTCTTACTCAAATTAAATGCCTCTGATTCTATCTTAGAATCCAAACAAAAATGATGACTTGAAAAAATATGTGGCACAAATTGAGTTGACATGTGGCTAAAGACTAATATATGTGGTATAAATTCAATTGACACGTGGCTAGGGGCATTCATTCTAGTTGTTTAAATCACACACATGGCTGAGGGTATCCATTCCTATAAGAAAACTCATGATATATGCCCTCAATTTGTTGAGGCTCCTCTTCCATCTCCTATACGTTAGGGGATCAAACCTTGTTACACTTAAATTTTGACACATAAATATTTTAACATGTTGACTATTTACGAGTGACTGGTTTGATTAGTTGCTAAGCGCGGTAAATTGAGGACTTTAATGCCCCCCATGTGTCAACTGAATTTATGCCACATGTATTAGTATCTAACCACGTGTCAATTCAATCTATGTCACATATTTTTCCAAGTCATCATTTTTGTTTGGATTCTAAGATAGCATCTGAAGAATTCAATTTGAGTAGGAGATGGAAGAGAAACTTACCACCAGGTTATATTTAAAAGATGTAATATAATCATATATTATTATATTATATTCGTAGAATGTATATCCATTAATATAATTTATTTGCAAAATAAATATTTTTGCCTTTTTTATTATTAATTTTAGTTTTAATTTTAATTTTAATTTTTATACTAAATTAAAAAGATAAAAATCTTTATTTCGTAGATAGATTTTATTAACAGATATACATTCTACAAATATAATATAACTATATATAGTTGCATTATATTTTTTAAATGTGTCAAGTAGTTTAGTGATGAGGCTTTTCTTTTCTTTCCAATGTATTGCGGGATCAAGCTTTGTCACCTTCAAATTTTGACATATAAAATGTTTTAATGCGTTAACTAGTTATGAGTGACCGATTGCTAGACATGATCATGTCCATCCATTCTAGTTGCTTAAATCACACATAATTTTGATAAGTGAGACCTGAAATCCAACTTGTGTTAATCCAATTTCAATAATATTCCTATGTTTTCTTTTAGGAGATCCATTTTGTTCATGAGTATAAGAACATGTAAGTCTATGTTGTATGCCCTTGGTATTTAAGTCATTTGTACATTTTAAGTACTTTTTACGATTGTCACTTTGGATAGCCTTAAGTTGGTTCCAAGTTTAAGTTCAACATGAGACTATAGGTGTTCCTTCCTGGTTTAGAGGGGCCCCACAATACTTTCTCATCCCTTTATTTTAGATGATAATGATTCTCCATTATCATAACAAAAATAGTTATCTCTCCATTCGATGGGCTTGGGCTAGGTCCCCCTCTTATTTAGCTCTTGTATAAATATAGCTTATAGACACACATTGTAACTAAGTGATACATGGAGTAGAGTAATAAGAACCTAAATCTCTTAGAGTAATTCTTTAAGGTTTCTGTGCATTACGCTTTATATTTCTGAACAATAAAAAAGCATCAAAAGCTTGAGATTTAGATTGCAAGAAATAGATCCAAGTATATTTGGAGAAAACATCAAGGAAAAATAATATAATATCTCACCGCATTGGTAGCAAAAACAGGACTAGGTCCCATATATCACTAAACACCAATTCTAAAGGTATAATATATATAGATTTTGAGTTCATAGAGGGTAGCTAATGTGCTTTTCCCTTACACCAAGATTGACGCAAACTAGTATGAAAAATAGAATTACATGAGATGTGATTTTTGTTGAGAATAATTTTAATTATTTTTGAGGAAGGGTGACCAAGCCTTGAGTGCCATATTTGAAAAGATGAAGGAGAAGTCATAGTATTACCGGTAAAAGTAGAAACAGTTTTAAGATATTGAAATTGAGGAAACACATACAAGTCATCTTTAATTTGTCCTTGAAGAAGGATTTCCCTGCTGTCCTGATTTTTCACTTTGCAGTGGTTGGAAAAGAATTCAAAAAAGACCTTTTTATCATGAGCAAATTTAGAAACACACAGTAAATTTTGTGATTGAAGAAACATGCAATAAATTGTTTAGGTTTTGTCAAAAAATGATCCCTGTTATTTTATGACCATGAATGGACAAAATGATTTAACAGATTGATATATTGTAAAACAATAAGGACGGTGTAGATTAAAACTTGTTACAGGTTCAACGTTTCAGTATGTATTTCATCTTTCCATATGTAATACGTATATGATATTAAAGAAAGACTTTTAGTTTGTATATATAACTCGGGGCCATGTACGACCAGGTTTGGCGTGTCGGGTTTTATAAGGGTTAAAACAAGGGAGAGGAAACATGGCATGCTAGGAACAGGGAAATGGGTACTCTAGTGGTGCTGAGCAACACAGAAGGCACGATGGAGATTCTTGACAGAGCTTTTCGATGCCGACAGGGGCATGGGGTGCTGGTCACGACCAACGACGACGTAGAGGAAAGTGGCACAATTGGTTCCGATAGGTTTCAGGGTCGTCAAAGTGGTGGAACAGGAGGCGTGATGGGATGAGGCTCGCAGGTTCGGGGACAACTATTTGTGTGGAGTAGGTTTGGTTGGGACTGTGATGTTGGGGTTTAAGGGAGGTTGCCCGTCGGAGGTGAAATTCAACAATAAGGGGCAGCGCAAGAGGCGGTGAAGGTCTGGGTTCAATATCACTTCACTAGATATTGAGTTTTGCATGAATATTGATTTACCACCCAGGCACATTTTTTTTTTGGTGATTCAGGCACAAATTATTTTGGAAAACATGATTTCTCATTGTTATTAACAAATTATTGTACTGACTTTGGAAAACAAGTGTTTTTTTTTTTTTTTTGTCAAAACCTTATTCACAAAGTTTCTACTTTGATTAATGGTCCTAATGGGAAATCTTTACACTGGTTGTAATTTCTCTGCATTTATTTCTCCCTCGTCAATTGCTTCAGCTTGCCTAGCTTGCCCACCCGCTGCCACAACATCAACATCGTCGTCATTCGTGAGAACACCCGACATTCTCTCTTTTGTGTTTTATTTTGTTACAATTTTAGAAAATTGAATTTGTGTATGACATAATGCCTTGTATTTGTTTTTTTTTTAAAGTGTGTATTCAATGATCGGTACACTAGTGAAGATACACAGTAAAGTAGGTGTATGCATGATGGAACCGAGAAACCTTTCATTAAGGGTCAATTTGCTTTGTCCATTCATGGTCACATAATAACTAGGACCATTATAGCAAACACCAATTGTTTAAGATCATAGGTTTAGATGTAATAAGAGACTCAAAATAAGAGTGACCAATGTGTTGAATGTTCAAACCTGTTCCATTACCAAGGTTAAAGCCTTTAGTGCCATTGTAGGAGCTCTTTATTGCAAGGTTAATCTCATCATGTGTAAGGCGATGTGAGGCACCTGAATCCGGATACCATAATGAATCTAAGATAGTAGATGGTGTAGCAAGAGGAGATTGGTCTTGAGATCCATGAAGGTTGTACTGTGTGAGATTAGCCTGAGGTGTGATCTAAAATTGTTAGAAACCTGTGCCAGCAATCTGAGGCAAGGTGGCAAGTTTTTCCACAATTTTGACATGTAGGTTTGTTTGAATTCCAAGGAGCTTGAAAGTGCTGATTCTAATTGGATCTGCCTAAGTCATGACCTGAATTTGATTTTCCACGATTAAAATTGAATCCACCTTTATTATTGGTTCTTCCTCCTCAGTATCCATCTCTAAATTGAAAATCATTTTGTCCCTTGCCATAGCTAGAATTAGAGGTTGAAGAGAGACCAGAAACAGTATGTGCATGAACCAGAGGAATATCAACTTTCTTGTGTTTATCAAACCTCTCTTCTTGAGCAAGGAAGAGGGCTTCAATGGCAACGACTGAGTAAGGATCTAATCTTGAAGTGATTGAGGTAACAAAAGAATCAAAGTCTTTTGGGAGTCCATCCAAGATGGCTTCAATGTGATCATCATTTGATATAGGAGATCCAATTGCAGCAAGAGAATCTACAATCTTTTTTATTTCAAACAAATACTCATTAATAGTTTTATCTTTCTTGATCTTTGCTTGAGTTTGTATAGCATAATAGGGTTTGTATAGCATGATAGAGTTTGTATAGCATAATACACTGCAAGACAGGTCCAAAATTGATGACAATTAAGCAATCCTACCATTTTTGTTAATATTGGAGCAGTCATGGAAGCAAGAAGCCATGTCATTGTTAATCATAATTAAGGTACTCTTGATTCAGAACTTTGATGGTTGCATTTTCTGATGTCATTTATTTCTCAGGAACTTCATTGCCCTAGATGAATTTCTGCAGTTTCAGCCCCCCAAATTGTAGCAAGAACTTGTTGCCAAATCAAAAAAAATTCATCTAGTTTGATGGAGATTGGAGTGGTGAAAGTTTGAGAAGAAAAATTGAATGTGGAAGTCATGGCTAAGCTTAGGGGTTCTATGATACCATGTTAGGATTGATGTTAAAGAGGAGATGATTCTAAATAGTATTTATTGAGAACTTGCACAAACACATTACACACAAGGGTTTTGTATATAGACATAAAAACATAATTAGCTAAGATATAACAGGTTTCTAACAACTACTAATAACAGGAAAACAACAACTAACTTTCCTAACTTTTCCTCTAACATCTACCAAATAACACCAATTGTTGTCATCCAAATAGTAAACTTTTAAATTGGAGTTTTGTTTTACAATGAAGTTGTAGAAATTGGTTCCCACCAAGACAATACAAAAACCAAACCAATTGTATGCAATAGACCAAATAAACACATTGTATATAGCTCAAATGGTAAAAGAGCTTGTGGGTCAGTTTAAAAACCAGGGTTCAAACCCTGCTCCCTCGCCCCCTGATAAAAAAAAAAAAGTCAAGGCTGGTCATGGGGCGGGTGTAATAAGCGCCCACCTAGGCCCCTAATTAAATGAGGTATAATTTTAAAAGTTGTTATACTCATAATAAAAAATGGTGTTAGAATTTTCATCAAATTAAGGACCAATGCTTGTCATGACATTTGGTTTCCTCAACAAAATTCTTGAAAAGAAGAGGAAAAAAAAAGGTAAGAGATAAGAGATGGGGAGGGAAAATTTTCTTTTTGTAAGGGCCAATGGTATGGTATAGACAATGAAAATTTGGAATTACAATCACGCTTGCTCGATTGTTTCATTTTATTTTTTTTAATCCTGGATTGACGATACAAATATGTGAGGAGTTGGATTTTTAATTTTTTAACACTACTCCGTCGCCTTATTAGACTACTTTGTTGTATGTTCTTACTACTATTAGAAAATAATTGAATTAAAGCTATTGTTTAATTATAAATATGAGAAGTGATTTTCATTTTTATGGTGTTATAGTTAATTTTTGGATTTCAAGTAATATAAAAATTATTACTTTAATTATGAAACCTTTTTATTATTTTTTTGGTAAACAAAATTCCATTCATAATATGTCAAATGATACATACAATCTTGCAAGAAAGTTTTTTTTTTTTGGAAAAAGCAAGAAAGGTATCAACATCGTGATATGCAAATCATGAGAGGATGAAATTCACTCGTTAAAATGTAAATCGAAAGTCTTAGTTAATCCTATAAATTAAGGGACAGGAGAATCTCTCATTCAAGCCGCAAGTATTGTAAATATACCCCATTGGCTATCTTTTACCTTTTATGATAATAATTTCTTTTTTTTTTAATAGGAGTTCATAAGAATTCCTTTAATGCTATCTCCTGCTACTCAAATACTCTTCTTCTTTCCCTAAACCCTAAACCAATAAATGATGAGGGGTGGTTGGTAGTTGGTGATTTCAACCAAGTTTTACCAATATGAGTGGATGTGGATAGTATGAAATAGACATTTGGTGATACATTAACCTCATTGCTCTTCATGATTTGGTGTACATAGGTTATTGTTTTACATGGCCTAATAAACGTGCCAGTGTATATGTACGAATTATTCATTTTTAAAAGTTAGATTTCAACTTTAAAATTTTAGAACCATTTAATTATTATAATCCAAACTACTTATGATTAACTACCTATATGAGGCTTCAAAATTTTTGCCATAAATCCAAGTTATTATAAACAATTAATTTTTTTATGTGAAGCTATGAATTTTAAACTTAGACTACCTAAACTTCATGCAAATCCTAATTTAATGGAAACTTACCTGAAGTGTGTGCATCTAACCTCTGAGTAAGCTATATGTCATAGAAAATGGAATTTTATTCTCCTCAACTGGACACGCTGAATGAACAATTAAACAATAACAAATAGGTAGTGGCACTGTTTATAAACCGGAATTGTATTTGTAAACAGACATGTGATGATTATGAATCATTCTGTTGAAGCAAAAGCCGAAAAGGTTTCTTTTTTAGAATTTAGTTCCGACTTTTTGAAAATGTTTAGATTTAATTCTTATTGTTAGTGATATTCCATTAATTGCTGACCAAATCCTAATAGAAGAATTGTTAAGGATTAAATCTAAATACAGAATATTTACAGAACCAGATACTTAGTTAAGCCCAAAATTTATTAGATGATGCATACAGTTCAATTCAGTGACCTGGTTTATCCATGTCAATAATCAGAGAGGCCAATTTTTACATGAAAAATGCTGAAAGCTTTGTTCATCTGAATTTTTCAGATGCTAATTAACATGGGGCCAGGAATCAAATGATAATACATTATTTGTTTTTGTGATCCTAAGGTGTGTTCTCTGTAGCATCAGACAATGATGTCTATTGGGTGCTCTTGATCACCCACAAGCAACAAATAAGAGCCTTCTTCAACTATCTTTGCACCAGCCTCATTGGCTCTACTAAGATGTTCACAAGGGCTTAGCTCAAATTTAACACTATTCACTTCCCCTGCATCTAGCACCACACTTTGGAACCCCACCAACTGTTTCACAGGACTTCCACTCCTGTGTTCCCTGCGCCTCATAAATAGCAATACAGGATGCTTCCCTACCATGTTTCCATGATTTTCAACTCTCACGGTGACCGACACCAACATGCTTTCGCAGGTTTCTTCACCCAACTCTGAAACTAATTTGTACCTGATGGTTTCTGAATCTTCAACCATCATATGAGTGGAGGATTGGTTGAAGTGAAGCATGCCCTGTGTGACAGAAGAAAACTGATAGGAATACTTTGAGTAGCTTAGTCCATACCCAAATTCATACACCTTTGGACCTCTGTAAAATCGGTAAGTTCTCCCAGGATAGCCGGTTGAAGGATCAGCTCTCATCCTCATATCTGTCATCGGGACTTTGATGTAATCTTTTGGGTACCATGTAACTGGTAGTCTTCCTCCTGCATTGAATTGATCACAGACAGCAAACCATTTGAGTAAATAAACTTTTAATTTGTGTACCATTATGCCTTCTTTTTGTGTTTGTTAGTTCATGGATATAATACTAGTAAACTTCAGCTTTAGTCCCTGAAATTACAAGTGAAGTCACTTCAATTTCAATCCAAATTTGCAAAATGTAGAGATATCATTTACTTTAGTCCTTAATTATTTTTTGTTATTTAGGATGATAGTAGTAAAACCTGAAATTTGAAATTACAACCTCGAGGCAACTACTCAAATCTCATCAGACCAACCTTAGCGAACCCTTTAGTACTTAAATAGAAAAAATACATTAGACATTGAAAAGACACTAAAGTGGATAACATTTTATATAGTCACGGCCTGTAAGTAAAAGTTTTCTAAAGTCAGAAACTAAATTTAAGAGTTTATATTACAAAAGAAAATTCACCTGGATTGTGGTCACCAAAGATAATCTGTGCAAGGGCAATGCCTCCAAGTTCCCCTGGATAACCAGCCCAGAGGATGCTTCCAATTTTGTCGTTATACTTGGCAGAACTGATATCTATTGGACCTCCACTAAGTAGCACCAAGATAACTGGTTTCTTAGAAGCTAAGGCAACACTGTTAATGAGTTCAAGTTGCTTGCCAGGCAAGTCTAGGTGAATGCGGTCACGTTCTTCCCTCTCTTCAGTTTGATCCAATCCCATAACAAGCACCACATAATCCACTTTTTTGGCAACTTCCACTGCCTGATCTATTTGAGCTGAAGCACACTTCGGTCCACCATCACATCCAGGGTGATAAACAGCATTTTTAACATAGTGCTGAAACCCTTTCAATATAGTCACATATTTACAAGGAGGGCCAGCATAGTTTCCTAGAAGGGTTAGTGGAGAAGCATTGGCATTGGGACCTATCACAGCTAGGGAAATGGCGGGGCTTGTTTTTGGAAGTGGGAGGAGTTTGGCAGAGTTCTTTAAGAGGACAATGCCATTTCTTGCAGCTTCAAGAGCTAGATATTGGTGCTCTTTGGAACAAACGTGGTTGTGGCCAATCAAGCCAAATGAGAGCTTGGTTGGATCTCCATTAAATAGGCCTAGCCTCATTCTGATAGCAAATAGATTGTGAAGAGCACGGTCTATTTGAGATATAGGTAATTTTTTCTGCAATACCGCTGATTTAGCATGGACTGTTAAATAACTACCACATTCCAGATCCAGCCCTGCAATATTGAAAAGCATAAGCATAGCAATCCACCTAAAGTAAATAGAAGCATATTGTTTAAGATGTCAGATAATAAAGAATAATTGATAATAACAAAAGTTAAATTGAATTACGTATATAAAGATTAAAACGTAAATCCAGCTGAAGTATAAGCACTAAATGATTATTTGGGGAGATTTTATTATGTTGCTGATATATTTTTTTTTTGAGTTAATGTTGCTGATGTGTTTTTTAAAGTAAAGAACAACACAGACAAAAGAAACCCCGGTGCAAAATTAATGACCACATGCTGCTGCGCTCCCTTTTGTATGGGCTCAGAGAAATTTTCGGCCCCAATTTAATTAAGCTTTTTTATTTGGGGTCAAGTAAGTGCATACTTTTTTTTTTTTTAATAATCTTTGTCATTAAAGATGGATAGCCAAAAACAGTACTGATTTTGAAATTGGGTGAGTCCAGCAATGACTCGCGACTTCCTATTGTGTATACGTATAAAAGCGTAAGTGGCCTTTTGTAACTGGTTTAACCAATAGTTAATATTAATTCTACCTATTATTTGAGCTTAACTTGTTGTGGCGTAAGGAATAAAGGACGGTATCATTGAAACGTCAGCTGAAAGAAAGTAATCTATGGAGGAAGATGTAGGAAAATTGAGAGAAAGAAAGACACACGGACAATAAAAGATTGAGCTGAAGAAGAGATTAAATTTTAAAGCATAAAAAATGTCAACATACATAATTCAGTAATAAAAATTGTGATGCTCCTGTGCAAATAAAGTATTTTAAAGAAGAAAATAAAAAACAGATATATGAAAATTTTAAAAGACATCACTAGCTGTAATCTTGGGTGAAATTTTAATAAAGAAATTATACAAGCATAAGACACAAGGAGAAGAGACTCATTGCTGAGACCGAGAGACAAACAGGTAGTGGCACTGGGGCCAACTACTAGTGTGGACCTCACAATACGACTTTGCTATTAATAGGCTTAAGGATAATACTAAAGTGTAAACCGACAATAGACAAGTGACAAGAGCAGGTAACATGCGATGCGTTCATTACACTTTGAATTTGCGATCTCAATTATGTTATCACCAGCATTCAACAGTATACTGTAGTTATTATTATTATTTTCACGTAAGAAAAAGACAACAACATAGAAAGAGAGGTACCGGCACGAAGAACATCTGCTACGGCATCCTCTGGTGATTTTGCATACCCTTGCTTGTCATGTATGATCCCCACTGCTCCACAATCAGACGTAATATACCTGATACATTTTAATTAGTCTTACCCAAAACGTTAACTTCTTTTAAAAAACAGAGTAAGTATTAATTAATCACCCTTTGAAACCCCATTGTTTTCTGACGGTTTGGGTTAGGAGATTGAAATCTGCACAACTTGGAACCCCGTTGACACGATTGTAAGCGCACATTATCCCACTGGCTCGTCCTTTCTGTACACAGCTCTGAAATGGAGGCTGATACGTGTCGGCCAAATCTTGCAAAGTTACCTGAACATTGGATGGGCCATTTCAGGGAAAGGGAAAAGGCAAATAATATTCACACAAGAGCATTCCAATGCACATAGTCAAAAAAAAAAAAAAAAAGAGTAAGAGCTTGAAATCAAAGTACTAACACGAGCATCGAAGACAAAGCGATCAACGCCCTTCCAATTGTCCAAATCATACGCAGTGAAATGTTTGCAGCAAGCGGAAGCTTGAAGGTGGCCCCAAAATTTACCTCCCTTGAAGGAATCCCCTTGCACACCTCTGACATAAGAAACAGCATAGTTAGAAGTGACTAAAGGGTCTTCACCAGCGGTCTCTTGTCCTCTGCCCCATCTGGGGTCCCTGAAGATGTTTATGTTTGGAGCCCAAAACGTCATCCCCATTGCTTGTCCACCATTGTAAATCGCTCTCGCCTCAACTCCAATGGCGTGACCAATTTTGTACCAGAGGTGAGAGTCGAAGGTGGCCGCGGTGAGGATGACTTGAGGGAAGCTGGTGGCGGAGGAAATGGAGCCGTTGAAGTGGATGCCACGACCCACGCTTCCAACGCCGTGGAGCGCTTCGCTCCACCACTCGTAAGCGGGGATGCCGAGTCTGGGAATGGGAGGGGCAGTGTTGACTAGTTGGGATAGTTTTTCGTCGAGTGTGAGTCTGGAAACAAGGTCTTTGGTTCTTTGGGGGATTGGAAGCTTGGGGTTGCAGAATGGGTAGGATCTGGAGGATGGGTTGGACCAATCGCAACCGAAAGGTGGAGGCTGGCCACCGCCATAATTGAGGAAAAGGAAGAGGATGCTGACAAAGGTCAAAAAGGCTGCCGAGAGGGCCATGCTATTGCTCTGCTATCACACTGATACTCATACTACCTACTACTGTTACTGATAATTATGCAGACCAATCGCTTTTCAAAAGCAAACTAAGCATTAACGTCATGTTAAAGTCACATTTCACAATTATTATTTAATGAGGGCTATCGTTTAGTTTTTCGTTGGAGTTTAATCAATTTAAAAAAAAATTTACTGTCCTCAAATGATTTTTCATTTTTATGAGTGCAAACTAAAAGAGCACTTATACTACCAGATTTTCACCGTAAGGATTGTTTACGAGCACACACACATCCATTATTTCATTATGCTCACTTTACCTGCAAGTATTTATCTACGTGCCCCTCTTTTCTGATTTTATTTAACACATTTCCTTTTGTTATTTCTCGTCGTCCTTCTTTCTGCGGTGCCAAGTAAACTTATCTTTATCTATACTGAATTTGATTACTAATTTTATTTTTCTCGTAAAATTTTAACAAGATTTAGTTTATTGAGGAAACATTTACGTAAGTTGGCACGTCTGTAATTTCCCAGACGTGAATTTCGATATAATGATATAATTAAATAAATAAAAGTGTAAGTAAATTTTTCACATAAAAAAAAATCTAAACATAATATTACATTGAAACCCGAACCACAGAACCGAAGAGTAAAATTTAAGAATTTATAAATTGGGTTGGTAAATAAATCACCCCAAAAGTTTACGGTGGAAGAAAATTTTTTTACAGGGCATACGCCTGGTCCCATATATGAAGATATGAGAAAAGACCAAAAAATAAAGAAGGAAACGAAGAAATCAAAATAAGGTCAATTTGCTTAAGCGAGTGACGACTCGCTTGAGCAGACTACATCCGCTCGAGCGAAAAACGTCAAGAAGCAAAATATAATTAAATCGCTTAAACGAGACCCCCTTCACTCAAGCGAAAACACAACAGAATCAATTTCAAAGAAAATTGCTTAAGCGAGGCCATACCCGCTTGAGTGAAAAAGTGACAGAAACAATTTCGAAAGAATTCGCTCAAGCGAGGCCAATCTCATTTGGGCAAAAATCTCACAAAAACATTTCCAATAGAATTCGTTCAAGCGAGGCCCACCTCGCTTGAGCGAAAATTACACAGAAACAATTTCACATTAATTCGCTTGAGTGGAGGTTCACCGCTTGGGTGAAATCCCCAAAATTCGCTTAAGCAACCAACTCACTTGGGCGAAACAAGTCCAGAAATACGAGGCAAATCTCGCTTGAGCGAGTTTATCAGAAAATGCATTCTAAGTTAAGCAAATTCAAGTTACAAGATATGCCAAAACACATTATATGCAAAATTGGCCCATACCATCATTTGGCATACGTTTAGACACCTAATTAGGACTTGCTCCAACAAGTCTCGCCTCATAATTTTAGCTCTAAATACGTAAATGATATTTTAAGTACATTTTGGACCAATTAACCATGTCAATTTGAATTCTAGGCCTATTCGGCCACAACCACACATGCACACAAATCATTCACAAACATTATAGGTTATAGGCTCCCTCCACATAATGTATTGGTCATCCGATGGGAAAATGACCCACCCACTTCCCAAATATGCATACATAAGTCATGCAATCATCTTTACAAATTAGTGAACATGCTATTTCACATTTCATTTTTATCATCAATCAACATAAATCATTCATTCATTGATTTAGCATAAAATCAAATATCATATTGTCTCAAGTCATTATTAAGGTCATAACAAAGAAATTAGCCATCAAACGTCAAAGTCTAATTTCACCCATAACCCCTGAAATACAAAACCAAGGTTATACACATATAAACATACACATATAACATATGCTCTACAAAATTGTCGTCGGCAAGGCTCACAAGCTTTCCTTCCACATTTACCTTCTCTAGCTCATCCTCCAAAAAGCTCATCCTCCAAAAAGGGTAAGATGCCCACCATACCTACATCAACTTTTTTAAAATAGCAACTAGGAGGTGAGTAACATATACCAAATGAGTCAATTTCATACATTATGATAATATATATACATATGCACAACATAAGTTCCATAATGGATTCATATGATCCAATCAAACACCACATTAATTCGTATATAGCACATGTCTCACTCGACGTATTCACACTATACATATATCAAATCATTAGCAATCACATTAAGCACAACTGTCATTTTAAGGTTAGTACCACAAATTTGTCTGTTCACTTTCAATACTTCATTGCCTCTAAGGGCCACCGATTACTCGGCATATCCTTAGCTATATGCAAATGCTCTTAAAGCTAATGCATATGCACAAATGTCATAATATCAAATGCGGATCCGACTGTGGGAGTAACATCATATAAAATGTGGGTCAAGCATATGTGTGCTACTATGCTCATACTGTAGTAGTGTGTAACACCCCTATTTTTATTTTTATATTAAAATTTTGAAGGAATTAAATTATGGTTCTTTAGAACTTTTTAATCTACGTATTATTTATGATTTTTTGGAATTTTTTGGAATTTTGGAATTTTTTAATAAAAATAATATTTTTTTAAATAATTTTAAATTCATATAAGTGACTTAAATTAAAAATATTTACAAGAAAGTGAATTGAAATTATAAGAAAATTTTCTAAAATCCATTTCAAGTAGACTTATCTAAAAATTATCGGTTTGAGAAAAATCTTGATTTTTTCCAATCGTTAAAAAATTTAAAACGTATCAATAAATTTTTATTAACAGAAAATTTTAGATTTTTAAAATTTCAGCTTTATATTACTTATTATAAAATTAGTAGGGACTGATATAATATCGCTAAATTTCAAAAAGGACTCATTTTGAATATTTAAAATATACCGAGTGAAAGGTTACTATTTGGCTTAATAATTCTGCCGACAGTTACTATGCAAAACACTGTGCATGTACGAAATTTTCAAAGAATGCATAGTAACCTGGAATAAAAAAATTCAAAAATGCATAGTACTTTTATATTAAAATAATGGAATGCATAGTAAAATTTTTTCCTATAAATACCGAAGGATTTCTTCTTTAGAATTCACAATTTCAGATTAAGTTTTCTTAATACAGTAGTGCTAGTGAGATAGTGGTGGAAGTGAGAGAGAGAAGAAAAGTTTTTGGAGAGAAGGTTCTGCCAAAATCCTAAGGTAAGAATACTTCTCTTTTATATTTTTTTAGATTATTTTTATATCGTTTTTAGAAATCTGTTATTATACTGAAAATAATATTATTTTAAGTTACTATTCTGCATAGTAAATACTATTTCAATAGTAAATTACTATTTCAATAGTAAATTACTATTTAAATAGTAAATTACTATTTACTGTTACTATTTACCGTTACTATTTACGATTTACTATTTACTGTTACTATTTACCGTTACTATTCACGTTTTACTATTTACCGTTACTATTCACGATTCACTATTCATTATTCACTATTCACTATTCACTATTCAAAATTTACTATTTCTGTTTTAAGTAGTAATCTTAATCTTCGTCTTATGCTTATACTGAAATAAGATTGGTATTAATATTTTTAGAAATCGGAGGCGCAAAGCAAATCCATTTTGGGTAACAATTCAAGGTAAGGGGGAGTGAGATAAGAATTATAATATGAAAAGACATAAGAATAATGGGAGGAGTCCCCTACTCCTTTTAAACTTAATAATATTATTATTTTAAAATATTAACTTTTTAACTTATCATTTTTAATAAATTTTAAATTAAATATTCGGTTTAACTAACTCTAATATACCTATGCAAAGACTTGGACCATTATGACCTATATGGACTGGATTATACCTATGCAAGGACTTGGACCATTATGACTCATATGGACTGAACTATACCTATGCAAGGACTGGATTATATGGACTTACATATACCTATGCGAGGAATTGACCAAAAGGACTAAAATTGATTATATTAATAATCATTAAATTTTGTATTATGATATGTATTAATGATATTTAATTGATTTGATTATGATTTGATTATGATTGATTGATTGATGATATTTAGTTATGATTGATATTGTTTAATTTTGATTGATGATATTGTAATGTGGAGTTTGAGCATATAGCGAGCATGACGGAAAGCTAAAATTCAGTAAGAATTTCTTACCTTACTCTTTAAATTTTATTATCTTTTAATTCTTCTTAGAAATTATTCTTATTAACTTTATTTTCAATATTTAGAATAAAAAAATTAGTATTTATTTTAGAAAGAAAATATTTTATTAGAATTTATTTAATTAAATCTTGAGTTAAAGAAAAATTTTGTAATCTTAAGTATTTTTGGTTAATAAATATTTCTCTTTCAATAAAAAAAAAAATTAAAAGAAAATTATTTTATTTTTTTTCCAACTTAATAACTAAATATATTTGGAAATAATTAAGATTTCTAAATTTGACTTTGTTAAGATTTAATTTGAGAAAGATTATGTAAAGTTTTATATGAGAAAGTTTTTAGATATTTAAGGCTTAGAAACTCAAATTTCAGTGAGATTCAAAAACTGTACCAAATTTATTTCTGTGGGACAGAAATTCAGAGAATCGAGAAAATGTACAGTTTATTGAAATAATGTTGTAAACCTTTAAGGGATTTAATAATTGAGTTTCTAAAAGCCTTAACCAACTCAATACGCGAGTAGTTCATGCATCATGAATCATTAAAGTGAAATGAAATAATATTGTCTGGGGACGGATTATAGAAACCGAGGATACATTAGAGGAGGCTTAATTACGAGCCTTGGGATGAGAGGGTGTGAAAGGGTGCTTCAGGGGACCTGGGGTAGCTCCCTAGTGTCGGGTACTTTCACAATAAAAACTTTCTCAATCTGACTAGTCTCTAAGTGTTTCCACACCAGTTGAGCTGTTCATATTATTATTATCCGGACTTATGGAACAGTGTAAACTCCTGGTTGGCCCAGTGCAAATTAAAATTTAAGGGCCCACATATATAAGTAAGTTATGATGAAGATATTGCATAACATTCATGCATTCATAATTGATTGTGTATGTGATTGTGATTGATATTATTATGTATTAGTTGTGAAAACCCTTTGTTGCTTATGTCTTATTCGGAAATATTATATTCTGTTTCTCACTCCTTTCTCCGTGTTTTTGTTTCATATATTCTAAACTGATGGTTCAGAGGGAAGGATCGAAGAATTTCAGCAGTAGATATAGCACGTTCTAGAAAGGGAGCTCGGTATGAATACCGTGGTCCAATGAATAAATAATGTTAATAAGTAACTGCTTCTGGGCCATGGAGTTTCCTCTCTTTCTTATAATGTTTAATGTTTATTTTCTTCGGATGAATGTACAAATACTTTATAAAGTTTTAATAATATTTGTGAGGTATTTCAGAAATAATGTATATAATTTATTCCGATAGTTTCTTTTTAACAATCATATCTTTAGTAAAAAAAAAAAAAATTACGAATTTTTCTAGAATTTATTAAGGTGTAACAGAGGGTGTTACAAAGTGGTATCAGAGCAGTTAATCCAATAGGCCTGGGGAAAAGGTCTATCTT
Source organism: Clitoria ternatea (assembly GCA_037962975.1). NCBI lineage: Eukaryota > Viridiplantae > Streptophyta > Magnoliopsida > Fabales > Fabaceae > Clitoria > Clitoria ternatea. The sequence continues at coordinate 285,529,238 of CM075670.1, forward strand.
GCTTTGTCTGTAAACTCTGTATAGGTAGAATATCTGACTTGGTAGTAACTGTGATTGATGTGACAAATCTCAGTTACTGTGAAACAGGAAACTAATGGCTGGAAACGATCTTGCTGGAGTTGTAGAACGCTTAATCAATGCAATGGGAGCACGTGAAGGTCAAGGTAATGATGCCTTGAGAAGACTGGACCTATTCGAAAAGCGCAATCCACCTCGTTTCAAGGGAGGATATAACCCTGATGGAGCACAAATCTGGATTCGAGAGATAGAGAAGATCTTTCGAGCATTGCAATGTAATGAAGCTGATAAGGTAGTCTTCGCTACTTATGCCTTATCTGAGGATGCCGAACATTGGTGGGATAGCATGCGTAAACAATTCGAAGTCAACGACGTGGAGATCACTTGGGACTATTTCAAGGATATGTTTCTGGAAAAATACTTTCCAGCTGATGTTAAAGAGAAAAGACAATTCGAATTCCTGTCGCTGACCCAAGGAAATATGACCGTTGGAGAGTACGCATCCAGGTTTGAAGAGCTATCTCGTTTTCATTCTCATTATAATGATGCTACTAATGAAAGAGATCGGTGTGCAAAGTTTGTAAATGGACTGCGGCCAGAAATTAAGGAAGCTATACGAATGCAGGAAATCCGTGAATTTTCTGTATTGGTAAATCGCTGCAGGATCTTTGAAGAAGACCATAAGGATAGAATGACCAAAAGTCGTGAGCCCATTCACAAGGCAGGAGAAATAAGAAGTGGAGGACCTCACCATCACCAAAGAAGAGATTTCAGAAGGAATAAGCCTTACCAAGCACCATTTCGTCGGTTTGGAGCAGCATCTGTTCCTAACAGACCCCAAGCTTCAACTGGAAGCTATTACCCAACATCTGCACCAAATTTTAAATGTTTTATCTGTGGAGGACCCTATTTGAAAAGGGATTGTCCTAAAAACACTTATGTTTGCTTTAAGTGTAACAAACCAGGTCATCATATCAAGGATTGCCCAGAGATGAAGAGAGAAAACCCTGAAGGTGCAAGTACAAGCATAAATACTCAAGGAGGCGCGCACAGTGCAGTCGGAAGGCCAAAAGCAAAAGGAAAGGTTTTTGCAATCACTGGAGAAGAAGCATCTCATGCTGATTCCATGGTAGAAGGTAAGTGTATCATTAATAAGATTTCTTTAACTGTTATGTATGACTCAGGTGCATCACATTCCTTTATTGCCAATGACTGTGTAGAAAAACTAAAATTACCTGTGATAGAACTTCCATTTGACTTATCTGTACATACTCCTGGAAACAATCCCATTGTCACTTCTAAAGCTTGTTGGAAATGCCCTATTGTCATAGATGGTAGGGACTTTAAGGCTAATCTTTTCTGTTTACCCCTTTCTGGCTTAGAAGTTATTATTGGGCTAGATTGGTTGTCTGACAATCATGTTCTAATAGATTGTCATAATAAAACCATAATGTTTAGAGAACCAGTGAATTTGAATCCTGAGGATTCGAGATTTCTAACCGCCAACCAAGTGAGTGCCTCTTTAAAAGGAGGGGCTCAAGGATTCATGCTATTGCTTTCAACGAAAGGAGAGCAAGAATCAAAAATCAAAAATCTGCCGGTTGTGTGTGAATTTCCTGACGTTTTTCCTGAAGATATCCCTGGTTTACCCCCAGAAAGAGATGTGGAATTTTCCATTGATCTAGTACCTGGAGTTGGACCCATTTCAATTGCACCATACCGAATGTCACCTCTAGAATTAGCAGAGTTGAAGAAACAACTTGAAGAGATGATAGAGAAGCAGTTTATACGACCCAGTGTATCCCCCTGGGGTGCACCAGTGTTGTTGGTTAAGAAGAAGGATGGTAGCATGAGGTTGTGTGTAGATTATCGACAACTGAACAAGGTGACAATCAAGAACAGATATCCTCTACCAAGGATTGACGACTTGATGGATCAGCTGCGTGGTGCCACGGTGTTCTCCAAAATTGATTTGAGGTCTGGATACCATCAAATAAGGGTGAAGAAAGAAGATGTATCGAAAACTGCTTTTAGAACACGCTATGGCCATTACGAATATCTAGTAATGCCTTTTGGTGTAACTAATGCACCAGCCGTATTCATGGATTACATGAATAGGATTTTTCATCCATATCTAGATAAATTTGTAGTGGTGTTCATTGATGATATATTAGTGTACTCTAAAAGCAGAGAAGAACATGTTGAACACTTGAAGGTTGTGTTGGAAATCCTGAAAAAGAAACAACTGTATGCAAAGTTGTCGAAGTGTGAATTCTGGTTAGAAGAAGTAAACTTTTTAGGACATGTAATTAGTCAAGGAGGAATAGCTGTAGACCCTTCCAAGGTGGAAGCAGTTTTAAAATGGGAGAGACCAACCACGATCACTGAGATTAGAAGTTTCTTGGGCTTGGCTGGATACTATAGGAGATTCATTGAAGGCTTTTCAAAGCTAGGATACCCATTGACCAAGTTAACACGGAAAGGACAACCTTTTGTGTGGACGACACAATGTGAGAATAGTTTCCAAGAGCTGAAAGATCGACTTACTTCTGCGCCAGTGTTAGTACTCCCCGATCCACATCGAAGTTTTGAAGTTTACTGTGATGCGTCTAAACAAGGACTAGGAAGTGTACTCATGCAAGACAAGAAGGTTGTAGCCTATGCGTCACGTCAATTAAGGCAACATGAGATTAACTACCCTACCCATGACTTAGAGTTAGCCGCTGTAGTTTTTGCCTTAAAGATTTGGAGGCATTATCTATATGGTGCAACATTCGATGTGTTTAGCGATCATAAGAGTCTCAAGTATTTATTCGATCAAAAGGAGTTAAACATGAGGCAACGGAGATGGATGGAGTTCTTAAAGGACTACGACTTTGAGTTGCAATACCATCCTGGAAAAGCGAACGTAGTAGCTGATGCTTTAAGTCGAAAGTCTCTACATGCATCCACAATGATGATTAAAGAGTTGGAATTAATAGAGAACTTCAGAGATCTTAACCTAGCAGTAAAGGTTAATGCTAACAGCTACAGATTAGGAGCGTTGCAAGTTACAAGTGAATTCCTGAGACAAGTTTTAGAGGCTCAACGAGAGGATGAATTCCTGCAAGAGAAGAAAGAACTCTTGAAACAAGGAAAAGAAGTCGAGTTCAATGTAAGCAGTGACCAATTGCTGAGGTATAAGGATCGAGTGTGTATCCCTAATCAAGAGGAGTTGAGGAAAGCAATTTTGGAAGAAGGCCATAAAAGTTATATGAGCATTCATCCCGGAGCTACTAAAATGTATCAAGATTTGAAGAAGTTATTTTGGTGGCCTGGAATGAAGAAAGCAGTGGCAGAGTACGTGGCTGCATGTCTAATTTGCCAGAAGGTTAAAGTGGAACATCAAAAACCCCCTGGAATGCTACAATCAATGGAAATACCAGAATGGAAATGGGATAGCATTACCATGGATTTTGTGACTTCTTTACCCAAAACTCCATTAGGACATGATTCGATATGGGTAATAGTTGATAGACTAACAAAGTCTGCCCACTTTATTCCCATCAATATTCGTTACTCTATGGAGAAGCTGGCAAAATTATACATCGAGGAGATTGTGAGATTGCATGGAATTCCTTCAAGTATCATTTCTGATCGGGACCCTCGTTTTACATCACAATTCTGGAAGAGCTTGCACAAGGCTATGGGAACAAGACTGCGTCTGAGTTCAGCATATCATCCTCAGACGGATGGACAATCAGAAAGAACAATCCAATCTCTAGAAGACTTGTTACGAGCTTGTGTGTTAGAGCATAAAGGAAGTTGGAATCAATTCTTACCATATGTGGAGTTTACCTACAACAACAGTTTCCATGCTAGCATTGGCATGGCACCTTTTGAAGCATTATATGGAAGAAAATGTAGGACCCCGCTATGTTGGTTTGAGACTGGTGAAAACTTGATGCTAGGACCAGAGTTGGTACAACAAACCACGGATAAAATCAAAATAGTTCAGGAAAAGATGAAGGCAACACAGAGCAGGCAGAAAAGTTACTATGACAAAAGAAGAAAGCCGCTTGAATTTCAAGAAGGCGATCATGTATTCTTGAAAGTCACACCTATGACTGGGGTCGGTCGGGCAATGAAATCTCGAAAACTAACTCCTAGATTTATCGGTCCATACCAAATAATTCATAAAGTTAGTCCCCTTGCCTACCAAATAGCATTACCACCTTTTCTTTCTAATATCCATAATGTTTTTCATGTGTCAAACTTGCGAGAGTATATATCTGATCCTACACATGTTATTGAACCTGATGTCATACAAGTTAAAGATAATCTTACATATGATGCACCACCTGTTAGAATAAGTGACAGAAGAATAAAACAATTAAGAGACAAGACAATTCCGCTTGTAAAGGTTATTTGGAGTGAAACGAGAGGAGAAGATGCTACATGGGAACTAGAAACTGAGATGAAAGAGTCTCATCCTCATTTGTTTTACTGATTATGTAAATTTCGAGGACGAAATTTTCTAAGGGGAGTAGAGTTGTAACACCCCTATTTTTATTTTTATATTAAAATTTTGAAGGAATTAAATTATGGTTCTTTAGAACTTTTTAATCTACGTATTATTTATGATTTTTTGGAATTTTTTGGAATTTTGGAATTTTTTAATAAAAATAATATTTTTTTAAATAATTTTAAATTCATATAAGTGACTTAAATTAAAAATATTTACAAGAAAGTGAATTGAAATTATAAGAAAATTTTCTAAAATCCATTTCAAGTAGACTTATCTAAAAATTATCGGTTTGAGAAAAATCTTGATTTTTTCCAATCGTTAAAAAATTTAAAACGTATCAATAAATTTTTATTAACAGAAAATTTTAGATTTTTAAAATTTCAGCTTTATATTACTTATTATAAAATTAGTAGGGACTGATATAATATCGCTAAATTTCAAAAAGGACTCATTTTGAATATTTAAAATATACCGAGTGAAAGGTTACTATTTGGCTTAATAATTCTGTCGACAGTTACTATGCAAAACACTGTGCATGTACGAAATTTTCAAAGAATGCATAGTAACCTGGAATAAAAAATTCAAAAATGCATAGTACTTTTATATTAAAATAATGGAATGCATAGTAAAATTTTTTCCTATAAATACCGAAGGATTTCTTCTTTAGAATTCACAATTTCAGATTAAGTTTTCTTAATACAGTAGTGCTAGTGAGATAGTGGTGGAAGTGAGAGAGAGAAGAAAAGTTTTTGGAGAGAAGGTTCTGCCAAAATCCTAAGGTAAGAATACTTCTCTTTTATATTTTTTTAGATTATTTTTATATCGTTTTTAGAAATCTGTTATTATACTGAAAATAATATTATTTTAAGTTACTATTCTGCATAGTAAATACTATTTCAATAGTAAATTACTATTTCAATAGTAAATTACTATTTAAATAGTAAATTACTATTTACTGTTACTATTTACCGTTACTATTTACGATTTACTATTTACTGTTACTATTTACCGTTACTATTCACGTTTTACTATTTACCGTTACTATTCACGATTCACTATTCATTATTCACTATTCACTATTCACTATTCAAAATTTACTATTTCTGTTTTAAGTAGTAATCTTAATCTTCGTCTTATGCTTATACTGAAATAAGATTGGTATTAATATTTTTAGAAATCGGAGGCGCAAAGCAAATCCATTTTGGGTAACAATTCAAGGTAAGGGGGAGTGAGATAAGAATTATAATATGAAAAGACATAAGAATAATGGGAGGAGTCCCCTACTCCTTTTAAACTTAATAATATTATTATTTTAAAATATTAACTTTTTAACTTATCATTTTTAATAAATTTTAAATTAAATATTCGGTTTAACTAACTCTAATATACCTATGCAAAGACTTGGACCATTATGACCTATATGGACTGGATTATACCTATGCAAGGACTTGGACCATTATGACTCATATGGACTGAACTATACCTATGCAAGGACTGGATTATATGGACTTACATATACCTATGCGAGGAATTGACCAAAAGGACTAAAATTGATTATATTAATAATCATTAAATTTTGTATTATGATATGTATTAATGATATTTAATTGATTTGATTATGATTTGATTATGATTGATTGATTGATGATATTTAGTTATGATTGATATTGTTTAATTTTGATTGATGATATTGTAATGTGGAGTTTGAGCATATAGCGAGCATGACGGAAAGCTAAAATTCAGTAAGAATTTCTTACCTTACTCTTTAAATTTTATTATCTTTTAATTCTTCTTAGAAATTATTCTTATTAACTTTATTTTCAATATTTAGAATAAAAAAATTAGTATTTATTTTAGAAAGAAAATATTTTATTAGAATTTATTTAATTAAATCTTGAGTTAAAGAAAAATTTTGTAATCTTAAGTATTTTTGGTTAATAAATATTTCTCTTTCAATAAAAAAAAAAATTAAAAGAAAATTATTTTATTTTTTTTCCAACTTAATAACTAAATATATTTGGAAATAATTAAGATTTCTAAATTTGACTTTGTTAAGATTTAATTTGAGAAAGATTATGTAAAGTTTTATATGAGAAAGTTTTTAGATATTTAAGGCTTAGAAACTCAAATTTCAGTGAGATTCAAAAACTGTACCAAATTTATTTCTGTGGGACAGAAATTCAGAGAATCGAGAAAATGTACAGTTTATTGAAATAATGTTGTAAACCTTTAAGGGATTTAATAATTGAGTTTCTAAAAGCCTTAACCAACTCAATACGCGAGTAGTTCATGCATCATGAATCATTAAAGTGAAATGAAATAATATTGTCTGGGGACGGATTATAGAAACCGAGGATACATTAGAGGAGGCTTAATTACGAGCCTTGGGATGAGAGGGTGTGAAAGGGTGCTTCAGGGGACCTGGGGTAGCTCCCTAGTGTCGGGTACTTTCACAATAAAAACTTTCTCAATCTGACTAGTCTCTAAGTGTTTCCACACCAGTTGAGCTGTTCATATTATTATTATCCGGACTTATGGAACAGTGTAAACTCCTGGTTGGCCCAGTGCAAATTAAAATTTAAGGGCCCACATATATAAGTAAGTTATGATGAAGATATTGCATAACATTCATGCATTCATAATTGATTGTGTATGTGATTGTGATTGATATTATTATGTATTAGTTGTGAAAACCCTTTGTTGCTTATGTCTTATTCGGAAATATTATATTCTGTTTCTCACTCCTTTCTCCGTGTTTTTGTTTCATATATTCTAAACTGATGGTTCAGAGGGAAGGATCGAAGAATTTCAGCAGTAGATATAGCACGTTCTAGAAAGGGAGCTCGGTATGAATACCGTGGTCCAATGAATAAATAATGTTAATAAGTAACTGCTTCTGGGCCATGGAGTTTCCTCTCTTTCTTATAATGTTTAATGTTTATTTTCTTCGGATGAATGTACAAATACTTTATAAAGTTTTAATAATATTTGTGAGGTATTTCAGAAATAATGTATATAATTTATTCCGATAGTTTCTTTTTAACAATCATATCTTTAGTAAAAAAAAAAAAAATTATGAATTTTTCTAGAATTTATTAAGGTGTAACAGAGGGTGTTACATAGTGAAAGTGTACACTTATCTCATTTTTTGCATGCATAACATCTTTCATTGGTACCAAACCGCTATCGCCCTTTTGTAGCACTAGTCACCCCGTGACATGCAAATTCAACAACATGGCTATAATTGCCACAAGTGTTATGGGCCCTTCCGAACACACATCGAGAGAGTCATTTCCCATTAGAAACACCAAGGATACTCGCTCATCACAGAGCCGCCCACTTATTGGGCCCGCCACATAGGGTGCCTCATCACTAAACTATGGACAGCTTCGTGATCCCTTTGAATCACTAGGGAACAATACAATTTAATCGTGTAATGGGTCGCCCTCCCACTAGCCCGCCTGTTGGAATCCCTAATTTCCAAACCAGACAGCGTATGATATGCCATGGATGCAAATGCAGATCAATGCATTTCCTCACACTGTGCATCCTAAATGTCTATCCACAATTAACAACACACCACTATCATTTAGTGGATTTCAACATCATCATCGTTCTCAATCACCAATTATTATTGGATTTCATTCACATCAATTGTTAGTGGCAATCAATGTTCATCAATTTCTTCAATACACATATCATGGGATGTTCACACATTTATATTCAATCCAGTCATAATTATGGCATCAAACTCAAACAAATCACAAGCCATATATCAATTGACATAAAGGTCATCATCCCAAACATTTTCCACATAACACAAATTATTCCAAATGCATTTCAAGTCAATTATCACATCAAGACATTCATTTAATTCAAACCATGGAAACATATCCATACATACACATTGATAATGGATGAAATTATGCATTTAGAAATATTACCCCTCCTACCTCCAGAGAAGTAGTATTCAGTGCAGTCAGAGGGTCATGCTTCACCGATGAGGTTAGTTCCTACATCACACAACATACCATACAATTATTTCCTATCTCAACCACTAAGATTTAAATGTTCTTAGTTAACCACTTGGTATTTATATTATTTTAAACCTTAAATCACTTTCATTTCATTTAACCCACCACAACCACCATGGGTTAGGTGCTCATATTTATCATTATGCATTTTGAATTTATACCTATTAATGGGTTTCCACATGCATGTCCATTTATCATCAATATCACTATCTCTCATCATTAACATCACTCTCCCAACATTAATAAATATCCATAATCTCATATTTCCCATTTTCCTCAATTTCAAAGGTTTGGGTTTCATCAAAAATCCAATAACCACCATTAATACCTATCATCTTCCATCACATACATCACCATTTTTGTGTACCATCCCACACCCTTCTGAATGTTACATTTATAACACCCCACCTTAGGGTTTTCATCATTAATGGCTCCCATTAAGGATACCCACACATGCAACACTCTCACAAACCACAATACCCCATAACCTAAGCTTGAGCTCATGAAAAATGGTGAGGGAAACTTACCTCAAGCAAAACGAAAATGAGCTCCAATGAGAGGCAGAGAGTTACGAAAATGAAGGAGAAGATGGGAGCTTCCAATCACAACAATTTTCTCCTCACAAGCAAGAGGAAAATGAAAATGGGGAGCAAGGCACACACCCTTTTTGTGGGATTTTTGGAAGAGGAGAGGAAGAAGAAGTTGAAGAGAATTAGAAGAAAAGAAAATGTTTGTGTTGAGAGGGAGAAGTAACGTGAGATTGGGAGAAGAGAAAAGGGTTTTGCATTTTAAATTTGACCCATCATTAAAACTTATCTGTTTTATAACAAACAAGATCACCGTACAGGCTCAATACTTATCTAAAAATTATTTCGAATGTACGTTCGGATCCCCAATAATATTGTCAACCACCCTAACCAACAGCTTATCAATCGGAGATACTTGGTACGACGCTCATATTTTAATTGGGTATAATTTTCAGCTCTTTAAGCCACAATAAATTATGAATAGTGATAAAAAAATTCTCAATTTAATTATTTCCAGCCTTCTAAGGTATTAATTAACTCATTTGTAATCATTTACTATTTATTCTTCTCAATTAATCATTTATATAATTTTTAGGATGTTACATAAGTCTTCGAGATTGTATATATATTTTAGTCTTTCAAATTTTAAATTCTCAATTTAATTATTAATTTTATTAAACAACACTCAATTTACTCATTTTTAAATGTAAATAATAGTGAAACATATAGTGTAAAAAAATGATAACATTTTAGCGTTAGATGCTAATTTGATATATTAAAGTATAAAATACTAAAGTAAATGATCTATATAATCTTCATAAATAATTTGAAAGTTTACTCTATTTTATTTTGTATATAATTTAAGAGTATTTATAGTCACAGGTGTTGAAAAATTGGATTAAATCATTCGTAACAACTAGAAAATTAATGAATCAGTTAGATAATAGTTTATATGATATAAAAACCAGAAAATAAAAAATTACTTAAAATCACACAAAAATTAGTACTAATAAGCCAGTTTGAACCAATCTTATATTAAAAATTATTTAGTTTTTGCTATATTATTTTTATCTTTTAAATTTTAAATTCTAAATATTTTAATATTAAATTAAAATTCATACATGAAATGTTTGTATATGTTACTATTATTTGATTTTAATAAAAAGTATTATAATTTTTCTTTAAAACATGTAATATAATTTTTTATAAATTTATTATTAATATAGAATATAATATTAAAAGTATGAATTTAATTATCATCCATCTATCAATCGGATCCTAATTCAACTGCGATTTAACTTTGAACCGTAATTTTACGGGTTAAACTGTCAAATATGAAATTCTCAAGAATGACGTCCGTAGATATGTGTTTGTGTTAGTGAGAGAGAGTAATAGGACATGAAAATTGGAATTTTCTGTGTTTCTTTTTTGTAAAGAATTTTCTGTGTTTTTTTTTTGGTCGAAGAATTTTCAGTGTTTGTAACTGAGATAATTTGTTTTTGTTTTTGCCAACGGCCGAGATGTTTTTGGTAGCGTGTTTAACCCAAACCAACAAATTTTGTTGTTGTAGTTGTAGTACAACCTTTTAAACCCTCATATGTTGACTAAAAATCAACCCACAGATGATGCTGGGCCATCTTATAAGCCACCTTAATGTCTTGGACCCAAAAAACAAATTTATCACACAAATGCACATTTATAGTTCTTTTTTTGGTTAAAAAATGCACATTTATAGTTCAAATCTATCTTTTGACCTTCACCAAAATGAGATCTATCTTCTGACCAAAAAAAGAAAGTTCAAATCTATCTTCGACAAAAATATATAGCAACAACCAACACTTTTATTATCAGAACAAAAAACAACCCAACACTTTTATTTTCACCACTTTATTATTTTTTTTCTCAAGAAAAGTCTAGAATACCCCTCCACTCTTCCATTCTTCCAATTCCATAACTTTGATTAAAGATGGCAATTTGAGTCTAACCCCTCAAAAAGGGTTGGGCTGGGCCACCCTTAAAAGTCTGTTTTTTCTGAATAAGTCCGACCTATTTTGACCTATAAAAAATGGGTCTTGACGGGTTGGGTTGACCCATCAAACTTTTATTAAAAATAAATAAAAATTATATTAATTATATATATATATATATACATATAAAATAAGCCTGCACGCCACTGATATGAATATCAGGTGATTTTCGCTTTTATTTCATATTAAATAGCAGTTTCACTTTTATTTCATATGGTTGAAAATTATTAACTATGTTATTTAAGATGTAATTATATTTTGTTGTGTATTTTTAAATTAGTTATTATTATTAATAGTAATAAATTAATTAACAATAGATTAAATTAATTAAAAACAGGTTGACCGGTTTAACCTGCGAGTCACATATAACACGGACCAGACCAATGTTTCTGTCCCGTTTTTCTATTCTGGTCCGGTTCAACCCAATTCGTATTTTAACGGGTTTATAGAGGTTTTGCCCCGACTCGACTCTTTGACCTGTTTTGTCACTCCTAACTTTGATATCTGAACCTCTTCTTCTCTCTTTATGTTCCATAAACAGAGGAAAACAAAACAAATGTGACGTCCTACGTCATTTTACATTTATCTATATTCGTTTAATTATTTTTCACAATAAATTTTTCGCGTTTAATGATAATTAATTAGGTAAAATAACATTTATTTTCTTAAGCATACTCAAAATAATAAACAATAGTAAATAAATCAAATAATAAAATAGAATTAATTAAAATAAGTGGAAGAAGAAAATGAGGTTAGGGGTCACTCGCTTGAGCGAGACCCTGATTCGCTTAAGCGAAACTAGTGAAGGTCGCTTAGGCGAGTTCCTACTCGCTTGAGCTGTGACGTCCCGTGTAATTTTCTGAATAAATTTTTTGCGTTTTTAAAAGATCATTTTAAAATTTATAAATTAAATTCAGAGTTCACGTAACAGTTGGTAATTGCGGAATATTATCATACATACTAGTCGTGAATAATTAAATTCAAGAAAATATTTAAGTAGCGGAAATGATTTAGAAAATAACGGTACATGATACGTTATACTTATTACAACCCATAAAATCAAAGTCCAAGTAATAATTCATATAGGCATCAATCATGGCATCACTCTTCATTCTGCATGGCAATCACTGTAAAAATTAATGTAAGAGTGAGACAGAATATAGAATAAATATAAAATAAATAAAATTGTACAAACACAATCAACAAACCATAATGATATGATGAATATGCCAAACAAGTTCATTTATATATCTTTAATTAGTCACATGATGTCATGCTGGATCCATTTGGTTTGGTGGGAATACTGCAGTAAAAGGTCTCATAGAGACATCGGTAGGAATTAATACAGTCATGGATCCCTATAGCCCCATGACAACACATCGGTAGGAATTTATACAGTCATGGATCCCTACAGCCCCATGACCAACACATCGGTAGGAATTTATACAGTCATGGATCCCTACAGCCCCATGACCAACACATCGCAAAAATAGGGCTTTAACTCCTCATAGAGTAACCCCCCACCAGGGTAGGCAATCATGGAACCCCTAAAATTCCATGGTGCGTCCAAATGCTTATGATGCATGAATGCCTTTAATTCTCTTTATCATTTAACATACCATGACATATCAATTTCCAAAACCACTTGGAAAACCACAAGTCCTCAAAGGACATATCACATATAATAATTTTTAGAATCATGGATTTACTGTTTCAACCACATATATCAATAACCGCAAGGCATTCATGTATATATATTAATTTAATCATTCATAATTATTCACCACCAAAATACACAAACTGAATGATGCTCATTAGACACTCATCAACATTCATAATACTTCATAATCACTCAAGAATTCAATAATAAATTGTTACCCATAGGGAAAATATCATTTTTTATCCATAATAACCATTATAAGCAAATTTCAGCATTTCCAACAGCAACATACGTTAGTAAAACAGTCATAACATGAGCAACTCAAATCCTTTTCATGTGATTCCACTTTCTATAGCTCAATAACATAAATATCTACAACTTTGATGAAGACCATAAATTCAAATTATAAACAGAAACATCACTTATTCACAGAATACAAAACTGCCTCAAAGAGGATTTTTAAAACGTACACAGGTTAGTATTTTCAACGTTTCTAGAGCTACAAAAACAATTTTGGCATGAAACCAGTTCTAAATTATTCTTAACACAAATATCTACAACTTTCATGAAGACCATAAATTTAAATTCTAAACAGAAACATCACTTATTCACAGAATACAAAACTGCCTCAAAGAGGATTTTTAAAACGTACACAGGTTAGTATTTTCAACGTTTCTGGAGCTACAAAAACACTTTTCGTATGAAACCAGTTCTAAATTATTCTTAACACAAATATCTACAACTTTCATGAAGACCATAAATTCAAATTCTAAATAGAAACATCACTTAATCACATAATAGTCAATAGATTATCATTTTTCATTATCACCAATTGCTGGAAAATTTACTGGTTTGACAATATTTAGTAAATTAGCTATAACTCATAGTATAAAAATAATTTTTGAATGAGGCCAAGTTCTATGTTTCAATAATTCCATTATCTATAATTTTTATGAAGACCAAAAATTCCAAATCCAAACAGAAATATCACAAATTCATAGTATACTAAACTATCTCAAAGAAAGTAACAAAACGTACATATGTTAGTAAATTCAACGTTTCTGGATCTACAAAAATAATTTTGGCATGAGACCGGTTATAAATTACTCATAATACAAATATCTAAAACTTTTATGAAGATACTAAATACTAATTCTCATCACAAAATTCCCAGTTTTAAATATACAAACAGTGATTCACGTCAGCAGATTTTTAGCATGAACATACTTCTGTCTTTTAGGTATAACTAGAGCTACAAAAATAATTTTGACTTGAAACCACTTTCTAAAGATCCATAACACAAATATATACAACTTTCATGAAGACATCAAAGGCTGATTATGCATGTATAAGTCCCAGAATTTTAATATATACACAAAACATAGGGTAAATATTCCACTCTGACATACTGTAGTATTTTAGTTATAACTTTTGCTATACATATCCAAATAAGTTGATTCAGGTCTCCAAATTCACAAAACAAAAATATCTACAACTTTCATGAATATGTCAGAATCCAATGCATATGTTTTCAACTTCAAAACTGAGCAACAAGATACGAAAATAATACTGGAATCCTAGAACAGCATACAATTCTACCCATTTCATAATTATTCACAACCCTGTCCCCTCTTACCTTAATAGAGGTTCCTAAAGTGGTTGAAAGTGTTGTATTATTGTCCTAGCTTCAGATCAAGAGTGAAATTGATGGAGAAAGTGAAAGAAAATAAGAGAGAGACTTCACTAACTTTAGCTTGTTCTAAGAATTCAGACTTGGGAACAAGATGTAGTGTTGATTTAATGATGCAAATGACAAGTGGGGGACAAGATTTTCATAATGGGATTGTAGTGGGATGTTAGGTGCATGAATTATGGTGATAATGGAGATTTTAGGTGAGAAAAATGAGCTGGATTGTTGACCATTTCCGCAGCCTACATAATGTAGCTTGTATGATTGAAGTAAATATCAACTTTGACACTGTTTTGGTATTTTTAGCATATCTCTCTCATATCTTAATGGATTTTAACAAATGTGGTCTTTTTGGAAAGCTAAGACAACGAGGAATAACTTTGTAGTTTACCACTTTTTCAAATTCAGACTCTAACAAGGTAATAAAATATGTACAAGATGATATGATTGAAGTAAAATATCAATTCTAACACTGCTTCGGTATTTTGGGCATATCTCTCTCATATCTTAATGTAATTTAACAAATTTGGTCTTGTTGGAAAGATAAGAAAAAGAGGAACAACTTTGTAGTTAACCACATTTCCAAATTCGGACTCTAACTAACAATTAAAATGTGTACAAGATGACGCATTTTGAGTGGAGTATGTGGCAATTTGATGAGAGTAATTGGAAAAACCAAAGGAATTAATAACTAAGGAAATAGGTAATAAGTTACTTGATTAACTTTTACCTAAGGTATAAAGTTAAAATTATTTACCATGGTAAAAGGTTAAATCGAAGATGTTGTCCTAACCAAAAATTTATGTAGAAAGTTGAGATAAAATGGATAATATTAATAATGACCTAGATTAAAAATAATTACACATGAGATTGAAATTTTTGGGATGTTACATGAGCGAGTTCTACATTTTAAACCTGAGCGAGTTACGAGACTTGCAAAGAAAATTCACTAATAATTCAGTCTTTTACAAAGAAAAACAAGCAATATCCCTAAGATGTTTCTTCATTCGAAGCCAGAACCTTCCTTTACTCGGAAATGGTCCTCTCGGTCATGCCTCACTCGAAAACATCTTAACCTTCCTTCACTCGAAAAGGATTCTCTCAGTCATGCCTCACTCAGAAACATTTTAACATTCTTTCACTCGGAAGTGGTTCTCTCAGTCATGCCTCACTCGGGAACATCCTAACCTTCCTTCACTCGGAAGGGGTTCTCTCGGTCATGCCTCGCTCGGAAACATCCTAACCTTCCTTCGCTCGGAAGTGGTTCTCTCGGTCATGCCTCACTTGGAAACATCTTAACCTTCCTTCACTCGGAAAGGATTCTCTCAGTCATGCCTCACTCGGAAACATCTTAACCTTCCTTTACTCGGAAGTGGTTCTCTCAGTCATGCCTTACTCGGGAACATCCTAACCTTCCTTCTCTTGGAAGGGGTTCTCTCGGTCATGCCTCGCTCGGAAACATCCTAACCTTCCTTCACTTGGAAGTGGTTCTCTCAGTCATGCCTCACTCGGGAACATCCTAACCTTCCTTCACTCGGAAGGGGTTCTCTCGGTCATGCCTCACTCGGAAACATCTTAACCTTCTTTCACTCGGAAAGGATTCTCTCAGTCATGCCTCACTCAGCAACATCTTAACCTTCCTTCACTCGGAAAGGATTCTCTCAGTCATGCCTCATTAAGAAACATCTTAACCTTCCTTCACTCGGAAGTGGTTCTCTCAGTCATGCCTCACTCGGGAACATCCTAACCTTCCTTCACTCGGAAGGGGTTCTCTCGGTCATGCCTCGCTCGGAAACATCCTAACCTTCCTTCACTCGGAAGTGGTTCTCTCGGTCATGCCTCACTCGGAAACATCTCATTTTCATCATTCATGACCCACAATTATTTACAAAACCAGCCCATAGCAATTTATCATTTACATCTACTATTGGCTCCGTGCCAATATATATATATATATCAAACTCATGAAAATCGACACTGATCACATTAGCATCACCACCACACCACTTCATTCATATGAACTCATTTTCATCATGCAACATGTCAATTCTAGCTAACTACTCATCACAATCATTCATAATCATTCGATCCAAACTATGCTTATTTCATCACACATAAGAAACATGTAATCATGACATACATAAAACACATTACATATTGCACACAACATTATTTTCATAGTTCATTTCACTTCTTGGCATCAATTCTCCGCTTAGCGCACCTCCGAAGCTTCAACCTCCTCTCTGTCACTGGTTACTAAATTAAAAGAAAACCACAGCAAGGGTGAGTATTTGACATCATAATTAATCTAGAATGGAAATTAAATAACAAAATGCATGTGTACAAACTCCACTTTATACAAGTAGTCTCACTCGTTCATCATCAACATATACTCACCAATCATAAACTCCATCCGAATTCTTTATCCTCAAATTACAAATCACAATCAGCAAATATAATTAAGTACATACACATCATCACACAATGCTAATAATTCCATCAATTATCACCACTGACTCTCACACAAAATCGACGCCTAGTATCCGAATACTAAAGGATCGGCCTTCAGCTGGGGGTCCTACTTGACACCCCGTGAACCCTGCTTGGTCCACCGAGTCCTACTTGACTCTCCACCTCAACCACTAGGTCCTACTTGACCACTGGGTAGCTCAACTGGACACAAAAACCACGGGAGCCGGAAACGAGGGGCTATACATACCGTCGGCCGTCCCACACCACATAATCATACATGTATAACTCACATTCATCATATCATATAACAAGTGGCCATCAACAACAGCTCATGCTCATCAAATGGGCGACCTACTTGTCAAACCCGTCATCACAATTCCACTATACACATCGATTTATCACAATGTAAAACACTTTATTCTCATAATCATCATAAACCATACACAATTCACATTCATACATACATATACACACACAATTATCATTTAGTAATCTTTCTTACCGTTTTAATATTTCATTCGACGACCCGAACCCAAAATACACACATATTCTAATTAATTACAACCCGAACACCCCCTTACCTCGATTCTGAGCTCCGACGACTCGTTCTTGATGTCGACTTCGTTCTCTAAACGCTGTGTTCAAGGTCCTTCCTCCGAGTTCAACACCCGCTTTGCTAATAGGTCCTCCGACGTCCGTTTCGTTACCTACGGAGGTCGAAACACCAAAACCCATTAACGTCATACCACCCTCATTGCTCCAAATACCGTTTTCAGGCTCCCATGCACTGGAGGAGTGGAAAACGGAGGCTTCTCCTACCATGCATAGCCATCGCCTAGAGGGGAAGAAAATGAAAAGGAAAGATAACTCAAGTTTAAGGGGTTCATTGTGCTCACCTCGAAGCCACGATCTCAAAAACATGGTTACTTTGAAGTTTCGACGCCAAATGAACCTCCTCTTGAGGCATGCAAGTCACGGCAAGATGGAGGGAGAAAGAAGAAGAAGAAGACGCTGGCGTGAAGAAGATGAGGAAGAAGAAGAAAGATTGTCATTTTAAGGCATCAGGGGCAAAACTGTGCTTTCCCTCTTTCTTTTATAATTTCTTTAAAAGTTTTATTTATACTTTTACCCTTTACCTCCCATCGGTAACTTCTAAATTTACCTCCTTCTAATTTCACCTCATTTAACCTTTTATAATTAATCAATCAAATAAATTTACTTATTCCCACCATATTTAATTATCTATAATTGCATTTATATTAATAATAATTCCCAAAATCTCAATAAATCCAGTTGGGCAATTATTAATATTTTCCGCCAATTAAAATTTTACTAAAATCTTAAGGATGTTACAACAAAAGCCTTGACAGTTTCTCCAAAAATGGGGAGAAAATTTGTTAGTATCGCTAATTACTATTCTTCCAATTTCGTCACTTGATGGATGCTAAATACAGCATACACGTTGTTTTATATGTCTACTAGAACACGACCAACAAACACTTTTGAAAATTTCAACCAGTTGAACAGTTTTCAGATAGTTTCATATGATATGATATGTCATTAACCTATTATTTTTTATTCTGTTGGGGTAGTTACAAAAAAATAACTAACCTATTATTCAACTGTTGGAATTT
This sequence comes from Clitoria ternatea, assembly GCA_037962975.1. NCBI lineage: Eukaryota > Viridiplantae > Streptophyta > Magnoliopsida > Fabales > Fabaceae > Clitoria > Clitoria ternatea. The sequence continues at coordinate 285,547,807 of CM075670.1, forward strand.
TCTGGCGAAAAGAAAAAAAAGTAATTGAATAAAATAACCTCTGATTATGCTAAGACGTGAGGTGCAATGGGTCCCATCAGTGTTAAATTAATTAAAATACCTTATCTAATGAATGGTATCTTATCTAATTACAAGGCAATTGGCTGTTTTACTTTCCATGTCGGTTATTAAAAAGATAAAAAAAAATTATACGAGTAATCTTTTAGTACTCATTTATTCTCAGAACGCATGCACTTTTTCTTTATTATATATCCCTTACATTATAAATTCTTGTTTAAGCTATAGCTTCTCCATTTCGTAATTGAAAACTTGCAACATAAACTTAAAACTTTTTCTATACATAAACAATCGTTAGTTTCTTGGTTAATGTCAGAGGTTTTAGCAGGCAACAAAAACTTTTTAATTCATCATTATTTACTACCATATTATTATTTATTTATAGGTTATATTTGTTTTGCACTGGTTCACGACTTTCAACAATATAACACCAAAGAAAAATCTCCTCTTTTAAACTTTCCATTATTGATGGAATGAGATTAAAAAACAAATACAATTGGATGGGGATAACATGGAAATTCAAGAAATATAATTTTATTAAATTTTAGTAAAAAGGGTTTATCATTCGCAATAACCCTACTTAACTTAAATAGATATCTCAAAATAAAAAAATGCTACCTACTCATTTATATATTTGAGTATATATATATAATTAACAGTTAATTGTTAATTTTATTAGTAAGAAGAAATTGGATTCTCAATCTTTTCTCTCCTTTTTGAATATTTTACCATTATACCACCATTAAAAAAAATTCCATTTATAAAAAAATAAAATTGAAAGTTGTTAAGAAAGCTTTTGTTAGTATTATATTTAACTAATAAAAAATAAAGTGTTAGTATAGATTATTTGGATTTATAATAACAGTTTAATGAATTATACTAATAAATAGTTTTGCAAGTATAAAATTGAGCTATATTTATTTTACATCAATTGTTAGTATAATACATTTTGTTGTTAGTAAAAACTCAAAATATCTTTACAAACACTATATTTTTTTGTCAGTCAAAGGTTAACTAATGGAAAAAACACCTTTTACACGGGTCATTTTATACCAATTACGTTAAAAATCGGTGTAAAAAATAATACGGTGACAATTTTGAAAATAAATTGTAACTCTACACCAGTCATTACATTGAATCGGTGTAAGAAATATTATTTACACCGATCTAAATTTCCTACCGGTGACATATAATTGGTTTATTAAGGTTTGTACTGACTTTATGTAACAATCGATACAAAATTGAATTTAATCCCTCGAATCCTTAACTCCTCTCTCGTATCCCTCTTTTCCCTTTTCAAAACCCTCTACGTCTTACTCTTCCTCCTCTAACTCTCTTCTTCTTAAATCACTCTTCCTCGTCACACTATCTTCCTTGCCTCTACCACGCGGCTGCTATTGTAAGTAGAGAGTGACAGGTTAGGGTGATGTACATGAAGATCTTCATTAGAGCCCTCTTATAACCCTTAGCATGACCCCTTCTCAACACGTAAGAACCTTTCATCGTTGCCATCAAAGTGTTCTCAATGAGAGCCTCACCATTTCTCGTTGTCGGTACAATATGGTTTTTTGATTTTTTTTACTTTCTTTTCCCTTTTGTTTCAATTTCTTCTTTGTTTTCCTGGAATCCACGGTTTCTTAATCCACACTTGTTGTTTTCCCTCGTCTCACTTTCTCAGAAGATACTTACGAGACCTTCATAAAGCCATTGTTAGTGTATATGGGCTCACAGAATGAACAGGTGAGTACTCATTTTTGAAATCTTTCATTCTTTGTATTAAATAAATAGTGTCATTTATATCTTTCATTATCGCAGTGGTAGAACTATTTTGATTTTGCGTGAAATAAAATGAAGAACAAAAAGCCCATTGATGGCGGCTGCAAAGCTTTAAGCTTTATGGAATCACTTAGCCGAACCCAAAACTAGTTGTTGAGGTAAGTTTCTTCTGCTAGTTGTTGAGGTAAGAACACATGGCAGTGTCATTATGACTTTGCCTCTCATCCATTTTCTTCCACTTATTCTACCCCTACTTGCTTTTGTACCCCTACTTGCTTTTGTATCTAAAAAATAAAAAATCATAGGAAGGTCTTAAACAGGGGGTGTTCTTATTTTGTTATATGCTTTTTGTTTCGAGATATACCTCTGCGATATGAGATCCAATTATTGTTTTGGTATATTTATGGGTAACAGTTTAATGGTAATTTGTTATGTGTTTGGTGGTATGGTAGCTTCAAGGCACATGTTTGATGAAATTCTAAGCTTAAGAGCAATTTCTTGAATTATGATGATCACCTAAGTTTTTGAAAGCTTATTCCCCAACTTTCTTAAGATTGATGATAAAGAGATGCGTGGAAAGAAAATATTTTTTAAAACTGAAGCATTGTGATGCATTGTTGTTTGATAACATAATTTATGTCGTGGACTATGGTAATATAACAGTTTTTAGTGGTCTTTAATTTGATCCAAATAAGATGAACGAATGAAACTTGGCCTAGGTGAGGTGGGACTGTGGTAGTCATATGTTAGGCTTTTATAAGAAAATTGATTAGTTTGTAGATCACTAGGATTCATCTTAGCACTTAACGATAAAGTTCTTTTACATACAAGATACATTTATTTTCATCTTTCAGACATTCAATAAACCTATTGATATTGATATCTATTGATGTCTTTTGATAATTGATTTATTCATTGATAAGAAATATAGGCTTATTGGGATTGGATACAAGATGAATTAGTGAGTAATGATCTTCCTGCATTTGTCCAGTACATGTATGACCAATCTTGTCAGCTAATACATTACACAGGTCATTCCTTAATGAGTTTTTAATTTTGATTTTGTTTCTTAGTCTTCTTTTCTCGTGAAAGTGTTTCTCAATTTTCTTTTTCTTTTTTGGTGAAAATGTTTCTCACTTGGATTTTGAATTTGGAAAATCCTAGGTTCAACTATGGTAGGTAAAGGAAACAAATAGTTATATTACATATTTAGAAAAGGAATGAATTTATCAAATTTAACTAGTGTCTATCAATCTTGACATATAATTTTATTAAATATATAGAAGGGGAGTTTTGAAACTCAAGATTGTGTGACTTGATCTGGCAAGATTTTTTCTTATAATGGCTTAGGATATGCTATACTAAAAACCAAGCAAGAAACACTTTCACCAAAAAATAAAAAGAAAATCAAGAAACACTCTCACCAAAAAAAGAAAACCAAGAAACAAAGTCAAAACAAAATTAGAAACTCATCAAGGAGTGACCAATGTAATGCATTGGCTGGCCAGTTTGGTTGTACACGTAATGGACAAAAACATGTAGATTATTACTTACTAATTCATCCCATAACCAATCCCAATAAGTCCATTCACTATCAATGAATAAACAAATTATCAAATACATCAATAGATATCAACATCAATAATTTTATTGAATGTGTGAAAGATGAAAATTGATGTATCTTGTATGTAAAAGAACTTTGTCATCAGGTGCTAAGGTGAAATCTAATGATTTGCAAACCAATCAACTTATTTATAAAAGCCTAGCTTATGACTACCACAACCCCACCCCCACCTAGGACAAGTTTTATTAGTTATTTTCATTTATATCAAATTTAAGACCACCTAAAAAATGTTAAATTACCATAATCAACAACATAAAAATATGATCTCAAACAACAATACATTATAATGTTTCACTTATTAAAAAATTCCTCCCCCTTCTTTTTATCATCATCCTTAAAAAAGTTAAAGAATAAGCTCTTAAAAACATAGGTGATCATTATAGTCCAAAACACTGTTCTTAAGCTAGGAATTTTAACAAACACATGCCTTCACACTACCACACCACCAAACACACAGTACATTACCATTAAACTATTACACATAAAGATATCAAGACAATAATTGGATCTCATATCTTAAAGACAGAAGCTGAAACAAAAAGCATATAACAAAACAAGACTAACCTGATTAAGACTCCCTCGTGATTTTCCCCCATATACGTGGGCAAGTGGAGGTAGACAAAGAGGAAGCAAATGGATGAGGAAGAGAGAAAGATAAAGCTAATTGAGGGTTGATATTCGCCTGGAGATGAGCGGTGGGGTTTTGGGTTTTTGGTCTTGTTGCATGATGAGGTTTGATGGAGGAAAACCTCTTTATATGTGTCTGAGTTAGCATATTTTAGTTCAATCTCCCCTTATTTTGTAAGATTTTATGGTGTTACTTGTTAGAAGAAAAATGAATATGATAGATGAGAGAGTAGTAATGGTTATGGCATATGTTGGTTCACAAATAAAGATAGTGGAAGAGGAGAAGAGATAAGGAAAAGGGAATAAAGTTGGAGCAAACTTTATTGGTTTGACCGGAAACTGCTGACTATATCGAATTAAGCTATCTATTGGATCAGACATGAATTTTAATCGATGCGAACTGGTATTAATTAGGATGAACCAAACAATTATGATAAAAATCAATGACTCAGTGACCCACCGATTAAACCAATTATTTTGTGGGAAATAAAAAAAGACGCAAATAGATCACAAGAAGAAAGAGAATGGGATGTATCACTATTGATGAGTCCGTCGTCGTCATCTGAGCACCATCACCGGCGGAGGCAACAAAGAGAATGGGTGAAAAATATGAAACTTGAAAGAAGAGAAGAAATAAGAAAACCAGAGGAGAGAGAGTGAATATAAACTTGAATGATAAAAACTGAAGCTTAAAACTTCTTAACAGGTGAAGAAGACTAATGAACTGATACAAGATAAAAGGGGGAAGAACTGGTGGTATATGGTCAGATGAGAGATTACAATACCATTTCTTTCTTATATTTATATGGAGTACAATTTATAATAGTTAAGTAAATTGAATTTTTCTTTGACGTCCACGAGGCAAGACACCTTGTTTCCTCCGCTCTTAACGCGTCTGTTACGTATATATTAATGCATAAACGTTGATATGATTAATGTATAATTAATATATTATATTATATTATATTATTCTATATTATCAGTTGAAAACTAGTTACTTCATAAAATATTTATTATTATAGAATTATCTGTATTATATTTATTTAATGTATAACTGATATTTTCTTGTCATGATTAAGAAATTGCTTTTGTTTTATATTTCTTTTAAGGGTTTTGTTAACCAATATCTTAAAAGTATTGTTTAATGATGTAAAAATATAATTTTATTTTTGTTAAAAATTATGCAATGATCGTTTCAAAATTAGGATGAATGAATAATTATTTTTTAAATTCAAACCTTTCACTCAGTGTATTTGTTAACTTCTTACTTACTTTTTGGAATTAATACTTACTTTTTATTTTAAATTTATCTAGATAATAATAGTTTTATATATATATATATATATATATATATATATATATATATATATATATATACACGAAGTTAACCGGTTCTACCACTAATCTATTGGTTCGACCACTCATTGACTCTCTATCCCAATAAAATTGATCGTCAGTATAATTTTAATAATACTAATAAGGAAGAACTTTTCATTTTTATTTTAAAAAGTTTACAAGTGTCAAAGATAACTAAACATTAGCCACCTTAATACTTAACATAAAGAACTTAATATTAGTGGATATTTTTTTATTATCAACTTAAATTTTCAAAAGGGTAAAACCTAACAAAATTTTTTACAGGGACTATCCTTTTTTTTTAATTTTAAAAAGGCTAAACATATATTTAATCCTTATAATTTTAGAAAAACAGTGATAATTAAAATTAAAAGAAGAAAATATATAAAGAAATGTCGTTATGCATGCAAATAAAAAATTTATAAAGATTTTATTTTTATTAGCTACGACTTAATTTTAAACAACAACAACAAAACACTACTATACTTAAGAAGTTCAAAACTAAATGAACATTATGTCCGTGAAAAAATAAATTGCAGTAAAATGACACTACTAATTGAACATTATGTCTGTGAAAAATAAATTGCAACAAAATGATATTTTTCTATGCTTATTATATCATGTTTTTTGTTCAAATTTAAGCAAGATACATATATAAAATTAGAATGTATAGTTGAATAAAATTGGATTCAAATGATAATATAACCTTTTGAGTGTCAATTAAATAGGTTACTAAATAAATAACCGATTTAGCAATTAACAATATATAACTTTAATTTTTAATTTTTAATATTCATATTTTTTATTAATAGTAAAAGAGAGGAGATAAAAGTTGAAAAAAGTAGAGATTCAAAATTAAATTTCCACCTCAATCAATTAGATATTTACATTAAACATGAGCTATGTGTTGCCCTTACGAAATTGTAAATCTATAGATTAATATTTCTTAACTAGTAGTGAAGCCGACACTTACAAATTATGATTTCAATATCTCATTCCAACGTGTTTTTCCTGAATGTTATATGTTCTATCCAATTATATTAAAATGTACTATGGTTTCTAGGAATGTTGAAGGTCCTTAAAAATTAAATAAAAATTCAACTATTTTAAAATTATTAATGGTTAGATGATCATGGAATGGAGGAAATGGTTGAACTAAAATACCCTCATTTAATTATAATGTCTCAACTTCCTAAGTCTTATTCATTATGAAATGTGATTAGAGAAAAATACATTAATTATAAGAGCACAATGGTTTTGGGATAGAGGGAGTATTTATTAATACAATGCTAAGTCACTATGTAATATTACTTTTATGATTTTGTTCTGTATTTATTGTCATTTTGGAGTTCTTTTTTTTTGTCCTAAAATTATTCACATTTTAAAAGTTTAACCTTTACTCTATATATCTCAAAATTATTATTGTTTTGCTCTTTTTCATATAAATTAAGAAATCATTAAATGTGTAGTTATTTGAGCTCATATGGATTAAAATACTCTCATTTAATTTTATTATTTTATTCTAATAAATAATATCTTAACATCCTAAGTATTATTCATTAGTCAAATGAAAGGTGATAGTAATAAATAATGTCCTAACTTCCTAAGTCTTATTCATTAGTCAAATGTAAGGTGATAGGAGAGAGATACATTAATTACAAGAGGATACATTTGAAAAATATAAATAGGTTACTGTAACAGCCTAGATTCTAGGGTGATGCCCCCGGGTCCTCAAGAATACCCGAGTGTGCCTTAAGGAGCTTTTTGTGGAAAGCGCGAGGCTTCAACCTCCCTGTGGATTGTCTTCATTGCAAGACAATGATAAGGGATGAGCTTTGACTAGGATGTTAAGCCGATTTAGTGTAAAATATAGTAATAGTTGGTGGCCGCCCGATTCCCATATTTGAATCCTGATGTAAACACAATTAATTAATAAAAATATAGATAAATTTTTCATGTTTTTAAAACCCCGCAACATCTATCTTACATCGAGACCCACACCACGGCAAACTGAAAACCACGATTTTAAAGAAATAAAAGAAATGGATCGAAGAAAAGAGCCCTTACATGTATACGAGAAAAATAGTTTGTACAACAGAAGAAAAAATATGTATACAAGGCATTATCTCTCCCCATATATGAAGATATGATAAGATATTCAAAACAATGAGGAAAAACCAAAAAATTCAATCATGATGGTCTCGCTTAGGCGAGAATTTTCTCGCTTGAGCGAGACCCCGCCTCTCACTTGTGTAAGCGTAAACTCGCTTGAGCGAGCAGGATCCAAAATCAAACCATCATATTTTCGCTTGAGCAAGACACCTCGCTTGAGCGAAAATATCACAGAATCAAACCTTTTATTTTCGCTTAAGCGAGACACTTCTCGCTTGAGTGAAAATCTTGCAGGATCTAAGCCTCCCATCCTCGCTTCGGCGAGACACTTCTCGCTTGATAAAAAATATCACAAAATCTCACCCCAGCCTCACGCTCAACCCTTGCTTAAGCGAACAACGAGCAAAACCAAACCCTCAAACTCTTACTTGAGCGAGGATACCCTCGCCTAAGAAAAAATAGTCTAGTGAGCACCACTTTGATGCATCACGGTCTCGCTTGAGCGAAATTATCAGATTCAGAATCTGAACTTTATTAACACAATGCCAATGGTTCCAAATCAAAATACCATTCCAATTAATGCATGCCCCTAACTCATACCAAATAAAATATCATCCAATTCACATATTTAAGACACCATTGGATATGAAAATAGTTATTCTCCCTAAACTCCAAAACACAAGTCCATCAAGACCAATACCATTATAATGGCAATCCAAACTTCACGTTTATGACATGCATCATTGTTTACAAAATAAATGGCCATAAGTTAATCCTTCGAAAGAATAGGGTATTGTTTACAAAATAAACTAAGCCATATACACAATGTTATAAATAAAAATATAAATCATCTACATCATCTATAATGTTATCATTTGTCGGCCAAGACATTCACTTACAACTATTATACCTTCTTTTGAAACACTTCAATCCTTAAAAGAACATCTCATCCCATGTCAGTCTTGCATCATAATGCTTAAAAAGAGATAATACGGGAGAGTGAGTCATTATATTAAAAATGACAAAAATGAAATATTTATAATCATGTATATATACACGAATCGCCATGGGCTTTACAACATAAGCACTAAAACACATTCCAAACAATCATTCTATTTTCTACTTTTTCTTTTACGAACTCCTTCCCCGGGCTTCTGCTTTCAACTTTTTCCTTCGTACCTTTACATCTATTGCAGTCTCTACTTGGATTTCAGGTCTCTTTCTTTTTCTTCATCTTTCACCGTCTCTGGGTAGTGTTCTTATTCAAAGGTCATTCTTTTCTCTTTGCTCTTCCTTCTGTATTTTGTGTTGTTAGGTTGTAGTGTATGCCTTTCCTATTTCTTGTTCTTTTTATGAAAAAATGGATTCCTCTTAGAATGTGTTTTCGTAGGTTAGGGAAGAAGTTCAATGACACCCTCAATTAGCTAGGACAAATTCCCATACTGGAACATCCTACTTAATTAATGAGTCACTAGTTATTTAGAAAAGTAGAAGTTTTTTTTTGTTTAGTGATCATCAACACATAGTTCAAAATAAACATACTCATAATATATATCAATTCTTCATAATAGTAGTGTACTCAAAAGGTACGAGGCTCGTAGGCTCCCAATAAAATAAATACATAACAACATAACATAAAACTAAAATGTTGGGACCTACTACAGTTTCAATGTTGAAGGGAAATACTAATACTCTATGCCCATGATGTAACATCCCAGATGTTTTGATAATAGAAAATAAATTGGAAATGAGTAAATTATTATTTGGCTTATAATGAAAATGGTATATGAAATGTTAAGTGGGGAAAAAAGGAGTTTTAATGAAATTTTAAGGAAAATGGCATCAGGACCCTGACGCGTAGCGTGGATGGGATGCGTAGCGTCAGGTGTGATTTAGTGAGCTGACGCGTAGCGACAGGCTGACGCGTAGCGCCAGCGTCGCGATCTGTTTTATAACAGGGTCACACAGAACAGAACCTGTAAACCCTTTCTTTCATTTTCTCTCTTCTCTGAGGCGATTTGGCTAGGGTTTTGAGGGAAACTTGGATTCTTGGTGGTTTTAAGCAATTTGGAACCAAGGTAAGGCGTCTAGGGCCTCTAATCTTTAGTTTCTTCTCCTTCCCTTCATGAAATCCGAGTTTGCATGTGATGATTGGGGTTTTGATTCTGAGTTTCAGTGGTTTGTGAAGCTTGGGTAATGAGTTTGGAAGTATAAGGAAGGTAACGTACTAGCTAATTTGATGTTTCGGTGACCGTAGGTGCCAGAACGAGTGTTAGGCAAGCGATTGACAAAGAGGACGTCGGAAGCGAAAGAGGAACGGTGAATCCAGTGGCTGTAGGACGTTATCCACCCCTTGAGCAAACTGTCGAAGCTCGGAATAGAGGTAAAGGGGGTGTTCGGGTCATAATTAATTAGAATTGATATGAAAACGGATTATGGGAAGTTTAAGAATTTAATAAGAGTTGTCATAAATACTATAAAGTAAATGAATATAGTAATTGTGAATATATGAGTATGTGGAATGAGATTAAATGGCTGAATATGAAAGAAATATGTTGATTGAATTGATTATATAATAAAATAAAGATTGGAATGATGGAAGTGAAATATATGTGTAATACTTCCACTTTGAGTGGTGTATGTATATTTGATTATAAATAAAAATGTGGAATTTTGAATTATTGATGATATATGCAATAGCATTGTATGGATGGGTTTGACAAGTCGGTCGCCCTGTATTGTGAGCACATGCCAGTTTCTGGTAGTTGCACATGTGGTTTGTTGATGATATGCTATGATTATGAGATATGATATGTGAATATGTGGTATGGGATGGCCAACGGTATATATACCCCTCGTTTTCTGGCTCCCGTGGTCTTTGTGCCCAGTTGAGCTACCCAGTGGTCAAGTCGGACCCAGTGGTTGAGGTGGAGAGCCAAGTCGGGCTCGGTGAACCAAGTCGGGTTCACGGGATGTCAAGTCGGACTCCCAGCTGAAGGCCAGTCCTTTAGTATCCGGATACTAGGCGTCAAATTACATGAGAGTCAGTTGTGACTTATGTGAATCTTATATTGATTGATGATGGAAAATGAATTATGAATTGAAAGTGAAATGTGAATGAATGAAAGTATGGTTTGAATAAGTTAAAGATTGATGTGTATGTGTGTAATTGTATTGATGTGGATAAGTGCAGGAAACTGAAAGAGATTATGTAATAACAAAGAGCAGTAGGTATTGTTAAGTTTAATATTTCGTTCTATATTAATTATGATATTCCAAACACTCACCCTTGCTGTTGTTAAATTTTAGTGACCAGTGACAGGGAGGATGCTAATGCTGCGGAGGTGCGCCAAGAGGAAGTTTGATGCCAAGGAATGGAGATGTATATAATGAATGTAATATTTTGTGTGTATGTGTTTAAGTGTGTAATAAGTAATGTATTAATATGGTGGGTGGTAGATGATAAAATATGTGTGATGAACTTGCCATGATTATGCATGTTGTGGTTTGATGACTTATTGATGAGGATGAATAATGGCACGGAGCCAGTGACATGTGTGAATGTGATGGGCAGGTGTTGTATTGATGCATGATTGATATGTGTGCTATGTGATTGATGCTAGGATGATGATTGGATTGATTTAGATAAGTTATGCATATAGTTGGATATTGAATTTAAGGAATTGGATAGGTGAAATTAAGATTCGGTGGGTGTAAGAAACCCCAGAATGCATCAATAGGTCTTCCATGACATTTAGGATTTAGATGCATTGGCTTTTGGTCCATTGGAATCCATTTAGGATGTTTGGTGTAAGGGTTTTGCACCTAATTGGGTTAAAATGCATTTCGCGTATAACTTGTGCATATGTTGGAATTTTGGCGAACGGACAGCGCCAACAGTTCCGAAATGGGGAAAACAGGTGGCCCGTGAAGTTTCGTGGCAATCGGATCTGAAACGGGCCAATTGGATAGGTTAGAAGTTAATAAAATGGCTTAAATGTGTAACAGCATCAGGTGTTGTCACTGTCATGCCCACGCTACGCGTGAGGCTGGCGCGTAGCATGAGGTGCGCAGCAGATGGCTGACGCTACGCGTGGGAATGGCGCGCAGCGTCAGGCCCCTGTTCCATATTTTGACTATTTTCTAAATTAGAGGCACTCTAAGGTTTTGCCACACTATATAATTATTATTTTGAGTATGATTAGTGAAAATAAATATTATTTAGAAATGAGAAATAAATAAATTTTATTAAATGTGAAAAATTTATTGTGAAAATTAATTAAATGGATATAAATAAAGGTAAATTGACGTAGGACGTCACACACGACCCGCTGTCCGCTACTGCAGATAGTCTAGATCCTACCCACGTTTTCCTTGTCATTCGGTTGATGATCACAATAAAAGAAAACAATACCCAACACAAGAGGGGCGAGTATAAGCTTTCAACCCACATGATTCACATGTAAGGGTAGCCATAAATATCACACAAACGTACATATATTAGACAGAGATAAAGAATTCATACAACATTTACCAACATAACCACACAGTAATATAAGACGTACATAGAGGTAGTACAAATCAATAGAGTTAGTCACATAACTATGGCATGCTATGCATGTGTTATATTTATTATAATTTATCTTGATTAAATGCCAGTATGCAATGGGGCCAACTTTTACTCGTCAATCTCATACATATCAATATCCACTGTGCATATCAATCCCACCTTATCTTTCTGCCCAACTAGAGCGACTAGAGCTCGCCTTGTTCTGGTTTTCACAAATGGGTAAGGACACGCAACCCTATATATTATCAACAATAGCCAATCACATCTTAGTAGAACAGGTACTCCATGGTCTCAGTAACTCTCGCTTGGAGTCAAAGTATATCAGAGCTATCATGGCCTATCTGGTCTCGGGTACGACTTTGAACCATTGGATGTCCGCTCTGGTATACTCTCGAGACCTCTCGTAGAATCGGAACGTCGTTGTTCCCCGGTGTACCCATTACTGTATGCTCTAGGTGATCACTCTATCATCCCTCCTCATACTCCAAATGCAATATGCAATCTATTCATCTTATTATAAGAATGCCCAAGTGTTCAACGGAACCTTAATCATCTAACGATTTCTAAATCCTTTTAAGGAAATATTGTAAAAATATTCATTTAATAATGTCATGAAATACATCTCTAACTTCATTTTAATTTCACTTCTAAAAATGAGTTTTTACATTGAAAATATTAAACTTTCTTTAAAGAAAGTGTACACAAAATATCTAGTGTTTCTTACAACATCTCAGACCATTTAATGGTATTGTCTCGTCATATTGACTTACGACGAAACTCAATATATTGACCTTTAATTTTAGAAATTTATTAAAACCTCTAATTAAAATGTTTTGTCATAGCTATAAAAATTCCTTCTAGATTTTATTAAAGAAAATAAATTTTCTTCAAACCAATAAAAGTCATAAAATTGCTATTTCTCGTAGTTTTGTTGAAAACTTTGTTTTTGTCGTATTTTATCTAAAAAACTCCAAATTGAGTGATTCTACAGCCAAAATTGCCTAACCTTTTAAATACTAACTAAGTAAAATAAAATTTAGTGCCAATTCTGCCCAGAAAATGGTTCTACATGAAAACGCACCAAAAGCCATATTTTGTTGTTTTATCGTTCGTAAAAATCACGCTTAAGGACAAGCATCTCGTAGGGGCATCACCAAATGCCTCCAATTCTTCCAACACCTATACATATAAATGTATTACTATTCTCTATGCAAATGATCAAATGCCATTGACTTTAAAAATCATATTATTTATAAATGCATAAAAGCATGCAATGTGGAACTGACTTCATAAACAACAAATTTGAGTGCCAAAATGGATATACACACAACAAATCTAAGTGTTATAAATTGGTGGATTGTAACATCCCTGTTTTTAGTAGCAGTCTTATTTTATAAATTATGAAGTATGGAAGGTCTGTAAGTATTAATAAGTGAATAAATACCCTGTGGATGGTCTGTAATATCCCAAAAATTTCATTTTTGTATATAATCATGGATTTTATATGGATCATTAGTGATATTCTCCATTTTCCGAGTGAAACATGTCTTCAATAAGACTGTCCGAGTGAAGAAAGGGAGCTGTTCCGAGTGATCGAGAGAAATTCCGAGTGAAGGTTGAAATTCTAAGTGAAGATTGAAAATTCCGAGTGAAGGTTGAAATTCCGAGTGAAGGTTATGTTTTTCGAGTAAGACATGACCGAAAGAGCCACTACCAAGTGGAGTCCTGGCCTCGAAGACATTTGGAGTGAAGTGTGTTCGAAAGAACCACTTCTGGGTGAAATTTCCGAGTAAAACGCCCTCGAATGACTCCATTCCGAGTCAAACGCCTTCAAGTGACTCGTTCCCAAGTCAAACCTCGTCAAGTGCTTCCTTTTCCGAATGAAACTTCTCTGAGTGCAGCATTCCAAGTGAAGTACGTCCAACCGAAGGAAAACTCATTTCCGTGTAATATATATCCAAGTGAGATATTTTCTGAGGGAGTCCGAGTGAGACAATTCCGACTGAGTCATCTCCAAGGAAGGAAAAGCCGACCGAGTGTTTCAAGCAGAAACACTTCCAAGCGAAATCCCTTCCGAGCGAAGCTATACTGAACGACGCTCAAGCGAGCGTTCTGCGCTCAAGCGCTCGGGTCCTGATTCTTCCTCTTTTCTCACGCTCAAGTGTGAAGGCAGCGTGTTCAAGAGTAATAGCACACTCACGTTCAAGCGAGAGAGGCCACGCTTAAGCGTGATTCAAAGGAGTCTGTTTTCAGTAACTCTCGGAAACAGATTAGCCGACCAATGTCAGAATGGAAAGGGGACTTGATCAATGGAAACCGACCGACTTATGCACTCATCAGCGTTTACATCGCTGCTCTATGAAAACCGATTGGATTAATACTGGAACCGAGACACATACAGGGACTTTTACTCCAATCATAGCATCTTTTATATATTTTAATATATCTACTCCAATCATACAAGCTCCTGCAAGTAGGCTGCGGAAATAGACAAAAATACAGCTCACTTTCTATCCAAAAGTCTCCATTATTCCCATAATTAACGCACCTAACCTTCAATCACTAAAAAGCTTGTCCCCCCACTTGTCTCTTGCATTATTAAACCAATACCACAACACATCTCCAAGTCCAAACTTTCAGAACCAACGGAAATTAGCAAAAACTCTCTCTTTCTTATTTCTTCTCTACGTACAAGCCTCTTTCTCTCTCATTTTCCTTTCTCCTCACTGTGAGCTGAAGCAAGGATATCATCTACTAATCAAAGATCTTCCATTAAGGTAAGGGGGTATATTCTCGGGTATTCTGGGGGAAAAACCGAGTGTTAGGAAAGGGCTAAGGTACCTTTGGTCCTCACCTTTCCAGGACAGGTTCAGGAATTGTTTTAAATTAAATGTTTTAATGTCCATATATTTGTTTTATACATTTTTATTGATATGTACATGATTAATTGACTGTGTTGATTATTATTAACCATGATGAATTAAATGATGTGATCGGTATTGAATGGTAAAAATATTAAGAACCATGGGTGTCTATGTGAATTCCAGAGAGGAAGCTTTGAAAAAAATAAGATGAACATTTATACCACTGTTATTATTATTATTGTTATAATTATGATTATTATTATTATTATTATTATTATTATTATTATTATTATTATCATTATTATTCTTATTTCTATTATTATTATCATTATTATTGTTACTAATATTATTATTGATTATTTATGAATAATAAAATAAGAAACTTATAATTATAAATATGATTTATTGATTATTAATATTATTATTATTATCATTATTCTGGTTATTATTATTATTATTATTACTATTATTATTATTGTTATTATTATTATTATTATTATTATTATTATTATTATTGTTATTCTTATTATTAATATTATTAACATTATTAACTATTATTATTGAAATTATTATTGTTTTAATTATGAGTAATGAAATAAGGAACATATTACTTACTCTTTAAACGAAGCGTTATTTTAGCCGAGATATAATCGATATATTTTCTAGAATAAGAATAAGTAAAATAATAAAAATGACTTACAACTTCTGAAAAAATTGATGGGACCCAAGAACTTGTGAATAAATATTATGAGACTAGAAACACGTAGATACCCAAGGATCAAATGATAAAAATAGTGCATTTCGCATCATGAAAATATTTTTGAGGGAGTAAAACTAGAGCATACACCCGGTACGCTGGAGGACATTCACGTTCGATCTCTGAGGAGAATCTTGGGAGTACGACAGGGACGGAAACCCAATGGCATCAGAGTCACGCCTGAAGCCGGGTGAGACGATGCAATTCTGGTGTACTTTGACTAAATGACGGAATGTATCTATGATCGTGTAGAGCCAAGTCCCAAGATGAAATAATATATTGATGAGAACCTGTGAGTTCATTCGTACCTTATGATAATGAATGGGGGACTTGGTGAGCTTCGATCGCTCTAGAATGGAAACGATGTGCCCAAGAGGCAGATTGAGCAGAATGACTACAAAAGAAAGAGATAATGGTGATGGTGGATTGATTTATTGGGCCCACATGTATCATGAGACTTAAACTCAAGATAAATCATAATAAACCAAACACATGCATTTTGTAACATCCCTCTTTTCAGAAGTAATTTTATCCTTGTAAATTTTTAATTATGGAGGGTTTGTAAGCAAGAATAAGTCAATATATACCTTGTTGATGGTCTGTAGTATCTCAAAAATGTCATTTTTACACGTAATAATAGAATTTATATGGACCATTAGTGAAATTATGCAAAAACCGAGTGAAAAGGGCTCTGTTCCGAGTAACAGAGAAGAATTCCGAGTGAATGATCAGAAATTCCGAGTGGAGGAGAAAAATCCGAGTCAAAAACACCCTAGAAAGGCTCGGTTCCGAGTCAAATGCTTCCTTTTCTGAAGGAGACTACTTTGATTAAAGTATTCCGAGTGAAAGAATGCATATATACTCATGTTTATGTTGATTTGATGCTTCCTACCGACTGGAGTATGTTGTGGAATCAATTGGGAAGGATTCCGAACGGTTTCCTATGTATTTGCTTAGGAAACCGAGTGGAAAATGGTAGAGGGAGCCAATTCCGAGTAAGATATACCCTGCTGGACAAAAACCGAGTGAGAGTAGTACGTGTGGGTCTTGGTCCGAGAGGTAATGGCTTAAATAAACCTTAAATTGGAAATATAATTGAAGAAGTTAGCCTAAACCGAGTGAATCAAGTGAATGAAGACTCGGATTTCCGAGTGAAAATTCTGAGAAAGAGAGGACTCGGTCTGGAGAGGTATTACCGAGTGAGAAACCGAGTGCCTGAGTCGGTTTCAAAAGAATTCCGAGCGAGCAAGCCACGCTCAAGCAAGCCTTGTATTTGTTGACTCGGAAGTGAGAATTCCAGTCGGTATAGTGGTCAACCGAGTGGAATTTTCACTCGGTATTCAGTGACAGTAGTGCGAATTGACTTCAATTTTGTCTTTTAATGATTATTTAATTCAATAATGCGCATTATGGATAAGTGGACGACCAGAAATGGGCACTGACTCAGCATTCCACCTTATTTAATCTCCACTGACTCTTCCATTATCACTCCACTAGCAGCCCACTCAGAAAAGCTGTTCCCCACTTGTTTTTCCACTCACTCTCTCCCTATTTAAACCAGCTGAAGGACTCTGAAGAACCCACAAACACGACACAAACACCCTTCATCATTTTCCTTTCCAGCAAGCTTCTTTCTCTCTCTTTTCTATTCTGTTCCACTCGGAATTCATGCAGGACAGTAAGGGAACTTCTTCTTCTCCTCCAGTAGCTCCATAAAGGTAAGGGGGTATATTTCTTGGGTGCCCTGTGGGAAAACCGAGTGAAGGAAAGGGTTAAGGAACTTGTTCCTCACCTTTCCAGGACAGATTCAGAGTTGTATGAATTAAATGCTTTAAATTGTTATTTGTATATGCATGTATATATATATATATATATCTGTTACTGAGTGAAAATAATTAATGAAGGATTATGAATAAAAGATGGGTTTAATGATAACAGGTTCTGTTTTATGCCAATCCGATCGGTTCCGCATCATTTCAATCGGATTTTTATATTACCAACTCAGTTTCATTCGGACATAACATTTTTCACTCGGAAAACACTCTATTTCTCTCGGACAGCAGCTTCCCAGTCTTATTTCACTCGGAAAACACTTTATTTTATTCAGCAAATAGTTATTTTCACTAAAAGAACTCCTTTCAGTGTAATGTAACTCGGATTTTAACATTACTTCACCCAGAAGACTTTTCCCAATCTGATTCCACTCGGAATCAGGATTATATACTCGGATTTATTTTACTCGCATTCAGACAGAACTCTTTCCAACTAATTTCACTCGGTAAACCCATGCTTCACTCGGAACTTATCTTATTTTTACTCAGGAACCTTTTTCATGTTGATTCCACTCGGAACATATATTAATTTCACACAGAAAACTCCTTTTTGACAGAATACCACTCGGAATTATATTTTACTTTATTTAGAGGCTCATTTTCACTCAGATTTGCAAACAATGCTACTCAGGGAACCATTTTCCTACTGACTTCACACGGATTCATGTTTTAATTCACTCAGAAATTTATTTCACTCAGAATTTAAGTTATTTAATTAAGAAAAGCATTTTTAGTTTCTATTTCACTCGGAAAACATATTAATTTCATTTAGAAAACTCTGCTCAGCTTTATTTCACTCGGATTCATAGCTATCTCATGCGGAAAACTCATTTTTACTCGGATTCAAGCTGTTCCAGTCGGAAAACAGCATTCCAGTTCATTTTCACTCGGACCCAAACTTATTTTAGTCGGAAAACACCTTTCCAGTGTCATTTCACTCGGATTTTTAGCCAGATCGTTTGGAGAACCCTGCTCAGTATGGTTCCACTCGGAAACATACATATTTCACTCGGATTTACCCCTGTTCCACTCGGAAAACTCTATTTTTAGTGTTTTTCGCTTGAATTTTCAATTGGAAACTAATCTTTACTACTTTTTAAGTTATTGGTAAGTTATAATTATCATTCTTATTCTATTATTATTATTATTTATTATCAAACTTAATATTGTTATTATTATTATTAGTTTTATTATTATTAAACATTGTTAACATCTTAATTATGCGTAATTACATAAAGAATATATTATTTTACTCTTTATGGAAAATATAATTTTAACCAAAATATAATAGATATATTTCTAAAATAATAAACGGATATCTTACAATGTTTAAATAATTGATGGAATTCAAAGAACTTGGGAATGATATGATGAGACTGGAAACACATAAGATACCCAAGGAATCAATTGATAAAATAAATGCATTTCGCATCATGAAAATATTTTTGAAGAAGAAAAACCTCTAGAGCATACACTTGGTACAGTGGAGGACACTCACGTTCGATCTCCATGAAGAATCTTGGGAGTACAACTGGAACGGCAACCCAATGGCATCAGAGTCGCGCCTGATAGCCGGGTGAGACGATGCAATTCTAGTGTACTTTGACTAAATGACGGAGTGTAACTATGATCGTAGGGATCCAAGTTCCAAAAATATTTAATCAATGATGAGAACCAACGAGTTCATTTGTACCATATGGAACTTGGGCGGACCCTGATCGCTCTAGATGATTGAAATGGAGATATTCCAAAGAATGAGAAGAAGATGAAATGATTTATTGGGCCCACATGCATCATGAGACTTAATCAAAGATAAATCATAATAAATTTAATTCATGCATTTTCATGACGACATGCTTGATTGTTATAAATATGCTAATTGTATGAACTATGTGATATTATTTGTTAACTGGATTATGTCCGCACCGGATTAACCAATCAGGGTCTTGGGTTATACTCACCCTTACTGTTGACAATTTTCAGAGGAATTAGAAAATCAAGAACCCGAGTGTGAAGAACAGCAATATGCTGAACCCACTGAGAACGATCATTAAAGATAGAATATTTATTATTAATAATCAGACACCAGATGACTGTATAATATTTAAGGGTGCCCGCGTGCCCTATTCTGTTAAGAGTACAATTATTTTTGAGTTTGTGAATGACTATGAAATATATCTATTATTTGCTTCCACTGATCTGCCATCTCTTTATAAAAAAAATATATATATATTCACTTTTTCTAAAAACTGTTAACACTCTCAGATAAATAGGATGAACCTACAGAAGGATTTGTCTTATCTAACCGAGGGTTTTACAAAGGTGGTATCAGAGCATAGTCGATTCATTAAGCTTGGGGAGTGGACCATTAGGTTTCCACGTACTCTGATAGAAATATTGAACAGTCCATAACCCTCCTAAGACTAAAACTCTTATGTGGAATACTCCACATAACATATATCCTGAATCTTTTTGTTGAAATTCTTTCAGCAAAATTCCTAATGGCACGCCAAAATAACGATCATGTGATGGAAGATCTTCTTACCAGAATTGTGGAGGTAATAAAACGCCAAGAGTTACCTCAATCTTCTACTAGACAAAACCAAGGATTAGCTGACTTCCAAAGGAATAATCCTACTCAATTCAAAGGAGGCTTTGATCCAGAGGGAGCATAACTATGGATTGAGCACCTTGAAAAGATTTTTGCTGCTATGCGATGCTCTGACGAGGACAGAGTAACTTTTGCCATCTTTATGTTGGTCGCGGAAGCAGAGCACTGGTGGACTCATGCCAGAATCAGATTAACAGCTGATGGACGCGCCCTCACTTGGGGACGATTCAGGACAGAGTTTCTCGCCAAATACTTCCCCGAAGACATAAGGAGGCAGAAGGAGTAGGAATTCTTTAATCTAAAACAAGGCAATATGACTGTTGGGGAATACGCTGCTAAGTTTGACGAGCTGGCAAAATGTTGTCCCTACTACACTCACATGGGAGAAGCATCAAGATGCGCGAAGTTTGAAGCAGGATTACGGCAAGAAATTCGCCAAGTCATATGTTGTCAACAAATTACATAATTCACTACTTTGGTTGACAGATGCCGCATCTTTGAGAATACCTCTAATCTTCGATGACTTGGAGCGTCTAATCATGGGCCAGAGCGACGTATGCCAGATCGACAGCAAAGAAGGGATTTTCGAGCAGATCGGCCATATTTCCGATCTTTCAACTCAGCCAACCGAATTCCTCCTAGAGGTCAGGAGAACCAAAGCGGTAGAAACTGCACAATTTGTGGACGGATCGGACATCGTGATGTTGACTGTTGGTACAGGAATAAAAATAACCAACAACAAGTAACTCAAGGAAAGGCAGTACGACCAACAGGTCAAGGAAGTGAAGGACCTACTGCAAATACCTCTATCAACAATGTCCCAAGGATGCAAAATATTCACCGCGGCAACAATTTCAATCAGAACAATGATTCAAGAAGGCCTGGAAATAACTCTACTGGAAGACCAGGAGGAAATGCCAGAGTTTTTACCATGAATGGTGCGGAAGTATCACAAGAGAACGATCTTGTACAAGGTACATGCTTTATAGGAAGTACTCTATTCAATGTATTATATGATTCTGGAGCCACTCATTCTTTCATATCTGAGAATTGTGTAAAACATTTAAAGTTTCTTACAACCTCTCTGCCCTATCAAATGATTGTCACAACTGCCGCCAATAAGCCCATTTGCTATACTTGCATATGTCTAGAATGTCCTCTCAACATCGAAGGGAAAACTTATCAAGTAGATCTGATATGTTTACCTTTGATTGATCTAGACATTGTTCTAGGGATGAATTGGCTTGCTGCCAACCATATTCTTATTGACTGTCATAATAGATCCATCTCTCACGGGTCTACTACATCTGAATATGATCAAGTCACTGATTCTTGCCTTATTAGCTCAGAAAAGGTAATCTCAACAAAAGAAGTCCAACTATACATGATCCTTACTGAAGCTGAAAGTAAGGCCACTTCTCAACTTGAACAGATTCCTGTTGTTCAAGAATTTCCAGAAGTATTCCCTGAGGACATACGAGAGCTACCTCCAGAGCGAGAAGTCAAATTCAGCATTGACATTATACCAGGCGTGGGACCAATCTCTATTGCTCCTTACCGGATGTCACCCAAGGAACTCAGTGAGCTCAAAGAGTAATTAGAAGAACTTTTAGAGAAAGGAATAATTAGACCTAGTGTCTCACCTTGGGGAGCACCAGTTCTTCTAGTCAAAAAGAAGGATGGCAGTATGCGGTTATGTGTTGACTATCGTCAGTTGAATAAAGCTACGATCAAGAACCGATACCCTCTCCTAAGAATTGATGATTTGATGGATCAATTACGAGGAGCCACTATCTTCTCGAAGATTGATCTGCGATCAGGCTATCATCAAATCAGAGTAAAGAAAGATGATGTACCCAAAACAGCATTCAGAACACGATATGGACACTATGAGTATCTTGTTATGCCCTTTGGAGTTACCAATGCACCTGCTGTCTTTATGGGATACATGAATCGAATCTTCCATGAGTACTTAGACAAATTCGTGGTTGTATTCATTGACGATATTCTCGTCTACTCCAAGAGCCATGAGGAACACGAGGAGCATCTCCGAATTGTTCTAAATACTTTGCGTGTAAGACAATTGTACGCCAAGTTTTCAAAATGTGAATTCTGGTTGACAGAAGTGAAATTTTTAGGACATGTCATTTCTAAGGAAGGAATTGTTGTGGATCCTACAAAGGTAGAAGCTGTATTAAATTGGGAACAACCCAAGAATGTGACGGAAATCCACAGTTTCCTTGGACTGGCTGGATATTATCGTCGATTCATCGAGAATTTCTCTCGAATTGCAGCACCTTTAACTAGGTTGACTCGTAAAGATCAACCATTTGAATGGACTGACAAATGTGAAAGCAGTTTTACAGAGTTACGCCAACGACTCACTACTGCACCTGTCTTAATTTTGCCAGATCCTGCCAAGCCATATGAAGTATATTGTGATGCATCGAAACAAGGACTAGGATGTGTCCTAATGCAAGAAAGAAAGGTTGTTGCTTATGCTTCAAGACAGCTAAGAACGCATGAAGTTAATTATCCCACACATGACTTGGAATTAGCTGCAGTTGTGTTTGCCTTGAAAATCTGGAGACACTACTTGTATGGTACATACTTTGAAGTCTTCAGTGATCACAAAAGCTTGAAGTATCTATTCGATCAGAAGGAGTTGAATATGCGACAACGTAGATGGATAGAATTTATCAAAGATTATGATTTTGAACTCCGATATCATCCTGGGAAAGCAAATGTAGTAGCTGATGCACTCAGCCGAAAGACTTTACGTCTATCATATATGATGACAAAGGAGTTGGAATTGATTGAACAGTTTCGTGATTTGAATCTAGTAGTAACACCAAAAAGGGGAAGCCTTATGGTTGGAATGCTAAGGATTTCCAATGATTTCTTGGAACAAATCAAAGAAGCTCAAACCAATGACCAGGAATTACAAGATCTAGCAGAAAAGACAAAAGAAGGAGTCTCAGAGTTTAGCAAAGATGAACATGGGGTGATCAGGTATCAACAGAGACTCTATATTCCAGTCAACACAGATCTTAAGAGATCTATCCTGGATGAAGCACACAAAAGTAAATACAGTATTCACCCAGGATCAACCAAGATGTATCAGGACTTGAAGAAATTATTCTGGTGGCAAGGAATGAAAAGGGATATCGCTGAGTATGTAGCAGCTTTCCTGATGTGTCAGAAGGTAAAAGCGGAACAACAACGTCCAAGTGGTACCCTTCGTCCTTTGGATATTCCAGAATGGAAATGGGATGAGATTGCTATGGACTTCGTGAGTGGATTTCCCAGAACATCAGCTGGATATGATGCTATTTGGGTAATCGTGGATCGATTAACAAAAACCGCTCACTTCATTCCTGTCAATATGAAGTATTCCCTAGAAAAACTCACCCAGATCTATATCAAGGAAATTGTACGGTTACATGGAACTCCCACTGCAATTGTGTCTGATCGAGATCCTCGTTTCACATCACAATTTTGGAAGAGCCTACAACAAGCTCTAGGAACTCGTCTGAAGTTAAGTTCCGCATATCACCCATAGACAGACGGACAATCAGAAAGAACAATCAAGACTCTTGAAGATTTTTTACGTCTTTGTGTCTTGGAACATGGTGGAAGTTGGCAAGAATATCTCCCACTTATTGAATTCACATACAACAACAGCTATCATGCTAGTATCGGAATGGACCCTTATGAAGCTTTGTATGGAAGAAAATGCCGTACACCTTTATGTTGGTATGAGACTGGTGAGAAGACAATAATTAGACCAGAGATTGTTCAGAAGACTACAGAACAAGTTCAGAGGATTCAAATGGCAATGAAGGCTTCGCAAGATAGACAAAAGAGTTACTATGACAAACGTCGGAAGCCATTAGAATTTGAAGAAGGCGATCATGTATTTCTCAAAGTTACCCCTATCACTGGAGTAGGAAGAGCTTTGAAGGCCAAGAAATTAAGCCCCAGATACGTAGGACCCTATCAGATTCTGCAAAAGATAGGAACTCATGCGTACCGTATTGCTTTGCCACCAGAGCTGACAAACCTTCACAATGTATTTCATGTCTCTCAACTCCGCAAATATGTACCAAGCCCTGATCATGTTCTAAGTCCCGATCAATTTGTTCTGAAAGAAAACCTTACCTTTGAAGCATCGCCGGTTAAGATTGCTGACCGACGTCTCAAACAGCTAAGAGGCAAGGAAATCCCTTTGGTCAAGGTAGTTTGGAGTCAAACAGATGATGGTGATGCTACTTGGGAAATTGAGGAGAAAATGAGAGAATTGTACCCTCAATTATTCCAACTTTGAATTTCGGGACGAAATTCTTAAAAGGGGAGGAGAATGTAACATCCCTTTTTTAGAAGCAATTTTATCCTTGTAAATTTTTAATTATGGAGGGTTTGTAAGCAAGAATAAGTCAATATATACCTTGTTGATGGTCTGTAGTATCTCAAAATGTCATTTTTGCACGTAATAATAGAATTTATATGGATCATTAGTGAAATTATGCAAAAACCGAGTGAAAAAGGCTCTGTTCCGAGTAACAGAGAAGAATTCCGAGTGAATGATCAGAAATTCCGAGTGGAGGAGAAAAATCCGAGTCAAAAACACCCTAGAAAGGCTCGGTTCCGAGTCAAATGCTTCCTTTTCTGAAGGAGACTACTTTGATTAAAGTATTCCGAGTGAAAGAATGCATATATACTCATGTTTATGTTGATTTGATGCTTCCTACCGACTGGAGTATGTTGTGGAATCAATTGGGAAGGATTCCGAACGGTTTCCTATGTATTTGCTTAGGAAACCGAGTGGAAAATGGTAGAGGGAGCCAATTCCGAGTAAGATATACCCTGCTGGACAAAAACCGAGTGAGAGTAGTACGTGTGGGTCTTGGTCCGAGAGGTAATGGCTTAAATAAACCTTAAATTGGAAATATAATTGAAGAAGTTAGCCTAAACCGAGTGAATCAAGTGAATGAAGACTCGGATTTCTGAGTGAAAATTCTGAGAAAGAGAGGACTCGGTCTGGAGAGGTATTACCGAGTGAGAAACCGAGTGCCTGAGTCGGTTTCAAAAGAATTCCGAGCGAGCAAGCCACGCTCAAGCAAGCCTTGTATTTGTTGACTCGAAAGTGAGAATTCCAGTCGGTATAGTGGTCAACCGAGTGGAATTTTCACTCGGTATTCAGTGACAGTAGTGCGAATTGACTTCAATTTTGTCTTTTAATGATTATTTAATTCAATAATGCGCATTATGGATAAGTGGACGACCAGAAATGGGCACTGACTCAACATTCCACCTTATTTAATCTCCACTGACTCTTCCATTATCACTCCACTAGCAGCCCACTCAGAATAGCTGTTCCCCACTTATTTTTCCACCCACTCTCTCCCTATTTAAACCAGCTGAAGGACTTTGAAGAACCCACACACACGACACAAACACCCTTCATCATTTTCCTTTCCAGCAAGCTTCTTTCTCTCTCTTTTCTATTCTGTTCCACTCGAAATTCGTGCAGGACAGTAAGGGAACTTCTTCTTCTCCTCCAGTAGCTCCATAAAGGTAAGGGGGTATATTTCTTGGGTGCCCTGTGGGAAAACCGAGTGAAGGAAAGGGTTAAGGAACCTGTTCCTCACCTTTCCAGGACAGATTCAGAGTTGTATGAATTAAATGCTTTAAATTGTTATTTGTATATGCATGTATATATATATATATATATATCTGTTACTGAGTGAAAATAATTAATGAAGGATTATGAATAAAAGATGGGTTTAATGATAACAGGTTCTGTTTTATGCCAATCCGATCGGTTCTGCATCATTTCAATCGGATTTTTATATTACCAACTCAGTTTCATTCGGACATAACATTTTTCACTCGAAAAACACTCTATTTCTCTCGGACAGCAGCTTCCCAGTCTTATTTCACTCGGAAAACACTTTATTTTATTCAGCAAATAGTTATTTTCACTAAAAGAACTCCTTTCAGTGTAATGTAACTCGGATTTTAACATTACTTCACCCAGAAGACTTTTCCCAATCTGATTCCACTCGGAATCAGGATTATATACTCGGATTTATTTTACTCGCATTCAGACAGAACTCTTTCCAACTAATTTCACTCGGTAAACCCATGCTTCACTCGGAACTTATCTTATTTTTACTCAAGAACCTTTTTCATGCTGATTCCACTCGGAACATATATTAATTTCACACAGAAAACTCCTTTTTGACAGAATACCACTCGGAATTATATTTTACTTTATTTAGAGGCTCATTTTCACTCAGATTTACAAACAATGCTACTCAGGGAACCATTTTCCTACTGACTTCACACGGATTCATGTTTTAATTCACTCAGAAATTTATTTCACTCAGAATTTAAGTTATTTAATTAAGAAAAGCATTTTTAGTTTCTGTTTCACTCGGAAAACATATTAATTTCATTTAGAAAACTCTGCTCAGCTTTATTTCACTCGGATTCATAGCTATCTCATGCGGAAAACTCATTTTTACTCGGATTCAAGCTGTTCCAGTCGGAAAACAGCATTCCAGTTCATTTTCACTCGGACCCAAACTTATTTCAGTCGGAAAACACCTTTCCAGTGTCATTTCACTCGGATTTTTAGCCAGATCATTTGGAGAACCCTGCTCAGTATGGTTCCACTCGGAAACATACATATTTCACTCGGATTTACCCCTGTTCCACTCGGAAAACTCTGTTTTTAGTGTTTTTCGCTTGAATTTTCAATTGGAAACTAATCTTTACTACTTTTTAAGTTATTGGTAAGTTATAATTATCATTCTTATTCTATTATTATTATTATTATTTATTATCAAACTTAATATTGTTATTATTATTATTAGTTTTATTATTATTAAACATTGTTAACATCTTAATTATGCGTAATTACATAAAGAATATATTATTTTACTCTTTATGGAAAATATAATTTTAACCAAAATATAATAGATATATTTCTAAAATAATAAACGGATATCTTACAATGTTTAAATAATTGATGGAATTCAAAGAACTTGGGAATGATATGATGAGACTGGAAACACATAAGATACCCAAGGAATCAATTGATAAAATAAATGCATTTCGCATCATGAAAATATTTTTGAAGAAGAAAAACCTCTAGAGCATACACTTGGTACAGTGGAGGACACTCACGTTCGATCTCCATGAAGAATCTTGAGAGTACAACTGGAACGGCAACCCAATGGCATCAGAGTCGCGCCTGATAGCCGGGTGAGACGATGCAATTCTAGTGTACTTTGACTAAATGACGGAGTGTAACTATGATCGTAGGGATCCAAGTTCCAAAAATATTTAATCAATGATGAGAACCAACGAGTTCATTTGTACCATATGGAACTTGGGCGGACCCTGATCGCTCTAGATGATTGGAATGAAGATATTCCAAAGAATAAGAAGAAGATGAAACGATTTATTGGGCCCACATGCATCATGAGACTTAATCAAAGATAAATCATAATAAATTCAATTCATGTATTTTCATGATGACATGCTTGATTGTTATAAATATGCTAATTGTATGAACTATGTGATATTATTTGTTAACTGGATTATGTCCGCACCGGATTAACCAATCAGGGTCTTGGGTTATACCAATGATGAGAACCAAAAATATTTAATCAATGATGAGAACCAACGAGTTCATTTGTACCATATAGAACTTGGGCGGACCCTGATCGCTCTAGATGATTGGAATGAAGATATTCCAAAGAATGAGAAGAAGATGAAACGATTTATTGGGCCCACATGCATCATGAGACTTAATCAAAGATAAATCATAATAAATTCAATTCATGCATTTTCATGACGACATGCTTGATTGTTATAAATATGCTAATTGTATGAACTATGTGATATTATTTGTTAACTGGATTATGTCCGCACCGGATTAACCAATCAGGGTCTTGGGTTATACTCACCCTTACTGTTGACAATTTTTAGAGGAATTAGAAAATCAAGAACCCGAGTGTGAAGAACAACAATATGCTGAACCCACTGAGAACGATCATTAAAGATAGAATATTTATTATTAATAATCAGACACCGGATGACTGTATAATATTTAAGGGTGCCTGCGTGCCCCATTCTGTTAAGAGTACAATTATTTTTGAGTTTGTGAATGACTATGAAATATATCTATTATTTGCTTTCACTGATCTGCCATCTCTTTAAAAAAAAATATATATTCACTTTTTCTAAAAACTGTTAACACTCTCAGATAAATAGGATGAACCTACAGAAGGATTTGTCTTATCTAACCGAGGGTGTTACACATTTCATGACAATATATTTGATTGTTATAGTTATAAATATATCAATTGCATGATTTATGTGATATTATCTGTTGACTGGATTATGTCTGCACCGGATAACCTTCAGGATCTTGGGTTATACTCACCCTTACTGTTGAATATTCACAGAGGAAATAGGAAACCAAGAACCGGAGTACGACGAACAACAATATGTTGAACCGACTGGGAACACTCATTAAAAATAGAATATATGTAGTAGAATATTTATTAATGAATAATAAGACAATGGATGACTGTATAAATATTTAAGGGTGCCTGCGTGCCCTATTCTGTTATGAGTACAATTACTTATAGTTTTGTGAATGACTATGTGATTTACCTACTATCTGCTTCCACTGATCTGCCATTACTTTATTTGAAAAAAAAAATATTCACTTTTTCTAAAAATTGTTAACACTTTTAGTTAAAAAAGATGATCCTACAGAAGGGTCTATCTTATTTAACTGAGGGTGTTACATGGATATCCTGGTAACCACATAACAAATTTGAGAGCTATAAACGGTGGCACCTTAGGAAGCGCATAACAAATCTGAGTGTTATAATCGACAGACCCATACAACAAATCTGAGTGTTGAGTGAGTCAAAGCGCTATAGTAATCAATGCATATGATGTCACGAGCCAAATGCAATATGCATGTGTGCGGATCAAAGAGAAACCTCTTACAACAGAGACATCATAGCCTAGCTCCACTATCCTCAATAATTATCAATTCATCATTCATCAATTCATATGTACATAATTCAATAGATGGAGCTATACAACTTCATAATTAACAAAATTAACCACATCAATCATTATTTATAATTATCTCTAATACCAAGCACATGATTAATGGTCACATGTGCTTGGACTTCTTAAATCCAATTTCCATAACATCATCAATGCCAACATAGGTCATTATCAACAACACATACCAAGCAATGCAATTAATGGCATTTCATGATTTAATTCACATAATATCATTATCAACACTTATCAAGCACTAGGCTTCAAAAAATAATATTTCATAACACGAACCATAATTATATTTATATTTTACAAGGTTGACATTTCCGGGCATTATATTCAATGAAAACTTTTGATTTAAAAAATCTGACCTTGAAAATAAAAAATTCTATTTACTACTCGACTGATCAACCCCCTCGTACATCAACATGTACCTCAAGGCGTTATCTGATTTTCTGAACAAAGTCTCAATCTCTAATTCAGCTTCGGACTTTAATACCCTATATTCAAAAAATTCTAAAAAATTAATAAAATTATCCTTGTAACCCATAAATTATAGAAACACCAAAATCAAAGCTAAAATATCAAATCGACTTCCAAAGAAATTCTAACTTACCGACGGGGCGTCAAAACTACCTCAATTCTAAAATCTTTTCAACGACCCTCGAAAGCAAACCCCAACCACTTGAGGGGTTCAAAAATGGAGTTTTAAAGAGTCAATCTTCACCCTTCCTTCAATGAAGTCATGGCCAAGCTAGAGAAAGAACGAGGAGAACCAAAATTAAGTGCATGCAAAGGGAAATGGAAGATGGATCCATGCATGTAAGGGAAAAGAAAGATGGACCCATGCACGCAAGGAAAAGTGAAGCCATGCATGCCAAAAACGAAAATGAATCAAGATGCATGCATGCAAAATAAATAGAAGAATGAACATGCAAGCATAAGAGAAAGACATGCAAAGCCATGAAAAAATGAGATAAAACTCAGAATGAG
Source organism: Clitoria ternatea (assembly GCA_037962975.1). Classification (NCBI taxonomy): domain Eukaryota; kingdom Viridiplantae; phylum Streptophyta; class Magnoliopsida; order Fabales; family Fabaceae; genus Clitoria; species Clitoria ternatea. The sequence goes on from CM075670.1 coordinate 285,578,085, forward strand.
AGAAACAAGAACATCCATGCATATACTTACCTTTGCGGAGCAAGGACGAAAATAATGGAAAATGGAGCAGGAGGCACATAGCCAAACTAGAGGGGGGTGCAGTTTGGTGGTGGGTGGAGAAGGAAATAAAGATGAAGGGTAGAGAAAGAGAACCTGTGAATGAGAGAGGGAGAATGAAAGTGGAGTACATGAGAAAGAGGGGTCACGATTATGGTGTGGTGAGGAAGAAAGGAAAATGATGTTTTTGGTAAGGATGATGAGTGAACGAATGAGAGAAAGTGAAAGTGAAATTAGTGGAATTTGAAGGAATTGAGAGTGAATGCGAAAGAGAGAAGGAGCATGTGAGATGATAGAGGAAGAGAGAAAAGAAATAGTGGCTTGGAGAAGAGAAGGAGTGGCGTGAGGTAGAGGGAAGAACAAGTAAGTGAGTGGGTGGAAAGAGATGGATGGTAAATGAGAAATATGATAGTGGTGGTGGGTAGGAATGTAACGCCCCGGCCGCTTTTCAAGAATGAACAACTCGCCCCACAGACCAACACGAGACCTTTCCAATGTGCTTTTGTCCTCACTCACACATTTCCTGAGAACTTCCCAGGAGGTCACCCATCCCAGAATTACTCCAAGTTAAGCACACTTAACTTTGGAGTTCTTAAGTGATAGGCCACCGAAAAGGCTAATGCATTTGTTGGTATAGGTAGTACGAATTCATTTCTTTAAGCTATCCTCGACTGTATAGTCCCATACCTATACAGTCTTTGGATCCCTCTCATTCTGGTATGTATTCAGTTCGTTCATGTGTCCCTCCCACTAGAAGCCTGTCAGGAGCCGCTCCTTGTCCGTGTCAATGCACCGGCGATCACTCCCCGCCCTCAACAGCGCCGGGATGTCACGAAGGATTTCTTCTTTAGAATTCACAATTTCAGATTAAGTTTTCTTAATATAGTAGTGCTAGTGAGATAGTGGTGGAAGAGAGAGAGAAGTAAATTTTTTTGGGAGAAGGTTCTGCTAAAATCCTAAGGTAAGAATACTTCTCTTTTATATTTTTTGGGTTATTTTCATATCGTTTTTAGAAATTTGTTATTATACTGGAAATAATATTATTTTAAGTTACTATTCTGCATAGTAAAATACTATTTCAATAGTAAATTACTATTTCAATAGTAAATTACTATTTAAATAGTAAATTACTATTTACTGTTACTATTTACCTTTACTATTCACGTTTTACTATTTACCGTTACTATTTACGATTTACTATTTATCGTTACTATTCACGTTTTACTATTTACCGATACTATTCATGTTTTACTATTTACTGTTACTATTCACGATTTACTATTTACTATTTACTATTCACTATTCACTATTCAAAATTTACCATTTCTGTTTTAAGTAGTAATCTTAATCTTCATCTTATGCTTATACTGAAATAAGATTGGTATTAATATTTCTAGAAATCGGAGGCGCAAAGCAAATCTCTTTTGGTAACAACTCAAGGTAAGGGGGAGTGAGATAAGAGTATAATATGAAAAGACATAAGAATAATGGGAGGAGTCCCCTACTCCTTTTAAATTTAATAATATTATTATTTTAAAATATTAACTTTTTAACTTAAAATTTTTAATAAATTTTAAATTAAATATCCGGTTTAACTAACTCTAACATACCTATGCAAAGACTTGGACCATTATGACCTATATGGACTGGACTATACCTATGCAAGGACTTGGACCATTATGACCCATATGGACTGAACAATACCTATGCAAGGACCGGATTATATGGACTTACATATACCTATGCGAGGAATGGACAAAAAGAACTTAAAAAAATCAACTATATTAATAATCATTAAATTTTGTATTATGATATGTATTAATGATATTTAATTGATTTGATTATGATTGATTTATGATTGATGATGTTTAACTGTGATTGATAATATTTGATTGATGATATTGTAATGTAGAGTTTGAGCATATAGCGAGCATGACGGAAAGCTAAAATTCAGTAAGAATTTCTTACCTTACTCTTTAAATTTTTATTATCTTTTATTTCTTCTTAGAAATTATTCATATTAACTTTATTTTCAATATTTAGAATAAAAAAAATTAGTATTTATTTTAGAAAGAAAACATTTTATGAAAATTAATAATAATTTGAAATAATTAAATCTTGAGATAAAGAGAAATTTAGTAATTTTAAGTATTTTTGGTTAATAACTTAAAGATTATTCTCTTTTAATAAAATAAAATTTTCAAAAGAAAATTATTTTATTTTTTTCCAACTTAATAACTAAAGATATTTGAAATAATTGAGATTTCTAAATTCGATTTTGTTAAGATTTAATTTGAGAAAGATTATGTAAAGTTTTTAGATATTTAAGGCTTAGAAACTCAAATTTCAGTGAGATTCGAAAACTGTACCAAATTTATTTCTGTGGGACTGAAATTCAGAGAATTAAGAAAATGTACAGTTTTTTGAAATGATATTGTAAACCTTTAAGGTATTTAATAATTGAGTTTCTAAAAGCCTTAACCAACTCAATACGCGAGTAGTTCATGCATCATAAATCATTAAAGTGAAATAAAATGATATTGTCCGGGGACGGATTATAGAAACTGAGGATACATTAGAGGAGGCTTAATTACGAGCCTTAAGATGAGAGGGTGTGAAAGGGTGCTTCAGGGGACCTGGGGTAGCTCCCTAGTGTCGGGTACTTTCACAATAAAAATTTTCTCAATCTGACTAGTCTCTAAGTGTTTCCATGCCAGTTGAGCTGTTCATATTATTATTATCTGGATTTATGGAACAGTGTAAACTCCTGGTTGGCCCAGTGCAAATTAAAATTTAAGGGCCCACATATATAGGTAAGTTATGATGAAGATATTGCATAACATTCATGTATTCATAATTGATTGTGTATGTGATTGTGATTGATATTATTATGTATTGGTTTGTGAAAACCCTTTGTTGCTTATGTCTTAATCGAGAATATTATATTCTGTTTCTCACTCCTTTCTCCGTGTTTTTGTTTCATATATTCTAAATTGATGGTTCAGAGGGAAGGATCGATGAATTTCGGTAGTAGATATAGCACGTTCTAGAAAGGGAGCTCGGTATGAATACCGTGGTCCAATGAATAAATAATGTTATTAAGTAACTGCTTCTGGGCCATGGAGTTTCCTCTCTTTCTTATAATGTTTAATATTTATTTTCGTCGGATGAATGTAAAATTACTATATAAAGTTTTAATAATATTTATGAGGTATTTCAGAAACAATGTATATAATTTATTCCGATAGTTTTTTTTTAACAATCATATCTTTAGTAAAAAAAAATTATGAATTTTTCTAGAATTTATTAAGGTGTAACAGAGGGTGTTACAAGGAAAGTGAGAGAAAAATGAGTTAATTTAAGTTGGTTAGGGGTAGTTCAGTCCTGTAACCCTTTTGGTTAACAACTAAAACTAAACTCCTATGATTTAATCCCTAAATGTTATCGTATTAATTCCTTAATTTGATGGGTCATTTTAAAAAAAATTAATTTATTGACTCTCGATTAATTAATTAATAATACCCTAAATTTAAATGGTGTACCCAATTTATTTTTTCTAAAATCTCCCAATTAATTAAAATAAGGATGTTACATCTCTTCTTATTACTATTAATGAATAATTAAATTAAAGTTAATTTAATACTATACTACTATTGTTAAATAAAAAACATGAAAAATATTTTAATTTTTATGGTATTATAATTAATTTTTAAATTTTAAGTTTTAAATTATACAACTCTTTTATTTCACAATAAAAAATATTTGTTCATTTTATGAAATACTTTAGAACTTAATCTAACTTTAACTATATAATTTATGTCGCATGCTTCCATCGATGATCGTTAATGCTAACCGCTGTTGAACGGTTTCAACTGAAATGCCTTAAAAAAAAAGGTTACAACTAAACTATATAATAGAGATTAATTAAAATGGTTTATCTTAACTTGAATAACTTTATAGCAATCCAACATCGGTTCTAAAGTGAAGAAAGTAATCATGGTTAAATCGACGGTGACAGAACGGTGTTAGATATTGGGGAAATCAAGGTGTGGGGGGTGGGTCAGAGACGTGGTGGAACCACTGCTCGCCAAGCTTCCTCAACTCCCCTCTCACCCAGCCACGTGGACACTGCAAATCCTTACTGGTGGATTCTATTTCCCCTTCCCAAGCCCACATTCTCAATGGGACCATCCTCCAATTCTTTTCCACGTTCCAATCATGTTCAACTCACCCAATTTTTCATATATATAAAACAAAATCATTTCTAACTTCAAAAATATTAGGAAAAACGACAAGGGGAGGACTGAAAACTGAAAACTCTCGTAATTACCATCTGTTTATTTTGTTGAAAAGAGAAAGAAAGAAATAAAATACAAAAGAAATTTTTTTACAAAGAAAAATAAAAATAAAAATAAGGTTTGTTAAAAATTAATTTTCCTTTTAGATATGAAAAAGTTTCCCATGATCAATGGAGTATTTCTCTGATTTTCAATTAAGACTTTTAATCAAAATTAATTAAAAAAATATTTTTATAACCGAATATCAAATAAGCAAGAACACCTTATCCAGAACTCAACCCAAGCTTAGGCCTCCGGTTGACGAAAGTTTATGAAAGAAACGGCAAACTAACTACGGATTCCACTTGCTCTTAATACCGAATGGGTCCCACTCCTCTTTCTTCCTCCTTCCTTGACCTTCTTCTGCCCCAGTCACTCTATAAGAACGACACCCTCATTCCCCCATCCCCGCATTTTATGCAAACCATTCTCTTTCCCTCTATTCTCTATCCATTCACACACTCTTCGCTTTCCAACTTAATTAACAACCATCATGGAGCACTTCAACAACGACGATCTCGAGTTCGTCGTCGACGATTACTTCGACGACAACGACGACGACTTAGATGACCAACACACCGTTGTTCCTCAACCGTCCTCCGATCTCGATTCCCAGGATTCCGACTTCGAGGATGATTTCGGAACGGTAAAGTCTCTCTCTCCTCACTCTTTTATTGATGCCTTTGTTTCTTTCACTAATGAGATCATTCAGAGACTATAGGTTCGGTTTTTGTAGCAGAGTAACGCTAAGACTGATACCTCTGCTTCCGAAGCCAGAAACGGGAAAGATGTTCAGGGAATTCCATGGGAGAGGCTTAATTATAGCAGAGACAAATACCGCGAGACTCGATTGAAGCAATATAAGAACTACGAGAATCTCTCGCGCTCTCGTCATAACCTCGACAAGGTCCTTTTTTAGCTTTCACAATCACAAGTAAATACCACTTCGTAGCGTTTTTTTTTTTGTTCTGAATCCTTTTCCTTGTTTGCGGCTCGCAGGAGTGTTTGAACGTGCAGAAAGGGAAAACGTTCTATGATTTCCAGTTCAATACCAGGCTCGTCAAATCCACAATTGTGCATTTTCAGGTAGAGATTGTACTCTGTTCATAACGGACTTACGTTAATTCATGGACATTTAGGGGGTATTGGGCTGATTAATTTGCGATATGTTGGATTTAAACATATGTCGTTGTCCTTGCTGTTAAATAATTAAAACTCATAGGCTTGCATTGATTGGTTTTAGCCTTTATTAGTTTATGTTCCTTTTGTAATATCAGTTATTTTTATAAGATAAATGGATTACTTACGTGCAGGGAGTTCTCAATGTTGTTCACAGCCTTACCTGGCTGAGAGTTATCTGACTCTGACTGTGAAAGGAAATGCATAATTTTGTTGTTCTAGTTTTGCAGGATTATGTAATTTGTAATATCCTTTTACACACGGATGGGGTTAAAGAATACTTCGCTTGTATAGGAATTTAAATTTAAATATGACCTCTTTGGTTTTTTTACTATTTTACATGTACATACTCCAAACCAAATTGGAGTCTCAGATATTTTTCAAGATTAAAGTGTGAAAATCTTTTTAAGACGAATTAATTTTTGATAAAGATGTTTCAGTAGGTTGTTAATAAATTGCCTCTCTTGAACCAGAATTTTATTTACCATATCCTCTGTTTTGGGTTTTTTCGGTCTCATGGATACTTTTTTCTTTCCTTATTCACTCTAGTTGGTATTTAATTGTCTTGAGCCAGAATTTTATTCGCCAAATCCTCTTCTCTTTTTTGTGGACAAAAGTTTCTCAAGGATGGTTTTATCTTTCCTTATTCACTCATTCTATTTGTTATTCAACTTTCTTAAAAAACAAGAGTGTCAAATTTTCAAAAGAATTATCTCCAATAGACGCCAGATATTCTATTTTACAGACAAGACGGTTTCTATTCAAATTTATGGATATGGATGCATCAAGGCTACGGTATAACTTGACATTCTTAAAATTTGGTTTAATTCCTGTGAAAAGATTGTTTCCATCCGTATTATGTGCTTGCAACTTAATGAGGGTGCGCACCCCAGGCAGGCACCTGTCCAAATCCACGTGCAATACCTTGGATCAGACTTACAGCTTTATCGACCTTGTACTGTGTTTTCTCATCATTTGAAATGGATCGCTAATTCTGATTTTGGTTTATACATTAATTTTATACAGTACTGTTTCTAAGTGGAATTAACAGAGAGGATGATTGGATAATCGACATGAGTTTGGATTGGTTGGATGTAGATCCATTTCAAAGCTACATCTAACAAGTGTTTTGAACCCTTTTCAACACCAATCCAGACACATACAGAGTCTTACACTATAAAAGTTATCCTACCTTACTGTAATTTTTGTTAAATCAGCAACTTGACTTGGATTCCGAAGCCAAATATTGTAGTCCTGGATTGAGTTTGTATTTTATTCACTGCATGGAGAGGAAAGCTTACATGGTCGAAAGACTGTCTTGAATTCTCTTTTTATGTCGAAGGATTAATTTATGTGGGCTAAAACTTCTTACCATGCAATTAGCTGTCTTATTTACTAGATGTGTCACGAGGACTATAATATTGGTAAGTTCTGTACTTACACAGTTGAACAATAGCCATTATAACTGCAACAGTGCAACCACAACAGCTGTTACTTAATAATTCTTAAGCTTAGGTGTTATTAATCTATCATTTTCTGCACCTTTTTATGTATAAGCATGGAGCATGCATTCACCTCTGTAATTGATAATTGATAATATATATATATATATATATATATACACACTATATATATATATATATATATATATATATATATACACACTATATATATATATATATATATATATATATATCTGTGAATGTAGTAGCTACTGTGGCATTATTTGTTTCTGTAATTTAATTTACTGCTTAACCTGTTTCTGCATTTAGGCCTTCTATTTCTCTTTTTATCTCAGCTTTTAAAGCAGGTGGAAAGTGAGCAGCTTGGAAGGACCTTATTTTATGGTATGATAGGAAAATATCTGACCACATTTGAGAGGGCTTTTAATAAAGTGTTGATTTTGTCCTTGTCAAAAGAGGACTCGCCTCCTCTTGCTTTGTTGTATAATTCTAGGATTTTCTTATCTATAGAATAGTTGTTGTCTAATTACTGTTTACTTCCTATTTATAGTCTATATCTGATTACTGCTATGGATGTTATGTACAGCATTGAATATGAAGATCACTCATACATCATGGAACTGTGCTTGTTTGATAAATGCTCTAGTATTTTAGAAAAATTGTCATCATAATCATAAAGCACTGGGATTAATTTGTGGGAAATGTGTGGTCAAGTTTTTTAAAAAGTTCTGTATTCTCAGTGGCCCTCTTGTTCGGGATCATATGTCAGACAATTTCCATGAGATTTCATGATTTATTGTGTAATGAGCGTTCCGGTGTTTACACTTGATTAAAACCTAGCTATTTCTGTTCTCCATCTTTGTCTTCCCTGATGCCTCCACAGAAATCAGGGCTATCATCTCTAGTTGGATCACTGGCATACATGACATCCATCATTTGTCAAATTTTACTTTTTTCCCGTAAGAAAGAAAAAGGCAAAAATAGAATGCCTTTTATACCAATACTATCTATAATTTTGTGCTAGATTACAAATATCATCTTCCACAATTAAAATTTGTGCCCGTGCAGTTAAATTTGGAGTGCAATTACTTATGAGTTCTTAATTGAGTAATAGTGTAACTCATGTGGAAATTTAGAGTACTGAAATTTTAGGGATTATTACGGAAAAGGCCGGGAAAAGAGAATTTGCTATGCAAAAGACTGACTTAATATCTCTAAAATCTAATTCCTCCAACGGACGAAGACTCTATAAATGTACTGCCAATTAGTTGATTTGTTATTTGGTAGAAACATGAGAGATAACGGGTCATGTTCAATTATGGAGTGTGGTGCTTTATAGTGATATTGGTGGCTTATTTACCATAATCATATATTTCTCTTTCTTTCCAGTTGGTTGTTGATGTTAATGTCATCAATATATTTCTTGTCTGTGCAGCTGAGAAATTTGTTGTGGGCAACTTCAAAACATGATGTATACCTCATGCAAAACTACTCAGTGATGCATTGGTCCTCATTACTACAAAGGGGGAAAGAAGTGCTTAACGTAGCCAAACCAATTATTCCAACCCTTGTATGTGACCACTTAGTTGATTAGATGTTTTTCTATTGTACTCAACGCATTGGATGTGAGTGTTCTTCTATTCTTTTGTAGAAGCGTACTGGATTTTTAGCTCAGCCCATCTCCAGAGTGCAAATAAGCACCATGACTGTTAAGGAAAATCTGATGGTAGCAGGTGGTTTCCAGGGTGAGCTTATTTGCAAGGTAGGGTAGAACATTATTTCTTTCAATCTAAGGATCACATATATGAAGGCTTCCTTTCTAATGCTTTTGAGTTATTTGTGGACCAGAACTTGAAACATTCCGGAGTTGCATTCTGTGGTAAAATAACTACAGATGATAATGCCATAACCAATGCTGTGGATATTTACTGCAATCCAATGTAGGCATCTAAATGCAGAACTTTTATGCCTGAATTTTTTGTTTTGGTTTGGTTTGTAATTGAACTTCCTCTATGCAGTGGATCGTTGAGGGTTATCACAGCAAATAATGATTCCCAAGTTCGAGTTTTTGATGCAGAGAATTTTGCTTCTCTTGGGTGTTTCAAGTATGATTGGTCTGTTAATGTGAGTGTCAACTAATATTCCCGTTACTATTTCATCAAAAGACACTTTCTGCAAACAATAATACTTACATTGACCTTTTCAGAATACATCTGTTAGTCCGGACGGAAGGTTGTTAGCAGTTCTTGGGGACAGTACCGAGTGCTTAATAGCTGATGCTAACACCGGAAAGGTGTGTTGAATATGCAGTTATTTTTATGGTTTTATATTCCTTAATGTTTTAATTTGATTTCTGATTATATATATTTTACGGTAATTCCCAGATTACTGGGATCCTAAAAGGGCACTTGGACTACTCTTTTGCATCGGCTTGGCACCCAGATGGAAGAATATTGGCCACTGGGAATCAGGACAAAACATGCAGATTGTGGGACATAAGAAATCTTTCAGAGTCTATAGCTGTACTGAAGGGACGAATGGGAGCTATAAGAGGCTTAAGATTCACATCAGATGGACATTTTCTGGCCATGGCCGAGCCAGCAGACTTCGTCCATGTTTTTGACTCACATTCTGGTTATGAACGATGTCAAGAGATAGATCTATTTGGTGAGATTGCTGGTGTATCCTTTAGCCCTGACACAGAGGCTCTATTTGTGGGTATTGCTGATCGAACCTATGGTAGCTTGTTAGAGTTCATCAGAAAACGTCACTATAATTATCTAGACTCAATGTTTTAAATTAATGGAGCGGAGTGCCTTCAAGATGTACAGCTATATGCTCCACGTGCATATCAGCCTCAGGATTTACAAAATAGGTTTAAAATTTTTATTCGGTGAGATGTTTACTTGTGTTGAATTTAGCGGAGAAGCAAGTTGTAAGTCCTAAATTTTGGTTCTAGGTTGTGAGGGCCTGTTTTTATAGAGCTCGAATAGCTTAGTTTTGCCTTTCCTTGCTTGCTATTGTATATTAGAACCTATGAAATCAACCAATATATTGAATATATTGAATTAGACTTATTTTTCTTCTTCTCTTAATGATCCCTGCATTATTTTTCTTCTTCTTTTCTTAATGTTTGCTAATTCGAATTTTCATTGATAATTTGCTTCCCTTTAAGTAATTTATTTAAGCAATTCTGTACTATATGATTTTAAAATGTAATTTACACGCCTCAGTTGCCATTTTTATTTTTCTCTTCAATTTTTATTTTACATAACGATTTCTTAGGCCATTTTTAATTTTAACCCTCCAATTCTGGCATCATGTCATGCTGCGACAAAAAAGATGTTGCTAATTTGTGTGTCTGAACTCTGAATAACGTATAATAAAACTATTGATAGAAGATGAATGATATGCTAGTTCTTAAGGATTAATGTAAAAACGTAAAACCATTAAGACTTCTTTATGATCGTATGTGAAGAGAGTTGTTTTCCCATTAACCAATTAAAATAAAACAGAAGCATTTGATAATAGTTATAAATAAATACTCGTTTAAAGTAATTCTGCATGTAATAATACATGAGGCGTTTAAATGAAAGTGTTAATACCCGTTAGAATTATTTTATATCAAACTACATGTAATAATACATCACAAAGAAAAATTCTACAAATATATATATATATATATATATATATATATATAATATTACAAATTTTAATTACATAAATTCAACTTTTTCCGTTTTTTAAAAATGACAACTTTAATCAATTATTAAATATATTATCTTTCGCATCTCAATTTTTTTTCTCAACAATTTTGTTTGTTTATAATAATAATCACTTTACAATTTCAAGGTACAATTAAGTATTTTCTTCTAAGTTTTAGCCTTAAGGTAATTATTACGAAGAGAAACTAAAGTAAATAATGAAAATAAAAAATTATATAAAAGGTGTAACAGCAATTGATTGTGTTTTTCAGATGGAGTAACAGTAATTGATTATGTAGTAAAACAGTATGCTCGACAGGATATGTCTAGTGGACGTAACCTTGGTTTTCTGATAATTCCATTACATTTACACGTCCGGAACCATCAAGCCTCTACGTGCAAGGTAGTGACCAAGTTTTGTTGTTTTCTTTATATTTCTTAAGTTATCATTTTGACCAAAAATGGAGAAAGTTCATTCAAAGTGCAGTTGTTGTGTTGGGTCGGCAGTCGGTAGACGCATAAGGAAACAAGTGCAGTTGTAAGATGGTACGCCTGACTCCCATTTTAAATGTTAAATATTTCCGACCAAAACAAATGTAGAATTGACGTTCATTCGATGACCAGTCCCATCAAAATAAAATAAAAGTCATGCAAGAAACCCCTACGTGACGATTTTTTACTTGTCCCTTTTCCTTTTCATGTCTCATAATTAAATCCAAGGATGTATAAACTTTCTATTATCTTAAATATATATTGCCTTACAGACAACAATTCATGGTTGTTGTCAATATATTTCAATTAAATTTGTTTAATTTTGTATCTGATGCAAACCGTGTAGATTACCCCGAAAGTGACACAATTCACAAACGCTTCCCGTAGTGAGTGCCTAATTTTATACGCTAGCTACCAGGCTCTGTACATTTTACTTTTAGCACTGATATCTACATCTTTATATTAAATAATATCGACTAAGATGGTTGTGAATTGAACATTTGAATCTTTTCAAGACAGATGGGTCATTTTCAAAAGATAGATGGATAATTAAGTATACGCGAGAAGGTTGCATAAATCTTCAACATTTATCACCCTCTTTTGCAAACATTTGGATCATAGGGATAGCTCCGAATGACAACAAATGGAAACCAATCCATGGTTCACTTACGTAAAGATTTTTTATCGAGTTACCCATATGATTTCCGGAATATAATTTTGTGAATAAACATGTTACCCAGATTAGCTATAAGGTCTCTTTTATCTCTTCACTTTAGAAAATTATCTCTATCTCTTTAATTTTAAAAAACTATCTTTTTCTCCTCAATTCTAGAAAGTTATCTCTATCTCATATCCCTTTTTTGGTGTATAAATAAGGCCCTAAAATCCTCTTTGTAATTTAAGTGATATTTTGAGAAAATCTTATTTTCGTTTGGTACTTTATACACCCAGAGTGAACATTTTGGCGCCCACCTAGTAAAATGATTTCCACATCTCATAGGAGAAGATTGGCTCCGAGAAGGAGGAAGATGGTGACCACACACAACAGTGTTAGCTGAAGAGAGGAAGGCAACACCCAAAGAAATCAGGATGGACGACGAAACGATAATGACCAAATGAAGGAAGTCTTAGCCTGATCAAGACACTAAAGCGCATCGTAGAAGAATTGGTGAAAGGAGAACGAAGACTTGTGAAACCACCGGACGAAGGAGCAAGAGGCCTCTAGCTATCAAAACACGCAGGCCACAAAGTTGAAGGAAGATAGACTAGAGCCATTCATTCTCTACATTTCCACCCGTTCACTAAGGCTGTAATGACAGCCCTTACGCCACGTCATTACAAGCCTCCCCTGGTGAAGAAATACGACAAAAAATGTGACCCGGAGGAATACCTCACCCTGTTCATAACCAACATCCTCATCTTTGGGGCATCTGACACCCTCCTAACAGAACCTTTCACACCACCCTCACTAAATCTGCCTTGTTTTGGTTCCTTTCCACCCCTCTGAGAAGCGTCTCATGTTTCACAGAACTCACCGAGAAGTTTCTTACTCAGTTCGCCTCTAGTCGAGTGGTTCAGTAGACTTCCTATAGCCTGGTCAACCTCAAGCAGAGACAAAGGGAGACACTTAAAATAGTTCATGGCACGCTTCAACAAGAAGACCATACAGATCTGGCACCTAAGCTTGAAGGTGGCCCTTCATGCAATACAAACAAGATTGCGCCTAATTAAGTTTTCTGAATCTTTGGCAAAAAAGCCCCCGACTAGTATGGATGATTTCAGGTAGAGGGCGGAACGTTACATGAATATAAAGGAGTGTGAAGTTGATCAAGTTAGGAGCTCTGAAAATAGCGGGGCAAGAGTAGAGCCACCAAGTAACACCATGTAATCATTCGCGGGGGCACTTTTTTTCCTACTCAAGGGTTTTTGTCCCACTGGGTTTTCCTTGAGAGGTTTTAACGAGACCCAACAAACAACAATAACACAAGCATTGTCCAGCTCGTTTTGAGTATTCTTTTATGTTAAGTCCTAAAATCCCAACCGAGGAAGTAATGAAAAAATTCAATTACATTAAGTCCTAAAATCTCAATCAAGGGAGTAACGACAAAATTTTCTTACGTAAATCCTAAAATCTCGACCGTGAGAGTAACGACGCAATTCTCTTATGTTAAGTCCTAAAATCCTGACTAGAAAATAACGACAAAATTCTCTTACGTTAAGTCTTAAATTCCCGACCAAGGGAGTAACAACAAAATTCAATTATGTTAAGTCCTAAAATCTCGACCAAGAGGGTAACGGTAAGATTCCCTTACGTTAAGTCCTAAAATCCTAACTGTGAAGTAACTGTAAAATTCTCTTAGGTTAAGTCCTAAAATCTTGATTGAGAAAGTAAAAAAGAAATTTAATTACGTTAACTCCTAAAATCCTGACCGAGAAAGTAACAACAAAATTCTCTTACGTAAGTCCTAAATTCCCGATGGAAAGGAGTAATGACAAAATTCAATTACGTTAAGTTCTAAAATCTTGACTGAGGGATTAACGAAAAATTCAATTACGTGAAGTCATAAAATCCTGACTGAGAGAGTAACGAAAAAATTCCTTTTACGTTAAGTCTTAAAATCCCGACCAAGGGGTAACGATAAAATTCAAGTACGTTAAGTCCTAAAATCCCAACTGATGGAGTAACGGCAAAATTCAATTACATTAAGTCATAAAATCCTGGCCGATGGAGTAACAAAAAAATTCAATTATGTTAAGTTCTAAAATCCTGATCGAGAGTCATGACAAAATTCAATTACATTAAGTCTTAAAATTCCAACCGATGGAGTAACGGCGAAATCCCAGTTATTCCAAACAGCAAAAGCCTAATTATGTCATGTGTAACACCCCCTTATATACACGAGATATATAAAAAAAACTTTTAGAAAGATATACATATTTATCACTCTTTATCTCGCGTATACAAGAACGTATATACATCTGATTTCCTTTGAATATTGAAAGTAAAAAAAACATTGTCTTTCAATATTTGTCCATAATGATAAAACAATTTATAGAAATCATAAGTGATAAATCATTACACTATTATATCCGAATGAGAAAGTTTATCAAAGTTTAACCTTTACCTTGTTACAATTATCTAACTTGATATTGTAATAAGGAAAGGTAAAACTAAATTATACCTCTACTATAAATGTGACCAATCATTTCCTAGTCCTTGAACCATCGAGTTTTGGAATCCTACTCTTATCATATCTCTTCACCTATCTGATTGAGGATGAGACCACTTTACCCCCTTGTAATTACATATCCTTCCATCTTGAACTGCTAGCTATATATCACATAACATATATTTTGGACACAAAATTCAAACAAGAAGGAGTGAGAAACAGAATATAATACTTTACAGATAAGACATAAGCATAAGGGTTTTCACAATCTAATAAAATAATTTCAATCACAATCATATACATAATCAATTATAATTGTAGGGTTTTTATACGTATAACAATCATACTTTCATTCACAACCATTCACACAGAATATCACAATCACATGTATGACATGTAATGCTTTTAATACTATCTCATTCAGTTTATGCATGTGGACCCTTAAAGTTTTAGTTTGCACTGGGCCAACTAGGAGTTTACCTTGTTCCATAATTCCGGATAATTGTAACATCCCAAAAATTTTATTCTCATGTATAATCATTTTGAGTTAGACCGTTAATGATATTATCCATTTTATCTCAACTTTCTACATAAATTTTGGTTAGGACAACATCTTCAATTTAACCTTTTACCATGGTAAATAATTTTATCTTTATACCTTAGGTAAAAGTTAATCAAATAACTTATTACCTATTTCCTTAGTTATTAATTTCTTTGGCTTTTCCAATTACTCTCATCAAATTACCACATACTCCACTCAAAATGCGTCATCTTGTACACATTTTAATTGTTAGTTAGAGTCTTAATATGGAAATGTAGTCAACTACAAAGTTGTTTCCATTTTTCTTACCTTTCCAACAAGACCAAATTTGTTAAAATCCATTAAGATATGAGAGAGATATGCCCAAAATACCGAAATAGTGTCAGAATTGATATTTTACTTCAATCATATCATCTTGTACATATTTTAATGCCTAGTTAGAGTCCGAATTTGAAAGAGTGGTAAACTATAAAGTTGTTCCTCGTTGTCTTAGATTTCTAACAAGACCAAATTTGTTAAAATCCATTACTATATGAGAGAGATATGCCCAAAATACCGAAATAGTGTTAGAATTGATATTTACTTCAATCAAACAAGCTACATTATGTAGGCTGCGGAAATGGTCAAATATCCAACCCATTTTTCTCACCTAAAACCTCTATTATCACCACAATTATTGCACCTAAAATCCCACTACAATCCCATTATGAAAAGCTTGTCCCCCACTTGTCATTTGCATCATTAAATTAACACTACATCTTGTTTCCAAGTCTGAATTCTTAGAACAAGCTAAAGTTAGTGAAGTCTCTCTCTTATTTTCTTTTATTTTTTCCATCAAGTTCACTCTTGATCTGGAGCTAGGAGAATAATACAACACTTTCAACCACTTTAGGAACCTCCATTAAGGTAAAAGGGGATAGGGTTGTGAATAAATATGGAATGGGTAGAATTGTATGCTATTCTAGGATTTCTAGATTTATTTTCCTAACTTATTACTTAATTTAGAAGCTGAAAATGTGTGAAGTTGACTTTGACTTATTCATAAAAGTTGTATATCTTTCGTTATTGGAATTTTGAGACTTGAACCAACTGATTTGGATATGTATAGCATGAGTTATGGTCAAAATACTACAGTATGTATGCTCTGGAATATGTACCTTCTATTTTGTGTAAATATTAATATTCTGGGAATTATACATACATATTTAGACTTTGATGTCTTCATAAAAGTTGTATATATTATTCTTATAGATCTATAGAAAGTGGTTTCAAGTTAAAAGGATATCTTTAGCTCTAGTTATACCTAAAATACAGAAGTATGTTCATGCTGAAAATCGGCTGACATGAATCACTATTTGTATTTTTAAAACTGGGAATTTTGTGATGAGAATTAGTGTTTAGTGTCTTCATAAAGGTTTTAGATATTTGTGTTATGAGTAATTTAGAACTGGTCTCATGCCAAAATTATTTTTGTAGCTCCAGAAACGTTGAATTTACTAACATATGTACGTTTTGTTACTTTCTTTGAGATAGTTTAGTATACTATGAATTTGTGATATTTCTGTTTGGATTTGAAATTTTTGGTCTTCATAAAAATTATATATAATGAAATTATTGAAACACAGAACTTGGTCTCATTCAAAAAATTATTTTTATACCATGAGTTATAGCTAATTTACTAAAGATTGCCAAACCAGTAAATTTTTCAACAATTGGTGATAATGAAAAATGATAACCTATTGACTATTATGTGATTATGTGATGTTTCTGTTTGAAATTTAAAATTGTGGTCTTCACAAATGTTGTAGATAATTTTGTTATGGAACTACATAAAGTGGAATTACTTTAAAAGGATTTGATTTGCTCATGTTATGGTCTTGTTACTAATGTATGTTACTGTTGTAAATTTCTAAAATTTACCTATGATGATTATTATGGATGAAAATGATATTTTCCATAGGGGTAATGATTTATTTATGAATTATTGAGGGATTATTGATTATTATGGATGTTATTGAGTGTCCTATGGATGTCATATAGTATATATTTGTGATGAATAATTATGAATGACTAAATTAATGTATACATGAATGCCTTATGGTTTATTGACATATGTTGTTGAATTGTAAATCCATGATTTTGAGAATTGATATATGTGATGTGTCCTTTGAGGACTTATGGCCTTCAAGTGATTATGGAAGTATTGATATCATGGTATGTTAAATTGATAAAGAGAATTAAAGGCATTCATGCATCATAAGCATTTGAACGCACCATGGAATTTAAGGGTTCCATGATTGCCGGCCTTGGTGGGGGGTTTACTCTATGCTGAGTTAAAGCCTTATTTTCGTTGAGCGCCATGAAGTGTAGGGATTCATGGTTTATGCTAAGTCCTACTTGTGTACTTCGGTACTTGAGCACCATGAAGGGTAGGGATTCATGGTATATGCTAAGTCCTACTTGTGTACTTTGGTACTTGAGCGCTACGAAGGGTAGGGATTCGTGGCATTATGCTAAGTCCTACTTGTGTCTCTATGAGACTTTTTACTGCAGTATTCCCACTAAATCAAAATGGATCCAGCATGACATCATTTAACTAAATTAAAGATTATTAAATGTAAATGACCTTATTTGGCATATTCATCATATCATAATTGTTTGTTGATTGTGTTTGTGCAATTTTACTTATTTTATATTTATTCTATATTTTATCTCACTCTTACATTATTTTTACAGTGCACACTTCATAGAATGACGAGTGACGCAATTAATGAAGTTTTTATGTTTTATTGCTTGGACTTTGATTTCATTTGAGATTTAATGTGTTGTAATAATATTATGTACCTCGTACTGCAATCTTATTTATCATTTTCGCTATGTAAATGTATTATGTTTTATTCGTTCACGACTAGTATGCATTATAATATTCCGCATTTATCAATTTTTACGTGACCTCAGAATTTAAATTATGAATTTCAAAATGATTCTTTAAATGCGAAAAATTTATTTCAAAAATTTGGGTTAATTAATTGGAATTTGTAATTTGGGTTTTGGGTGTCACATTGGTGGTATCAGAGCTTTTTCAAAAATTCAGGGCCAATTGCTATGACATGTATTGTTTCTTTGATATACTACATGAATTGTTTGATTACTTGCTTGATATTATGTTAAGTATGTATTATATGACTTGTTGCCTAACTGATAAATTATAAAATACTTATAGTTATGTTATAATCTTGTAATTGTATACGATATACTTTCCCTTAGAATTAGTATAAACCAAACTATGAATGTAGGATGGCAAGAAACAATAACGACGCTATGACAGCCGCTTTCAATTGCTTGGCTGAGGTCTTGGAGAGGCAAAATCAACCAAGAAATACTAGAGGACTTTACGGATCGGATCACTTCTTAAAAAGGAAGCCATCACAGTTTAAAGGATGCTATAATCCAGAGGTAGCATACCTATGGATTAAGAAAATGGAACGCATTTTTCAATCCTTACCCTGCACAGAATTTGAAAAGGTGGAGTATGTCACCTACATGATGATTGAGGAAGCAGAGAACTGGTGGATCCATGTCAGGATTCGTATGACTGAGACTGACAGACCATTGGACTGGGCTAACTTCAGAGACTTTTTTCTAGAGAAATATTTTCCAGCAAGTGTGAAGAGCCGAAAAGAGCTGGAATTCATGGAGCTAAAACAAGGCTCAATGTCTGTTGGTGAGTATGCTGCTAAATTTGAAGAGTTATCCCTCTTTTACCCTCCTTTCCAACAGGCAGGTGCTGAAGCCTCAAAGTGCATCAAGTTCGAGAATGGTTTGAATCTTGAAATCAAAGAGGCTATCTGTTATCAAGAAATTCAGAGCGTCTCAATCCTGATTAATAAATGCCAAATTTTTGAAGAAAACCACCAAGCCAGATTGGCTCAAGAGAAGATCAATAGACTACTGAGACCTCAACCAGTTACCTTCAAAAGGAAAGGATTATTCTATCCAAATCGTTTCCAGGGAGGATCATCATCATCTTCTGAGAGACGCAACAATCATATGAATATAAAGTCTCATAAGTGTGGAGGTAATCACCACATACTTGACTGCAACATACACCTAGAAGATGTCACTTGCTTTCGATGTAATCAAAAAGGTCACATCAGCCCAAATTGTCCACAAAATTGTCAAATCAACAACAACAATAACAACAATAACACCATGAATAATCGAAGAGGTTCTAGTTATCAGGGAGGCCGTGGAGGAAACACATGTGCTGTTCAACCTCTAAGACAGAATGAGGAGTCAACAGACAAGAGATTACAATCAGCAACAGGAAGAGTCTTTGCCATCAGCGGTTCAGAGGCAGACCAAGCAGACGACCTTGTGCAAAGTAAGTGTGAGATCAATGGTACCATTTTATCTGTATTGTTTGATTCTGGTGCTACATATTCTTTTATTTCTGAGGAATGTGTTAGACGTCTTCAATTACCTGTAAAGTCTATGATGTATGACCTGATTGTTTCCACTCCCACCGGTACACAACTTAGGACTACTAAGGTGTGTAACGATTGTTCTGTGCTCGTAGAAGGTAGAAACTTTCTTATCAATCTTGTTTGTTTACCTTTGAAGGATCTGGAAGTAATTCTTGGGATGAACTAGTTATCGATGAATCGAGTCTTGGTGGACTGTCATAACAAGACCGTGATATTTCCATCAGAAGGAAACACTATTTCTGACAATCCCAAGATCTTTGCTTTAAAAGGAAAAATTCAATTGTTTGCCTTGGTTACTCTTTCCAAAGAAGATGGTGAATCTGAAGTAATTGAGATGCCAGTTGTCTCTGAATTCCCTGAAGTATTTCCAGAAAATGTCTCAAGTTTACCTCCAGAACGTGAAATAGAATTTTCAATTGACTTAATTCTAGGAGCAGAACCAGTATCTAAGGCTCCATATCGTATGTCACCTATTGAACTGGCAGAACTAAAAAAGCAAATTGAAGAGTTGTTGGAGAAGCATTTCATCAGGCCCAGTATGTCGCCATGGGGAGCGCCGGTATTGCTCGTCAAGAAGAAAGATAGAAGCATGAGATTATGTGTAGATTATCGTCAGTTGAATAAATTGACAGTGAAGAATAAATATCCTTTGCCAAGAATTGATGATCTAATAGACCAATTGAGAGGTGCTATAGTATTTTCCAAGATTGATCTACGATCAGGTTATCATCAGATTCGTGTCAAGTCTGGGGATGTTCCAAAGACATCCTTTAGAACACGCTATGGTCATTACGATTATCTAGTGATGCCTTTCGGAGTGACCAACGCCCCAACTGTATTCATGGATTACATGAATCGAGTGTTTTATCCATACTTGGATCAATTTGTTATTATCTTCATTGATGACATTCTGATTTATTCTAAGACTTGGAAGGAGCATGAAAAGCATCTTCGAGTGGTATTGCAGATTCTGAAAGAGAAGCAATTGTATGCTAAGTTATCTAAATGTGAGTTCTGGTTGAAAGAGGTAAAGTTCCTAGGCCATGTGATCTCAAGCGAAGGAGTGTCTGTGGATCCTTCTAAAATAGAAGTTGTAACAAACTGGGAGAGACCTAATTCAGTTACTGAGATACGAAGCTTCCTAGGATTAGCTGGTTATTATCGGAGATTCATTGAGGGGTTTTCTCGAATTGCCTTACCGATGACTCATCTGACCCGGAAGAATCAACCTTTTGCTTGGACGCCAGAATGTGAGAAAAGTTTCCAGGAACTAAAATCGAAGCTTACATCTGCTCCAGTCTTAACTTTGCCTAATCCACAAGAAGACTTTGTGGTTTATTGTGATGCTTCTAAGATGGGTTTAGGTTGTGTTTTGATGCAGCAACAAAAGGTGATTGCCTATGCTTCTAGGCAGTTGAGGTTACATGAAATGAACTATCCGACGCATGATCTAGAATTAGCAGCGGTGGTATTCGCTTTGAAAATCTGGAGACACCATTTGTATGGAGTCAAGTTTGAGGTGTTTAGTGACCATAAGAGCTTAAAGTATTTGTTCGATCAGAAGGAATTGAACATGAGGCAACGAAGATGGATGGATTTTCTTAAAGATTATGATTTTGATTTGAAGTACTATCCAGGAAAAGCAAATGTGGTAGCAGATGCACTTAGCAGGAAATCCATTCATATGGCATCTTTAATGGTAAAAGAGATGGAAATGATAGAACAGTTCAAAGATATGAACTTGGGTGTGGAGATGAAATCTTTAAGAAGTATGACCTTGGGAACTTTGAAGGTCACCAATGATTTTCTAAAGCTAATAGGTGAGAGGCAGAAAAAAGACTTGCAATTGCAAGAATTGAAAGAAACTCAGGTGAATGGAAAAGATGTAGGATTACAAGAAGGATCAGATGGAATTTGGAGGATTAGAAGCAGAATTTGTGTACCAGATGATGTTGATCTAAGAAGGACAATCCTAGAAGAAGCACAATCCTAGAAGAAGCACATAAAAATATATTGAGAATTCATCCGGGATCAACCAAGATGCATCAAGACCTGAAGAAAAGTTTTTGGTGGCCAAGGATGAAGAAAGAAATAGTTGAATATGTGTCTTCGTGTCTGGTATGTCAAAAAGCCACGGTGGAACACCAGAAGCCATCTGGTGAACTGCAACCATTGGAGATTCCTGTCTGGAAATGGGATGACATTACGATGGACTTTGTGTCAGGATTGCCAAGAACACGTTTAGGGAATGATGCAATCTGGGTTATTGTAGACAGATTGACTAAGTATGCTCACTTCCTCCCAATGAATATGAAGAATTCTCTACAAAAGTTGGCACAATTATATGTGAAAGAGATCGTGAGACTACATGGTGTATCATCCAGTATTGTGTCAGATAGAGATCCGAGGTTCACTTCCCGATTCTGGGGAAGCTTGCATCAGGAGTTGGGTTCAAGACTTCGATTAAGTTCAGCTTATCATCCTCAAACAGATGGACAGTCAGAACGTACCATACAAAGTTTGGAAGACTTACTACGATCTTGTGTGCTTGAGCATGGTGGTAGTTGGGAGCAGTTTCTTCCACTGATTGAATTCACGTATAACAATAGCTACCATAGCAGTATTGGTATGGCTCCATTCGAAGCATTGTATGGCAAAAAGTGTCGAACACCCCTTTGTTGGTTAAAAACTGGTGAAAGTTTGGCGTTAGGGCCTGAAATTATACAACAGACTACTAAACAAATAGAAATAATCAGAGAAAAGATGAAGGCATCCCAAGATAGATAAAAGCACTATTACGCTAAAAGGAGAAAACCACTTGAGTTCCAAGTTGGTGATCATGTGTTTTTGAAGGTTTCGCCTCACAAGGGCATTGGTCGAGCACTAAAAAGTAAAAAGTTGAGCCCAAGGTTCATTGGACCATATGAAATTCTAAAGAGGATTGGCCCAGTGGCTTATCAGATTGCACTTCCTCCTCACCTTGCAAATTTGCACAATGTGTTCCATGTATCATAATTGAGGAAGTATGTACAGGATCACACTCATGTGATTACTACTGATGATGTTAAAGTTAGAGAAAATTTGACCATCCCTACAGAACCCATACAGATTATGATGTAACTTAGTGAAGGTACATTAGTGAAGGTTGCATGGAAACAAGGAAATGATGTAACTTTAACTTGGGAGCATGAAGATGCTATGAGGACGCAATACCCAGAATTGTTCCACTGAGGGATGCGTTATATTAAATTTCGAGGACGAAATTTTTATTAGGGTGGGAGAATTGTAACATCTCAAAAATTTCATTCTCATGTATAATCATTTTGAGTTAGACCGTTAATGATATTATCCATTTTATCTCAACTTTCTACATAAATTTTGGTTAGGACAACATCTTCAATTTAACCTTTTACCATGGTAAATAATTTTAACTTTATACCTTAGGTAAAAGTTAATCAAATAACTTATTACCTATTTCCTTAGTTATTAATTTCTTTGGCTTTTCCAATTACTCTCATCAAATTACCACATACTCCACTCAAAATGCGTCATCTTGTACACATTTTAATTGTTAGTTAGAGTCCGAATTTGGAAATGTGGTCAACTACAAAGTTGTTTATCTTTTGTTTAGCTTTCCAACAAGACCAAATTTGTTAAAATCCATTAAGATATGAGAGAGATATGCCGAAAATACCGAAATAGTGTCAGAATTGATATTTTACTTCAATCATATCATCTTGTACATATTTTAATGCCTAGTTAGAGTCCGAATTTGAAAAAGTGGTAAACTACAAAGTTGTTACTCGTTGTCTTATCTTTCCAACAAGACTAAATTTTTTAAAATCCATTAAGATATGAGAGAGATATGCCCAAAATACCGAAATAGTGTCAGAATTGATATTTACTTCAATCAAACAAGCTACATTATATAGGCTACGGAAATGGTCAACAATCCAGCCCATTTTTCTCACCTAAAACCTCCATTATCACCACAATTAATGCACTTAACATCCCACTATAATCCCATTATGAAAAGCTTATCGCCCACTTGTCATTTGCATCATTAAATTAACACTACATCTTGTTCCCAAGTCTGAATTCTTAGAACAAGCTAAAGTTAGTGAAGTCTCTCTCTTATTTTCTTTCATTTTTTCCATCAAGTTCATTCTTGATCTGAAGCTAGGACAATAATACAACACTTTCAACCACTTTAGGAACCTCCATTAAGGTAAGAGGGGATAGGGTTGTGAATAAATATGAAATGGGTAGAATTGTATGCTATTCTGGGATTTCTAGATTTATTTTTGTAACTTGTTACTTAATTTGAAGCTGAAAATGTGTGAATTTTACTTTGACTTCTTCATAAAAGTTGTAGATCTTTTCGTTATGTGAATTTTGAGACTTGAACCAACTGATTTGGATATGTATAGCATGAGTTATAGTCAAAATACTATAGTATGTCTGTTTTGGAATATGTACCTTCTATTTTGTGTAAATATTAATATTCTGGGAATTATACATACATATTTAGACTTTGATGTCTGCATAAAAGTTGTAGATATTTATCTTATGGATCTATAGAAAGTGGTTTCAAGTTAAAAAGATATCTTTAGCTCTAGTTATAACTAAAATACAGAAGTATGTTCATGCAAAAAATCTGCTGACATGAATCACTATTTGTATTTTTAAAACTGGGAATTTTGTGATGCGAATTAGTGTTTAGTGTCTTCATAAAGGTTTTAGATATTTGTGTTATGAGTAATTTAGAACTAGTCTCATGCCAAAATTATTTTTGTAGCTCCAGAAATGTTGAATTTACTAACATATGTACGTTTTGTTACTTTCTTTGAGATAGTTTAGTATACTATGAATTTGTGATATTTCTGTTTGGATTTGAAATTTTTGGTCTTCATAAAAATTATAGATAATGAAATTATTGAAACACAGAACTTGGTCTCATTCAAAAAATTATTTTTATACCATGAGTTATAGCTAATTTACTAAAGATTACCAAACCAGTAAATTTTTCAGCAATTGGTGATAATGAAAAATGATAACCTATTGACTATTATGTGATTATGTGATGTTTCTGTTTGAAATTTAAAATTGTGGTCTTCATGAATGTTATAGATAATTTTGTTATGGAACTACAGAAAGTGGAATTACTTAAAAAGGATTTGATTTGCTCATGTTATGGTCTTGTTACTAATGTATGTTGCTGTTGTAAATTTCTGAAATTTACCTATGATGATTATTATGGATGAAAATGATATTTTCCATGGGGGTAATGATTTATTTATGAATTATTGAGGGATTATTGATTATTATGGATGTTATTGAGTGTCCTATGGATGTCATATAGTATATATTTGTGATGAATAATTATGAATGACTAAATTAATGTATACATGAATGCCTTATGGTTTATTGACATATGTTGTTGAATTGTAAATCCATGATTTTGAGAATTGATATATGTGATGTGTCCTTTGAGGACTTATGGCCTTCAAGTGATTATGGAAGTATTGATATCATGGTATGTTAAATTGATAAAGAGAATTAAAGGCATTCATGCATCATAAGCATTTGGACGCACCATGGAATTTAAGGGTTCCATGATTGCCGGCCCTGGTGGGGGGTTTACTCTATGATGAGTTAAAGCCTTATTTTCGTTGAGCGCCATGAAGTGTAGGGATTCATGGTTTATGCTAATTCCTACTTGTGTACTTCGGTACTTGAGCGCCATGAAGGGTAGAGATTCTTGGTATATGCTAAGTCCTACTTGTGTACTTTGGTACTTGAGCGCTACGAAGGGTAGGGATTCGTGGCATTATGCTAAGTCCTACTTGTGTCTCTATGAGACTTTTTACTGCAGTATTCCCACTAAATCAAAATGGATCTAGTATGACATCATTTAACTAAATTAAAGATTATTAAATGTAAATGACCTTGTTTGGCATATTCATCATATCATAATTGTTTGTTGATTGTGTTTGAGCAATTTTACTTATTTTATATTTATTCTATATTTTATCCCACTCTTACATTATTTTTACAGTGCACGCTTCACAGAATGACGAGTGGCGCAATTAATGAAGTTTTTATGTTTTATTGCTTGGACTTTGATTTCATTTGAGATTTAATGTGTTGTAATAATATTATGTACCTCGTACTGCAATCTTATTTATCATTTTCGCTATGTAAATGTATTATGTTTTATTCGTTCACGACTAGTATGCATGATAATATTCCGCATTTATCAATTTTTACATGACCTCGGAATTTAAATTACGAATTTCAAAATGATTCTTTAAACGCAAAAAATTTATTTAAAAAATTTGGGTTAATTAATTGGAATTTGTAATTTAGGTTTTGGGTGTCACAATAATAACATAAATGCCTTCATAACATATGAACAGCTCAACTGGCATGGAAACACTTAGAGACTAGTCAGACTGAGAAAGTTTTTATTGTGAAAGTACCCGACACTAGGGAGCGACCCCAGGTCACCTGAAGCACCCTTTCACACTCTCTCATCCCAAGGCTCACAATTAAGCCTCTTCTAATGTATCCTCAGTTTCTATAATCCGTCCCCAGACAATATCACATCCCATTTCTCTTTAATGATTCATGATGCATGAACTACTCGCATATTTAGTTGGTTAAGACTTTTAGAAACTCAATTATTAAATACCATAAAGGTTCACAAAATTATCTCAATAAACTGTACATTCCCATAAGTTCTTCTTTGAACTTCTGTTATACAAAAATAAATTTAGTACAGTCTTCAGGTTCAGATCTCATCAAAATTGAGTTTCCAAGCTTTAAATATCTCAAAACTTTCTCTTAAAAAACTTCACATATTTACATAATCTTTCCCAATTTGAATTTTAACTAGATTGAGTTTAGAAATCTCGACTATAACAAAATATCCTTTAGTTATTTCATTGGGGAAAACCAATTTAAATTTTTGATTTCTAAAAGAAAATAATTTTTAAAATCATTAACTAAGAATACTTAAAACTATAAAAATTTTCTTTAATTCAAGTATTAATTATCTCAACTTCTGATTTTCATAAAATAACTTCTTTCTAATACTAGATTTTATTCTAGAAATTAAAAATAAAGTTAATGAAAATTATTTCTAAGAAGAAATAAAAGACTAAAAAATGATAAAATAATTTCTCTTAAAATAAAAATTTAAAGAGTAAGGTAAGAAAATTCTTACTGAGTTTTAACTTTCCGTTATGCTTGCTATATGCTCAAACTCCATATCACAAGGTCATCAATCATTCATCAATCATAATCAAGTATTGTAATATCATCAATCACAATCAAATATCATCAAATCATAAATATTATTAATCACAGTTTAGTATTATAAATAACAATATCATTAATCAAAATCAAATATTATTAATTATAATCAAATCAAATCAACTTAAATATCAGTTATAAATATAATTCAAATTTTAATAGTTATTTAGATTAATAAGATTAATTTTAAGTCTTTATGGTCCATTCCTCGCATAGGTCTATGTAGATCCATATAATCCAATCTTCGCATAGGTATAATTCAGTCCATATAGGACATAATAGTCTAAGTCCTTACATAGGTTTAGTCCAGTTTGCATAGGTTATTCAAGTATTTACATAGGTATTCAGATCAAGTTACACAAGATACTCAATTTAAAATTTATTATAAATTTTAAAGTTAAATAGTTATTATTTTAAAATAATATTATTATTAAATTTTAAAGGAGTAGGGGACTCCTCCCATTATTCTTATGTCTTTTCATATTATATTCCTATCTCACTCCCCCTTACCTCTTGTATCTTGGTTCGTCATGGAAACTCCATGCGCGCCTCGTCTCCGAGTTCTAAAATATACCAATTTCACTTTAATATAGTTATAAGATGAAAATTAAGATTTCTACTTAAAACAGAAATGGTAAATTTTGAATAGTGAATAGTGAACAGTGAATAGTAAATCATGAATAATGAATAGTAAATTGTGAATAGTGAATAGTAAATCATGAATAGTAACAATAAATAGTAAAACGTGAATAGTGTTAGCCAAGGCCTCAACGCTCAAGAGGGGGGTGAATTGAGTGTTTCAAATTTTCACGCGGAATCCCCTTAGAAATGGTTAGTAATATACAAATGATGCAATGATGAAGAGACAACAACTTCTATGTACATATCACACTATGACACACTTGATGTGCAATGACAATATTTAGCTTTAAGTGTGATAAACAAGGCAAGTTATTGGTTTAAACAATTTATCAATCAGTTGGAGTGTATAGATTTATTTCACAAATAGTATGATGTTTCCTATAAGGGTTCAGCTCATTCAATATATCAAACAGCTTGTGTGCATGAAATAAGTGAAGGCAATTAAGTAAGTATCACACAAGAGTTGATAGGAAACAATGATCTAGATACTTGGCAAGTTAAAATAAATTTTAGTTTTTAAGAACTTTACCAAATATTGATTCAAGCAAATTATCAAACACTTGGCATGCAGAGTTAGTTTTCTACTTGAACAACAACTTTGATTCACACATTCAGCTCAAGCATTTCAACAAACAGTTTATATGCACAGTTGTATAAAGAGTTCAAGGTAGAGAGAAATGCAAACCAATTTAACGAGTTCCACCAACCCGGTGTACGTCTCGCCTTCAAGCAACCCACTTGAAGGATTCCACTATTGAAGATTTGAGATACAAGCTTTGAGCAATTACAGCTTCCTAGTGTCTCACACTCAAGAACTCAATCCTCACAAGCAAAGGGCAACCCACCCAATCTCACAATCTCTCAATACCCAAAGGTTGAACCCCAACCTTTGTGACCACTCAACCTAGAGTGAAAAACCTTGGTGTTTTGGTGTTTGGTTTACAAGAAATTAACTCTCTCAATAGAGTAGATACACAAATGAAAGCTCTCACCAATTCTAACTCTCAACAAGAGAGGATATGCAAATTAAAACTCACAATCTAACAACTCTTAAGCAATATGCAAGTTTAGAAACAAGAGTTGCAGAATATACAGGAGAAATCTAATAAGAAGACCTCTAGAAGAAGAATGTTGATTGCTTTGTGTTGTACCTTGGTCTCCTCCTTGGTGCCTTTTCTCTTGCTTGAATCCATGCTTCATTTATAGCCATTTTTAGGGTTTCCAGCCGTTGCACATTTTCTCCAACGGATACCTTAGCATGGGCATAAAGTGGGAGTGAAGAAATGAGCTGGAGTTCCACTTAAAAGCATTTTCCCACATTCTGACACTGTGGTAATCGATTAGCCTTCGAGCTGTAATCGATTAGCTTTTGAAATCTTCAGTATTATGCAGCAGGTAATCGATTAGCATTTCTACTGTAATCGATTAGCTATGAAACAGAACCATTCTAATCGATTATTCCTTGCCTTATAATCGATTATGATTGATACCTGGTGCTCTTAATTTGTGTCTCGCAGCATGGTAATCGATTAGGACTTCATGTAATCGATTAGGGACAAAACAGAACTTACGTAATCGATTATGCTTGACTTGGTAATCGATTATGGTGAATACCTGATGCTCAGTCTTCAAACTTTCAACTGGTAATCGATTAGCCTTTTATCTGTAATCGATTATGTTCATTCCAGAACCTATGTAATCGATTGTCCTTCTTATTGTAATCGATTGTACCATAAACAGAGTTATGGTAATCGATTATTCCATTGTGGTAATCGATTAGTACATGTACCTGATACAATTCTTCAAGGTTTTTGATATGTTCTTGATATGTATTGACCCATGGCTTATTCCTTTGATCCTAATGCTTGTTTCCTTGATTCTTCTTCAACTTATGAGCTTGTTCTTCATGATTTAGTTCATGTCATCAACCTTGTCTTCCATAGCTAATGTTTCTTTAACTCTTTGTGAGGCATCTTCATCTCTTTATTCTTGGCCATTGTCCTTGTGCTTGAACCTTCTTGTTTCTGAACCTTTGCCATTCCATCATCATCATGAATACTTTGTCATTCATCAAAACTACTTTGCATACTTACATATGCAACTTCATTCTCCCCCTTTTTGATGATGGCAATTGATGTTACATGTTGCTTGTATTCATGTGTTGCAAATTCATCATATTGGCTTCATGGTAATATCCTTTCTTCCTTTAGGAGTCTTTCCCTTAGTCTTCATGTTTGTCATTATCAAAACCTGTTTCAACATTTAAACACAAATAGTAATGGTAAATAGTAAAACATGAATAGTAAAGGTAAATAGTAACAGTAAATAGTAATTTACTATTTGAATACTGATTTACTATTCATAATAGTGATTTACTATTGACATAGTAATTTACTATTCAAAATAGTAACTTAAAATAATATTATATCTAATATAATAATATATTTCTAAAACGATATGAAAATAAACCTAAAAAGTATAAAAGAGAGTTATTCTTACCTTATGATTTTGGCAAAACCTCTTTCTACAAATTTTATTTCTCTCTCTTACTCCCACCACTATCTCTCTAACACTACTATATTAAGAAAATTTAATCTGAAATTGTGATTTTTCCTTCAGAAATCCTTCGGCATTTATAGTAGAAAAATTCACTATGCATTTGAATATTTTATTATAAAAGTACTCTGTAATTTTTGAAATTTTCATTTTTTGTTACTGTGTAAGTTTGAAATTTTTGTTCATGCACAGTGTTTTGTACAGTAAATGTCGGTTGAATTATTAAGCCAAATAGTAATCATTCACTTGGATATTTTAAATATTCAAAATCGACCCTTTTTGAAATTTAGCGATATTATATCAGTTCTCACTAATTTTATGATAAGTAATATAAAGTTTAAATTTTAAAAATCTAAAATTTTCTGTTAATAAAAATTTATTGGTATGTTTTTTATTTTTTTACGATTGGTAAAAATTAAGATTTTACTCAAACCGATAATTTTTAGATAAGTCCACTTGAAATGGATTTTAAAAAATTTTCTTATAATTTAAATTCACTTTCTTGTAAATATTTTTAATTTTAAGTAACTTTATATGAATTTAAAATTATTTAAATATATTATTTTATTAAAATATTTCAAAAATTTCAAAAAGTTCCAGAAAATTATAAATATTATGTAGATCAAAAATTTCTAAAGAACCATAGTCTAATTCCTTCAAAATTTTATTTTAAAATTCTAATAACAGTTAAATCATAAATATGTAAAAACATAAATATTAAATAAAAGTTGTGAATAATAAAGATATTCAAAGTTTTTAATATAATTTCATTAATCAATGAATACTAATTAAGTCATTCTAAAATTCTCATTCATAAATATTTTTATTTATTATTATTATTATTTTATTTTATTTTAAAAAACAAATAATTAAATATAAATACCAAAATTTCATAAAAAAATGATAATAATAAACTAACTTATAGTAAGTATTTCTCATGAAAGATATATTAATATCTATTCTCTCTTTGTGTTGAAAATGAGATGTTACATCATGTCTCAAAACGATAAATTCCTAAGTTTCCAAGTTCAAATTCTAAATGGAAAAATTTCAACTACGCTAATAAAATGCCAAATTTCCAAGTTCCAATCACAAAAATTTGATCTAAGGAACGAAAAAACTCATGACTAAAAATCACATGGCATACAATCATTCAAAATATAGTCACCCAGCTCACCTGATGGTTGAGAGCTCGTGATTGAGGGCTCATGTTTCCCCCGGATTAGCTAAGGTCCCCCTTATCCCTTTATTTTATGAGATTATCTCTATCTCTTTAATTTTAGGAAATCATCTCTATCTTATATCCCTCTATGGTGTATAAATAAGGCTAAGAGCCCATTTTATAATTTAGGTGCTAGAGTAGTTCTCTAGGGTTTGATACTTTATACGCTTAAAGTGAATAAAACCCATTATTGTTATTGAAAGTATGGTACATGTGTGTCACGAACTTATCTTATTTGTTTTAATTTGTTCCACCTTATTCTTTATTTATATTAACACTCAGTTTCCACTCAAGAGAGGTAAAGGAAGACCAAAACATATAGTTAAAAAGGTTATTAACAAATACCTTTTATTAGAAAAATTGTAAAGGACTTTATACATGATTGGATGGAATGACATCATATGATCATGTAATATCTCACTTAATGCAATAAAGCTTAAGAACAAGGGGAAATGAGAAAAAAAAACTAGATAGAAACTTTCAGGTATGGAAAACATTTTTAGTTTTTATTTCTTTTACTTATATTTTTATTTTTAAAAATTATGCAGAAAATAAAAAAAGGTTATTTCAAGTATTTTTCTATAAATTTTTAAAATAAAAAACAATATATAAATTTATAATTGATAATAAAATTAGAATTTTTTTACAATAAACAGTCCTTTGAACAAAGAAAACTTTAAAGAAAATAAAACATAAAACATATCTCTTCGAATATAGTTGATTAGAAAAACTAAAATAAAATTTTACAATAAATTTGTCTTTAATTACACAACTCAAAGAAAAGGATAATGACACATGGATATATGGTAACTTTCTTTAGGAGTGGGCATAGGTTAGGATGAATTAACTTTACCTGATCGGCATATCTTTTAATATGAGAGGTTTTAGTCTAACATGGTTATTGATATAGGTATGATCTGCCTTTTGAAAAGTTTGACTTGGTCTGAAAACCTATTTAAAAGACTATTTATAATCATACATATTAAATAAGTCTATAAACACGCATCAAATATATTAATAGACATAGTTTTATATAGCATAAGATAATAAGTTTAAGCATATAAACAAAATAGCAAATATATAATATCAATATATTACATGAATTTAATATAAAAATAATTATAATCATATTTTATTATAAGAATTTAATTAATTTAAATAGGCTAGTCTATCAAGCTTAAAAAGACTATTTTAAGGGTCTAAAGTCTGACATGTTAAACTGAGTAAGCTTCCAAAAAAGCTTAAGTCTTATTCATTGAGAAGTTAGTCTAGCCTAAGTTTGATGTAAGATAGGCCCAGACCTCTATAGTCTAGCCTATTCCAGATGTACCGTTGACAAGAAAATAAAAATATAGATAATATTTTTCTTTTTTTTTTCTACGGTTAATTCCAACTCAATCTTAAAATTTTCATTTAAGAAAAGATACAAGGAACTTGTTAACAAAACTATAATAACTTTCTAAAAATGTTACAAATGTATATTATTTTAGGGGAAGCTTCTTCCTTCACCTTCACTTTTTCTCCCTTGCACCACTCTTCTTATTTTTTTATACTAAAAAGATACCATTACCTTAGTGTAGATAATTGAACCACCCCCTTCTCACCTTTCCAAGTTTGGTAGGCTAAGAAGAGATGGAAAGGAGTGGCACACCAAGATCCTCCATGTGAGATAGGCGTTGTAGCATATGGTGGTTCCATATCGTCGCTGAAGGTGACACGAGTACACGTCTATTAAATGGCAACTATGTCTGATACCCAAAGCCCACAATCTATCTAAATTATATGACCCAAATAGGCATTTATCTAGAAAATAGTTTATTTTTTTAAGTCTTTACTAAGTTTAAAAATTGTGTGGATAGAATCCGAGGATACTCTAAAATCTTTCTCTTCAAATTCTTGTCCTTCCTTGGATATTTGGGAGACTTGGAAGGGATATAATTTTTTATTATTCTCATTTTTATTACATCTCCGCTATTATCAAATCTTATTTTATAAATATGATTTCTCGAGTTTGAACTAAGGAAAATATAGGGTTTATTTAGTTCCAACAATGGAGGGGGAAATTAGAGAAATAAAAATTTTAAAGATTTTTAATGAAGTCATAGGGTGGGGAAAGAAAATACTTTCTCCCTTATTCTGAATAAACTCTAATTGTAGAGAGAGAGAAATCCCTTTAAATAATATTACACTACTAAAAAATACCAAACAACGACGAAACAAACTCATCGCTAAAGTACCCATACTTCGTCGCTAACTACATCAGCAACGGTATTTTTGACGGGCGATTCGTCGTCGCTAAATAGCTCATCGTTGATTGATCAACGACGACAAGAACACCCTGTCGCAACGTTTTTTTTATAAAGTCTCTAAATTTCACTCGTTGCTGAAATGGTCCCATGGGTGGTCACTCTGTTCGTCGCTGGTGATGACAAACTAGCGACCAAGTGGCACTGTCGCTAATGGATATTCTTTTAACGATGACGATTTACCGTCGCTACGTGACAACATATTAGCGACCTCAAAAGATGCCGTCTCTACGTGACAACGTATTAGCGACCACCGTTGTCATTGCTACGTGACAACAAATTAGAGACCCGTAAGATTCCATTGCTAATGTGTAAGTGGGCCTTGTTTTTTGAAAGATGATTATATTTTTTAAAATAATTTATTTTTTAATTATATTAGTTACATATTAAATATATTTATATTAAATTATATTGTCTATATTGTTAAAACGATTTTATGTTGTAATTTAGATTTCCTTTGTTGAATTTTCAATATTACATTAATAATATTAAATTGACGAATTCACATGAAAAAGAAAATGACATAAAGTAGATACTGAGAATTATATAAAATAACATAAAGTGTAAACAAAATTTATCTAAAATTCTATACAATTATACAATAAAAATAAATGTTAAAAGATGGGTAGCATGGTCACTTTAGAGGCGGATCATGTGGTGATGAAGGTGGTTAGGAAGTAGACGGTGATAAGGCAGGGCCAAGCGCCGCCATCATCTAGCTAATTATGAACACCTCTTTTGGTCCGGTCCAAGTGGAAAGAATCTTCTTTTATACTGCATTTCAACTTAGAATGATCAAATCCAAATAGAATGACTGAGAATGGAGCACTTCCGAGTAGAACATAACCACTGTTGGGATAAATTCGAGTGGAATGACTCAAAAAATGATCAGATCCGAGCAAGATGACTCTGATGGAAGCATTTCTGAGTGGAATATAGACCTGTTGGAGGTAAATCCGAGTGAAATGACTCAGATTGGAGGCAAATCCGAGTGAAATGACTCAAATTAGAGCAAATCCAAATGAAATGACTCAGATTGGAGCAAATCCGAATGAAATGACTCAGATTGGAGCATTGCCGAGTGGAGTATGACCTGTTGGGGGCAAATCCGAGTGGAATGGCTCCAAAATGATCAGATCCGAGTAGAATGGCCCTGAAGGAAGCTTTTCCGAGTGGAGTATGTCCCTGTTGAAGAGAAATCCGAGTGGAATGACTCAAAAAATGATCAAATCCGAGTCGTAATGAAGCATTTCCGAGTGGAATAAGCTCCTGTTAGGGAATCTGAGCGGAATGACCCATAAATGATCCAATCCGAGTAGAATTACTCAGAATGAGTCATTTTCGAGTGGAATACTATTGCTGATTGAAGTGAATCCGAGTGAGAGCTTTCTGAATGCGAGAAATCCGAATGAAAGAATACTGATTGAAGTGAATCTGATTGAGGAGTGTGTTTTTCTGGGCGAAGGCTGAGTCCAAGTGAAATAATCCCAACATCCGAGTAAGCACATCTGAAGGAGAAATGCTGATTGAAACCTTCTGATTGAAGTGTGAAGTCCGACTCTTAGTGAATCTGGGTGGTCAGATTCCGATTGAAACAGAAGTCCGATTGTGAGTATATCTGGGTAGTCAGATTTTGATGGGAAGAAAACCAATTCCGAGTGAAAATGTAAAAGTTTCCAAGCCCTGATTGCAAAGAAGGTCAACTCTGAGTGACAACTCCGAATGAATATTTGCCAATTGAGCCATTCTTCAATCAGTTTCGTTGACAATCTTCAATCGGTTTCCGAGTGACAACGACTGAATGAAAAGATTTCTGAATAAATGTGTCCGATTGGACTGAAGAAAGGCAAATCCGTGTGAAATCCTTCTGAAGACGACTCCCAAGTGAGTGTACCGAGCAGCTAGTTGCCGAGTGAAAGTGATTCCTGATTGAAAAATAAGGACGAGTGAGTGCACTGAACAATTGACGACTGAATGAAAATTCTAAGTGAGGAGAAGGCTCTTTCCGAGTGAAAATGTCCAAGAGTCCAATTTCTGAGTAAGAAGAAAGGCTCTTTCCGAGTGAAAATTGCCAAGATCCCAAATTCTGAGTGAGAAGGCTCTTTCCGGGTGAAGAATCTCCAAGGTCAGTTCTGAGTCATTCCTTTCTCACCCACTCCCGAGTGAGTACTCTCACTCAAATCCGAGCGATCCTTTCACCCATTCCCGACCCAATTTTCAGTCAGAACCGAGTGACACTTCAGTCAGTCAGCCCTCTTCAAACCAATTCCGTGTCATCCCTCCTCAAACCAATTCCGAGCCCCCATTTTCATCAATTCTGAGACACTTTTCACCAATTCCGAGTGACACTTTTCAATCAGCACCGAGTCAGTTTTCACTCGGTCTGATTGATTGTTCCAATCAGAATTGCCTTGTTTGTCCCCTCAATCCAATTGCATACTTTTCACTCGGATTCTCCTCACAGCGACCCAATACTGAGCAAAACTTCCACTCGGCCTTCCATAGGAGGGCTCATCCCAGAAGAATTCTCACTCGGAAAGGACTATTTTCACTCGGAATTGACTCGAACTGAGGATGAATGCTGACTGAGAGGCTAATCCGAGTCATCCTCTCTCGGATTTCCACATTGTCTCTCGGATTTCAATATCCTCTCTCGGATTTCCACCATGCTCTCTTGGATTGCACGTGCTGATTTGGATTCCCACGATCCTAGTGGATCCAGGAATCCTGGGAGTGGCAGACAAGGGGGCGGAAGTGGAGAAATTAAAAATTCTCCACCAGCCGCTGTCCCCCCATTATTTTAACAGCCAGGCTGTCTCCACTAGGCGCATGGGTGAGTGGAGACTCGTGCTGTCAAATCACTCATCCCATGTCTTGGACCCCCTATAAATGCCCTGGCTGAAGAGGCTCAGGGGGTTGGATCCTTTCACCTTGGAACTAAAACTCTACCTTTATCCTCTCCAACAGCCCCACTCCTCCTTCTCCTCACCCACACCGTACATCCTCTCCCACACACCGTCCTCATTCTTCACAGCCCTCTCCAACAGCACCACTCCTCCCTCTCCTCTCCAACAGCCCCACTCCTCCTTCTCTTCACCCACACCGTACATCCTCTCCCACACACCATCCCAATTTCCTTCTCCACCAACCGTTCTCCTCAAACTCCTCTCAACCCCCACTGCCTTTCTCCCTCGGTCGGCCCCTTTCTCACTCGGTCGGTCTCATCCACCTTCAGTCAGTTTCTGACCCACTCGGCAGTCTCTTACTCCATC
The DNA here is from genome assembly GCA_037962975.1 of Clitoria ternatea. Taxonomy (NCBI): domain Eukaryota; kingdom Viridiplantae; phylum Streptophyta; class Magnoliopsida; order Fabales; family Fabaceae; genus Clitoria; species Clitoria ternatea. The sequence continues at coordinate 285,614,830 of CM075670.1, forward strand.
ACTCGGTATTCCACTTTTCACTCGGTATTTTCATTTTTCACTCGGTTTTCTATTTTTCACTCGGTTTTTCCATTTTTACTCGGTTTTTTCCTTTTTCTCACTCGGTTTTCTCTTCTCCCACTCGGTTTTCGCTCATTTTCCCTCTCTTTCCTGAATTTACTATTTCTCTTTCTCTCTTGTAGCTTCTGCTACCCTCCATCCTTTGCTTCGTAGTTTTTTTTTAAAAAAATAATAAAGGGAAATGGATGTTTCATGTGTTTTCTTTCAAATCTAAGTAAAATCAAAAATCAAAAAAAGAAAAAATCACTTTTAGTCAGTGTCGTACGGAAAATACTTCCGTCTACACAACCTCTATAGGATCCGTACAAGTGCGAAGAACTTCGTCTTGTATGGGTTCACCACCAAAATGATACCCACCAACATTTTCCCAATCTTTTCCTAAAAGAAAAACAATCAGAACTACGTAACCCTGATTTCTTGATAATTCAAGAATATGTAGGAGCGGGACTCAACTCCTGTCGGGCCCATCTTTCTTATTTCTTTTTTTTGCTGTTTTATTTCTTTGCTTTCGCGTTTCTTTCATAAGTGTTCTTTTTTTGTCGCTTTCGTGAAAATCAATTTAGACGTGACGTCTTGTTGATTTCCCCTAGTTTTGTTCAAGCCTCGCCACAATTCATAGGGAAGGGATACTTAGGACGAGACGTCCCGCTTATCTCTTTCCTATCCCTGTCCCTTTTTTATTCGAGGATGTCTAATTTAGGCGTGACGTCTTATTAGCATTCTCTTCCCCTCTCTGTCTCATATCGAAGTCGAGTTTAATTCAGATGAAACGTCTCGTTGACCTCGCTTCGACATTCTATGTTTGTACAGTTCTTTTACTCCATTTCGTCGTTTTCAAATAAAAATAAAAAAAAGGAAGAAACCATGTTTTATTTAAGGCTATTTATATTGCGCTTTCAATCTTGGTACTGTTTTTGACAGGCGATGTAGGGTACTAATACCTTCCCTACTCGTAACCGACTCCCGAACTTGAATCTCATTTTTTAAACCAGTGCTTTCACTGAATTTAGTTTTTTCCAATGTTTTTCCTATGGATAAAAATATTGGTGGCGACTCCCTGTTTTCCTTTTCGGAATGAAAATCTTTTTGAGGATCGGCCGCGCCGTCGCAATCCAGGTTGCGACAGATGGCGACTCCGCTGGGGACACTTAAGAGAGTCAGGCCAGTTTGGTTGAAAGCGTATTTTTTATATATAGCCTTTGTTAGATGTGATTTCTTCCCCTTGTTTATTTTCCGTAAATTGTTGTCAATGTTTGTTCTTGTTTTAATTATATCTCGTTATCTGTTTCATTGTCTATTGTTTTGCATGTCTGTTGAACCCTAGGATAGAGGACCATATTACTTTCCTGTAATAATTAAACCCTAGGGTAGACGACTTTGTATATTTGTTCTGTGTTTGTTCTCTGTGCAAAATGGGGTAAGGTAAAAAGGTATTGAATGCCCTTTCACACACTACACTCACAAATTACTCGCACACACTTATGAGTGGCGCCCTATACCCGGGCCCCAAATGAAACTTAAGTTAGGAGGGGTTGGTATACGGAATCGTATAGGATGTACTTCCTATCCGGTGATCGTGAGAACCCCAACTAGAGTTCGACCTCTTGTGACATACGCACCTAGTGGTTCCCCACTGTTGCGTCCCTGTCATGGGTAGGATCTTGGCTCTGGTGACCTTCTAGAAGTCTAGTATAAGCCACCCGGTGTGAAGAGTCACTTTTAGACAAGCCCTAGGGTCCAGAGAGAACCTTCAACAAAACCTGACTTAGGCCACGAAAGGGCAAACTTTACTTTACCTTATGTCATTTTCACTTTCCTGTTATTAAAAAGGGATTATCTATCACCCAAAGATTCGCTTATTCTTGGAAAATCTTTGGAACACAAAAGTATTCTTCGAGTGAATGGATGATCCTCTTTTTTGTCATGTATCTCTGAGTCCGAAGTCATAGGTTCTCCTAATCGTCAAAGGAACAATCCACAAAAAATTATACTTCATTTCCCTCTGGTTGAAGTGGCAATGACGATTGGGAAAACCTACGACTTTTGAGCTCGCATGAGTTTTAGAAATCCATGTTCCCCCCCACTTTTTTTAACTTGTATCAAATCCCTGGGAGGAACATTGGTCTTTAGGACTTGATAATAACTGATTCCATTCTTTGTCTTGATGTTCGCAGGGGACGATTCCGAATTTGTCGGTATTTCTAAGTCAGTATGGAAATTAACATGGGACACAATAATTGTGATATAGGGGTGACTGAATTAAAGAAGTTATTGCACCTCAAGGCTAGAAAGGTCGATACTGACAGTCTACAAGCACTAGGGAAGAAACTGAGCTTGACACAAAAGATGACTTTCGCAAGGAAGTATGGGAAGATCCTAAAACTTTTGGAGGTAGACGTCCAAACAGAAGCCATCACAGCTCTAGCTCAATTCTATGACCCACCTCTCCGCTGTTTCACTTTTCAAGACTTTCAACTGGCACCCTCCATAGAAGAGTTTGAACAAATATTGGGGATGCCAGTGGAAGGATAGATTCCTTATCGCCATCTGGACCATCATGCATCAGTCACTTCTGTCGCTCGCATTTTGAAGGTCCATCCTGAAATGTTAAAAGGTGTACAAATGAACAGAAACCAGATTCCCGGATTTACTAGGGAATTTCTGGAGAAACACATGCATATCCTGGCAGAGAGGGAAGAATGGGAAGCTTTCATGGATACCTTGGCTCTCACTATCTACGGAGTTGTCTTATTCCATAACTTAGACAACTACGTGGATTATGATGTTATAGGTGTCTTCACCGCTCGCAAGCACAGACTGGAAAATCCCGTCACAGCAGTATTGGCCAATGTCTATTGCACCTTGGATTTCTGCCATACCCAAGGAGGAAAGAGGATTATTTGTTGTTTGCCTGTTCTGTATGTGTGGCTCACATCCCACGCTTTTCATCAACTATGCAAAGCCGAGTGTCCCATCTCTGATTTGAAATTGTGTCAGTTGGCAACGAAGAATGGGCGCGAGTGGGCTAATCACCTTGTGGGCCTTACAGCAGAAAAGGTGAGATGGTGTCCTCAATGGCTAGAAGTTGAGTCCATCATTTATAGCTGTGGAGGATATCCAAATGTTCCTCTAATGGGGACACAAGGTTACATCAATTATAATCCTGTTATTGCTAAGCGGCAGTTGGCTTATCCTCTACTTGGGCCGCCGGATGAAGCACTGCTTACTCCTTTCATTTTGTACTATGCGAATGGGAATTACACCTCCACTATTCGGGACATAGCCAATGCCTGGAAGAAGGTCCATAGGATGGGCAAAGAACTGGGAGCACGAAGCCATGCTATGAGAGTTGAATACTTAGATTGGGTGGTGAACAGAGTCTCCATTGTGAAATTGCCTTTCAAGGGCCCTTCATACCAACCTGTGGACACAGTTCCTCCGCCGTGCATTATGGAGGACAAGGTTACCATATCGCTAAAAGCCCAAATAGAAGAGCTGAAGGCAGGGAATCAAAAACTGGAAGAAGACCTCTTGAAGTGCCAACAAGAGTGCGCCCTCCATAGGAAAGAGAATTCTGAAGGAAGGCATGCTATGGAAGAAATACGGAAAAAGAGAAAGATTGATGAAGATTACAGAATAAAACAAGATCAATGCCTTCGGGTGGCCAATTCGCAGTTAAAGATAAAGGGTCAGCAGAGCGATGCTGTATTGGCCGAAAAACAAATTTTGAAGGACATGCTGGTACAATCCAAGGAGAAGGAAAAGGAGGCTTTGGTGCAGAAAGAGATGTTACAAACCCAGGTCCGTAGATTGGAACTACAACTGGAGGAAGTAATAAATGCCTGCGAACAAGAGATAAACACAGAGCATAAAAAAGCCTTGAATGCTGAACGACGTTGCCAGGAGACTACACAGGCTCTGAGGATGGAGTTGGCCCGAAGTGACGAAATTATTCATTCATGGATGGATTGTTTCGCTAAATTGGCTTGCTTAGCCAATGGAGTCCTGGAAGATTTTCCCTCAATGTTGAAGCAAGCCGAAGGCATGGTCAATCCCCTGTCCACTCCCAAAGAGATATCATTTCTGTGCTATTGCCAGGAAAGACTTTGTAAATTGAGGGCCATGATTGCCCGAGCTAGGAGTGGCTAAAGTTTTGTAATCTGAATCTTTCTAGCAACATTGTATCATTTGAAGAAATAAAATTGTGAAGTTCTTTTCATCTCCACAAGTTGTCTCATGTTAATTTCTGATCTACTGTTATACCGAGTACTTTTGAACGCGACGTTCTGGGGAAAGGTTAAGGAATACGTGTCAAATTCGGAATTGTATCCCGCGTATGCTCATTTATTTTTGTTTTATCTTCTTTAACTGTTCCCTTTATTTTTCTAACCGTTTGTCGTGATTCTTTAGACACTACGGGCAAGCACTCCTATGCGACCAGGCTCAAAAAGAAACTCATGGCCGATATGGAACAAGAAAATGAGAATTTGAGAGCTGAGGTTAATCAATTGAAAGAACAAATGGCTGAAATGGCCAAGATGTTCGAAAGGAGAATCGCAGAAAGGGATTCTTTAGTAGAAGTTGAAAATGCTAGGCAGCAACCTCCCATTCCCCAACATGCTCAAGGTTATGCTGGAGGACCGAACTCAAATTCTGCAGGGCCTACCGTTACCGTTCACCTTGGTAAGTCGAACCCTGCCCATGTTCAACAACACACTTTTGTTGATAAAGAAGGGAATGTCATACCCTTCCCACAGTATGGGTTACCCTCGGGCTATGTCCCACCACTCTAAGAGGAGTCAGATTATCAGGAAACAATCCTTCACGCGGCTCAACCAAACATCCCACCTGTCCGGAATCATCAAACCATTCCGGTCCATACACAGGCTGAACAACCACAAGCTGCCCAAGCCACAGCTGGACACCAAGCCTCAATGCCGAATGAGAGCCCGGCACATGTTGACCGACCAGTCAGGAGTGCTAGTCACTATGTCGTTACAGGTCCAAGTACTGCCACTGCTGCTACCCAGGAGGGAAGATTAGAGTTCTTGGAAAGGCGTTTAAGAGAAATGGATAGAATGAATCGATTTGGATTAGGCAGTGCTGCACAACTCTGTCTAATTCCCGATGTTGTTATTCCTCCCAAATTCAAAATGCCTGAATTTGATAAGTATCGGGGGCTGACATGTCCGAAAAACCATCTTACCATGTACTGCCGGAAGATGGCTTCGTACGCCTCCAACGACCCTCTGCTCATCCATTGTTTCCAAGATAGTTTGGCCGGAGCGCCTCTGACTTGGTACAACCATCTTGAACGATCTCGTATACGCTGTTGGGAGGATCTGGCAGATGCTTTCATGCAACAGTATAAGTACAATTTGGACATGGCGCCAGATAGAGTACAATTGCAGAACATGTCCAAGAAAGACAACGAGACGTTCAAAGAATACGCCCAACGGTGGCGTAAAGTAGCAGCGCAAGTTGACCCACCTCTGTCTGAAAAAGAGGTGATCTCGACATTTATTGACACACTCCAATCGCCATTCTATGACAAGATGATTGGAAGTATTTCATCCCACTTCTCCGATATCGTCACTATCGGAGAAAGAATAGAGAATGGCCTCCGGACAGGGAAGATCACCCGAGGTCCAGCTGGGGTTAATGCAGCAAGAAGACCCTCCCATGGGGAAGGGAAGAGAAGAGAGGGAGAGACTAACCTAGTCTCCCATAACCTAGGGAGGAACCAGCCCAGACCACCTACCCCTATCACCTTTCCGTTAACATATCATAATACACCACATCCATATATGGCTGCCGTTCAAACACCACATCCACCACATTTTCGCCCACCTGTCATGCGATCGCCTGCACCACTACAGGCACCATATCAACCACCACAAGCACCGTACCAACAGCCACAAATGAACCCGCCGAATCCAAATCAGAGAAGGCAAAACATTGACCGTGCCCCACCGCAATTTGATTCGATTCCCATCTCTTACACAGAGCTTCTCCCTTACCTCATCGAAAACACGATGGTAGTGCCATGCCTTCTAAAGCCACTTCAGCCGCCATATCCTAGAGGGTATGACCCGAATGCACGGTGTGATTACCACGCTGGTGCACCGAGACATTCTACTGAGAACTGCCTGGCACTGAAGTTTAAGGTAAGGGACCTAATCCGGGCCAACTGGATAAGCTTTAAAGAAGGGAGCCCAAGTGTGACAACCAATCCCCTTCCAAACCATAAAGGACCAGATGTCAACGCTATAGAGGGGGATGAAGAATGCATTTCCAAAGTAGAGGACATCCAAATGCCTTTGGAAACAATACACTCCCATATGCTGAAGGTGGGATTAATAGAAGGGTCATGGGATGAAGAGTATAATGACCTCCAGTCCGCAAAGCGAAGGGGCTTCCAGGAAACCTTTCAAAGACTCATGAATACTCGAGTCATAGAAGTCTGCAGGCGCCGTGAAGGACGAATAAATATGGTACAGGGACAGGGTAAGGCACGAGTTCCGAAACCCCTGGTCGTATACTATAACAAGGATACGCCAGCGACTTCGGCTCCTGCCAAGACTGTCTTCACGGTAAGGGCACCAACCCTTTTCCCCTTCCAGAGTTCCCACGTTGTGCCATGGAGGTACAATACAGATGTGGTCGTCACCAATCCAGAGGCGGTCAACTCCATGCCATCCTCCTCTATTACAAATATAGCCGGAGTGGGAAGAATGACACAGAGTGGAAGGGTATATACGCCACCTGAGCCCAAACAAGGCAAGGCTACCAGAGAAGGAAAAACTGGGAAAGAAGTAGCCTCTGGCGAAACAAAGGGGGCTGTGACTGAAGAGGAAGCCCAGGAATTTCTGAAGTTTATTCGCCATAGTGACTACCAGGTGTTGGACCAATTGAACCACACCCCTACAAAAATTTCCCTGTTGTCTTTGCTAATGAGTTCCGAACCACATCGGAACACGTTGGTGAAGGTGTTGAGCGAGGCACACGTGAAGCATGACTTACCCGTCGAACAATTCAGGGGCATAGTGGGGCATATCGTTGCCAACAATTACTTGACCTTCATAGATGAAGAAGTACCTATTGAAGGAAGAGGGCACAACAAAGCCCTCTATATTTCTGTGAAATGTCGGGATTATATCCTGGCAAAAGTACTTGTGGATAATGGATCTTCTCTAAACGTCATACCGAAATCCACATTGGCAAAACTGCCTTTTGATGGGACATACATGAGACCTAGCTCCATGGTTGTACGGGCTTACGATGGGACACGTCAGGAAGTCATAGGAGAAATCGAATTGCCTATACAAGTCGGACCCTGTACTTTCCAAGTACTCTTCCAAGTGATGGATATCGTGCCCGCCTACAGCTGTTTATTAGGGCGACCATGGATCCACTCGGCGGGGGTGGTCCCCTCCACGCTGCATCAAAGACTAAAATTCATCATCAATAACAAGTTGGTGACTGTTTCTGGGGAGGAGGACCTTTTGGTCAGCAAACCCATATCCACTCCATACATTGAGGCCGCCGAGGAAGCCCTCGAAACATCCTTCCAAGCCTTGGAGATTGCCAATGCAACAAGCGTTGTAAAGGTGCCTTTCCCCAACGTACCTCTAATGGTGACGCTGAACATGTTGCGGAAAGGGTACCAACCTGGAAAAGGATTAGGGCGGGATTTGGAAGGCAGAACCCAACCAGTGAGTCTCCCAGAAAATAAAAACAGATATGGTTTGGGATATAAGCCCACTGTGACGGATAAGAAAAGGGTTAAAGAGGAAAAGAAGGGGAGGAGAGTTGCTCGCCTTACTGGTCAAGAGATCAACACTGCGAGAATCCCTATCTGCGATCTCTATCAGAGCTTTAAGAGCGCCGGAGTGATATATCCGGATCAAGTTGCCATGATTGAGAACGAGCCTGACCTCAATGTGGAGCTGGTATATGCTTGCCATCCAGATCAAGAGCTGAGCAATTGGGAAGTCATGGAGTTCCCTACAACCATTAACGTTCTATCAGAGTAATCACTGTATTTCATAATTTGGTGGTCCCCTTGCTATGCCCAAGACTCCGGGACCCATTTTGTAACAAGGGCAGAACTTGTTTACTTTATTTTTAAAAACCAATGAACACATTTTATTTCCCATCACCTCATCTTTGTGCACTCTCTATTTCTTAAACCTTTCACTTGTTTGTTTTTCTTTTCACTTTATAAATATAACCCGAATGCAGATCCAAAAATGATTTCCCTGAGAACGACGAAAACCTGGATTTATTTCATGACCCTGTTTATCCAAATGATTGCGTCTACGAGGAAAGTGAGGAAGACTTTGGACCCTCATCTGAATTGACGAGATTGTTGGAACAAGAGGATAAGGAGATCCGCCCACATCAGGAGGAAATTAAAATCATCAACCTTGGAGATGAAGAAGAAGATAAAATGATCAAGATAGGCACCTGCCTGAGTAAAAACCAGTAAGATGAATTGATTGAACTGCTCCGGGAATTTCAGGATACGTTTGCTTGGTCATATCAGGCTATGCCAGGGTTGGATAACAGCATAGTAGAACATAGGTTGCCTCTGAAACCAGAGTGTCCACCAGTTAAGCAAAAGCTACGGAGAATGAAACCGGAAATGCTTCTCAGGATCAAGGAAGAGGTCAAAAAACAATTCGAAGCCGGTTTCTTGGCCGTAGCCAAATATCCACAATGGGTAGCCAACATAGTCCCGGTCCCGAAGAAGGATGGAAAAGTGCGGATGTGTGTGGACTATCGAGATCTAAACAGGGCCAGCCCTAATGACGATTTTCCTCTGCCGCATATTGACATGTTGGTCGATAACACAGCCCAACACTCCATCTTCTCTTTCATGGATGGTTTCTCCAGGTACAATCAGATTAAAATGGCGCCCGAAGACATGGAAAAAACCACGTTCATCACTTTGTGGGGTACTTTCTGTTACAAAGTAATGTCCTTTGGTTTGAAGAACGCAGGGGCAACCTATCAGAGAGCAATGGTCACTTTATTCCACGATATGATGCACAGGGAAATAGAGGTCTATGTGGATGATATCATTGCGAAATCCAGAACCGCGGAAGATCATGTCCGTGACTTAAGGAAACTGTTTGAACGATTGAGAAGGTTTAAGCTTAGATTGAACCCTGCCAAGTGCACGTTTGGCGCAAGGTCAGGCAAACTATTGGGTTTCATTGTAAGCAAGAAAGGAATTGAAGTGGATCCCGACAAGGTCAGGGCAATCCTAGAAATGCCACCTCCTTGCACAGAAAAAGAAGTCAGAGGGTTCTTGGGAAGATTAAACTACATCGCTCGGTTTATCTCACAATTGACATCGACCTGCGAGCCGATCTTCAAGCTACTCCGCAAGAACCAACCGGGGCAATGGAATGAGGACTGCCAAACGGCTTTTGAGAAAATTAAGCAATACTTGAAAGAACCACCAATATTGGTACCACCAACCCCTGGGAGACCACTGATTTTATACATGACGGTACTGGATGAGTCCATAGGCTGCGTATTGGGTCAGCACGATGAAACGGGGAAGAAAGAATATGCCATATATTACCTAAGCAAAAAGTTCACTGATTGCGAAATGCGATACTTCGTATTAGAATGAACTTGTTGCGCGTTAGCATGGGCTGCGAAGCGCTTAAGGCAATACATGTTGAGTCACACTACCTGGCTAGTTTCTAAGATGGATCCTATCAAGTACATCTTTAAGAAGCCAGCCCTGACCGGAAGGATTGCTCGATGGCAAGTGCTGCTAACTGAGTATGACATAACATTTGTCACTCAGAAAGCCATAAAAGGGAGCGCTTTGGCTGACTACCTAGCCCATCAACCCGTAAGTGATTACCAACCATTACCATTCGACTTCCCAGACGAGGATATTCTGGCATTGTCCGACGAAAAAGAAGGCGGTAATAAAGACAAATGGATTTTAAGATTCGATGGAGCTTCTAATGCTTTAGGGCACGGAATTGGGGCCATTTTGATTTCGCCAAAAAGAGAATTCATCCCTGTCTGCGCCAGACTATGTTTCGATTGTACCAACAATGTCGCTGAATATGAGGCGTGCTCCTTAGGGATCCAAGTGGCATTAGATATGAAAGTAAGGACACTGGAAGTCTACGGAGACTTTGCTTTAGTCATCCACCAGTTGAAAGGTGAGTGGGAAACCAGAGATAGCAAGCTACTCCCCTATCACGCCCACATTATGGAAATGATCAGAGATTTCGAAGAGATTTCTTTCCATCATGTTCTTCGGGAAGATAATCAGATGGCTGACGCTTTGGCCACTCTCGCTTAAATGTTCAAAGTGAACAATGACTATGACGTGCCCCTCATCGAGGTAGAAAGGCGTCATGAGCCCGCATACTGCCAAGTAGTCGAAGAACAATCGGATGGAAAACCTTGGTATCACGACATTAAGAGGTATATCCAGAGGCAAGAATACCCTGACAATGCCACAGAAAACGACAAGAGAGCCCTGCGACGGCTCGCCATGGGTTTATTCTTAAATGGCGACGTGCTTTACAAGAGAAACCATGATTCTATCCTTCTTCGCTGCGTTGATACCGCTGAAGCAAATAGAATCATGAGGGATATCCACGAGGGATCTTTCGGAACCCACATCAATGGGCATGCCATGTCAAGGAAAATCTTGAGGGCGGGTTATTTTTAGATGACCATGGAAACAGACTGCTTCATCTACGCGCGAAAATGTCATAAGTGCCAAATATATGCTGATCATATTCACGCACCCCCGTCATCTCTGAATGTTTTGTCAGCACCATGGCCCTTCTCGATGTGGGGCCTGGATGTCATTGGTCCCATTGAACCAAAAGCTTCAAACGACCATCGTTTCGTTTTGGTCGCCATTGATTACTTCACAAAATAGGTGGAGGCGGCTTCATACACTAATGTAACCAAAGGTGTTGTTGTCAAATTCATCAAACGTGAATTAATATGTCGGTACGGCCTACCAAGTCAAATCATCACGGATAATGGGACAAATCTGAACAATAAGATGATGAAAGAGCTTTGTGAGAGCTTTAAGATCTCTCACCATAACTCCTCTCCATATCGGCCAAAAATGAATGGAGCGGTCGAGGCGGCCAACAAGAATATCAAGAAGATAATACAGAAAATGGTGGTAACCTATAAGGATTGGAGTGAAATGCTCCCTTTTGCTCTGCATGGGTACCGTACCTCAGTCCGGACCTCGACTGGGGCAACCCCATTCTCTTTAGTTTATGGCATGGAAGCAGTCCTGCCTTTTGAAGTGGAGATTCCTTCCCTCCGAGTAATCATGGAAGCCAAACTGGTTGAAGCTAAATGGATCCAGACTCGACATGACCAATTAAATCTGATTGATAGTAAAAGACTGACTGCCCTCTGCCATGGTCAGCTATATAAATGGCGTATGAAGCGAGCGTTTGAAAAGAAAGTACGACCCCGACAGTTCCAAGAAGGAGACTTGGTGCTCAAGAAGGTTTTGTCGATGCATAAAGATCACCGGGGCAAATGGACTCCTAGCTACGAAGGGCCTTATGTCGTGAAGAAGGCTTTTTCCGGAGGTGCTCTTATACTCGCCAACATGGATGGGGAAGATCTACCGATGCCTATAAATGTGGACGCAGTGAGAAGATACTACGTGTAAAAAAAAAGAAAGAAAAAAAAAGGGGGGGCTCGCTAGGTTGAAAACCTGAAAAGGCGACCTAGGCAAAAGTTAGAGCAATTGGTGGGGTCGAAAATCCCAAGAAAGCGGCCCAGACAAATTCACACCCTATAGATTCAACACTGCAACGCCAATTTTTCAAGTCACAGACAGGGGATGGGTCTAGGGCATTGAAACCATTGTTGAGTCATGCCCTCGAAAGCAAAATCAGAAGATAAGCAGGAAATCATGGAAAAGACCGGAATCTTGTCGCTCTCAGGAAATCAATGGAGGATCTAAAAGGCCTTCCCTTCCATCCTTGCCATCAATTCCTCGCACCTTGTCATATTTTTTGCATTATTGTTGTCACCTGTACATATCTGTTGTTCATAAATAAAAAGTTTCCCTTTTTCTCACATGTGTTCATGACTAGAATGAATAAACAAGTTTTGCCTAAAAAGAATTTCTTAAAAATGAGTTTCTGAGAAGGACGAAAACACAAAGTTATGGGGAACGAAGTGTACACCATTGCCAGATCTTACCTCGGGCAAGCTCAACCAACTCTGCGAAACAACCTCAATGAAGTCAGAAGTAATAATTATTTTGGCCATGAGTTACTTCAACGCCTGTCGCCAAGGAAGTCCGCCTGTAAGTTTTTGATTAGTTTCACGTTTCTCTGTTAAAGGATGGCCAGGAACCATAATCCCCAAGATGTGTAGTTGCCCAACTCTCTCCTTAGCAGACCTTCGGCATATCTGCAGTAAACCCCAAGTCCATTCTCTTTCACCCAAAGAGACATTACCCCGAATCACCAAATTCTTCCCCAGTGGAACCATAATCGCCAAAGCTGGCACTTCCCAAATTTTCTCCCCCAGTGGAACCATAATCGCCAAAGCTGACACTTCCCAAATTTTTTTCCCTAGTGGAACCATAATCGCCAAAGCTGGCACTTCCCAAATTTTCTTCCCTAGTGGAACCATAATCGCCAAAAACTACACTTCCCAAATCCTTCCCCAGTGGGACTACACTTCCCAGTCAACCCAAACTGGGGCATCTCCCCAGATTCTTCTTTCGGTCAAGGGACAGTTTTCCCCAAAGCTCTTTCGATCATGTCAAACCGGGGCATCTCCCCAGGTTTATTCTCTTAGTCAAGGGGCAGTTCCCCGGGATTCCATTAAATCCAGTCAAACTGGGGCATCACCCCAGGTTCGTTCTCATTCATTCAAGGGGCAGTTCCCCAAGATTCTATCCAATCATGTCAAACTGGGGCATCTCCCCAGGTTTATTCTCTTAGTCAAGGGGAAGTTCCCCGGGATTCCATTAAATCCAGTCAAACTAGGGCATCTCCCCGGGTTTATTTTTCTTCATTCAAGGGGCAGTTCCCCAAGATTCCATCCAATCATGTCAAACTGGGGCATCTCCCCGGGTTTATTCTCTTAGTCAAGGGGCAGTTCCCCGGGATTCCATTAAATCCAGTCAAACTGGGGCATCACCCTAGGTTCGTTCTCATTCATTCAAGGGGCAGTTCCCCAAGATTCCATCCAATCATGTCAAACTGGGGCATCTCCCCAGGATTATTCTCTTAGTCAAGGGGAAGTTCCCCGTGATTCCATTAAATCCAGTCAAACTGGGGCATCACCCCAGGTTCGTTCTCATTCATTCAAGGGGCAGTTCCCTAAGATTCCATCCAATCATGTCAAACTGGGGCATCTCCCGAGGTTTATTCTCTTAGTCAAGGGGCAGTTCCCTGGGATTCCATTAAATCTAGTCAAACTGGGGCATCTCCCCGGGTTTATTTTCCTTTATTCAAGGGGCAGTTCCCCAAGATTCCTTCAAATCATGTCAAACTAGGGCATATTCCCCCAAGTCTTTACTGTCCAATCAACGAAGAGGCAACACTCTCACCCTTTACTTTTCTGTTGCTGATCAAATAGCACCTTTTTACTTTCCAGTCAACGAAGAGGCAACACCCTCACCCTTTACTTTTCTGTTGCCGATCAAATGGCACCTTTTTACTTTCCAGTCAACAAAGAGGCAACACCCTCACCCTTTACTTTTCTGTTGCCGATCAAATGGCACCTTTTTACTTTCCAGTTAACGAAGAGGCAACACCCTCACCCTTTACTTTCCTGTCGCCGATCAAATGGCACCTTTTACTTTCCAGTCAACAAAGAGGCAACACCCTCACCCTTTACTTTCCTGTCGCCGATCAAATGACACCTTTTTCTTTCCAGTTAAACAAGAGGCAACACCCTCACCTTTTTCTTTCCAGTCGCCGGTCAAATGGCACCCCTTTACTTTCCAGTCGACGAAGAGGCAACACCCTCACCTTTTACTTTCCAGACGCCAGTCAAATGGCACCCCTTTACTTTCCAGTCGACGAAGAGGCAACACCCTCACCTTTTACTTTCCAGACGCCGATCAAATGGCACCCTTTACTTTTCCGTCGCCCAAAGGTGGCATCCCTCATCGCCAGACGTGGCATAGCCTCGCTCCACTTTTTCCCAAAAAAAAACAAAAAATAAATAAAAAATAAAAATAAAAAAATAAAAAAAAAAGAGAGAAAAAGAAGAAGAAGAGAAAAGAGAGATGGAAGTGGAAAATGCTCGTCTTTAAAGAAGAAAGGTCACACTGACTCGTGATTGCCGACACTATCAGACGCCATCAAAAAGTCCCACTTGGCCCCTACATCGGTGTTCATATCTTTACTTCCTTTTCACTTCAAAAACACAGAAGCTTCGTGTTTCTTTTGTGAAAAAGAAGTAAAGAGGGGCATCTGTGAACACCTCTTTTGGTCCGGTCCAAGTGGAAAGAATCTTCTTTTATACTGTATTCCAACTTAGAATGATCAAATCCGAATAGAATGACTGAGAATGGAGCACTTCCAAGTAGAACATAACCACTGTTGGGATAAATCCGAGTGGAATGACTCTGATTGGAGCATTTTCGAGTGGAATATAGACCTGTTGGAGGCAAATCCGAGTGAAATGACTCAGATTGGAGGCAAATCTGAGTGAAATGACTCAGATTAGAGCAAATCCAAATGAAATGACTCAGATTGGAGCAAATCCGAATGAAATGACTCAGATTGGAGCATTGCCGAGTGGAGTATGACCTGTTGGGGGCAAATCCAAGTGGAATGGCTCCAAAATGATCAGATCCGAGCAGGATGGCCCTGAAGGAAGCTTTTCCGAGTGGAGTATGTCCCTGTTGAAGAGAAATCTGAGTGGAATGACTCAAAAAATGATCAAATCCGAGTCGTAATGAAGCATTTCCGAGTGGAATAAGCTCCTGTTAGGGAATCCGAGCGGAATGACCCATAAATGATCCAATCCGAGTAGAATTACTCAGAATGAGTCATTTCTAAGTGGAATACTATTGCTGATTGAAGTGAATCCGAGTGAGAGCTTTCTGAATGTGAGAAATCCGAATGAAAGAATACTGATTGAAGTGAATCTGATTGAGGAGTGTGTTTTTCTGGGCGAAGGCTGAGTCCGAGTGAAATAATCCCAACATCCGAGTAAGCACATCCGAAGGAGAAATGCTGATTGAAACCTTCTGATTAAAGTGTGAAGTCCGACTCTCAGTGAATCTGGGTGGTCAGATTCCGATTGAAACAGAAGTCCGATTGTGAGTATATCTGGGTAGTCAGATTTTGATGGGAAGAAAACCGATTCCGAGTGAAAATGTAAAAGTTTCCAATCCCTGATTGCAAAGAAGGTCAACTCCGAGTGACAACTCCGAATGAATATTTGCCGATTGAGCCATTCTTCAATTAGTTTCGTTGACAATCTTCAATCGCATGGGTGAGTGGAGACTCGTGCTGTCAAATCACTCATCCCATGTCTTGGACCCCCTATAAATGCCCTGGCTGAAGAGGCTCAGGGGGTTGGATCCTTTCACCTTGGAACTAAAACTCTACCTTTATCCTCTCCAACAGCCCCACTCCTCCTTCTCCTCACCCACACCGTACATCCTCTCCCACACACCGTCCTCATTCTTCACAGCCCTCTCCAACAGCACCACTCCTCCCTCTCCTCTCCAACAGCCCCACTCCTCCTTCTCTTCACCCACACCGTACATCCTCTCCCACACACCGTCCCAATTTCCTTCTCCACCAACCGTTCTCCTCAAACTCCTCTCAACCCCCACTGCCTTTCTCCCTCAGTCGGCCCCTTTCTCACTCGGTCGGTCTCTTCCACCTTCAGTCAGTTTCTGACCCACTCGGAAGTCTCTTACTCCATCACTCGGTATTCCACTTTTTACTCGGTATTTTTATTTTTCACTCGGTTTTCTATTTTTCACTCGGTTTTTCCATTTTTACTCGTTTTTTTCTTTTTCTCACTCGATTTTCTCTTTTCCCACTCGGTTTTCGCTCATTTTCCCTCTCTTTCCTGAATTTACTATTTCTCTTTCTCTCTTGTAGCTTCTGCTACCCTCCATCCTTTGCTTCGTAGTTTTTTTTTTAAAAAAATAATAAAGGGAAATGGATGTTTCATGTGTTTTCTTTCAAATCTAAGTAAAATCAAAAATCAAAAAAAGAAAAACTCACTTTTAGTCAGTGTCGTACGGAAAATACTTCCATCTACACAACCTCTATAGGATTCGTACAAGTGCGAAGAACTTCGTCTTGTATGGGTTCACCACCAAAATGATACCCACCAATATTTTCCCAATCTTTTCCTAAAAGAAAAACAATCAGAACTACGTAACCCTGATTTCTTGATAATTCAAGAATACGTAGGAGCGTGACTCCACTCCTGTCGGGCCCATCTTTCTTATTTCTTTTTTTTGCTGTTTTATTTCTTTGCTTTCGCGTTTCTTTCATAAGTGTTCTTTTTTTGTCGCTTCCGTGAAAATCAATTTAGACGTGACGTCTTGTTGATTTCCCCCTAGTTTTGTTCAAGCCTCGCCACAATTCATAGGGAAGGGATACTTAGGACGAGACGTCTCGCTTATCTCTTTCCTATCCCTGTCCCTTTTTTATTCGAGGATGTCTAATTTAGGCGTGACGTCTTATTAGCATTCTCTTCCCCTCTCTGTCTCATATCGAAGTCGAGTTTAATTCGGATGAAACGTCTCGTTGACCTCGCTTCGACATTCTATGTTTGTACAGTTCTTTTACTCCATTCCGTCATTTTCAAATAAAAATAAAAAAAGGAAGAAACCATGTTTTATTTAAGGCTATTTATATTGCACTTTCAATCTTGGTACTGTTTCTGACAGGCGATGTAGGGTGCTAATACCTTCCCTACTCGTAACTGACTCCCGAACTTGAATCTCATTTTTTAAACCAGTGCTTTCACTGAATTTAGTTTTTTCCAATGTTTTTCCTATGGATAAAAACGTTGGTGGCGACTCCCTGTTTTCCTTTTCGGAACGAAAATCTTTTTGAGGGTCGGCCGCGCCGTCGCGATCCAGGTTGCGACACTAATCATCTCTTGTTGCGTCGCTAGCTGTTGACGAGTCTCGAGTCGGTCCTCCTCGACCCGTCGTTGATCCTCCCCAACTTGTTCCTCTAAAAGCTGCCTCTGCCAACGCTCCTCTGCTAGCTCAGTGTTCAGGTTCTGAATAACCTGAACAACATCTACTAGAAGCGCAAAGGAAGAAGAGGAAGAGGCCTTCCCCTTCTTGGCGATCTATATGTCAATCCCTCCTAAGCCAAAAATCTTCCCTTTCTTGTTTGCGCCACCGACAACCTTCAAATAGATGGCGTTATTGTGGTAGAAGAAAGGATAGGAGGTACCTCCCCGTCAGATGTTTGGGCCGCCAACTTAGCTTTTCTAGGCCCTTATGGAAAGATACGTCTCCTGCAAATGTAAAATAATGATAAAATTCAATAATTTGATTTGTAAGTTTAAGCGATTATAAGTTTAAATAAATTACCACCATGTTTGTGGTCTTCTAGATAACCCATGCACAAGCTTTGTTCTTCTTGGTAATTTGCATCACCTCATACAATGAAGGCTCGTGGTGCTCTTTCAGCTCTTGTAATTCATAATGTATTGAAATTATTAGTGGAAAACATGTTTAGTCATTCATAAAAAAATATGATCATACGAAGTTAGACTTAGAAGGGGGGTTGAATAAGTCTTAAACTCTTTTTCAAAAATTGAATAGACCACTTAAATAGAATAATCAATTAACAGACCAGCGTAAAGAGTAGAAAAACACACAACGAAATTTATCCTGGTTCACTTTTAACTTAGAAGTTACGTCCAGTCCCTTCAGACCGAAGGATTTCTCACTATTGTAAAATGTCTTTACAATCTCCACCATCCCAGTGTAACAGTATTCTTGACTCCAGCCACTTCTAGCTTAATCCTAAGTATTCTTGACACTAGCCACTCCTGGCTATAAACCCAAGTATTCTTTCAAAAGCCTTTTCAAGCCACAGTGTTTCCCAACACTTACAGATTCTGGCCACACACCAGAATATATAAAGTGAAGTGATAAAGAGTTTGAAGTTATAATCAAATAACTCAACGTATAAAGATATGAAATGATTACAAGGTACACTGAGCTACAGACTACTATAAGTCAAGGTTTGTTGGAAGCAGAACTACAAAGAAGACTTAAGTAGTGAATACAAAAGCTTAGAAACTTAAAAGAAAAGTTCTCCATGTCGCGACCGGGATCGCGGCGGGAGGCCGACTCTTAAAATAAAAGAGTAAACGTTTTGAAATCCTTTAGAAAAATAGGGAGTGGCCACCAATATTTTTAAGGATAAAATACCAGGAAAACCTTTGTCAAAACACTGGTTATAAAAATGAAATTCCAAGTTCGGAAGTCTAATTACAGGTGAGGAAAGTATTAGCACCTCACACTGTCTGTTATAAAACGGTTACCTCAAATTGATTACAAACATATTAAATAGCTTAAAAATTAGTTTAACTTCTAAAAAAAAGGAAACTAACAATACAGACAAAGAAATTTTTGAAATAAGATCAACAGGACATCTCATCCAAATTAATTTTAAATTGAAAACTTAATTAAACAGTTACAGTAAAATACTAAACAGTCATAGTAAGGGACTAAACAGTGATAGTAGAAACAAACCAAACAACGACAATAGAAAATTAAACTGTGACAGTAAGGATTAACAGGACGTCACGTCCAAATTAACCTTAAGTCATAATAACAATTTAGAAATTAAGACAAAAATAAAGTTGAATGGAATTAGATTAAATGGAATGAGATGGGATAAAGCAATATCAAATGACATGAAGTGGGTTAAAACCAAACGAAGAGATTAACAGGACGTCTCATCCAAATTAAACTCTTTTATAATAAATATTATAAATAAAAGATATTAGAAAATTTGAGAAGATTAGCAAGACGTCTTGTCTAAATTAATCTCCTTTTATAATTTAAATTATTGTAAATATGAGATTAACAAGACGTCTCATCTAAATTAACCTTATTTTATAATAAATATTATTTAAATACGAGATATTAAAAATATGAGGTTAACAAGACGTCTCGTCTAAATTAACCTCATTTAATAAAAATATTATTTTAAAATTGAATATTAAACAGATATATTTGGTTGAGATAATAAAAGAGACATAAAAAATTAAGCAAAAGAAAATGGGCCCGACAGGAATTGATTCCCGTTCCTACGTATTCTCGAACTTTCGAGAAATCAGGGTTACGTAGTTCTTTGTGAAAAATTAATTTTGAAAAATATTTAAAATTATTTTTAAAGTTATTAAATTGATTGGATTTTTAATAATAAAAGGAAATTTATGAGGAAGGAAAAATACAAGGCGAAGTACTTCGCACGTTCATAAACCTTCAAAGTCTTACATCGCAAATGTAGGCAAAAGTAATTTTGCACGACATTGCTCATAAAGTTTTATGGTGTTTATTCTAAATAGAAACACATATTTAATATTTTTAGATTTAACATAGATGGAACCAGTGACTTCTATTCTAAAAAAGGTATTCAGATTTTTAAATATTTCATACTTTGATTTAACAAAGGAAAACTTATTCATTTATCCATTTATTATTTCTTTTTAAAAAAGGTGTTTGTTTTTTGAAGGGAAAATTTAACATCTCTTAAAATAAATCAACAGATAACATTTAATTTCTGTTTAGAGTTTTGAAAATAAATAATATGTAGCATCTCTTAAAATGAATAAACAAATTTAATATCTCTTAAAACATAATCCTAATAACAGTTCTAATAATAAAAATAATAACAAACAATAATAAACTAAAAAGGAAAAGAAAGAAATAAACTAAAAGGAGAAAAGAAAAAAGAATGAGGCCCAAAAACAAAAAGAAAAGAGGACAAAAACAAAAAGAAAGAAATAGATAAAAAAGAAGAAGTGTAACAGGGGGCAGTTTTTTGAGAAAGAGACAGAGACAGAGACAGAGTGAGAAACCGAGAGAAGGAGAGGGAGATCGGAGGGGCTGTTACAGGGGCTGCTGCCTTTATCTCTTGGGCAGTCACAGGGGCTGTTAAGACAATGTTCATTTCATTTGACACCAAATTTGGGATGTACTGTGTACATTCATGTATTTCTTGTGTACCTTCTGAGGTATACACCTTTTCAAAATACCCTGTAACCATCTTCATGACTTCTTTTTCTCCTTCTATCCACTGATTCCCATTATCTTGCAGTCTAGTGATTCTGTTTCTTGCCCTTCTTTGAAGAGTTGTTCCATGGAAAAAATGAGTGTTATCATCCCCCCACTGTAACCAATTAACTCGAGACCGTTGCTGCCAATATATTTCATTTCTCCTTCTAATTTTGGCAATTTCCTCATGTGTCCTTAGCTTCTTAGGATGATATACCATTTCTCTCACTGCTATAATATATATATATATATATATATATATATATATATATATATATTGGTAACCGGGGAATTTCATTAAAGAAAAAAAAAAGGCCAAGGCCCAACAGAATACACACAGCAGAGAAAGCAATACACAAGGCAAATAAAAACCCTTTTACAACCAGCCTGCTTGCTAGAAAAAACTCCAGACACAAAGTGAGAAAGGAGAGGAACACTGCTGCATGACTAGAGAAGAAAATCACAGACTGTGATTGTCTACCTCGCGACCTGGGGGAGGGACAAGGCGCATCGACGGGGGGATTCTGCGCTTATCCTCCGTCAATATCTTGCGGAGGAGCTGGGGAGGATGGAGCCACCAACGAGATGCCAGATTGTTCTCTTGATCAAGCTTTGCTACCATATGTGCCGCCTCATTACCGACCCTTCTTGTCCAGGTGAAGCCAATTGCCTGAAATTGATCCCTTAATTATTGAATATCCTTCACAATTGGTAAGATCTCCAACACCTGGATTTCTTTCCTACAAGATTTTATCAAGGATAAGTTATCCGATTCCATAATTATCTTCGGGATTCCTAAGCTGGCTGCAGTGATAATGCCTTCTCTTAGAGCAATTGCCTCTGCTATGAGCACAGTTGGCGCCCAGTACCTCCTGGCTTCCCCAAATTTCAGGTCCCCCTATTGGTCTCTAAGGATCAAACCTACAGAAGCTTGTTGCAGATGGTTTACCCATGATGCATCAACATTTGCCTTGTAGAATCCCTTTGGTGGAGGCCTCCAAGTGGTATTATCAGAACCTGATTGTTGCCTTCTAACTTGCTTGCATTCTTCTTTATTTGCTGTGAGATATTTCTGTATAAGTTTCTGGGCTTGTTGTAAAGTATGTAGTGGGTCAGGGATGTTCGCATAGTGGACCTTGTGATTCCTTGTAATCCAAATACTCCATACAATAATGAACAAAGTAGTCACTCCTATTTGCTTATATTCATGTAATTTTTCCAATTTTTCAATTGTGTGTTGTAACCACTGTACGAATGAAGATATTTGTTCTTCACCTGGAAGACATTGAATTGTTGCCCCAAACCATACTGGTTTGGTCCATTCACATTGTAATAAAGCATGTTCTACTGTTTCTTCCACTTCTGAACAAATGGGGCATAAGCCATCTTCTGTGATTTTTCTTTTAGTCATATTAGCTTTTACTGGGATAGCATTTTGGCTTGCTTTCTAGATAAACACTTTTACCTTTCTAGGACATTTGCATTCCAAATATTCTTCCAAAAACTGACTGAAGGGTAATAGGAGGACGATGCTTTCGCCTGGGATATATCACTTAGCTGTTTGAAAGTCCTATACCCTGATTTCACTGTGTAGGTTCCATCCCTTGTGTGTGGCCACCATAGTTCATCTTCACCTCTAGTCTTCATAATTGGAGTTTGTACCACCTGAAGCCAAAATTGTTGAGGGATGGTATTCCGGATAGCCTCTAAGTCCCATGAATGAGTAGAAACATCAATTAGGGAATTGAGTTTGGTATCCTGAAGCTCAGATCCTGTTTGGGTAGGATGACACATCGACCCGTCCCACAACCATCTATCCTTGAAAATTCTAATATTCTCTCCTGAGGCAATGGTCCATTGACCATGTCTAACTATAAGGTCCCTTCCTTGGAGCAAGCTATTCCAAAACCATGAACTATTTCTTTTCCTCTTCAGTTGTAAGAAAGAGTTATCAGGGAAATATTTACCTTTAAGGATCCTTACCCAAATCGCATCTGGGTTCTTTATCAACCTCCATGCTTGTTTTGCTAAGTAGGCTGAATTAAGACACCACATTTCTTTGAGACCCATTCCTCCTGAATGCTTACTTGTTGTGAGAACACTCCAATTCTTCCAATGGACTCCTCTCTCTTTCGCATGTCCTCGCCACCAAAACCTTGCAATTATAGAATTGATCTCATGAGTAAAAGATCTTGGGAATCTGATGAGCCCTATTGCATACGTTGGTATAGCCTGGAGCACAGCTTTCACCAGTACCTCCTTACCTGCTTGGTTAAGGAAAGACTCTTTCCATCCTGCAAGCTTGCTTTTAATCCTTTCTTTTATCCATGACAAAGTGGAATTTCTGGATCGGCCTCACTCAACAGGTAGACTCCAGATTCAGCCCATTGCTCTATCCCTAAAATGTTGGAGATGGTTCTCCTTATATTCAAGGGCACCAGCTTTCCATAAATTAAACCAGATTTTTGCTTGTTTATCCTTTGTCCTGATGCCTTAGAGTATATGTTTAAAGCTGCAATGAGAGCATATGCATCTGCTACAGTGGCCTGAGTAACAAACATAGCATCGTCTGTAAAAAATAAATGGGTTAGAGTAGGAGAATTAGGAGAGAGTTTCATACCTGCAAGAGCCCCAACCCCCATTGTCTTGAGAAGTAAATGAGACAAAGCTTCTGATGCCAAAATGAACAAGTAGGGGGACAAAGGATCTCCTTGCCTTAGACCATGTTTGGGAAGGAAAATAGGACCTCTAGAACCATTTAAACTGATATATGACACAGACTGGACCACAGTCATGACAATTCTAACCCAATTAGGGGAGAAACCAAAACAATACAGTACATGCTCAAGAAAGACCCATTCTAGCCTATCATAGGCTTTGCTCATATCTACTTTGACCGCCATGTGGTTTTTAGCACATCCACTTCTACCATTTTCATTACCTCGTACTCATCATTACGTTTTTTACCTTATAAAACTACCATTTTCTCCTACTCTGCTATTCCTTATTCCTGTTTCATATTAGACTTTCGCTTATTATGGTAAACAGTTAATTATCTCCTTGTGTCGTACTCTAGCATATCTTTCAATCATCATTTCATCCTAATTATAATTTACTACAAAGTATCTCAAGTTCTTTTTTGTATTCATTAGCAACAACTATTCAATTTAATTTGTAATACGTTAAGGTGGCTATCTCACATCTTTTTCCTATACATCATTTGTATGACTATATTTCTATATTAACCTTAATTCAACACACCCCCTTACCTCGATTCTGAGCTTTCCAAATCTTCCAATCGATTGCTGGGCCCTTTCTGAAATTCACTGAACTCATTTCCATTTTCAACTCTTCTCAAAATAGGTAATGATAAACTTATTATATCAGTTTGTTACTAAATATATGATATGATAACTTTTTTTTTTGGTCTGAAGGAGGGAGAGGCAGGACTCGAACCCTGTTAATTTAGGTGACTCTAGAGTCTGATATGATAACTTATTATATACTAATATTCTTATCATGGACTTATCCTACCCATCAAAACCAATCTTAATAGATACATGAATTCACCAGAGGGCCCAGAACTCTTAATTCAGCTAAGAAGAACCCGTAAAACAAAATTAGGAACTTGAAGAGAATCAGAGATATCCAATAGTGATAAATTTGGCTGGTTGTAAAATTTTATATGTAGCATCCATTAAGTTTCTTTTATAGCTAGCTTTCCTATGCTCAGAAACGAACTCCATTCAAGATCAATTGACCTATTCTCTTCTCATAATTGATGAATAAGATATGGCATAAATAAACAGGGCTAGTAGAGAGCGTGTTGTGATCTTAAGATGAAAATCATCAAAACCGAAAGGGTAAGGTACCCTAAATCTCTTGACAAAACAGAAATTTCATAAATAATAATTTTGAAATGCATTTAAAATAAGGATAGATAGTCTTAATTGATCACGCATGCCATGGATCTCCACTAGTATGAAGGAGCAAGATCCATGCAGCCAACTTGCAGTGCGCATCGCTATCAACTAGTACAACCTTTTAAACGTGGTGGGAAGAAGCTTTAGAATTGAAATTGAAATACAAATACAAATAAGTTACCATTCTATTAAGCCATCCTAGCTTTTGTCCTTTTTTGATGAGCCTCGTTTTGTTGTGCGTTAATGCACAAAAGATTTAGCATTTCCAAATAATACGATGCACCTATTTTCTATTAGACTCGGATAATTGAATTAGAAACATATATATTAATCACAAAAGACCTAATACTTTACAAGTTTAACTTAGATAGGAAACAAATCAATATTAACCAATTAATAAACTTCCAACAAACTCTAACAACTCAACAAACATAATAAACACTAACTTATTCTCTAACAACACAACGAAACAACCTGCAAACTTATCAAACAACTAACAGACTTACCATGTATTGTTGTCCTACAACAGACTTAAAGTTTCAGTGACGCGGACTTAACAATCTTGGCTCAACACTTAACAACAAAACTGAATTACTTTCAACACACTATCTTAACTCAGTTTTCGAGTCATTTTTTAACTCTATGTTTCTCTCTCAACTCATTAGATCTTTTAGACTTAAGAGTTTTAGTTAATATATATATATAATCTAGTCTTTAAACTTGTAGTATTCCATCTTTAAGTTTTCTTTATCAACTTGATCTTTAAGGAAATGAAATCTGGTTTCAATGTCTTTACTTCTCCATTTCAACTTGCAGCTCTTCAATCACTTATTTAAGCTATATTGCTTGACAAGTTCCAAATGATGTTGGAACATACTCTGCCTCACATGAAAATAAAGCAACTATGGGTTGTTTCTTCAAACACCATAAGATAAAAGTTTTACACAACATGAACACAGCCTGAAATGCTATTGCTATCACAACTTCCACTGTAATCTAAGTCTATATAGCCAACTAGACCAAATTCTACTGCATCACCTTTGTTAGGAAACATTAACCCAAAGTCTAATGTCCTTTCACATATTTGAGAATCCTCTTTGTAGCTAGCAAGTGTGAAGTTCTAGGTCTGTTCATAAAACCTGCTTATCAGACCTACACTATAAGCCAAATCAGGTCTGTTATTGCAAACATATCTTAGTGAACTAACCATCTTCCTGTACAGGTGGCATCCACTAAAGCATTACTCTCTTCAGTCTCAAGCTTCACTCCTAAAGTAGTTGAGGTTGCTATAGTATTACATTCAACCATGTTAAACCTCTTTAATACATCAACCAAATACTTCTTCTAGTGCATGAAGATTCCTTGTTTGGTTTTCACAAATTCCAGCCCTAGAAAATATGACAATTCACCAAGATGTGTCATCTTAAACTCTTTCTTTATTATAGCCTTGAAAGGTACAATGACATGACCATAACTCCTTGTTACTAATAGATCATCCACATACAAGCATCCAATGATTAAATATGCAAAAATTAGTCCTTTGGCATAAACTCCAAACTTTGCTTTACATTTCAAAAATCCATGTTCAGCTGAGAATTCACGAATTCTCTTGTTCCAAGATTTAGGAGCTTGTTTCAATCCATATAGGGATTTCCTAAGTTTATACTTTTTTACACATTCATTCAATTTAAAACCAAGTGGTTGAGTAACATAGACTTCTTTATCCAAAGGTCCATAGACTTAATATCCAGTTCATGTAATGACCAATTATTCAGACTATCCCAACAACAAATCTGACAATTTCAATCCTTGACACTGGTGTAAATGCTTCATCAAACTCCTTTCAAGGTTTCTATTAAAAATCTTTTTCCACCAATCTTGCTTTGTGCTTGACAATCTCTCTATTAGGCTTTACTTTCACCTTATAGATCCACTTTACTTCATGGGTTTTCTATTCATAGGTAGGTCCACCTATTCCTAAGTGTGATTCTTCTCATTTGACTGCGGTTCTTCTTACATAGCATCCAGCCAAAAAGATTCTTGAACAACTTATTCAAACTTAATAGGTTCAGACTCAACAATTAGTGAAAAATGCACTAAATCTTATTTAGTAGTAACTTGAGTCATGAATAACTTCATAGTCATTGAGTCTAAAAGGAATTCTTCTATTTCTCTAAGGTCTCTTTATTTGAGGAATAACCTCAGGTCTGTCCTGCTCATCTTCCAGTTCCATCAATATCCTATTATTTCCCTAAGTCTGTTGCTTAGTCGAGTCCTAAATTCTTGATTCACCCATTTTCACATTTCTACTTACAACTACCTTCTTAGTAATGGGATTGTATATTCTATAGGAACTTGTGGAATGATAACCTAATAGAATTAGAATTTTACTATTGTCATCAAGCTTCTTCATCTTCACATTTGGAACACAACTATAACAGACTAAGCCAGAAATTCTAAAATGACTCACATATGGTTTGTGTCCACTCCATACTTATTCCTGAGTCTTCTCTTATAGTGTTTTGGTAGGGTGTCTATCAAAGATGTAGGATGCTGTAGGATGCTTTATAAACAACTTCTCCACAAAAGATTTTAGGCAAGGACTTAGCCTTAATCATACTTTTTATCATGTTCATAATGATTGTTTATCCTTTCTGTAGTCCCATTTTGTTATGGAGTGTATAGTGCAATCACCTCATGAATTACTCCTTGCTCTTCACATAATTTCTCAAATTGACATGAAGTATACTCCTTTCCACCATTAGTTCTCAACTTCTTTAGTTGATTACCACTTTTTCTCTGCCACAGACTTAAACTTCTTGAAGACATCAAATTCCTTAGACTTAGCCTTCATAAGATAAACCCATATTTTTCTTGTAAATTCATCGGTAAAAGTCACAAAATATCTATTACCACTAATTGTATACTACTTAAAAATACCCATTTACGACCGAAAAAACTCATCGCTAAAACCAGTAATCCGTTGCTATGAACCTAGTTGTTAACAAGTTAGCAACGACAAGTGAACACCGTGGCAAACATTGTGGCGGCAGGCTAGCGTGACTGAAGGTAGTCCCATTTGTGCTCGATCCGTCGTTGTTTCGGTTTTATATTAGCGACGGTAGTAATGTCGTCGCTTAAAATTTAAGTTACCCCGTCGCTAATCGAGGCTAAGTTAGCGACCGCGTTGAAGCCGTAGCTAATTCGATGAAGAGGTGTCGTCGCTAAAAGCGTCGCTATGGAGGAACCAAACTCAGTGATGACTTTAGCTTCGTAGCTGTGTATTTTATGGGTATCCGTCGCTATGGTGGTCACTAAAGAGAAACCAATGTTAGCGACATTCGTAGCTAAATATTTGATGGGTCTTTCTGTCGATAAGGTGGTCGCTAAGGAGGAACCAAACTTAGTGTACTTAGCGACGGGCGTGCTCCGTAGCTAAATATTTGATGGTTCTTCCGTCGCTGGCGTAGTTGCTAAATGTTGACCACATTAACGATGGTAGTAAAGCCCGTCATTAATAATAAAAAAATGTTTTTTAAATATTATTTTCATAAAATTTTATAGATTTAAGGTTTAGTATTATATAATATATTTTATAAAGTTGGATTAAATATTTTTATAAAACTAAAATATATTAATTTTTTTATAATGCTTTTATTATATAACAGATGCATATATAGGCTCATAATAAACAGAAAAAAGATATAAAAGTAATCAGTAATAAACAACGCCAAATAAAAGAAATATTAATAGTTGAAAACTGATTTACAACTCAAATAATAAAAAGAATAAATAGAAAAATGTGTAACACTAAAAAAAATAAATACAAAAATGAGTCCATCAACTAAGGGGATTCTGGGGTGGTGGGTCTGAGCTTCTTGGTGAAGACTCCAAATACCAGCGGATCAGAGCCTCCTGCTACACCAGTAGCCTACGAGTGTCCTCTCGATCCTGTTGAGCTCGCTCCTTCGCCAGTTTCCTTTGTCGACGCTCCTCTGCTAGCTCGGTGTTCAGGTTCTCAATAACTTGAACAACATCTGTAGGTAACATAGAGGAAGCAACAGGGGCCTTCCCCGTCTTCGTTATCTAGGTCCCGATCCCACCGAGGTCAAACACCCTCCCCTTCTTGTTGACGCCTCCAACAGCCTCTAAATAGATGGCGTTATCATCGATAGAAGAAAGGGTGGGATGTGTCTCCCCATCAAGTGTCTGAACGACTAGCTCAGCCTCGTTCTGGGCCTGTATGGCCTGGTACGCCTCTTGCATATGTTTAAAAAAATCAAATAACTTACTAAATGTATATCTATAAAAAAATCTGAAAACATTTGTATAATTTTAGATAAAGTACCGCTATCTCTGTCGTTTTCTAGTTAATCCATTGACCAACCGTGTTCTTCTTGGAGATTTGCATCAGCTCGAATAACGAAGGCTTACGGTGCTCTTTCTGCTCCTGTAATTCACAACATATTAAAATTGTTAGTGAAAAAACCTTGAAGTCATTGTATTAATAAATATATTTAACAATGTGTACTTACAAATCTCCTTTTATGCTCAATCACTGAGATGAAACCCCCAATTTAGATGGAGGCTCCGACATCAACTAGTCTGTTTGCCTTGTTCCTAGCACTGGCCTGCGGGAACAAGACACCTCCCCACTTCTGCACCATTCTTTCCCAATGGGGCTCGGGGATCCAGCGGGGGCGCTTATTCTTCGCCCTTACCTTCTAGAGGGTATTCTTGACAATTTTAGAGGTTTTTATGGTAAAGATCCTCCTAATCTCATTAGTTATACCCTCTTCCCACCGAAAGTCACATAAAGTAGAATGCAGCTCCTCTACTTTTCAAATTCATTTTTTTTCGCTTAAAACCTTTGTTGTCATTTTCTACAAAAGAAAACTTGTCTTCTACCTAGAGCTCAACAACCAAAATATCAAATTTCACCCAATATAATGAAAAATGTCAATTTTGTCTTTCTCCAAATCCTAATCTATATCTTTTTTAAGCATCTCTTAAAAGTTTATCAAATTTCTTACTAACAAACTTCAAAACATTTTTTAATATCTCAATTCTTTCACAAATCACACCATACATTTGTATAGAAAATAGTTATTTGATAGTTTTAAAAAGACTTAAATTAATGTGGGGACTAAAACTGTATAATTCAAAAAGTAGAGGGATTTAATTTGCTTAATTCACTAGTGGAAAAAATGGATATAATCACGGTTAAAAATGGCCTTTAATCACGGTTAAAGAACCGTGGTTGTTGCAGCCGTGGTAGTAGATGAGGGCCTTTAACCACGGTTAACAACCGTGGTAATAAATCACATCTAACCACGGTTGTTGAGCATAACCGTGAATATAACAGACAATGTATATTCACGGTTATAGTAGAAACCGTGGATAAAGAACATCTATATTCACGGTTGTTTAGCATAACCGTGAATATAAGTAGTAAAAAAAATTCACTTACAGACTATGTATATTCACGCTTATAGTAGCAACCGTGGATAAAGAACATCTATATTCACGGTTGTTTAGCATAACCGTGAATATAAGTAGTAAAAAAATTCACTTACAGACTATGTATAATCACGGTTATGGTAGTAACCGTGGATAAATAGTGTCTATAATCACGGTTGTTACCATAACCGTGAATAAACATTGAGGTTTTTTTTAATATGGTTTCTGTTTTATTGTTTCCCAAACCTGCATTCAGACAACCAGTACAATATACAATATCCCACCATATCCAGCAATAATATATAAAAAGAATGGTATGTATATAACAATTAATTTGCTATCAATTCATAACAACCTAAAAAATGAAAGTATATACAATTTAGATGAATGTAATCTAATAAAAGTAAACCTTAAATCCTGCTAGATACATATATAAGAGAATAAAGATCCTATATCTAGCTAACTCATTTCCTGACTTCAATGAAGTATGCGGCTCATTGCTTTCTAACATCATCTACAAGTGTCTTTGAAAAATATGACCGGTCCTTAAAGTACTGTAAACAATGCACAAAACAATTAGAACAAAAGCTATATCTATTACATGAAATTGATGAAATTGGTAAAAAAAGTAGTCCAAATGATGAGACTTACATCTGTCAATCCATCTACTAAATGTTGTTGAACGATGGTCAGCATGGTATGCATGACGTAATAGCCACACTCGAAGGTACCCTGATGCCTGTAAGACTACAATGGACATAAAGTATAGAATAAGTGAATTCGCAACTTAAAAAATATATATTGAAGATTTGAATGAATACGATGTTGGTGTATGCACTATGAGCTTTTATGCTTTTTCATTTGTATCATTTTTTATGCTTATCAATAAAATAAATATTTCAGTTTAAAATTGTTTTAAAATGTATTTATCCTTGGAGTAATAGGTCATATAAAAATTATTCCTAAAATGTCCCTAGTCAAGTATTTACATGGGGACATGTAAATACACTGAGACTAGTGTGTGAGTGTACTGATGACCTGATCTTACAGATCATAGATATAGATGATATCAAGTCTTCACACGGGTACACATTAAGAGTAATGATATACTGGACAGACCCACCATGAGAACGTTGCATGGATCGTTACATGATTGTCATAAACGATTCTCAATGTGATAATGGTATATGTAGTCCTTTGACCTGAAGTCACTACGATTCCTACATGAGGAGTTTATTGTTTTAATACAATTAAACGTCTTCTGTAACAAGAGGACTATAAAGGTTGTGATTAGGCAATGAACAAATTATGCAGAGGGATGTGAGTGATGTAGATGGGATTTGTCTCTCCTATGTGACAGGAGTGATATCTATAGGCCACTTGATGGAGTGAGACTAAGAAAACGCATGGCCATGCTAGAAAGAATAAATATTAGATATTTATTCGGATTCAGTCTACTCCGGTATCAAATAAAATAAATTGGGCCGTACAAGGATGACGCGACCATGCCTTGGGCCCAATTAGGATATCGTGACAAAAGGAACAAACATATTAAATAATTATCACTTATAGGTTATGTTGATAATATTCGGACATAATGATGCATTGCTAGATGCCGCTCTTATTTTATATTAATAATAAAATAATTTATTATTAATATGACTGAGTATTTTACCTGTAGGGTCACACACATAGAGTAAGCCCATCAGAAAATGTTGTCTTATTTTAGTTGGACTAAAATAAAGCTATTGGGCCTAACTCATTTGGAATAAGTAAGGAGCCCAATTTTAGAGAGAACAAATTAGGTCAAACCTAAGCCTATAAATAGAGCATCAGATGCTCATAGGCCGTTCACTCAAGTGAGACACAAATTCGCAAAAGTTGCAAGAGCTACACGCCGTCAAACTAGCAGTTGGCAAGTGTTGCGATTCTGGTGGGAGTGCTCGTGTGGACTCCTAAAGGACGAGGCTACTGCTTCGGTGTTCTTCAAGAGGTAATCCAAAAATGATTTTTGTGTTTGTTTTGTGCTTTGAAACACGGAACCTTGCAAATCCTTTGGAATCCCTTTTTTTCCGCTGCTCATGTTTAAGGATTCCCTAACATACGATTGACTTACTTTTGGGTGCACCCACGCAAGTTTTCTTCTGTTGCACTTATTTCCAACCAGTAGATTGTATCCAACCACCACCCTACGTCAAACAAAATACAAGATAAGTTAGAATCGTATAGTTCTAAAAATGATGTAATCGAATTTGTACTTATTTTTTAGGGATTAACTTACCCGTCTACTATATTTTTCAGGTCTTGTGGAACTGCCCGATGCAAAGTATCAAAGTACAGAGCAAGATAGTCCTGGGGATAGATCACCACAAGCGTCCAGTGAGCGCTGCAGTTACCAGTGATAAGTGAGACTTCAAAATGCAAAAATTAATGACAATAATTATGGAATAGAATATTACCCTTTATGATAGGGGCCCATGTATACAGCCTTCCCACACTCAAACATCCAATTCTGGATGTATGCCTGGGTGTCCTGCGTAGTATTTCCTTGCTTCTGTATGAGAGAGGGCTCTAAGAAACCATAAGTTCCTTCGAAACCCAAGTCCACACAGAGTTTTGTCAGAAACCTAAACAAGTTAAGACATGGTTAGCGACAAATAACTTGTATAATGAAAAAATTGGACAAAAAATGATATACTTACAGCTCCCACAGCTGAATGATGGAGATGTTTAGCATCGACGTCCCCGAAATAATCTCACACATGTCATTGTGTGTGATGTAAAGTGGTACTGTACTTGGATGGCTGAACACTAGTGGCTGCCATGGGACCTGAACAGTCTCCTCTCCTTGCTCATACCCGATGCGCCATAGCATCCGAATGGGATCGTCGGCCGGGTCTGGCGTCTTCAATGCTTGTTCCTGTTGAACAATTGACAACCATCACAGTTTGTACCATAATTGACAATATAACAAAATTAGTTAGTGTTTAAGGTTTTTACCTGTCCAGGGGAAACCGACAGAAGTCTGTTGGGCCACATCAGAAAGTGGCCCACCGCCTGACCGACGGTCTTCACCTCTGGAGTCGCCACTGGCACAGCAGCATCCTCTTCGAAGACGAGCACAATAGAGACCCTGGACATACCATCAGGTAATGTCTAATGGTGAACCACAGGGCCTAAGTTGTAGACCATGCCAGTGGCAACTGGCTTCTCCGACCCATCAATGAACATGTCACATTGACGGGTATCTGGTGGCTTGACCTCATATCGTCAAGGTCAGCCGCAGCGCACGACCCCTTAGTGCTAACCCTCCGTACCTACATATTCACACATCAAGCAGAAGTTATTCAACAATGAAATAAAGTGATTACAAACAATAAAACCAAGGAAATTGAATAAGGAATCTAACCTATGGGTCGCTAGCTGGTGCAGTAGTCTCCTGGTGGTGGCTAAGTGAGGCCTTCATCTCCTCCCTGAATCGGGCCATCTCCTGGTGGAGCCTAGATATCTCCTCCTGATACTCAGCCTTCACAACAGCCACCTTCTGCTCCACCAACTTCTCAAAGGAGGGGGCAGGGTCGGGAGCACCGTAATCGCTGCGGAGGCCTGTGAAATGTGAATGATTAGCCCATAATTGTTTAACAGATAACAAAATGAAAGGATACAGTTATTTACAACTTACCTACACCTCGACCAACAACACGCACTCTTCCTGGGTGCTCTGGCCTGCCGATGGCGGTAGTCAAAATATCCTGCCTACCATGGGCTACGAAAGACCCTTGGGTTGATTGCTCAAGCAAGGAATCCTGAAACCAAACAAGTTAGTATTCACTTCCTTCACGTAAACCAAAAAATAGACACTGATACAAGGGGAATACTTACTATCCGTGAGGCAACCTCCTGAGCTTGTGAGGAAGTGTATTCCCCACTCTTCTTGATCCTGGCCCGCTTCCATTTGTCATGGCGTGTAGGTGGGGAAGGGGAATCCACAATACCAGTGTCAGGCTGACTAGTCTGACATTGACTCAGCCTCTCCTGGGCCAGTCGCTCCTCCAACCTACGGTAACCCCCATGTGACAGTGTGTGGGGGCAGTCATTCAGCTTCCTAATGTCCTGGGCTTTCGATCTGACCGCCTACAACAAGAAAGAAAAATATTCAGAGTTAGCCGTTTAAATTATACATAATTTAATCATTTAAAAACCAATGTACCTGAAACTGGTCAGAATGCGTAGATGCAATGAAAGCATCCCAAGTCTCCTGATCAATGAATGGATATTTCTCTCCAGGGAACTGTCCTCGTTCCTCCCCGAATACATACCTACAATTCAGGTACATTTAAACTAAGGATGGTATAATTTGGCAAAGCGTTGATTAAGAATTTAAAGTCCAAATATACTTCCTGGTGAGTATCGATTTGAACGACCTCCATCGCTCAGCCATAATACTGAGGATCTTTCTCCTCGCTATGTCATGTGATGGTATGTCAAAAGAATCCTACATGAAAGGAGTTAGTCCATAAAGGAGTCCTTATTATGAATTACATGAAATAATACACTAAAATAAAACTTAAATGGTATCTAAGTTACCAGAATATCACTCCATATCTGGTTCTTCACCACCTCCTCGACATTATCCCAGTCGGGGATAATGATGGACACCTTCGACCGAGCCACGACTCCCAAATAACTGCTAAACTTCACGGCATTTGGTCCTCCAAATCTACCAGTGTTGACATCCATGTCAACACGTAACCTCTCTCCCCTGTGACGCCTAAGTGCAACGTCTGCCATCCGGGTAACACCTCTGCTCCTCCGAGCAGAGGAATCAGTCGCCTGTGAGTCAGACCTAGATTGTCCATCCTGGTCAGCCATGTGTATTTGTCCAAACAAGGAAACACAACTGTCAAATATTTAATATAACATTTATTATAACGAATAATTAATATAACATGTAATTCAATGATTCATTAACATGATTAATACCCTATGAAGATGAAACATTTTCCCACAAGCCTTCATGGTGGTCATGACGACTGGCAACTACATCATCTATGTCATGTTCCACGATAGATGTTGGAATACGTGTTGTGGTAGATGGAATTTCCACAATATCAAGATTGGGGTCTCAAATGTGTCTACCTTGGATAATAATTGACCACCATTTATCAGCTGGGTTAGCAACATAAAAAACTTGCTTCACCTGCGTTGCCATTATGAATGGTTCGTCCTTATGCCCTATCTTGTTGAGGTCCACCAATGTAACTCCTAAATCATCAGTTTTGACACCGTTCTTATTGTCAACCCATTTGCATTTAAACACAGGAACGGTGAATGGACCGTAATCGACTTCCCATATATCTTCAATCACACCAAAGTAGCATGACTCGACCATCACAGGGTTGTTGTCCTTTGAAGTTGAGAAATGCATTGACTGAGCCACAACCATCACTCCACTATTTTGATTTGTACTCTTTTCATCCTGTGTCCTTGTATAAAACGAATAGTTGTTTATGTCATACCCACAAAAGGTGAGGACATCAAAGTTCGGGCCCTGTGCCAGTCGATGTAATGTCGAGGATGCAGATGCATCTTTCAGAACGGTCTTTTGGAACCACTGCATGAAACTCTTGTTGTGTTCATTCAACAACCACTTTTCAGTCATTTTAGGGTTGGTTTTCTTGACTAGCTCCTTGTGAGTGGCTAGATACGGTTGCACGTCTTCCGTGTTGTTTAAAATATATAAGTGTATCTGAAGGACATCAGCACGTGGCATGCTCTTCATTTTTTTTCCAATCGTTCCTTTCCCATCCAATCTCCCTTCATGACGAGTCGTTGGAATACCAATGCTTGCAGCATGTGACATGTATTCAGTGCAAAACTCAATTGCTTCCTCTGTAATATATCTTTCCACAATTGAAGCTTCGGGACGACGTTGGTTCTTCATATACCCTTTCAATATCTTCATATATCGCTCAACGGGATACATCCACCGTAAGAACACTGGACCATACAAACGGACCTCTCTCACCAAATGGATGATTAAGTGGACCATTATGTCAAAAAAAGAGGGCGGGAAATACATTTCAAGCTGACATAATATAAGTGATGCTTTGTGTTCCAACACATCCAATTCGTCGGGCACGATTACCTTGCAACATATGGCATTGAAAAACATACACAACCTTGTTATGACATTTCTCACATTTTTAGGAAGAATGTCACGAATGGCGATAGGCAGAAACTGTTGCATCAACATGTGACAATCGTGAGACTTCAACCCAACTAACTTCAAATCTTTCATGGAAACACAAGAGTTGATGTTGGAGCCATAACCAGACGGAACTTTCACACTTCGTAACGATTCACACAGACTTTGCTTTTCTTTTCTGGACAACGTATGACATGCTGGGGGCAAATATGTTCTTTTGCCCTTTGATTGTGGATGCAAATCCTGACGTATACCTATCAACTCCAAGTCCATACGCGAGTTTAGGCCATCCTTAGTCCTCCCGGGTATG
Organism: Clitoria ternatea; assembly: GCA_037962975.1. Classification (NCBI taxonomy): domain Eukaryota; kingdom Viridiplantae; phylum Streptophyta; class Magnoliopsida; order Fabales; family Fabaceae; genus Clitoria; species Clitoria ternatea. The sequence continues at coordinate 285,651,069 of CM075670.1, forward strand.
TTTAAGAGTGTACTAACCAAACTGTCGCACACATTTTTCTCCACATGCATTACATCAATGCAGTGTCTTACATCAAGCTCCCTCCAATATGGCAGGTCAAAAAACACTAACTTTTTCTTCCAGTTGTTTTGTGTCGGGTGCTGTTTTTCACACTTACCAAACTACACGTTGACGTCTTTCACCTTTTCATATGTCTGGCGACCAGATAGTGGTGGAGGAGCCATTTCAAAGTCTTGGGCACCGTTAAACGACTTCTTCAACCTCCAAAATGGATTATTCGCTTTAAGAAATCTTCGATGTTGAAGATAAACATTTTTCCTACCATGGTGCAACCGCACAGAACTAGTCCCCTCCTCATATACTGGACAAGCTTTATGACCCTTCACGCTGTACCCGGATAAGTTACCATACGCTGGAAAGTCATTGATCGTGCAAAATAGTATGGCACGTAATTTGAATGACTGCCCGGTAAACCCGTCAAACACATCAACCCCGTCTTCCCACAACCTTTTAAGGTCTTCAACTAATGGAGTTAAATATACATAAATGTCATTCCCCGGTTGTCGTGGACCAGAAATCATCATTGATAACATGACATATTTCCGCTTCATGCACAACCATGGCGGCAAGTTGTAAACAAACAACAAAACAGGCCACGAACTATATTTTGTGCTCAGGTTCCCAAACGGGTTCATGCCGTCTGTGGCTAGTGCAAGCCTAATATTTCTTGGTTCATGGGCAAATTCCAGAAAAATCGTATCCATTTTCTTGCATTGCGATCCATCGGTCGGATGCCTAATAGTCCGTCAACAACCCTTTCATCAGGATGCCATCTCATAAGTTTTGCATCATCTGTATTGGCAAACAGACGCTTTAGTCTTGGAACTATAGGCAGATACCACAACATATTTGCAGGAGACCCTTTAGTGCATACCTCATCAGAATCTGCCTCTTTCTTCTTATACCGTGACACCCCACACCTAGGACATTGATGCAACATTTCTAACTCACCCCGGAATAATACACAATCATTTGGGCATGCATGTATTTTCTCATACTCTAAACCCATAGGACACAACACCTTTTTGGCCTCATAGTTACGATTCGACAAGGTGTTTCCAGCTGGGAGCATTTCTTTCAACAACTTCAGTCAGTCAGTGAAACTTTTATCCGTCCACCCGTTTATGGCCTTCAAATTAAACAATCGTAAAACTATTGATAACCTCGTGAAATTGACGCAGTTTGGATACAACGGCTGCTCAGAGTCCTCACACAGAGTCGTATATACATGAGCTTTCTTAAAACCTTCTACCCCCACATCACGGATCATATCCTTGAGTCGGTCATCCATGTCGACATCGGTGTCATGCATCGAGCTTCGATTTTCAGTTTGAGAGCTATTACTTGGCACCACCATATCTTCACCATGCCATATCCAACGCGTATAACTACGCAGAAAACCGTCACACAATAGATGTTCTCGCACCTCTTCCAAGTCTACCCGACGCAGGTTCAAGCATTTAACACAAGGGCAAAAATACTTTCCATTCACCTCCACTGCATTCCTCGCTATGAATTCTATAAATGATTCAACTTCCCCCTCGTACTCTAGACTTAGGCGTGATACAGTTATCCAACTCCGATCCATACCAACTGTTTACAAGGTGCTATGATCAATCTCACTTTTTCTACAAAGGTGGTGGTCTTATACCCATTAGGGATGACAATTGTTTTTATACGTCATTCATATATACAGGTTAGGACTTATTTTAAAATTTGATGAAATTTGGACAACATTTCGCATTGGTCTCTAAGTACACATAATGAGAGTGGTCAAATCAAATTCAACCACAACCAAATATGCACCCAGAGAACAACACAAAATGCAAGTTACCGAAAGTTTATCAAATTTTAAAATAACTCCTAACTTGTACATACTAACAATGACCTATAAAAAATAATTGTTCATCCCGAATTATCCAAACGGACAATTCAAGATTCAACACAAATGATGAAATTAATTAATTTAATGACCATTTGTGTCGAATCTCAAACGGGGAACTACGGTTCACTCATATGCACAACAACTTTCATACTAGTTAACTAGTACGAGCCTACGAGTTTGCAAGATTGAAAACCACATACATACAATAGATAGAAATAACATTATATACGAGCAACCAACAACAACAGCAATAACATTATATAAGTGAAATGTAACTTTTGATTACAACTCAACTCAAAAATCTAATAATGAAATATCAAAATTTTAAACTAAACTTCAACAGAACAAAATTCATAAATGGAAAATGTTTTAAAGGGAATGGTTAACAATGATGAAGTGAAAATTTTCCATTTAAAAATATCTAACTTGAACCAAGGAATACGTTATGTTCATATCTAACAATGATGAAGTATGGATTTATGGATTATGGATTATGAATTATGGATCATGGATTATGAGATATGAATTATGGATCATGTTGAGCTTTCCCGTTTACATAATTTGTAGATATTCATACTTCAACCTTCTTTTTCAGGGAGTTCCTAGCATTAATGGTTAGCTTCTCAAACCAAGTCACTGAGAAAGTGTTGACTATGTAGAATAGTTTCATTGTTCCCACAAGGCATCTTGTGATGAATTCCATTTTTGATTGCTTTATAGTAATTTTCTGATTATTAGTTAACTACTATATAACAGTGTAGCTTGTATTATTTCTAAGTAAATTTTTATTTTTATTTAAAATTTATGACCCACCCGCATAATGGTAGTTAATTATTCATTATGTTAAACCCAGTATTCGGAGTTCCTATTGAGGTTACTATATAGAGGCAAGATTACAGCAAACTTGTCCCTCAAATATTAATCAAATGTACAGATTATTTAATAGTTTCAAGTAGTTATTTCTAGAGTAAGGCTCTACATCTATATGTGTTTGATGATTTTCTAATCAGATATCTTGCTGCTCCCTTTTAAAATTTACATCTATCAGGCAATGTCACAGGCAATGAAAACACAATGAGATTGAAAAAAAATGAAAACACATGTCTAATCAGATATCTTGCTGCTCCCTTTAGCACAACAATGAAAACACATGAAAACAGAGGCAATGTCACAGGCAATGTCAAATAAGCAGAGACAGAGTTCAGCTTCAACAATGAAAACACAACCTCAGAGACCTATATTCGTTCATGTTCGACTACACACAAACAGAGAGACAAGCTTTCCAGACAATGGTGATAAAGCATAACAACGAAGCAGGGCAAAAAAGTGAACGAAAGAAGAAGGCCAAGGGAGCACTTACCAGACAATGGTGAACGAAGAAGAAGAAGGGCACGCGAAAGAAGAAGGAAGTGAACGGAGAAGCCTACGACCAGCAAAGAGGAGGACGAGGAAGAAGACGACAACCAACGCGAAAGAAGAAGAGAAAGTGAAAAAAGGCTGGAAGGCGCGGCTTTTGAAGTTTCAGAAACGATGTATATTCACGGTTCCCCTTGAAACCGTGAATATATTACACATATATTCACAGTTGAACAAACAACTGTGGATAAATGTTAACTATATCACCACGGTTACTACCCCAACCGTGGATAAATATTAAATCTATAATCACAGTTATAGAAACAACCGTGGACATACAGTATCCAGTCATTAAACCCTAAAACCTGAACTATATATCCACGGTTGGAAATACAACCGTGATTATAGACATCAATATATATCCACGGTTAACATCATAACCCTGATTATACCCATGAATATATAGTCACGGTTGTGCGCACAACCGTGGATATATATTTCAGGTACTATATATCCACGGTTGACTCCTCAACCGTGAATATATATTGAGGGTACGATTACGGTTATGATGTTAACCGTGAATATATAGTTTTCTCTGATTATATCGTTCACCTTATAATTTCAAAAATGCCACCGCGCATGTTTTTATCACTGATCCACTTCAACCCATGAATATATCCCGTTGTTATATCCAATTTTTGCACTAGTGATTGAACGTAGAGGACCAAAATTGTACATAGTTGAAACTAAAGGGAGTTGTTGTTTTCATATTCATTACATCTAACATTTATGGTAATGTTTTTAGAGCTAGTGGGGATTATAATTATCTAAAGTTGGACATCCTCAACGTTGAGAGATGAGGTAGAGCTGTGCATAGAAATCTTGAACTACCTGCATTGAAGAGGGCTTTCGGGGTGTTTATTGTGTACATATATAAAAGTGGTACTATAGGGGTATACTTGTAAACAAAAATACAAAATACTGTCCGCGGCCAAAAAAATCTACCAAGACTTAAGAGAACAAGTGAACAAAACAAACAATTTTCAAGGCGTAATTTTGTTTGATTATTGGATATGCTTGCAGCTGATCACTCCACAAGAGAGAGGGAAAAAAGGTGAAATCACAAAGCCTGTTCGTTTCCACAATGCACACTCACTGCTTCAGTGCATCGTGCATGATGCATGCACCTAATGATAATGGACTACGTTCATAATAGTGCAGTGTGGAGACAATAACTATACTACACATTAGATTCATACCACTGTGATGACTATTTTCAAATCTTACCAAAACAGATTGCAGAAGCAATGTGTGCCGTAGTTAAAAAAAATTAAAATGTATTATAATGGTGATTAGTTGATGAATAAGTGGACTTTGACAGCATGTTCTGAGACAAATACGACTCATCTAGATTGATTTTGGCTAAGTTGTAGTATGACTTGAAAGACAAGAGAAATAAATACATACATTACACTTTCTTTAAAGTTAAGTTGAGACAGAATGATGAGTCATGATCCCATTTCTATTTGAGTAGTATAAAAAGGTAAAAGGAAACTTGTGATTTTTTGGAAGTTGAACTTACTACTCAACTAAATTAAATAAACTCTAGTGTTAATCCATAAAATTATAGGGTAATGCATTTTAGTTTTCAAAATTTTAAGTATATTTTTAGTTGGGTGATAATTCTCTAATGCAATTTTGTTATAAGTCATTACTATCTTTCATCAACAATAAATTGCATTAAGACGGTTTAAATAATTACAACACGATCAGAGAGTTAATCAGATGATAAAAAGATAATCAAAGTTCAACAAAAAAGGAAAGATAATAGAAAAATATAACTGAGGATATTAGAAGACAAATAAATGTTCGCTTGGCAGTGGTTTTTAAGAACACCTTTTGCAAAATGATAATAATAATGATACTACTAATAATATAAGTAGCAAAGAAAATTTAACATAATCGCACATGGTGATTTTTTCTCATAATGTTAGAAACAATAATTTCTAAAATGTAAAACCTTAACTCAGCATTTAAATGAAACGCAATAAGGGGAATGGAATTATGGGAAGAGAATATGGGATGGGAAATAAATTAAACTCAAGAATGAATACTTCCCTGCCGGTTTTATACAATACTCAATTGCTGTTATTGTGATGTTCTGTTTGAATATTCATTAATGAAATGGATACTGAAATTGAGTATGAATATTCTCAAATTCTTATTATTGTGATGTTCTGTTTGAATATTCTCAGATTCTTATTATAAAGATTAACAGTAGTACTAAGTTGCAGTTTATGATGTTGAATTTGCAAGGCGATGCAGTTTCATATATATGATATGAACTTTGCAATACTTATTTTCTCTGCTAGTTTATCATGCATCCAAATTGTAATTGATCATATATAATATATTTTCACATGCTATATGGCTATAATTGATCATATATAATATATAACATTATTGATATAAAACTGCACTTGGGCTAATTATGCAGAACAAAAAATGAAAGAAGTGGCTAGAATGTATAAAGCTGATAAGAGTAACTGTAAGCCTATTAATTAAGCTAGTTTTAAGGCACCTCTGAAGCTACATTAGCCAAGTACGAGAATGAACCATTATCACAAAGAACTCACCTTAATCCTTGCTTAATAGTCCTATGTTTATAGGAGATATTCACTTTAAGAGTCTATCATCCCAATAGAAATTGAGTTATTATCAAAGTACTAAATGAAACAATATTACTCTATCACATGTATAAAGGGGTTGTTGTATAATATACAGCTAGTGTGCCGAATTTGATTTCAGAATTATATAGCCAATAAGATACTAACAAAACAAAACATGGCCGAAGAACTAAGTTTTTGTTTTAAGTGAGAAGATAAGATGATGATTAGTTATATATTTTTGTTGAAACAGAAGGTAAACAAGCTACGAACCCAAATATTTCAATTATTCAGCAAGGGAACAGAGCTGCAGTATCAGTAGAAGGATGGAGTTATAATGCAGTCATAGGAGCTTACCTTGGAGATGAGTTACTAAACTCTTAATTGTTAAGATTGAATAATAAGTCCCTAAGTTCAATAATATTTATACAGATTAAGAAAACTATTATTATTAGTATTGATCTTTCTCTATTGGAGCTAATCATACACACGAGTTTTGTTTTCTAAATTCAATTTTACCCTAAGCCAACTTTCATTGGCCAAACTTCTGCAACTTTTGAAAGTAAAATAATTTTCATCATTGCTGGTTCCTACAATGTTCATGTAACAATGTTATTTTTCTTTTCAAAACTTAAACACTTTTAATACACATCAAATGTTAGGTAGTGAGAACAGCTTAGAAAAAGTAGATCTCTGAATGGGTTAAACCAAACACATGTAGATCTTTGTCGTAAAACCTAATAATGTGTTTCGAGGAGTGTTTATGAATCCGATTTTGAAATATTTGGGTTTTATAAAATTGATTTTTGTTAATACCAGAAAGAAGTAAAATAACCTATGTTTACTAATTTTATATAAAAAAAACAAGTTTATAGTAAAATTAGAATAAATTTCTCCACATATAAGAGACTCAAAGATAGTCTTGTGCTGTGTTACATTTTCATTGTTTTCTTATGTATCTGTTTTAGTAGCAGAGATGAACTTCTTTCTATTTTTAAAACAGGAAATAAGTCACTAAGTTCAATAAGTCAACAAATTAAATAGAGTATACCAACATTAAACAGAGTAAGCACAACATACTCTATTTTCAATTTTCAATTAAACAGAGTATACCCACATTAAACAGTAAACTTCTTTCTATTTTCAATAAGTCATTAAGTTCAATAAGTCACTACAGTAAGCACAACATACTCATATTAAATAGAGTATACCCATTCTTAACAAATTAAAACTTAAAAACAGAGTACAATGAGTGGTTAAGGGAGAGACAAACCTTGAATGGAAGGATGCACCGACAGAGTGAGACAGGGTCACCGAGTGAGGGAGGCACTGTCGTGAGTCGAGTGAGAGAGAAAGGGAGGCACGAGGGAGCATGAGTGAAAGAGACGAGACCGAGGGTGGGAGGCTGTCGGAAACGAGCAGGAGAGGCTGTCGAAAGAAGCAATGTGGAATTTTAGGGTAATGTCGGAAGAAGCAATATAGGGAAAAAAGGGAAAGAGGGAAACAGAGACAAAGATGAAGAGGGAAAAAGTGATTTTAGGGCAACTGATGTGGGAATTCGACTCGAAGATTAACAATGGCACAAACACCGCTGCTACAAGCGTCACTAATATCATTGCGTATACATTAACGACGACTAAGTTGTACGTTGCTAGATATCCAAACTCACCTGAAGCGACAGAGTTAGCGATAGGCGTGTGTGTGCTTTCGCGATGGTTTTTCTAGTAGTAGGCAATGTCATCTTTAAAGCCGTTTTAAAGTGGCAATCGCTAACACGGTCGCTAATCAATGACGTCTACCTTCGGCCGCTTTGTTTTAGTAGAGGTAGCGACGATTATCGTTCGTCGCTAACTTGGACGTGCAACAAAAAAATTTGGAGGAAAAAACTAGAGAGAAGCAAGATAAAGATGGTTTGTAGTTAGCGACGGCTGTAGCGACGAACTTTTACAAAACAGCGACGGAATCATAGCTGGTCACAGATGTGGTAGCTATTTTTCTTCAAAAGGTCCTTTTTACCATGGTGGTCGCTAATTAGCGACCACCTCTGTCGATCGCTGTTTTTAAGTAGCTGACAGGGGTTTTTTAGTAGTGGTAGTGTAACATCCCATTTTCAACACAAATAAAAAATAGATATTAATATATCTTTCATGAGAAATACTTACTATAAGTTAGTTTATTATTATCATTTTTTATGAATTTTGGTATTTATATTTAATTATTTGTTTTTTAAAATAAAATAAAATAATAATAATAAAATGAAAATATTTAGGAATGAGAATTTTAAAATGACTTAATTAGTATTCATTGATTAATGAAATTATATTAAGAATTTTGAATATCTTTATTATTCACAACTTTTATTTTATGTTTATGTTTTTACATATTTATGATTTAACTCTTATTAGAATTTTAAAATAAAATTTTGAAGGAATTAGACTATAGTTCTTTAGAACTTTTTGATCTACATAATATTTATGATTTTCCGGAATTTTTGGAATTTTTTTGAAATATTTTAATAAAATAATATTTTAAATAATTTTAAATTCATATAAAGTTACTTAAAATTAAAAATATTCACAGGAAAGTGAATTTAAATTATAAGAAAATTTTATAAAATCCATTTCAAGTAGACTTATCTAAAAATTATCAGTTTGAGTAAAATCTTGATTTTTACCAACCGTAAAAAAATTGGAAACGTATCAATAAATTTTTATTAACAGAAAATTTTAGATTTTTAAAATTTAAACTTTATATTACCTATTATAAAATTAGTGAGGACTGATATAATATCGTTAAATTTCAAAAAGGACTGATTTTGAATATTTAAAATATACCGAGTGAAAGGTTACTATTTGGCTTAATAATTTAGCCGACATTTACTATGCAAAACACTGTGCATATACGAAATTTTCAAAAGGTGTACAGTAACCAGGATTGAATTTTCAAAAAATACACAGTACTTTTATATTAAAATAATAGAATGCATAGTAATTTTCCTTCCTATAAATACCGAAGGAATTTTTCTTTAGAATTCATAATTTTAGATTAAGTTTTCTTAATATAGTAGTGCTAGTGAGATAGTGGTGGAAGTAAGAGAGAGAAATAATTTTTTTTGGAAGAATGTTCTGCTAAAATCCTAAGGTAAGAATACTTCTCTTTTATATTTTTTAGGGTTATTTTCATATCATTTTTAGAAATCTATTATTATACTGGAAATATTATTATTTTAAGTTACTATTCTGAATAGTAAAATACTATTTCAATAGTAAATTACTATTTAAATAGTAAATTACTATTTACTGATACTATTTACTTTACTATTCATGTTTTACTATTTACCGTTACTATTCATGATTTACTATTTACTATTACTATTCACGTTTTACTATTGACTGTTAATATTCACGATTTACTATTCACTATTCACTATTCAAAATTTATCATTTCTGCTTTAAGTAGTAATCTTAATTTTCATCTTATAACTATATTAAAGTGAAATTGGTATATTTTAGAACTCGAAGACAAGACGCGCACGGACTTTCCATAACGAACTAAGATACAAGAGGTAAGGGGGAGTGAAATAGGAATATAATATGAAAAGACATAAGAATAATGGGAGGAGTCCCCTACTCTTTTAAAATTTAATAATATTATTTTAAAATAATAATTATTTAACTTAAAAATTTATAATAAATTTTAAATTGAGTATCTTGTGTAACTTGATCTGAATACCTATGCAAATACCTGGATAACCTATGCGAACTGGACTGAACCTATGCAAAGACTTGGACTATTATAACCTGTATGGACTGAATTATACCTATGCGAGGATGGGACTATATGGACCTACATAGACCTATACGAGGAATGGATTATAAAGACTTCAAATTAATCTTATTAATCTAAATAACTGATAAAATTTGAATTATATTTATGACTAATATCTAGTTGATTTGATTTGATTATAATTAATAATATTTGATTTTGATTAATGATATTGTGATTTATAATACTAGACTGTAATTAATAATATTTGTGATTTGATGATATTTGATTGTGATTGATGATATTACAATACTTGATTATGATTGATGAATGATTGATGACCTTGTGATATGGAGTTTGAGCATATAACAAGCATGACAAAAAGTTAAAACTCAGTAAGAATTTTCTTACCTTACTCTTTAAATTTTTATTCTAAGAGAAAGTATTTTATAATTATTTTATTTCTTCTTAGAAATAATTTTCATTAACTTTATTTTTAATCTCTAGAATAAAATCTAGTATTAGAAAGAAGCTATTTTATGAAAATCAGAGGTTAAGATAATTAATTCTTGAATTAAATAAAAATTTTATAGTTTTAAGTATTCTTAGTTATGATTTAAAAAAAATATTTTCTTTTAGAAATCAGAAATTTAAATTGGTTTTCCTTAATAAAATAACTAAAGGATATTTTGTTATAGTCGAGATTTCTAAACTCAATCTAGTTAAGATTCAAATTTGGAAAGATTATGTAAATATGTGAAGTTTTTTAAGAGAAAGTTTTGAGATATTTAAGGGTTGGAAACTCAATTTTGGTGAGATCTGAATTTGAAGACTGTACTAAATTTGTTTCTATATAACAGAAGTTCAAAGAAGAACTTATGGGAATGTACAGTTTATTGAGATGATTTTGTGAATCTTTATGGTATTTAATAATTGAGTTTCTAAAAGTCTTAACCAACTAAATATGCGAGTAGTTCATGTATCATGAATCATTAAAGAGAAATGAGATGTGATATTGCCTGGGGACGAATTATATAAAACCGAGGATACATTAGAGGAGGCTTAATTTCAAGCCTTGGGATGAGAGAGTGTGAAAGAGTGCTTCAGGTGACCTGGGGTCGCTCCCTAGTATCGGGTACTTTCACAATAAAAACTTTCTCAGTCAGACTAGTCTCTAAGTGTTTCCACGCCAGTTGAGCTGTTCATATGCCATGAAGGCATTTATGTCATTATTATCCGGAATTATGGAACAGTGTAAACTCCTGGTTGGCTCAGTGCAAACTAAAACTTTAACAGCTCACATGCATAGAATGAATAAGATGATAGTATTAAAAATATTGCATGATATTCATGTGATTGTGACATTCTATGTGGGTGGTTGTGAATGAAAATATAATTGTTATGTTATGAAAACTCTACATTCATAATTGATTATGTATATGATTGTGATTGAAATTATTTTATTAGATTGTGAAAACCTTTATGCTTATGTCTTATCTGTAAAGTATTATATTTTGTTTCTCACTCCTTCTTGTTTGAATTTTGTGTCCAAAATATATGTTATATGATATATAGCTAGCAGTTCAAGATGAAAGGATGAAATTACAAGAAGGTAAATTGGTCTCATCCTCAATCGAATAGGAGAAGAGATGTGACAAGAATAGGATTCAAAATCACATGGTATGAAGATAAGGAAATAATTGGTTACAGTCGAAGTAGATGTATTAAATCTTTAGTATTAGTTTACCTTAATACATTGGATGATTGTAAATCAATGTAAAGGTTAAACTTTAATAAACCTTATTCTTTGGATATGATACTGTAATCTTTGATCACTTATAATTTTCTGAAAGTTCATTTTATCATTATGAATAATTTGAAACTTTTTACTTTAAAAATTCAAAGGAAATTAGATGTATATACGCCCTTGTATACACGAAATAGAAAGTGATAAATATGTATATCTTTCAAAAAAAAGTAAGAAGAATAGATATATGTCTCATGTATATAAGGGGGTGTTACAGGTAGCTTCTTCAATCGATCAACACATCAGAAGATATCAATTCAAGTGACTTAATAGACTTACCGGGAACATAAGAAAAAAATCATTCCTATATTGCTTACTAGCCAAACACTGTTCAAATAAATCCTTTAGTATTTTGATTGAAGGTAATCCAAAAACGAAACCTTAACTACTCAACAAATCCAAACTTTTAAAATTTAAATGTCCAAATCTATGATGTCTACCCCAATTTTCATCAATTACTAAAGACAAACTCTTATGATTACCAATCCAAATTCCAACCTTAAAAGGGTTGAAAATAAAAGTTTTAACTAAAGTTATAAAAGAAAATGGAAAAAAGAGTAGCAAATGACCAATTTGCCCTTAATGATATAAGACAAAACTCATTCTCTTCCTCGTCCATTTCAGGCACGCGAGAGTGAAAGTTCAACACTGCATTTTCTTCCTCCATGAACCGTGGCTTCAAGCTTCATATTAGAGTCCAATTTCGTGGCGAAACCTTAAATTGAACATGTTTTTAGCATTGGTGGAGCAAGGTGAACACATTTATGGGTTCAATTTCAAACTTTCTCTCTCCCTCATGCTTTCTTTCTCTAGCCGTGTAGATGCATGTGGGGTGCCTTCCATTTTCATTTTTATGGTAGTTCGGAGCTTGAGAATACGTTTTCAGACTATGGGTGGTTCCAATTCACATTCTCCCTCTTTCCCTTCTCTTGTCTGAACCCTACACAAGCTTGGGGGAGGGGGTTCCGGTTTCCATCTTTATGGAAATACGGAGCTTGAATAAGGTTCTAGAAGTGATGGGTATGGTGAATTGTTAATGGATTATGTGTTTCAATATTCGTAGAGTTGGAATGAGCATCGACGAGCCATTGAATGTTGTGGGTGTTGAAACCGGAAGTGGAGCGAAAAATAACAAGTCATTGGGAGAGCTCAACATCTAGTATAACTAACCGAAGTTTGGAATTGAGGTAAAGGGGGTGTTCTGGGTTAAGGTTCATATGGAAATGTTCTTGCGTCGTTGGCGTATATGAAAAAGGCCTATCATGGCCACTAACAATTGTTTTAAATTAATTACGATGGCTTATGACAAGTGACTAAAGAATTGGTAATTAATTTAAAAAGAAATAATAAGATGATTAAATTTTAAGTATGAATAATGGCAAGTGGTGTATGTAAAATGTAGGTAGTTTGATGCCTTAAGAGTTGCGACAGTAAAGTGAATTAATGAAATGACGTATGATCAATAGCAGTAGTGATTGAGAAATTAAGAAAGTTAAATAATAGTTGTAGCAATTAATTTAAACTAGAAAAACGATACAATGTGATAAAAAGACATAATTGTATAGATGGTAGATTATAATTTAAATGAGTAATTCAAGTTGATGGATGTATATGAATATGTAAATGTTGATTAGTGATAAAAAAAATATGTGAATTATCTTAATGTAAGACTGAAACGATACAAATTAATGTTGATTTGAAACTATGGTGATGTGTATGCAATGAGTTGTATAGAAAGGCGTGAAGATAATAATAGTGGTCATTAATATGAATTGAAAAAATGAAATTTAATAAATTAGGAGTCAAGTATGTTATGAGGAGTAACAATGAAATATGATTAAATCTGAGTGTATTTGAAGGGTAGCTTATAGTCTTAATTGAGTTTGATGCTGGTATGGTTAGTATAATGGAAATGTAGAATTTGTGATAAATGTTTTAATGATGGTGGTGTATATATATAATATGATGAAAATATATATATGAGTGCGAATTAGATTAATGATGAATTAGTTAGTAATATGATGAAATAACCTTATGGTCTTGTATGGTAGAGTGGTGATGATGTTGTCGATGTAAATTCCCGCTGATGTGTGTGAGAGTAAATTAATATAACTTGTGGTGATTAAATGAACTGATATGGTTATAATTGTGGTACATCGATGGTGATGAACTATATGATTGATGTTGATAATTGTTGATGAGTTGATGATTGTGATAATATGGTGATTATTGGTATGTGATAATTAGTGATAATGTGACTTTATATTTGGGCCTAACCTGTGTGGCTGCCCTTTCCCTGTTGTTAAATTTGATATCTAGTGATAATATAATAATATGAGGCGTTACATTATATTTGGGGCCTGGTTTGTGTGGCCACCCTGGTGGAGATTCATGGGTTGAGTCTGTGTGGCCGTCTTGAATAATTAAAAGGTGAGGCTTTTATTCCATTTGAATAAGAAATTAAAGAAAGTAATTAAACTTATATGGTTATGTGGTGTGGGACGATCGACAGTATGTTTCACCCCTCACTTTTGGCTCCTGTGGTCAAGTAGGACCCAATTGAGCTACTCAGTGGTCAAGCAGTGGTTGAGGTGGAGAGCCAAGTCGGACTCGCTGGACCAAGTCAGATTCACAGGGTTTCAAGTAGGACCCTCATCTGAAGGTCGGTCCTTTTAGTATCCGGATACTACGGCGTCATGATATTTTCTTGAGAATCAGTTATGTTTTACATGATTTGACCTGTTATTGATAATGATATGGTGATTGTCACAAATAATAGCGTGTCGAGATTCATATAAATTTATATGTATGTACATAAGATAATTAATAGCTGATGGAGTTATGGTGATGATAATGCATGGTATGAGTATTGATGATTGTTGAGTTAATGAGTTATTGTAAAAATAAGATACTAAGTGGTGAGTACAAATTTGTGAATAGTCGATGGCCAAGTGTTAACTTTGTCATAAGCAAATATTATTGATGAGGTGTTATGATTAGGATTGTATGTATTTGGTGTTTGATGGCGTGAACATATGTCATTGAGGTAATACGTGTATAAGTCAAATGAAATAATGTGGTTGAACGGGAAATTGAAATAATGAATGGTAGAATAACAAATTGAAGTTTTAATTGATGAAAAGTTATTTAACTAGGAAGGTAGCTAGGTATATGCTTTTCCTAGTGTATGTTTATACGTTTCTATATTAATTCTTAATTCCAGTCACTCACCCCCTTGTTGTGGTTTCAAGTGACTGGTGACAGGTTTTGATGGACACCATGGAGGCGAACACTAAATGGGCGGAGTCAAAGTCAATGCCAAGGAAGGAATGAAGTTAATCTAATATGGTGGTGGTTGTAATAGATTAGTTATAATATATATATATATATATATATATATATATATATATATGTGTGTGTTATGTGTTAAGTTTAAATCATGTTGGTGATGAATATTGATGTTGGCGTGTTTGACTTAGTATACGATATTGATACTTTATGTTCATGTGTGAGAGATTGATGATGATGAAATTGATTAAGAGCTTGACATATATATTGGTATATTGAAGGTGTGATAAAGATCTAAGTGACTAGGTGGTTGACATTGAGCTGTGTATGACCTATACATAGATATAATGGGGCAAGTACCTGTATGTATGTGTGAAAAACAATTTAGTATAAAGGCGCGGTTGTGAAATGAATAGTGATGAAATTATTGGTGTGATGATTGATGAAATGATATTATGCATAAGTTAAATTAGGAACTGGACAGGTGACTTTGCAATTTGATAGGATTTAGGACCCCCGGAGGGGATCAATAGATTCCCCACACCATTTAGGACTTGTGCACATAGACCTTAGATGATTTGGAACCCATTTGAATGGTTTGATGCATGGTATTTGCTAAAAATTAGATTTTATGCATTTATATGCATATCTTATTCATATGATGGAATTTTGACGAATAGACTATGCCAACAGATCCAGAATGGGGAAAACACAATACGTGTAAAGTTTCGTAGCAATCAGAGTTAAAACGGGCGAGTTAGGTAGGCCGAAAAGTTGGCCAAATGTGAAATTCTGCATAATTCTAGTTGTTGTCCTGATGGTAATCGATTATAGCATATCTGTAATCGATTACCAGTTGTTAAAAACAGGGAATGTGTTTTGTACACTGGTAATCGATTACTAGAGTCAAAATTTGAGTTTTTTAGGCTGTTTTGAGTGGTGTGGCCCTTAGGGTCCTATTATTTATAGCTAGAAACGTTAAACACGAAAAATTTCCTCTGATTTTATGTAGATCCCAAGATAAATTTTAGGTATCATTAAGGGGACATTACAATTTTATCCACCATCATCATGTTTGAAACTTGCTAACCACAAATCTTCATTTATTTTTTCAAGGCTTGAACACTTGCAAAATAACTCCCAATGGTTTCTTGTTCTACCATCTGCATCAACTCATGCTATCTTCTCGAAGTTTGATACCACTTCTTGAATTAAAGTATTGAATTGGAAACGTGTATATTGATCACAAAGGAGATAACACTCCAAAGGTTTACAAGTATGAGTTATATAGGAAAAAAATCAACATTAATCAACTAACAAACTTCCAACAAACTCTAACAACTCAACAAACATAAACATTATAACAAACACTAACTAACTATCTAACATAATAGAACAACTAACAGACTCATTAGACAATTAGCAAACTTAACATTGTTGTCAGTCTACAAAAGACTTAAAGTTTCAATGACCTAGACTTAGCAATCTTAACTCAACACCTAACAACAAAACTAAATTACTCTCAACATTTTCTACACTATACATTTTATTCTACATTCACCCTACTAAACTTGCTTAATTCTCAATATTATGCCTGAATAAAGCATTCACGGGTCATTGGACATTGAAAGTTTTGCAAGCAATTTTAAGAATATAATATATACAAGGGAATGACGATTTCCTTAGTAGAGTTGGGCATGATTTATAACAATTATAAGATGGAGAAAAATATAGTGGAATTCCATTATTTCACACAAGCATTAGACATGAAGGAATTGCTCGTGCTTGAATTATATATGATACATTCAAAATAGACATAGTATTTGACTAAATAGAGTTGATGAATTTCTTAATGCATAACATTGAAAAAGACTGAAGGAACCCATTTGATATCTACGTATCCGAGAATTAATAAATTCTACTCCACATTGTTCACAAAATTTTGGATCGTCTTTTTTATCTCCGATTACTCGATAATTACCACAAGCACAAATTCCACCTTTTATAGGACTAAAAATTCTTTCACAGAATAATCCATCTTTTTCAGGCTTATTAGTTTTGTAATGAAAAGTGTAGTAGATCTACCCGTTATTGATTAGAAACTGGAAACTGATATTCAAAAGAAACGATTGCTTAATTACAGTATTGATTTCAGGATCTGTATATTTTGTGGTAACTATATTGAGTATTGTCCAACAAATTGTTTATCAATGACTGAAGAATATGAACTTTCGACTTATGCAATTTAGGAGGATTCAATGAAAGGACATCAATTCAAATCCTGGATTTTCGAATTGAGAGAGATCAAGAATTCTCGCTATTTCTTAGATTCATGGATCCAATTCAATTCAGCGGGATCTTTCATTCATATTTTTTTCATCAAGAGAGCTTTATAAAACTTTTGGATTCACGAATTTTGAGAGCCCGGCTACTTGATGTATAAAAAAGAAACTCAAAAAATGGAAAAAAATAAATATTCAAAAAATAGAATTTTTTATATTATTATTCTATATAATAATTATATATTAATTATTATATAGAATAATAAATAGAAATAGAATAATGAATAGAAATCATAAATAGAAATGAAAAAAAAGTATTTTTTCATTTCAAATACCACTTTTTTTCTTTATTGTTTAGAAAGATATAACATAAACATAGTAATTCTGTAATTCTATATATATTTTTTCAATTGGGGAGAGATGGCTGAGTGGACTAAAGCGTCGGATTGCTAATCCGTTGTATGAATTTTTGTACCGAGGGTTCGAATCCCTCTCTTTCCGTTGATGATTTGTTTCTTTTGTTTTGAATTTTATGGAGCTTCTTTTGTTTTATTTGTTTGTTTGATTTGTTTATATACTAGTTAAACATGTAAAATAGATAAAATCCTAAAATATTTCAAATTCCAGCACAAGCAAAGAAAACACCGAATACATTTTTTTTATTCTTCACACCCGGGGTTACGTCCTGGATCGTTAGATAGAAATCCAAAGATGAAAAGAGAAACGAAGAATATCACTACTGTGTAAACAAATAATTTTAGGGTAAGCATTACGTAAATTATCAACAAAGATAAAGTCTTAATATGTTTTTCAGAATTTTCTTAATATTTAATAAACAGGTGAGACTAGAAATTCATTTCGAACAATTGAACCTTCTTAAATTGTGTTTTCTTAAGAACCAAAAAAATTTATGCCAAAATAATGGATTACAAGAAGAACAAAAGACCTTGGATACGTAACGGATCTTGAAGTACTATTTCTGCATCCCCCTAACCAAATCCGCCCACGTTAGGATTACTCGTTAATGGTTGATCAAGTTTAATGGATTCATCTTCTGAAACAAGAAGTTCTGGTCCTGGAGGTATAATATTAATTACTTCACGTCCATCCGATGTATCCACTATAGTTATTTCGTATCCCCATTTTTCTTTTCGTATATTTTTTTAACTATACCCGCTGTTGTAGCATTATAAATATTATTTTACTCTTGCTACCGTCGAGATAAATCTGACCTCTTCCCCTGTTCCCACCTACGTATATAGGATATTTTAAGAAGTGAATATCTTTCTTAGTAGCTGGATCTGGGGAAAGAATAGGAAAGGTGATTTCATTATATTTTTTACCAGGAACAGGTCTTACCACAAGAATATTTTTTTTGGTGGGGCGATAGTTTTGAAAACGCAATTTTTGTTTTTCTTCTAAACGAATACGATATTGAGATTTTTTACTGGAACGTGATTGGTTTCTAAGTTCGTTTTTGACTGTTGGCATTTTACTAGTTAGTCCTGGTAAAGATCCCAGACGGCGTATTTTTTTGAAACGAGGTCCTCTATAACGTGACATAAAGACTCCTTTTTTAATTTAAAATGGAAAATCTCATACATAAATCTAAATTAAAACTAAACTGACTAAATATATATATGATATATGATAAATAAAGCGAAATCTATTTATTATTTATTTTTATTATTTATTAAAGTATTGTACTACAAAAAAGAATTATACAAATTCTTTGAATATCTAAACCTTATTCTATCTATTGTATATAAGAATTAAAAAAAAAGTAGGTTCCTTTCTTGATTTGGTCTACAGAGATAAAACTCCCTAATATATTTATCAGCAAAAGAACGTTCTGCTGTGCTTCCAGACATGTCGAACTCCACATATTATTTGTACAGTCAAAAGGGGGATCGATTCCATAAAAGATGAAATCAGTAAGTAAAAATATGCTGGCCTTGCTTGAAAGTCCAACTTATCTTTCATCCATCAACCTTTTTTTCTTCGGCCTTTCGCCAGTTGGAAATAAAGGCAAGAGGGATGTGACATCCCGGGCACTGTTGAGGGCGGGGAGTGATCGCCGGTGCATAGGCACGGACAAGGAGCGGCTCCTGGCAGGCTTCCAGTGGGAGGGACACATGAACGAACTGAATACATACCAGAATGAGAGGGATCCAAAGACTGTATAGGTATGGGACTATACAGTCGAGGATAGCTTAAAGGAATGAATTCGTACTACCTATACCAACAAATGCATTAGCCTTTTCGGTGACCTATCACATAAGGACTCCAAAGTTAAGCGTGCTTAACTTGGAGTAATTCTGGGATGGGTGACCTCCTGGGAAGTTCTCAGGAAGTGTGTGAGTAAGGACAAGAGCACATCGGAAAGGTCTCGTGTTGGTCTGTAGGGAGAGTCGTTCACTCCTGAAAAGCGGCCGGGGCGTTACAAGGGAGCCAAGCCAACAATTTCTTGAAAATATGCACTTTTCCAAACCCAGAAAATTGAAGGAATTCGGGAATTTTTTTTTATGACAAATACTTTTATACATACCTCCTCAGGTTGATCTATACCATACTCTATTCTCATAAGGTGATACACACTAGCTAATAGTCCTCCCGATGCTACATCATAGGCACATTGGGAATGTAGATAATTGTAACCATATACATATAAAATCACCCTGCCCCTAGCTCTATAATCCACCCGTCTTCCCCAGTCCCTGAAAGCCCTCATATCCTTGGCCTAGCCCTCTTTCTCAACTTGACCAGAAGCCGGCATCTCTTAAGGAAAAATAGCGGGAAGGCGTTCGAATAGATCAATGGTTGGCCCGGCCAAAGCTTATAGATCGGTTTTAAATAAGTAGATATTAAAAAAATTCGATATCTTAGTTAAAATAATATGACCTGTGAATTTTAAAATTTGGATTATATATTACTTTCTCAATTTAATTTTCAAAAATTTAATAAAATAAATTTTAGAAATTAGTTTTAAAATGTAAAAAGTTCCGGAACTAATTTTTCAAAAGTTTTGAAAAAAATGGAAAAACGAAAAGGTGATGTAAATAGTAAAAAATGTGAATGTAAATTTCTAAAGATTGGGAGTTATTGAGGCCCATTCCTTGCAGAAACCCAAACAAGTATGGTATGCAGCTTTCAGAGAAACGTCGGCAGGCTAAACTTTGAAACTATGCTATGGGTCCCAGCATTCTTCTTCACTCTTCACCAAAATTCTTTCTTCTAAACCAACATTTATCATCTCAAACTCAAATACTGTATTACCAAAATTAATTCACGTCTTAGTAGTCTGTACAAGACAACCAAAACCCGGGTGAAAAACATATTAAGGGGAAATCGGTTAATTAGTTATAGAAATCAAATTGTAAAGGTATTGATTTTTTATGTTATTTAAGATATTTAAATTTTTATTAAGTTATTTTTTTTCTTATTAGTTGACATTAGTTTGGTTGTCCAAATTGCCAACCAAACAAACACTTAAGCTTTTTCGTTCTTATGATTTACTAAGTTGATTAGGTAGTTGAAAGAATGGAATAAGGAGAAAGGAGGAAAAAGGTTACAAATTTGAATCTCCCTATTAATATTCCTAACAAAATACTATCGATTAACATTACCATTAAAAAAATCTTATTTATATAAATAATTGTCGCTTGGATTTTTATTTAATTGTTTCGTGGCCCGAGTTATGAAATACTATTAGCTAGTAACTACTTCAATGAAAGAGTTGTTAATTTACTTTGTGTATTCTTAAAATGGTTATTAGTATAATTATCTACATGTCCAAAATTGACATCAGTCTAATACCACATATGTCATACATACGTCGTCCAAAAATGGATTTCGTAAATCGTAATGAATTTTATAAGGACATTTATAGAAATCAGAGTCTAAACCTTGAACATTCTCGGATAGTAGAAGGTTGAGGCACACCAGCCTTGGTATGAAGATATGTTAATATTAATGTCATAGTAGTATTATTTTATAACTTTTTAAAAAATTTACTAAAATCATATAAAATCGTAAGATGAATATTATTAAGTTTTGATATCATTAATTAGTTAAGCATCCAAATTTATTATATTTATTATATGTTGAGAACATCTCTCATTTAGTAAAGGATTAAGTAACTGTTTGGGATGGGGTTTAGATGTCTATCTATTGAGTGAACAAAGTCCTACGTCTCCGTTGACGTGGCTAGTGTGTTTGGGAGAGGGCATTTGGGAACCTCCGTTGTGGAGTGGTTGGACGACGTTAGGGTGTGGGTAGTTTGGAGGTGGGTTGGTAGAACTTCGTTTGGGACTTTGGTGGAGGATTACAAGTTTGCCCTTGGATCTGGTGTGGTGGAAGTCACTCGGAGGCAAGGAGGTGGTGGATTGAAGTGGGAAAATAAGGGTTGGTGGTCTGAAATGAAGGTGGGTATGCGCAGGTGGGAGGTTGATAATGGACCGCCAGTGATCGTCATTAGAGTAGGGCACCGTAAGACAGAATGAACGGTGGATGATGATGGACTATCTGTGTGCCTGAACAAGTGTAGACCATGTTGAAATCTGTTAAACAAATTATAAACATTGTAAAAAAATTAATTTATGCAATACATTAATTAATTAATATAATTAAATTAAATTATTAATTATATAATAATAATTCATTTATTTTTATAATATATTTAAGATTATTTAATAATAAGTATGTTTAATATAAATAATAATATTAAATATACACTTCTTTTAACAAATACCCTTTTGGTAACTTTACACTTAAATTCCATTTTTCTAAACCAAGGTTACCAAAATATTTTCCAAAAAAACACAATCACTACTTTCCAACTCACTTTTACAACAAACTATCCAAATACAAATCAATATTTTCAAAACCCCGATTTTCCCAATCACGTTTTCAAAATCCCAAATTTTCAAACCATGTTTCACAAACCTTACTCCAACTTTTAAACAAATAGACCCTAAGACTTCAACCTTTTAAAATATTTATGTTGCGTTTAGTTCATAAGTTTTCTTAGAAAAATAAAAAATAAAAAACTATTTATTTACAAATTATTTAAATTTTTTATAAAAAATAGAAAAATAATTTTCTATTTTTTCAGAAAATCAGAAAACTCTTTTAAAAGATTTTATAAGAAAAGTAAAAAAATAGAAAATGCGGTAACTGAATTACAAGATAAGGTAACTGAATTACAATATAAGATAATTGAATTACAAAATAAAGACTTTTGTAACCAAATAAGAATATGGGACAAACTGCTACTAATTCAGAAAGTTCTAGTGCTACAAGTTTTCAAAAATTAAAAACACGACAACTTGCACTGTTCATTTAAATTAGTATTATCATCCTTAAATGTTGAATTGGTAAATGGTTGTAGAAACTTTATTTATATTATAAGTTAGTTATTAGTAGAAAGATCAACCCCACCATATCTATCAATTTACATTTTTATTTTTTGTTAAATTTAAGATTTAATATTTCGCATAATTTTTATGATGCATCATGATAATATTTTTATTATTCTTTGTAACTATTTTGAAATACATAAAACAAATTCATTTGCTCTTATTTTAATATTACTTTAATTTTTTGTCATAATTTTTATGTGATGCATATACTATACAATATTGTCATAAATAATATATATATATATAAGACATATCTCAATTAATTTGAATTAAAGAATGTTTGAAAAAAATTAAAAAACTGAGTGCACTTAAACAACTTTTTTAGTTTTTTAATTTTTCAAATTAAAAAACTGTCACATTATCTAAACGGGTTTTCAAAATTTTTTTAGTTATTCTAGGAAATAAATTTTTTGGTAAACAAGCGGAAAACTTTTCCAAAAAACTAGAATAATTTTCTGAAACTAAACGCAACCTTAATTTTTAGTAGAGATTTTCTAACTAAAGTTAGTTAAAAACTATTTACTTAATTTGTTAAATTTGATAAAGTTCAAAAACAATATGTAAAACCAATATAAATCATTTAATGAATCTATTTTTCAAACTAATTATCAAATAAAGACATCCCTGCTAGAGTCAACATATAGAACATTTCATATTGGTCAGCTTATTTTGACTTCAAAGAGCATCAACCTCTATACCAGATAGATAAATTTTAAGTAAATTACTCCTCATCTTTTGATTGGGATATTGAGACTATTTTTAACAAGCGCTTTCTTATTGTTGCACCTTAATACGGCATAAACTCCTGAATTGCTAACTCTTGGTTAACTCCAAGTATCCCATTGACATGAATAAAATTGGAGGGATTGCGTTTATTCGTGAAACAGGGAAAAGGCAAAGAAAAAGTTGTGGTGAAAAGAGGCGAATAAGAAAAGGACTTTAGGCGCATGCAACTTGCTCTCTGTTGAGAAACATTCCAACCATGGCCCCCAATTCAATACATATTAAATTATGGATTAACCTTTTAATTTGTGTCTAGACTATTTATAAATTTCATTCATTGAGGGAGCGATATGATTACCTGGGAAGCATGTGCAGTGCCGTGAAAAAGTTGAAATTGGAGTAACTTGCGCCCCCACCATTACCAAATCTCATCAAAATATCTCTGGCTGTGACTTGAAAACAATCGTTTCATTGGATTTGTTACCCCCATTTGCTGAATGGTCCAAAAATTCAATGCCTACACTTCGCAATAACGCAAGCATACTAATCAATGACACACATGACTCTATCTCCCCACCTTTCCAGCTCAAATTGTTGAAAATAAGTGTGCAACATGACAAACTCAATTAATTCTTCACCGGAAACCTACGTTTCCATCCATTGGACTTTCTCACCCACTCACGGATAATCAATCTGTTTGATGAAAAGTAAATTTTTAATTTATTAATTCTACGTAGTTAAAAAGCATCTTCAACCATATATGTGATACTATTAACTATTTGACAATACCTAAGTTGTAACTTCGTTTTTATAATTAGGTTAGAAAACATGTAATATGACTTCACTTACCAGCCCTGCTTCCTATAATGTATTCTAAATTTTATCAACTTGTCCCTAATAAACACCCATCAGTGGGAAAAAGGAATTACAATCGAGTTTATATCAGCCGAGTTAGTAGGTAAGGAACTTTAAACTCGGTTAGCAACCAATTTCAAAAACTCACTTTAAACTCGGTTCTTTCAAAGACATTTAAACTTGGTTTTTCATAACTGGGTTTAAATTTAGTATCATTTAAATTGTTTAGTCACACACTTTAAAATCAATCTTCCTAATTTTACCTTCACCTTGAAAATTGAGTGTTTGAACCTGACCTCGTCGATCTTAACTAACTCAATGAAGGATTTAAAATTTATCAAGTTGGAGTTACATCGGAGGTTGATGTAGCTCAACACCCCTCTTTTATTAGCTCGATGCATGACCCCATAGTAAAAAAAAGAACATTGTCGGCTTAAAGTTTAAATATGTAACAGCCCAATTTTTAATTAAATTTGAAACGGTAATTAAACAGTGAAAAAAATTAAATTTCTCAGAAAAATAAAAAATGAATCCTAGAAAATAGGAAATTGAATTTTGAATATAAGGATATTTTTAGTCTGACATAAAACGAAATTAAACAAAAATGGAACGTAGAATAAAATAAAATAAT
The DNA here is from genome assembly GCA_037962975.1 of Clitoria ternatea. Taxonomy (NCBI): domain Eukaryota; kingdom Viridiplantae; phylum Streptophyta; class Magnoliopsida; order Fabales; family Fabaceae; genus Clitoria; species Clitoria ternatea. The sequence continues at coordinate 285,675,807 of CM075670.1, forward strand.
AAATAAAATAAAAATCTTCCACAGTAATCTGCTACGGTAAAATGCTACAGTACCTGCTACAGTAAATTGCTACAGTATCTGTCACATGAAAAATCTTGCAACTTCACGAGAATTCTTCCTCCTGCGCACCGCCTCATGTCACTTCGATTTGCTACAGTGATTTGCTACAGTGATTTGCTACAGTAACCACCATTGGAAGCCTATAAATAAGGCTCCAACCTTCCAAATTTCTTCAAAACCAAAAATATTACCAATTCCACAACCTTTCATCTCCCTCTTCAAGCTTTTAAAACCTTCATTTGCCATACTCAAACTCTTTAATTTTGCATAAGAAGAAACTACACAAACTTGAAGATTTGGGGAAATACATGGGAGTTTAGCATAAGGAAAGCTTAGGAATCTTCAATTGAGGTAAGAAAGAGGAGATAGGATATTAAATACATAGAAATTAAGTTAGAATTGCTTGCTTAATTGTTTGGAAACTCATTTAGCTAGATTTTAATTTAATTTAAATTAAATTATGAAATTGATGCCAAATAGTTTGGAATATGATATATGATATGTTTCTAATGTTGTATGATGATTTGGAACCAATTGACATATTTAATTTGCAATTGAAATCATTAAAACAGCAAAAATAGAGGGAAACAGAGTGCTGTCTTCATATATGGATTATACTTGTAAATATGATCAAATGTCGTATCTTCTTGAATTTTACCATAAATTCTTATTGTTAAATTATGAATAAATTTAATGATATAAATTTACTGCATTCATGCATCATATGCATTGGCCGTTCAAAGAATCCGCAGGGGGGTTCTTTGAAGGGGTTCCCGGTGGGGGAACGCGCTCTGTTGAGCAACAGACCTCTGCGGTGGTTTTATACCACGGCCGTCTTAAGGGTTAAGCAGTGTGTCCTTAAGGGGGGTCCTGCAACACTTGTTATTGATATGATTGTATTGTTATTAGATGTTGGTGTTGCATTATGGGGCGCGGTATCAGTTGGATATCTGTAAAAATATTATTGCTGAAAAATCACTACAGATGTTCCTACCAGAATGGATCCATCATGCATTTTCATTCATACAGAGAATGGAATATTAATATAAATATAATACAAAATACGTGTTTGGCATCCACATCGCATAACATCATACTTGTGATTGTGTATGTTCTAATCTAATTTCTATTTATTTGATATTTTATTTCACTCTTTCTATTACTTGTGGCAACCCTTTAGTGGTTAACTAGGAAGACATGTGACAAAGTGGATGTTGCTGAATATGGATGAATTATGAAGGCTTTTGATGATGATGCTTGCTTGCGTAACTACTATTGTTGTATTATGTGTATGCTATGTTTTGGTACTTTACATCTTTATATTTTATAAGATTTAGGTACCTGTTGTAAAATATAATATGTATAAAACTCTGAGGTTATGTATAATAATAATAAGTCAATTATGAAAAGGTTACGCACTCTGATATTGTATTAGTAACCTCTGGAATCAGGTTGTGAATCTCTTGATAATTACCATGTGAAAAATAAGTTATCCATGAGATTTTATATGGTGACGGTAATTATCTTGGGATTTGCAAGTTGACTCCAGGGCGTTACAAAATACTTCCTGAGCACCTCCACTGCCTTCACTAGACCCCACCCGTTAGGATACTAGATGGGGGCAGCGTCCAAAAAACATAATACACTTATCTCAAACTCAATAAGAAGGAATTTAATGCCCTGAATACCGTATAAGTAGAGAGATCAAGAATCATCTGGCATATAGAAAATCCTATCCACCTTCTGAGGGGCCACCACATTGAAGTCATCCTTGTATCTATCACCCGAATGAATTTGAAAGTCTAATGTTTTATCCATACCAGCTTTAAAAACATACCAGGAGACGATGTTCAGAGGTTCCATATGCACCTAGCAATACGGGTTATGCACTTTGGCAGCCAACCAGTCAGTCTGATGTGCTATGAAATTTTTATTGATTGGGTGCGGGCTAGTTCCAAAGTTCCCATCAAAAACCATTGCTTTCAAAATGTGTGAGAGAAAGAGGATGCAACTGTAAAAGGTCAAATCGTCAGTAAGGTATAAATTGTTAGGGAATCCCTAGAACATGAGCAGCGGAAAAACAGGGATTCCATAGGATTTGCAAAGTGCCGTGTTTCAAAGCACAAAACAAACACAAAAAAAATTCATTTTGGATTACCTCTTAAAGAACACCGAAGCAGTCGTAGCCTCGTCCTTTAGGAGTCCACACGAGCACTCCCACCAGAATCGCAACACTTGCCAACTGCTAGTTTGACGGCGTGTAGCTCTTGCAACTTTTGCGAATTTGTGTCTCACTTTAGTGAACGGCCTATGAGCATCTTATGCTCTATTTATAGGCTTGGGCTTAACCTAATTTGTTCTCTCTAAAGAGTGGGCTCCTTACTCATTCTAAATGAATTAGGCCCAATAGCTTTATTTTAGTCCAACTAAAATAAAACAAAACATTTTCTGATGGGCTTACTCTATGTGTGTGACCCTATAGGTAAAATACCCGGTCATATTAATAATAAATTATTTTATTATTAATATAAAATAAGAGCGGCATCTAGCAATGCATCATTATGTCTGAATATTATTTAATATCAATATAACCTATAAGTGATAATTATTTAATATGTTTGTTCCTTTTGTCACGATATCCTAATTGGGCCCAAGGCATGGTCGCGTCATCCTTGTATGACCCAATTTTTTTTACTTGATACCGGAGTAGACTTGATCCAAATAAATATCTAATATTTATTCTTTCTAGCATGACCATGCGTTTTCTTAGTCTTACTTCATCAAATGGCCTATAGATATCACTCCTGTCACATAGGAGAGACAAATCCCATCTACATCACTCACATCCCTCTGCATAATTTGTTCATTGCCTAATCACAACCTTTATAGTCCTCTTGTTACAGAAGACGTTTAATTATATTAAAACAATAAACTCCTCATGTAGGAATCGTAGTGACTTCAGGTCAAAGGACTACATATACCATTATCACATTGAGAATCGTTTATGACATTCATGTAACGATCCATGCAACGTTCTCATGGTGGGTCTGTCCAGTACATCATTACTCTTAATGTGTACCCGTGTGAAGACTTGATATCATCTATATCTATGATCTGTGAGATCAGGTCATCAGTACACTCACACACTAGTCTCAATGTAATTACATGTCCCTATGTAAATACTTGACTAGGGACATTTTAGGAATAACTTTTATATGACCTATTACTCCAAGGATAAATACGTTTTAAAACAATTTTAAACTGAAATACTTATTTTATTGATAAGCAGAAAATGATACAAATGAAAAAACATAAAGCTCATAGTGCATACACTAACATAAATCACCATTGTTATCATATCCAAATAAATCAGTTATTTTGAATCCCGCTGCCAAACCTGAAGAAGAGTCATATCTCTCTAATTGCTCTCATTTGAATCTAGACTTCATCCTTACTGGACGATTTGAGCTTCTACCTTGAACTACTTCCCTGGGTCGGATGGATACAAATTAGCACCACTCGTGAATTGCGTCGGGATGACGTTTGTTGGTCATGTTGCACTAACTCCTCACTCATATTGACTCACTGTCTTAATTAAAAATACAATACTTAAAACATAAAAGGGAGACGGAGTGGCTACTTGGTATAATGCGACGAGTAGTTCTTTTTGTACAAGAACTCTAATAATTGCACTCGACCAAAGATGGCAAGATTGGAGCAACGTTTCAATCTAAGTACCAAGGTGTCTACACGGTGCAAATGAGTCTTCTTTTATATGCAAGGCTGGGGGTAGTTATGCAGGAGTGTTAAAAGGACCTGTCACTTTACATACAGTCTGACTAGCCCATTGAAGGGTCGTATCATTTTGCATGCAGTCTGACAGGCCCATTGGAGCGAATCATCGCCAACCAGTCGACACAGGCCATCCAAGCACTCTTAACACTGATATAATACATCAACACCAGTCGAGATTAATTTTAAAAGTCATACCTCTAAAAGGCATCACATTTGGTCGAGACCAGCAAACATTCTTTATCCATCATCCCACCGTAAAATTGTAACATAGCCTATTAAAGTAACCTTGAGGTCACTCCAACAAGCTAGGAGACAAATGATCTAGTCTGAATATTGGCCCCCAATCCACGACATCGGATTGCCCCTAGCATAAGAAAACTACGTCCTTGTGTGGGACAGACAATGATGTTATAGCCCTAGCAAATGTCTTATTTTAATGACTGGAGTCCCTACATGCTAGCGCTCTGTGAGCCCGGTCATCTGTCAGGGGCATATATTGCCAACTTGTAAAGCATGTCAAACATGTCCATATGGATATCAGCTTTTCCCCGTAATTTAGGGATCCGTACTAACATAATGTCATGTAAGACTCAACTGTTATTCACCTCTATAAATACTTCTCATTTATGACTTATTAAGGTATGCTTTTACGATACTTATGCTTAAGCTTCATTGTTGACCATTTGAACTAACTTAAGCGTAGGAGAGTCTTTGCAGGTGGCACCAACATTCGCCCCGCAACGCGATGGCTAATGTGATTACTAGAGAACCAAAATAGAGATTCCTGATTTCACACTAGACTAGGAGAGATAATATCGGATCCCCACTGGACCAGTAAGAGATAAGTGAGACTGGTACTGACATTGGAAATGTTATTCCCCATACCAAATAACTCAATTTAAAAATGAAACTTGGTAGCATGTTCTATTTTATGATTTAATTGGCTAATAAAGGAAAATAGGTGTATCAAATGCATATAATAGAACTAACTTGTACATCAATCTAGGAATTAATATGTACAATGATTACAAATAAAAGTAAGATTTATTTTAATCTTTTTTATTGAATTGATGACTATTAACCCTAGGTAATTTTTTTATAACATTAACTAAAGTATATATTTATTAACTATTCTTTATAATAGACTTAAGAAGAATGTTCATGAACCTAAGTTAATTAGCAGAGTCAAAATGGATTAAGTTTTGTTGATGATTTACTTAGGTCTCGAATTATGTCTATTTTGATTTGTATGATTGTGATGAGGTTGATAAAATATTTAACATTTCACATTAATATACTTCAATTATATTCATTGCTTGTGTATAATCTTAGTTTTTTTTTTCATGGTAGATATGTTTGTGTGTTATCTTGGCAAAAGTAATTGAATTGGATTTAGATAAAGGGTATAATATGATTCATGCTTATATAGTCCATGAAAAACATAACTTGGGGAATAATATTTTTGTGAGGAATGTACAAAGATGATGTCAGGAATGAAGTGGTAATCATATGAATCTTAAACCCTAAACCCTAAAATACAAATAATAATGTTATCTTGATTTATAAAATTTAGGAACATGATCCAAATATAAGTTATTGATGATTTGGTATTTGCTTCATTTGTTTTGTTTGATCGCATTGTTGCTAATACTTCAATATCTACATCACTATTCTTATATAAAATGGAAAATGATCCTTTTAGTCAATTGTCTATATATATATATTCCAATATTTAATTTTTAATTTTTTATTCTTTTGGTCAATTATAATTACATGAATGTTATTGATCTTTTTAATTGATTGTATGGATATATAAATCTTTTCCTTTTCCACCGGAATTGGATAGGTTGTTGGATAAAAGTATTCTCTTAAGGGTATAAATTAGTCGAGGAAATATTGATGACAAACGGCAAAATTATACTGTTAAGAAAATGAGTGATAATATAAAGATGATTCATCAATTTAGGACTAAGGTGAAAATGCTTTAATCTATATCACTTTTTATCGTAATATTAAATTTATGTATTGGAAATGACTAATATTTTATTTACAGATAAATATATATTTGAAATATATAGAGTTATGAAGAGAAAGATGATACAATTACAAAAGTTAACCTTGATTCATAAGTGGAGGACAATATCAAGGTCATTCTCTATTTAGTATGTTATAGGCTAATCGTTAAGATAGACATTGAGCATCATACATTGAATCTCAGAATTCTATGAAATATGGAGGTTCATCTAATATCCACCTATTTGGACAAACCAACAATGTATTCAAGGCGAGTTATTATAAGTTATGTGTGTTATTTTTTCTTTAATATGCTTTTTATTATTTTGCTATATCATTGTCAAATAAATTTTAAATATTTGAATTTTAAATAATTGAAATGGAATTATGTTCATATAGGAAGTTGTATCAAAGAAAAGCAAACACGATACATTCAAGTAAGGATGGTAATGAAAAAGAGGAAAAACAGAAAGTTAAAGATTCATCTTCTAACTTTAGAGAGTGTAGATGGTTGTATTCGATTGAAACATTCATTCATTTACGAAATAAGGATACCATCATGTAAAACATGTTTTCCCTATGTTAACTTCTTTGATTTTTAGAGGAAGAACATTGAACTACGGATTTCTTTTTTTTTTTTTGCTAGTATAACAAACAAAAGAATTTCGTACTTTATATAAATATTGAATCCTATTGTTAAAATTAATCCTATTTTTGTTATTTTTTAAATTCAATCTAATTTTCAATTTTTTAATTATCAATTTAACCATTTTTAAAATTTTTGAAGATGAGTAAACTTAACATTTGCATAATATTTTATATAATTTATTAGTTCTACCAAAAACCTAATACACTCAATTTGATAAGTTTTATTGATGGAAAATTTTAAAATTTTGAGATTTGTCACTAAAAAATTTATTAAATTTTTAAATTATTTTTATTTAAGATAACAATAGTAGAGTAACTATAAAGTAGATATAAATTATCGAAAAAGGTATTAAAATTAAATTTAATATTTTCCTTGTCAATATTATAATATTATCTTTAAAAAGATGGTAATAAAGCTAAACAAATTAACCATCTAGTAAATTATTTTCATTTATTTGCTGAGTTGTATTATAATATTTTAAATTTCTAACATATTATGCATTATGTATGGTGAGAATGAGGGAATATCTCACGCTATATAGCATATTATAATATGGGATTACATACTAATAAAAAAACATAGATATTTCATAGAGAATATAGTCATCTTATATATTTTTTTAAAAATATCTTAATGTAAAAAAAAACTTAATTAAAAATACATTAAAACTTAGTTAAGAGGTAGATTTATTTAAATTTATAAAGTAATTAAAAGTTTAGGTATTGTATTGAGTAGATGACTAATTGATTTATACGTAAGTTTATGACCTAATTGATAGATAAGAGATTAAAACTTTACAATTATGTATGACTTTTATTTTGGTAAAATATAGTACACATTTAACATAGTTAATTATACTTTGTAATATTCACCCGTGCCACTGGAAAATTTCAAATAAATGATATACACACCGTGATAAAAGTCAATCTATATGTTTTCTAGTTATGCAACATCGAATGATGGAATAAAAAGAAATACATCCTTTTAGAAATTATTTTCAAATAGTTTATATATATATATATATGTAATTTAATGATATAAATGTACTTCTACCACAAATATTCATCCTTCTAGTTAAATGTATCAATTTGTCTATTTGGGTTACTTAAAGATATTATTCTAAAGCCAAAAAATTTTAAAATACCTTTTACTAAGAAATGTTAAAATAATGTGGTTTATGTAAATATACCTTAAATAAAAATTTTAAAATAATTTTCTTAAAATTAAAAATTTTATTTACTATGCAAACTTTCTCTAGTTAATTAGATTTTGTTATATCTTATATATGTAATATTTATATTGTGTCGCTGAAAAAAATTCAAATAAATAAAGTACTTATTGGTAATTGATGACTAATTGTGTTGATAACTTAAATAATACTACAATTCTTAAAAGACAATCTATATGTTTCCTAGTCATGCCACGTTGAATAATGTAACCCAAAAACCATACATCCTTTAAAAATTAAATTCAAATAAATTAAATAATGCATTTATCTAATAATGTAAATATAATTCCACCATAAGTATATTGATCCTTCTAGTTAAATGTATCGATTTATTTATTTGGTGTACTTAAAATTATTATCTTTGAAAGCCACAGATTATATATTCATATAAAATAAATAAATAAATTAACAACAATTTAGCAATGATATTTTGATAAAATGAAAATGACATTAAAATAGAGTTTTAAATCTTGAACAATTATGTAAGTTGCCTCTTAAAGTTTTAAGCTTTTTTAATAAGATAATATTCATTGTAGTAAAAAATTATAATAATTTAGAAATGAACTAATTATTAAATTTAAGTGTGAACTATTCAAATTATAATTATTAAGCATAAGTTTTGTTTTCTAAAAAAAAGTAAGAAATTCTCATTTGCTCTTTTCTTTCCTTTAAACTTCTTGTTTCAATGGCTTCAATACGTGTATTTGATATCATATAAAATATCTAATAAATAGAGGAAATAACATTTAACCTGAATTGGATATTAAAAGGTAGAGTAAAATTTTATGTTCCCTATTACTAATTTCACTACAATTCAAATATTGAATGAATGAAGATAAATAAAGAACTATGTTGATATATAGAAATTAGAAACAATTTTTTTCAAAATAATAAATCCATTATTTAAACCATCTAGTGTTACATTGTCTAACAAAAATTAATATATTTTATGAAACAATTAGTAACAATCATGATAGAAATTATATATTTTAAAGATTTTGACTCTTAAATTTAAAAACTAAGAAACAAATTCATAATCTAAACAATAACAATCATATTATAATAAAGAAGGAAAATTATAAATATTTAAAAAGCTAGTAAACAACTAATATATAAAATAAAATAAAATAAAAACTTATCAAGTTACTTGGAGCCAAGGTATTAATGACAATACGTTTTATATCTTTAACAAATACTTTATATAAATGTAAGTGTTATTGTGCTCTCAATTATAAATGTAAGTGTTATTGAGCTTTCAAATATAAATGTAAGATATCATTATATGTATATACGTTATTGTAAGCTTATTAAGTTAAGTACTTTTGTATTAAATTGTTTTTTATTGTACACCAGTACAAGCATCTCAATTATTGTTAGGTTGACACACAAAAAGTTTAAAACCTCCTAAATGGATCACTCCAACTGTAAGTTGTATATCTATAATTTATATTTGTTTGATTATGATATTTTTATCTTACGCATGTCAAGATTAATTGGTGTTATTTATATAGTGTCCAACACAATAATTAGGTAGCATGTAGTGTGGATTTTATGTAATGAAACACATGTTGGATATTGTCTTGACAAACACTTTTGATTCATAAGACAAGGTAATTTTTTAACCATGCTCTTAATAACAGTTTCATCTTGCATGTGCTTATTATGTTCCTGTTACTAATGCATTATGGTTTTAAATTTACAGAGATTCAATTGAGAACCATTTTCTAAGGATGAGATTACAAACATTCAAAAACGAAGGGCAGCATATTTGTTTGTTGCCAAAACTGATCCAGTTTAAATTTATTTGTTGCTTAAATTGTCAATGTTTTTTTCCTAGACTATTAACATTTCATTTATATGTATGTATGAATATATTTTGGTGTGTCTGTTGATCTCTCTATTAATTTTAATTGATATATTATATGGTTTTAATTTATATACAGAAATTGATTTTATCATGTTTAGTGATTAAATTCAAACATAATCTAAACAATATAATTGAATTTGGATTGTCATGTATGATTTGATTGAAACTGAACACGATTGAATTGCTACCAAAGGAAAAAAAGGAAAATAGAAAAAAATAAAGAAAAAAGAAAAAGAAAAAATTAATAGTTTTTACACAAGTTGTGGTAACCAACCGGTGTTAAATGTCTATTTTTTGTACCGGTTGTAACATATAAAACCGGTGTAAAATGTAATATTTACTCCGGTCGTAACCTAAACACCCGGTGTAAAAATCATTTTTTGCATCGTTCCCAAAACCGGTATAAAACGTTCATATTTTTCTCACCTTATGGATCTACGATGGTCATACAACCGGTGTAAAAGGTTAAAATGGACTGATGTAAAAACCTTTTTTTACACTAATAAGATCAAGATGTTATATCCCTTATAGGTAATGCTTTAAAAAAAATTTCTTATTTTATTTTCAATATTGAAATTTGAGTTGATATTTATTTAATATTTATTTTTTAATTTATGCTTTTTATTTAATTGTTATGGATAAAGATAGAGAATCTCCCTTAAGAAGAGGTCTACCTTCGCACGTTTATGAAGTGTTTGAAATAATTAAAGATGGTAAATGTGTTATTATTTTACACTTAAAAGTACAATTTAACATATTTTTTATCCTTAAATAATATATGTATTACTTTAACATATTTTGTGTCCATATAGTAAAACAGAATTACCGCGAACTTCTACTTCAACTATAAACGAAGGTAATGAAGGTACTATTAGTATTTAAGATTTTAACTCTTTCTTATTTTAATTATATATAACACTGCATGAGGTCATTCTTTATTTAATTTATAACTCTACTATGTTTTTTAAAAATCATAAGATACAACTAACATAAACCCCACTGAAGTAAATAATGCAGAAGCAGATTTGGATGTGATAATTTCTTCTTCTACAGGTAAATCAAAACATCAAGTTTTTAATTTTTCAATATATTAGTTATAAATTTGGCTTTTAAATTGTTATAGCTTGGTCATGTTGAATGTCTTAGATTATTAGGACATTGGTGATCCATAATAGGAGTGTGAATTTTGTGGTGCCTTAATGTGGTATGCAAAAAGGTTGGAGAAAAGAACAACTTATACATAATACGTTAATCCAAAATTTGGAATGTGTTACAGTCAAGGGAAAGTACAATTTCTATATTTATCACAACCTCTACAAATGTTATTATATAGTTGCTCAACAATAAACATAGAAGAAGCAAATTTGTTATACAAAAGATATGATCATTCAATACGATGTTCTCTTTTATATCAACAGGAGGAAAGATGGGTAACAGAATGAATGATGGTAACGATCCTGCAACATTTGTATGAATGGAAAAAATTACCACAAGAATAGCCAAAGTTTTCACAGCTATATATTTATGATGCAAACAATGAAATAGCCAATAGAATGTCAGTTGCAAGGTTAGCTTAACTTCTTATCTACTTGATTTACACTAAAAAAATGTGATGTTAAATATTTGTATAATATTAACTTTTATCTTTCAATGTATTTTTAGGTTTACTAATGGAGATATGACATCACATACTCCAATTGTCCATGATATCAAGGAGGTGCTTGATGATTGTAATCCTGATGTTAAAGTGTACAAAATGATTAGAGATCGATTTCAAGTAGCTGGTGTTTTAAAATTGAAATTAAAGATCATAGGGAAAAGGGGACATGATAGTAGGGGATATAATCTTCCAACAGCACCTAAAGTTGCAATTCTAATAATTGGTGATTTTGATTAAGCAGAAACAAAAAGGGGTTTTATTGTTGAAGTCAAATATGAATTCTAAAACGTATTTCTATTTTGAATCTCTATCTTTCTCTTTAGTATCCTTTGCTTTTCGTTGGAGGTGAAGATGGTTATGCAGAAAATATCCATTTGAATGAAGAACTAGTTAATAGAAGGACAGTTGAAACAATAAGAATGGATTTAAAGGGAAAAAAATGGTTGTCTATATGAGAGAGTTCATTGTCGAAAGTTTCTAAAAGTACCTCAAGTATTTCACATTTATCTTAGGTAAGTAATTTATTTTATCAATTAATTACACTTTTCTTCTTATATGATCACTATAAAAAAAATTTCTAACTTTTAGTTACATCCTTTAAACACCACAATATACAAGGCAACATGAAATGAAACTAGAAAATAGATTAATAATACTTTCTGACTTCACATTTCTTTTTATTTTTCTTTTGGTTTAGAGAGACTTTACTTTGTGTTTAAGTTTATAATCTCTTTATTTATATATGGGTTATGGTACCCATTTAACCCTATTTAATGCTATTGTTATTTGCTTAAAAAAACTTTTTTTTTTTTTGCATAAACTTCCTTTTACCTGTCTTTCTTGAAACAAGTAAACATGGATCATGAAGATTATGACCAACACACAGATACCAATTAATTATTCTCAAGTTACTTCCTTTACTTAAACGTTTACTTTTATTTATAATTACTAATTATTGCTTCCTTTTTATTGTAATATATGTATGTATATGAATTCATTCACAATTTAAAATAATTAGACAATTTTACGGTTAAACATTTCACATTAATTATAATACATGAATTAGTAAACTAATAATTTTATAAACAAAATATATTCATAAAAAAATCCATTTATAAATACTCAAGTCTTATATGATTTATTCTTGAGAATCAAAAATACCATAATTAATTTTTTTACTTGAAATTTTACGGAATATTTCAGTCTAATTATTTTATCTTTTTTAAAAAACTTATTATACTTGAGTTATTATATTAATAATTGATCTATCCGGCATAGGGGACATAACTTCCAGAATGGACTGGTCCAATAGGTATCTGATATTATCTCTTTAAGTCTAATGATCAAATCAAAGGGTCTTGTCATGAGTCTGTCCAACCAATTGACAGATACTTCATGTTGATGGATGAAATAAGGTGTTACCTACAAAGATATTCCGATGTTCAAGTCAATATCAAACAATTAACATCGAAGCTTGAGTAATAGAATAGTGAACGTATCTTACACCGTAGTAAATATTAGGTATTTATAGAGTTGAGTGATAGTTGACATAGCCCGTCTTAATCTCTTTTTCATAAAGTACAAGAAAAGTTGACACAAGTACGAACAATCCTAACACCCTCCGCAAGTTTTATGAGCGGTATGTCCCAGTTGCACTGTGACCTCCACTGAATACTAGATCCTTGTATAGGGAGTTCTGTAATTTTTTTATGTGTGAGTTTCATACCAGTTCATTGGTGGCTAGTTACACTAGGTGTGTTTGCTTTGTAATCGGTGTTGTGTCTAGGAATTTAGGCTGACATTGGACTCAAATTAATAACTTTTTAAGAATATTTATTTATAAAATACTTATTTAAATAACATGTAAACCTTAAAATGCACAAGTCATATGCTAGTAGTAGATTGATTAAAAATAATTACTCCCCCTCTCAAAACTATTTTTTGGGCTTTTTTTGTCCCAAAACTAATGTTACTTTACAAGTTCAAGTTGTAATCAATTTATATTTTCCAATTCTATCCTCTTGTAATTAATGTATCTCTCTCATATCATATTTCATGACTAATGAATAACACTTACAAAGTTAAGACATTATTTAGTACTAATTAAACAATAAAATTAAATAAGAATATTTAATTTATATCAACTTAAACAATTATATATTTAATAATTTCTTAATTTATGTAAAAAACCAAAACAACATAGTTCTAAGCGAAGGAAATACATGTCAACGAAAACCATTACCATAATATTGTTTTAATTAAGGCTTTTTTATTAATGGGGATTTTGAAAAAAAAATATTTACAAAAGTGGGATTATTTTTTAAAAAAATTACATGTCTGGGGTTCTTTTTGTGTGTCGTATTAAGCTCATACGACACACAAGTCATATCTATGCAGTGCGATACAATAGGAGCATGACGCGTGCTTGTGTTGCATCAATCACGAATGACACCACTATTGTCAAGGTTAAAAATCATAACCGCGGAAAATGCATCTCTCATTCAAAATGTGAAACGCCATGTGATAGTTGTAACATTGTCAGCGGTTAAATATTTTAAGCGCAAATATATTAAACAAAACTAAGATAAAAATTGTATTTTTTTAAAAATCAATATATGTTAGTAAATTTAACATGCAATATATTAAATACCACAACTATTTAAATAAAACTAAATAAAACACTTATCTACTTTATTATAAAATACATATGAAAAATATATTTTGGTTTGTCTGGTGTCCGGGGTACGAAGTGGTGCCTCCCGAACTGGCGTCAAAGGTACCCCCACTCTTTCTTGATTTTACACCGTCTTAGTGGGAGTATGGTATTATAAACCTGAGTTCAGAGGGAACTCCAAGCCCTTCACGCTAAGGTAAAAATTGAGTCAATTCCAACCGTTGTCTGATGAACCACACCAGAGGTGTACCTGTAAAAGGGACTCTGAAGATTAAGTCAGTACGGCTATAATGGTGAGAAAATATATTACGTAGAGTGTTAAGGTAGTAAGAAAATTGTTACGTTGTATTTATGGCTTAATGAATGAGTTCTATATATAGTCTTTCCCTTAATTGTAAGTGGTGATTTGACCTCTCTGTCAATAATCAAAGCCTGTAGCTTTTGACAAGTGCAAGTTACCCACTTGCACCTGACTCCTTCAGTAGTTAGCTTTTACTGACTGAGGTCATTATCATGCATTCCGTATTGATGGAACTTAATTTCGGTTTTCACAAACGGTTTAGTCCGGTTTTCCCTTATCGTTGTTACTTAACATTAATTTATGATATCTCATCGATGTCCGGTATCATCAATTTCGTAGGGCTGGTCTCTGTGACATCCCGGGTACTGTTGAGGGCGGGGAGTGATCGCCGGTGCATAGGCACGGACAAGGAGCGGCTCCTGGCAGGCTTCTAGTGGGAGGGACACATGAACGAACCGAATACATACTAGAATGAGAGAGATCCAAAGACTGTATAGGTATGGGACTATACAGTCGAGGACAGCTTAAAGAAATGAATTCGTACTACCTATACCAACAAATACATTAGCTTTTTCGGTGGCCTATCACTTAAGAACTCCAAAGTTAAGCATTAACTTAGAGTAATTCTGGGATGGGTGACCTCCTGGGAAGTTCTCAGGAAATGTGAGTGAGGACAAAAGCACATTGGAAAGTTCTCGTGTTGGTCTGTGGGGAGAGTCGTTCATTCCTGAAAAGCGGCCGAGGGTGTTACAGTCTCCACACTGGTTCATATTTCTTTCCATGTTTAGTTATTTAGTAATGCATGATATTTAAATTTATATTTGTTAAATATTAAATTAATCTAGATATGAAAAGAAATTATATTGTTTAAAAAATAAAGTTTATAATTATAGTGACTAAAAATATTAAGGATACTATATATTATTTTTAATTTGAATTTTTAATTAATTTTAAATTTTTAGGTATTAAATATAGTATATTTGATTTAAATAACTATAGTGTTTGATTTAAATAGATATGATATTTAATGTATTGTATGTCAAATTTACTAATATATATATATATATATATATATATATAAATATATATTAAAAAAATAAAATTTTTTATTTTAGTTTTATTTAGTACTATTTACGGTTTAAATATTTAACCGCTGATAATTTTACAAGTTGTTCCACATTCTAGATGGGAGATTCATTATCTGTGATTATTATTTTTAACAGCTGACAATAGTAGTGTCTTTCACGATTGATACGTCAATATCACATGTCATACTCGTGTTGTATCACATGATACGACTTGTATATCATACGAGCCCAATATAATACACAAAAAAACCTCAAACAAAAACAACCTCATTTATTATTTTTTTTCGGAAACCCCATTAATAAAAATAAAGCCTTGTTTTTAAAAAACACACTTTAATCAAATATGCCAAAATTAATGTGGGGGAGTGTGAATTGGATTGTGGGTGCGAGGTGCGAGCACTCAAATTGTTGAAAATCAAAGATTCCATGCGCCGCATTTCAAGAGTTTGTCTGGCGCCCACGTGCCGCTCCATCCTCCATGTTCTGTTGCTTCAATCCTACGCGTAAACCGCGTCTACACTGTACACTGACTTAACCATCGTCAACGCTAAAACTTAACCATGGTTAAACATACGGCAAGTGACCCTCTACGGTTTCTATCTGCCAGGTCGCCAACAATTATTAGCGACCTCTTTGGTGGGCTCTACTCCGGTAACTGTCACTGTCCCATATGTGTAATCCTGACATCATAGTCTCACAATATTTTCCATCTTATCAAGCTTTTCTTTAACCAACGGCTCTGATTCCATTTCCACCTATGCACCTTAATTTCAACTGTAACCATCTACTCTTTTTTCTGGGTTTACATAACCAACAACTTTTTGTACGCATATGTGAGTCTTTTTACGTGCTATTAATATTGCTTTTAGTTACAATTGAGAGATTGATATTTCCTTCGTTTTTTTTATAGGGTTTATCTAAAGCATGTAATTTTACACACAATAATGATAATAAATATATATTTTAATATTATTAATATTTACTTACTCTTATTTTATGTAGTCCATACAACTATCATGGGTGGATGCACTGATGGACCCAAAAAAATGTAAAAAGTAGGGACAAGATAGTATACTAATTTGTGGAGGAAAATTAAAAAATTATAATGTAATTAATAACTAATATTATAATAGTATAATAGTATTAACACATTTAAAAATTAATATTCTCCCATAACTCAACATATGAGTTTGATCCAAGTAATATGTATTTAATTATCTTAATATATTGAGTTTAAGATTTGTAAATGAAAAAAAATTCTGTTAGGAGAGTTAATTCCATCATGATGCCGATGTCCCTTTTCAAATAAGATTGTGTCATTAGATGATACTTATGGTTAAACCCAAAAAAATCCCTACATAATTTTTACTAAAAAATTTTAATATTTTCAATTCTTAATACAAATAAAATTAGGAACTTAATCTTATTAAAAGTGACATGTATAATAAAACATGATAGTTAAATGCCCATTATGACCAAAGAGTTTATAATTTGTGGGGGATTTGGGTTCGAGTTGATGTAAAATCAAAAAACTATATTACTCTGGTAGAAAAAAATAATCTTATTTCCCATTCTTTTTTTTAATAAGCCCATTTTATTCTTAAAATGACGGGAGACAACATAAATGTAAAACGGGCATTTGCAGGTAATCGTAACCGTGATAATTGTGATCTAATAAATATAATATTATTTTTGATATGAAATAATATAAATAGAATTATATAATTATAGCTTAATGTATTAAAATTATTATTATGAAATAATATTAAATAATTTTTTATTATAAAAATATTAATATTTAAATATATTTAATAAAACTAAATGTTTATCGATATGCGGATATTCCTATAGCAAATAATATAATACTTGTTAGAGGTGAACACAACTCAACCAACCAACTAGGACAAAAAAAGTAAAATGAAAAAAAAAAGTGTTTTTAATTTGATTTGGTGTGGTTAATAAGTGATTGAGTCAAATAAATGGTTAAATTTGATAAAATATGAAAGACTGATGTAGAAATTTTGTCAACTTAATTAACCAAATTTAATTAACATGATGAAATGTGAACTTTCTATATTTTTATTCTCCTTGACATTCGTTCCTCTTGGCTTTCCATTCTTCTTTTTTTTTTCTTTTTCACCTTGTGTGGCTAGTTGCCTAGTGTTATCTTATTCTTTAATTAAGTTTCATGAGAAATAACTATATTTTTTTATCTATCGAATCTTTTATTTTTTTGGTAATTTTTTTATTCATATAATTATGTGATTATATATTTGTTTAGTACTACTAAAATTGAGAAGACCCTAAATCATTTTTACGGGTATAGAATAAGAAAAAATGTAAAAAAAGATTAAAAAAATTAGATTACAAAATATATTTAACCCAATATAAGTCCAAAGTGAAATTACTCATTCAGACTTGATCGAAACTAGTCACTTGAAACTGATAAAATCGTAGTATGTTGTGGTTAGAATTAATTAAAATAAATTAAGTTTGGTTAATATTAGGTGAACTATTTATCATTCAACCCTATTCAAACCTATGAATATTGTTATAGATTTACTCATAGATATGTGGCTACATGATTATTATTTTTTTCATGCCTATGAGGCAATAACATCTTTTTAAAATGAATACAGTTATAACATTAGAACTTGGAAGCAGTGATATTTCAGTTAACAAATCAAATAAGCTTTTCAACTAAAATATGTTGATTGACGCTAACAAACATAATTTTTTTACCATTGTAGAGGAAAAAGTAGAAATTAATGAATGGAGAAAGTTTGAATTGATCCTTGTTTATCATCGTTTAAGGCCTAATTAGGTATGTACTGTAGACTTATAAAATGGCCGAATATTAACGATACTGCTACTTATTTACTTGTGCTTGGACTAGAGAAAAATGCACGGAAGCAAATACAATGTATTTTAAAATAGACTGTTGGATATTACAATTATTTGAACTAGTCGAGGTATGATTTGGTAAAATTAATAATGTTTTTAATGTATACATTATTTGAAATCTTGAAATTGTGTCAGTGGAGGATAGCGTGGCTTGCCCATCATTCGTTTTTCTCCGTCTAGATCCTTCAGAAACCAGAGAACTCCGCGTCCAGTCTGATCAAATTTAAAATAAACAAAATCACAGTACAAAACAAAACTTGTTTCAATTATTAATTAAACCACAATGCTAACTGATAAACCCATATTATAAATAGCAAATTAAACTGGCCATCCATTATCATGGCCATAATCAAAATGAAAACGGCTTCCCACTTCTCTAATGGGACACTGACGCCCTCCTCATAAGATTATATTATCTTCTTCTCATTCCCGTTTACTTATTTAAACACCAACTTAAATAATGAATTATCCTTTTGTTTTTTTCACTTGGGATGATAGAGATTTCCACAATGCTTACATGCACAAGTTCAACCTTCTAAGCTAATTAAATTAAATCCAATAATGAAAGCGTATAATGGAGGCAATACAAGAAATTTAGAGTTCTAAATTACCAGGATAAGTAGTTCGTCTAAACGCGCACTAAATACGGTCAACATATGTTTAAGGACAAAAACTAATTAAACTACGAAAACGACAACGGAAAAGACACGGACACCTGCCGGTTCTGAAAGACACGTGTCGTTTTACGAATTCGAGATTGAAACGTGTCACATTTCTATTGGCTTGTTCGATAATTAATTTCAAGGTGTCTTACATCACGGCCAGTATTTTACCGAAACTAGCCCGAAGTGAGAACAGTGATAATTATGAATTAATTAAGTAATTAACAAACGTAACCATGGTGACAAGGTGCTATATAATAGTGAGAGAGTCTGTAATGCTAAACCAAGAGTGGCGAGAGGTACTCACAGATAGATTTTTTTGTTCCCATTTTCTTCGAGAGCTTTCAGATTGTGTGGTTCTGGTTTCTTCTCTTTTCTTCATCTTCTTTCCCCCCTTCTGCAACACCCCGCTTCTCTGAATCCCTTTCTGTTAATCATCTGTCTTTCAAGCTATGATTTTTGGGTTTGTCTTTTAACTCCTTTAAAAAAACAAACTTCGAAGAATTTCTCGAAAGGCCAGGTGTTTTCAGAATCGAGATCCAGGTTTTTCTTTTAAAATAATTGATTTCTCTTTCATCTTTGAAACCAGCCAAGAGGGTTATTTTTGATCCCTCAAAGCTTTTGCCTTTTTAAGATCCTGGAATTGAAGAGGTTGTCTATTTGAAAACTCTTCCATTTCCTTTCCACCTTTTATTGTAGAAAAGATTTCTATATTTTTTCTTATCTTCTTAACGACCTGTTTCTGCAGTTTTAAAAAGACGCAGGTTTAATTAATATGGCAGCTATGATGGATTTTTACAACAGCACAGAATTTCACTCAGATCCGTTCAGGGGTGAATTAATGGAAGTTCTTGAACCTTTCATGAAAATTCCTTCCTTAACCCCTTCTCCTTCTTCTCCTTCTTCTATAGCTTCTACCTCTTGCCCTTCTTCTCCAAACTACTTCCCTTCTTTCTCTTCTCCCTCAACATCCATGTTATCCAACATCCAAAACTTCATAGGCTTCACCCAACCAACCTCCTCCCTGTTGGGCCTAAACCACCTAACCCCATCGCAGATCTCTCAGATCCAGGCCCAAATTCATCTCCAGAGCATGACGTGGCAGCAGAATAATCACAGCAACACCAATCTAAGCTTCCTGAGTCCTAAGCCCATCCCTATGAAGCACGTGGGCATGCCTCCGAAGCCCACGAAGCTCTACAGAGGGGTGAGGCAGAGGCACTGGGGAAAATGGGTGGCTGAGATAAGACTCCCCAAGAACCGAACCAGGCTCTGGCTTGGAACCTTCGATACCGCCGAGGAAGCCGCTCTGGCGTACGACAAGGCCGCTTACAAGCTCCGAGGTGACTTCGCGAGGCTCAACTTCCCCAACCTCCGACACCAAGGCTCCTCTGTCGGCGGAGACTTCGGGGAGTACAAGCCTCTTCATTCCTCTGTTGACGCTAAGCTTCAGGCCATTTGTGAGGGCTTGGCTGATTTGCAGAAACAGGGGAAAACAGAGAAGCCTCAGAACTCGTCCAAGAGGTCACGGTCCAAACTCGCTCCTCCTCCTCCGCCGCCGGACACCGACAAGGGTTTGGAGAAGAAGGACAACAAGCCTTGTAAGGTGGAAGCTTGTTCTTCGTCCCCGGTTACGACGGAGAGTGAAGGGTCTGAAGGTTCTTCGCCGCTTTCGGATCTTACCTTTGCTGATGTCAGCGAGCCGCAGTGGGAAGGTGATTCGGATAATTTTAATCTCCATAAGTATCCATCTTATGAGATCGATTGGGATTCTCTGTGAAGCCGTGAATGTTTGGTTTTCCTTTTATCATCATATTATGTACTTAGTGAATTAAGGGTCTCATCTCATGCATCGTCTAGTTTGTATTTAGGTGTTTCTCTTAGTGTCTCAGGTGGCCACTGCAATTAAATTTTTGGCAATTGCAGGGTTACACCTAGTTTAATTACTATTATTCTGTCAATATATTGTATATCTACCTAGGGTTGCAGATTGTTTTTTTCACGCTGACCCTGGGAATCGTAGTTATTAAGTGTTCATGCAGCCATATTATTGTTGCTGTAATCTATTTGCATAATTTCAATGTGTATTATTATGGTTCTAGTTATCCTATTGTGCCATATACGTTTTAGCCAGGATACATCTGTTATCACTGGTTCGTTAATCGTATGATCCATGTCGTTACTTAAACATGTGATGCATCTGAAATAGTTTTAATGGTATCCACATCACGAATCATGGCCACGTATCTGAATAGTTTTGAAACAAATAATTCTATATTTTTCTTTATACGTGAAAGTCAATAGTCCAGAAGTATTTCTTTATATGTTAAAATTGAGAAAAAGAAATTTAAAATTCACAACGTTTCCACGAAAAATTCGCAGCATAATATTCTAGTTTCTTGAGAATCCAATGAAGTGTAGTGAAACGCAAAGTTATTCTATTCAATGAAAGTAAATCCTTTCTGATCACATAGGTATGAATCTAGTTGGCTCTGCTCTTACACTCGTAGGTTGCTAAGCAAACAATGTTCTAACCCTGTATAGGGCTCGCTAAAAAGAAAAACCCAGAATAGAAATAAGATAGGCAATAAAATAAATTTATTATATTTTATTGATGTGACAACTACAAAATAATATGATAATTTGCTTGTCCTATCCATTTCATCAAATACGCCTGAGATGTTTTCCTTTTGAGACGTGAGATTAGAGTATTGCAAGAAATGTAAGTTAATCTTTTAGGTTATAGTGATTTTAAATTTTAATTATAAATAACAGTTTATATTAGAATAAAAATTAAAATAAAATAATTTTTGTAAACTAAAAGATTAATAACGGATTATTTTAAATTTCAGACTTAAATATTGGATTCACATCACGTCACTTCAATTTATAAAGTTGGACTCAAACATAGAACAGAAGTTTTGCCTTTCCCTGTATCGCATCTTTTCCATCTCCCGAGGCCCCATAATCAAAGTTTTAGTTGTCGGATTTATTTAATGTTATAATAATTTGTTAGACCTATGTAAAAAAAATTGCATATAACAATTTCTTAATAGCTAGTCATATATTCTTAAAAGATAACCGCATATAATTTTTATTAACACTTTCTCAATATATTTATTATTACTGGATAAAATTTATGTAATTATTTGAGGAGATCCTCCTCACTTTTTCTTGTGCTTTTAGGTGATACTATTATAAATAAACTAATATATTTTATGATAATTTAAAATATTTAATATTTGTTGTAATATATTTATGGAGAAATAATGGAATATCGTAAAGGCTGAATATGTCCTCTCATTCCACCTGTAAATGTGGTGGTCAATTATCCAAAGAACCTTTATCAATGCAAGCAGGGGCCCTTGCACAGAGATAAGGAGATAGCCAGCGGGAAAAAAAATGGAAACTTGCAATTTGGCAATTTGCTAAATAGACCCCGTTAAATAGACTACCGAAGCTATCAAAACTTATCACTTGCTTACATAAAGATTACTTAAATCCTAATGTCGAAAACCTTGGCCAATAAGGATTTGATTTATACCTTAATTCCCTCCTCTTAATTTTTATTAATAATTTTTGTTATGCTATTAAGTTGCACGAAATCATCAAAGTAATTAAAATTACTTATTGTTTTGTCTTAGCAAAATGGGAATTGAGAATGGGGCAATAGATTGAGGGAGAGTTTCACTGGGAGTTTAACCAACGGATTGTGATTTGAGTGTGAAAAAAGAGTTTGTTTTAAAAATCATTATAACTATTTGAAGATGAAAAGTCAATCTATTTATTCTTTACCATCAGTTAGGTAGATTACTTTATATGTCTCTTTTAATTTTTAGTCTCTGAGTTTGAATTTTAAAGAATATGGTATCTTTAAATTTTAATAGAGAAAAATTTATTGTTTATAATAACTTTGTGTGACTAGAGTCTAATTATAATGTATTGATTTCTTCTCTTCCTTTCCATTATGCCAAGGGATTTTAGGGCAAGAAGTTTCATAATTATCCTCTTTGAATCATAACAGATGGGCATGACAAACTCAACTCCATTTCTTGAGGATTTTGACAACATATTGCACCTAACTTAAGATTTTTCTTTCAATAATGTTAGTATAGGATAACTGACTCAGGAATTTGTTATGAATCTGTTATGCTGAGTCAGCAATATTGTTAGGAAAGGGGGCCCACTTGTAACTGAATGGCTAGCTAATGCCCTGTATATAACTCCTATCTCTTGTAGCAAAATATACACTGAATAGATAATATCTCTCTGATGCAATTACTCTAAAATGGCTTTCACTTTCTCCCTGCGTTCACTCTTTCTACTTTCTCTGCTTTTCTAAGTTGGTATCAGAGCTTTACAGCTCTGGTACACTCTTCTTCCTCTTCTCAATGGAAAACAGCAACAACTCACAAGAAGAAGGCTCTGCAACTCCAAAGGATTCAACAACTACAACTCAAATCGAAATGAAATCACATGCAGTGATTACTTTCTCTCAACCAATTTCGGTGAAACTCGATGATCGCAATTTTCTGATCTGGAAACAACAAGTTGAATCTGCAATACGAGGGCACAAACTGCATCGATATGTGGTAAATCCTCAAATTCCACTCAAGTTCCTTAGTGAAAGTGATAGAGATGCTGGAAAACTGAACTCGGAGTATCAGAAATGGGAACAGCAGGACCAGTTGCTGATGTCCTGGTTACTCTCGTCACTTTCGGAGTCCCTCTCAGTCAGAATGGTTGGTTGCACACATTCTTTTCAACTTTGGGACAAAATTCATGCCTACTTTGAAAGGATCACAAGAGCCAAGGTTCATCAACTCCGACAAGAATTAAGGAGTATTAAGAAAGGAACAGGTACCGTCTCTGATTATTTTCTCAAGCTGAAAATGATTGTAGATGCGTTAAGTTCTATTGGATCACCTATCACTAGTCAGGATTATATTGATTGTGTATTTGAAGGTCTGAGTGATGAGTATGAGGCTCTTATCTCCAATCTGATTTGTAACACAAAACTTGATTCATATAGCATTGATGAAATTGAATCCATGTTATTAACATTTGAGGCTCGGCTTGAACAAATTAAAAAGAGTGTACCAGATGCTTTCTCTGCCAATATTGCTCACAGATCTGAAAATTCTCTACCTCAAAGCCAATACTCCAAGTCTACAGGTAGCAATCAGACTTATTCAACTGAAAACTCTCTACCTCAAATACCTCCACATCCTGTGAACTCCCAATACAACAGTAACTTCCACCCAAATTTTTGACCTCCCTATTTTGGCAGAGGCAGAGGCGGCCGTGGTGGTCGATTCAGAGGCCGTGGTGGTCGTGGAAATTTTAGATCCTTCCTATACTGTAACATTTACAACAAGCATGGACATGAGGCTGCTGTGTGCTGGCACAGGAACACATTTCCTTCTCATTTCAGCAGACAACCTTCTGCCTCTTATGCTCAGTTCACTCAGCCCTCAGGATTTCCTCAATTGCATAATAGCCTCTTTGGTTTTGCACAACAGCCTTGTCTACATTCTATGCCACATGCTCAACCTCCTCCTGTGCAACATCTGCCACAACAGACTCAATATAACTCACCTCTCTATCACTATATGCATGACCATCCTGGCTCTGTAGCATATCCATCCTCCTCACCTCAGGATTGGTATCCGGACTCAGGAGCAAGTCACCATGTTACTGCACAGCCTCAAATTTTAGGCAACAAAGTGGATATTGATGGATCTCACTCTCTTTACATGGGTAATGGTAATCCTGTCCCTATCAAGTCTATTGGCACATCTCTCTTACATTCCACATCACAGCCACACACACCACTCTCACTCACCAATCTTCTACTTGTACCTGATATTACTAAAAATCTCATGAGCGTGAGCCAATTTGCCAGAGACAATCGCGTGTTCTTTGAGTTTCTTCCAACATATTGTGTTGTTAAATCTCAGGACACTAAACAGGTACTACTACAAGGTCAGCTTGGAACTGATGGTCTCTACAAGTTTAGCAAGTTATCTTTCATTCCTTCAGCAACTCACACTCCACTTGCACATGCTAGCACAGCAACTGTCGCCTTGACCAATGCACCTGCAACCACAACCTTCAGTCCTATATTCTCTAGTTCAGACTCTTCTACATATGCAATCTGGCATAGAAGATTAGGCCATTGTCATTCTTCCATTGTAAAGAAAATACTTGACAGTTGTAATATTTCGTACATGAATAAAGGAGTGCTTGATTTTTACAGTGCGTGTTGTGAGGGAAAAATACATAGACTTCCTGCTTATACCTCTCTCACTACACACACAGCACCTTTACAATTAATTTACACAGATCTATGGGGTCCTGCACCAATGTACTCTCATGGTGGTTTCAGGTTCTACATTACTTTTGTTGATGCTTATACCAAATATACTTGGATTTATTTACTTAAATCCAAGTCTGAAGCCCTTCCAACTTTTCAAAAGTTCAAAGCCATGGCTGAACTTCAATACAATTCCAAAATTAAAGTTGTCCAGTCAGATTGGGGTGGTGAATTTCGACCTTTTTCAAATACTCTCTCTGCTGCAGGTATTGTGCACAGACTTGCGTGTCCTTACACCCACCATCAAAATGGAAGTGTTGAACGCAAACACAGGCACATTGTAGAACTTGGTCTGACGCTTCTTGCCCAAGCCAAACTTCCATTATCCTTTTGGGATCATGCCTTTCTCACTGCAGTTCATCTGATAAACAGGCTCCCATCTGCTACACTAAATTTTACCTCTCCCTATCACAAACTTCATGACTCAGCCCCTAACTTTCTTGATCTTAAAGTATTTGGATGTGCCTGTTTTCCTCTTCTTCGACCCTATAATTCACACAAACTTGATTTCAGATCTTCGGAGTGTGTTTTTCTTGGTCCCTCTACCATGCACAAAGGTTACAAATGCCTTCATCCCTCAGGCAGAATTTACATTTCTAGAGATGTTCTGTTCAATGAACACAGGTTTCCTTACTCCTCCCTTTTTCCCTCTGATCTGTCCGGTTCAGCTCCTACCCCTTTCTCATCTCTTCCATCGCTTAATATTCCTCGCCCATTTATATTTAACCCCGTCACTAATCCTGCTGCCTCTTCACCACACAATCCCTCCATCTCTTCTATTCCTGTTATTTCTACAGGACCATCTTCCTCACTTCCTTCTAATTTACATGCTCAGCCATTGTCTATCAACTCTCCTTCATCCTCTTTTGATATCCCTTCATCTGAACCTGCCCCCATTAATTCTCATCCCATGATCACTCGCTCTAAAGCTGGCATTGTGAAGCCTAGGATCTATCCTACTTCTTACCTTCTACACACTGAACCAACCTCAGTAAAGGCTGCCCTGTCTCATCCTGATTGGAACCAAGCTATGAAGGCTGAATATGATGCTCTTCTCTCTAACAATACCTGGACCTTGACCACTTTACCTCCAAACCGTCAATCTATTGGCTGCAAATGGGTGTTCCGAATCAAAAAAAATTCTGATGGGTCTCTAAACAAATATAAAGCACGCCTAGTTGCCAAAGGATTTCATCAACAACCTGGTTTTGATTACACTGAAACTTTCAGTCCTGTTGTCAAGCCAACTACCATTCGCATCCTCCTCACTTTAGCTCTCACCCGTGACTGGTCCATTCAACAACTGGATGTTAACAATGCATTTCTTAATGGTGATCTTCATGAAGAGGTCTATATGACTCAACCACCGGGATTTGAGTCACCTCATCCTCATCTTGTGTGCAAACTTAATAAAGCTATCTATGGCCTTAAACAAGCTCCTCGTGCGTGGTTTGACAAACTCTCCACTACCCTTCTGCAATTTGGTTTTTCATCTAGTCGGTGCGATCCCTCTCTTTTCATTTTAGCTACCCCCTCCTACACTCTTTATGTATTGGTATATGTTGATGACATTTTAGTAACTGGAACCTGTCCATCCCAAATTCAAAAACTTCTTCTTCAACTTCAGTCTAAATTTGCTCTAAAATTATTGGGTGAACTTGACTACTTCCTTGGTCTTGAGGTTCACAAACTCCCTAACAAGTCCATTATCCTAACTCAAGAGAAATACATACGTGATCTACTTCTAAAAATTGGTATGACTCACTGTAAGTCAATGCCTTCACCCATGGTCAGCTCCTTACGCTTGTCCAAATTTGGGACTGACTTCTTTGAAGATCCCAGCACTTATCGCTCTATTGTAGGTGCCCTGCAATATGCAACCATCACGCGACCAGATATTGGTTTTGCTGTTAACAAAGTTTGCCAATTCATGGCCTCTCCATTACAGTCTCATTGGAAGGCAGTAAAAAGAATCCTTCGTTATTTACAGGGCACTCAATCGTTTGGCCTTTCATTACAGCCAGCTGCCAACGCTCCCTTTCAAATCTCCGCTTTTTGTGATGTAGATTGGGCTACTGATACTGATGATCGAAGGTCCACCTCTGGGTCAGCCATCTTCCTAGGTCCCAACTTGGTTTCATAGTGGAGCAAGAAACAACATTTGGTATCCAGATCTAGTACAGAAGCTGAGTATCGCAGTTTGGCTCTCACAACTCAAGAAGTTCTCTGGATTCAATCTCTGCTCAGTGAACTTCATATCCCAGTCACTACGCCTATTGTATACTGTGATAACTTGAGTACGGTGAACTTAGCTCACAATCCCATTCTTCATAACCGCACTAAACATCTTGAATTAGATCTCCATTTTGTTCGGGAGAGAGTTGCTGCTCATCAACTCATTGTGTCTCATGTTCCAGCTGATGATCAACTCGCTGATTGCCTTACCAAACCACTCTCAAGTTCAGCTTTTCTACGCTTAAGGAGCAAACTCAGAGTTGTGACTGCTTAGGCACCCTCTCTGAGTTTGAGGGGGGGATGTTAGTATAGGATAACTGACTCAGGAATTTGTTATGAATCTGTTATGCTGAGTCAGCAATATTGTTAGGAAAGGGGGCCCACTTGTAACTGAATGGCTAGCTAATGCCCTGTATATAACTCCTATCTCTTGTAGCAAAATATACACTGAATAGATAATATCTCTCTGATGCAATTACTCTAAAATGGCTTTCACTTTCTCCCTGCATTCACTCTTTCTACTTTCTCTGCTTTTCTAAGTAACAAGATCACCCACACAAATATTTTGAAATCATCCACCATGGTTAAAAAGTATTTGAAACCATGTACTGATGGTGTGGAAACGACATCCATATATCAAGGTGCATCAAATCAGATGTGTGTTGTGCAATGTATATGCTAATATAAAAGGGAAACTTTCTTTGCTTAGAGATTTGACACATATTCAGAAGTAGTTAATATAATCATGACGTTGCTTCAACAATTTCAATCTCTTATTTGACATCTGTTCTAAACGATATATAACGCCATAAATTTATATATGGAATGGAAGAAATAGAATTGATATTTATAGGATCAGATTTCTTATCCACTACTGATCACACAAGTTGATATAGATTACATCACAATTCAAAGTTGTGCTTAACTTTTGAGATTGAAATAAAACTCAGTGCAAATTCTCTTGAGCATTAAGCTTCCGGACGGAGTCCTAAGCCCCACTATCCATGAACGTCTTTCTTCTCCTAGAAACCATGCATAACATGTAGGTGCCACTAGTGGCATTACTCCAACACCATCCTTCCCAAGCTTGAGGATGCGGAACATGATCCACTCTATCCATCAAAATTCGATTGTGGTCAGGCAATATTGTATACAACCTATTAAAATCTCAGCTTTTATCCCCCACAACATCTCGAAGCTTAAGGTCAGTGTCCACAATATGAACATAGTCCAACATATCACACACCAATCTCTCGTTAACCTAACCAATCAAAGCCTCTCTCCAACCCAACATATAACAAAACCCATCCAACAAACAAATTCTTTGCCTTAATCAAACTTCTCCAAACATAGGACACTTGAGAGATCCGACCCTAGTAGTGAAGACATGGCCACCCTTCAAGTATTTGCTACACATGACCGTAACGCACTGTTTGTTCGTTTCATGCACCATGCTCCAAACAAGTTTACCGCGCATGGCCAAATTCACGCTTCTAGTATCACGCACCCCTAAACCTTTATTCCTTGAATGCTCTCTTCCTGCTAAATAGCTCCTTGTCATCCTCATTTACAGAAACTTTAGACATTTGATTATCTAAAGCTTCTTGGTTGGCCAAGATACTTTCTAGCCTTGTTAACACAAGTTCCTTGGCTCAACCTTGAATAATGGCAATAATTCCACTATACTCTGGATTTATTCCAAAGATGATAATTCTCCACATCCTAGTCTCAGTGATTGCATTCGTCAGATCTAATTTGGCAATTCCATTACAAATAGATTTAACTTCTGTAAAATATTGACTTGCTGGCATGCCCCCTTGTCATCAACTCATTTTCTGAGATTTGCAACTTGATAACGTTCTTCCTTGCAAATAAGGTCGCAAGGGTGTCCCAAGCCTCTTTCGGGGCTGAAAAGTCTTTTATTCGTTGCAAGAGTTCGTCTTCCATGATGATAAATAACATGTACATGGCTTTTCCAGCTTGGATCTTCCATGTCTTCTTCTCTTTATCACTTGGAGAGGTAGTTTTTGAACCACTAATAATACCCTATAAGTCTTGCCCAAGCAGGTAGTACTTCATGTTAATGATCTATGTATCATAATTGTTGTTATTAAGTCTCTCAATTAAGCTAGTTGAAAATGCAAGATCTGCTAAGATTATTGGTAAGCACCCGATACTCAACCAATTTTAGCTTGGTCCCAGACTAACACTATTACAGTCCCAGACTAACACTATTGCAGTCCCAGACTGTGCACTTGTAGAATCTTCACGTATGATCCTTGATCAAAACCTTAACCTTCGCATTGGCTTTAGCAAGCAAGTCCCTAATCGCCTGCTCTGATACCAATTGTTGAGAAACAAGACAAATATTATTAACATTAAAAAAATTACAATGGTGCCCAACACCTCTTAATATTTCTCACACTCATTATACTAATTACACTATAGAGCACTCACCTCTTTACACTTACACTTACTAACTAGTCACTACTCACTCTTGCATTCAATTAATTTTGCTCCTAAGAATTGCTTACTCACTTGTGTACGCTTGCAAATGTCACTCATATCCTATTTATACTACTTAAGAAAGGTGGTGGATGATTACTAGATGTTTCCTATTATTTCACCATAGTTCTAGAGAATTCTAGTAATGACAATGTTGTAGAATTCTCTAGTAATTTTCCTATGGTGCAAACTATTTCACCATAATTCTAGAAAATTCTAGTAATATATTATAATTGTCATGATGTAGAATTCTCTAATAATTCCCCAACTTGTACTTATGGAATTTTCTAGAGACTTAGGAAATAATAATTGTATTCTTAATAATAAAGACCTTCCACCTCCCTTGTATTAATCAATAACGCCAAAATCTCCAATTAAATCATAAATAACTAAGGGAACATCGAGTCACGTTGACATAACCCACTACTATGAAAATGACGGTAATTTTGATCCACTCCAATACAAATACAAATTAGACCGCCCATGCATGACATGCTCATTTTAATGATCCTATCTAAAAAATAAAAATGAAAAAGAGATTGTCAGAGAAAGCCCAATAAACTTTATCATAAACTTCCTCTAGATCTATTTTTAAAGCCACCACCCATTCTTCTTTATTGTCCTTTACATATATTGAATTATTTGTTATTCTAAAATTCCATTATCGGATGTGTCTATCTTAAAGATTTGGGTAAGATAGAAGTCTTTCTAAGATACAAGACTTCCTTGAAGAGGGCTCATAATATCATCCAAGAAGGTCTCAAATGATTCATTAATACTTTTGTATTGGCCTTATACACTGTATTACAAAGACTAATGTGACCAAAATCCTTCAACAACTTGGATGGTCCGCATTCATAATTAACACAACCAAGGTTTCCACAATCCTACCATCTCAGACACTAAACAAAAAATCATCTTGAACTTCTCTCTAAAGGTGACCGCCCACGACATCCTAGTATTTAATATAAAAAAGGTTGAAATCCATTAAGGCCAGGTGTCTTGAAGGATTTCATCCTCATCACTGCTTGTCTCACTTCCAACTTTGTCATCAGATTAAGAGAGGCCTTTGTAGCCTCGTCACCCAGCTTCAGAATTCGTAAGCTAGGAAAATCAGTACGGAGCAGGAGTCAAAAAAACATTTAAAATACCTTAGAGCCTCTTTTTTTGTTTGGGAAGAGGGAAGGTAGAGCTTGAATCCTACTATTTTAGGTGACCTCAAATGCTCTTAACCACTTAAGCTAAAGGGGGGTCACCTTAGAGCCTCTTATTGCAACATTTCCTGATTAGTGGACCATCTTGTGTCTTGCGCCCATGAATATGATTCCTCTCACGTCCCACTATTTTTGTGCATGGGAAATTTTGTTATTTCAGTCCCCCTTTTTAACTCTTTCTGAACACCTTTTAACTGAGACTCAACCCTCATTTTCCTTTTAAAATTATTTCTGAAGTAATTTTTATTAAAAAAAATAGAATCGTCCTTTATTAATCCATAATCAATGACTTATACTTTCACTGGGCACATATAATATACCAACCTATCATAGATCATCCAATCAAAGAGCTCAGTCACTAAATTTATTTGATATAACTAAATAATTATATTCGTATTATTTTATATTATAATTAACAACACGTTAATATAAATATAACAAATTTAATAATGTTAATCCATAAAATTAATACATATAACATATATTAATATTAAAAATCCAACATTATACTCCGTCCACGAATTCCTAACCACCCAATGGTACTCTCTACAAGGTGCCCAACTATCCAAAAGGCGAAAACAACGCTTACTTTTTCTAGTTCTGGGCCAGTATACAAGATGTAGTGAAAAAGGAGAGTGGTTAGACTGACGAGTTTCATCCGCAGCATGTTTAAAACACGTTCTCCAATCTATGCCTTACACTACCCTATCCAATCTCTTAGCCCTACTCCTTTCTATACCAAGAGAAGAGACCACCACCAACCCCTTAGTCCCTTAACCCACATGCATTCAATACGTCGCCGAAACAAGGTACTTGGCCAGCATAAAATGTATGACCCTTGACTTTCGTTAAAAGATGAATCTCATTATTCATTAAAGTCACATATTACCATCCGAGGAATGGTATCCTCCAACGATTTTCGCAAAGCACTGGAGTTGGGCTAGCATAGACCACCCTTATAGTGATGGCTTGGGAGTAAGAGAACAAGGGAAGGGAGACCATCTCCTGCAGAATATAAACGTTCAATATTGGTATGAGAAGGGGGAGGCAGGGCTCAAACCCTGCTGTTTTATACTTATTGAAGGGCCTAGGCTGTTTTCTTTTTTGTTGAGAAGGGCCTAGGACTTTGAATTGTTGTGTGTGTGTTTTTTTTATCAAATTGTTGTTTGTTGATGTAATAGTCCTACCAGACTATTAACAAGGCTCCTGTCAGATTTTGGCCCATTGAGTAATTGGGTAGGATAATCTGTAGTGCATTACTATGGGCTTCTGGGCCTTACTTTGCTATTGCTATATTTCGGATGTTGACAAATAAAAAACGGGCTCCAAACATTATTATTTTCAGATAAATAAATTTCCCTTAAATGTGATCAGTTTTTTCTTTCATTAGGAAGTCCAATACAGCTATGGTGTAGGAAAAGAAAAATTGTCCCAGAGTAAATTAAAACCTCTGACATCATCGTTACCCTGAATTTTAAACTTATGACTTGAGTTAATTACAAACTGGGAACGGATATTACCATTTTCTAGTTTCAATAATAAATGAGATGTGATGTTCTTCACCATCGTTCAATTATAATCACAATTTCTTAATTTGAAGAATTTGGATGAAGTAAACCAAATCTAGAAATGTCTAATTATGCTATAGGCTTAAGATCTCGTAAGTATGAACTATCACCGAAGATAAGTAGCAAAATACGAAGGTAATTATAAAAAAAAAACATTATCAGCTAAAGAGTTAGTTTTCCTTTGATATGTGAATGTTCTAGCTATAAAGAAAAGCATACTTCTAAATACACGTGATTAAACACTAAATATTAAAGTAATTATAAAATTTATACTGGGTTTATTTGAGTGTAATAATAATAATTTTAAATAATTTTTTATTTTGTATTCCTTTGGTGTTTAGTAGTTCAAAGTGTCATAATAACTTTTTGACATGGTGATATATATATATATATATATATATATATATATATATATATATATATATATATATATATAGATATAGATATATAGAGGATGTATCATGTGAGAAAGGTTCTCTTATGTGAGAATGAGAGAGACAAATCTAGGCCGTATAACTATACAATGAGTGGTTGAGATTAATCATGTGAATTTTTTAAGAAGTCATGTGACATTTTAAGTGATCATGTGACTTTAAAAACTTTTAATCTCAACCACCCATGTATGGTTATACGGCCCAGATTTGTCCCTCTCACTCTCATATAAGAGGACTTTTCTCATAAGATACATCCCCTAGATATATATACCCTAAACCATATATATATATATATATATATATATATAGAGAGAGAGAGAGAGAGAGAGAGAGAGAGAGAGGTTGTTACCCTAACTTATCATGGCCCTCTACTAATTTTTTTTCAAACGAACTGTGCCATGAGAATCTTCCAAATTCTTGATTGATTGATTGCCTCCTTTGTAGTGTTTGATACAATCTAAGATTTTTAGATATTTTTTAGGATAAGTATTTCAAGTGTAAATTTTTATTTACCTAATTAGGTAAATAAATCTTTATTTATCTAAAAATATAAATCCTTTATATTTTAAATTTTGAGTAATTAAACTTACTCAAAAATATTTTTTTATAAATTTTATTAATTGTGGGTAATTTTTTAAAAAAAAATTATTTCTGGTAAACAAAAACCCTACCTCTATCAAACACTCTCTAAGAAATAAGAAAAAGGAGTTTTTATTCGGAAAAACACTATTATTGTTGTAGTGCCTTATAAAGGTTGACCATTTACTATTTCACTTACTCATCAATAGTAGGAGACACATATGGTTTTGAACGAAAAAAAATGGCGAAAAGGATAGACAATAACTTCAAGCGATATTTCAACATCAAGCCTTGTTCCTAGTTAGTTATTAAGAAGCCTGTTTATCAACCCGAGTTATAATATATAGACCATAAGAGTTCTCATAAATGCTTGTATTACGCTTCCATGTCTTGCGACTACATTCCCATTTCTGAGTGAGTAGTTGTATTCTTTTCGCAAATATTGCTTTGTAATGGCCAATTGATTTGACTATATATATCCGGTTGATGGCCTAATAATTTGATCAAAGCATAGAACACAACAACTATATTTATACACAACCCCATCGACATACCATTTGATGTCACTTTCTTTTCTCTATCATCTTTTGTCTTCCTTTTTTTTTTTTTGGTTCTATCTTTAATATCCTAAACAAAAACACCCATAAAAATAGTATTTATCTAAATTTTTTGCATGGAATATGAACATGAGAAATCATTAACATTCACATGGGGAAATAATAAATTATTTAGAAGATAAAATATATACATTTTACGGTCACTAAAATATGCATGTTAGGCGTCAAAACATTAAAAATGAAGAGAGAGAGAGAGAGAGAAAGAGAGAGAGAGAGAGAGAGAGAGAGAGAAGTTGCAAATTTTTACAACACCTAGACTAGAAATATCGATCTGATGAATGAAGTCGAGAGCTAGCGTCGTGTAGTTTTGCAATGTTGAGAGAGCACACGAGTGGTTTTGGTCAATGAATCCAACTTGAGTTGGCACGCAAGGTCGAATTTCATTGTGCCACTATGTAAAAGCCACAATTTCATTCGTGCTGTGAGGTGAATGGCTAAGGAGAATGCGACATACACTTTCTTTTTATCACTCTTCTCCACCTCTTTAGGGAAAGCACCTTCTGAGCCTTTTAGAGTAACACCAAAGAGTGTTGAGTTTCGAGGGTCTTGATGGAAAGCTGGGTAGGGTCCTGAAGCAATCTTACGTCGCTGTAAAGAAAGGGACACATCACCTCCTTGTTTATAAGAAATGCTCACTTTTGAATTTGGGTTGTTGACTTGTAATGTGATTTTATATTTTGGGTGTGGTTTCTTCTCTATCACACTAAAACTTCGGATGGAAAACCTAGGGTCTTTTGGTTTAAATACTACAGAGAAAAGACCACATAGAATGGCTCCAATGATAACGATAATTATAATAATTAAAATTAGCACGTAACAACAACAACATGCTCCTTTTTTCTCTTTCTTAGGAGATGATTTTCTTTGGAGTTCCATGAATTTAGCATTTTCAGGAGGTGGAACACGGTACACTTGGTCCTTGGGGACTTGGACAACGTATGTGCCGGCGTCCATGTTGGGAAATTTGGGTTTCATATCATCTTCATAAAAAGGTGGAGGTGGCGGTGGCCGCGACAATGGCACCCGCTCCTCCATGGGAGTACGAAGAGCGAGATTGGGTGCAGGGTTGTGCTTAGGACGTTAATTGTTGAAGGGGTTGAGAAGGGTGTTGTTTTGCATGCAGAGGGTCAAAGTTGTGTTGGTGTTGGTACTATGCATGAGAAGGGGGTAACGTGCGATTGGGAGAGATTAATGTTTTCAACTTTTTTGGGGTTGAAAATGAGAGACCAAAGAGACTTATTCTAATATTAGATTGGGATACTTATTTACTTTTAACGGGTCAAACTATATGTCCCTTAACCAAATGGAGGAAAAGTATCACCTATCTAGTCCCCTTTCATTCATCCCAAAATCATAATAAATATTTGACTGATGTATGTTGACAATTAAAATTATACTATTATATCAATTGATTGGAATTATGAGTAAATATACTACTCTATATAATTATTTATTGTTTCCAAGTGCATGTTTGAATACACTTTTATTTTTAAATGTTATTATAAATTTTAAATTTTAAGATTTCAACAAGATATTTTATTTTGTATTTAATACACTATACATTCCGGTAAAACTTTTTATACACAAATTTATGCGTTAAAAGTATACTATTTTGATTTTGATTTTTTCATCTATCAAAAAAAGATTTTTCAAACAAGTTGTTCATTTTTAGTTATTTTTTTAGTGAAATCATTTTTAGTTATGTTCATTTATTTTAACTTTTAAGAGCATGTCACAGTTTCTAAAACCAGGCACTATATAAATATTCATGCAAAGGTCTATTAGGCCCTTACAAATAAAAAGGCCCAAGTGGACCACACAATCCTAATAGGCTAATACACTAACACAATAAGTAAGAAACATTATGGATGTAACACCCTCTCTTACACCTTAATAAATTCTAGAAAAATTCATAATTTTTTTTATACTAAAGAT
This sequence comes from Clitoria ternatea, assembly GCA_037962975.1. Taxonomy (NCBI): domain Eukaryota; kingdom Viridiplantae; phylum Streptophyta; class Magnoliopsida; order Fabales; family Fabaceae; genus Clitoria; species Clitoria ternatea. The sequence continues at coordinate 285,712,171 of CM075670.1, forward strand.
ATGATTGTTAAAAAGAAATTATCGGAATAAATTATATACATTATTTCTGAAATACCTCATAGATATTATTAAAACTTTATAAAGTATTTGTACATTCACCCGAAGAAAATAAACATTAAACATTATAAGAAAGAGAGGAAACTCCATGGCCTAGAAGCAGTTACTTATTAACATTATTTATTCATTGGACCACGGTATTCATACCGAGCTCCCTTTCTAGAACATGCTATAGTTACTGTCGATATTCTTCAATTCTTCCCTCTGAACCATCAATTTAGAATATATGAAACAAAAACACGGAGAAAGGAGTGAGAAACAGAATATAATATTCTCAATTAAGACATAAGCAACAAAGGGTTTTCACAAACCAATACATAATAATATCAATCACAATCACATACACAATCAATTATGAATGCATGAATGTTATGCAATATCTTCATCATAACTTACCTATATATGTGGGCCCTTAAATTTTAATTTGCACTGGGCCAACCAGGAGTTTACACTGTTCCATAAGTCCAGATAATAATAATGTGAATAGCTCAACTGGCATGGAAACACTTAGAGACTAGTCAGATTGAGAAAGTTTTTATTGTGAAAGTACCTGACACTAGGGAGCTACCCCAGGTCCCCTGAAGCACCCTTTCACACCCTCTCATCCCAAGGCTCGTAATTAAGCCTCCTCTAATGTATCCTCGGTTTCTATAATCCGTCCCCAGACAATATCATTTTATTTCACTTTAATGATTCATGATGCATGAACTACTCGCGTATTTAGTTGGTTAAGGCTTTTAGAAACTCAATTATTAAATCCCTTAAAGGTTTACAATATCATTTCAATAAACTGTACATTTTCTCAATTCTCTAAATTTCTGTCCCATAAAAATAAATTTGGTACAGTTTTCGAATGTCACTGAAATTTGAGTTTCTAAGCCTTAAATATCTAAAAACTTTCTCATATAAAACTTTACATAATCTTTCTCAAATTAAATCTTAACAAAATCAAATTTAGAAATCTCAATTATTTCCAAATATCTTTAGTTATTAAGTTGGAATAAAATAATTTTCTTTTGAAAATTTTATTTTATTAAAAGAGAATAATCTTTAAGTTATTAACCAAAAATACTTAAAATTATAAAATTTTTCTTTATCTCAAGATTTAATTATTTCAATTTATTATTAATTTTCATAAAATATTTTCTTTCTAAAATAAATATTTTTTTATTCTAAATATTGAAAATAAAGTTAATATGAATAATTTCTAAGAAGAAATAAAAGATAATAAAATTTAAAGAGTAAGGTAAGAAATTCTTACTGAATTTTAGCTTTCCGTCATGCTCGCTATATGCTCAAACTCCACATTACAATATCATCAATCAAATATTATCAATCACAGTTAAACATCATCAATCATAAGCAATCATAATCAAATCAATTAAATATCATTAAATACATATCATAATACAAAATTTAATGATTATTAATATAGTTGATTTTTTTTAGTTCCTTTTGTCCATTCCTAGCATAGGTATATGTAAGTCCATATAATCCAGTCCTTGCATAGGTATTGTTCAGTCCATATGGGTCATAATGGTCCAAGTCCTTGCATAGGTATAGTCGAGTCCATATAGGTCATAATGGTCCAAGTCCTTGCATAGGAATGTTAGAGTTAGTTAAACCAGATATTTAATTTAAAATTTATTAAAAATTTTAAGTTAAAAAGTTAATATTTTAAAATAATGATATTATTAAATTTAAAAGGAGTAGGGGACTCCTCCCATTATTCTTATGTCTTTTCATATTATACTCTTATCTCACTTTCCCTTACCTTGAGTTGTTACCAAAAGAGAGTTTGCTTTGCGCCTCCGATTTCTAGAAATATTAATACCAATCTTATTTCAGTATAAGCATAAGATGAAGATTAAGATTACTACTTAAAACACAAATGGTAAATTTTGAATAGTGAATAGTAAATCATGAATAGTAATAGTAAATATTAAAACATGAATAGTAATGATAAATAGTAAAATATGAATAGTAATAGTAAATAGTAAATCGTGAATAGTGACAGTAAATAGTAAATCGTAAATAGTAACAGTAAATAGTAAAACGTAAATAGTAAAGTTAAATAGTAACAGTAAATAGTAATTTACTATTTAAATAGTGATTTACTATTGAAATAGTAATTTACTATTGAAATAGTATTTTACTATACAGAATAGTAACTTAAAATAATATTATTTCTAGTATAATAACAGATTTCTAAAAACGATATGAAAATAACCCAAAAAATATAAAAGAGAAGTATTCTTACCTTAGGATTTTGGCAGAACCTTCTCCCAAAAAAAATTACTTCTCTCTCTCACTTCCACCACTATCTCACTAACACTACTATATTAAGAAAACTTAATCTGAAATTGTGAATTCTAAAGAAGAAATCCTTCGGTATTTATAGAAAAAAAATTTACTATGCATTCCATTATTTTAATATAAAAGTACTATGCATTTTTGAATTTTTTATTTCTGGTTACTGTGTATCTTTTGAAAATTTCATACATGCACAGTGTTTTGCATAGTAACTGTCGGCAAAATTATTAAGTCAAATAGTAACCCTTCACTCGGTATATTTTAAATATTCAAAATGAGTCCTTTTTGAAATTTAGCGATATTATATCAGTCCTCACTAATTTTATAATAAGTAATATAAAGCTAAAATTTTAAAAATCTAAAATTTTCTGTTAATAAAAATTTATTGATACGTTTCCAATTTTTTAACGATTAGAAAAAATCAAGATTTTTCTCAAACCGATAATTTTTAGATAAGTCTACTTGAAACGAATTTTAAAAAATTTTCTTATAATTTCAATTCACTTTCTTATAAATATTTTTAATTTAAGTCACTTATATAAATTTAAAATTATATAAAAAATATTATTTTATTAAAAAAATTCCAAAATTCCAAAAAATTTCAAAAAATTATAAATAATACGTAGATTAAAAAGTTCTAAAGAACCATAATTTAATTCCTTCAAAATTTCAATATAAAAATAAAAATAGGGGTGTTACAATGGAGATTTTTTCCCTACACCACCCTATTCCTTATTTTTGTTGTTAAATTATATAGATACCCTTGATTTTAAAAAGATAGAGATCATATATTATTAGATCTGTTGGAGATTTGATTTTATCTTCAATTCTATGTATCTGACCTCAACTTTCATTCCAAGATTCAAACACGTTTTCTATTGTTTAATCCCATTTTCTTTTCCTTTTCTTGTAAATGGTTCACCTCTAAAGGCTTCAATTTCTCAAATTGCTTTCAATGTGCACGGTTTTGGCATAATTCAGAAAACCTAACCTCTTAGGGATCTTTCAACCTTCGTGGGTTTTGTGTAAAAAATTGACTTTTTATCCCGAAATTGATTCTTCACAAACTTGGCATGGTGGCAACGATGTGGCATGTCACCTCTCCCCCACTTAGAAAATGTTTTAGCGATTAGCATCATGGTCCCCTTCCTATTATTAGCAGTTGTAAACTTTGTTTTGACAACTTTGGTAAGGGTTTCAAAGATCCTAATGTTGGCATTGACGCCGCCCCCAGCCAAACTTAGAGGTTGTTCCCTCTGTATCCATTTACCATTTGATTACAACAAAATTACAAGACGTGGTTTGTGTTTGTTGCCCTTTCAGCCGTTGGATTTGTGTTACAACTATTCATCTCTAATTGTGTAAATTAAAATTTTATGAAATCAATTATAGATCCTTGCACACGTAATAACTAAATCTACATTTCATTTTCAGGTTAATGATGTTTGTTGATTGGTAAAGCGTTTGTGGTGATGGTGGTTGTAACACCCTCTGTTACACCTTAATAAATTCTAGAAAAATTCGTAATTTTTTTTTTTTACTAAAGATATGATTGTTAAAAAGAAACTATCGGAATAAATTATATACATTATTTCTGAAATACCTCACAAATATTATTAAAAACTTTATAAAGTATTTGTACATTCATCCGAAGAAAATAAACATTAAACATTATAAGAAAGAGAGGAAACTCCATGGCCCAGAAGCAGTTACTAATTAACATTATTTATTCATTGGACCACGGTATTCATACCGAGCTCCCTTTCTAGAACGTGCTATATTTACTGCTGATATTCTTCGATCCTTCCCTCTGAACCATCAATTTAGAATATATGAAACAAAAACACGGAGAAAGGAGTGAGAAACAGAATATAATATTTCCGAATAAGACATAAGCAACAAAGGGTTTTCACAACCAATACATAATAATATCAATCACAATCACATACACAATCAATTATGAATGCATGAATGTTATGCAATATCTTCATCATAACTTACTTATATATGTGGGCCCTTAAATTTTAATTTGCACTGGGCCAACCAGGAGTTTACACTGTTCCATAAGTCCGGATAATAATAATATGAACAGCTCAACTGGCATGGAAACACTTAGAGACTAGTCAGATTGAGAAAGTTTTTATTGTGAAAGTACCCGACACTAGGGAGCTACCCCAGGTCCCCTGAAGCACCCTTTCACACTCTCTCATCCCAAGGCTCGTAATTAAGCCTCCTCTAATGTATCCTCGGTTTCTATAATCCGTCCCCAGACAATATTATTTCATTTCACTTTCATTATCCATGATGCATGAACTACTCGCGTATTGAGTTGGTTAAGGCTTTTAGAAACTCAATTATTAAATCCCTTAAAGGTTTACAATATCATTTCAATAAACTGTACATTTTCTCAGTTCTCTGAATTTCTGTCCCACAGAAATAAATTTGGTACAGTTTTCAAATCTCACGGAAATTGAGTTTCTAAGCCTTAAATATCTAAAAACTTTATCATATAAAACTTTACATAATCTTTCTCAAATTAAATCTTAACAAAATCAAATTTAGGAATCTCAATTATTTCCAAATATATTTAGTTATTAAGTTGGAAAAAATAAAATAGTTTTCTTTCAAAAAATTTTGTTTTATTAAAAGAGAATAATTATTAACCAAAAATACTTAAAATTACAAAATTTTTCTTTAACTCAAGATTTAATTAAATAAAATCTCATAAAATATTTTCTTTCTAAAATAAATACTAATTTTTTTATTCTAAATATTGAAAATAAAGTTAATAAAAATAATTTCTAAGAAGAAATAAAAGATAATAAAATTTAAAGAGTAAGGTAAGAAATTCTTACTGAATTTTAGCTTTCCGTCATGCTCGCTATATGCTCAAACTCCACATTACAATATCATCAATCAAAATTAAACAATATCAATCATAACTAAATATCATCAATCAATCAATCATAATCAAATCATAATCAAATCAATTAAATATCATTAATACATATCATAATACAAAATTTAATGGTTATTAATATAGTCAATTTTAGTCCTTTTGGTCAATTCCTCGCATAGGTATATGTAAGTCCATATAATCCAGTCCTTGCATAGGTATAGTTCAGTCCATATGGGTCATAATGGTCCAAGTCCTTGCATAGGTATTGTCCAGTCCATATAGGTCATAATGGTCCAAGTCTTTGCATAGGTATGTTAGAGTTAGTTAAACCGGATATTTAATTTAAAATTTATTATAAATTTTAAGTTAAAAAAAGTTAATATTTTAAAATAATAATATTATCAGATTTAAAAGGAGTAGGGGACTCCTCCCATTATTCTTATGTCTTTTCATATTATACTCTTATCTCACTCCCCCTTACCTTGAATTGTTACCCAAAATGGATTTGCTTTGCGCCTCCGATTTCTAAAAATATTAATACCAATCTTATTTCAGTATAAGCATAAGACGAAGATTAAGATTACTACTTAAAACAGAAATGGTAAATTTTGAATAGTGAATAGTGAATAGTGAATAGTAAATTGTGAATAGTAACGGTAAATAGTAAAACGTGAATAGTAACAGTAAATAGTAAAACGTGAATAGTAACGGTAAATAGTAAATCGTGAATAGTAACAGTAAATAGTAACAGTAAATAGTAATTTACTATTTGAATAGTAATTTACTATTGAAATAGTAATTTACTATTGAAATAGTGTTTACTATGCAGAATAGTAACTTAAAATAATATTATTTTCAGTATAATAACAGATTTCTAAAAACGATATGAAAATAACCCAAAAAATATAAAAGAGAAGTATTCTTACCTTAGGATTTTGGCAGAACCTTCTCTCCAAAAACTTTTCTTCTCTCTCCCACTTCCACCACTATCTCACTAGCACTACTATATTAAGAAAACTTAATCTGAAATTGTGAATTCTAAAGAAGAAATCCTTCGGTATTTATAGGAAAAAAATTTACTATGCATTCCATTATTTTAATATAAAAGTACTATGCATTTTTGAATTTTTTATTCCAGGTTACTGTGCATCTTTTGAAAATTTCATACATGCACAGTGATTTGCATAGTAATTGTCGGCAAAATTATTAAGTCAAATAGTAACCCTTCACTCGGTATATTTTAAATATTCAAAATGAGTCCTTTTTGAAATTTAGCGATATTATATCAGTCCCTACTAATTTTATAATAAGTAATATAAAGCTGAAATTTTAAAAATCTAAAATTTTCTGTTAATAAAAATTTATTGATACGTTTCAAATTTTTTAACGATTGGAAAAAATCAAGATTTTTCTCAAACCGATAATTTTTAGATAAGTCTACTTGAAATGGATTTTAGAAAATTTTCTTATAATTTCAATTCACTTTCTTGTAAATATTTTTAATTTAAGTCACTTATATGAATTTAAAATTATTTAAAAAAATATTATTTTTATTAAAAAATTCCAAAATTCCAAAAAAAATTCCAAAAAATCATAAATAATACGTAGATTAAAAAGTTCTAAAGAACCATAATTTAATTCCTTCAAAATTTTAATATAAAAAATAAAAATAGGGGTGTTACAACTCTACTCCCCTTAGAAAATTTCGTCCTCGAAATTTACATAATCAGTAAAACAAATGAGGATGAGACTCTTTCATCTCAGTTTCTAGTTCCCATGTAGCATCTTCTCCTCTCGTTTCACTCCAAATAACCTTTACAAGCGGAATTGTCTTGTCTCTTAATTGTTTTATTCTTCTGTCACTTATTCTAACAGGTGGTGCATCATATGTAAGATTATCTTTAACTTGTATGACATCAGGTTCAATAACATGTGTAGGATCAGATATATACTTTCGCAAGTTTGACACATGAAAAACATTATGGATATTAGAAAGAAAAGGTGGTAATGCTATTTGGTAGGCAAGGGGACTAACTTTATGAATTATTTGGTATGGACCGATAAATCTAGGAGTTAGTTTTCGAGATTTCATTGCCCGACCGACCCCAGTCATAGGTGTGACTTTCAAGAATACATGATCGCCTTCTTGAAATTCGAGCGGCTTTCTTCTTTTGTCATAGTAACTTTTCTGCCTGCTCTGTGTTGCCTTCATCTTTTCCTGAACTATTTTGATTTTATCCGTGGTTTGTTGTACCAACTCTGGTCCTAGCATCAAGTTTTCACCAGTCTCAAACCAACATAGCGGGGTCCTACATTTTCTTCCATATAATGCTTCAAAAGGTGCCATGCCAATGCTAGCATGGAAACTGTTGTTGTAGGTAAACTCCACATATGGTAAGAATTGATTCCAACTTCCTTTATGCTCTAACACACAAGCTCGTAACAAGTCTTCTAGAGATTGGATTGTTCTTTCTGATTGTCCATCCGTCTGAGGATGATATGCTGAACTCAGACGCAGTCTTGTTCCCATAGCCTTGTGCAAGCTCTTCCAGAATTGTGATGTAAAACGAGGGTCCCGATCAGAAATGATACTTGAAGGAATTCCATGCAATCTCACAATCTCCTCGATGTATAATTTTGCCAGCTTCTCCATAGAGTAACGAATGTTGATGGGAATAAAGTGGGCAGACTTTGTTAGTCTATCAACTATTACCCATATCGAATCATGTCCTAATGGAGTTTTGGGTAGAGAAGTCACAAAATCCATGGTAATGCTATCCCATTTCCATTCTGGTATTTCCATTGATTGTAGCATTCCAGGGGGTTTTTGGTGTTCCACTTTAACCTTCTGGCAAATTAGACATGCAGCCACATACTCTGCCACCGCTTTCTTCATTCCAGGCCACCAAAATAACTTCTTCAAATCTTGATACATTTTAGTAGCTCCGGGATGAATGCTCATATAACTTTTATGGCCTTCTTCCAAAATTGCTTTCCTCAACTCCTCTTGATCAGGGATACACACTCGATCCTTATACCTCAATAATTGGTCGTTTCCCACATTGAACTCGACTTCTTTTCCTTGTTTCAAGAGTTCTTTCTTCTCTTGCAGGAATTCATCCTCTCGTTGAGCCTCTAAAACTTGCCTCAGGAATTCATTTGTCACTTGCAACGTTCCTAATCTGTAGCTGTTAGCATTAACCTTTACTGCTAGGTTAAGATCTCTGAAGTTCTCTATCAATTCCAGCTCTTTAATCATCATCGTGGACGCATGTAGAGACTTTCGACTTAAAGCATCAGCTACTACGTTCGCTTTTCCAGGATGGTATTGCAACTCAAAGTCGTAGTCCTTTAAGAACTCCATCCATCTCCGTTGCCTCATGTTTAACTCCTTTTGGTCGAATAAATACTTGAGACTCTTATGATCGCTAAACACATCGAATGTTGCACCGTATAGATAATGCCTCCAAATCTTTAAGGCAAAAACTACAGCGGCTAACTCTAAGTCATGGGTAGGGTAGTTAATCTCGTGTTGCCTTAATTGACGCGACGCATAGGCTACAACCTTCTTGTCTTGCATGAGTACACTTCCTAGTCCTTGTTTAGACGCATCACAGTAAACTTCAAAACTTTGATGTGGATCAGGGAGTACTAACACCGGCGCAGAAGTAAGTCGATCTTTCAGCTCTTGGAAACTATTCTCGCATTGTGTCGTCCACACAAAAGGTTGTCCTTTCCGTGTTAACTTGGTCAATGGGTATCCTAGCTTTGAAAATCCTTCAATGAATCTCCTATAGTATCCAGCCAAGCCCAAGAAACTTCTAATCTCAGTGATCGTGGTTGGTCTCTCCCATTTTAAAACCGCCTCCACCTTGGAAGGGTCTACAGCTATTCCTCCTTGACTAATTACATGTCCTAAAAAGTTTACTTCTTCCAACCAGAATTCACACTTCGACAACTTTGCATACAGTTGTTTCTTTTTCAGGATTTCCAACACAACCTTCAAGTGTTCAACATGTTCTTCTCTGCTTTTAGAGTACACTAATATATCATCAATGAACACCACTACAAATTTATCTAGATATGGATGAAAAATCCTATTCATGTAATCCATGAATACGGCTGGTGCATTAGTTACACCAAAAGGCATTACTAGATATTCGTAATGGCCATAGCGTGTTCTAAAAGCAGTTTTCGTTACATCTTCTTTCTTCACCCTTATTTGATGGTATTCAGACCTCAAATCAATTTTGGAGAACACCGTGGCACCACGCAGCTGATCCATCAAGTCGTCAATCCTTGGCAGAGGGTATCTGTTCTTGATCGTCACCTTGTTCAGTTGTCGATAATCTACACACAACCTCATGCTACCATCCTTCTTCTTAACCAACAACACTGGTGCACCCCAGGGGGATACACTGGGTCGTATAAACTGCTTCTCTATCATCTCTTCAAGTTGTTTCTTCAACTCTGCTAATTCTAGAGGTGACATTCGGTATGGTGCAATTGAAATGGGTCCAACTCCAGGTACTAAATCAATGGAAAATTCCACATCTCTTTCTGGGGGTAAACCAGGGATATCTTCAGGAAAAACGTCAGGAAATTCACACACAACCGGCAGATTTTTGATTTTTGATTCTTGCTCTCCTTTCGTTGAAAGCAATAGCATGAATCCTTGAGCCCCTCCTTTTAAAGAGGCACTCACTTGGTTGGCGGTTAGAAATCTCGAATCCTCAGGATTCAAATTCACTGGTTCTTTAAACATTATGGTTTTATTATGACAATCTATTAGAACATGATTGTCAGACAACTAATCTAGCCCAATAATAACTTCTAAGCCAGAAAGGGGTAAACAGAAAAGATTAGCCTTAAAGTCCCTACCATCTATGACAATAGGGCATTTCCAACAAGCTTTGGAAGTGACAATGGGATTGTTTCCAGGAGTATGTACAGATAAGTCAAATGGAAGTTCTATCACAGGTAATTTTAGTTTTTCTACACAGTCATTGGCAATAAAGGAATGTGATGCACCTGAGTCATACATAACAGTTAAAGAAATCTTATTAATGATACACTTACCTTCTACCATGGAATCAGCATGAGATGCTTCTTCTCCAGTGATTGCAAAAACCTTTCCTTTTGCTTTTGGCCTTCCGACTGCACTGTGCGCGCCTCCTTGAGTATTTATGCTTGTACTTGCACCTTCAGGGTTTTCTCTCTTCATCTCTGGGCAATCCTTGATATGATGACCTGGTTTGTTACACTTAAAGCAAACATAAGTGTTTTTAGGACAATCCCTTTTCAAATGGGGTCCTCCACAGATAAAACATTTAAAATTTGGTGCAGATGTTGGGTAATAGCTTCCAGTTGAAGCTTGGGGTCTGTTAGGAACAGATGCTGCTCCAAACCGACGAAATGGTGCTTGGTAAGGCTTATTCCTTCTGAAATCTCTTCTTTGGTGATGGTGAGGTCCTCCACTTCTTATTTCTCCTGCCTTGTGAATGGGCTCACGACTTTTGGTCATTCTATCCTTATGGTCTTCTTCAAAGATCCTGCAGCGATTTACCAATACAGAAAATTCACGGATTTCCTGCATTCGTATAGCTTCCTTAATTTCTGGCCGCAGTCCATTTACAAACTTTGCACACCGATCTCTTTCATTAGTAGCATCATTATAATGAGAATGAAAACGAGATAGCTCTTCAAACCTGGATGCGTACTCTCCAACGGTCATATTTCCTTGGGTCAGCGACAGGAATTCGAATTGTCTTTTCTCTTTAACATCAGCTGGAAAGTATTTTTCCAGAAACATATCCTTGAAATAGTCCCAAGTGATCTCCACGTCGTTGACTTCGAATTGTTTACGCATGCTATCCCACCAATGTTCGGCATCCTCAGATAAGGCATAAGTAGCGAAGACTACCTTATCAGCTTCATTACATTGCAATGCTCGAAAGATCTTCTCTATCTCTCGAATCCAGATTTGTGCTCCATCAGGGTTATATCCTCCCTTGAAACGAGGTGGATTGCGCTTTTCGAATAGGTCCAGTCTTCTCAAGGCATCATTACCTTGACCTTCACGTGCTCCCATTGCATTGATTAAGCGTTCTACAACTCTAGCAAGATCGTTTCCAGCCATTAGTTTCCTGTTTCACAGTAACTGAGATTTGTCACATCAATCACAGTTACTACCAAGTCAGATATTCTACCTATACAGAGTTTACAGACAAAGCAAGATAGACCTTTTCCCCAGGCCTATTGGATTAACTGCTCTGATACCACTTTGTAACACCCTCTGTTACACCTTAATAAATTCTAGAAAAATTCGTAATTTTTTTTTTTTACTAAAGATATGATTGTTAAAAAGAAACTATCGGAATAAATTATATACATTATTTCTGAAATACCTCACAAATATTATTAAAAACTTTATAAAGTATTTGTACATTCATCCGAAGAAAATAAACATTAAACATTATAAGAAAGAGAGGAAACTCCATGGCCCAGAAGCAGTTACTAATTAACATTATTTATTCATTGGACCACGGTATTCATACCGAGCTCCCTTTCTAGAACGTGCTATATTTACTGCTGATATTCTTCGATCCTTCCCTCTGAACCATCAATTTAGAATATATGAAACAAAAACACGGAGAAAGGAGTGAGAAACAGAATATAATATTTCCGAATAAGACATAAGCAACAAAGGGTTTTCACAACCAATACATAATAATATCAATCACAATCACATACACAATCAATTATGAATGCATGAATGTTATGCAATATCTTCATCATAACTTACTTATATATGTGGGCCCTTAAATTTTAATTTGCACTGGGCCAACCAGGAGTTTACACTGTTCCATAAGTCCGGATAATAATAATATGAACAGCTCAACTGGCATGGAAACACTTAGAGACTAGTCAGATTGAGAAAGTTTTTATTGTGAAAGTACCCGACACTAGGGAGCTACCCCAGGTCCCCTGAAGCACCCTTTCACACTCTCTCATCCCAAGGCTCGTAATTAAGCCTCCTCTAATGTATCCTCGGTTTCTATAATCCGTCCCCAGACAATATTATTTCATTTCACTTTCATTATCCATGATGCATGAACTACTCGCGTATTGAGTTGGTTAAGGCTTTTAGAAACTCAATTATTAAATCCCTTAAAGGTTTACAATATCATTTCAATAAACTGTACATTTTCTCAGTTCTCTGAATTTCTGTCCCACAGAAATAAATTTGGTACAGTTTTCAAATCTCACGGAAATTGAGTTTCTAAGCCTTAAATATCTAAAAACTTTATCATATAAAACTTTACATAATCTTTCTCAAATTAAATCTTAACAAAATCAAATTTAGGAATCTCAATTATTTCCAAATATATTTAGTTATTAAGTTGGAAAAAATAAAATAGTTTTCTTTCAAAAAATTTTGTTTTATTAAAAGAGAATAATTATTAACCAAAAATACTTAAAATTACAAAATTTTTCTTTAACTCAAGATTTAATTAAATAAAATCTCATAAAATATTTTCTTTCTAAAATAAATACTAATTTTTTTATTCTAAATATTGAAAATAAAGTTAATAAAAATAATTTCTAAGAAGAAATAAAAGATAATAAAATTTAAAGAGTAAGGTAAGAAATTCTTACTGAATTTTAGCTTTCCGTCATGCTCGCTATATGCTCAAACTCCACATTACAATATCATCAATCAAAATTAAACAATATCAATCATAACTAAATATCATCAATCAATCAATCATAATCAAATCATAATCAAATCAATTAAATATCATTAATACATATCATAATACAAAATTTAATGGTTATTAATATAGTCAATTTTAGTCCTTTTGGTCAATTCCTCGCATAGGTATATGTAAGTCCATATAATCCAGTCCTTGCATAGGTATAGTTCAGTCCATATGGGTCATAATGGTCCAAGTCCTTGCATAGGTATTGTCCAGTCCATATAGGTCATAATGGTCCAAGTCTTTGCATAGGTATGTTAGAGTTAGTTAAACCGGATATTTAATTTAAAATTTATTATAAATTTTAAGTTAAAAAAAGTTAATATTTTAAAATAATAATATTATCAGATTTAAAAGGAGTAGGGGACTCCTCCCATTATTCTTATGTCTTTTCATATTATACTCTTATCTCACTCCCCCTTACCTTGAATTGTTACCCAAAATGGATTTGCTTTGCGCCTCCGATTTCTAAAAATATTAATACCAATCTTATTTCAGTATAAGCATAAGACGAAGATTAAGATTACTACTTAAAACAGAAATGGTAAATTTTGAATAGTGAATAGTGAATAGTGAATAGTAAATTGTGAATAGTAACGGTAAATAGTAAAACGTGAATAGTAACAGTAAATAGTAAAACGTGAATAGTAACGGTAAATAGTAAATCGTGAATAGTAACAGTAAATAGTAACAGTAAATAGTAATTTACTATTTGAATAGTAATTTACTATTGAAATAGTAATTTACTATTGAAATAGTGTTTACTATGCAGAATAGTAACTTAAAATAATATTATTTTCAGTATAATAACAGATTTCTAAAAACGATATGAAAATAACCCAAAAAATATAAAAGAGAAGTATTCTTACCTTAGGATTTTGGCAGAACCTTCTCTCCAAAAACTTTTCTTCTCTCTCCCACTTCCACCACTATCTCACTAGCACTACTATATTAAGAAAACTTAATCTGAAATTGTGAATTCTAAAGAAGAAATCCTTCGGTATTTATAGGAAAAAAATTTACTATGCATTCCATTATTTTAATATAAAAGTACTATGCATTTTTGAATTTTTTATTCCAGGTTACTGTGTATCTTTTGAAAATTTCATACATGCACAGTGATTTGCATAGTAATTGTCGGCAAAATTATTAAGTCAAATAGTAACCCTTCACTCGGTATATTTTAAATATTCAAAATGAGTCCTTTTTGAAATTTAGCGATATTATATCAGTCCCTACTAATTTTATAATAAGTAATATAAAGCTGAAATTTTAAAAATCTAAAATTTTCTGTTAATAAAAATTTATTGATACGTTTCAAATTTTTTAACGATTGGAAAAAATCAAGATTTTTCTCAAACCGATAATTTTTAGATAAGTCTACTTGAAATGGATTTTAGAAAATTTTCTTATAATTTCAATTCACTTTCTTGTAAATATTTTTAATTTAAGTCACTTATATGAATTTAAAATTATTTAAAAAAATATTATTTTTATTAAAAAATTCCAAAATTCCAAAAAAAATTCCAAAAAATCATAAATAATACGTAGATTAAAAAGTTCTAAAGAACCATAATTTAATTCCTTCAAAATTTTAATATAAAAAATAAAAATAGGGGTGTTACAGTGGTGCTACAAAATGAAGCATTGGGAAAGTGGCCAATCCAAATTTTGTTCTTCCTTCCTCTCATCGAATCAGTTCAGGAACTAGAAAAATTGGATCCATGGTTAAAAGAAAGACGTTGTCTAAACTTAAGCTAAGATGTACTTGATTTACGCACTTATGGTTGCACATTGTGCATGCTTTGAAAGTGTTTCAAAGGTAATCCCCCTAAAGATATACTAGTATTTTGTATGACATTTTTTATTACTATAACATCTTGCCTAATTATTATACCCTAAAACATGTAATTAAACTTAATTTAAGTCAAACTGACTTCGAAGAATGTTATAAATACCAAAAACTCAACCCATGATATGAGAAAGTTTAAAGAAATATTTTTCAGCATGCTAGATCCCTGTGCACTGCCCAGTAATTTGCATCAAATCGGAGTTACACAACTCCAATCGAGATGAATCTAAATGGCACACCTCTGTAACATAAATACCTACAAATGTTATGAAGAAGTCAAGGTCCAATTATGCCCTTAAGACTGCCTAATTCATAAAATTATAAAATCAGCCCAACTAAAATTTTCAACCTGAACACCCTGTAGTATTTTGGGCATAACTTGGGCTACCGACCTCTGATTGACTCAAATTAGGTGTAAAAATGACCGCATCAAAGTTCTCTACAACCTTTGTGAAAAGAGCAAAAGCTCAATTGGCTCGTTTAAGCAAAAATTTTCTCACTTAAATGAGATTTTCACTCAAGCTCTCGCTTGAGTGAGAATTCAATAGTAACAGCCCCTGATCTTCTCGCTCAAGCGAAAATACTCTCGCTTGAGCGAAAATTTAGCAGAAACCACTTATTTGGCACTCGCTTGAGCAGGAATATACTCGCTTAAGCAAAATTTTGGTAGAATACAACCCCAACTCATACATAGGCTCGCTCAAGCGAGAACTAGCTCGCTTGAGCGAAAATAACAAATCATAACCCTAAATCAACTTCTAATCTACTTATTTTGCCCGTTTCAACTTTGATTTCTACCGAACTTCACAGGCTCTATGTTTTCCCCATTCCAGACCTGTTGGCGCAGTTCGTTTGTCAAAATTCCATCATACACTCAAGATATGCGGAAAAATGCTTTTAAACTAAAAGTAATGCAAAACAATGCACTAAACCTATCAAATGGACTTCAAACTTGGTAAGGTCTATATTCATAAGTTCTAAATGGTGTAGGGAACTGATCTGTCCTGAACCGGAGTCTAGAGATCTGGACTCAAGTCAATCACAAACAGTATGTAAATACCGTATAGGAGACCGGATGTATGAGTATCCGGTATGAGTATCCGTTGTCCTTGAGCAGAGAGAATGGACTGGGCGTCCTGGAGGTCCTTCACACCGACCTAACGCGTTGAAGTGGGCGAATGGTGGTGTCACCTGCAAAGATTCTCCGACGCTCAAGTCAGTGATGATATTCCAAGTAAGGAATGTATTTCAAAGAGTAATTATTCATGAGAATAGTTGAAGATCCCTCACTTCATTAATGAAATGAGTTCATATACCTGATTGGCTCGTTTTTCAAGGACTCGTTAGTGGGGAACCACTAACTCCCATTAGCATTATTTTATTGCGCACTTACCAGCATGATTGGGTCAAGTGGCTATTTTATATTGAGCATGGAGAATATAGACTAGGATTAGGGAACAAGTTGATCTTTCCCGTGAGCAGAATTTGGCTCGTAGTGTAGGGAATTATTGATCGATCCCTGTAGCAATTATTCTTGTCTTTAGCAGAGTGACGTGTGTGTTGTCTGGTGTCATGGTGTTATCCTGAACAACCGGTATAGGGAGAACGCCTGATACGGAATTACAGTCCGGATGTATACCGACGACACCGGTTACACGTTGATGTCTTGATAAAGACGTTGAAATATGTATTACAGGTCGGATACCGGTATTGAGACCGGATCAGGAACCTATTGGCCCCTTTTGGGGGTACCAAAACCTATCGAGTCTTAAAATCACCTCTCTGGTTCCTAAATTCCATATTTCCACTATTATGCATAACATATTCTATTTCATCATCCATCAATATCAATTTGCATTCACACACACAACATATAAATCATGCACATATTCATAACACCTGCCCATCTGAAGCAATCACATGATGGTTCCATGCCATACATACATAATTGTCTCTATACCAAAATAAATACTTCAAACTAGGTTATCAGACTATCAATATAAACACATAAGTTATTTCCAAAACATTATCAATACATGATTACATCATACATAAATTCCATAGCTTTCTTAGCATCAGGTTCTCACTTGGCACTTTCCTCCTGGGCATCCACCTCCTCTCTGTCATTGGTTACTAAAAGAAAGAAAACCACAGCAAATGTGAGTGTTTGGAAATCACTATAATTAATATAAAACGGTAAACATAATACTAATACTTTACCATCTTTACAACTAACCTCCCAGATTCCCTACAACTCATACAATCATTATATCATAGCAAATCATTATGAGCATCACATTCATTATTTTTATATCGATCACTAACTCATGCATCAACATAGTCATACAATTAAAACACAAATGACTCTTATCATGTAAACTGACGCCTAGTATCCAGATACTAAAGCATCGGCCTTCAGTTGGGGGTCCGATTTGAAACCCCGTGAACCCGACTTGGTTCGCCAAGCTCGACTTGGCTCTCCACCTCAACCACTGGGTCTTACTTGACCACTGGGTAGCTCAACTAGAACTCAAAGGATCACGAGAGCCGAAAATAAAGGGTGAAACATACCGTCAGCTGTCCCACACCACATAACCACATAATCATGCATCTCAAATCATATATACACAAAATCAATATCACCTAAGGTGGCCACACAGACCCGGCCTCCAAGCATATACCAGCTCAATATTTCCAACCATCATCAATTACATAGATAATACAACATTCTACACACAATTTCCATCCCATGTATAAAAATAATTACATGTATTCTATACAAACTCATTCGCCAATCAATAATGTATTTCAAACACATATATAATAATTATTTTAACATATTCCTAAACCCTTTCACTTATCACAAACACTACATTCTTCTCAAATTTAATTACACATCAACCAATTTTAATTAATTATGACCAAACACTCTGTTACCTAGTTTTCATTTGCTTCCAAGAGTTGTTCACAGTGTCGATCACGCCCCACAGTCAAATGGTTTGCCGCTCCGCTTCTGATTCTGATATCCACTTACCGGACAATCATCCGACGCCCGTTCTGGCACCTACGAATACTGAAACATAAAACCCATTAGCTTTCGATCGTACCCATCGCCTTAGGATCAACACCCAAGTCTCCCCTTGCCATAAAACGTGAAACCATCACCTCCCCTCACACATCCAATCTGTAGTTAGAGAGAAGAAGAAAAATAGGAGAGGAAACTTGAAATTGAAGGTACCCAAAGACTCACCTCGAAGCCACGGTCCCAAAAACGCGGTCAATTTGAAGTTCTGATGCGAAATAAGCCACCAATTGGGAGCCACAAGGTCATGGCAATGGAGAGGAGGAAGAAGAAGAGTATGCGCGTGAAATGCCTAGGGAAGAAAAAGAAAATTGAATTTTTAATGCGTTAAAGGTATTTTGTGTAATTTACCACCTCCTTTTATATTTTCTTTTAAAACTTATATTTAAAACTTTACCTTTCAGCTTTAGTAACTTTTAAACTTACCATTACCTATTTAAATTCTTATTTAACTTTTAATATTAACTAAGCAATGATTTCATTTAATTTCACCACATTAAATTATCTTAATTATATTTATATTAGATAATAATAATTCCAAAATCAGGGGTTTAATTCCAAGACAGTTATTAATATTTTTATGCTCATCAAGAATTTAATTTAATTACCCGGAATCTTACAATTACTATGAGGATGTTAGGGAATAAGGTGGGGAGATGTTTATGCATTGTTGTCGAGGGGTGTCTAAGTATACTTCTTTGGTGATTGTTTACCTTATAAAGGTCCATAAAGGGATGTATATATAGATGACAAATTAGGGATCCATTTCCACCGGACCTAATAACTTGATTTCTATATTTTTAAAATCAAGGGTGTTTATGTAATTCAATAATACAAATAAGGAAAGGAGGTGGTGCAAGAAGAAAAAAGATGAGTATAGGGAGAAATACCCAACATTATGTACATGAGTGCAAAATGACCTAGCCCAATATATCCAACAAAGAAGTCCTGCATGTCTAATAAAGTACAAATAAGTATAGGTCTCTTTATTGTCTGTACTGGGCTGAGTGGCAATGGGCTCATGGCCTTCTTGTTGGCTCCCTAAGGTAACTAGCTTGGACAATCCTTTCTTAGCCTAGATTGAATCATAAGACCTCAAAGTTTCTTCAATATTAAGCATTCTTTGTTAAGGATTACCTAATATATGCTACTTATTGAATTAAGATCATCATAATTGTTAAATAGTTCGGTGATTTAAACACATTATCAAATATTTAAATCATGTCATATGTATAAAAATTAATTTATTAAGAGAGTTAAAATTTAATTCAATCATCTCAATACTTTAAAAATAGTCATATATATATATATATATATATATATATATATATATATATATATATATATATATATGTACATGTATTATATGCTACTCACTAGTAATTAAAAGTCGCTGGTTCATGCTAAGGAAAGGTACAATGCCAGGCCATAGAAGCATTTTCTTTGGCATTGTGTAGTCACCAAAGTGAGATGCATATATGCTCGTAATGGTTACATCTGTCCCATTTTTCAGAGCTGGGTGCTGGATGCATATAGTAGCCGAAAGCTAAGCTATATAAAAGCTTAGGTATTTGTCTTTTTATGTATATCTTTTTTAGCTAATCAATTTCTGGTACTTGTCCTTCTAATCAAGTATGCATGAATATTGAAGCAATATTAATCCTTTTATGCAAAACTCAAATCCACCCACTATTTTGCTCCCTGCAACAGCAGCAGCTGGCCATATACTTATCCAATTATTAATTCCCAATTGGTGCTAACCAACAACTTACCATTAATCGACATCGTACGAAGTTTCTCATATTTTTGGCGCATTGCATACCTACAAACCATGAACAACCTATGTATGCTCGACCCTCTATGCGGGGACCAATTCAATTCAAGTCAATTCCTTAATTCTTAGTCCTATGACCATCAAGATCCATTATTGAGTATCTCTATGGCAAAAATAAAGCATTGCGCAGACCACATATCTGGCTGCTAGCCAGCTAATTTAATTGTTAAGAAAAATAATTAACAGCCCATAATTAATATTTAATTAAACAAAGACATAGTGGGCACTAAAAAAGTTTTGAATTTGGTCTTCAACTTAGGAAGGCCGAGTCTCTTCTAGTAATTAAACTTTTATGGGTAACTTTATTATTCCCAGGTGTGGTTTATCGGGAGCATAAATGAAAAAGGTTTATATTTTTATCACTCTCAACTAATGAATAATGGTTAACATGAAGAAAGGTTCTGGGCTTTAGCATAATTAAAGTGTGAATGAGGGAGGTTTCAGGTAGGTGTGTTGGGGAGTGCCCGTTTTGCCCCAATAATTGGAGCTTATAAGACTTTGTTTATTAGGGCACCAATGATGAAACTGAATCTAGTGGCAACCTAGCTTTACACGTATGAAAATGAAGGCATGGGTTTCTAAGGCTTGGAAGCAAGTTTGGTGTCCCCATTAAGCATCTCAATGTCTTCTGCAAATCAAGCACTTTGAGTGGATTCCAACTCCTCCTCAACCATTTATAAGATTCACAAAGTAGTGGGTTTCCCTTTCACACACCTAACCCTCTTTGAAAATAACCCATTAAACTAAAAATCAGATCACCTCCATTGTATAAAATATTACTATTTTCTTATTCCACTTTGATGATATTTCATTGAGGTGGGCTCTGTCAAATCTAGGTGCCCAATGGTTTAATTCGCACACCATCTCTTTGTGAGCAATTAAAGGCCCCTGCACCCTAATTAAACAATAAGGGTGGAGGCTTCCAATTAATGTTACAAATGTTTTTTTTAATCATAAGTATGTTCAGAAAAAAAGCTAATCTTGCTTAAGTAGAGATCATATATTATGACAGGGTTAATGATTTTAACAAAGATTTTTTTATATTCTTAAATTTGATTTTTTACTTAAGAATAATCAAACATATATTATTTAAATTAAAAATATAATAAAAATTTACCAAACATGTGTAACATTGCACAAGAAAAATAATCAAAAACAAAAAAAAATTGTTTTAAAGGATCATTAATATTCACCTATTGTGATTTTTAATTAATTTTTACATAATTTTAAATAAAATAATTTTACTGTTATACAAGTTAAACAAACTCATTTAATAATAATAGTAAAAATGTTAGGAATTAGAATCAATATATTTTCTGTCAAAATAAGTGTTTCTCGTAATTACTTTATTCTCCTAGATATGTGAAGTGTCTTAAATAAAACAAGATTATAATAAATAAAATATGCTCTAGATTTAGAGACCCTGGCTCCCTGTGATGGTGCCACCCCTCCTACCTCTCAACTCAACCCAATTAATACTAAAGCTAATAGTTAATTATAGTTAATTAAATTAAATTAACCCTTTTCTGATATGTCTCTTTCTAACTTTTGTGTAGCAAAAGGATGGTGAAATATAGATCTACCTAGTAATAGTATAGAATTTGGAAGGTACAGTAACAAGTGGTTTTATCTAGTGAGAATCTTACATTATGATTGTCATGTATTTCTGGTTCAAATTTAATTCCCTAAGTTTGGTAACTACTACGTGACTAAGTTCGCAGCACCTTGACCATGTGATGGAATAATGGAAGTGTGTTTGAAGGCTTTATGACTCAATAATGGATATAGCAATTCTTTGATATGTTGGTTGTCTTATTAGCTTGTTATTAGTAATGCGGTGCATAATTTGGGACAGGAAGCATAGGCAACCAAAACAGAAACATGGATAATTGATTGTCAAAGAGGCTATCACTTTATTAACAGCTTCACATAGTTCCATCCAAGGTTTGAATTTAAACCCTTTGAACAATTATTACGTGGTGGTCATTGAGAAAGGCACGCAAGCCAAACTATCATTGATTTACAATTTGGATTTATTTGTCTCACCTGCATTTTGTTTTATCTATTTTATGCCAGTGTACCCTTGGATTTATTATCAGATTAACATAAAGGACTAATTACATTTGTATTTCAGGCGCACATATGAGACGGCATAAAGTTCAAAATTTATGCTCATATTTTTTCCTTGTTAATTAAACTAAAGTGTATAATTTTTAAAATTAATCTAAACATTATCTTCTTTTCTATTTTAAACACACACAAAATAAAAAATTTCAGTTTTCTTTTTTGTCTCCTAGAGCATCTCACCACCGGTAATCAGATAATATCTCATCTAACTATCAGTATACAGAACGGTAAAGAGTTCAACCTGTAATGTCTATTCATTAGAATCTAAGATCAACCTTTAATAACTTGCTTAGTAGATAAGAGTTACCTATTGTGGTTTATTTACTTTGTTTTTACCTTGTAAGCTATCTATCAAACGTTATTTTAAACTACATTTTGATTAATAAACTAACATAGAAGGAAAACAGTAAAATGAAATTAAATAAGATCACGTTTCAATTATAATGGAATTTTTAAGAAATATGTATTTTATTCCATACTATGTAAATTACCTTTGTTTTCCACGAATAATAAGTTGAAATAGTAGATACCTAATTCACTGCATCGTGAATATTAAGTATTGACTCCAAAAAAATTGTTTCATATGAAGATATTTGAAAGTTAAGAATTTTTTTTTCTTTTTTTCACTTTAAGATGAGAGAATCATTTTTGTTCATTTGCGTATGAAACAAGACTAAAATATATGTTTAATCTTTCATTTTTTATAGGTGTTAATTTTGTTCTTTATTTTTTTTGTCAATCTATTTTTTTTATATTTTGTTTTGGTTTCAAATTCATGTTGGGAGCCTTATAAAATGTTCCAATAAACATTCTCAGTCATATTTTATGCTAGGAATAAGAGTCAAAGTACATTTGGAGGACCTCCTACCATTCAAGGACCTTGGATCATCGTTCTAGGGTTTTTTCTTCTTCCTTAGCTCTTTAAATGTATTTGACTTGACCTTCATGACTATGAATTACTAACCTCATTTTTAGTTAGGGTAGACATAACTCATATTCTCATATGCTTTTATATAGAATAATGTGTGTTTTACGCATTTATATCAATGTGTATTTGTTTCATGTTCCTAATGCATATTTCGAATAGGAGAATGTTATTTATGTGTTTGATTTATTTTGAACAAGTTTAGGGTGAAATACCTATTATATTTTTCGTCTGGGGATAAAGTTGAATATAACCATTGTAGCCTTCTCCTAATGCAAACACTTTTGTCAAATAATCAAAGGATTGAAATTTGACAAAATGGTGTAGCATCTATTGCTTAAAAATTAGGTTTGATGATTTTTATGTTATAATAACTTGATTAAATGTATAAACATGCACAATAGGATTGCAATAGCATATGTTGTTATCTTCATTTTCAGTAATTCTCACTTAGAAAACCAATACTTTCCCTAATAATCTATGAACAAATCCTTGAATATATTACATATACATTCATTGTGATTTACAAGTAATTAATTATTGCTTATTGTCGAAAATCTCACAAGTCTTTGTTGATACAATATTCGTATACTCATTGTTAAATGATAGTTCAATTTGATATACTTGCCAACAGACAAACAAGTTTCAAGCGCGATTGTCAAGGACTTATGTCCAAATACTCAGCAATAGGAAATTGTTTGTTTGTTTAGTTGTGCATTCTTTTGTTATAGTTTTTGTTTTATTTTGTTTCATTCTTTATTCCTTTGGAGTTGGGTGTACTGATCCGTTTGTGTAGGTATTTTTGTTTATGTGAGGTAGAACTCCAATAGACTCACTCTTATTCGACCCTGAATTGGAACGCATCGCTAGGAGAAATAATAGTAGAAGCAAAAGACAAGAATAAACAAGGGCATAAGGAAAGCAAGCCTCCACATCCACACCTACTTCATCCATTCCTTCACCACCTTCCATTATTGTTGAAGAAGGTGTGTCTTATCCTAGGCACACTCTAAGGGATTATGCCAACACTTAAGGCTTAAGGCATGTTTCCAAGGCAACACAATATTAGGGCCCTTAAGATGCAGCCAACCTTCCTTAACCCCATCTAATCTAATCAATTTTTTGGTCTCTAGCATGAACAACCACTTGCATATCTTGAAATGTTATATGGGTCATGCAACACTATAAGGTTCAAACCAAAATGCTTTTGGATATCGTTGCTAGTGGTTCCATGATGTTTAAGTGTGATGACGAGGTCATTACTACTATAGAAGTCATTGCCACCATCAAGCCCATCATGTGGAATAGAATAGAATCTTAAAGTTGAGTACAAATGATGCAATCTTGACTCAAAACAAGATTCTCACCCAACAATTGAAGGCCCTCAACAAACATATCATCAAGTTACAAGTAGCTCAAGTCTTTAGCTCTTTACTCCATCTCAAGTCTAAGGTGGGATTTTTGTGTTGGAGACATCCTAATGACCATTGCTCTCCTGATGATTTATTTTATATATCAAATTTTATTTCTTTGTAGTATAAATTAAAAATTATATGAATTAATATAACTTTGTTTTGTTGAGTATATGAATTAATATATCAATTCATTATTTTTAAGATGATAAATTTGAGATAAATTAAAATAATTTTAAAAAATCTACAAGTCATGTATAGAAAAAAAAATACAAATTATATCTAAATAATTGAGTGTGTTATTTTATGTCATTTTATATTTATTAGTTATAACAACTAATTTTATTAAATATTTTTAATACAATTGACTAACTTATCGATTTTTAACTTTCATCTTTTAATTTTTAAAAATTTTTAGTTTTTAGCTAGTTTTTTTTGTTTGTTTTGCTAAATATACATGTAGTTTATAACTTTTAAAAATATAGCTTAAAAGTGAAAAATTTTATTGAAAGGGTATAGCGTCCTTAAAACATTGTTAAAAAACAAAAATAATTTTTTTATTGTATAAAAATTAGGATAGATGAGTTTTATCATGTTTTAAAATAAAAACGTTTTAATTTAGTTTCTTAGGAGAGTGTTGAGCATTTTCTTTTGTGTTTCAACAGCTGTATCCCAAGAATGAATGTGAACAGGCATCAGTGGTGACAAGGAGTATCTTTACAAATTAATTTTTAAGCAGAAGAAGATATCAATGTGTGGACGTTACTAACAAATAGAGAGGAAAGACTTCTCAACTAATACCTATATTGGTTATTCGGGGTAAATGAAAGGGATAGATTTTAGATCTCTTATTTTATTCATTCTAACATTTAACAATTTAATATGCATTATCAAAAATAAAAATATTAAAAATCATTTCTTATATAGAATGGATATTATAATAAAAAATTATATTTTTATTTATTAAATTTTAGATTTTTCTCATACAATCTACTTATTTTAACCCGTATTCTTTTTCATTTATCTGAACAAATTTAAAGAATTTTCCACCTCTTTCTCTTATATTTTTTCAAGCAAAATAAGTGATTTTCAATTTTCCTCACTGTAAAATTTTTTATTATATTTTTCATTTTTTATTAATATTTTTGTTATATTTTTTCCGCATTAATATAAAATGTTCAAAAACAATCACTTATTAATCTAATTATTTTGTTCTAGTCCTCATGTTTTACAGGATATAGGTGAGGAAAATAATTAAAAAAAGTATGTGTAGAAAGAAAAGAGACAATACATTTAATAGGGTATTAGAGAAGTTTGTTGGATACAACGGTATAGTTAGAAACCAATTACATTTTTATATAGATTTTATTACTTAACTACCAATTCTTGATTTTGACAATTCTGTTAAAAGTAACTTATAAATTAGATCGAAGGGTGTATTTAACATGTCACCTAATTTAAAAGTTAATAATGAAAATGTGAAAAATATGATCATGCATAACTTAAACATACTAATTGTCTTAGTAAAAAAAAATTAAATAAGTTGAATATTTCCACCTAAAAAAGCCTTTTATATTTATTCTTTAGATATTTAAATGACATGCCAGTGAGTGTATATATTTATCAAATAAAATAGTTGTTGATAATGACTTTTCAATGACAAATACAATTCTTTTAAATATTATTAGGATTTAGTAAAGATGAAAAGTACAGCAAAAAAATTTGTAGAGATAGAATTAGAATTTACTAATCATGTCTGAACTAAAATATTTAACCCTTTTATATATTCATTTGTACAACAAACTTCTTCCTTCTTACTTTTACTTTCAGTATATCTTCAACTATCTTGCTCATGATCTATTTCTTTCACCCTATTTTATTTCTCAATCCAAATAACGCATTAAGATTTAAAATAATGGTATCACCCGTAGGGGCGTTCAAGAACCAAACCAAGTTGTAACTAACCGCTAAACCGAATCAAACCAAACCAAAAATCGCCAACCATAAAAACTACAAGATAAAAATAACTGTTCAGTTTGATCTATAATTCTCTCTCCAATAACCAAACCGAATTGAATCAAACCTTATATTCATACATGTTATTTACCATTAGACCTTTTAAATTTAATTTTGTTTAGAGTCAATTAAGTAAAATCAATGTGTAATCTTTTAACTAATAAAAGTATTTAGAGTCAATATCGTTTAGAATCAATTAAGTGACATAATAGAATTAGTAACAATTTATTACATAGCCACTTGATTCAGTATGATTGTGACATTAAATTTTTTCATAAAATTAATTGAATTGTGACTTTTGTTTTTAGAAAAAAAAAAGAATAAAAATCACATCGACTAAACCTAATCAAACCACAATGGAACGGTTTGGTTCGGTTTTTGGTTTGATTTTTTTAACCGAACTAAATCAAATCGTCAACATTTTTTGACATGTGATTCAACTCATTTTTTCCTTTAAAATCGAACCGAATTGAAATGCGAACACTTGTATTCCTTCTTAAAAAAAGTATAATTAGTTATGTAGAACTTAAAAAGAGCTATTTATATCATGAAAATAAAATAATAATTAGTATTGTTGAATTTATTGCATGATATACTTACGTACATATCATACAAAAATTAGAAAAAGTTATAATGGAAAAAATAGTTATATAAGTGCATTTGCATGAGATAATATAGATGTGTTTCAGTATGTAACATTTTTTTTCAAACTTATTTCAAATAATGTTTCAATTTTTCAGCTATTAGTTAAAAATGTTTTACATTATTGTCCTTCGGAAATTTATTCATATTTCTACTCTTCATTTTATTTTCGAAAATGAAAAACCTGATGAAACACTTTACATTTTGTTTAATATTATATTTTAACAAAATATTTTTATTGTGGGTAAATTTAAAATTATAAAAAATTAAAAACTAAAATTTTTCTAATTTTTATATAAAAAATTTATACTAGATTCTTTATTAATAATAGATATTAAATTTTTTACTAAGCACTCCATAAAATAAATAAATTTATAAATACATTAAAATTTATTTCTTTTTAATATCATAACAATTATATAAAACGAAATAATAATTTATAATTTTTAAGATGATAAATAATTTGAGAGAAATTAAAATATCTTAAAAAACTATCAATTATGTCTAAATACTTGAACATATTTTTATATTGTTTATATTTATCAACTAATGTAATGATAAAAATTTTTAAAACATTTTTAACTTAATCAACTAGCTTATCAATTTTAATAATTTAATTAATATTTTAATTTTTCACTTAATTTTTAATTTTTAACAAACTTTTTCGTTAATTTTATCAACATACACTAATAATGTATGACTCTGATTGTGGAAATACCCTTCACTTAATTCCAATATTTCTGGCATGTCTAGGGTGTAGTAGGTGAGACCTCCGTATTTATCCACAACCTACATTTAATTATTTGTGCAACAATCGAGGTCAAACTATACACTAACTACACTTTCATTATAATCCTAACTGCAGGACTAATATTTTCAATCAACTACAAAAATGTTTCGGACCAAAAAAAAAGAACTACAAAAATGTTAGAATATCTTTTCTCTATTAATATAAAATATTATACAGCTTTTTTTTGGTACAGATATATAACAGTCTCTTATAATTTAATATTTTATTTTAGTCTTTTATATTTCTATTAATTATGATTTGTCCGATAATATTCATATCCTCCTCTCATAAGTCATCTAAGTATCTTATTATATATCATCTCATTGAAAATTATGAATAAATACTACCTTCTGACCTATTTATTAAACCAAATCACATAAACCAACTTTTACATTAATGAGGTCAGAGTAAATCATTTTTTTACTTTTTTATATTTACGTTAAGTTTTGAGTTACGCTATTTTTTTAGTCATTCAGATCTCTTGTTTTTATTAAATGTTTTAATTAGTACCCTCAATGTATTTTTTATTAATTCCTTTAATGAATATTTGACGTATCATTAACCTAGCTAACATGACTATTCTATGTGTCAGGTGTTGTTACGTGATTACTCCATGCTTCACATACTACTAATATGACAACTTCACGTGTCAAATGTTCATTGACGACTCCATATATCATCCAATGAATATTTCACATGAGAAGTCGTCATGACATCAACATTACACAATGTGATAGTGTTGCATGATCAATAAATAAGGATCTGACAATGTGTTAAGTTAGTCTGTCATGTCATGACTCCATTAATGAAGTTTATTAGTGAAAATTGGATGGAGGAAACATAATTAAATAATTTTAAGAAAATAGGAGACATAACTCACTAAAAAAATAGAGGTCTAATTTAAAATTTACTGAAAAGTTTGGGAACTGAAATAATAATTTAGTCTTAGGTAAGAGAATTAACTTTTTTTCCCTTTCAAAATACCTCTAATTAAATAGTAAAAATAGGGAAAGTGTTAAGCCCAAAAGAGTTATCTCCAAGCCCACTTGGTTAAAAGACTACCATATTTAATCCCTAAAACTTTTTTTTTGTTTATTTGGTTTTGTTATACTAACTTTATGAATTTATCTTAATATTTTGGCCCAGTACTTAGGCTCAATTTGTTCCTTTATCTTTGTTGTTGCCCTAGTTTTTCACAATGAATGATTCATTAAAATTTCCCTTCTAAAAATGTCTCTCTCTTCCTCTATCTTCTAAATTATGTACTATTGTTTAGGTTAAGAGCAAGGTGGTTCCTAACAAATTAATGCTTTCATTGCTGCTTACCATGCCTCCAAAATCCACTAAAGACCTTGAGAATGTTATCCTCACCATGCCAGACAAGCTTCAATCTCTACAGGTTCAACATGATGAACAGTATGAGCGCTTTCAAGCCACCATAGATACCCACCATGATGTCATCACAAGGGTACTAGCTAATGTTGTGACTTGTCTTGCTAATATCCCATCCTTAACCCCTTATTCTTCTCTTTTCACAATTGGTTCATCAACCTTTACTCTTATTACTGCTAACGTTGTTTTCCACCATACAACTCCCCTTGGTTTCACGATTCCCTTTACCATCCCACTATCCACTATCACGTCATTTATGGCTATGTCATCCCTACTTCTCTATGCCACCGCCACAACTACCCAAGTCCCTTATCCTCCACCATATTTTTAATACCTTAACACACATTTCCCCCTTAAACCTTATCCCCCCCCCTAAACTACAACTTCTTCCATTTAAGGGTTTTGACCCCTTAGACTAGTTCTTTTAAGTAGATAATACTTCACTCTATACCAAATCCCACCCCACCAACGCCTAGAACTTGCTTCATTCTATGTGAAAGGTGATGCTTTAAGATAGTATAAATGAATGTATACCAACCATCAACTTTCTACTTAAGAAGCATTCATTAGAGCTTTGGAAACATGTGGCCTATCTGTTAATGTATGCATTACGAGTTATTAATGTATCAATTTTAACTTATCAATAAAATTAGTATTTTCAGTTTTAAGATTGTTTTACAACTATTTATCCTGAAATAATAGTGATCCGGTCCTAACACCGGCTCCCAAGAGCATGGTTTTAATGCTTTGCCAGATCAGCATTTCGAATAGAAAAAGTACGTTTCAAATCCCCCATAACTACTCTTATACGGAGTGCATACCTTAAAGACGTACTCACCACTCCGCCAAGAAAGCGATTTGGTTAGGCGGAATATATTACAACTTATTGTGTAAGTATCTTCTAAACGAAGTCCATGCCCAAAAGGATATGCATGTGACTCCGCCAAGGCATGTGACCCCGCCAAGGCGGAAAGTATTAAAAACTTGTACACATGTACATCAAGCACTTCCAATGCACACTACTTCGCCAAGCCATAGGCTTAACACAGGCGGAATACTGAAATCCCCATATTGCGAAGCGAGCCCATACTAATAACCCCGGCACGAGATTAACTCTGTCTTGAGAGGTTGAAAATGGGAAACACGTTGTCACGCATAAGAGGGAACAACAAATAAAATAATGAAGCATTAACGCTTCCCAAGTGAGTGGAAATACCCACTACAGTGATGGTGCTTATAAACGGCGCAGGGGCCCACTACCTTTCTTGCATTATGCCTAAAAACAAGGAATGGGTCCAACCAATAATAGAGCACCAGTAACAAGTATATAAACCTCAACAAAAAGGTATAAGGGGGGACCCTTAATTCTAAACCTTACACTCATACTTGCATAATTCTCTTAGATTTGCTTTCTAAGTCAAAACAGTACTTCAAAATACTGACTTGAGCGTCGGAGAATAATTGCAGGTACAATTACCAATTGTGTCAAGGCAAAGGAGACTATTCCAGGCGGACTACTACACCGTCACAGAGTGCATTGTACTACGTCCTTGTATGCAAGAGTACTCCATATTTGTATCTGTACAAAGACCTTTCTGTATCAGATTTCATATTACATATACAATTTGAATTGTTTGGCAATTACCCCTTTACACCCCCAGTAAAGAACAGTTCATTGGCACGCCCGGTGGGACCTGTAAATTTGGTAATCCCATAATCCTTGATCGATTCCATTTACGCTCGTCATCAATGGAAAGACCAGGACCAGAAGTGCAGACTGAGGATTCCCCTCCACGCAATCCTAGACGTCTAAGCTTCAACAGCGATATTCACGAAAAGGCAATGCATGTTGGCTCTCCAGATCCAAGAGATGACATGATTAGAATGCTGAGGGAAGAAATTGCAGAGCTTCAACGTGAAAAGGCGAATCCCATACATGAGAAAGCTGGCCCTGCAAAACAGCCACAACACGAATCACATGTACAGGAGGAATCGAGTACCCCAAGTTATTCTCGCATCCCTACTTACATGGACGAGCAACGAAGCCTTCCACTTGCAAATGCCCATCATCTTGAGGGAAAGAGAATCGTTTCAAATACATCCCCCTCGGGGTACAAGATGAGTGTTCCATTTTCCAAAAGACTCATGAATACGCATGTCCCCCGACATTTGCAAACTATGCAACCCATTTCCATAGGGAAATACACCGGGGAGACAGATCCCTCTAAGCATTTAGATGCTTACATCTATGAGGCTATGTTCTTAAGTGCCGAGGAAGACGCCATGTGCAGAATGTTCCCCAGGACCCTCACGGGTGAAGCTCTTAGCTGGTTCAAGAGTTTACCTTCAGGTTCCATCGATTCATGGGAAGACTTGGCCACAGCTTTTGGCAGCCACTTTGTAATCTCTAGGGATACGCCTAGAACCTCCCATACCTTGGCTCAGATTAAGCAAGGTGATAAAGAACCTTTAAAGGATTTCTTGAAGAGATTTTATAAAGAGGCAGCCATGGTCCTTGACTTAACAGAAGCAATCCAGCTGCATATCCTCATCGAAGCCATGCAGCCGAAATCCCCTTTTGCTTTGTCTTTGGCAAAAGGACCTCCATCCACCATGGAAGAATTTCGCAGAAAAGCATCCAAGTATGTAGGTATTGAGATGCACTTGGAAGCCACTGCAGCTCGCAATAAACCACCTATTTCAGCTTCACACCACGACAAAGATAAGGATAAATCATCTATGAATGATAAGTTTCCTCAGAAAGATAAAGCAGGGAGCCAACCCTTCAAACAGCAAGACAAACGTGTTTTCAATTTCGCTCATTACGCGCCCCTTAACACGTCATATGAACAAATCTTGCGCGAAGTAGGATGGACTACACTCAATGTTTACGGGATCCAACGCCCACCTCCACTCAGACGCGGTGGGAATCCAAAGAAATATTGTAAGTTCCACGAGTCAGTTGGCCATACCACGGAGGAGTGCAAGCAACTCAAGAACACTATCAAGGTGCTTATCCGTGAAGGCAAATTAAAACACTATTGGTTTAGGAGTAAATCTCATGATGAGCTAGAGGGGTTAAAGAAACGACCTCGTGATCGTTCTCCGGATCCCGATAGCACTCGGGAGCCAAAATGTACAGCAGCACCAGAAAAACAAAAGAGTATTGTTCTGGAGACCGCCCAAAGAGAACCAAGCCCTGAACCCAAATCGCGGGGCAAAAGGCAGGTGGTAGATATGATTGCTGGAGGCTTTGCCGGGGGCGGACCCTCAATCACCACAAGGAAAAACCACCATTGTATGATCTTGTCGGTACAAGGCAAGAGCAAAGAATATCGCCCATTTAGGAACGGGGTACAAACTCCGCCTATAACCTTCACAGACGACGATTTTGGCCCTACTATTCCTGAAGGAGATGACGCAGTAGTGATTATTGCAGTAATCGCTAATATGGACGTAAAACGCATCCTAGTTGATCAGGGAAGTTCCTGTGACGTTATCTTCTATGACTATTTTAAACGCATGGGTTTAACTGATGCAGATTTGCAGCCATATACGTAGGACCTTATAGCCTTCAATGGCGCCAAACAGCCCACCAAAGGCTACTTGGACACAAGAATTACTTTTGATGGCGAACCTGGAGCAAGGACTGTGAAATCCAGAATTCTCGTCATTGATGTGAAATCTCCATACAACGGCATCATTGGCCGGCCTACCCTGAATGCCATGGAAGCCATCGTTTCAACCCCTCACTTGTTAATCAAGTTCATTGATAAAGATAATCAAGTCTCATCTGTAAGGGGCGACCAGGAAATGGCTCACTATTGCTATAATTTGAGTCTTAACATGGTGAAGCTTGAAACCATGTCTAAGAAAAGAAAGTTGAATGAAGGAAGTAGCGCGGCGGCGTCTGTCAATTTGGTGGATCTTGACCCTAGGGCGGAGTCTTCTGTCGATCCATTGAACCCTTTGAAACCAACTCCAGATGGTGGCTCCAAATCTATTGTTTTGGGTAACACCCCGGAACAGATTACCAACATCAATGACAAGCTTGAAGCTAGCATGGAGGCAAAACTAATTGCACTTCTCCATGAGTATAAAGAAATTTTTGCTTGGACCACCGCAGATATGCCTGGCATGGATCCCAACTTTTGTTGTCACCGCCTGGCGGTGTATCCTGAAACCAAACCTGTAGCACAAAAGAAACGGCGTATGGGCCCGGCAAAATAAAAGGCTGCTTGTGAGCAAACAGAAGAACTTTTTAAGGCGGGGTTCATCAGGGAACTCTGTTATTCCTCCTGGATGTCTAACGTGGTCATGGTACAGAAAGCCAATGGCAAATGGCGTATGTGTATAGATTATGTTGACTTAAATAAATGTTGTCCCAAGGATCCATACCCTCTCCCCAACATTGATAGACTGGTTGACGATTCTTCAGGATATAAGTATCTATCTTTCATGGATGCCTACTCCGGTTACAACCAAATTCCAATGTGTGAGGATGATCAAGAGAAGACAGCGTTTGTTAATGATAAAGGAGTCTTTTGCTACAACGTCATGCCATTTGGGTTAAAAAACGCTGGGGCAACCTACCAGTGCATGATCAACAAAGTTTTTGAGGGTATGCACACAAAGCTGGTAGAAGTCTATATTGACGATATTATTGCCAAGACCCCAGAAGGAGGAGACCATGTTGAAGATCTACGTCTCATTTTTCAACGCCTACAACAATACGACATGAGGCTCAACCCATTAAAATGCACATTCGCTGTCCCTGGTGGTAGATTTTTGGGTTTCATGTTAACACAAAGAGGTATAAAGGCTAATCCTGATAAATGTCGCGTTATCCAAGAGTTGCAGAGCCCCAAAACACTAAAAGAGGTACAATCCCTCAACGGCAAAATCACTGCTCTAGCACGTTTCATGCCAAAAATGGCCCATCGCTCTCTTCCCTTGTACAAAATGCTGAAGAAAGATAAGAAATTCAATTGGGGCCCAGAGCAAGAGGCGGCTTTCCAAAGCTTGAAAAATGTCTTAGCCAGCCCTCCAATCCTGGTAAAACCAAGCCCAGGTGAGCAACTCATTGTTTATTTGTCTGTTTCAGATGAGGCTTTAGCAGTAGCTCTGGTCAAGGAGACAGTTGAAGGCCAACGACCGGTATACTTCACCGGTAAAACATTACACTGTGTAGAATGTCGTTATCAAAAGATTGAAAAGGCAGCGCTTGCAGTTGTTTGGGCTACACGACGCCTAAGACCATACTTTCATGCCCATCCCATCTTGATTCGCACAGACTTGCCACTCCGTACTATACTGTTCAAACCAGACCTAGCGGGAAGAATGATCAAATGGGCCGTAGAACTCTCTGAATTTGACATATCTTACGAGCCAAGAACTGCTATCAAGGCACAAGTCCTAGCAGATTTCGTAGTTGAGTTAACAGGTTCTAGCCCAGATACAGATCATTCACACTGGACAGTATACGTTGATGGGTCTTCCAATAGCAAAGGATGTGGGGCAGGAATTGTTGTAGAAAGTGATGACGGGGTACATCTCAAAATTTCATTACACTTCACCTTCACTACGTCTAACAATCAGGCGGAGTACGAAGCCTGCTTAGCCGGACTCAGAGCAGTACAAGATATTGGAGCCAAAACTGTCACCTTATGCAGTGATTCTCAATTAGTCATCTCGCAAATTCTGGGCGAATATCAGGCTAAAGAACCTTTGCTGCAACAATATCTAAACTGCGTCAATGAGTTAAAGCAACACTTTGTTGAAGTCTCTTTCAAACATGTACCCCGGGAAGAAAATACACATGCTGATATCCTCTCTAGGTTGGCTAGCACAAAGAAGGCTGGAAGCACAACTACGATTGTACAAAGTACCTTGGCAGAGCCAAGTGTTTCCTTTCCTTCTTCAATGTCTATGATTAGAAGCCGCTCCTTTGATGACGATTCTTGGGTAGCATCGATAGTTCGTTACCTTGTTAATGGACAATTACCCACGGATGATCTTGAGCGGCGGAAATTAAAGAAGGAAGCACCTTATTATACACTCGTTGACGGACAGTAATACCGCCGAGGAATTTCTGTTCCTTACTTAATATGCATAAACGAAAATGAGGTGCAAGCTGTTTTAGAAGAAGTCCATGAAGGGCAGTGTGGACACCATCCAGGGGTGCGTAGTCTAATGCGAAAAATACTCAGGGCTGGGTATTGGTGGCCCACCCTGAAGCATGACTCCGCCTCGTATGTTCAAAAATGCAATCAATGTCAATGATTTGTGTAACGCCCCGGCCGCTTTTCAGGAATGAACGACTCGCCCCACAGACCAACACGAGACCTTTCCAATGTGCTTTTGTCCTCACTCACACATTTCCTGAGAACTTCCCAGGAGGTCACCCATCCTAGAATTACTCCAAGTTAAGCACGCTTAACTTTGGAGTTCTTAAGTGATAGGCTACCGAAAAGGCTAATGTATTTGTTGGTATAGGTAGTAAGAATTCATTTCTTTAAGCTATCCTCGACTGTATAGTCCCATACCTATACAGTCTTTGGATCCCTCTCATTCCGGTATGTATTCGATTCGTTCATGTGTCCCTCCCACTGGAAGCCTGCCAGGAGCCGCTCCTTGTCCGTGCCCATGCACCGGCGATCACTCCTCGCCCTCAACAGCGCCAGGATGTCACAATTTGCAAATCTTCATCACACTCCGGCGGAAGAAATGTCATCATCAATAACGCCTTGGCCTTTCTATCAATGGGGCATGGATATCTTACGTCCATTCCCAACTGCGCCTGGCGGTATCAAATACTTGATAGTTGGTGTTGATTACTTCACCAAATGGATTAAAGCAGAGGCAGTGGTGCACATTACATCAGCCAGGACTCGTAGATTCGTATACGAAAATATCATTGCACGTTTCGGAGTCCCTGGACGCATAGTCACTGATAATGGCACCCAATTCATAGATCGTAAGTTCACTGAACTCCTAGAAAATCTCCGCATTACGCAAATTTTTTCTTCTGTGGAACATCCTCAAACCAATGGCCAAGCTGAAGTTGCCAACAGAGAAATCTTGAAAGGCCTGAAGAAACGCCTCGGTGAAGCAAAGGGAGATTGGACAAATCAATTATGCCACGTTTTATGGGCATATCGGACAACCCCTCACTCCACCACAAATGAATCCCCATATCGGCTGACATATGGAGTCGAGGCTGTTATTCCCATTGAATTGGCAGCCCCTTCAGCTCGAATCCTCCACTTCAATGAAGAAGCCAATCAACAGAACCTCGCCCATGAGCTCGAGGTCTTGGCGGAATTGAGAGAGGAAGCCTTTGTGAGGGATCAAGCTGTTAAAGCAAAGGCCGCCAAACGGTATAACACACGTGTTTCTGAACGACGTTTCAAAGAAGGAGATTTGGTTCTGAGAAGGGCCAATATCGGCAACAAATTTGCACATCAAGGCAAATTGGCGCCAACCTGGGAAGGTCCATACCGAGTCACCGAAGCTCTGGGCAAAGGCACATACCGCCTGGAAAACTTAAATGGCACACCGGTCAGGAATGAATGAAACATTTTAAATTTACGCATATATTACAGTTAGTTGGGTAATACGGTATGTTCTCTTTCTCCTAACTTAAGGTTATTCCCAAATGGGCTTTCCTTGAAAAGGTTTCGACGAGACATACCCCAACTCAGCTCTTTATGTAGTTCCATCATTAATAAAATTCCTTCCTACATTCAATCTTCATTCTAACTTTCAGTCAATTATCCGTGGCAGAACTTGTTCCCATGCAGATAAGACACCGGCTCCAACAATTAAAGCATAAAAGCATAGCTCTTTATTCCATAAAGACCATCCAATATGCAGTAAAGCTTCACAAACAGAGCCAAAAAACTCCTTGGGGGGAAAGGATTGGTGTCACAGCCTATGCTGCACCATACCGACCCCAAGGTCCAAAAAACTCCTTGGGGGGAAAGGATTGGTGTCACAGCCTATGCTGCACCATACCGACCCCAAGGTCCAAAAAACTCCTTGGGGGGAAAGGATTGGTGTCACAGCCCATGCTGCACCATACCGACCCCAAGGTCCAAAAAACTCCTTGGGGGAAAGGATTGGTGTCACAGCCTACGCTGTACCATACCGACCCCAAGGTCTAAAAAACTCCTTGGGAAAAAAGGATTGGTGTCACAGCCTATGCTGCACCATACCGACCCCAAGGTCCAGCAAACTTCTTGCAGAAAGGATTGGTGTCACAGCTTATGCTGCACCATACCGACCCCAAGGTTCAACAAACTTCTTACGAGAAGGACTGGTGTCACAGCTTATGCTGCACCATACCAACCCTGGATTTAACAACTTTCACTTGATCAGGAGATACACTCCAATTCCAATTCAAAGGGTGAACGCTCCATCCAAATCCTTACTCCGCCTAACTGCTAATGTTCTGCGGAGTACATAATCAACAAGCTCAAGCATTATCAACAAGCCCAAGTAAGTATAATACTTGCAAAAATTTGTGCTTCATTAAATTCTTAAAAGGCTACTCCGCCTCTTTACATAATTTCGCTTTATTAAATTCTTAAAAGGTTACTCCGCCTCTTTACAGAATTTCGCTTTATTAAATTCTTAAAAGCTACTCCACCTCTTTACAGAATTTCGCTTTATTAAATTCTTAAAAGGCTACTCCGCCTCTTTACAGAATTTCGCTTCATTAAATTCTTAAAAGGCTACTCCGCCTCTTTACAGAATTTTACTTCATTAAAATTCTTAAGAGGCTATTTCGCCTCGTTATACTAAGTCATGTTTCATTAGTCCTCAAAGGATTACTCCGCCTTATTAATAGCGTTTTACAAGGCATGTTTCCTACAGACTCAAACATCATTTATAGGAACAAGTATAAATTTACAGAAATTATGCTTCATTAAAAATTGCCAAGGATTGATAAGAGATCCAGAGCCTATCCTGGAACAAGGCAATGTCTACAAAAAGCATAAGAAGGAAAAAATAAAACCTTACAAAGACCAAAATTAGCTACACCCTGAGCTAATCACTAAAGTTCAGGTGGAACGCCTTCTTGAGGGGCAGAGCTAAGTTGAAGGTCATCGGGCTTGGACAAACTCTGTGAAGGGGGCAAGTCCGCCAGAACGTACTCTTCATTAGGTGCAGGAACATGACCCCCCTGAACAGGTACCATTAATTCACCATTGATAAACTCATAGTAAGGGTGAATACCTGTTGTATTAAGAACAACGCCTGGATTGCGATGACGGATCTGGCGAATAGCCATGCTAAAAGCGTCATCGATCGCTGCTTCAGCCGAATCCAAAGCCATTTGCAACTCCTGATCAAGGCGTTTATTGTTGGCATCTGAAATGTCTTTCTCAGCTTGCAGCTCTTCGACCTGTTTTTCAAGGTCGCTATATGCAGTGGCTGCTTGATCCAACTTCGCGGCCCAGGCGTCTTGGGCAAAAGCCTTACTGGTTTAAAAAAAAACCAGTCTCTGCTGAACTTCGCTCACATCTTCACCCAATTTTTGGTTCTACTGTTTCAAATCTAGAATTTGTTTTTCTAGCAGAACATTCTCAGCTTTGACCCGGGTCAGTTCGCCCACACCCTCGCCCAGCTTTAAATTCTGTTGTTTCAAATCTGAAACTTGTTTTTCCAGCAGTAATTTATCAGCTTTAGCCCGGGCTAGCTCCTCTTCCAGCTTCTTCTTATCAGAGTCGGCGGTGTCAAGATGTTTATCTTTAGCCTTGATAACCTCCGACAACTGTTCATTATCATGCTCCAGGCTTCGAATTTTTTCAACAGAATCATGGAATGATTCTTGAAACATAGCAGCCTCCGCAGCCACCTCAGCAATACGGGGCACTGAAGCAAGATAACCATCAATTTCGGCGAGATGCCACCTTGCAGCAGCAGTGGCATTCGCAATCTCCTCAAAATCGATCTCTGGGCGGAGTATGAATTCAGGGTCGTGCCTCTCTGACTGGCGGGTTCCCACATTTATAAAATACAAGTAAGGGTTCAGACGAGACCCCGCCAGAGGAAGAGAAACAGATCGCCTAGATGGCTCCCCTGGAACGTTGACAAGAAAAACTGTTGTTCCTCGAGCAGTCAAGTCCAGGGCAGGAGTCTCAGATCGATGAGGTGGAGAACCTTGAACCCCCTCCATCTCCTCTTCCACAACATCTTCTTCAGGGGCGTCCTCCTGACTGCCCAATTCAGTAGTGATAGCCACAGCTGATGGCTCTGGAGTTTCTTCAACTCCTATCACAGCATCAGATGATGCCCCTTCACCCACCTTCTCTTTTCCCTTGCTCTTCCTTTTCTGCAAAGGCTGGGGGTCCTCTTCCTCCACTTCGATAGTTTTCGGTTCTTGGCGTTTTTTAGGTCGCCTTTCTACATCAACTATCGAAGGTCCCGCACCACCCTCCAGCATCACTACCTTGGTAGATACAGGCAAAGGGAGAGTCCTTGTTAGACCTGCAGCAAGGTTCCTCCGGGGTTGCACATTATTCTCCACATTAACTTCCTGGCGACTCATACGGAGTTGCTTGATGCACTCTATCCCAGGAAATTCTGCAATCTCTCCTGCAAACATAACATACATGAATGAGATTAGCCGTTGCAAGAAGAACGGAAGTAGTATGTATACAAGCAACAAGTCTTAAAACATTACTTAAATATTCTTTAGCATCACGCCCAAGCAGCCTTCGGCACAGAAACTGCTTATGGGCGGAGTTATACTCCTTCAGTGTTCGGAGTACTTCCACAGAGGTAGGCGACAGAGCACTCTCCTCAACCTCATAAGCTTGTTTAGTCAGGAGGAAGTGCTCATGAGTCCACGCCACCGGGAATTTATCAATCCCCTCCACACTCCGCCAAAAAACGGACTTATTCTTCCTGATAGAAATTTTTACAAAACTCATTCTGAAATGGAGTCCGCCTTCTTTGGCGGAGTCAGCAAATGCCTTAAAATTTATAATCTTCGGCTCCGCCCGAAGAGTGACGAAACCCATTCCGCCGGACTTTGCGTTCACCCGCCTCATTATGCGACAAAAAGCAAAAAACAACGCCATAGTAGGCGTAAACTCCAAATGCTTCGCCAGCACTTCAAAGCTGCGGACTATTCCCCACCCATTAGGGTGTAGTTGAGAGGGGGCGCAATCCAGAAACCTAAGAACACCCATCTGGAATTTGTTCAAAGGAAATCGCACCCCCAACTGAGTAAAAAGGATATCGTACATATACAAAGTACGATCATCCTGAGGGCGATGGCAAATGCGTTCAAACGTCTTTGGCGAACGAACAATAAACCTCATTTCAAATCTCTCATCCGCCCAGACAGGCACCGACAACTCCATTACCCCACCACTTGTCGTTGCATGATGCGAAGAAGCTTCTTTGACGTCTGCCTCAACCCAACAATAGGGATCAGTCTGAAGCATCTTTGTCCAGTCTAACCCGTGCAACACAATGTTTTGACATTCTGCCATTGTTCTTGTATCTGAGGAGTACCTCCTGCTACAAATGAATGTACAGCATTACTAAAACACTCCACGCTGCTGTAAAACGTTGAATTCCTCCCAGTATAGAAGCCCCCATCTTCACTCTCAATATCCGAAAACATAGGTTGAACAGATACCCTAGGGCATGACTCTGATTCTTTTCCTCTCATCCTCGTTTCAACAAACACACATATAAAGAAGACAAAACCAACCCAATAACAACGAAGACAGAAAACAGAGGAAGAAGAAAGTTACCTTAAATCTCTGAAGAAATGATGAACTGGCAACAAGAAACGACTCACGAGGAAGCAATGTTCAAAAGGCAGTTTAAACACTAAAACGCAGAATGGACGATGAAGCAAAATGTTTCCTCTCCTAAGAGTTTACCTATTTATAGGCATGGCTTGGGGGGAAACAAGCGAAGCCTCGAAAATCTCAGAAATGCACCTATGGCCATTGGATGAATCATAATGACGTTCAATTAATTCTGAGACCGTTGGATGAATCTCAAGGCAGGCATTTTTTGGGTCGTATTTTCAAAATCCAAGGCCCATGGTATTAACCTCAAAAACGTATTCCAACTGCCATCCCACGCATTTATGTCCCATCATTAGGATGGCAATCGTTATGAGGGCATACGTGGCAATGAGAGATTGAAGCGGCAAAACGCAGTTTCGAGGCGCTTTAATGACAGCCGTGACAAGTAATGACAAAAACAATAAATGCATGAAAACACTTGTCCATAAATTCAGAACTAGCAAACACCGCCTAAACCCATGCCTATAAAAGCTAAACATAACAAAGTGATATAGCTTATTAAAGCGACTCCGCTAGTCACTCTAACAAGCTAGGGGGCAGATGATCCGGTCCTAACACCGGCCCCCAAGAGCATGGTTTTAATGCTTTTCCAGATCAGTATTTTGAATAGAAAAAGTACGTTTCAAATCCCCCATAACTACTCTTATACGGAGTGCATACCTTAAAGACGTACTCACCACTCCGCCAAGAAAGTGATTTGGTTAGGCGGAATATATTACACCTTATTGTGTAAGTATCTTCTAAGCGAAGTCCATGCCCAAAAGGATATGCATGTTACTCCGTCAACGCATGTGACTCCGCCAAGGCATATGACCCCGCCAAGGCGGAAAGTATTAAAAACTTGTACACATGTACATAAAGCACTTCTAATGCACACTACTTCGCCAAGCCATAGGCTTAACACAGGCGGAATACTGAAATCCCCATATTGCGAAGCGAGCCCATACTAATAACCCCGGCACGATATTAACTCTGTCTTGAGAGGTTGAAAATGGGAAACACGCTGTCACGCATAAGAGGGAACAACAAATAAAATAATGAAGCATTAACGCTTCCCAAGTAAGTGGAAATACCCACTACAGTGATGGTGCTTATAAACGGCGCAGGGGCCCACTACCTTTCTTGCATTATGCCTAAAAACAAGGAATGGGTCCAACCAATAATAGAGCACCAGTAACAGGTATATAAACCTCAACAAAAAGGTATAAGGGGGACCCTTAATTCTAAACCTTACACTCATACTTGCATAATTCTCTTAGATTTGCTTTCTAAGTCAAAACAGTACTTCAAAATACTGACTTAAGCGTCGGAGAATAATTGCAGGTACAATCACCAATTGTGTCAAGGCAAAGGAGACTATTCCAGGCGGACTACTACACCGTCACAGAGTGCATTGTACTACGTCCCTGTATGCAAGAGTACTCCATATTTGTATCTGTACAAAGACCTTTCTGTATCAGATTTCATATTACATATACAATTTGAATTGTTTGGCAATTACCCCTTTACAC
Source organism: Clitoria ternatea (assembly GCA_037962975.1). NCBI lineage: Eukaryota > Viridiplantae > Streptophyta > Magnoliopsida > Fabales > Fabaceae > Clitoria > Clitoria ternatea. The sequence continues at coordinate 285,754,620 of CM075670.1, forward strand.
CCCCAGTAAAGAACAGTTCAAATAGGTCATATGAGAATTATTCCTAAATGTCCCTAATCAAGTATTTACATGGGACATGTAAATACATTAAGATTAGTGTGTGAATGTACTGATGATTTGATCTCACAAATCATAGATATATGATATCAAGTCTTTACACGGGTACACATTAAGAGTAATGTTGTATTGGACTAACCCACCATGAGAACGTTGCATGGATCGTTACATGAGTGTCATAAACAGTTCTTAATGTGATAGTGGTACATAGTCCTTTGACCTGAAGTCACTACGATTCTTACATAAGAAGTTTGTTGTTTAAATACAATCAAACATCATCTGTAATAAGATGACCATAAATATTGTGATTAGGCAATAAACAAAATATGCAGAGGTATGTGAATGATGTAGATGAGATTTGTCTCTCCTTTGTATCAGGAGTGATATCTATGGGCCACTTGACGGAGTGAGACTAACGAAATACATGGCCTTGTTGGGACGAATAAATATTAGATATTTATTCTGTAAAGTCTACTTTAGTATCAAGTAAAATGAATTGAGCCATATAAGGATGAAGACGACCATGCCTTGGGCCCAATTAGATATCATGACAAAAGGAATAAACATATAAAATAATTATCACTTATAGGTCATGGCGATGATAAATAATATTCAGACATAATGATGTATTGCTAGATGCCGCTCTTATTTTATATTAATAATAAAATAGTTTATTATTAATATAACTGAATATTTTACCTATAGGGTCACAAACATAGAGTAAGTCCACCAGAGGATAGTTTTATTTTAGTTGGACTAAACATAAAACTATTGGGCCTAACTCACTTAGAATGAGTCAGGAGCCCAATGTTTAATGAGAGCTCATAAGGTTAAGACCTAAGCCTATATATAAAGCATGAGATGCTCATAGGTTGATGCTCAGAAATTAGATTACTCTCAAGTTTTCGTACTAGCATTCAGAATTTCGGTTTCTGGTGGGAGTGCTTGTGTGGATTCTTAAGGGCGAAGCTACAATTGCTTCGATCGAGGAACTCGCTTTGCGTCTACAAAAGGTAAACCCTAAATCAAAATTTTAATTTTGCATAATACCTTGAGACATCTGTTTTTGCAATCCCTTTTGGGAATCCTTTATGTTTCCGCTGTCTGACCCTATCCCACAACACACTATATCCCCTTCCCTCAATCTTAAGCCTTCCCGAGGATTACATCATTCTTTTCTCAAACCTAACTATGGCCACAGGGACCTCCTCTGTTTCCCTAAACCCCAACCCCTCTCTTGAAGTACCTTTTCCTCTACTTCCTCCCCACAACCCTAATATCCCTTTTCAACTCATTTCCCTACTTAACCCACGTATCTCATTAGTGGATGCCAGCGCACCTACACGTGCTTCATCTAACCTTGAGGACAAGGTCATGATTTATGGGCACAGTATTGCTAGGCCTAAAAGAGTTATCTCTACTTGGTTGAAAGACTACAATATTTAATCACTACCACTTATTTCTATTTATTTGGCTTTGTTATACTACCTATATGAGTTTATCCTTTGATTTTAGCCCAATATTTAAGCCCAATTTGTCTCTTTATCTTTCCAATTACCCCAGTTTTTGGCAATGAATGATCAATTAGGAATTTCCCTTCTAAAAGTTTCTCTCTTTTTCTCTATCTTCTAAATTTTATTCTCCTGTTTAGGGAAAGACCAAGGTGGTTCCTAAGAGAAAGTCACTAAAGTAATTTTATACCTGTAATACAAAAAATTAATCATTAATTTATCTAAAAATAGGTAGCTCTTTCTCATTAAAAAAATACCAAAATATAAATTCAATTTGTTTTCTATAAAAGTCAACAAGGTATGTGAAAAACATGATAGTAATAAACAACTTAAATGTATTCTACTAGTTTTTAGGTAGATTATCGAAAAAGTGATTTTCAAAATGAAAAATCACGTCAGTCACTATAATGAATCAACAAAAAATATTATACAACAAACATTCACGCTTCCGTACCCACCTGTCGCCTAAAAGTTAAAATGCAAAGGGAGTGTTTGATATGCTCCATCTTTTTATGTTTGAGTAAAGTTTTATTTTTAAAAATGAGAAAAAAAAATTTTAGGTAAATTTTAAAAGTATGTTTGATTGCCACTTAAGTTTTGAGAATAAATTTTATTTGCACATTTTGTTCAAATAAAATATTCCTAAGAATGTAACGTAAATTTTTAAAATTACCCTCACTTAAAATGTAAAGCCATGAATGTAAAATTTTACTCTAAGTAATAAAAGGTTACAAAAGCTAAAAAAATAACTTTTAAAAAACATTCTTGAGAATCTTTTATCACTACTAAAAAAACTCCTGACAGCTACCACGAATCAGCGACTGAAATGTTCCGTCACTAATTAGCGACCGCAAAATGAAAGGGACCATCAACAAGAAGTTAGCAACCACATTAGCGACCACAAAACGTTGTCACTAATTTTCACTGCAATTTGTCGCTAACGTCATTGCTAAAAAACACGTCGTCACAAATACTGTTGCTATATCTGCTTCCCTCCATTTTTTTACTTTCCCTCCTTTTTTGTTGGCACCAAACTTAGCAACCGATGCACGCCATCGCTATCTTGGAATAAAACACGGCCGTCACTTAATCTGTCGCTAACATGACTAAAAACTTGTCAAACTAGCGACAAAGGCTTTGGTCGCTATATTACCTCCTTTAAATATTTTGTTGTCCTTCCAAATTTTTTGTGCACAGTCAAGTTAGTGACAAATAGCGATCGTTGCTATGGGTGGGCTATTTAGCGACGGAGGGTCCCATTACTATTGTGGTCCCTGTTGTGACGGTGTTATGTTTACCGTCACTGAAGTTGGTCCAGGTGGATATGTGACGAATAGATTTATGCCACATGGCGTGGTTGTGACTTCTATAGTGACGATTTTTTTTTCCGTTGCTAATTCTAAATGTTACTTGAACCAAGGTCTCTCCCAATCATTTGCCCTAGCTTTCCCCTTCCTTCTCCCTTCTCCCTTCTCCATTCTCTATTCGAGTAACCTCCCTTCACTGGCGTTCGAGCAAGTCCCTTCTCCTTACTACGTCATTCACCTTGTGTATCTCTCGTGGCACTTCTTCTCTGTCGTGACATTGCTTCTCCCTCGTGACACTACTTCTCCGTTATGTCTCCTCACCCTCTATGGAAGCAAGGTAATTTTTTTAACTTTAAGAATATGTTTGGAATATCGTGTTTTGATTTTCCTGATTTGGAATGTGTTTGGAGGAATATGGGGCTTCTAACTCTAAGAATATAGAGGAGTATGGCTGTTTTGATTTGGCTAATATGAGAATGTGTTTTGATTTAGAGGAATATGGTTGGTTTGATTCTGGTAGCCTCATTTGACTTGGTAGGCTGCTTGATTTAGGTATATGTGATGACCATTATAATATTATTAGTTCAGTATAATTTGGAAATTGAATGTCATGATCTGTGTATTTTCTTAGGTACTAATATGTAGCATTTGTTCAATATAATTTTGTTTTTCTCCATTGATTTTACTATTAATTAATAATATTGTATTTGTTGGTCTTACTTGTGAACATTGTAACATCCCTGGTTTTTTAGAGTAGGAACCCAGGTTCTCGGGACCTTAAGAGTCCCTTATTAAGTCTTTTAAGGAAGAGTTGAGGCTTCCACTTGACCCCTAAATTGCTTTAAGTATGAGGGAAAGAGACCTCGAGAGAATGTGAGTAGTGAACAATCCAGTTCAATGAGATGAGTGAGTAATGATAATTGTGCTTAGTGATGATGTTTAGTTAGAGAGAATTTGTTGATTTAGTAGTAATTAATATGAAATAGTAATCATGTCTAATTTAATGTGAAACTGTTAATGAGGTAAATATCTCCTTGTTAATAATGTTTAAATTGGTGAATGATGAGTAATAAATGATGTTTAATTTTAGTAATTAATATGCAATTTTAGTCAACCATTCATTGATTATAGTAATAGCTATTGAGAATATTTAATTATTTAAATATCAGGTTTAGTTTTAATACAAAGTATTTATTATAACTTAAAATTTCATAAAATGATAATTACCCCTTTAATGGATATGATAAGTAATGAGTACCTTATTTTAACTCGGTGTCAATTGATTAATAAATTTTATTATTAATGATTCTATTAATTAATATAAAATAAAATAATTAAACATTATTTATTTTGATGCCCAATATTATTAACGATGAATTTAGAAATATAAAAGCTTAACTATAATGAGGTTTAGTTAAAATTTATTTAGTTATTATTGATATTTAAATGTAAATATCGTCTGGTTCCTCGGATTTGAACTATGGGACCCAGCCAAAGGTCAGACTCCGACCGTTTGACACGGTACCAGTGATCCTATAGGGAAACTAGTTCTATTAGGATACTTTCAGGGTGAATCAAGGATGACTGACTCGACCTAACCGGTCTGATCAGAACCTCCAACGTCTCCTATGTTCGATTGTGCATATACTTCAGGGTATCCGATGACAGCATGGTCTATCCCTGGTGACTCATTTTGACGTTTTAGGAACTTTTCCTGAAGAGGTTGAAGCGTGATTCGGACTTTATCAACCCCGTTTTTCCATAAATCGATTTCCTCAGAAATCACCTTAAAGCTCGACCCGACACCTTCAGTGCTTTGGATCCAACTTTCGCATATGATCTCTTTGTTTTGAAAAGATCTATAACTTTTCTTTCTAGCCCCGAACTCCGATTCCTACTATGTTACCCCCCAAATTAAGGATTAAGCATGTCCACCTCAAAATTTCATCATTTGAGCATTTTATCTTGTGCATAGTTCATTTAAAAATTCATAACTCTCTTATACCACTCCTGATTCATGTAAACCTGGTGTCAAAGTCTCCGAAACAAAATTATTTACATTTTTTGTGAAGACATCAAGAGTTGAATCCTTCTAGATCAATATAGTTTAATGAATCTTTCCAGATCCCTGGCTGTTTCATCAACATGCTAGCAACTTCTAGTAAAATTCACACATCTCCCTCATGCGATACTTGAATCACTTCGTTCTTTTTTATGGATCCGTATCAAAGAAATCTACAAATTTCATGAAGGGCACGAAAGAAAAATCTCAAAGAAGAATTAATGGCGAATTTATTTTCGAGGCCCTAGCTGATCCGGGAGCTCTAGGAACATCCTGTCTTAAATCGGGCATATCTCGGGCTACCGACCTTGGCTCATCGTGTATGATATATCAAATTTAAATGAAAAAAAAAATCTACAAACTTCATGTTGACCATTTTTCAAGATTCCTACCCCACGAATTAATCTCTAATAATTTTTAACCTCGTTAATTTCTGGTTCCTAAAAATTTTGCATGCCTTAATTCCTCGTGTACCAAATTAATTTTCTAGCCACCAAATTTCTAATCACATCATCACCTCACGCCACCTACACAGAGAGGTATCACCCTCTAGTTATCTCAGCCTCCCACCTCCCTAATCTGCCAATAAAATTACATGCAATTAATCTATCTAATCTTCTAAACTTTATTCCTTCTCTTAGAAGTAATTTCAGCCAGCAACATCACTTCTCTTCACTCATTTTCCAGCCAAGTTGATCTCCATCTCACAGCTTCATGCTTCTCCAAATTTAGGTCTTCATCACCATAAATTAATCTCCATCCCTTCTCTTGAAAGCTCACGGCCACACCTATAACACCCCCTTATATACACGAGATATATATGTATTCTTCTTACTTTTAAAAAAAACTTTTAGAAAGATATACATATTTATCACTCTTTATCTCGCGTATACAAGGACGTATATACATCTGATTTCCTTTGAATATTGAAAGTAAAAAAAAACATTGTCTTTCAATATTTGTCCATAATGACAAAATAATTTATAGAAATCATAAGTGATAAATCATTACAATATTATATCCGAATGAAAGAATTTATCAAAGTTTAACCTTTACCCTGTTACAATTATCTAACTTGATATTGTAATAAGGCAAAGTAAAACTAAACTATACCTCTACTACAAATGTGACCAATCATTTCCTAGTCCTTGAACCATCGAGTTTTTGAATCCTACTCTTGTCATATCTCTTCATCTAATCGATTGAGGATGAGACCACTTTACCCTCTTATAATTACATATCCTTCCATCTTGGACTGCTAGCTATATATCATATAACATATATTTTGGACACAGAAATTCAAACAAGAAGGAGTGAGAAACAAAATATAATATCTTACAGATAAGACATAAGCATAAGGGTTTTCACAAACTAATATAATAATATCAGTCATAGTCTCATACACTATCAATTATAAATATAGGGTTTCCACATACATAACGCTTATATTTCATTCACAATCACCCACATAGAATGTCACAATCACATGAATGTTATGAAATGCTTATGCTACTATCTCACTCATTTTTTGCATGTGGGCCCTTAAAGTTTTAATTCTACACTAGGCCAACCAGGAGTTTACACTGTTCCATAATTCTGGATGCTAATAACATAAATGCCTTCATGGCATATGAACAGCTCAACTGGCATGGAAACACTTAGAGACTAGTCAGATTGAGAAGGTTTTTATTGTGAAAGTACCCGACACTAGGGAGCGACCCCAGGTCACCTAAAGCACCCTTTCACACCCTCTCATCCCAAGGCTCGCAATTAAGCCTCCTCTAATGTATCCTCGGTTTCTATAATCTGTCCTCAGGCAATATCACATCTCATTTCTCTTTAATGATTCATGATGCATGAACTACTCGTGTATTGAGTTGGTTAAGACTTTTAGAAACTCAAGTATAAATTATATCTTCGAGGCCTACAAATAATAACATAGCCACCCCGATAAACTGTACATTTTCATACTCTTAAATAAGTTCTGCCTCACGCAGAAGAATTTCAGTACAGTTTTCTTTATCACTCATAAATCAATATTATTGTGATTTGAGTTTCAAAGTCTTAATATATTCCAAACCTTCTTTAGATCATTTATAGGAAATTAATTTACTTTAGACACAAGTTTGAATTATCGATCTTTTTCCATTTTAAATTATAATACTTGAAAAGTATATAATAAAGCACTTTTGAAATTAAAAACTCTTATTTTCCAAAGTTTAAAATGAAATATTATTGAAGTATCCTATTTCCAATTGAGAATCAAATATTTTCATACATATATGAATATATTATTTTCATAAAACAATTTCTTTTTCTTTATTTTTATAACTAAAAATTATTCTAAAATTTAATTAAATAATTTATTTTGGAAGAAAAAGGTAAGTTATAGAAATTATATACTTTTATTGAAAATTAAGAAAAATTTCTTAATAATAATTCTGAATAAACATTGAGAAATTATCATAAATAATTTCTTTTAAAGTAATACTGTAAAGAGTAAGGAATAAGTATATTCTTACTGAGTTTTAGCTTCCCGTCATGTTTGCTATATGCTCAAACTCCACATCACAAGATTATCAATCACTCATCAATCACAATTAAGTATTGTAATATCTTAATCATAATCAAATATTATCAATCACCAATATTATCAATCATAATCAAATCAAATAAATATCATTCATAAATATCATAATTCCAAGCCCTTATAGTCCATTTCCTTACATAGGTCTATGTAAGTCCATATAGGTCATAATAGTCAAAGTCATTGCATAGGTAATTCAGAGTAAGTTACACAAGATACTTAATTTAAAATTTATTATTTTAAAATATAATATTATTAAATTTAAAAGGAGTAGGGGACTCCTCCTATTATTCTTATGTCTTTCCATATTATATTTTTATCCCACTCCCCCTTACCTGGAATTGCTACCAAAAGTGAATTCACTCTGTGCCTTCGAGTTCTAAAAAATATTAATACTAATTTATTTCAGTATAGATATAAAATGAAAATTAAAATTACTATCAGAATGATAAATAGTAATTATGCATAGTAACAGTAAATAGTAATGGTAAATAGTAAATCTTCAATAGTAACAGTAAATAGTAAATTGTGAATAGAATGGTAAATAGTAAATTTTAAATGGTAACGGTAAATAGTAAATCATGAATAGTAAATTTTGAATAGTAACGTTAAATAGTAATTTGTGAATAGTAATTTTTGAATAGCAGTGGTAAATGATAAATCATAAGTAGAAATGGTAAATAGTAAATTTTGAATAGTAACGGTAAATAGTAAATTTTAAATAGTAATGGTAAATAGTAAATTTTGAATAGTAATGGTAAATAGTAATTTTGAATAGTAATAGCAACCAATAAATTTTGAATAATAATGGTAAATAATAAATTTTGAATAATAACAGTAAATGGTAAATTGAGAATAGTAATAGTAAATAGTGAATAATAATAGTAAATTATAAAAATAACATAGTTGTAATTTATTTTTTACCGTAGTAACTTATTCATAATAGTACTAGTATATTAATGGTTTAAGAGTATTAAAAAGAATAAACTAAATAATCATAAAAAGAATTTAGAAGAAAATATTATTACCTTACACCTCCGACAGAATCTCTTTTAACCAAAAGAATTTACTCCCCACTAATTTCTTATGCACTATCTCTCTAGATTCTTTCTCTAATTTTGGTGTGGAATTGTTGTAAATGAGCCATCTATTTATAGGAAGAGAAATTTACTATTTAAAATTACTTAATTATTTATTTTACTATTCATGATGTGAGTATTTACCCACCGGTCACTATTCATGATGTGAGTATTTACCCACCGGTCACTATTCATGATGTAAGTATTTACCCACCGGTCACTATTCATGATGTAAGTATTTACCCACCGGTCACTATTCATGATGTGAGTATTTACCAACCGATGATGTAAGCGATGATGTCGGAAGTGACATTTCAGTTATTTTCTCAAATATTTATTAAAAAATTCAAAAAATTCCAAAAAATCATAAATAATGCATAGATCAAAAAGTTTTAAAGAACCATATTCTAATTCCTTCAAATTTTTATTTTAAAATTCTAATAAGAGTTAAATCTTAAATATGTAAAAACATAAATATAAGAACATAAAATATAAATTGTGAATAATAAAGATATCAAAAATTTTTAATATAATTTTCTTAATTAGTGAATACTAATTAAGTCATTTTAAAATCTTCGTTAAATATACATATTTTTATTTTATTATTATTTCATTTTATTTTTTTAAAAAATAATTTAAATATAAGTACCAAAATTTTATAAAAATATTAATCATTTAAAAAATTAACTAACTAATATTAAGTATTTTCTCATTAAAGAGATATTAATATCTATTTTCTATTTGAGTAAAAAAAATAGGATGTTACAACACCCTTCCTCCACCACCAATCTCTAACTTCAATTTCCTTCCTTTTCTTCTCTTCCCAATTCACGTCATCACTCTACCAAGATCAACTCTAACTCCTTCATTTCCTTCAGCCAAGCTTCCAAGATTTTGCAACTAATTTCTCTTGGCCACACTTTCCTTTTCCATGAACTGCTTGGGTAAGGTAAGGTAAGATTTTGATCTTTGATCCTTAGCTGGAAATTTCTCTTCTTTTCTTTGTCACTAATCTGTTAACCCCAGCGACGACCTACGAGACCACCCATGGGACCGGCTTAGCGATGATGTAGGGCCGTTGAAACATTTGCGATGGGGTGTTGTCCTCGTCGGTGTTGTATCCACGACGAAAGTCATAGAGACAACGTTCTAGCCGTCAAAACGTCTGTCACTAATACATTTAGCGACGAAATTTAGATGCTTTGGTGACAACTTAGGTTCGTCACTATTTGGTTTTTTTTCTAGTAGTGTATTTTGAAGATAATTTTATTACATTTTCCCAAACATGAGAATCTTTTATTCCCATCAAACTTACTTGAGAATATAAAAGGATATCATGTACCAAACATCCTTAAGGAAAAACAAAACTGAAACTCTCATTTTGCTACTTCTCTCTATCACAACCTACAACAACAACAACCACTTGTGGAGTGGCAAAATGGGGCCAACTTGCCACAATCGAGAATGGGCAGCGTGAAATGGTCCATCAATAGAAAATAAGTTGAAACCTATTGGTCGCCCACTCTGCCACATGTTGGCAACTTGTTTGGCTAGTTTTAAAAATAGAGAAAATGCTTTAAAATCAAAGAAAAATAAGTTATGTATGCTTGACTAGCCAACCTAACCAACCTAAAATTGAAAATTTTAACCTATCTGGGCTCGCTTCGCCTCTAACATGTGTAGGCTAGCGAGTGAAGTTGTTCAGGCTATAATGACTGACAGGTTAGGGATAGCTAGGCCACCCTGCCAATTTTGTGAGCCGGTAGGCTTAACCCACTTTTCCATCCTTACTAGTCATCCATAATTTTGTGACGATGAAACTCTAATATCCTACGAGTTCCTCCTTTGGCTACTTGATAACATAACTATTACACTGTATGATGTTTTAGATCTTATGATTATTTGTAAGTTTTTCTTTATTTTAGATTTGGTCAATGGTGTAGGGAAGATTATTAGCAACAAAGCTACCGAGGCGACACAATGGATATAGCCAATGTCAACATAATGGATACAGAACAAGGCTCTCCAATGGCATCACTTTGAAGTCTTTCTTGGCTTTATAACAAGCGAAAAGGTCTCACTTGCTCTTCCATTGCAAGACTTCTAACGAGTTAGCCCACTTTAGAAAGAAAAACATCAAAATTTTGCTAATATTTTGATTCATTTTCAAAGCCACAAAAGACTCTAGGATTTGTATGGCGGGATTCCCACTGATCCTACAAGATTGGGAAAGACCCTGACTTTGTTGGGGACCTAAAAGAGAGTGAAAAAATGACCAATCTACCATATTAACAGTTATAAGTTTAATATGCATAGTTAGAATGAGGTAATAAGACCTACAAATTATAGAGTATATGTATGTGGAACAAATGGCCAACTAAAAGATGATTTCTAGAGAATGTTAACTGACATTATTGAATTGCATTACACTTAGAAGCCAATGAAAAAATTGATACTCTTTGAGTATGATTGGTTCGATAACATCCTGGTCACATAACTAAATTCAATAATCAATTTGGTTTGGTTCAAGTAAAAAAGTTTTGACGCTATTCTAATTATGACCCATTTATTTTTGCATGACAAGTTAAGCAAGTTTACTACACTTCGATTCCCTGAAGGTCATAAAGATTGGTTGCCTATTATTAGGGCTAAAACATGTAATGCAACTATAGATAATGTAATTGGTCATGTCGAGTATCCTTACTAAGATATCCAAGAAGATATTCAGAACTTTCATATGTTGTTGCAACTTGAAGATGGGTACATAGGTGGACTAACATATTTAAGGTAACAAGTTGATCAAGTGTAATTAAAACAAATATAGAACCAAACAACAAATATGTTGAACACGATGATATACATACCGAATCAACAAGTGAGAATGAAATTGTTTACACTAATACTAATTAGCCAAGGTCAACCATGTGGAGTTGGAGGTGGCACCACCTCTTGCTTAGCTAGCCATCCCTCCCTAGACACCCACCCTATTATTGTCCCCTAAATTAGTTTTTCTTCTTAGATTATTGTTAAACTTATTCCTTCAGGAACCCCCTATCAACATCTAACCATCTCCCCCTTATAAGGGCCCACGTATAATCCTAGGCACTAAAGATCCAACCAACATGAAGATATGGATCGCCCCTGAAGTGAAGTTAAAGTAAGTTGGTAGTTTCAATTAAAGTTTTACACATCGAGTTAATAATGATACCTTAGCCTCTTTTATATTGATTACAACTTCAATCCCCATGACACTTTTATCCTCGAAGGATCATAAAGATCATAAAGGAGAAGTTTGAGGTTTCTTTTACGTGTTGGTGATGGGGATGAGGACATACAAGAGATGTGGTGGAATGAGTTCAATGTAAGTCCAATTTAAATTGTAATTGATAGTTCATAGAATTGTAGTTGATAAGTATTAATTGATAGTTGATAGTCATGATAGATAATAATTATAAATTGTAATTGGGACTTGATATTGGATAGTCGATAGTTGATGGTTGTAAATACTAATTGAGAGTTGATAGTTGATATTTTAATTTCAATTTTAATTGATAGTAGATGGTTGATAACTCATAGCTAGATTACATTTGAATCATTTGTACATTATATTGGGAATTTGTAAGGATATGAAAAATTTGAAATGTCCTATTTATAAGGGAGGCTTTGTCTATTTTTTCATAAAGAATACCTAAAATCATTTTTTATTGTTTGTAGACAATTCAAGTGGTTTCCGAGCAGTAACATAAGGTAGAGGCCATCTTTACCTATAAAGCATCAGATATATAGCATCAAGAATGCACTGGACAATTTCAGTTAGGGAAAGGATAAGAGTTATTGGATTCCACCGAAAGTCCTAGAGGGATTGAAAGACAAGTGGGTTGTGAGAAGTGGAAAGATAAAAGCGAGAAAGGAAAGATAAATCGATCATCAAATGATAGCGTAACTTTTTTATACATCGGTGGCCCAGTTTCTACTATGTGCCACAAGGATAGATTTGGAAATTTCATAACTATAGTTGATATGTTTGCATACAATCTAACAAAATTTATTTAATACTAATAATAATTATTTAATTTTTCATTGTAGATTTTTGAGCTTAACAAGACCTTGACCGCCTTTGACATCATGCAAAGAATGAAGAAAACCCAAAGCGGTGATTGGGTTAGTGACCAGTAAGGTAAATTTCCATAAGTAATTATTTATTAGTAAATTCATCATTTTATAATTTTAAGTTTACTAATATTTTCATATTCAACTCGCTGAAAGAGTTTGAGCATTGAAAGGATAAGGCTACCGTAAATTTTACAGAGGTAGAAGTGAAAGGGGATGACGGGTAAGGTGAGGAGTTTATCACCTTTAGCAACACCTTGTTTGTTGAGGTTGTCAAAGGTGTGAACAAGAAATAACACATGTTTAGCTTGGGGAAGTTGGCCGCAGAGTTTGGGTCTCGACTAGCGCCATCTAACATATCATCTGCATCAGAGTATGTTAAAATTATTTAAGGTCTGAACAAAGAGTTGGTCGCTCGAGCCAGCGTCATCCACAAGTTGAGAAATAATTTGGCTAAGAAGACCAAGGAGATCCAGGATTTGAACAGAAGATATATAAATCAAATCAAAACTGTCTCCGCCGCCAAACTCTATGATGTGAATTCATTGGATGAATACTATTGGCAAGTGCACCAATTGTTTAAAAAGTAGTAACTTGTATCGTCCCACAAGGATTGTGTTAAGTACCATAACCTAAGAAATACACTAGTTGAACCTTCACAATCAAGCAATTCATTTATTTTTAGGTTTTTTAAATTATATTTGTATTTTTGTGTTTCTTAATAGTAATAGAGCAATCAAACAATAGGAGAGGGATAAGAAGTATACTAACAACATATTAGAATTGATTTCATCTGTAATTTCCCTTAAATTTATATAATTTTGGTTTATACTCAATTAATGCAATATTCAAACTCTCATAGATGGATAATTCCTAATTCCTTAGGCAATTATCACTAATTCAACACAAATCAATCATAATCTCTTAGGTATCAATTTCTACTAAATTTAATTATGAAAATTAAAAAAACCCTAGCTATTCACCTAATTTCTTAGGCATAAGGTAACTAGGTTAGTAAATCCAAACCTGAAGCATTCACCGTGATTCCTTTCTAATGAACACCTCTGAAATAGGTCTTGGATTTCCCAGTCCAAGCAGATAAAATCAGAATTTGCCAATGTTTAGAACTTACCTCAACTTATTCAAATGCTTCCAATTACATGAATCAGAGTTCCGTGACAGCTTCCACCAATCCCAACCCTAGGGAATTTAGTCACTCATGGAAGAAAGAAAATGGAATACAAATGGTTGCATTTTCAGAAGATGGGAGAATTTATAAAGAGAAAAATATGAGAGAGAGAGAGAGAGAGAAAAATCTGAAAAATAAAATCTGAATTAAAATCTATGCATTAATGTTGTAGATTGAACTAACTAGTCTACATATATATACTAACTAACAACCCTAAGATAATATTACAAACATACCCTTAATGAGTTAAATACAAAGGTCACTTAAATTAACTAAGATACAAGTACACTAGACCCAATTTGACACTCCTGGCTAGCGTACAGCCGTGTACCCATGCTAGAATGGCATAGGGGTACGTTGGTCAAGGACATTCTAGTAGCTGGGCGTGAATACGCTAGAGACGAGCGGACGTATGTTGGAGCATTGCCTGGTCAAGTCTGTTACATAAGTCCATTAGCATATCTACGTGTTGCCCTAAGCATAGGCACGCTCAGGGACTAGTTGCTCCTAGTCATCAGTGTCTGATACACAGGCATGGGCGTAGGTACGTGTAAGGTTTAGGTGATTATGGACACCAGCGTATGTGGTTGGCGTAAGAGGGGCGTACGTATACTCCAGTGGTGGCCTAGTTTGATCCTTCAGTATAAGTCCAGCATAGGTATATGCTGGTAGGCAAGCCTACGCACGAGTTAGTGCCTGACCCCCTTATGTACCTAATTCTTCCTCACGTTGGTTGAGTGTAGGCACGCTCATCCTTAATTGGTCCCATAATGCTCCTACCATTGGGCGTGGGACTATGCTAATCACGTGTAGCCACGCTGGGCTCTACCTTAGTGCATGCTTGTTGGCCTTCTTGTCTACGCATAACTACACTGACTGTGGCGTGGTTATGCTGGCTTCCTGGAACCTAGCCTTGGCACATGAACTTCCCCACCGTAGGACCATGCTCCTTGGATATTCCTACGTTGGGTCTCTGGTCCCTGCATATGCATACAACAAACATCCCAGCGTACCTATGCTAGGTTGGGGCGTGGTTACGCTGGGTTAATGCCACAAAAAATCTATACTTTCAATTGTTATCAATTTTTAAGTGAAATGCATACAAACTTGACAAAATTAACCCAATTCCAATTTTTATGTAATTTATTGAATAAAAAATAATTACATACCTAAGTAATAAATATTTGCTAAAAAAATATAAAAAAATAATAGATATAAATTAGATAAATAAATAAGTCTTTTCAAGACTTATCACTCTACACAACATCAACAGCCATAGACACAACCATAAAAGGAGTAGTAGCCTTAAGATAACCAACGTGTGTTCGATCCTCTCCAAGATACCTGGATGATTGTTGATATTTTTTTACTCTTATTACATTATTTATCATATTTTTTTAATATTGTTTGAATATTTTATTTGTATGTTTTAATATACTTTTATGATATATACATTGATTAACTTATTCCATTTATTGAATAATTTGTTTATGTGTTTAACTTGCCAATTTTATTAATTCTATTTGAATAGTGAAATCATAAAAAAATATGAATTACAATTAGGTAGAACATATACGAGTAAAATAATAAACCAATTAAAAAGATGGTAATTTTACAAAATAAATATAAAACCTTTTATTTACAGTATTAGCCACCAAACTTCCTGGGTAAACTTTAGTGACGGAAGTAATGTTGTCGTGAAAGGAGACCAAAGTGAGACCACTAACGTTCCATTGCTACGCCTAAATTCCTTAGGCGACGGGTACACACGTCATTTTTTAAAATTTTCAAACTTTGAAATTAAAATGATGATGTATATTATATCGTTGCCAAATTGACATTAATGAATTCAGTTTTGCATTTTAGCCATGACGAGGGTGTTATCAGTAAATTAGTTGTTGTCAATCAGTTTAGAGACCAAAATTTTGGTGACGAGGAACAACCATTGTCGATTTTGTGGCAGATATCGTTGGTGACGAAAAATTAGTCATTAGCGACAGAATTTCACCGTCATTAAATGATTTTTTTTCTAGAAGTGGTAGTTCTAATTTTTATTTAGAAGGAAAGAGGCAGCTTGGGCAATTATCTAGAATTGATTCTAAAATTTTTTGTTTAGCTAATTTTAGCGGTGATTTCATACCTGCCAAAGACATTTTTGACAATGGAAATTTTTAAAGGCCTACCAAACCTTGATTTTGAATCAGAAAATGTATTGATTACCTAGTAAAAAAACATATAGCAAACAAATTATTTCACTTGAAGTTTCCTATATTCACTATAATAATAATTAGATGATATACTAATGAATAATATGATGATTTATTAAATAAACCAATCATTAACCATGACTCTCTAATGACAAAAGGTTATTTTTGAAATGTTAAAATTTATTATGGATAAAAAAATATAACAAAAATTTTATAGATATTTAAATTTTGTTAATTTTACAATGACTAATAATATATTGAACTTAATTTTTGTTTATTTTTTCTTTTAGTTTTAAATATATTTTCAACTCTTTTAATTTTACTCATTTTTTGTATTGTGTCCTAAAGTTCAGTGGGGATCTGATTTTGTATCTTAGAGTTCAGTTGGGATCTCAAGGTCTTAATGTGATTATGTCTAAATCATCGATATTTCCTGTTGTAGGGTGAAATAAGGTATCACTTGTAAAGACACTCGAGTCAATCCTAGATCATAAATATAGAAGCTCAAATGATAAGTTGATGAATATACCTCATACTGTAATAAATGAGTGGTATTTATAGAGTTAAGTGGTGGTTATCCTACATGCCTTGTATTAATATTTTTTCGTAAAGTATGCACCACCCACGCTTAACCTTGGAGTCCTTAAGTGATGGACTACCAAAAAGGCAAAATGCATTTGTTGGTATAGGTAGTACTAATTAATTACTTTAAGCTATTCTCGACTATATAAACTCATACCTATACAGTCTTTAGATCCCTTCCGCCTGGTTCATCCCAAAACAGGTCATGCTCTGATACCAGTCATGCTCTGATACCACTGTAACGCCCCAACCGTTTTTAGGAATAAGTGACTCTCCCCACAAACTTTCCAGTGTGTTTGGTCCTCAATCACACACATCCCGAGAACTTCCCAGGAGGTCACCCATCCCAGAATTTCTCCAACTTAAGCACGCTTAACCTTGGAGTCCTTAAGTGATGGACTACTGAAAAGGCAAATGCATTCATTGGTATAGGTAGTACTAATTAATTCCTTTAAGTTATCCTCGACTGTATAGTCCTATACCTATACAGTCTTTGGATTCCTCTCATTCTGGTATGTATTCGGTTCATTCATGTGTCCCTCCTACTGGAAGCTTGTCAGGAGCGCTCATTGTCCGTGCCTATGCACCGACGACCACTTCGCGCCCTCAATAGTGCCCTGGATGCCATATTCCTCGCTCTTATGATCGCTCACAAATACCACTCATTTACTCTTCATTAAGGTACTTCACCAATCACGATTATGTTCCACTATTAAGATATTTGGTATTGACTTGAGTATCAGAATATCTTTGTAGGTGATACCCTATTTCACCCCACAACGTGAAATACTAGTATGTTGGCTCTTAGATCCTCACTTGATTGAGACAGATAATACCAGATCTCTACTAGACAAGTGTAAAATATCATAATGAGTTTGACCCAGTATCCATATCAGAACTTCTATCCCCCATATACCAGATACATCAATTATTATTATAGAGACATGTTTCTTATCTTATCATACACATTCTTAACCAAATAGAGTCATAATGGTTGCATATTGGTGTGACTCAATCCTTCTAGCAACCAACATATTTTAGACCAAGTTTCGGTATTGAAATTAATTTAAGAATCAGTAAATATTAAAAATTATTATCGAGATGAGGAAATATCATATTAAGGAATATAATAGTTAAATATAATAATGAGGGTAATAATTATAATGAGTTCAATTAATATAGATTGTCAATGTAAATATTTTTACACCATTAACTAATTATAATTCATAATGGATATGACTTTTAAAGTAATTATTACAGAAAACACGAATGATTGTTTACATGTCGATCTATGATTGGATTGCAATGTAAACACATTTTATACTGACAATGTATTTAAATTAAATTCTTATAATATTCATGAATATAATAAATAAAAAATCCAACCTAGGTTCTCTTGGATAGTTGGGTTGAATCACATTAAGATCCAACCATCATGGGCTCATAGTCAACAGTCAAATTAAGCCGCATCAATGTTCAACAACGGTGAGTCCAATAACCCTAGTTATCCTACTCAGATACTACTCGATACTTGAAACAAATGACATGAACCTCCAATCCTTATGAGCCCATAATGGGTCCAACAATATTATCTTTTTAATATTTTTTATTATTCTTATTGATATAATAATAATAATAATAATAATAATAATAATAATAATAATAATAATGGTTGACTTTTCAATCTTATTTAATTATATTAGTTTATTATTATTTATATATATTTTTAGTTATTTCACCTATCCAATCACACTTCTATCACATGTAACAAAGTAACAACTTGTAAAAAAACAAAAAAAGATTTTGATTATCATGATATTATCAACAAAAAATCATTTTGTTATATTTAAATCTCATAATCTTTTTTTTGAATTGATGAATAATAAATATATTAATAAAAATATGACAATTAGTTATATCAACAATAACAAATAAAATAATACAAATTTGAAGATAATAATATTTATAATGCAATATTTGTTATGAAGTTGTAGTTGCCTCAGTGATAAGTTAACTTTTCCTTATTTGAAGAAACCGCTGGAACTGATATGAGTAATAAATTTTGAGAAAATATTATATGGTGTAATAGAATAATCATGTCATTTTATGATTATTTGGGACTCATGGTCCAACACCATAAAACAACTTTATTAATATGTTTATTATTATTGTTATATATATATATATATATATATATATATATATATATGAATATATCTTATGATAGATGTTCTATTATGTGAGGATGAAAGTCATTAATAGATAGTCATGAGTAAAACTTTTTTAAAGTCACATGATTATTTTAAAAGTCACACAATTAATATAATTTGATCTCAACCATCCATAATAAGATCCAACAGTTTAGATTTATTTTTTTCTCCCACCTAAAAAATCTTTCTCATCCTCTCTCTCTATATATTCTCATGAGTTGGTTACTATTACCCTTGCAAAAGTCAAGAAAACCATTCGTGATGAGGAAAACAAACAAAGGAGTGATCGCTAATATGAAATGTTTGTAAAGTTTACGAGTTACTTTTTCCATGATTAATTAACATTTCTAAACTAACTCATTTTGTATATTTCTGAACGTCTAAATCAGCTTTTAAAGTTGGAGATTGTAATTATCATTTTCAGTATTATTGGCCACATGTACGATAAGTACATTTCAGAGCAACAAAATTGACGACCCATTTGCAACATTGCGGCAAAAAACATCTGCCTTTCACTATCCGCATGCGCATGCAAACGTGTCTATCTGTTTGCAGTTTTGGACTTTCTCCTTGAACATTAAAATTATGGAATAATGCTATTTTCCATTTTCAATAACAAAAAAAAGTGATACAATTCGATCCACCCCCTTCACCATTCGAAGGTGGTGTCAATTCCTTGCACTAATCATCTACAATCTACATTATTAACTCTATACACTTGTGGGTGTCACAGTACTCGACCTTTTCCACTCCACCAAACGCCGCAAAAATTGTTCAACCTGTTTGTTAACATAAATAAACATACCAACTTATGTTATACACTTCTCAGATTCAAGCTCCAATTAATTAACAAAACAGGTATAAACATTTATAAATATTAGAAATTATGTTCAACTTGCCTCTGATGGGTCTTGCAAGGTATAGGAAGCATCTGTTTCTTTTGGAACTCTGGAAACAAGAATCCCAATTCCTTGACCCCTACTGCGCAAAACCTGCATGATTATATAATACCCATAATGTTAAAATATGTATATAGCAATATGCTTTTAACTAACTATCTAGCTAGGTGGCAGCATTTGTTACCTTAAAAGCATCCTCGTCAGTTCGATCATCACCAATATAAATTGGAAATACATCATCCGAATTCTCGTATCCTAGAAATATGTAGTGAATTAATTAGGACAAACACATACATACATACATATATATATATATATATAATGTATGAATAAATAATGCTAATATACATATATACACTCACCTAAGGATTCTAACAAAAATTCAAGGGCCTTGCCTTTGTCCCATTTGATGGTTGGACGGATCTCAAGTACTTTTCTCCCATGGGTTAGTCTAAGTTGTGGGTACTGATTGAGCACCAATCTAACTTTCTCAGCCAAGGGTGCCCAACTCTGAGTCAAAACAAAAACAGAGGGGGGTTAAAATGGTTAGATAAAAGGGTGTTACCAAACAATTAATGTGTTTTTTGGCGTGTGCGTGTGTGTTTGGTAAATTCTATTAATTCAGCAATTATATAGTATGTTGACCACTACCTTTTCGTCAACACAGCGGAAGTGCACAGACAAGCAGAACTTATTGTTCTCAACCTTAGCCCCTGGGACACACTTTGTTTGTTCCAACAAGATCTTGTACACCTGAAAATTATAATTTTTTTTTTCATAAGGTACCACGCAGTTAATATCTTACATGTGTTGTCAAACGCCAATTTCTTTTTGGAGATAAAAATAAATAAATTAATTAACGAACCTCATCCATCATGGGCAGGAATTGACTCGCTGGTTGGAACTGTACTGGTTTATTATTATTACCCTGAAACAAAGCAACAAAAAATGACCAAGCTAAACAGAGAGAACAAAAATATATATACAGAATCTTCAGCACATTATATAGTCTAAGAAACTCTCTCTCACTTTCTTTGGACTTTGGCTTTTTGTTGGCCCCTTGATGTCCATACCATGGCTTCCCGCATAGTACAGTTCTGCTAATTTTACAAAGTTATACACCTGAAAGAATTAAATAATCAGAAACACCCCAATTAATTATCAAGTAAATTAATATAATAGATGATAACTTGGAAGTAAACGTTTGTATTTTATTTGCTTTAAAGAAAAATGTACCTTGTCTCTGCACCTTCCACTCACGATGGCTGTGGGGAAATGTCTGGCTATGTCCTTAAGCGTGGCTCTCATCTGATTAGAGAGAACAAGGACGAAAATTAATCACAAACATAAGCTTTATCCTATGGAAATTATGAATGAATGAAACAAAGAGGGAACAAAGTAAAAACCTTTCGAGTCATGAAAGCTTTATCTGGATCTGGAACAATCGGGGAGAGAGTTCCATCGTAGTCAAGGAAAACTACAATCTGCTTTCCCTTGGAATTGTATAGTATCTGGTCAAACACGTTGAGTGCTGAAGGGTGATAAAGCTGCAAAGCAGAAAGAAGCAGAGTCGTAAGCAACGTGTTGTTAAGATCATACAGATGGACATAACGTGTCCGAATCGAATCCTAATTCTTCATTTTCTTACAGTTATTTTCCACCATTTCATAACTATTCAGAAGGATAAAAAAACACATATAAATATGTGTGTGTTGATGAGTGCTTACAATCCAAGATTTTTTGTCTTGGTTTTCTGGTTTGACACGAGTTGGAGAAGAAGCTCTCATTGAATCAATCCAAGCATTAACTTTGCCTCCTTCCAATCTTGTCATAAGAGGCACACCCCAAAAGCTACCAAGCACAGCCAGAGATTCTGGCACCACTGCTGCACTTGGTAACACGGGTGAGTTTGAAATGGAAGCTGCCACGGCGATAAGCGTGTTGATAACTTCAGGAGTCACCACATTTTGGTTAGTCATTCTTTCTTCTCTTTAAAGTTTAAACACTTTTGGTCAATATACCAATAAGAAACTAGGAATTTGTGAATGGATTGAGAAATGAGAAATGTAAATGAAGAAATTAGAATAAGAATGGAAAAAAAGGGAAGAGGTTGGGGAGAAAGAGTGGAGAAACAGAGTAGAGAATAGATTGTAATTGTGGTACGTGACTTGTTACTTTGCTGAATAAGGGCTTTTATAGAAAAGAAAAAAGTTGTGGGAAAAAAAATCAGACTTGGTTTTCACTGGTTGGCTTTGGCTAACCAGCCAGGTGTGTCTGGTCAATTTATAAACTTAGGCTTCACCGCACAAACCGACGAAACAACCACTTCACTTCTTTGCTTCTCGTACTTTTCAGCAACCATATACTAAATATGAAAATGGAAGGGCCACCACCTATTTTTCTTCTTCTGCGATAAAATAAGTGTAAATTATTTGGAACCTTCACTGCAAAGGATCATTTACCATTTCTTTCCCGTAATATCATATCCCAAGTCAAAAGGATACTTTATTATTATTCTTTTTACACCATTCACAATAACTTATATAATTCCAATTAACTAACTAAAATAATCGTTTTACACATTTTAATTGAAGGATTGGGGCTAGTTCAATCGGACTAACTCATTTTTTTTTTAATTTCTATGTGTGTATTCTAATTTAAAATTATTTCTATGTTTTGCTTTTTGTTTTCCCTTTTTTTTTGGTCAACTTTTTGTTTTCCCTTTATACCAATCTTTTTGTTATGAAAATCGTAGAGCTTTTTTATACAATTTCTCTTGTTATTTTGTCAAGAAAGTTTATTGGTTAGTTTTACCCAATTAAGTCAATTATGAATAATCTAAGTATACTTAACAAAATGATCGGACGGGGCTGGGGGGAAATTTAAATTAACGATATAAAAATCAGGGTTTTAGATTTTTTGACTAAATTTGAGCGATTGAATAGTGAAACAAGGGTTTTTCTTTTCTTCTGTTTATACCCTATAAAAAGAAAGACCTTTGGAGCACTGGCTTAAGGGGTGGGTAAGGATATTCACCTAAAAAACAGGGGAGGGTAGGGACCACATAATTTACCCCACTCTAATAATATTTTTTGTCTCCAGCTTCGTGAAGTTAGAATTGCCAGCTAATGTATATGAATCTTGCTAACCATATATAACATGCATGTGGACAAAAGGTTACTCTTAGAAGGTTCAACCCCAAAAAAAAATACTGTTAGATGGTAATATAACTTGCTTTTATAACTATATTTTTACACATTGAAGGAATATTTCTAATTCTGAAACAAAATATGAACTTTAACTTATGTAAACACAACATCCACTTGCAAATTTGAGAGACAAACTATGTTAGAAATCAGCAGATTTAATAGTTTATTTATCCAAAATAAATGAATTCTGGGAGCTAAATTCGAATTTTGTTTTCTATCCTTTATGTCAAATTTCAACTATGCTAACTTTACATGTCACACATTTAATAGTTCATTCCTTGGTTATGCAATCTTTAGCCAAAACTTTGGATATTGGTTTTTTTTTTCTTATAATGAAAATTGAGGGTTTTTATTAAGGATCTCTTGTTAAATTATTCAAACCTGGGCACCAATATCTTTTTGTTCATTGTTTCTAAATTACATTTTCATCATGTTTAACTTACATTTGAGAGTTGTAAGTTAGTTTCTATCGTATTTCACTTGCTTAAGAGTTTATTTTGACCAAAATAAATATATTTGCTAAAAGAGCTTAATAGCTTGCAGTTATTTCATAACTTTTATTAATATGCCTAATGCATTATTATTCCCCTATTTAAGTATCTAATTAGTTAATGAACTTTTTTATTT
Organism: Clitoria ternatea; assembly: GCA_037962975.1. NCBI lineage: Eukaryota > Viridiplantae > Streptophyta > Magnoliopsida > Fabales > Fabaceae > Clitoria > Clitoria ternatea. Next base: position 285,778,256 of record CM075670.1, read on the forward strand.
CTATATATTCATTAAATTAATTTTTAAAATTAAGTTTACTTTAAATTTATTAAATATAAAATCATTGGTATTTAAAGGAAATACTAATTTATTTAACTAAATTGTAATTTTTCTTAAAAAAATAACCAACTACATGACAAATTAAATAATTGTCACAAGATTCATTGCTTTAAAACTAATAGATTTAGGCTCTTGGATGATTCAACAAAATTATCAAATATTTCTTTAAAAAGTTAAAGCCATAAAAGTATATAATGTAAACATATTTATTATTAAAGAATAGATCAGGTTAATTCCACTCAAAAGCTAACCAAAAAAAAATTAGAGTTGTTAAAATTTTTGTAAGGAATATTCAGATGATATTCTTCATTGTTATGTAGCATCTTAACACACTTTAGTCAAGTTGAAAACTTCTTGTAAAGTTTGTAAAATTGATTAATGACTTGATATTATTATCAACATATATTTTTTAAAAAAAGATAGACAAGATCTAACAAGTATTTCATTTAGTTCAATAATTATTTTTTAAAAAATATTATCTTGATTTTTAAAATGAAAAATTATTTAAAATATATTAACATGTGAAAAATGATAATTATCTTTAAAATATGTAAAATACATATTCGGTTTGAGTCATGTAAATAGAAAGAAGAAAAAAACTCTCACTAAAAATGTTAATATCTACTATGATGTAAGGGCTAGTTTTGTGGACAGAATAAGAAATGATATGATAAAATAGATAAATAGGATAAGATAAAATAAAAATATAATATAATAATAATAATAATAATAATAATAATAATAATAATAATAATTATTATTATTATTATTATTATTATTATACAAATATATTCTTTATTCTTTTCTGTCATATCTTACCTAACTTTTTCTTAGGATAGAAATTATAAAAGACCAACAATATATGGTCACCAACATGATAAGCTTATCATATTATATTGACATATCAAACACAATATATGATAGTTTATTCTATCTTGTCTTTATCTTATCCACCAAACAAACTATAAATATCTTTATAACAACATAATCATCTCCCATATAAATGAAAAGATACTTATGATTAATTAAAAAGAAAAACTATCAATTAGATAAACAATTAATAGTATTCAACATTTTAATTCAATAAGGTATCACATCATCTTTTAATTTACAACACACAAAGTTATATGTTCCTTTAGTTTTAGTAAACAACTCATTCACATGTTTCTTACATCATTCTTATTGACCGTGTTGTAACATATATGAGGATCTAAAGTATGTTTTTCAATGTATCAAGTACATTTAATAACTTCAAGCATGGGTTACATGCAAGAAATCATAAGGAAACAAAAGTAGGACGTGTCCCTTAAGATTTATTTAATGCCTAACTAAATTAGAATATGTCATAACGAATTATGTAAGAGATGATTGGATACAATAATTAAACATATTTTGGTATTTAATATATATTGTATTTATAGTAGTGAGGATATACAAACATAATCGTGAGGTTATCAATAATTTTTTAGATTAGGTAGAAATTTTGTCGGTGATGTGTGGTCTAACACCAATATGTAATGTTTACAACAAATTTAAGAGATACCTCACAAGAAATAATCATATAATGAATATATCTTTCTTGAAGTGAAAACTAAAATCTAAATTTAAGAATATACCAAGTAAATTTAAATATACCAACATAACATATGCAAGTCAGAGTCGACAACTTTCTACCCCTCTTAAATATGAAGGTATTTAAACTTCTCCGCATTCTTTATTTTCTATTATCTAGGTAACGACATTCCTAATTTCAAATTTTCGTTGGTACCATTTTTTATAATACGTGTTAGGATTTTGAACATGGGTACCAAGATTCAAGAAACATATACTCTTAGCATGAGCTATCAGCCAATGATGGGTGAACCGCTTAATCGCCCCTTGTATACTTTTCACTGATACAAAAACAAGCAGCACTTACCAAACTTATCCAAGTATAGTAAGTTTCAAAACCAGGGGCATAGATACTTTCCTTTTCTTCTTTCCTCTCTTTGTTTTTTTAATCGTCTTCCATAAATTACGTTAATGATAGCCATAGTTATATAAATAAGAAGTAGGCCATTCAACTTTTAATTCAAGCATTGCTTCTCACTATTGTTAAGCAATTGTCTGCTATACATGTCAAATTTGATTTGTCAACCTCAAACATTGCAGCGATTCACTTCATAAGAAACTCAAGAATATCAATGTCCTTGTAATAAGTGAATGCAAAGAGTTGCAATATTTTTTTAAATAAAATTAAGTATTAAATTAGCATCTTCAATTAAGATTTCTGAAACTTTTATTTAAGATCATTTCCTCAAACTGCACTACTCATTTTAAATGAGTAAAATTCACAATTAATTTATGAGAAGTGCTATTTGGGATAAAAGCCCTTTTGCATTAGTTATGTTTAAGGAGGGTCAGGTTCAATCACTCCCAAAAACTAACTTTGAAACTTTTGGCACCATGTATGACAAATTTACAACTTGAAACTGTAATTTTGACCGAAGCAATATTTTATTGCATTTGTACCAGGAAATAAAAAAAAAAAAACTCGTTTGTAAATGTATTAGCATGGCTTTATATGCTGTAAATGTATGCCCTTATAATTTAGTATTAAAATGTTATGAGTAAAATTATTATCACTTCTATCAAATATATTATTATCCCAAAGATTAATCATTACCCAATTGGACCAATGAATCACATTATTCTTTAATACATACTATTTGGGATTCAAAATTAATCAGAAACCAGAGTGCGTATATATGGTCAATTGATAGAGGCTCCTTTTTTTCCTTTTTACATGAGGTTCTTTTAGTTAATTTAAACTCATAATTTAGAATTCGAGTACAATAATTTCCTTGATTTAAGTTCGAATAAGTATGATTATACTTATAATTTTGTCAATCATTATGTTTTTAGTTGTTAATCGTGAATAATAGTTAAGAGATGAAAAGTTTTTTTTAATTAAAAATGTAATGTTTAATATTACAATTTAATGTGCCTTAATTTTAATTTCTGATAAAAATCTTATATTATGATTTAGGAACTTTGCTCTTTATGCCATAGATAAAAAGATCGTTATACTTATAGTTGTACAATAACTTTTCAAATACATCACTTGACAAATTCTTTGCCATGCGATCAACATAAAATTTAAAGGTTAATTAATTAAGAAAAATGTATTATAGAGTAGTATGTTATTAATCTTTCCATTTGTTGCAAATTCAAAAGCATATACCATTCTTCTTGTACTTTCTACAAATTCGTAGCCCACGTAATGTCAAAATCGGTGGCCTGGAAGATTCTGCCAAGCAAATTTCCATGTCAAAACGAGGTTAATTAAATTAACATTAGATTTAAAAAATTATACTTTCTTAAGAATTTTTTAAAAAATATAGAGAAATAAAATATGCAAACATTAATGACATACAAAAATATTATATACAAAACTGTAAAATTATATATATAAAAAATATTACCGTTGTTAAAAGACAATAAAAAAATAATATTATGTATTTTTACATCGTATAAAATTTCTCTTAACCACCCCCATAAACCAAATACATACCCTTCAAAGTTTACATTAACAAGAGTATAAAAACATAGGAAAGTTTAGATGTTTCTTACTTGTGCTTGTGAACTAGATGTTGCATCCCTCTTTACTTATAGAAAATTGTAGACATTTTCATCACAAAATTTTTAACATACACAGTAACCAAAATGTGTAAATTACATTGTTTATGCCTACCTTTTTTTCAAGAGGAGTAATTAATATATAGTGAAGTCATTGTTGATGTCTATTTTTACTTTGTTAGACCCCATAATTCTCCCTTCCCAACTAAAGGGAAAAATAATTTTTTTGGTATGCTTGTCCTCAAATGGAAATCATCCATACAAGAATCTCATCTTCATTCCATCACGAATTTTACTTTCATTGTCTATACCGACAATCCTTGTTTTCATAGTCTACATCGATAACCGTTGTCTTTACCAATAAATATTATTCAAAAGAATAACCATACTCCATCATAAAGAGTATACTTACTTGAAACAAGGAAATTCTAAGAATTTCTCATAGAAAACATGTCAAAAACTTATTGAAAATTTATTTAACTCCATTGATGGTTTCCTCTGAAAGTTTTTCATTCATCGACAAAACTCCATCACACACGTTGCATTAATGTCGGTCAATGCTCATGTGGATCTGATAGTAATAATTTTTCATCTTCCATGACTACTTACACTTGTCATTATTAATTCATAAAAGAACATATGAGGTTCGTAGGACCCCTAAAAAGTTATGATTATGATACAAGTATCAAATTATTTATGAGACTAATGTTTTAAGTTGTATGAGTATACTTTACAGTAAATACAAGTCATAAGCCAAGAAACAAGACATTATAAGAAGTTGGCTGAAAGTTTGAAGAACTCAAACACCTCAAAGACCAATCTCAAATACCCGTTTGATGAATATAGTAAGCACAATCCATAAGCCAAAGTTTATGCTTCAATTCTGATTTGTAACTATTCTGACTAAAGAAATGAGTACCAACCTGTAACTATTTTGAATAAGCTTCCCTACTAATATAGAAAGTAAGAAGACAAGGTTGATAGAGATACTGGAAAAGGACAGATATGTTTTTCAACTCAAAGATTTTAATAGTCGTCAAATACACAATGGACAAAAGCTCTCTTTGTCCTCCCAATTCATGTAGCTTATACAAAGAAACTTATTAAAAAAGTGCAATATACAACAACGAATCTTCTCCAAATCTACAAGTTGTCCAAATCTCTTCAATATTTGGCTTGTAAGAATCTTTAGGGCTTTATACTATTTTATATGTTGAACAATTAGTCTAGTTTTGTAAGCTCGGACTCCTTAATATCTTGTAAAGACTTAGGCACCTGTCATCTGTATTGATTTTGGTTGAGCCTAAAGAGGCTTGTTTAAAAAAGAATACTTGGGTAATTAGCCTAGAGAGGCTAAGTGTGTTAAGTAATACTTGAGATCATTTTATGTAAGTATGAGTTACACTTAACTTCTTAATCAATGGAGCAAATCCTATTGTGCTCAAACAGGGACTGAACGTAGCCTTAATTAAAAGGTAAATCGAGATAAAGTCCATTTACTTTCCTTCAAGTTTCTTTATTATTTCCTGCTTAAATTTTTTCTTATGAAAACTTAGACATGTGTGTATAAATTCTTGTTTTGAAAATAATTTGTCAAAGTTTTTAATCACATTATTCAACCTTCATCTAGTATGTATTTATATAACCTTCAGCCATAAGGATATTGATATGTTTGATATGGGGGACAAAACATCCGATATCAATCCAAGGTAAATCTCTTTCTATCTATCCAGTGGAGATCTAGTATTATCTCTCCTAGTCTAGTAGGGAACAAAAAGTCTTGTAGTGAGTCTGTCTAGTCATCACACTGATATCTTGTGTTGAGACACGAAATAGGATGTCTCCTACAAAGACACTTTGAAGCTCAAGTCAATCCTAGATAAATCAATATCAAAGCTCAAGTGTGATTGGTAAACATATGAGAAGTAAATGTGTCATATTTATATACTAGGGTGGTGAGAACATCTTACGTGGATGTGTCAGTATAGAATTTGTAAAAAACGGATAAAACTAACATGATCACTGGCATTCCTAACATCATCTACAGGTCTGAAATTGGCATGCCCCAAACAATTCCTAGGAAAGAGAAGTTGGCTACAACAGATACACTTAAATATTAAGTCTTTTCTTAGTCAAAACCTTTCCAAACTAACACTCATAGTATCACACTTCCGCAGTCAAGGATAATTCCCAACCACATAGGGAACAAACCTTTTCTGACATGGAAGCTCAGACAAAGTTGCAAATTCCATACTAGGAAATTTTATCCCATCGAAGCATGAAGCTCTAATACCATTGTTAGGAAATTAAATTCATTTCCTCTTGAGAATTTTCCTTAAAACATAGAGAAATAAACTATGCGAAGGACAATCATCACTGTCACGGATGAAATCACGGTTGGTTCGACAAAAAGTAACAATTTCAAATGTCCTTTTGAAAAGATGATTTAAAAATAGAGTCGCCACTAATATTTGTTTTTAGAAGAAAATATTATAAAAACCTCTTGTTAAGACACTTAATTAAAAAATAAGATTTTGAGTTCGAGAGTCAAATTACATGTGTGGAAGGTATTAGCACCCCAAATTGTTTTTTATAAAATGGTTACCTTAAATTAATTGCATGTAGTTTTAGTAGTCTGGAAAGTTGATTTAACCTCTTTTAAAAAGTAACGATGGATAATAAAAGAAACAACAATGAGCAGACGCAAAACAATGATAGAAAAATAGGGAAGGTCTCCAAAGTGAGATTAACAAAACATCTTATCCAAATTAATCCCTACTAATAGGGCATCCTAAATTAATTTTTGAAGATGTAACCTAAAAATTGGCAGTGTTGGAATGTTTCTTTAGCAAAGAGATTAACAAAATATTTCATCTAAATTAATCTTAAAGACAATGAGTTGTAAAAAGGTGAGAAGATTAATGAGATATCTCGTCTAAATTAATCTCATCGCAAAAAGTTTATTTTGACAAATAGGAGAGAGATTGTAAAAAATGACAAGATTAACAAAATGTCTTATCTAAATTAATCTCATCGTAATTAAAACTTTATTTCAACAAACAAGAGCATAACACATAAATAAATAATGGAATAGGTAATAAAATGGGATAAACATATAAAATGGGAAAATGTAAATGAATAGAACGGCAAAAGGAGAAAAAAGGGAAGAGGGAAATAAAAGTGGCTTTCCTAGGCGAGCTGATGGCACTAGCAACGAAAAACACAGGGAGGAGGAGGAGGAGGAGGAGGAGGAGGAGGAGGAGAAGAAGAAGAAGAAGAAGAAGAAGAAGAAGAAGACTAGAAAACTAATGTGAAAAACATCTTACCACATCAGTTTAAGAAAAAAAAGATGTGAAAAGATGTGAAATTAGAGACTTTTAACATCAAAGAAGAAGAAGAAGAAGAAGAAGAAGAAGAAGAAGAAGAAGAAAACCAATGTGAAAAACATCTTACCACATCAGTTTAAGAAAAAAAAGATGTGAAAGAAGAAGAAGAAAACCACGTCAGTTTGTTAACATCGGTTTTCTTAAAACCGATGTGATATCTTTTAACATCAGTTTTCTTAAAACCGATGTGATATATGGATTTTTTTAATTTTTTCTTCAAAATTTTATATAATGATATTTTAATTTTGTTCACAATAACCTAGATAAGTTAATTTTCAATATTCATGTCCTTGCTTAAACAACCTAAGTTACTAGGTAAATATGCAATCTAAGTGATTAGGCTTTTTAACAAACATGTTCAAGGCAAAAATTAGTGGTCCAAAAGCTTATGTATAATGTACTTACAACCATATGCATTACACTACATCAAATTAAACAATTCTACATCATGCATAAAGAACCCCATTTTCATCACAAACATACCTAAATTAAGCATTTACATTTGAAAAAAATAAGAACCATACACACTATTTTCAACATAAATATACCAAATTTCATATTTAAGTTCTCTTGGGTATTTTAACAAACATTTTCAAGGCAAAAATTAGTGGTGTATAATGGGAACCATACACACCATTTTCAGCATAAAAAAAAAACCCATTTTAAGCACAAATATACACACCTCAACTTCAGGAATGAGTGCCCTTACTCACGAGATGGAGTTGAGAGGGAGATGAGATGAAGAGTGAAGCACCCAAGATATGTATAAGAACGTGATGACGCACGTGAAGAAAGGAGATAAGAGGGAGATGTAACATCCCCTGCTTAATTACCTTAAATTTTAATCATTTAATTAATATCCAAATATTTTTTCATAAAAATAATTAAGTAACCATACTTAATCCTCCTAGAACCCATATGAGTCCAAAGCAACATCTCTAAGACACCCCTAGTGCCTCAGTTCCAATTGAAATTAATAAAACATGCTTAACAAGAACAAGGGTTTGACGCTACGTGTCAGCCCCACGCTACGCGTGAGACCAACATTCACACCTGGCGCTGCGCATTGAGCTGGCGCTATACGCCAATCATGCTACTGTCATAGATTTTAGGCTATTTGGCCAACTTTTGACCTACCCAAATGGCCCGTTTTACATTTGATTGCCACAAAACTTCACATGCCACATGCTTTCCCCATTCAAGATGTGTTAGCTCTGTCCGTTCATCAAAATTCCATCATATGCCTAAGATATGCAAAAAAATGCATTTTAAATTAAAATAATGTAAATGCATGCACCAAACCTATCAAATGAGCTTCAAACTAGGTAAGGCCTATATGTACAAGTCATAAATAAGGTAGGGAACGTACCAATCCCTTCTGAGAGTCCCAAAACTCGTCGGATCTCAAAATCACTTCTCTGGTTCCTAAATTTCCATAATTTTTACCTATATCCACTATTATGCATAATATGTTTTAATTCATCATCACATCAACCATTCATATGCATTCACACTCAACATATAAACTACACACACATCACAGTACCTTCCCATTTCAAGCAATTACACCATGGTTTCATGCCATAATCACATATTTCTCATAATGCCATAAACATGGCCAATACCATACATTCACAGTTTCATAACATAAAAGCTATTCCTAACCATCATCATTACATCACACATGCCACATTCAACGTCATCAAACCATAATCAATCCAAGAGATCTCACATCTCACAAACCACGAATTTAATCGTCATACACCACAACCTACATTAACTAACATTAAATAATTCATTACTAAAATATTACACAGATTTCAAATTCCACAGCTTTCCTTGGCAACGACTCCTCACTTGGCACTTTCTTCCTGGGCGTCTGCATTTTCCCTATCATTGGTCACTAAGAGAAATAGAAAATCACAGCAAGGGTGAGTGTTTGGAAACAAAATCATACTTAATATAAAACGGTAAACATAATACTAAAGTGGCAATGTAAATGTTTTACCAATAATACCATTTAACTTCTCAAGTTTCCAACAAGCTCATACAATGATCATCTCACACCCAGTTACTAATAACATCTTATTCTCAAATATTTATCATCTCATAACAACTACTATTAATATCATATTCTTAAATATTTTACCAATCATTAATTCATACAATTAGTATATCATCATTAACAATTATGAACATCACTTTCACTAACTCATACATTATCACAGTCACATAAATAAAGCACCACTAACTCTCATTATGCAACATGATGCCTAGTATTCGGATACTAAAGGATCAGCCTTTAGCTGGGGGTCCGACTTGACACCCCATGAACCCAACTTGGTTCATCGAGCCCGACTTGGCTCTTCACCTCAACCACTGGGTCCTACTTGACCATTGAGTAGCTCAACTAGGCCTCAAAGGACCATCGGAGCCGAAAGCGAGGGGCGAAATATATCGTCGATCATCCCACACCATAAAATCACATTCATGCATCTTAAATCATATATCCATTAGCAATAATCACTAATAAGCCGTCATATAGGGCGGCCACACAGATTCGACCCTTAAACTTCTCATCACAATGCATGTTAACTCATCAATATAATTCATCAATATATACTCAATAAACTCATTATTCAGGCCCAACCAATCATATACAATTACATACACATATATATATATCTATTCAAAACCAATTTATCACACATAATCATGCACCCATAATTCTCAAAATAATTATACATCATCTATATAATTCTTTTGCTAACCAATGATCCATTCTCCTCAACATGCATATACACATTTACCATTTTAACATATTTCTAAATTTTTCCACTTATCACAAACATCATATACTTCTTAATTTTAATTATACATTATCAATTTTAATTAATTATGACTCGAACACCCCCTTACCTAGATTCCAAACTTCGATAATTTGTTCCCGGTGTTGGTTATGACCTACACTCAAGTTACTCACTACGTCACCTCTAGTTCCAATACACGCTTCACTAAACGGTCCTCTGGTACTCGTTCCAGCACCTACGAACGCTAAAACACAAAACCCATTAGCACATTGCCATACACATCATCCTAGAAGCAATACCCAAGCTTCCCATTGCCATAAAACATAAAATCACAACCCCATCATACATGCAATCCACGGGTAGGGAGAGAAAGAAAAAAAGGGAAGAGAGAAAAGTCAGAATTGAAGGTCCCCGTTGGCATACCTTAGTTCCCTGAAGTCAAAGCGTGATTGATTTCAAGATCTCATTAAAAACTAGCTTGAATCAAGGCCCCAAGTCATAAGAGAAGAAAAGAAGAGAGAAAAAGGGTCTCAAGTTCTGTTCTGCATGTGTTTTATGTTTTAGCCAATGAGTGTTTTAATTCTACCTGCGACACTGTCACTACACGTCAGCTCCAAAATTTCACCTTGATGCCATGTGTCAACTAGACGCTACGCATCAGGGAGAAACCTTAAATTCCTTTTAAATTCATCCCTAAATCACATAAAATGTCATATATTTCCAAATTATTATAATTTTAAGTTATTCACACATTTATTTATTCTTTTAAATACAAAATAATGGAAGATTGGAAACTTAGGAGGTGGTGGGAGGGGGAGAAAGGCAAACCAAAGCTTAGGAGCGTTTTAGTGCAGCATGAACAATGAGAGGAACAAAATACGTGTTGTTGGAAGAGAAAATATGAAAATAGAAGCAAGTGCAAGGTGCGTTTAAGTTACATTTGCATAAAATTTAAAGACTCTCCCACATCGATTTTTTAGAAAATCGATGTGAAATCTTGTGTTGAACCTTCCACATCGGTTTTAAATAAAACCGATGTTAAATCTTAATGCATTTGCGTAAAGTTTATGTGAACAACAACCCCATCCACATCGATTTTAAAGAAAACCGAGTGAAATGTCTTAAACAACTAATTTGAAACTTTACACATATTTTCAAAAATGTCACCGTGTAACTATTTAACCATAATTTATATAAAATCGATATGAAATGTCTTCAACAATTGATTTGAAACTTTGTACATATTTTCAAAAATGCCATCCTTCAACTATTTAACCATGATTTTTATAAAACCGATATGAATCCTTACACACATTTTCAAAATTTCCATAGCGCTAATTTTTCACATCTGTTTTTGTTAATAGTACTTTTGCATTAGTGTAGGTTAGTAGGTTAACCCTCTTAATCTGCCTAAAAAATATAGAAAAAAATATAAAAATTAACAACTAAAAAGTAAAACATATAAAACAATGAGATACACTTAATAATAATAAACGTGAAAAGTTTTGAAGATAATTACACTAATAATACTAAGTCAAACAGTTTAAGTGTAACGAATGCCTAACATAAGTGAGTAAGTCTAACATAAAAAAATTAAGTGAGTAAACTAATATAAAAAATTAAGTGAGTAAGCCTAATATAAAAAATTAAGTAACTTGACAGGTTGATTCATCCCGTCCCGCTAAAAAATCATTGGTTTGGCAAGCCAATAAAAATGGGTTAAATGTTGTGGCAGGCCAAGTATAGTCTTTTTTATTATAATACAATATATTACCTTTATACTTTAATTTAAGATCATTTTCATAAAATAATTGTCCCTTTTTATAAGATCCTCTTTTCAAATTTTTATATCATTAATTACTTTTTATCAAAATACTTCTATTAATGTATAACTTTTCTTGAAATCATAATAGCAACAAATCATATAAAATCAATTAAAATATTTATCTTTCCTATGATAATTAGGTTATAAGTGGAGAGAGATTAAATATCCGTTTGGCGCAATGAGCTTATAGCTTTTTGAAGAACTTATGACTTTTCAAAAACTACTAGAGTTGTTTGGTGAACACAAAAAATGAGACTCCTCATAAATATTTAATGCTTCTTATCCAATTCTACCTTTATACTACTACCTTTGTCCCTACATATAAAATCCTTTTACCTAATTCACAGGTGATCCGGTCCTAACACCGGCCCCCAAGAGCATGGCTTTAATGCTTTGCCAGATCAGCATTTTGTACAAGAGAAGTACGCTTCAAATATATTATAATTGTTTCTATACGGAGTACATACGACCAAGGCAAGTAACTCCGCCAAGGCACGTTACTCCGCCTAAGGCATGTTACCCTGCCAAGGGTCATAACTCCGCCAAGGCACGTTACTCCGCCTAGGCATGTTACCCTGCCAAGGGTCATAACTCCGCCAAGGCACGTTACTCCGCCTAGGCATGTTACCCTGCCAAGGGTCATAACTCCGCCAAGGCATGTTACTCCGCCTAGGCATGTTACCCTGCCAAGGGTCATAACTCCGCCAAGGCATGTAACGCCGCCAGAATGCATATTACTCCGCCAAGCCATAGGCTCAACACAGGCGGAATATTGAACTTCCTATACTGCGTAGCGAGCCCATACTTGAAACCCCGGCACGAGATTGACTCTGTCTTGAGAGGTTGAAAATGGGAATCACGCTGTCACGCATAAAGGGGAATAACAATAAAATAATAAAGCATTCACGCTTCCCAAGTAAGTGGAAATACCTACTACAATAACGGTGCTCGTGAACGACACAGAGACCCACTGCCTTTCTTGCTTTATGCCAGAAAATAAGGAACGGGCCCTACCAATAATGGAGCACCAATGACAGGTATATAAACCTCAGTAAAAAGGTATACAGGGGCGATCCCCCAATTCTGAACCTTACACTCTCTTACTTGCATAATTCTCTGAGATTTGCTTTCTAAGTCTTTAAGTATTTTGAAATACTGACTTGAGCGTCGGAGAACGATTGCAGGTACCACCCCCAATCGGGTCAAGACAAAGAAGACTCCTTCAGGCGGACTATGACACCGCCCTAGAGTACACTACACTCCGCCATAACACACAAAGATACTCTGTATCTGTACATTTACGCACATTGCTTTGTATCAGATTGACATTTTATGTGACACCACCATTCGCCCACTTCAACGCGTTAGGTCGGTGTGAAGGACCTCCAGGACGCCCAGTCCGCTCTCTTCACTCAAGGACAACGGATACTCATACCGGATACACATATATCCGATCTTCTATACGGTATTTCCATACTGTTTGTGACTGACTTGAGTCCGGATCTCTAGACCCCGGTTCAAGACAGATCAACAGGTATTAAGAAAGTTAATTAGTTTAGTTAAAATCACTAATTTGGTTTGAAATGAGGGGTGATTTTCCAAAATTATTCTTAAAATCTTTGAGAATGTCATTTTTTGTTCCTATTCATTCTCTTTCTATCATAGTTAATTAATGACTTGTATTACATATGAAAAGGAATTAATCTTTGTGTTAACTAATTATAATAAAGGAGATAAGTGTTTTAATCAATGTAATTTATTTACTATTTTTTTAAACTCCAACAAAAGCTACTTATTCAACAGGCATATTTTAGTCAAAAAATAATTAATAATATTGAAATTTGAAAGAGGGTCTTATATTAATGGATAAAAAAATTTCTTAAAAGGATCTTATATTTATGAATAAATGTAGTATTGTTTAATTATTTTATATGAAAACATTAATTAAAAATTAACTGTAAACAAAGAGTATTTTAGGAAAAAAGAAGAGAAAAAGACACATTAAGTATACTTTTTTAATATGTATAAAAACACTAAAGTGTATAGATAACAATAAATAAATAAAGGGAGATATTAAGTCTTTAAAATAAAATGAGAGTATTCATATTCCTCATTTAGCTTTTTTAATTAAAACTGGTTTTCATATATGATTTGGCTTTGTGTGTGTGTACAAGGGTACTGGTATCGTATGTTTGTTCATATATATGGTTCTGTATTCAATAGGGAATAAATGAGTTTTGATATTTAAGTTACACTTTGATATGATATACTTTCATGGGGCGAGATTAGATATCTATCTACAAAACATTCAATGCTAAAGTTACTATAGAATACTAGAGCTTAAGCCAAAGGATTAAATATGCATACCTAACATGTTAAGTGAATAATATTTAGAGTTTTGGAGGGTAAACCCTATAGTGATAATATTGTGAGTGTCTTTTTTTTAAATTACGGATAAGGCTACCATTTACTAGGTAAATTCCTAAGATATTTCTTTAGTGTTATTTGATATATAATATCATATGTGTGGTATATGTTCACTCTAAGTTTGTAAAACACAAATCCCTAGAGAATTACTCTAAGGAATTAGGGTTTTTACTGCTTAAAATATCACTTGAATTACAGAGAGTTCATAAGGTTACATTTATACAACAGTAAAAAAAAGGGAAATGGGGGTCTTCCAATCCAGGCCCATTTAGCGAGGAGATAACTATATTCTATTGCGATCATAGGAGCTCAGACTCTCCATTATGCTCTCTAAGAATAAAGGGATTCGGTGTAGGTCCCCTATCGATCTGAGGGAAACAGGAGCCCCTAAGTCATGAGCTCTAGGTGTAAAGCCGAGCCAAGTGACTAGATGTCATGTGTAAATGATCATAGATTGGTCGTTGTTGAATAACCTTTTTCGAACAAGGAATCCTGAGTGAGATAGTGTTTCGAATGAGGCGGTGTTCTGAATAAGGTGATGTTTTGAGTAAGGTAGTGTTTCAAGTATTCACCGAGGAGGTTTCTAAGGAGAACACGTGTCAAATGGTGGATAGTCGTCATTCCATTTCTCTATGCAATGTCTGGGCCTAGCTGTTTTTATAATGATGAGGCGTTTTGTATCCCTATGCTCTTAAATGCGTCCTTTGGGTTCAAGCGTGTCATTTCAAAAGTTATAGGTTTTTCTACGACGTGTTGAAAATAGTTGTTCTTCGAAGGGTCATTGTGGCATTGTGGCCGTAGAGGTGGCAAGATTGTTCATAGCACTCAGATTTTTCATTTGGGAGTTGTTTCCACCTCCTATATATAGCCCTATCCTCTTTAATTTTTTACTTTTACGTTGCTACCTATTTTAGTTCCCCCTACCCTTCTGCTCTAACTCTCTTTTGGTCTTCTACTTTCTACGTCTTTGGGTTCTTCGTTTTTATAAAGGTTAGTGGTCCCTCTCTTCTCCTTATTACAATTGTGACTTTCTTAGGTCTTCCTTTCCTTTATTGTCTTTTTTACTTTAAATGGATTCTTCTTCTACATACAATTATTCGTTGGTTAAGGAGGGGGTTCTAACGATTTCCTCCTTCCTCTACAATGAAGCCGCCATTGTCCGTCTATGGCAAAAGAGGGCCTTTAATGGCTTCTCATTGGCCCTCAATGTGGAATGCCTATGTTGCTCCTCAGAGGAAAAGGTTTGCCATGCCTGGTCAAACTGTGGAGAGTTAAACTACATTTATATATACCAAACTGTGGAGGATCGAAACAATTCTCCGAGTGCATTGAGCGCTAGGCTCCCCAGGATGGTTGCCATCTTCACGACGGCTGGGATTGCTGCCCGTAGTTACCATTGTTGTCTTCCTTGGAGCCAGTCTCTTTTGTGTTTTTGTGGGAACCGTTTCACCAAACCCCACGGTAGACGCCAAAATGTTCACTTTGAGTTCGTAACACACAAAACCCTAGAAAATTACTCTAGGGGAATTAGGGTTCTTACTGCTTAAAATGTCACTTGAATTATAGAGAGTTCGTAAGGTTATATTTATACAATAGTGAAAAAGGGAAAGGAGGCCCTTCCAGTCTGGCCCAATTGTCGAGGAGATAACTATATTTTATCGTGATGATGGGAGTTTAGAATCTCCATTATGTTGTTCAAGAATAAAGAGATACTGTGGAACCCTCTCTCGATCCGGGGGGAACAATATATTTCAACTTAGTCATAGTTGACGATATAAGATCTAATATAATGCGATACTCTTACTCACTTGTATAATACCAAATGTAAAATATTACATGCTGATTTAAATAATGATCTAGTCTCAATACCGGCCTATTGGCAAAAAGGTCATTTGACCTAAAGCTGTTATGCAAGACCGACATCTCATATAATATTGTCATCTAATACCGGCTTCTAACATTGTGCATGAGTCTCATGACCCAATATCGGTACGAGTCATTCCCTCGATATCGGTAGGTCAGAGTTGACATATGCAATTGTGTGTTGAGAAAGTAACCTATAAAGTGACTGATAAGAATGTACACTCGTTTGGTAGTATCCTTGTTACGTGTCAGTCTTTCGGCAATGATCAGAATCATGTTGACACTTCGTACAGAAAACGCACCTACTCAAAACGACTCTTCTGTTGCTCTAAGGTATAAAAGCTTACAAATCAACAAGGAAAACATTCTCATATTCACTTACGCTCGAGCTCTTTTATTCTCTTTGAATATCTCAGCGTCAGAGCGTCTTTGCAGGTGACACTCATTTTCGCCCCATAACGCGTGAGATTGGTGATATTTACTCAAAAGGAATGTTACAAGACTTCTATCTCCCCATTGGAGCGGTGTAAAATAAATAAAAAAGCATCATTTGAAGACTGGTTTCACACCGGATCACACACCCCATCTAGACTAATTCAAATAATATACACGGATACCAATACCAATAGTAGAAATGTTTTTCCAATTTCATTAAGTCATGAGGGAACATAATACGTTAGGAATGAGTGTGCAAACAAAATACAAGTGGACCAAACTTCCATAACTGCGGTGGACTTTGAGGGGCTATTTTGAATCATTATTTGTCGCTGTTATTAAATGAGAAAAAAGTCTAATAATCTGACTAAGCAAAGTTTCAATGTTGCTTCCAACGGGAACCAGAGATGGAAATTTTATAGCAAAAGGTCTCAAAACGACGAGGGAATATTAGCAAGTAGGATGCCTTTCCCTAATGCTTGACTACTTTTCTTCATTTCCTATGTGTAAATTTCTCTGATGTTTCCCTCATGACCCTCATAATTTTCTTTTCTGCTTATCAATTTCCCAGGAAAATTAAAAATGGCTGGAAAGAAAATTGATCCGCGTGGAACATGTAAAAATAGATAGCAGTGTTGTAGCCACGTGTATCCACAATGCAATTGGCTTGGGCTATACTTTCAGTTGCCTTATTCTATTGGATGAGAACCGGATCTGAGGATCTTTTACCATTACCTTATTATCACACCACATCTTCTGTTCTCTTTATTAGTGTAAGTAATCTTGTTCTATTAAGGTATAGCTAGGATAGTACTATGTTTTATATGATCAACACATTTCGTATATTCAGATATTTAAGTAATAAAAATAGGGTTTAATATTTGGACTTTTCTTTCTCTAGCCTTTATATTTTTAGTTATTCTGGAGGATTAAAAAGGGTATAAAATGATACATTTTAAGTTATGTAACACTTTCCTTCCATCAATACAAATAAATTATCATATGTTATATATAATAGACACGAAATTTTTAAGATGACTTTTCCCAACAAATCCTAGTAAAAAAATAGCTCATCAATTAATTAATCACAACTACTACTATTATTATAAAGTCATAGAATAACTCATTAGTTAATTGACAACATGGAAAAACTCTTTTAAGGTTGGGTTAACCACTTGACAACTTGTGATAATGATATCTTATCCTGCTGATTTTTTTTTTTTTTTTGAGGATTATGTTATCCTTCTGTTAGTTTAACAAGATGGCAATAAAACTTGTTTTTTCTCTTTGTACATAACTAGTCTAATTCTTTATATTCTTCTTATGTGTTTATCATTTGACCCCACGTGACCATGGAGCTGTATCTATGTATGTCAGTATGTGTATCGAATGAAAAATAGAATCCCAACCACAGTTTTAAGAACAAATGATAGGTTAAATCGAAAAACTGGTGAAGTGATTATATTTATATTCACCATCTAAGCATTAGTTTTAAACTAATTAAATTGGATTCCAAACCGATTTTCGATAAAAGGAAACCAGTCAACCAGTAAAACTGATGGTTCAACAGTCTTGAATGGATAAACCATTAAGCACAAAAATATTATTTTTAATATATTCTTGATTAAATCTATTAGTTTAACAAAAATATATTACTTTATAATATAATTTGTTTAAAAATATTTTCTAGCAAAAATATTATCTTATAAAATAATTTTTAATTTTAGTGTTGAGAACCCATGATATTTTTTTATTAATATTATTTCTTGTATAATATAATTTTTTATGTAAAAAATATTATTTGTCAATACCTGTTTGACTACAGTTCAAACATAGTTTGATCATTGAACCGTGAACTAATAGATTAACCGATTCAATAATTGATTCAATTTAAAATATATATATATTGATCTAAACTTTTTTTTAACCTTCTCACTTTGTATGGGAAAACAGAGTGCGGCCATTATACAATAGGGATGACAACAGGAGAGGGCAAAGATGAATTTTGGTTGCTCCAATACCAGCCTCATGCAAGTTGAAACAATTTTGTGGATGAGTTTAGGCAAATCCAAAATTATGAAATCCAAACTCTTATGGACGATGACTCGTTGTCAAATTCAAAGAAACTCAAAAATATTGTAACCCCACTATGTATTTTATAAATTTTAAAAGGTTATATATATATATATATATATATATATTAATCATGTATATTTAATAGTTTTAATTAAAACAATATAGAAAAATACACCTTAAAAATATTTAAAATAATAAGCTTATGAATCAATTGGTTTTGTATTATAATTCAAATTATTAATTTCTTTTGTCAAAATTGAGATATTATATTTATTAATAATTTTATGATTAAGTGAGATTAATGGTCTTAAATCATATAATGTTCAGGTTTAATCGTCATATCTAAACCGAATCATGGAAGATGTTGTAAATCGGGCTATAATACCAATATTTGGTGGTATTGGGTTCTTTCACTCCAAAAACAAGCTCTTGAAGTGTGTCTTTTTCTCACACTTACAAAACACACTCTAGTCTCTTCCACAACTGATGTGAAACTAACCCAACATATGTAATACTTTAATTAGAATTAAAAGTATTTTATTTATTTGAAACTCCACAAGTTATTGTTTTTAATATAATTTTTAATTTATAATTATAACTAGATTTTGTGTTAAAATAAAACAAAATTATATAATGTTGCTTATTTTATCAATCATTTAATAAAAATTTACAATTTATTTTTTACATGCATATATATATTATTATAGTTCACTTAAAAAAAAGTTAGATTATGCTTGATAATTTATTTAATACCTTAATAATTAAACAATTCACTTGATATCAAATTTTTCTTTAGAGGATATATAATATCAAATAAGTCATTTAAAAAATAAAAAATTATCATTTTATAATTTTAATATAAATTCAATTAAGAACTATTATTATATCTTTTAATGTTTGAAATATTTAATAAAACAAATATAAAAGTTACGGTGGGTTGAAAAAAGAGAAGAGTGAAGGGAATAGAGTGGGAAGGAAAAGAGAAAAGGAAGAAGAAGTATAGGTGGACATCACATCACAATCATTGATTTTAAGATTCATTATCAAACAGTTATGAGTTTGCTGCGTGTTAGGGTATTTAACAGTGTTAATTATTTAACGTTTTAGGATGAAATTGGAAACTTAACTGAGTAAATTAATTAAAAAAATTAACAACCAAACCAGGAAAAAAGTGAAATTAAAAGAACCAAACTTGCATTTTTGCCAATAATATAATACCATGTATGTGAGTTGTTACCCTTTACACCCATCGTATGAGGATCTGGTATTATATTCCTTAGTCCAATGAGGATTTAAGGATCTTGATGTCGCTTCATCAAACACATTTATATCATCAAACACATTTATATCTTGTTTTGTGAGGAGAAATAAGGTGTTACTTACAAAGACACTTTGACGCTCAAGATAACTCGATATCAATATTGGAGTTCAAACATTAGGGTTGGTTGAACATACCTAAAAAATGTAGTAAATAAGTAGTATTTATAGAGTGATTGATGATCCAATGCCTTGATTCTAGTGTTAGTACTTTCTCTGTAAGATTCAGAGAAACCTGACATATGCGCAAACATTTATGATACAACATGTATGTATCGATATGCCCCCAGATCTTAGAAAATCCCTCAATCTCTAACTAATATTTGTTCCTTGTGTAAAACGGTCTTTTGTGGGGTATCTTAGGGATTGTTAATATGACGCCTTTGCCTTTATTGATCGAACTAGTGTAGATACCAGTATAAGCCCTATGATACTAGTATTGATATTGAGCCCAGATCAATAACAAATGAGTCAATTACATTAATTATATATTATATAATTCATCCATTCTTTTTCACCAAGCACATGGTGGACTATTTTTTTTATCTCTTCCAATCTCTTGTAATTGCTTTCAAGCTCATATCTTAACACACACACACATGTTGATAAAAAGAATATGAATGTTGATTGAAAAAACACATATTGTTGTGTTATAAAGATAAAGATAAACATATAGAGAGAGTTATGAATTAAAAAATGAGATCTGCTACTAATTATATAAAGGATTTATTATTTATTAGGTATTTATTTTTCTATCATATGTGCTTTTGACATAAAAGGATTTTTTAAAATCAACCAAAGTTAATTATTAAGTTGTTAGATTCGGTTTAACAGGACCTTGATCAATGACTCCCCTATAATTAAGTTACCAACTTCCTTAATCTTTCAACACAACTCCTATGCATGGTCTAACGACTTTGCAAATACATGTGTTTTTGATAAATAGTCACTTAGGCCTGGTTACTATGACCCTTTTTGTGAGGAGGCACTTTTTCTCTCGAAGTTATGAGACTATTTTGTTGAGTTTCTTAAAAATAGTTGTCTCGAAATACTATCTCTCAAATTGTGAAAGATGTTCTACTAAAAAATTTTAGTTATTGCATAGACTCAAATTTTTTAAAAGGCAGATCTCACTTTTAGATTAGGTTCAACAAACAGTGTTATGTCTACTTTTTAAAAAAAAAATAATAACATAGGTGTAACAAGAAAAAGAAAACAGACGCCGCAAATTAAATCTTTCAAGGTAATGGGGCATCTTTCCTCTCGTATGGATTTAGTGAGCTACTAAGGGCATTGATTTTATTTGTTTATCACATGTGCGACAATGTTCTATTTCATAACTCAAATTGTGGCATGATGAATAATTTAGTAAAATGAGGAGTTCTTGGTCTTGACATGGACTTTTGGAGAAATTGTGCAAGGGATATGATACTATGCAATTTGCAAGGCCTCCATCCAAATTATCGGTGCTAAGTAGTGTTGCGAACACCGTACATCCACCCTTCAAAAAAGTTCAATATCTCATTCTCAAAGAAGATTTATCCCAAATTGGAAAGTGCATTGTTGGAGCACATAATCATAAATAGTAATCAACTGAAAAAACCGCCAGCCACCATTTAGAGAGTAGAGAGAGACCTTCATTGTTTAACAAAATAGTGGTTAGTATAATGGGCCCCAGTTAAGGAAGGAAAACCCAGTTGCAGCAGGCCATGGGCCCACGTCTTGTTGCCTTTTTGTGATGTGACTTGCCAACCATGATGCTAAGGCAATGATTCATCCTGGACCCACAAATCATGGGTTAGTGCTAAGCCCACTTAAGCCCACCACGCCCACTCATCTTTAATTCCCTTATCCCCACCACCACCCCAGTCTTCACCTCTTCCCTACAGTATCCACCTCATTTCTAATCTTCATCTACAGATATCCACTCTTAGATTAGCTTTTTTTAGATTTTGATTGGCCTTAGTTTTTATATCCTATCATATTTCAGTGGGTCATTCGAAATTTCATGGATTTCAGGTGGCAAAGATTAAAAGTTAGAATGATGCTATTTTGCGGTTGGAGCAACTTGGGTGCAATTTAAACCGCTGAATCAATTCTCCTTTTTCAGTTTTCTCAATCTTAAAATTACTTAAAAGTTATAATTCCGGTGCCATTTTTTATCTCAATATTTGAATATGCAAAGATTAGGTGCCAAAAATCGTATATTAGGCACGCATAGGAGATTTAATGCCTCCATGAGTGGCGCCAATAACAATGTCATAGAAGATTTGGAATTGGATGAAAAGAGTGTACTTTATGCGTATAATGATGACTTATTTTTCTATTCGTATAAAGTTAAATCGACCCACTAGATAAATATTAGATTACTCCCATCTTTTGAATTTTTTTTATAGGAAAGAATCCAGTTAAATGTACTTAGTGAAACGAATAAGAACATTCTACGAACAAAATTATTGTCATAATCTAATGTACACCGTGATAATGAATTAAAGAAAAATGATTGTTCTTTGAATCTTTGTCAATATCTTACGGAAGTTTCCTTCCGTTGCTTGTTTTTATTATTAGTGCATGGAGCACTAGCCAGAATGGTCCACCGGTCCAAACTATAATTGATTGCTCTAAAATGCCACCCCATAAAAAACACATTACATTACATATCTTATATAAAGTAACGCTGCTTTATTTTATCAATTTTATATTTTTTTAGTTCTTGTGTATTTTTAGATATAGGGTCTAGACCATTGAATCTGACTACTCGATCATATGAATCAATACCTTCCTCTAGCGCATCAATCACAAACACAAGTACTAGGTTTAACCACTGCATCAGGGTGCATATGTTTTTCTTGTTTGCAAAAAAGACTAAAATTTGAATTAAGATTCAGAGAAAAATAAAATAAAATGTTAATTAGTGAATACTCGAAAAGGGCACCATTAACATGCGAGAAACGACCCTTCCGGCAAACGAAATTCCATCTTTCTGATGAATTAATTAACCCAGGCAAGAGGTGAAAAAACACATTCACAAACAATACAAAAAAAGGGGCCTAGTTCCCGTCGAAAAAGGAAAAGTAGATGCATTTATATATAATAATGGAGAAGGAAAATTAAATAAGGGGACGTGCATTGCTTGCATAGAATCTGGGTCAAATAATGCGTATCAAGCTATCATGTATGCTGAGGAACTCCCAGGCAGGGAATAAAAAATTTAAAATGTGACCCATTTTCGATGATCGTAGTTTCTTGGACTAACTTGTCAAGAACAAGATGCATGCCCTGTTAGAATTTGAAACCCAGCCCCACTGGCCCTCGTTGCCTTTTTTCCTTAAGATATTTCAATGATGCACAATTTTGTTGTCAGTTTTAACTGTTTTCGTTTTATTTATTAAAGGTTAAAAATTAAAAATTAAAATTGTATTTAATAATTATTACTTATCTTTAATACTAGTAAATTTTATTACATAAATTATGAAACAAGAACCATAAGTTTTTTTAAAAAATAACGTTGATATTACATAAATTATTGGATCTATAGTATGAGTTTTTGTCGTTATTCATATGACGTGATGTGATTTAATATACAAAATACTGTAGTAAATAGCATTAGGGTTAGGGATCGTACAAGCACCCACGTTTGACGAGACTTGGCCTTGGCTAACAGCCCAACAGGTTGCAATTCCAACAGAGATGCATTTTGAGCCGTTCCCAGTTACTCACCACGTGCTTATATTATACTATACGCAATATATTAGAACTGGTTATAATACACGTTTATTGTATACCCAAACCGTTATGTTATTTAGGGTTTGTTCGATTTAGCAGCAATTAATAGTTGAATGTTCTGATACTTATACCTGATGGATTATGCCATAATCAATCAAAACAAACAGAACTGCAGGGTAAAGGAGTAAAAGGAAAATCAAAACTTCCTCGCGGCAACACTATTAATTAATTTATTTATGTGATAGAATAAAAATATAATTAGAACGAAAATACATGGTACATATGAATTTGTTCTATAGAAAGAAATTGAATCTTTTTGAATGCTTCACGAATCACTTGTGTGGGTAGCGCCAAATTTGCTTACGTGAACCGATTCATTATTAACATCTCGACGTGCAGAGAAAATGGAAAAGAAAAGACAAGAATGGAGTTGAGGAATGAACTGAAAGAGGGAAAGCAATGATACGTTTTACGTACATGGACATGAAATGATTAATCACAGCTCACGAACTCAAAACTGTTATTCCTGATTCTCATTTCCTTTGAAGAGAGTTGCTTGTGGATTACTATATTTGACTTTAAGGGCGTGGATAGTGCTGGATCATTCACCACCAAAACCAAAATATCGTATGCGTCGTTAGGGTGTATATTGAAAATAAACTATTAGTGGAATTAAATGATATGTATATTTATACCTAACTCATTTTAGCGGGACCGGGAACAGCATGTTCAAAAAAGAGAAAACATTATATGCTCCAATAGCACACCACTTATTCAATAACTATTTAATAAATATAGAAATGGATAAAAATTTTATTTACATATTTTATCGTTAAAAAGTGCATATTGTTTGCAGCACGGGTGGGTAGGTGGTTCTGGCTTCAAACTTTTGGCCGCAATATATACAGCTCACGTAGTCTGAGACCATAACTGTCCTTGGTTTGCTAATAAACGTGACAGACACAGCTGCTATAATGGCAAGCTGGCATTTCCAACTCCCGTTTCCTTTATCCTTTAAATAGTAAATTGGCCTCCCTTTCAACTTTCAAAGATGTTTTGCTCGAGATATACAGAAATGGACAAAATTCACTGTCTTTTACTCTTTATTGTTTTCGTACACTTAATTAATTGGAATTTCGATTTTGTTGTTCGTTGTTTCTATAGTACATACTAGTTAACAGAATAATAACAGAACGTTAAGAGCTTGAAATTTCTCATTTACTATCGTTTTCATTTTTTTTATATTAAAAATAGTAATGGAAAATAGTTGTTTATATTAATGTTATTAAATATTTGATGTAGTTTTTTAATATATCTCTAATATCAGTTATTATATAAAATATTGGATAAATATTTAATGATATTGAAAATATTGTTATAAAATCCAAAAATTTCATTAAAAATTATTTATATTTAGAGACAGTGTTAAAAAATTATGATAGAATCGCATTTATAACATATATATGATAAAAAAATACTTTTAACTTTTTAACCCTCGGCATAATTTTACATATCCTATCAGACTCCAACTCAAAACATTTGTTAAATTAATTAAGATGAAATATCACCAAAAATAATTAAGATGAATTTGTAGTTTTGATTAAAAAAAATAGCACTAAAAATACTAACAAAATTGTGGTTTTAAATAAATATAAGTAATTTTTAATGAAATATCTTGGTCCCAAGCAAAATTATGTATTTTCATGTTATTAAATATTTGTTTACTAAATATGTTCTCGTTATATGTATTTTTAAAATACTAATATTTTATATAATAAATGATATTAAAAAACTACATCAAACATTTAATAATATTAATATAAATTAATACGTATGAAATTGGATTTTTTTTTCAGAAATTTGAGAGATCATGGAGTTGTATGCAGAGGTATGTTAACCATTAAGGCTTTTTAAATTGCAGTCTTCAATCATAATTGCACCCATAATATCAAAATTTTGAAACTACATTACAATACGAATTGAAGATTTTTTTTTATCAGCGAAATGAAATGATATTAAAATGCGGCCACCATGCATGTTTTATTAAAAAAAAAAACACTAGTTGTATATCATTAATTTTGTTTTACAATATATATATATATATATATATATAGAGAATAGAAAGAACAAATTATTGAAAAAATATATATTAGCGTAAGATAAGTAAGGTGTTTAAAGTAGAAAAAGAAATAACATAATAGTAAAATATACACTAGTGCAAAAAGGGATTTAACATCGGTTTTTTTGGACATTTCACATCGGTTTTCAAACCGATGTGGATCTGGCCGATATGAAATATAGGGACATATCACATCGGTTTAAAAACCGATGTGAAAAAGAGATATAATATCGGTTTTTTAGTCAAACCGATGTGAAATCCAACTTATCACATCGGATTTTTTCAAAAAGCCAATGTGAAATCTATTTTTCACATCGATTTTTTGTAAAACAGTTGTGAAAAAGTAGGAAATTAACAACGGTTTTTAAGAACAACCGATGTGAAAGATTGAGAGTCTAACAACGTTCTCAAAAAAAAACCATTGTGAAAGGGTAAAATATAACATCGGTTTTATAAAACCGATGTGAAAACCTGATTTTTAAAAAAAAATTAATTGGTTTATAATAATAGACGTATTTTTAAAGAAACCTGGACATATGATTTCAACATTCATGTCGAATACATTCATTTTTCATGTCAATTCAGGAAATAAATATATGTTAATCAATATATAAAACAATTATGAATATAACGAAGATAATATACTTATTACAAAAATCAATTTGAATGGCAATAAACTAATAATTGGTTTACACTTAAAAACTTTTTACACTAAATAGTAGGAACATTCGCTGGTTGTGCCTGTAAAGAAATCATTCACCAAAAACTCTTATATCTCTATAATTCAGAGATCTAAGTCTCTAACTAGGAAAAGGCCATAGGCAAAGACCTGGATGCTAAGAGCTTGAGGCCATGTTGATATATATGGAGCTTGCATTTCTAGACGAAATCTGATAAGCTTGGAGATACAGTCACTTGGTGTCAAGTTTTTCAAACTCTCATCCGAGTCAACTTTATCGACAAGTCTCTGTAAGCAGTCATCCATGAAATACTGAAAAAAAAGTTTTATCGTGACAGACAATAAGGTTAATTCATATAAACTATTAAGCATAAACAAAAGAGAGCAATATTCTAAATTATGCAAGCTTATTAAACCGAGTATGCCCATATGCTTGATAATATAAAAATGCTGAGAGATTAAGCATTTACTTGATACTAATATGATCCAGGTTGCAACCATTATCACGAGTCCATGAAAATCCAAAATAACTTTTTTGATGCCAGCAATAAACCATTTTCCTCTTGATATCTGAAACACTAGATGGAGTTTAACTGGTAAGGCTGGTTTTTCTCCATTAAAAACAAGCATTGGACTATATTCTACAGATTTTGATTGCTTCATTTCATGTCAAATAATCACAAGGAGCTAAAGAATTCCCCTTACATTTTTCAATAGAATTACCACCTTATAACTGAGGTGGTGATTGAAACAACCAAACTTGAAAACTAATAACATGGTCTATAATCAGTTTAAGTCTTTTGTCCACACTGCAATGCAATCCTTGTCCACACTCATACACTTCATTTGCTGAATACTGGACTCCTACAAGTAGACTATAGCAGTAGTGACTGAAAGAAATGTACTTCAACCAAGCTATAAAAGAAGGCATTTGCTGAATGTAGTAACCACCAGCTAACAGGAGCATCAGCATGGTCATTGAAAATTCATAACAGTTAAGTCACTAAGAGATTACTGATTAACCACCTTTTAAATATATCATTAATTAATTTGATGAAACTCTCCTGCCATGTCTTCAATCTTCTTCTCTACTACTTCGAGTTTGACCTTGCATTCCTTAAATAAATTATCAATTAGTTTATATTCTCCATTCAACTTCTAGAATTCTAAAATTCTAAAATTCAATGTCCAGATACTATATAGAGTATCCATGGGATGAGGCATAAAAGAATGTTTCTTTCTTCATAAGCACTATCAAGATAATCCTTATAGTACATTTTGTTAATAAAACAAAGATTTAAAAAATAAAAAAATTTAAAGAGAACAGAAAGTTGAATCCAGTTAATATTTTCAAAGCATTCCCATATCAAAAGAATGAATATTAACCAAAAAACAAACAATGCACCTATACGGTACACCCAAAAACAAACAATGCACCCATACACCTACACCATTCACCATACAAAGGCAGTTTTATTGTACAATTATAAGCCAGAACCCCACCTATGCACCTTCAATCAGCACCCTTGAACACACGCTACAGTAGACCCTACTCCAACAACCCCACCCATGCACCCCTCATCAGATTGCTCCTTCCCTCACCCCCCACCAACCGCCCTCACTCATCCCCACCCTCCTCCACACTGTCCCCACTACCTCCTCCACAACGTCCCCACCATCCCTTCCATCCCATCCTGATCTCCATTGACGGCCACCATCCCCTGGGAGCCCACCTAAAGCCGTCACCCCCACCTCCCCCAACGGCCAATCCCCAGCACCCACAACCGTCACCCGTCACCAGTCACCACCCTCTCACACTTAACCACTACCCCTCACCGATCAACATCCCTTAAACCACCTACCCCTAACCCATAACCCCATCTACAACCCCAACCCCGTGCAGACCCACCACCGAAACGGGTGTCACCACCACCCGTCAACCTCCATCAACCTGATCCATAATGCCAAAACCCCCTCAACCCAACCTAACCCAACCCAACCCAACCCGATCCCAAACCCACACCCAATCAGATCCCACAAACCCCAACAGAACCCACACCCCAGCAACACACAGACCCCAACAGAGAAACCACCAACAGCAACTGGTAAAAGACAAAGGGATCAAAAAGATGAGAAGGGATCGACGCTTACCTTTTGATTGTCACTGACGAAGAAAAAACTTCCTCCTTTCCACAAAGACGACGGCTCCGCGTACCTTGCACAGCTTCCTTCCGTCAAAATTGGCGCTCGACAACATGTGGGGGTTGCTCTACCATTGGCGTTCGACAACGTGTGGGGGGTGCTCGTCAAACAGGCATAGAAGATGGAGAAGAGAGGGTTAAGAGAGACACAGATCTGGAAAGGGAAGGGAATGGAAACGTGCTGTCGTGTGAAAGGGAAAAGAGTAGAGCACAGATCTGTTTGCGTGGCTGTATCGTGCATTCTGTTAGGTGAGCGTGAATTTAATTCACTCTTAACATCGGTTTTCCTAAAAACCGATGTGGCATCCTTCACATACTGCAGCGTGAATTTAATAGCGTGCACATTTCACATCGGTTTCCTGACAAACCGATGTGGTCAATGAAAAAATTTGTAACCTGTCTGTCCTATTTGAGCGCGAAATGAAATATATCTCACAACAGTTTTAAACAAAAACCGATTTTAGAGACAAGGTACCACATCGGTTTCTCTTTAAAACCGATGTGTAAAATAATCGAAATTTTAAATTTTAAATTTTTGTCAATTACTACTTCTTATTTGTTGTTGTAACGTTCGGTGACTTAACATTTTTCACATCGGTTTCGTAAAAAGCGTTGTCTAATATTTCTTATGAAACTTACATAATTTCAAAAATGCCACCGCGTCAGTTTGTAACATCGGTTTTTTAAAACTAATGTGATAAATCATTTTTCACATCTGTTTTAGGAAAAAACCGATGTGAAAGATTTTTAATGTTTTATTTATTTACAAAAATGCCACCGTCTTTATATTTCACATCGGTTTTTCCTAAACCGTAATGAAATTTACGATGTGAAATGGTATTTTTGCACTAGTGATATTATATATATATATATATATATATATATATATATATATATTTTCAAGATTCATATATTTGTCGGTGAAAATAATGTTTCATTTCTTTAACCTAAACCCTAAACCGTCTCACAACAATTGTAAATCTTTCGTTTGCTCACAAATATTACACCGGTCCAATGGGGATCCGGTATTATGCCCTCGATTCTAATGGGGAATAAAGGTCTTGGAATGGTTCCTCGTATCAAATCACCAGTCTTTACGCGTTATAGGGGCGAAAGAGGGTGTCACCTGCAAGGACACTCCGACACTCAAGTCAGTGAAAGTTCTAAGGAATTTCAGAGCTCAAGTGTAAGGTTAGAGAGAATGCTCTTACATGTTACGTTGGTGCATCGGTATTTATACCTGGGGGAGTGGAAGAGCCTTCTTGCTCACCAAGTCTTCCGTACATGGTGTCAGTACATACTCTACTATTTTGTAGTAAAGCTAAATTGTGATGGTGACGTTTCACAGCGGCTCTACCTACCCATCAGTCACTTTGCAGGCGACTTGTTCAGTACGTTAGGTCATAGGTCAACTCTAAACCTTCGGTATTAAGTGAGTAACTCGCGACATGGTCAGTTTGGGGACCTTTCATGTGACCACGGATACTAGTGCTAAACCGGCCCGTTTCGTGAAATGTCGGCGTTAAGAGAGTAACTCACACCTGTCACCACATCATATTGGTTCCAGATGTGGGATTTTAGACAAATTACCTTTAAGTCTAGGGGCCGGACTGGATCATTTGCCCCCTAGTTTGTTAAAGTGATCATGTCGATTGCTTCAATTAGCTACAAATTCTTGACCAAGGTACCTCTTGTGGACGTGGGTAATTTTGAGATCGTTCATAACTTGGAAAATTTTCGCTTACTTGCTCTATACTCACAACTGTATCGCATTTATTATCCTCATAACGTTTCATGCATAGTAGGTTCGACAATCATGAAGCTTTTATTTCTAATGATACGTGACAATTACCTATTTTGCTCAGATTTGGTAGTTACTTTTGGTCAATGGGCCTTGGAAATCAAAAAGATTTAGCTTGCAAATTGAGATGTGCGAAATCATGTAAAATGACGTCGTACCAATTGGCCCCTAGCCACATCCATAAGAGGTGACTCTGCCAGTACTAACCATACTCTGTAGGTGGACTTAAACACATAGCGATGACGATTAACACACAAAGAGGAAGAAAAGAAGTTGTTTGGACGATGTCGGGGTGTTCGACAGTAAATGCATACAAAATCGACTGGCACAAGCTCTTGAACTAGAGTCGTTATGTCTAGGTTAACTTAAACATGTAGTGGTGACGATCAACACACAGAGGGGAAGAAAAGAAGTTGTTGTGACGATGCCAGACTGTTCGACAGTAAATGCACACAAAATCGACTGGCAGAAGCTCTTGAACTAGAACCCTTATGTCTGGGTGGACTTAAACATGTAACGGTGACTATCAACAGATAGTGGGGAAGAAAAGAAGTTGTTGTGACAATGCCAGGGTGTTCAACAGTAAATGCACATAAAATCGACTGGTAGAAGCTCTTGAACCAGAACCCCTATGTCTGGGTTCAACCAAAAGTAATAGAGATCGCCTCAAAACATGCAAGGATCGAAAAGGGTCTTATGGAGAGACGGTACCCCATCCAATACGAAGAAAAATATGAAGAACGATACGTCGTTCTTCATCCAAGGGTTGGGGAGCGCATCTACCATATGCCCCTTGACGTAGAGACTATCTTTATATACAATACACTCTTCACTCTCCTCGGGGTAAGATTTCTATTGATGGAGTTTGAAATGGGTTTTCTCTGGTTTCTAAAGTGTGCCTTCACTCAACTGCACCTATATGGGTGGGGTCTAGTACGAAGCTTGGAGGTGCTCGGGGAGCACTTTGGTTTCATCCCCATAGTTGTGTTATTCTTCTCATTCTGTCGGGTTGTATGTCGATTCAACCCCGATGATGGCTTGAACATTGTTACCCTTCGTAGTGAAGCCAAAATTATGGGCTTCCAGCCTTTCACCGAATCGGACAAGTCAGACAGTGGCTCTTACAAGAAGTGCTCTGTGAAGGTACAAGTCCAACTAGACAGGCTAGTTTTTTGGGAAAGTGAGGGCGGGATCCGTAACTTCTCAGTCTCATGGACCCACAAACATTTCCTTCTAACTGTGGCAGCTTTCATAGTGGAGGAGGGTGAATGATAAGTGTTGATTAAGCATTGATTTCATGACTCATTCGAATTGATTTTGTAAAGAACTTGAGCTAAATTGATGAATTATTGAAGGAAGTGAGCATGAATCTTTTAAGTAGTAATGGATAGGTGTATAAAAGAAATATTATGTTAAAACTCTTGGAAAGTTGCAGGAAATTCAACAGGAAAGCAGGGCAAGCTTAAGCTTGGAGCAAGCAAGCTTAAGCGTGAAAGTAGCAAGCTCAAGCGTGAAAGCATCAAGCTCAAGCGTGAAAGCAGGCAAGCTTAAGCGTGAAAGTAGCAAGCTCAAGCGTGAAAGCATCAAGCTCAAGCGTGAAAGCATCAAGCTCAAGCGTGAAAAATCAAGCTTAAGCTTGAAGCAGGCAAGCTTAAGCGTGAAAGTAGCAAGCTCAAGCGTGAAAGCATCAAGCTCAAGCGTGAAAGAGCAAGCTCAAGCGTGATCGGGAGCATTTGAAGACAGCAAGCTCAAGCTTGAACAACCAAGCTTAAGCTTGAGCAAGCAAGCTTAAGCGTGAACAAGTTGGAAAGCATCAGGACCCCTCACGCTTGAGCGTGAACACTAGGAGCTTAAGCGTGGAATGATAAAAATGGAAGCCTAAGCATGGATTAAGCATGGCCAGCATGAATTAAAGGAAACAGAGGCATCAGGACCCCCCTCACGCTCAAGCCTGGGGATGAGACGCTTGAGCGTGAGCGTGAGCGTGACACTGCGCATGAAGCACGCTTGAGCGTGAATAAATGGAGCTTGAGCGTCACCAGGTACATGAAAGGCGCTTGAGCGTAGGCCTTACACGCTTGAGCGTGAGGGATGGATAATAAAGCCAGGCTTGAGCGTGAATTACTTCAGCTTGAGCGTGAGATCATCAATAAGCATCAGAACTCTTCACGCTTGAGCGTGACCATCAAGCTCAAGCGTGACTCACACAGCATGGGTTTCTTAATTCTTTATTCACCAACAATGCGATGCAAACTCATCCACTTTCTTCTGTTTCCACCAGTCTCTGAAAGATGCTGCATGGGTTCTACGCAAGTGGGCAAGAGAAGCTGAACCTAAACTCCTATAAATCAAGCTGCAAACAACATCATCATCATAAATCAATCTCCTATCACATCATACATCAGATTCATACTCTGTATTTTCATACTTTCCATTTTTCTGTATTCAGTTCTTTGATGGTGAAAATGCAAGGCATGAGTAACTAATCTCCCTTATGGGATTGGCTGTAATCCATTCAACACTGAAGTAACGCTGTCGTAAGTTTTCATTGAGTAATGAGATTTGATAAAGATTCTGTATTTCCTTCTGCGTTTAATGCCTGAAAGTACTTGATCACTATTTTCTTGTTCTAAGTTTTCTTGAGTATGCTGGGAAGTGACTTTTGAAAGCAGACCCTGAAAGAAATACTTGTTGTGAGTAGGTAGCCAGGGATGGCGTCTAACGCAACAAACGTCAAAACAATCGATCGATAATGCTGGAATGGTTTCCAAAGTGACTGAGGGATCAGCGGTTTGGAAATCATTCTTATGAATTTTGTAGTCGAGGGATCGATGCAAATGACTTTGATTGTGACGTAGAACTTATCTTTTCGATTTACTTATATGGAAACTTATGCAGCTTACAGAGGTGAAGATGTGATGAAGCCAATCCCTGTTTTACAAAACTGATTTTTCCAACCTCATTTACTGTCATCTTTTGCACAATATTATTCTCTGTTATTCTGTTACTTGCTGTTTTTCATTCAACAACGTTCACAACAAACCCAAACAAAAACTTTCTGCCAAATCAATTCAAACTAAAGTCTTCATTCTAGCACCTCCTCAGTGGAACGACAACTATACTATATTACAACTTCTGTGTTTAAACTTGGCACATCCATTTCATTGAGTTCATATTATACAAACTTGATTCTCTTTCAGCAAACTCAATATAAGCAAAACACCCATCAAGTTTTGGCGCCGTTGCCGGGGAGGTGATTTAAGCTTGAATATTTTAGCATTGAATTGATAAGACAGTGTAAATAAATTTGTTTTCAATTTGTTTTTATTTTTATTTTTTTACCTTGCTACTTTGAATTCTTGATTTATGATCTTGAGAGGACAGGGTACAAAAGAACAGCTTGCATTTGATCCTGAGATAGATAGGTTCCTCAAGAAAATCAAGAAAGCAAAGCAGAACCTCCAAGAAGGACAAACTTCCTCTGTTACAATGGAGAACAACAACAATAATCTAAATCCACCAAGGAGAACACTTGGAGACTATGCTTTACAGCAAGGGCCAAGACATTTCTCAAGCATTGCAATTCCAAACACTGTCAGAGCACTAGAAATGAAACCAGCATCTTTGAGTTTGATTAGTTCACATCAATTCCATGGAATGTCTAGTGAAGATCCGTACACTCACTTGGCCACATTCTATGAATTGGTTGGAACCATGGGATTTGACCAAGATGTTATTGATGTTGCATACTTAAGACTATTTCCTTTCTCTTTAGCAGGAAAAGCAAAGGAGTGGCTACAGTCTCATCCAAATCAAAGCTTGAACAGCTGGGAGACAGTTGAAGAAAAATTTCTACAAAGGTTCTTTCCTCCATCTAGATTCATCAAGGCCAAATCAGATATTACAACATTTAGACAAGGCCAAGATGAACCTTTTTGTGAGGCATGGGAACGCTTTAAAACACTGCTCAGAAAATGCCCAAACCATGGACTTGAAGATATTGCACAACTTAATATTTTTTACAGTGGTTTAAGGGCTGACACTAAAATGATTTTAGATGCAGCAGCAGGAGGAACAATGATGACAGTGGATGCTGACCAAGCCACAAGGATAATTGAAGCATTATCATCCACAGATCACCAGGCTCAGCATGACAGAACACAAATCCAAAAGAAGGGAGTGTTGGAACTTAATACAACAGATGCCATTTTGGCTCAAAATAAGATTTTGACACAACAAATTGAAGTTCTGACACAGCAAATGGCAAAACTCCCGCAACAACTGCATGCTGTACAGTCCTCTACAGTAAACCAACAAGCACAAATGAGATGTGACTTTTGTGGAGGAGATCATCTCAATGAAAACTGTGGCTCACAAGAAGCAAATGTGTACTTCATGAACAACCAAGGAAGGTCTGGTAATTTCAATTCAAATTTTTCTAACCAACCATTTCAGGGATGGAGAAGTAACCAAAACCAAGGCCAAGGATGGAAGCAAGAGCCCAGCTCTTCAAATAAACCATATCAAAATAATGGTCCTTCTTTGGTGGAGAGAACTTCTAGATTGGAGGACACCTTGAAAAAATTTATACAAACTTCTTTAGCAAGTCAAAAGAACAATGAGGCATCACTCAGGAACTTGGAAACACAATTGGGACAACTAGCCCAACAACTTGCTGAGAAACAGAAGCCTCAGTATGGAGCAAACACTGAAACAAATCCAATAGAGCATTGCAAGGCTGTGACCACACTGACTGAGGAAATAACTGAGGAAGAAGATGGATATGACACTATCATCTCTAAAGCAGTACCGCATAACACCAAAGATCCAGGGAGTTTTTCTATTCCCGTTACTGTTGGAAAACTTTCAAAAAGTAAAGCTTTGTTAGATCTTGGTGCTAGTGTAAATTTGATGCCATTATCAACACTGAAAAGTATAGGGGATTTTTCAGTAAAGCCAACAAACATGACTTTAAAAATGGCAGATCAATCAATAAAAACCCCTTATGGTATTGCTGAAAATATTGAGGTCAAAGTTGATCAATTTGAATTTCATGAGAGCTTTGTTGTCATAGATATGGAGGAAGATCCTGAAGTCCCCCTAATACTAGGGAGACCATTCTTGAAAGCAGCCAAAGTCATCATAGATGTGGATGACAGAAAAGTAAAAATTCGAGTGCAAAAAGAACAAGCTGATTTTGCTATTGAAGGTGCACTTGAAAAACAGAAAGGAAGAAAGCCAAGGCCTGACTTAGGCAAGGAGGTGGAAAAACTCAACACTCTCATCCACCAACTCCATGATCCATATTGAAAAATCTATCAGGCGTCAAGCTAATGACGTTAAACAAGCGCTTATTGGGAGGCAACCCAATCTTTTATGTTTTCTTTTCATCCTGTTGATTTTATTTTAAGTAAATTTTATCCTAAGATTGAATTTTCCTTTTATTTTGCAGGCAGCTCATCAAATTCATCCCACTCATTATCCGAAAGTAAGTTTGCATCCCACATTGTTTAGCCTGGGGACAGGCCTTCTTTCTTAGGAGGGGTGAGACTTCATAGGCTAGACCAAGACCCTCCTCACAAGGGCCTCCAGCAAGGAAACATGAGACAGAGGATGACTCTTCTAAGGATGAGTGATGAGTTTACTGCTTTAGTTTTTATTGCTTTAGTTTACTTTGAGTTAGTTTTGTCTAACATTACTGCAGCATACTTTGAAATTTTTTTTATGATTTCGGTTGATTGTTTGGATATACCATTACATGCTTGCAGTTGTACCAATTTTGAAAACCCCAACCAAAGATTTTACTTTTTGAACAAGAAAAGTTTCTAAGCAGCAGAATATTTTTAGGCAATAACACTGATTTTTTTTTAAGCAAAATGACTAAATTAAGAACCAAGGAACTGGAATGCATGTACTTTTGCCTGTTCACATGACTTGAACCCTTTTCTGTTAGAATAAGGAAGTAAGCAGTGAGAAATCTAAACACTTGAGAGCCTCATTCGAATTTGTTAAATTAGCATTGACTGATTTTCTAATTAAAACCTTTTTCTTAAGAAATAAGCAAGGAAATGATAAGGCAATTTTGAAAACATAGTTAGCCAAGAGCCAAAAAGCTACCCTGATAAAAATATCCAATTTTTTTTGGCAGCCCATCTTTTGAGCCATAAAAGCATGAAAATTTTTTCTCTACCCTAAGCTAAGCATAAAAGCAAAAATCCTATCCTACCTGCATGTTCATCTTGAAAAAGAGCATAAAATATTTTTTCTTAAAAGGAGATGAAACAAATGGAGGCAGTAGAAGAAAATGCAAAAAGAATAGTAAGCTCTCCAAAAATGTATAAAAGAGCTGGAGGAAAACAAAAGAAAATTCTGAAGTTTCAATACAAAGAAGGAGCCTTCTAATTTGTTAAATAAATTAACCAAAAACACTTATGCTCTTCTTTAAACATGCATTTTGAAACCAAGAAAAACCAAAGACTCTTGTTAGCCCAGCCTCATTACATCCTTAAAAGACCTTTTGATCCTTGCTATTCATTTGAATTTTGGTTTTACTAGAAATGACGGCCAATGTTAACGGAGCAGTTCTAATGATGGATGAGTGAAACAGACACATGGTAAGAAATAATGAGAGTTCTATATTCTTACAGCAATGGGTTACATGCTTTATGAACAAGGTAATGGTGCATTACATTTCAAGGAATTGGTATTAAGAAAATCATTTGCCTAGACATCAACTCAGATTATTGTCTTCTAAATTTTTTGTCTGCCACAGAAACTTAGATTTTTGAACGCTTGATTCCCTTTCCTAAACTTCTTTTTACTTGAGGACAAGCAAAAATCTAGGTTGGGGAGAGTTTGATAAGTGTTGATTAAGCATTGATTTCATGACTCATTCGAATTGATTTTGTAAAGAACTTGAGCTAAATTGATGAATTATTGAAGGAAGTGAGCATGAATCTTTTAAGTAGTAATGGATAGGTGTATAAAAGAAATATTATGTTAAAACTCTTGGAAAGTTGCAGGAAATTCAACAGGAAAGCAGGGCAAGCTTAAGCTTGGAGCAAGCAAGCTTAAGCGTGAAAGTAGCAAGCTCAAGCGTGAAAGCATCAAGCTCAAGCGTGAAAGCAGGCAAGCTTAAGCGTGAAAGTAGCAAGCTCAAGCGTGAAAGCATCAAGCTCAAGCGTGAAAGCATCAAGCTCAAGCGTGAAAAATCAAGCTTAAGCTTGAAGCAGGCAAGCTTAAGCGTGAAAGTAGCAAGCTCAAGCGTGAAAGCATCAAGCTCAAGCGTGAAAGAGCAAGCTCAAGCGTGATCGGGAGCATTTGAAGACAGCAAGCTCAAGCTTGAACAACCAAGCTTAAGCTTGAGCAAGCAAGCTTAAGCGTGAACAAGTTGGAAAGCATCAGGACCCCTCACGCTTGAGCGTGAACACTAGGAGCTTAAGCGTGGAATGATAAAAATGGAAGCCTAAGCATGGATTAAGCATGGCCAGCATGAATTAAAGGAAACAGAGGCATCAGGACCCCCCTCACGCTCAAGCCTGGGGATGAGACGCTTGAGCGTGAGCGTGAGCGTGACACTGCGCATGAAGCACGCTTGAGCGTGAATAAATGGAGCTTGAGCGTCACCAGGTACATGAAAGGCGCTTGAGCGTAGGCCTTACACGCTTGAGCGTGAGGGATGGATAATAAAGCCAGGCTTGAGCGTGAATTACTTCAGCTTGAGCGTGAGATCATCAATAAGCATCAGAACTCTTCACGCTTGAGCGTGACCATCAAGCTCAAGCGTGACTCACACAGCATGGGTTTCTTAATTCTTTATTCACCAACAATGCGATGCAAACTCATCCACTTTCTTCTGTTTCCACCAGTCTCTGAAAGATGCTGCATGGGTTCTACGCAAGTGGGCAAGAGAAGCTGAACCTAAACTCCTATAAATCAAGCTGCAAACAACATCATCATCATAAATCAATCTCCTATCACATCATACATCAGATTCATACTCTGTATTTTCATACTTTCCATTTTTCTGTATTCAGTTCTTTGATGGTGAAAATGCAAGGCATGAGTAACTAATCTCCCTTATGGGATTGGCTGTAATCCATTCAACACTGAAGTAACGCTGTCGTAAGTTTTCATTGAGTAATGAGATTTGATAAAGATTCTGTATTTCCTTCTGCGTTTAATGCCTGAAAGTACTTGATCACTATTTTCTTGTTCTAAGTTTTCTTGAGTATGCTGGGAAGTGACTTTTGAAAGCAGACCCTGAAAGAAATACTTGTTGTGAGTAGGTAGCCAGGGATGGCGTCTAACGCAACAAACGTCAAAACAATCGATCGATAATGCTGGAATGGTTTCCAAAGTGACTGAGGGATCAGCGGTTTGGAAATCATTCTTATGAATTTTGTAGTCGAGGGATCGATGCAAATGACTTTGATTGTGACGTAGAACTTATCTTTTCGATTTACTTATATGGAAACTTATGCAGCTTACAGAGGTGAAGATGTGATGAAGCCAATCCCTGTTTTATAAAACTGATTTTTCCAACCTCATTTACTGTCATCTTTTGCACAATATTATTCTCTGTTATTCTGTTACTTGCTGTTTTTCATTCAACAACGTTCACAACAAACCCAAACAAAAACTTTCTGCCAAATCAATTCAAACTAAAGTCTTCATTCTAGCACCTCCTCAGTGGAACGACAACTATACTATATTACAACTTCTGTGTTTAAACTTGGCACATCCATTTCATTGAGTTCATATTATACAAACTTGATTCTCTTTCAGCAAACTCAATATAAGCAAAACCATCATCAGTGAATTATCCCTTTAGTCAGTGAAAGTAGTCCAGGTTCTACATGAATACAATACCGCCCACTAGAAGATTTCATGCAAATGACTTCTCAATTCCCCTGCAACAAAAGAAGTCTATCTCTATATTACTCCCCAAGAAGAACCTTCGCATCGTATGTTCAAATTTTTGTCGTCTAAACCTTTTAAGTTTAATATTTATAGGTGAAATCGAAAGCTTCGGCCCCATGGAAGCGTTAAAACAGTTACAGATCGAGCCTACCACCGTGGCCCTGGAAAACACAATCCGGGCCAAAAGGAACGTCCTAAACGCTAACCCCATCGTCCTCAAATTTAGGCAAAAAAAAAGATGAAGCAAGAAGGGAAGTGGATGAAAGACATAAGGGATAAATAAGAGAATAAAAGATGAGTGGAGTTTGGTCTTAGTGGTGTGTGATGAGCATTAAGTGAAAAGCTCAAGTGTTTAAGTTGTAATAGTGGAATGAAATGATAATGGCCTTCAAATGACTTAACGTGAGTATGGAGAGGTGAGGTATCACGACGTGGAGAGTGAAGGTGGCGTGCTAGTGGGGTGGGGTGATGTGGAGGTGGTGAGGTGGCGTAGGGGGGGTTCGTGGTCGTGTGAGGTGAAAGGTGGTGAGGGAAAATGGAACACGATGAGGTCGAAGCATTAGGTTATGTTTTTAAGTAATGCGAGACTAGATATTTAGAATACAAACTGGGAAGAACTAAGGTGCCGGATGATGATTATGGGTCATGGGTCTCTTAGGAGGGAACTTAGGAGTTTCTGGCCTAAATTGGCAGACAAGAATACAGACGAGATTTATGACATTTTCGATGACAACCGTTAGAAAGAAAAATTAAACTTGAAGAATTTATTGATTAACAAATTTAATAAATATATTGAGTTTTATAAAATATATATAGATCTAGGAATTACTTGGATTCTAGAATTTGGTTCCAGGCTCACGGCAAAAGTTACTGATTTGAAATAGAAGTGGTCGTACGTTGAATTCGCAATTCTGACAAAACTCTTCTTGCTCAATGACGTGTATGTAATTCTACCCCAAATAACTTTTCTATAGGTTGCCTTAACTCCAAGGAGTCTCAACTTATCTCTGCCACACACAAAATCTAGGATACAGGACTGGATGAAGTCTTCACTTTTCATAGAAACATACAACAAAATATATGAAGACGGGTTTAGGGTCTCAAATGTTTACCCTAAAATCAGGGGTGTTACATTTGTCATTTTAAACAATCATTTATAACTGTTTTATGAGATAAATGGTGAATGATAGTCTGTTTTATAGAATTTCATAACCCTATATATATATATATATATATGTTTGTTTGTTTTGAAGAAAGGATTAAGTAAATCTATTATTATTATTTAATAAAAAAATAAGTTTGAAAAAAATAATGTGGTATCCCAAATATTTTATCCAAGCTCTGTCATTGTTTAAGGTATAAGACTCTTATCTAATGGACTAATCTTTTTGATTGAGTTATTCTTATATATGCTTATATCTTATCAATTAGTATTTTCATTAAAAGATGTGTTTACAAATAGGACTATTGATATGTTGTATTAAAATAATGTTAGGTGAAAAAAATCTATTAGATACATGACAATATTGTAAAAATTATCATTTTTTTATCAACTCAACATTATACTTAAATTATTAAATCATTAGGGTGTCTCACCTAATAAATTAATTTTTTAAGCTCTCGTATATATAGTGATTTTTACTTAAGTTCTATTAATCATCCCCATATTTTCTTAATTACTGACCGCATTTTAATTTAGTGGGTATGTTTATAACTTTGATTACATGCAATAGAGTTACTTATTTTGGATTAATGAGTATAGGACAAAATATGAATGAATCTTTTGGGTGGTAGGGTTGAGTCAGTGACCAATCATTACTCAAAAGTCTTGCCAGCCAGTCGCACCAAGGTAGTACAAATTAATTTGCAAAATAATCATTGTTTTGATAGGTAATTTGGTATCTTCGCTGTTACAAAAGTCAAAACTCTAAGTCTTGCGGCTCTATGTGGTTTAATCCGTTGAAGCACAACACTCCTTTCGGCATTCCCCTCTCAGCGGAAAAAAAACAACAAAATAAGATTTAAATATCTTTTCGGCTGATATAAATGTAATTAATTTTAATTTAAGCATCATAAAATTTCATGTAAAAATTATGAAAGACGAATTTGATTTCTCTAAAGTATAATGTTAACAATGATTTTTCACGTTGATTTTTAAATCATGCATTTTTGTCATTTAAAAAAAATATATCCATACCCCCTTTATAGGAGTATTTGTTTTTCCATAAAATAAAGTTAAAGCAAACAAAGGTACTGGGGGGAAGAACCTAGCAACTACAAAAGCTGAACTTTTATATGCCATATTTCATTTATATTGTCGGTCACTAGCCATTTGGAGTACATTTTGGATGTACTGTGAAAAGTTGGACAGTGACATTTGATGTATTGTTTTGTTGATCGATGAAGAAAAAATCTAATCCAAACTGGCCACAAATCACTCATCATGAATACATCATTAATCTCACATAAGCATGTGCTAAGCACGTTTAGACAAAGATTAAGAAGGTATTTTAAATAGTGTCATATAATTCACCTTTTAAATTTTCTAATATATCAGTGTTTAATTAAACGGAAAACGTTTTTTCTCATTACCCTTTTCCCAAATTACAATTTTAAAGATAGAGAAATAAATACGTAATAATAGATTATATGTTATCATAGCATAGAGATCGAAAGAAAGATCGAATGTATGCAGTTTGAGTGTTATTACCTTGTAAGTAAATATAAGAAACTTTTTACCCATATTAAGAAAGTTTGTGAATTTAATTAAAATTATTTAAATTTATTTAAATTTTTTTTATAGTTTTTTAAAATTATTCTTGAGATGATTATAATTCATTATTCAACTTTTTCTATTTAATTTCTTTACACTTGCTACCCAATTATCATATGAGAAATAAATAATGTAATTAAATACCACATTTATTATTATATTGATTTCAAAAAAAAATTATACATTAATATGGGTATTTTAATTAAAAAATAATTTTATGTTTAACGACGGAGGCAGTATTATTGTAGCATGTGTGAAAAATTAAGATTGTAAGCTTGTATTAAAAACTGATAATATATTTTTACTAACCGGCGAGACTGATTTTTTTAAAACAAATATAATCAAATTCAAACGTGCACCTGTTTTTAATTTATAAACATTATTGTTAGGTTTTACTGTTTTGTTGATTAAAAAAAAACTTACTTATCTTAGTTGTTTTTTAAAATTGGTTACAAAAACTTTTTCTTTTCAAAAACACACGTAAACAAACAATGCAGTAAAACTAAATACTACTAATTGTTAAAGGATCTAACTTAATTAATTAAGCTGTGCGGTAAACCTGTTTATATTGGACCGAAAAATGTCACATATATCAAAACTTGTGTAATATTTTTGAAGGATGAGATTTAGTGTTTAGGGTTATCATGTTTGAACTCCGATTTTATACCTTACTTTTTTTTCTTCTCTTTCCTTACGATTCACTAATTTCATTTCCATTTTAAACCCCAATATTTCGCTTCTATCGTTGGGGTTTTTCGGTTTTTAACAAGTGTGTTTTTATTTATCAATTTCATAACTTATTTTTTGTCTAGAATTTCGTAACAAGTTTTCTTTTTGGACAATAAATTTCTAAACAAGTTTGAATTAAACGTTTTCGAGCATAAACAGGCCCAATAACATAGTTTTGTACGAATCCGTAATAGGCCCAATAATATAGTTTTATACGAATCCGTAACAGGCCCAATTCCTAGTACGTTTTAAATAATTCCCCATCTATCAAAAGTATAGAACCAAAAAAAAACCCGAAATGTGGAACACTTCAAACCTTACACAAGCTTTGACCAAAAAGGAAAAAACAGGCCTCACACAAGCTTCCAAAAAAACACATTTTCCGGTCATTTTTTCAGAGTCATATTGTGATGTGGAATTTTATTGATTGATGATGAGTCCCAGAATCCTAATTTATTTAAATTATTTCAAAGTCAGTTTTTTTGCCACTTTAGGGTTCTTTTCTAAGTTAATTATGAGATTGGGGTGGTTTTTAAAGAATTTAGATGTCTGGGGTAGAAGGAGTCATGTCAACTTTTACGTTACGTATTTCTGGCACCCGTAATACGTATTACGTACGCTCAAAATATGTAAACGTTGCATGGCTGGCAAGTGGCATGGCCCGGTCCATTACGCATGGCGATGAAACGTAATGTCAGACTACATTACGCCCTTCGAAGCTACGTAATACAGAGGTGCAGAGGGTGCCAGTTTTGACCCATGTTACGTATTCCCATGATGCGTAATGCACGGGGTTGTGGCACGTGGCAGCGAAAACCCCTTTATAAGGGTATGTGGTCCTTACTTCTTCAGCGTAAAAATGGGTTTTACCATTTGCATTTGAGCAGCAGGTTAAGTTTGCCTTTGGTGGTCTCCTTTTCCATCCAATTTGAGCTCTCATTTTGCATCAAATTGAAGGCTCCACCATTTGCCTTCCATCTTTGATACGGTATGTGGGAAAGTAGTGTTATGTTTCTAGTTTAAATTGTTAAAATATATAGTATTATGTATGTGATGTTGAGTAATTTTTTTTTAAGTATATGTTAGTTTAAATGTAATTTTTTTTGTTTATATTATAGTTAAGATGGATGTAAAAGTTTATATTTTATTCTTTGTATATATGTTGAAAAATATATGTGAGTTAAAATATAATTATTATGTGTTATTAATTTATATTGTATTGTGTAAAATGTTATTAAGATGGATGCATAAGTGTAAAGTGTTATTAAACAAAAATATTTGTGGACATGGATCCAACAGTATTTTATGTAAAACATTTTAATTAGAATGTATTTATTGCTTGTGTAGTAGTTGTGTTTTTTTAATGATAAATTGAGTTTTATTGCAGTATGGCCTCATCGTCGCAGCCTTGTGAAGTGAATCCGGGTCCAAAAGATCCGTCATTGTTGAGGTTTCAAAATGTCCACGTGTCTGAATCGGTTTGGAACTGAAAGTCAGATCAAATTTTAAAATGTAGGCGTGCATTGGCTCTCCGTAGTGGTATACAAGGTGTTCCAGAGGTGATTATGTCA
Organism: Clitoria ternatea; assembly: GCA_037962975.1. NCBI lineage: Eukaryota > Viridiplantae > Streptophyta > Magnoliopsida > Fabales > Fabaceae > Clitoria > Clitoria ternatea. Next base: position 285,822,594 of record CM075670.1, read on the forward strand.
CTGTTACAGAGGGCGGGATTTCTTGGTGTCGCCCAACTCCATTTCTTTTAGATAGAGCCCGCGTTGTTATCAGTACTTGTTGAGCGATGGAGGCCTGAAACACACATGTTTCATATGCCACCGAGAGAGTGCACGATTACATTGCAAGATGTTGCCATCCAGGTCGGTTTACGTGTAGATGGGTTACCTTTGATTATGGAGACACGTGCTCGTGACTGGAGTGCAGTGGTTAACAATCTGTTTGGTGTATACCCACCAGAAGATGCGTTTCAAGTTAGGTGTTTAAAAATAAAGTGGCTATCAGATAACTTTTCAAACATTGCAGATCATATGGGCAGTGAACTATAATTATTGAGGTATACAAGAGCGTACATTGTATGGTTAATTGGGGGTGTAATATTTCCTGATCATTCAAGCAGTCGTGTTTCGTTAAAATATCTGCCTTTGTTGGAAGACTTGGATCTTTGTGGTCAATACAGCTGGGGATCTGCAGCCTTAAGTTATTTGTATCGTGAGTTGTGTTTATCCACCAAGTATGAGCGAACATATATTTGCGGGCTTCACCTATTGTTACAAGTCTGGGCTTGGGACAGATTTCCAGCAATTGCTCCAAACGTGACGATACAAGGCAGACCTACAGGGACGCCGTACGCCACAAGGTTTAGGCCTTTTGTAATTGTAATTTTTGTGTTGTGTTATGTTATTTGACCCACGATGAACCGCATCTAACTATTTCATAATAGCCTCCAATGTAGGTGGTTGGGTAGGGAAACTTTCAAGGCTGTTAGGAAAGACATTGATTTTTATCGTTGTGCCTTTGATCGGATGAAGCGTTCTGATGTAAGTGGATGCTATAGAAATCTCCTTTGTAAGACACAGAACTCTAATATTTGTTGTACTAACTTTGTTGTCTTTGTTGTGTAGATTGTGTGGACTCCCTACATGAATGAGGTAATATAAACGTTACCTGCAATGTGTTTGCAAGGAGCAGGGTGTTGGAGAGCGGTAGTTCTGCTGCTTTGTACGAACATAGTGGAGTGGCATCAACCAGATAGGGTGATGCGGGCAATTTGGGATGCAGCAACATGTTCCTTCTCCTCCTCGGCAGCCAGATCATCTGCATGGCATTACACAAAAAGGGAAGGCTGAGGAAAATTGGAACCAGTTCTATTAGCCACTGATCAACATTTGGCAGCGTCACACAAATTTTGTATATACAAACCCACTGTAAGAGGGTTTACTAGCTGAAAACTCAAACTACATGCAGTGGTATAATCTGAACACGCGCCGATGGATAACCCAGAAACATGTTGTGTCAGAACGCTCGGTATGGTTAAGTTACAATATTACAAATATGTTACATAGGCCATGCGTTAATTAACCCCTAATGAATTACTTTATATTTCATAATTTCATGTTGACGTAAAGGAGAATATCCACTATATGGCATCGAAGGAGGCAAAGATGTTGACTCAAGGCTCTGACATGTTGCTTGACCAAATCAAGCAACAATCCCTAAATGCTATGCAGTTGATGGGGAAAGAGTACAGGGTTTTGGAAGCAAGACAGTTTGCGCCAGCTCCCCTTCAGGAGGCACCTGTAGTCGAATTTTACATTAACATGCCCGGGACACACAACGAACGTCAAGGCATTACCAGGGGTCGGACACAAGAAGAACGAGTTGCCTACACTCTCCCAGAGATACCCCTCATCAGCAGGGAACTTACTTTGTTCCATCATAATCTGCCCCTAATGATCCGTGGTCAACATATCAGTTTCCTTCCAAAACAGAGTTTGCTGGGGATGAGCAATTCTATTACACTCCTCCAACCGATAACCTTTACGGAGGCCCTAGTGGATATGTTCCATCACCAACACAGTCACCAACTGCCTTTCTTCGAGAGGTGATTACACCAGAGACTCCACTTATGACGCATAGGGGAGAAGGGTCTTCCCGTGCCTTTGACCAAGGTGTAGACCTTAGTCTACACTTGTCTGCTGCAGCTAATGACATTAACTTGGCGGAGGACGAGGGTTAACAGGAATTATCTCCAAGAAGGAATCCAATTCGGGATGCCAGGGGCCAAAGACGGCCATGCATACTTTCCCTTGAGAAAGACCACACACACCATCGTCATAGGTAGTTTGATGTGTTTGTCCTATCCTCGAATGGTGATCCGTTATGACCATGCTGGGAACTTTAGTGCAGTTTTATTTTACGTTGGATGTAATGTTGGTGTAGCTTATGCAATGTTACATGTGATATGTTTGTGTTTGATGTGTTTGTTATATTATATGAACCCAGTACGAATTATATTATAAGAACGAGTTAGAATCAAATCATATGAACAAAGTTGAAATTACTCTATCATTATGATAACGCATAATACATTAAAGTGGATCCATAAAACATTACATAAGGGGATCATTATTAACTAGTTACGTAGATCTCAGGAAGTACTACCACTAGTGTCTGATGGACAACGACGGCGGTTATGACCTTCTTTCCCATATTTTGTACACATGGGTTGAGATGTTTGGGATTCGACACAGTCCATCTCATTTCTAATTCGGGATGACTTTGGATGACCTTTAGGTCGTATCCTGCCATAGTCGGGAGTTAGGACCCAACCGTGATCGGTGACAGGCATATCATCATCATTACTAAGAGGGAACCAACGCGGTGAGTAAGCGTTAATAACGTTATCAATGGTATACACCGGGTGGATGAATTGAAAGTAGTCGATGCTCACAACTTGGCATGTCGCAATAACATGCAAGCAGGGATAGTGATATACCTGAAACTTCCCACAATCACAGCTCGATTTCTCAGATAATACGACAATATATTTTCTTCCACCCCTCTGCTCCAGAGGGTCAAACCCTTCTTCCACTTCAAACCGAGTATCATAAACATCATACTGACGAACCGAGTGAGTGCTAGCGTTAGTCTGGTTCTTGGTCTGGGCGTCAATCAACCTCTTAGTGTACCTCATGCCTTCCCCAAACTCTGCCCTGGCACGAGCGCCCCGCTGAACAAAGTACTCAACCAACCGTGAATACGTACATTTAACCAATGTTGTGATGGGCATGTTTCGAGCCCCTCTGAAGACCTTGTTGACACATTCAGCCAAGTTGGTTGTCATGTGCCCAAACCTACGCCCCTCAATATCATACGCCATGCTCCACTGCTCTTTAGGAATTTCATCAATCCACGTTGCGATTTCTGGTTTCACCTCTCGAAATCTTTGCAATCTTCTGTCGAACACCGCTTTACATGACGTGTATCCTGCAACAACACATATTAATCACGTTTTCTATGAAAATGTACGTACAATATCAGAAGTTATATCAAAACTAACCCATTTTCAGCAAATCTTGCTTAAGCGTAACGTTCTTAAACTTGTGGTTGAAATTACTGGCTATGTGTCGGATGCAAAACACATGGTGGGCATTCGATGGTTGTCATCCGATCTATGGATTTCCAACAGCTGACTTGATGCTTTGGTGGCGGTCTGATATAAGATATAAACCAGTCCTTTGTGTCACATGGCATCGAATTTGCACCAAAAACCAACTCCATGCCTGGAGGGTCTCACCTTCAACTATGGCAAACGCAACAGGAAGAACCGAGTTATTTCCATCCTGTGTTGTAGCAATCAACAAAGTGTGTTGATACTTTCCGTATAAAAAAGTGCCATCAACCTGTAACATAGGTTTGCAAAAGGCTAGTGCATCAACACATGGTTTAAATGCCCAAAACACCCGTTTAAATGTATGAAATCATACATCGACCCTAGTGCCAGTAAAAAATTCTGTCGTCACCATTTCAAACGCAGAACCCGAGAAGCAATTACGCATATGGCTAAGCCAACGTGGCAATAAACGATAAGATTCATCCCACTCTCCAAACACCTTAACAATTGCCTTTTGCTTAGCCTTCCATGCCTTACTATATGAGCATTTATATCCAACCTGACTGCTTATCCGTTCTTGTATCAATGCGATAGAGATAGACGGATCTTGGTTAACCATTCCTGCATAAAAAATTACCAAAGAGAATTACATAAGTGTGAACGACAAACCCACTTTAATTCATTATAATCATCAGACTATGCATACCAACCTATTATGCATGAAGATATAAACTCTGAGTCCAACTTGACATGATCTTAGGAAAGTCTTACATTTACACAGGTATGAGACCCTCCCCACTTACTAACAAGCCACAAGTTTGTCTTTTTTGACAACATTGCCTTCATCCTCCATGGGCAACCATCGAAATGGTTTGGACACCGAACAGTAAAATGTGTTGGCTTTGATTCAATGACCGTGTATGTTTGATGGACCCTCATCAAGTATTGTTTCAACGCAATTTGCACCACATTTTTAGAGCTAAATTTTAACCCAACATACAGTTCATCCCGAACACGCCATTCAGGATGGTCATCAAACCCCACCATATCATTCTCCGTAGCTGGGTGATCCAAATTTACATTATTGTAAAATTGCGAGGAACTCCAAAAGGCTTGGCCGCTTGACCCTACAGTGATAAAATAATTGAGTTTTAGGGTGTCAGGCGTTTGTTTAAGTTAAAATACACATTTTGAGTAATACATACTAACCAGTTAAAGACGGACCAACGTGACGTGCATTTCCTAATTGTAGGGTCACCGATAATGACTCAAAGTCACCTTCAACATCGGTGTCTGCATCACTATCAATCGAAATATTGCCTTCATCAAATTCTTCATCATCACTTTCAAACTCAACTTCCTCATTTAAATTCAAGTTATCATCAACAAGTAAATCATCATTTCTTTCATCTGCACCTAAAAAAATAACACAACTTTCATCAATGTGGATCCTAACAACAAATAAAGCCATGTACCTAATTGGTAAGATGTTCACCTTGTGTTAAACACTGCGAAGGGGCTTCCGCCTCATTCGAATCACACATCCCAACATCAACAAAAACCTCGACTGCAGCCATATCAGATTGTTTTTCAAAAATACGCAACACCAACTCCAGTTCCTCATCATCAGTTAATTGAAAACCAGAAAATTTATTTTTTTCTTACCAATAACTACCATGCAAGTTAGCTGAGTGATTGCAATGTTACCTTTCAGTTTCAACTTACTAGAAATATTAGCTTTTAGCTCCTCAAAGGTAATGTCACGCCTAATTTGAATCAACTTTGTGTTTCCTTCAAAGGTATAACCTTCTGGCCCTTCGTATTTTCGCCCATTTGTATAAATAACCATCATGACTTCAGATTGCAATTCTCATAATTTCTGGAGAGGAGACACAATGGAAGGAGGCTTATATAATTTCCATTTCGTATTTGCATATCACGTAATGCCATGTGGCATTGTCTTATTGGCGCCACGTCCAATAATACGTATAATGGAAATACGTAACTGGTGTCATGTACTTTGGGAATACGTAATACATTACGTATAAGTCAGCTACGTTATGTCCACTCATTACGCAAGTCAATACTACGTAATGCTCAAACATGTGCCAAGCGTCGTCCCTTCATGCATTACGTTTTTGGGAAATACGTAACACTATTACGTATTATTGACCAACGTAATAGCTCATGTGTTACGTATACTTATAATACGTAATTAGTATTATGTTAATTGACAATACGTATCGTAATAACTGAAATGACGTTTTCTACCCTAGACATTCAATTTTTTTCAAAACCACCCCATTTTTATAATTAATTTAAAAAATAACCCTAAACTGGCAAAAATCCCTTTAAAAGTCATATATATAACCAATTCGTATTGGTTGAGTATAAAAAAAATTTCATCAATAATGTATAATTACAATTAAAATGATGTATGTGATTATATTCAAACATCCCTTTTACCTGGACCTACTGCTTATGATTGTTAATGGTTTTAATATATAAATTATTTATATTTTATACATTAATTTATATTGTATATATTTAATATATTAATTATATATTTAATATATAAATGATATAAATATTATAACATTCCTTAATTGCATCTATGAAATAGTTGTCTTGTAGTTATCATGACTTGTTATGCTTGAAGGGTTCCACGTTTGACCGTTGTTGCATGTAATTTTCGTTATTATATATATTTAATATATAAATAATCTAGATATTATAACATTTCTTAATTACATCAATAAAGTAGTTGTTTTTGTGGTTACCATGGCTTCTTGCGCTTGATGATGGATTTCAGATTTGACCCCTCCTAGGAATGCAAATATTATTTTTATTACCCAAAGATGTAAATATTTTTAAAAAAGGCACCATTTTGGTCAAAACCCGTGAATTTGATACTTATCAGGACTTAAATCAAAAGTCAATGCTATCACTAGGTTACCGGTAGTAAAGGTTACCATCAAATGTTTATAATCGTAGATGACAATCCAACGGATAACATAGTCCATGGATAACGTACTAGGCTATTTGAAACTTGTACCACAAAACCCACCAATAAATCGTATTGTTGTGTTTATAAATATTGTATCTCATATATTATTGATTAGTTATTAGTATTAAAATTTATATATTTCCAACGTATCATAATTAAACCTTTTAGTTAGATGGGTGTTTTCCTGTCTTCCATTGTAATTTACAATCATGTTAAAAATAGAGTATCATGCTCTAGGCCATTACCATCCAATTTTCCTCAAACAAAACTCTATATAAGGATTTTAATATTCATTTTCTCATATAACCCTTATCCATTCTTGTGTTTTTTTTATTTCTTTATCATATCATTCATGGTATCTAATCTGGGACGGCGTCTGGCCAGAGAAGACCGGCCTGTGGTGTGGAGCGGTATGCCCATGCACCCTTAAGTAACTCCTAGAATTCAAAGTTCTTTACCAGAGTCCTCTATGACCAGAGCTAAGGAACTAATGTCAAACTATTGTATAGGAGCACAATGGTCCATGCCTACAAGGATGTCAGAAATATCTAAGGAGATGTCAATTTTTCCTATGACTTGTGGATCTATACTGACACAATGCTATGTAAGACTCAACCACCACCAAACTTTATAAATGTATCTCATTTATGATCCCCCAATATACGTGATATTCTCTAACTTATGTTCGAGCTCTGACATCTAATTACCTAAACTGACTTGAGCATCAAAGTGCTTTTACATGTGACACTCTATTTCACCCATCAACACGAAGAATTGGTGTGATAGCTAGAGAGAGACACTAAAACTTCTGACTCCCTACTAGACCAGAAGGCATGATACCAGATCTCACGGAACTGATGAAATACCTAGTAAAAGAGGGAGATACTGGTTCCTTGAAATGAAGTCCTATCCCCCATAATAGATGATTTAGTATCTTTCATATAAAAAATATTATTCATGGTATCTTATAATGTTTTTTATTAATCATAAGTATTTTAATGTAATTAGAAGTAATTTTTCTCAACACTTAATTATTGTTAAAGTTTTTCATTCTAATTTCATAAAATTGTACGTTTTATGAGATCGAATAGAAACTTAAATCCCAATCACATAGTCACAACTTTTTGGTGTATCTTGAACCTTTTGTTTTTGCCTTTTCCATCCCCTGTATATCTTCCTTTCAACCCAATCACTTGTAAAAGAAGGGAGAGAGAAAGACGCGTCCAAGAGCATAAGGACAAATTCAAGAGTGCGGTGAAAGGACAGGGCAACTGATGGAGCAAGTAACTTGGCGATCATGGAAATTTCTCTATGAGACAGTGGCAATGCTAAAAAGAAAGGAACTACATGAAGCGAGGGGACGTAACAATATTTTACTTCTCAAATATGGTAGATAACCGGGGTAAGGTTGATATCTAGAAAGTACTCCCACTGCATGAGATATTTTCATACCAAACAAGAAGGAAAAGAAAGAAAAACAATTCGGCTTTGTTAGATTCTTGGGGTTAGGGATGCCAAAAAGATGGAGTATGACCATAACCATATTAGAATTGGGGACACTAAATTGCAAGTCAACTATGTAAAGGGTGTAACATATTCTGGGGATAAAATAAGAGAAGAATGTAACATCCATGTTTTTAATGAATTTATTATTGTGATTAAGATTAAATTATTATAGAAAATTCTAATTAGAATTTGATAGAATTTATCTAAAGTCCTATAGAACTTTTTATTTGTTATAAATTATAGAATTTGTTGAAAAATTTTCTAAAATTTTATGGCAATAAATGAAATATGGTTCAAATTATAGCCCTAAAGTTTACTTTAGGTCTATTTTAGTTAGAATAGAAAATAACATTAATAAATTATGAAACCTGAGCTTGAATTAAGTCTTATATAGATAAGCTTAAAGCAACTTTAATGGTGCACTCCATCTTAATTGCTTAGGTAGACCCAATATTTTACATATCATACTTTTTTTATTTTAACTATAAGCGACTATTGTAAGCAACTATCATTTGTAGTGATGAACCCTTCACTAGTTGTTTTAATGGGTCCAATATGATCCGAACATATTTTTTACTTTTTAATTATCAATCTTTTTTTTAAGTGATAAACACATACTATACTAGTTATATATAATATTTCTAAACATTATTTTTAAAAAAATTAAAAAGCCAACTGTAATATTCCATTTATAAATGAATTGGGTGTTAAATTATTTTAAATGGTAACATTGATTTAAAAATATTTAATTTTTTTAAAAAATGGTAACGTTAATTTTTAAAAAAATGGAAACATTATTTTTTTTAAAAATAGTAACATTAATTTAAAAAAATTGGTAACATTAATTTTTTAACTAAATGAATTGTACACACACGCACACATATATATATATATATTAAAGTAATCAATAGCCAAAATACATTATATTAAAATGAATGGTAAAGATCATTCATGTTTCTTTAAATAGGAGCCACATTTAGAGGCTTAAAGAATTATTTCACCAAACAACTCTACAAAATACTTACATCTATAAAGATTCCATAAGAAACTTGATGTGTCTCTAAAACATATCAATTTAGGATCCATTTGTTAAGCATATTTAGGTCATTTTGCATAATAATCCCCTAAATCCCTAGGTTATTTTGTTATTTCCCTTCTTTACTACTTTGTTTGCTAGTTTTGTTGAAAAAATAGGTCTGAAGGCCTTACTTGTGGTCAATTTTAGAAAATCATTACATAGCTAAGCATCTCGTGCCAAAAAGATAGAAAAATTGAAGATTTTCAATGGCCCAGTTAGAGGAAACCACGACTAGGCCATGGTTCATGCTGTCAAAAAATGCAAACAAGGGCTTAGTAGAGCAAACCACGGCTAGGTCGTGGTTCACTCCATAGTCGTGGTTCGTGCTCTGACAGAAAACCCTGTTTTGCATGCTTTACTTTGTATAAAAGCTAAAAGTTGGGCCAGATAAAGAGTTTTGCATTCTTAGAGGCTGAAACACTTTGTAGAGGCAAGGAGGAAGATTTGGGAAGGCTTTTCTAGAGGATTTTCTAGGGCAAAATGAAGGAGAAACGTAGGATATTTGCGAAGACTGGAATTCCTTTGATTTTCTTAGCTTTCTTTTGTAATCCTTGTTTTTGAGAACCCATGGATTCAATTTTGTGTATTGTTTTCTACCAAACTATGTGTGGCTAAGTAGATTTCTTACGATTTATAGGGTGAATTGTAATGTGTTAATGTAAATTTTTACTCTCATTTATTAATAAAATCATTACTTCCTTTAATTGCTTAATGTGTTTATACGCTCAATGATTTAGAGATAAATTTGGGTGTTTTTACTTAATTGGGAGGGACTAAGAAGTGAACTGTTTTAATCAATTTAGGCAATTGAACCTAAGATTGAAATACGAGGGTAGCTAAATCTTTTTAGGACTTTAAGATTTTTACAAAACGTTAATGAGCTCTGTTTTCAAATCGAACGTTGTTCTTTGAAAACAGAGTACTCTAGTGGAACTCTAAGAGAAAACTAATAATTTTGGAAAATTTATCATGGTGTATATGATAATAAGAGATAAAACAAAATCTTTAAACATCAATATAGAGTAATTCACTACTTTAAGATCCCAAGATGCGTTTATTTGATCCTTTTTCCCAAAGAACTTCTCTATTATGTTTTTGTTTAATTGTCTTTTTAAATTCTTTAAGCAAAACAACTATGAATTTTTCTGTCTAGATAATTAGAATTAAAATTACAAGTACTTGAGAAGAAGTCCTCGTGGAGATGACATTCTTTGTATTACATGATACACTAGTGCGCTTATGGGCCTATCAAAACTCTCTATTTGAGTCAAGCAACGACCGTTAAAGTTGCTCTTAAGTTTAAAATTTCACAATGTTTACAAATCATTTTGGTAAAAAATAAAATAGTGAAGTTATAAGCAACGAATAATCAAATGATTATTATTAGGGATACTTTTAAAGTAAAAACACATTGAGGTGGGGAGCTGGGTAGGGCTCGATGGATATGGTAGGATTCACGATGTGTCAGGTAGGACCCCCAGCCGACGGTCGACCTTTTTAGTATTCAGATACTAGAGATTCGTATATTCTGATTAATTGAGAGTCAATGGTGTTGATAACTGAATTGATAATGACATCGAGTATATTTAAATTAATGATGAAATTGAGGCTATTTGGGTGATGTTGTGAGTTGATAATTCAATTGTGTTATTGTGACTATGATGATTGACTATGATATGGTAAAGAAGTATAGATGAATTGATTGAATGTGATTTGTTGCGTTGTGTACTACACTAAGCGTTTCCTAAGTATGTATGTGTATGTATATATATATATATATATATATATATATATATATATGAGTTGTTGTTGATTATTAACATTGATTTATATAGCTAGTCACTAACTCTTACAACTGTTTTTAGTGACTGAAGATAAGGATGCCACAGATGCTGTAGAGACCAGTGCATACTAGCTGTGAAGCAATGATAATAAAAGAGATTTAATGAATGAAGTAGTTGTCTAATTAGTTATATGTATATATTATGTTTTGAGATGTAAGTAATATATTGGTGACTTATAAAGATGTGTGTATCTATATATATGTGCTTGGCGAGGAGCAATGCCCTATATTGATGGATGTGATTATATGGTGGTATTTTGATGATTCATGCTTGGTGTTGGCATAGTGATGATTGTGGCGATAATTATGTTGATTAACACCTGATATAGAGCCATTGGTGTGATAATATGTGAATGGGCAGGTGATGTTTTAACTATCTGTGGCACTGAGCCATTTGTTGATGTTGTATGTTGTATGTATATTGGTAGGTTTTATGGATTTCTATGGCATTGAGCCAATAATTGTGATTGGTGTATGAATTGTATGTATGTAAACATGATGTGGTTGATCGCATGTTGATGTTAGTATTAGCCATGTAAGATTATGTTGTACTAAGGAGAAACAAGTGCTTTTTAGCCAACTGAGTAGGTGAAACAGAGTTCTGGTGGATCCAGAATCCCCATAGAGTTCCAATGGGACCTTAGAGGTATTTGTGATGTATGTGTATATAGAAATTGAAGTTTGAATTACATTTGAAGTGTGTTAGTGAATGTAATGGCATGAAATTAAGTTGGTTGCATTTGTGTGCATATCTTGTTCATACAAAGGAATTTTTAAGTACGGATTGCACCATTAGGTCCGGCATGGGGAAAATATAATGCCCATGAAATTTGGTAGCAATTGGAATCAAAACGAGTAAATTAGGTAGTGTAGAAGTTGGCCCAAGGCCAAATTCTACATAATTATGCATAACAGAGTGTCTTGTAATTGATTACGTAATCGATTACCAAAGGAGTATTTCCTTTCTACGCATGAGGCTTGTAGGCAATCGATTACCATGTTTGTGTAATTGATTACCATGGCTCTTGTAATCGATTATCAGGTCCCTTTAATCGATTACCAAAGTCCTAGAAAAGGATTTCAAATGGTTTTAAGTGACGTAGTCCATAGGTTCCTATTATTTATTGTTGGGAATGTTTTAAAAGTGAAAAAATTTACCCTAGTTTTAATTAGACCTGGGATAAATGTTAGGAATTACTAAAGGGATGTTATAACATGGGACAGGGGAATTTAGACCAATATCTTTAATAAGACGCATATATAAAATTATTTCAAAAATATTGGTAGCGAGATGCAAGAGAGTGATGGGGAAGGAAATTTTAGAAAATTAGTTTATGTTTGTAGGAAAGAGAAACATTGTTGAGTGTGTAGCCATAACCAATGAGTTAATTGATAAGGCTAAAAGGGATAAGAAGCCTTGCTTTATGTTCAATTTGCACTTTGAGAAAGCTTATGATTCCATTAGCTGGAGTTTCCTTGATTATATGTTGGATAGGTTAGGCTTTTGTGAGCGTTGGAAAGGTTGGATTATAGGATGTTTAATGTCAAACTTTGTGTCAATCCTAGTAAATGGCAATCGAACCACTGAATTGTCATGACAAGAAGGAAAAAACAAGGTGACTCCTTGCCTTTTTTTGTTATTGGTTGTAGCTGTAGGGTTAGCAGGGTTGATGAGAAAGGTAGAATAGTTAGGCTTTTTCTCATGGTATACAATGGGTACCAATATGGTGAACATTTCTAATCTATAATTCATACCTTATTTTGGGGAATTGTCACCTCAAAATATTAGAACTTTAAAAATGGTTCTTATAAGGTTTGAGCTAACATTAGATTTAAAGGTTAATTTTCATTAAAGTAAAATCATAGGGTTGTCATTTGCAATATCTATGTTGAATGGTTTTGTAACTTACTTACACTGTGAGGTGAAATACATACCTTTTGTGCACCTAGGAATATCGATAAGGGAAAATCTGAGAAGAATGGCTACTTTGAAGCCTATCTTGTCTAAACTGTAACATCCCTGATGTTTTAATGAAAATTATGAAATGGGAAATGTTAGTGAATGTTTAGAAATTCTATTTAGTATTTATTCTGTCTGAGCCGGTGTCGAGATCGGTCTCAGAAGCGCAGACAGGCAGAGCCAAAGATCAGATGAGTAAGGAAGAGCGGGCAGGGCTAGGCGGTCTGGTCCAACCGTTGTGAGGAGAGCGCCTCACACGGTGTCATAGCCCAGATCAACCTCATACTAACTGAAACAACGGGTGTGTGTGACAAAGAGACGAGAGCGGATGATATACCCGACCTCTCAGGTTGTAGCTCGGATTTCCGAGGTATGAACATTAAGTTAGGACGGCGGGGCCGATATTTATATCGGGCCTATACTCTTGCGAATTATTAGCGGATTGTGACTACTTAGACGTTGAGGGGATAAACACGTGTAATTGATTTGATAACTATGCAATAGTTTAAAATACTGAAATTGATTAAATTTAGTAAGAATACAAATAAAATAAAGGAAAAGACGATCTTGCCCATGAGCCATATATATATAAGAAGATTCCCTTCCTTTACTCTTCATTTTTACAAGTTACCTTGCTGTTGGTCTATTCCTCCTCTTTCGTTTTTCTCTTCTCTCTTAACGCTGATTTGTATGCACTGGAGAGGGACTTCATTTGTGTCTACACTTCAATTTAACCCTATTCCTGTGATAGAGGCTTCAAGGTGAGTTTACTGATCCGTTCCAATTATGATCCCCTTATTCCTTTTATTCTTTAGCTGTTAAGGGCCATGCATGGCTATATTCGTAGCTGTTCTCCACTCCTCTGTGAGTGTGAGCCCAAATGTGGTCCATGAACTAAGGACGTTGAAGTGATAAAGCTGTACTTCATGATCCGTAGGTAATAGACTAAGCAACGGAAGACTGAGTGAAGGAGTTGAGATTGCAGAACCGGTGCTTAGAGAAAGAAATCGGCACAGAGAGCAGATCATCGAAGCGTGGAACCAAAGTAAGGGGGGTGTTCGGGTTATAATTAATTAGAATAGGACTCACTTCTTATTCAGGTCTTTGAGATAACGTAAACAGACTAAGGAAAAGGTTGCTAAACGTAATTGTGTGTTTATGCTGTGCATGTGTGACTGAGTTTATTAATTTGTGGATGATCGGATGTGGATGAGTTTATCATATATGATCTTGTGAACCTAATGTGAAATGATCAGTGTTATGTGACGTCGGGTTAGCAAGCAGGCTACCCGAGTGATGAGAAATTGATATTATTGTGAGAAAGGTAAACTGTTGAATGATTATGTGGTATGGGATGGCTGACGGTATATGATAGCCCCTCATTTCCGGCTCCCGTGGTTTTCGTGCCCAGTTGAGCTACCCAGTGGTCAAGTAGGACCCAGTGGTCGAGGTGGAGAGTCAAGCAGGACTCGGTGAACCAAGCAGGGTTCACGGGGTGTCAAGTAGGACCCCCAGCTGAAGGCCAATCCTTTAGTATCCGGATACTAGGAGTCAGATTATATGAGAGTCAGTTATGATCATGATGCATGTAACGAATGTGATGTATGTAATGAATGTAATGAGCGTGAGGAATGTGATGGAATTGCGTAGTTGGTTTAATATAGTCACTGCAGGAATACTCCATGTTTTCGTATGTATATTTACGGGTGATGCTTGATGTGTATGTATCAATGTGCATGTATAGTGTTAAATTCGTTCTATATTAATTATTATGCCAAACACTCACCCTTGCATATTTTTTTTTAGTAACCAGAGACAGGGAAGGGGAAGGAGTCATGGAGCCGCGCCAAGGGGGAGAACGGTGCCAGGGTCCAAATGAATTTGAGTGACTCTTTGTAGAGTCTTATGTGTGTATAAAAACTTCGTATTATAATTATTAGTTGTGTTTAAGTAAGACCGGATCGAATGAAAAATATATTTCAAAAATATATTACTGTTATGAGCATATGTTTTCATGGTAGCTATGGTAACTCCTTGGGTTCACAGGACCATTTGTTAGAGCGAAGTTTTGGGAGTCCGGTTGCATGTGTTGTATAATCCGATGTGCGAAAGGTGTTCGTCCAACGAATAGCACCTCGTCTAAGTGAGAGTCCGAAATCTCGCTTAGACGAGTAGGGGCTTCGCTCATGCGAGACGCCCTGATTTCCCTTTCTCTCATCCGATGTGTTTAAATTAAATTGTTTTTCCCTAAATATCGATTAATTTTCAAGATAAGAGAGAATTTATCGAAAAAGGTAATTGTTTAAATAAAAATAAATGTAAAAATAACCTAGGATGTTACACTTGGTATCAGAGCGGTTCTTTCTAGAGCCGGCGTGTGGGCCGATCTAGTGATTGTGATAGTTTATGAAAGCTGATTGTATTTTGTTGTGTTGAGATTGTGTGTGGTCTGGCACCGTTCCCTTGGCACTCCATTGGCGTAGTATTCTATGAATATAAGGTAAATCTATGATCCCCTGACTGATCTTGGTTATTAATGGTGATGTGTTTGCCCATTGTAGAGTTACTAAATGGACGGAGAGACTAGTTCTAGGGGAAGAGATGATTTCTTCTCTAGATTTACTCAGCTGATGAGTAGGACCGAGTCCTGTCCCACTCTGGATAAATTCCTGAAAAGGAATCCTCCAACTTACAAAGGGGGACACGACTACGATGGGGCATATATTTGGATTAAGGATATTGAGCAGGTTTTTGAATATTTTGAGTGCTCTGAAGAGCAAAAGGTTTTATTTGCTACTTACCAACTAAAAGACGAGGCTAGAGTATGGTGGTCCCGTATGAAGGTGCAGATGAACGCAGCTAATGAGCCGTTGGTATGGGCGAATTTTCGAAGGAGGTTCCTTGTTAAATACTTCCCAGACAACTACAAAATCCGGAAAGAAATGGAATTCCTGAAGTTGGAGCAAGCCAGGTGTCTGTAGCGGAGTACACCAGCAAGTTTGACGAGCTGTGTGATTTTTACCACCCTTTCTCGTTAGAAGGGACTGAAGACAGCAAGTGTGCCAAATACGAAGTTGGACTACGGATTGAGCTCCGTAGCGTAATCGTACCGATGGAGATTAGGGACTATCCGACCTTGGTGAACAAAGCAAGACTGACTGAAGAAGTGCAGTTACAACGGATGTCCCAACCGAAAGATAAAAAGCCACTGAAGGCGAAAGGATTCAGCTTCAAGAGGATGAGTCAATTCTTCCGAGGTGGCAAATCCTCTGCTACCTCCTCATCCTCCTCTGGCCGGGGTTCCACTGGTCGATCGGGTAATCCCCATGGGAATCGTACATGCTACAATTGTGGTCAGGAAGGACACATTGCCAAACATTGCCAAGCTAATCAGATTGTGTGCTTCCAGTGCGGACGACCAGGGCACCTCAGGCCCGATTGTCCTCAGAGGCAGCAGCAGGGCAGGACGGATAACCGAACTAACGCTTCTGGGACCCGGGGTTCTAACTTCTTGAGAGGAGGTCAGAATGGAGCTGGTAGAGGGAACCCACAAGCGGGAAGATATGACGCCCAATCTAATGATGCCCAGAACGCCATGACTGGGCGTGTATTCGCATTTGATGCTTCAGAGGCTACGAGGAATGACAATCTGGTACAGGGTAAGTGCCTCATTTGTGGTTATCTGGTTGATGTGATTTATGATTCAGGTGCCACCCATTCCTTTATTTCGGAAAGTTGTGTGCGACGGCTTGGTCTGCCAATCAGTTTAATGGAGAACGCTCTTATTGTTTCCACTCCAACTGGTTCTACTTTCCGTGCAACTACAGTGTGTAGGGAACTGCCGATGCAAATAGAAGCCCGTACTTTTCGAGTAAATTTTATTTGTATGCCCTTGAAGGACTTAGACGTTATTCTAGGTCTTGATTGGCTTGCTGCTAATCATGTGTTGGTCGACTGTTATCGGAAGAATATTGTTTTCTCCCAGGAACTTGACGTGAAGAACAGGGTGAGCGATGTCTTAACCACGTATGTTGTTTTATTTGCTTCGGAGGGTCAGCATAACCTCCTGCTAAGTGATTGTGAACACCTATTTTTGTCCGGTGATATATATTAAAAAGAAAAAAAAGAAAAAAAGAAAAAAAAGAAGAAAAAAAAGAGTTTTTTTTTGTCCTAGAGTCCGGAGTCAATGTTGACTGCATTAACCGGGGTCCTAGCACGGTTTCATGACCGGTGTTACCTCATTAGTTCTAAGCTCGTACAGCCTCAGTGGAGTACGGTATTTTACACCTCAGTTCGAAGGGAATTCGAGGTTCTTCAAGTTAAAACTGATGTGTTAATCCGTACTTGAACTTCAAGACACACCGGAAGTACACCTGCAGGAGAGTCCCCAATGCTTAATATTTAACCGAGGTGAAGAGAAATGTCTATAGTTGACCAATGATTTCAGACCCCGGTTATGACTTACTAGTTCTCGTTGGTGACGCGGTACAGTGCTTAGAACCCCGCCCAGTCCAGATTGCCACCCCGGATCATATTAAAAAAATAATATTAAAAATTGCATAATGACCGTTGGAATAGTAACCCTTCCCCATCTCTATAAATACCCAATCCCTCTTCATTTCCTACCACACCTCTCATTTCATCAATTCTCTTCATTTCTCTCAAGCAATGGCTGATGGATGCCGAAGCCAAGAGGAAAGAATAAGGGAGGGAAGACGATGTTTTGTGACTACCTTTTTACTCCTTATAGTGTGGGTAGTAATTTATATTTATTGGATATTTTATATATTTCCATATATGTAATAAATAATTTATGTTTCCATTTGTACCTTTAAATAAAAGGCCCAAAAAAAAAATCAGAAAAATAAATGGGCAAAAAAAAAATAAAAAATAAAAAAAAATAAAAAAACGAAAATAAAATAAAAAATAAATAAAAAGGGCCAAAAAAAAAAGAAAAGAAAAAGAAAAAAAGAAGAGAAAAAAAAAAGGGCCCAAACAAAAAAAACTAAAAAAAAAAGAGCCCAAAAAGAACAAAAAGAAATGGGCCAAAAAAAAAATTCCAAAAAAAAAAATTTTTTTTTAAAAAAAAACGAAAATACAAAAAAAATTTAAAAAAAAAGAAAAGAAAAGAAAAGAAAAAAAAGAGGAAAGTCACGGTGGTTTTAGTGGTGGGCCCGGTTTGGTTGGATAATTGGAGAAAATTGGGGAAATTGACATCAAATTTGGACAAATTGAAAAAGTAGAAAAGTGATGTCATTTATGGAGAATCCAATGCCAATTTTCTTCTATAAATAGAAGGTGATATTGAGGCATTTTGGGAAAGAAGAGAAAAAAGAGGGGAAAGAGTGTTAAATTTTTGTGAGAATTTTTAGAAGTTTGGGTTTTCAAAAATTACTTTGTGTAATTCTAGTTAGGAAAATGAGTGCACCACTCTTGTTTATTTTAGTATGTGAGTTTTTGTGAGCTAAAATACTGTCCAAGTGTTGTAACCGGTATCCAAATACCTTCAAATCAAGTCCAAACAAAGCCAAAAGCAAAGGAAATCTACACAAAATTGATTTCCCGACTTCCGTTCTAGTTTCTCTGTAATTGATCTTGTACCAAGGTATTTTTTATTAATACAAAGTTGTTTATTTATATTTATTTATTTCATCTTATTTAATTGTTATTTATTTTTCTGCACTTTTATTTTTCTTTATTTATATTCAAGCACTTTATTTTCCTGCACTTTATTTTTCTGCAGTTATTTATCTGTTTATTTATTTTTATGCATCTCCATCTTTATTTATTTATTTGTACCTTTATTTTTCCTTATTTATTTATTTATTTATTTATTTTTACACTTTTATTCCTCTTTATTTACTTTTCTGCACTTTTATTATTGTTAATTTATTTTTCTGCACTTTATTTATCCGCACTTTATATTTCTGCAATTATTAGTTCATTTTTTTTATTTTTTACATTTTTATCTTTATTTATTTATTTTTATGCCCTTTTATTTTATTTATTTACTTTCCCGTCCCTTTATTTTTGTTATTTACTTTTCTACCCATTTATTTTTATGTATTTACTTTTCTGCCCCTTTATTTTTGTTATTTACATTTCTGCCCCTTTATTTTTATATATTTACTTTTCTGCCTCTTTATTTTTGTTATTTACATTTCTGCCCCTTTATTTCCATGTATTTACTTTTTAGCCCTTTTATTTTGGTTATTTACATTTCTGCCTCTTTATTTTTGTTATTTACATTTCTGCCCTTTATTTTTGTTATTTACATTTCTGCCCCTTTATTTCCATGTATTTACTTTTTAGCCCTTTTATTTTGGTTATTTACATTTCTGCCCCTTTATTTTTGTTATTTACATTTTTGCCCCTTTATTTTTGTTATTTACATCTCTGCCCCTTTATTTTCATGTATTTACTTTCCTGTCCCTTTATTTTTGTTATTTACTTTTCTGCTGCTTTATTTTTGTTATTTACTTTTCTGTTCCTTTATTTTTTTCATTATTTATTTTTCTGCCCCTTTATTTTATGTATTTATTTTTTTTTCTGCTCTTTATTTTTATGTATTTATTGTTATGTCTATTTATTTTTATTTTTATTTTTTTGAACTTTTCATTTATTTTTTTTTCTACCTTTATTTTTTTTTATTTTATTATTATTATTTATTCTCTATACTTTTTATTTTTAGTTATTTATCTTTTTGCTTTTATCTTTCTACACTTTCTATTTATTTATTTACGTTTGACCATTTTAATAGTTTATAAATATGTTATATATATACATAATTATCCATTTTTATTATGGTCATGATTTCCTATTATTTTCTCTTAGTAACCTTTTAATAATTAAGAAGAAATTATTTTCATAAAAAAAATAAAAAAATCAAGACTAATAAATAGTGTGTTATTTATTCATTTATTTTTCTCTTAAATTTAAGATGAGATTAATTTAGATGAGACATCTTATTAATCTTATTTTCTTAAAAGATAATTAAATAATATTCCGTGTCAATTTTAATTAATTAAGTGTATTATATTTCTTTATCTTCATGTTGATGTGTTTAATTTTATTTTATTTTTTCTCTTATCTTTATTTATTTATTTATTTATTTGTTTTGAACTTTATATTTCTCAATAAAAATCAATTTTTTTTACTAGAAAATAAGTAAGACAAGACGTCTTATTATTTTTTTTATCTTTTTATTTTTTTATGGTCTTTTAATCATTTATTTATTTATTTTCTTAGAACTAAAAAAACAACAAACTTAAGAGATGTATTTTTTTACTACCTTTGTTTTATTCATGTTTATATATTTTTATTGTGTATATTATTTATGATTGTTTTATGAAGGATGAAATATTTGATAATCATTTTTTAAATTATGCATGATCAATTTGGGTAACCGTTTTTTACGGACAGTGTGGGGTGCTAATACCTTCCCCTCCTGTAATTTGACTCCCGGACTAAACAGAATCTCATTTTTTTAAAACAAAAAAAAACCAGTGCTATTTAAAGGTTTTCCTAATATTTTCCTTAATAAATATTGGTGGCGACTCCTTGAACCCTTTATTTTTTAGGCTTCTCAAGAGCCTCACTTCAATGCCGTTTCAATTTTCTTTTATTTGTCTTTAACCAGTCCGCGTCGTGCGCCGGGACCCCGGTCGCGACAGTGATATTCCGATTGTTTGTGAATTCCCTGACGTTTTTCCGGAAGAAATTCCGGAGCTACCTCCCAGTCGAGAGATTGATTTCTCTATTGACTTGATTCCCGGGGCAGAACCTGTGTCCCGAGCGCCATATAGAATGTCTTCGGTGGAATTGACCGAAGTGAAGAAACAAGTAAACGAATTACTAGAAAAGGGCTTTATCCGACCTAGTGCCTCACCCTGGGGCGCTCCGGTGTTATTAGTAAAGAAGAAGGACGGTAGTATGCGAATGTGCATTGATTACCGACAGCTGAACAAACTGACGATCAAAAATAAGTATCCACTACCCCGGATTGACGATTTACTGGACCAGTTGCGAGGCGCCGTTGTGTTCTCTAAGATTGACTTGAGGTCGGGATACCACCAAATCCGAGTGAGGTCGGAGGATATCCCAAAGACTGCATTCCGGACTCGTTATGGGCACTTCAAGTACATAGTAATGCCCTTTGGAGTAACGAACGCTCCTGCCATTTTTATGGATTATATGAATCGGACCTTTCAACCGTACTTGGATCAGTTTGTGGTAGTATTCATTGATGATATTTTGGTATATTCGAGGTCGGACGAGGAGCATGCCCAACATCTTCGACTTGTTTTACAAGTACTTCGTGAGAAGAAGTTGTACGCTAAACTATCTAAGTGTGAGTTCTGGAAGAGTAGTGTATAATTCTTGGGGCATGTAATTTCCCAGGAAGGAGTCTCAGTCGATCCGACAAAAATTGAGGCGGTTATGACTTGGGAGACATCGAAGTCAGTAACTGAAATTCGGAGTTTCCTTGGATTAGCTGGATACTATCGACGCTTCATTGAGGGGTTTTCTCGGATAGCACTCCCTCTGACTCGATTGACAAGGAAAGGAAACCCTTTCGTGTGGTCGGAGAAATGTGAATTAAGTTTCCAAACTTTGAAGCAGTGTTTAACTACTGCGCCCGTGCTTGCACTGCCCGATGTGACCAAAGAATTTGAAGTATATTGTGATGCATCCAAATTTGGATTGGGGTGTGTGTTGATGCAAGCGGATCGAGCAATTGCCTATGCTTCAAGGCAATTGAGGCCACATGAGGAGAATTACCCGACCCATGACCTGGAACTCGCAGCAGTAGTGTACGCACTGAAGATTTGGCGCCATTACCTGTATGGAGCTCGCTTTGTAGTATTTAGTGACCATAAGAGTTTAAAGTATTTATTTGATCAAAAGGAGCTAAATATGAGACAGAGGAGATGGATGGAGTATCTGAAGGATTATGATTTTGATTTGAAGTATCACCCGGGCAAAGCGAATGTTGTGGCAGATGCGCTAAGCAGGAAGGTACTGCATGTGGCTTACCTAATGGGTAGAGAACAGGAATTGCTGGAAAGTTTTAGAGATATGAATGTTGGAGTTGTTATGAACGCACCAAATCGAATGATAATCGGAATGTTAAAGATTTCCAACGAATTTCTGGAGTCGATGGTAGCTGCACAGAAAGACGATAAAGAGTTACTGAAGCTAATTGATACTCAGAACCAAGGCAAAAATGTGGAGATAACTAGGGGTGACGATGGTATATGGAGATTCAGGAACCGAGTGGTAGTGCCTGCACATGGAGATTTCAGGCAGGCGGTGTTATCAGAAGCACACAAGAGCTCTCTGAGTATACATCCGGGAGTAACCAAAATGTATCATGACTTAAGAAAGGAATTTTGGTGGCCAAACATGAAGAAGGCAATAATCGAGTATGTGAAATCCTGTGTGATATGCCAGAAGTGCAAGGTTGAGCATCAACGACCTCCAGGTTTGCTTTGACCTCCAGATATTCCGATCTGGAAGTGGGAAGGTATCACCATGGACTTCGTGTCCGGACTACCCCGCACTCAAACCGGATACAACGCGATTTGGGTGATTGTAGATCGACTAACCAAAAGTGCGCATTTCCTGGCAATAAATACGAAGTGGTCGCTAGATCGATTAGCTAAGTTGTACATTGCTGAGATCGTACGACTGCATGGTGTGCCCTCAAGCATTATCTCCGATCGGGATCCCCGATTCACTTCAAGGTTTTGGGGGAGTTTGCAATAACAATTGGGTACTAAGCTCAAATTGAGTTCAGCCTACCATCCCCAAACTGATGGCCAATCAGAACGGACTATACAAACTCTTGAAGATATGTTAAGGACATGTGTACTGGAACAGGGTGGATCATGGGAGAAATACTTGCCCTTGGTGGAATTTGCATATAATAACAGTTACCATAGCAGCATTGGGATGGCTCCATATGAAGCTCTTTATGGTCGGAAATATCGTACTCCATTATGTTGGAATGAGAACGGCGATGCCCTTCATCTGGGGCCTGAGATGATTCGAGAGATGAATGAGCAAATTGCTTTAATCTGAGAGAAGATAAAAGTTGCTCAAGATCGGCAAAAGAGCTATTATGACAATCGGCATAGACCCCTTGAATTCCAAGTGGGTGATTGGGTGTTCCTAAGAATTTCACCAACCAAGGGTGTAGGTCGAATCTTGAAGAGTCAAAAGCTTAATCCGAAGTATATTGGACCATATCAAATACTAGAGCGGATTGGTGAAGTCGCATATCGGCTGGATCTTCCCCAATCATTGACTAACATCCACAACGTGTTCCACGTATCACAACTTCGAGCCTACATTCCGTGTGATACAATGATTGTACCGAGTGATTCCATTGAAGTAAAGAAAAACCTGACAGTGGAGGCTGTACCGGTTAGCATTGAAGAGCACCAAACCAAACGTTTAAGGAACAAGGAGGTACCGCTGGTGAAGGTGAAGTGACAGAATTTACATTGGATGAACTACACTTGGGAGTTAGAATCCGATATGAGGCGGATGTACCCTCATCTTTTTCAATCGGAACACTGATTTCAGGGATGAAATCTCCTTTTAGGGGGGGTGAATGTAACATCCCTGATGTTTTAATGAAAATTATGAAATGGGAAATGTTAGTGAATGTTTAGAAATTCTCTTTAGTATTTATTCTGTCTGAGCCGGTGTCGAGATCGGTCTCAGAAGCGCGGACAGGCAGAGCCAAAGATCGGATGAGTAAGGAAGAGCGGGCAGGGCTAGGCGGTCTGGTCCAACCGTTGTGAGGAGAGCGCCTCACACGGTGTCATAGCCCGGATTAACCTCATACTAACTGAAACAACAGGTGTGTGTGACAAAGAGACGAGAGCGGATGATATACCCGACCTCTCAGGTTGTAGCTCGGATTTCCGAGGTATGAACATTAAGTTAGGACGGTGGGGCCGATATTTATATCGGGCCTATACTCTTGCGAATTATTAGCGGATTGTGACTACTTAGACGTTGAGGGGATAAACACGTGTAATTGATTTGATAACTATGCAATAGTTTAAAATAGTGAAATTGATTAAATTTAGTAAGAATACAAATAAAATAAAGGAAAAGACGATCTTGCCCATGAGCCATATATATATAAGAAGATTCCCTTCCTTTCCTCTTCATTTTTACAAGTTACCTTGCTGTTGGTCTATTCCTCCTCTTTCGTTTTTCTCTTCTCTCTTAACGCTGATTTGCATGCACTGGAGAGGGACTTCATTTGTGTCTACACTTCAATTTAACCCCATTCCTGTGATCGAGGCTTCAAGGTGAGTTTACTGATCCGTTCCAATTATGATCCCCTTATTCCTTTTATTCTTTAGCTGTTAAGGGCCATGCATGGCTATATTCGTAGCTGTTCTCCACTCCTCTGTGAGTGTGAGCCCAAATGTGGTCCATGAACTAAGGACGTTGAAGTGATAAAGCTGTACTTCATGATCCGTAGGTAATAGGCTAAGCAATGGAAGACTGAGTGAAGGAGTTGAGATTGCAGAACCGGTGCTCAGAGAAAGAAATCGGCACAGAGAGCAGATCATCGAAGCGTGGAACCAAAGTAAGGGGGGTGTTCGGGTTATAATTAATTAGAATAGGACTCACTTCTTATTCAGGTCTTTGAGATAACGTAAACAGACTAAGGAAAAGGTTGCTAAACGTAATTGTGTGTTTATGCTGTGCATGTGTGACTGAGTTTATTAATTTGTGGATGATCGGATGTGGATGAGTTTATCATATATGATCTTGTGAACCTAATGTGAAATGATCAGTGTTATGTGACGTCGGGTTAGCAAGCAGGCTACCCGAGTGATGAGAAATTGATATTATTGTAAGAAAGGTAAACTGTTGAATGATTATGTGGTATGGGATGGCCGACGGTATATGATAGCCCCTCATTTCCGGCTCCCGTGGTTTTCGTGCCCAGTTAAGCTACCCAGTGGTCAAGTAGGACCCAGTGGTCGAGGTGGAGAGTCAAGCAGGACTCGGTGAACCAAGCAGGGTTCACGGGGTGTCAAGTAGGACCCCCAGCTGAAGGTCAATCCTTTAGTATCCGGATACTAGGAGTCAGATTATATGAGAGTCAGTTATGATCATGATGCATGTAACGAATGTGATGTATGTAATGAATGTAATGAGCGTGAGGAATGTGATGGAATTGCGTAGTTGGTTTAATACAGTCACTGCAGGAAATACTCCATGTTTTCGTATGTATATTTACGGGTGATGCTTGATGTGTATGTATCAATGTGCATGTATAGTGTTAAATTCCGTTCTATATTAATTATTATGCCAAACACTCACCCTTGCATATTTTTTTTTAGTAACCAGAGACAGGGAAGGGGAAGGAGTCATGGAGCCGCGCCAAGGGGGAGAACGGTGTCAGGGTCCAAATGAATTTGAGTGACTCTTTGTAGAGTCTTATGTGTGTATAAAAACTTCGTATTATAATTATTAGTTGTGTTTAAGTAAGACCGGATCGAATGAAAAATATATTTCAAAAATATATTACTGTTATGTGCATATGTTTTCATGGTAGCTATGGTAACTCCTTGGGTTCACAGGACCATTTGTTAGAGCGAAGTTTTGGGAGTCCGGTTGCATGTGTTGTATAATCCGATGTGCGAAAGGTGTTCGTCCAACGAATAGCACCTCGTCTAAGTGAGAGTCCGGAATCTCGCTTAGACGAGTAGGGGCTTCGCTCATGCGAGACGCCCTGATTTCCCTTTCTCTCATCCGATGTGTTCAAATTAAATTGTTTTTCCCTAAATATCGATTAATTTTCAAGATAAGAGAGAATTTATCGAAAAAGGTAATTGTTTAAATAAAAATAAATGTGAAAATAACCTAGGATGTTACATAAACTATCTTGTTGGAGAAGGAAACATGTTCATTTGATGGTCGACTTTGTTTGGTTGTTTTTTTTAGTCTTGGTTCTAGTTGCTTATAAATTGCTTGTTGATAGGGAGTTATTTTGTTTTGTTGCATTTTAGTTTCGTTTCGGATTCTTTTCTTTCTTTGGTTTAACTGTGAGTAGTTGAATAGGTAACTCTCATACCTATAACTTTCTTTCTTATGTTTTAATATATTTGTGTTTCTTTACTGATAAAAAAAATTATTTGTAATTAAATTTTTAATCAATAAAACTAAAAACAAATAATATATAATAATCACACAACATAATTATTTATTTAATATATAAAATATAATTAAATAATGAATACGAGTAAATATGATATTTAATATTTAAATAAAATATTAATACAATAGTAACATAGGAATGGAATTTTTTAAAAATAGTGTTTTGAAATATTTTTTTTGTTAAACAAGTTATAACAAGTCATAAACTTCGATATTTTTGAAATCATAATCTATTTTTACTCCTAAATCACATCGAAGAATATTTTGGTTCCATGTAATAAAATATGTAATTGTTTCTTTAAATAAACTAAAAATATATAACATAAGGATAAGAAATAGTAAAAAATGATGTTAAGATAATTGGTGTTTAAATATCATATTGCAATTAGAGACGAATTTTCAGTTCCTTTTCCACCACTCGTGTTGATGCGATGCTGAGCGAAAATGATTTATTGAATCTCTCACTTGATTACCTAGCATGACCCTTTTCTCCTTGCCCCACTCACTGCTTATCTCTGCCCTTCTTGACCAGAAAATATTATTATCTGATGACTATTTAACAAAATTTGGAAAAAATAAAAAATTATATTTATTTTATAATTAATTAAAACTAATATTTTTTAATCATGTAATGTTTTCTCATCGTTCTTAACCCATGATGGACCTGTTGACATCTCTGTATACAAACTCTTAGAATGACTGCTGCAACTAGAATCCAACCTGTAACCATATTAATTTGTCATGTATATGACAACGCAAAAGTGCAGACACCGATGTTGTATTGGATGTGCTCTTCTGAAATTAAAGCCAGTTTATTTTTACCGAGTCCCCAAGGGTCAAAATGGTTACCAACTTTCACTAAAGTTTTTTTACTCCATAATCATGCTTAACTTTATCTGCCCCTTTTTCTCTTCGATAATCGAAATTCTTGTCATGTAAAAAGCATTATTCAGAGGTTTTTCACAATTTATTAATTATTGGACAAATGAATCTTAAATAGTTATACACATATATGTATCGGTTGAGAAGTTACCTTTTAATTTTTGCTTTGTTTATTTGGTTCCACATGGACTATACAAATAGAAGTTTAGAAGATCTCATTATCATGATGACAAACTATGAAATAAATCAGAAAGATGAAGAGTATTATATGATTCGTCCTGGGAAAGCATAAAAATATAATCCCAGTGCTACTTGCATAATGGCTAGAGGGGACCATTTTTCCTATGCTCTCAAGTGCATTACCGTCTTCATTATGGCATCCTCACTTTAATTAGTCCCCGTTTCACACCTTAATTAACTTTACTTTGGCTGCAACATTTAATTTTTCGGATCAAGGAAAAGAAAAGGGGGAGTGAGAATAAAGGTTTAGGGTTAGCATATTCATACAACCTAGACATTTATTTTTCTACAACCTAGACCCGCCCCGGGGAATTTCAATTTCAAATCATATTCACACACTTAGTTTATATTTTTCTTTAAATTTGTACACTGCCATTTCATGTCAATATTTATATTTTTTTACTTTTTTTATGGAGACATAAATTCACTTTTTTATGGTAAAAGGTAACGAACAATTGGGGATTGCAATGTTGATTGAATTTAGTTGGTAATCTTATTTATTTGTGTTGAAATTAAAGTATATTGTAATTCTTTAATTAAAAAATAGTCTTTATTAAATCTTGAATCAACTTAGTATGAAATAATAATTTATTGATTTGAGATAGAAATAGATATTAATTTTTAAGATTTAAAGTTTTGTAATCATTAGTGGTGATATAATCCGTTTATTTTAAAATTGAAGTATATTATAACTTAACAATGTTTTTATCTTAAACATTAGACAGGAAGGAAAAAGAAAAGGGGTAACATTAACAAAATATTTTATGCACTTGTTAATTAGGTGTTAGTGGTTGTAGGAGAATGATGGTGCGGAGTAGAGGTTTCCCTTTGGAAGCAATGAAGTTGAGGTTGAGTTCAAACTGATCCCTAAGCAATGATCTCTATCTCTCCGAAACCGGGCCCTTTTATCGTTTCTATAAATTTTCTCACACAAAGGAGGGGTCGTTCGGTAGTTGAGGTTGAGGGCATGTGTTGTTTGCGGGTACTAGCAAAATAAACAACTCAACACATGGCATGGGCTCACAAGGTGTGGTCATGATTGGATCATGAAGCAAACCTCGTGGGCTTTGGCTTTCCATATAACCTTTTTCTTTTTCTTAAATCTTCTCGCCCACCATTAATACGCCTGATTTACTTTATTTTTTTCTAAATAATAAAATCTCCCGTGATCCCAAATTCAAAGAAGGAGACCAACGTAATTAAAACATTAACGTGTGAGGTGAACATAAAAATGTTAGTACATAAGTTTAAACTATGATTTTCTCATTTTTAATACTTATACACTTTTGACTTTTTCTTTGTATTGATGTGTGATATGAATGTAAAACCCTTCTCCAACCAGTGATATTATCGGAAGGATGAAAAAAAAGGAAAGGGGACCAAAAAGCAGTGCAATGAGAATTAATTGAACAAACCCATGGTATTATAGTGAAAAGGGAAGGAACACCTAGATAAAGGCTAAAGCATAAGTGCATAAGCTGTCAATGCTTCCCTCCTTTCTTTTAAAACCCCAAGACAATAATACCACAATTTCGTACTCACCAAGCGCGAGATCTAAGGTGCAAAGGTTTCCAACTTAAAGAGTCAAAATAGGAGAAATTTAAACAAGCATGATGAAAGGAAGAGATGCGAAGGCACAAGCAGCACCCTCTACTGATCTATTAGTGTGTTTCCCTTCTCGGGCTCATCTTACTCTAATGCCCAAGCCCATTTGCAGCCCAGCTAGGCCCGCCGAGCCTAACAAACGTCACCACAACAATCACCACCACCGTAAGAAATCATTCTCCAGAGGCGGTGGAGGTGGCCATGCTAGCCCTCTGCTATGGGCCAAGCCCAAGTCAATGGGCTCTGAAATATCCGAACCAACCTCTCCGAAAGTGACTTGTGCTGGGCAAATAAAGGTCCGGCCCAAAACCGCGAATTGCAGGAGCTGGCAATCGGTGATGGAAGAGATAGAGAAAATCCACAATGACAAGAAACAGAGGAAGCGTCTCAACTGGGCCGAGTCATTGGGCTTCAAGAAAGAGATCATGCAATTCTTGACTTGCTTACGAAGCATAAGGTTCGACCTCCGCTGCTTCGGATCCTTCTCCGGAACCGATGTCGAAGAAGACGAGGACGACGAGGACGACGATGATAGCGGAGAGTACCATGATGTGGAAGAAACCGACACGGAAGCATCGAGGACGGTGTTTTCGAAATGGTTCATGGTGTTGCAAGAGAATCAAAATAAGAGAGAGGAGAAGTCGAGTGTTGAGGAAACTGCGAGTGTCCCTCCTCCGAACGCGTTATTGCTGATGCGTTGTAGGTCTGCACCGGCGAGAGAGAGTGTGGGTGATCGTAATGATGAAGGAGAGGGAAAAGAAGAAAAAGAAAAAGAAAAAGGGGTAAAGAGAGGGCAGAGTTTGAAGTCTTTGATGGAGGAAGAGAAGAGAAAGAAAGATAATTTGGTGGTGATGCGTTACGACTCTGATTTTTACGGCATTTCATCTGATATTGCTAAAGAGACGTGGATTGTTGGTGGGTTGAGAGATCCCATGTCAAGGAGTCGAAGTTGGAAAAGATGATCCTCCTCCACTTTTTTTTTAATTAATATTTGTGGCAGTTTCAATGCTTTGGTGTGATAACTGGGAAATCTAATACTAAATCCCAGATTTAGCTTCTTGTTTTCATTAATTTTGTCAATCTGTACAGTTTAATTTCTAATTTCTTTGTATAATTTCCCGGTAAAGTATTTAATCTGCAGACATGCATGTGTATGAATTTGCTTACTTACCCCCCCTTCAATGGAATATGCAATTGCTTCCCTTTTATAGAACTGTAAATGATAAAATCCATTATTTTTTCCTGGGAATGTTATGTAACAGATTTTTAGGATAATAACAATAGATTTGGCCATTAACTAGAATTTGGGTAATTTATTGTCGTATCATCCCCTAACTAAAAATTCATTTTTGGAGCTTTCGAAATCATTTGGTAGTTGTTAATACAAGATTGGTTGAACTTTTTGATGTTCAGTGTTAGTAAAAGTTTCAATCTGTATATTATATTTTTGTATCATATCTTTTATGATTCATATAACTGTTTAGTTTTGATTATGCATACTTTATCTATCTTATAATAACATGAATTTATTAATATACTAGCTATGTACCCGTGCGGACGCAGTTAGGAAGAAGAAGTGTATAGCAACGGAGGCCCAACTCTTGTATTTTTTTAATTATTTTAATAGGTTCTGAGGTGACATTGTCAGCAAAAAGAAGTGTGTAGTAACTGAAAAGAAAAGTCTTATACTTTGATGGATGATTATTAATAAATTATTTTTTTTAGAAAAAAACAACAGGTTGACATGTAGATTGTCAGGGCCTTGAAAGAAAAAGATAATAATATATTAAAATAAATTGAATAACTATTTGAAGTCCAATTGAGTAATATAAAATAATAATAAACTAAAATAAAAGATAAGCTGACACGTGGAAGAGAAGGACCTTCTTTTAATATAGAGTAAATATAGATATTTACCTTTATTGTTAGTAATTTTTTACATTGTTATAAACTTGTTATTTCTAATTGAGGGGAGCAATTAAATAAAAGAGATTTATATTTTTTTAATTAAGTATTGAAAGTTTATCATCATCTTATATTTGGAACATCATTAAATTTTCAAATCAACTCTTACATTTATTGAGATGTTCACATAGCAACAAATGAATTAATCACCAAAATCGATAGTGAATATCTCATATTACACTTTAAAATAAACTTGTGATTTCTTTATTCATAATTAAGATTTTGTTTTGTGATTGTTATATTCAACATTTTAAATATTTCTATCCACATAGGGGATATTAGATTTTTATATTAATTATTTTATGAATGATCATTATTTAAATTATCAAAATGATATCATATTATTAATTATGAACAAATATTAATTATATTAAATATCTTAATTAATACGATAAATATATTTTAATAATAGATGAGAATGTCTAATAGAAATTTTTTTAGTGGAAAAATCAAACCATGAAAAAAAAGAGAGTATTGCACTATCAATATATCAGGGAACAAATAAGAAATACTTGGATGAAAATTACTTGTTATTAACATGTCTCATTTCTTGTCTTAATATTTAAACTGTGTCACATCAACTAATTAATTACATCAAGAAATGTGATCCTCTTACGTTACAGCAAGTTTTCTTTCAAAATAGTTAATGGATTCCTATCCTCAAATACACATTTGTTGTTTGATTATTAGCTATTAGGATTAAATTGAAGATGATATCTCTACCAAATAAAAATGAACATGATATGAGTATCAGTGTGGTGAGATGTTTCATGCAATTAGTGACATTAAATATTTTATATTTCCTGCATAATTAAGCTGGTTAGCGAAGCTGACATGAAACAAGGCCATCGCAGACACGCATTAACCCGAAGAGATAACGTTACTGTTACTCATGGTTTATTTGATTCTGCATCAAACATAGCTTTTGGCTGGAACTCTGGAAGACTGCAAAAGTGGGATTCTGTATTAGCTACTGGACGGTGCAGTGCAGTTGATCCTCAATGAACAGAGTCAACACAATCTCCAATGACCACTGTGGCAACGCCATCGATAGATCAGATCAGATGCCTGCTTCTTTTGAGTCCGGTTTACGTGCCGCTTTTTCCAAGGGTCTCGACTGGAGGTTCATATTTTCGGTATTTTCTATATTTAAAATCGACGTTAGAGTTATTTTTATTCTGATTTTAAAAGTGACTCATGTAAAATATATAGTTTTTCTTAGGTACCTTCTCTAAATTGAGGGTTTAAATACCCATAGTTATATGTCATGTCACATGTTAAAACATTTTATATGTTAAAATTGACGTGTGACAAAGAGTCTCACCACAACATATTGGAGAGAAACAAAGAGTCTCACTATTAAACTATTTGACACATTCAAAAAGTATGATGTAATTATATATAGTTATATTATATCTGTAAATGTATATTTGTTAATAAAATTTATCTACAAAATGATCCGGGGTGACAACAATTAAGGACGAGGTCCTAATGCTTTGCGCCACGTCACCAATAAGAACTGGCAAGTCACGACCGGAGCCCAAAACCATATGTTGACCATGGATCTTCCCCCTTAACCCCGGTTAATAACTGACAATCCGACAACCAGTCAAAAGAGGTATGGGCAACCTGACCCTGCAGACACTGTACCTCCAGTAAGTTAGGAAGCTAGTCAAATCACTTCCAAAACTAAGGTAAACCCTATAAATACAACTCATTTATTACTGAAAAGGATCTATCTAATTCCCGTAAGTTACCTTTGTAACCTTAAATTACCTTAGTTACCGTACTAACTTAAGCATCGGAGAATATTCTGCAGGTACCTTTCCGGTGTGGTCTTGAAGCACCAGTACGGATTAAGACATCAATTACCACCTTTACTCGAAGAACCTCGGATTCACATTGAACTGAGGTATATAATACCGTACTCCACTGAGACGGTGTAAAATTAAGAGCATGTGAGGTAACTCCGGTTAGGAAACTGAACTAGGATTCCGGTCAAGACAGTCAATTCTGACCCCGAATTCCAGGACAGATCACAAAGGGGATCATTTTTGTTTGGATTCTAAGGGGCATAAACTAGGATTCCGGTCACGTGTCCCACGTGAGTCTTTTTAACTGAGTGTTGTACTCACCCATTTCACACTCTCAATTTTCACTCTCCGACAGTAAATGTACATGCATTTTTTAGTGTCTCCCTACCTGCGCTTTGTTCACATCTTCCATACCTCTCTCAAATTTTCTGTAAGTACATTATGATTTTTAGTTTTTTAAAATTAAAAGGTTACACTACATGTTGAGTTGTTAAATTTTTTAATATGCTTGTATTAAAAAATGTATCCCGCAAGGGAAAAAATTTTAAAATGTATCATTGAATAATTTTCTAATGGGTAAAATATTATAAATAAATTATTATTATTTTTGTTGTTGTTGTTTTTCAATTAAATTAAATTTTGTGTAAATGCATTAAAATGTATCCTAAGAGAGAACAATTTTAAAATATGTCCTAGAAGAATTTATTTTGAGTAGAATATTATAATTAAAATTTAAATATTGTTATTGTTGTTGTTTTTTTTTTCAATGAAATTATATTTTGTGTAAATTCATTAAAATGCATCTTTTAAGAGAATATTTTTTAAAATGTATTTGATAAGGATTTTATTGGGCAAAATGTTTTTTCAATTAAATTATGTTTTGTGTAAATGCAGTATGGCCTCATCGTCGTAATCTCGTGAAATGAACCTGGGTTCTGAAGATTCGTCACTGTTGAGGTTTCAAAGCGTGCACGTGTCAAAGTCGGTTTGGAATGAAAGACCAGATTGGATCTTGAAATGTAGGCGTGCATTGGCCTTTCGTAGTGGTAGATAAGGTGTCCCAGAGTGATCATCCCACATCCCACTTCTACAGAGGGCAGGATTTCTTGGGGTTGCCCAATTTCATTTTTTTAGATAAAGTCCGCCTTATTGTCAGCACTTGTTGAGAGATGGAGGCCCGAAACACATATGCTCCATATGCCACCAGGAGAGTGCACCATTACACTATAAGATATGGTCATCCAGGTTGGTTTATGTGTGGATGGTTTACCTTTGATAGTGGATACATTTGCTCGTGACTGGAGTGCACTGGTGGCTAATCTGTTTGGTATATACCCCCAGAAGATGCGTTTCAAGTTGGTTGTTTGAAAATGAAATGGCTGTCAGAAAATTTTTTGAATATATAAGATCATATAGGCAGTGATCTACAACTGTTGGGATATACAAGAGCTGTTGGTTCAAAGAACAGACTTAGAGCGGGGTTGAATAAGTCTTTTCATTTTTTCAAACGAAAAAGTGATATTTAAGCATAAATGCATTAAACACAATGGACCAGACTTTTGTGAGATAGAGAGTGTGATTCTTCGATTAAATGAGCGTTATTTATCAGACTTTTACTATCAAAGATATTCACAATAATGCACCAGACTTTTGATAGTTAAAGAGTCAGAGAGAAAGAGACATCACACATGTAATTTTATACTGGTTCACCTCCAACACGGAGACTACATCCAGTACCTTTAAATTCCATACCAGATTCCTCAACTTTAGTAAATTCACGTGGTGTTGGTACTCGTGTACCTGATTAGTAATGTTTATAATATGATGGTTTAGGTTAAATATTAAGTAGATTATGACAATTGACAATGAAGTCGAATTATAAAGATAGAGGAATGACATTTTGGACGTCCTTATTGTATTACAGTGACATTAATTAGGAGCACCTAGATGAGGAAGAAAATTATGTAGGGTTTGATAATCGATTTGAATGGCACATTGGAGATGAACTTTATACTAGGTTGAAATTTCAATCAAAAAATGTTGTTAAAATAGTATTCTATGAAGATACATCGTACCTATATCATGGTTAAATCAAAACTAACCTGTTTTTACCGTTAAGTGTTCAAATCAAATTGATTGGTGCCCCTGGAAGATGAGGGCAATATTATCTAAAAAAAGGAATGTGTGGGTGGTAAGTAAGTAAGGGAGGGGGCCATACTTGTGTGAACATTAGATTTTCCTAAGATCATGCAAAATTAGCAACAATATATAGTAAAACATCACAATTAAATACTATCACACTCTAAAAAGAAAATAATGGTAAAAAATAAAATAAAATTCATAATAGAAACTTAAAAAAATAACTAACACATTACTACAAGTTGAGAATAAATACTAGAACACTAAATACTAGAACACTAAAAATAAAATAAGGTTTAGACACACCTTTCAACACTAGAATGAACTATACACCTTTAAAATATCTTCAAAATCAGTCAATAATAGTTCCTTATCTCAGCAACCCTTGCCATTTTATCAACCAACCTAAAAAATTAAACAACAAATGAGGGAAAGTGAAACTTGATGGTGAAAGCGAGGGAGTAAGAGATGGTGAAGTGTTGAAAATGAAGGAGAAAGGCAAGGAGTAAAATTTAAGGGGGGGGGGGGAGGGGATAACACAGTTATAATGGGGAAAATATGGGTTTTTTTAATATTTTTTTTACATTGCCATGTTGGACATGCAAAAACTGTGTCCATTTCGTCAATCCAGTCTGCGAAATACTACATGGTGGCCACGTGTTACGCATGGATGTATTTATGATGATGGACGTGCAAAAATCTATGTCTGACTTTGACCTGTGACATTCCCTGCACTAGGTATGTGAAATGGCCTCTACATGTTGTCCACGTGTCATGCATGTAGATATTTCGCATGGAGGATGTGCGAAACCATGGCAACGTATTGACCTCTAACATTTCGTCATCTCAGTATGTGAAATAGAAATCCTGATTTGATGTTTTCTACCTCAAACATCAAAATATTTTTCTTGGAACCCTGTCTACCAAAATATTTTTAAAAAACATTATAAGGTCAAACACTACTTCAAGTAGTGTTTAAAAAACAATACAAACTACTAAGATAAATCTTAAATCATTACTTATAACCTTCTCAAAAATTGCCAAACCACACTACCTCACAAATTGATTCTATTTTTGAAATAGAAGACTCAAATACAATAAAAAAAAGTAATTATTGGAAGTAAATCCAACTATTCATTAAAAATCAAAGATTCAAAATATATTTAACACTTTATTTTATTTTTTTCTCATGTTATAATTTGGGTTGTTGATAAAAATAATATTTTCCTAAATTTTATATACTACACAGGTTTACTATATCACTTTCTTATTTCATAAACGCGTTACAAACAGCTATCAATGATTGTCCTTATAGGTTGATAAAACCCATTTTTCTTTATTTTATCCATCAAACTTCAATTTACCTTGAGGGGAGCCAAATAATACTTACAACACAATATTACAAGATTGGAATCAGTTAATAGAAAGATAAATAATGTTACACATAAAACATTACATAATAAGCATGTTCACTTAACATCAACTAAAATCATATCTTCACAATAAACATTACATAAGAAGAGAAACAAAAACCTATATTAACTATTGATAAGTCACCTCAACTAGACTAATCGAAATGAAAATTTGATAAACACTTACTTATATCTTGCTTCATCTTTAATTTTTCTTCAGTTATACCGATTCTATTGGCGTTGCAAATAATATTAAGTACAAAATATATCAACAAACAAAATATTTAATCTTCGTTGCACTACACCGTCTAATTAAGCTTGGATTATAGCGGAAAATTAATATGGCAAAGAAGATAGGTAAGCAAGGTGAGAAAAGGAAGATATATACGGATGGAAGAAAAGAGCAGAGAGAGAGAGAGAAGGGATTAAAACATAAAAAGAGAAAAATACTCTTGCAAAAGAGAGAAGAAATCTCCCATAAAAAGAAAAGAAAATCTATCTAAAATAGATAAAAATACCCGTAAAAAAGAAGAAAAATCACCCCAAAGGAGCGGGTCAAGTCTGCATAAATTCACAACCCACCTAAGACTTTTCAATTTAAAGGCCTAAATAAGAAGCAAAGTTTTTAAACTTAGATCTATAAAACCGACTATCTGCATGGGCCTGCCGAATTCCCTACTATATTCTTCGGCATGCTCCAGGACTCTGTTTAACCTTTTTGTTGAAACCTACCATGCTCTTTCAACCCAATAATCCCTTTTAGGTTACATTCAATTACCCTATAGGATTAGACACACTCTTTTATGCCACTAACTCTTTTGAAGTCCGAACCAATCAACCAATAATTTTAAAGTTGCTTTGACTCAAAGCTAGGGTATGTTTGGTTTGTAGCAAGGTAGTTAAAATCGGGATTTCATGTGAAATCGTAAAAGGGTGGAAAAATCGTAAATCATAAAATCGTAAATCGAATCGTAAGATTTTACTTACTAAGTATATACATGTTTATATGCATATATATTCATATATATGCATATAAAACCATAATTCAAGTCATAAATCTAAGGAGAAAACATCATAAACTTTCATAAAAACCACGAGAGTTGGCACACGGGGTGGACATTTCCAGAGCCAGCGGCACCACCACAAGAAGTGCCTCCTTCCCCTCCTGTTGATGCTGTTCCTGAGTTGCCTCCTGCGGTAGCCATTGCTGCGAAGAAGGCAGAGAAGCACGAAGAAGAGAACCCAA
Organism: Clitoria ternatea; assembly: GCA_037962975.1. Taxonomy (NCBI): domain Eukaryota; kingdom Viridiplantae; phylum Streptophyta; class Magnoliopsida; order Fabales; family Fabaceae; genus Clitoria; species Clitoria ternatea. The sequence continues at coordinate 285,859,901 of CM075670.1, forward strand.
ACAGAGCAGAGAGTGATGCGAACAGAGCAGAGAGAGAAGCGAGCAGAGCAGAGAGAGAAGCGAACAGATCAGACAGCGACGCAAAGAAGAAGGAACAGGAGACCAAACGCGAAGAAGAAACGAAGAAGAAGAAGCAGAGGTTGAAGTCGCGTCGCGCTGGAAGCAGAGTGAGAAAAAAGAAGTCGCGTGCGAGTGAGAAAGAAGGAAGAAGGGTGCCCTAATACAATCGGCTCTTTTTCTGGGTCACCCAATTAAAATGGGTTTTTAATGGTTTTTACCCGATCCCACAAAATCGTAAAATCTTGGGATTTTACCGATTTTGGGATCTTAATCCCGATTTTACTCCGATTTTGCCCATTTACGATTTTCCATGGGATCTTGATCGGAATCCTTGCCCAAAATCGCAAAATCGTAGGATTTTGGGATTCCACTCCCGATTTTGACTACCATGGTTTGTAGTTAGGGAAAAAGAGTTTTGGAAATGAAAAATTTGAGGTTGATATTGATACTTCACGCCGTTTGAGACAACATTTGACCGTATAATTTATTTTTGGGTACCAAATTAGGTATCCAAATATACTCTAATACTGAAAGATCAACTTGAAAACAATTAAACTACCACAATTCACGAATGTATAACGAAAATTTTGATATTCCATAAAATTTCATTAATGTACAACAATCCTTCCTTCAACCACGTTCCTCCCTAACAATTTAAAATAACAACCTATGAAAAATCACTCCTGTATAGTATATATAAATTATTGACATAAAAAAACAATCAAGTTTCAACGTTGTATAGGTTTTCCAAACCAATATGCACTGCATATTAACAATCAAAGAGTGCTCAAACAACCAAAGGATTAAAGAATCAATTACTCACACAAAGAATTCCTTTTCCTATAAATTTTTCCACAGGGTGTAACAATGCTTTGCTCTTTGGTTTCCTCTGCCTTGTAAGCAAGGAGGCCAAATTTATGAAGCAAATATATTTAGCTTGATTTATTTTGGGCGTCTTCCTTTCCCTTCCATTCTGAAATATCTAACCTTATTTTCATTTGCTGTAGTGTATGTGTCGTCTGAAGAAGAGTGATTATCTTCAGCTGCTATATAATTTAACTGATCTTTCTAATAACTCATGGTTATTGCCTGGAATTTCTTTAACCCTTGATCCGTTCTTGTATATCTTGAAGGCTGGAATGGAGTTCACTTCTTCTGATTTTGCCAAGTAGGGGTGATCCTCAATCTCTACCTGAAATTGTAGCTCAAATGTAAGTAAGAGACAATGTAATTTGTTTTTTCTTTGTTCCTACATAAAGATGCCATGTTGTTTTCTCACATGCTTGTCCAATGTTTCATTTTTTAAAGTTTTAGCAGTGGATTGTCTCACAAGTTGCTAGGTCCAGTGCATTCAAAAATTGACCAACCTTAAGGAAATTAACAGATGGGAATCTCTTGCAGGTTTGCTCCAACACCAACAATACTTGCTTGTGAGTTCCCTTGTTGCAAAAGAGGACCACAGACATCCCTATTTAAATTTTTCACAAGAAGTCATTGTTTGTTATTTCTTATTGTAATGCACAAATGTAGCTGCATAAAAGACACAGAAATATCACATACCAGGTGATGTTACATAATGTCTAAACCGATCATTGCTTGAGATAAAAACCAAATTAGCACCAAATTTCATGCCCTTAATATCTTCACCACGTAGTATCTTGAGTTGGAGCTGAGTCTCAAACAAAGCCCTGGCCACCTCCTCATCCCCTGGCTTTTCTCTCAATAACATTTCATAGTCTTGAATGGCAGCTTCCCATCGTTCCAACTATTGTATGTTAAACAAAATATGAAGCAAATATGGAAGATGTTATTGACTTCAAACAAGTATATACAAGAAGTTAATATTTAAGTAGAAGAAAATTAAAACACCTTGGCATTGCAATCTGCCCTACGCAGCCTTGCCTTGCTATAACTAGGCTGAATTATAAGTGCTACATTACAATCTTCAATTGCTTTCTCAAATTGGCATAGCTTAGAACGACTTGCTGCCCTGTTGCATAGCAGCACTGAGTTGTATGGATCATTCTCTAGTCCTTCATGGTACACAGCGCAAGCTTCCATGAATTTTGATGCCTTGAAGAGTAAGTTACCACTCATTCTCGCTGATGCCACTGCTCTGGCCCTCCTTACTATCGCACTCACCTCGCTGCTGCTTGGATCAAGTTTAGCTGCTTGTTCGGAGACTTTCACAGCATCCTCAAACCTGTCGGTGCACAAAAAATGCTTAGCAACTCGGTCTCATTTTTTGGACATGTGGTGAATGGTGATTATAAAAGAAAAGCAATGGCAGCTTCGGATGATATTTCAGTTTGGTCATGTGGTGTATAATAACAATATATAAGTATTTAAATATGTTTCTAATCCCGTAAATATGACTTTTTTGATTCTGTTTCCTATAAATTGTTTTAGTCTAACTTTTATTTAGTCATAAATGATTTTTTTAGTCACTCCTAATAATTTTTTAGTCCTTGTAAAAAAAATTACTCTTTTTTCTCTCTCGTCTCTTTCTCCCTTAACCCTATCTCATCTCACTCAATCACTACTCATCCACCTCATCTGAACCACCATCACCACTTGTCACCCCTACACTAAACCATCTCACCTCCAACTCTCCACGACCATTATCACCCTCGAATCATTGTCACCTATAAATCTTTGTCATATCCAACCATAAAGAATATAAGGAATTTTCAGAGAAATCCAACAACAAAACATAAGCAAAAATGAAGAACCCCCATCGTCAGAATCATCATTACCGAATGTATAACAAGTCGCCACTGTGTTGGTGAATCTCATTACCCCTAGAACAAGCCGTCATTTCCTAGACCTGTCATCGTCACCTCACTACTTAACACCACCAGCACCACCCACCATCTTCGTTAGCATTTAGGCATCCTTAATGAAAATGCTACGGTACAAAAATAGAACACAAGCAAAGATGACTTTCACCTAGATCCAAGTGAAAACTCGTGAGGAATATTAAAATTAAATCTTTACAAAGTTATGTTAGGTTATAGTCTTTACGATTCAAAGGGTAAGAGCTCGATGTGCCCAACTTTTAAGCGAGCATGAGAGTTCAATGTGCTCAACTTCACTTTTTGTTGCATAGTTGAAGAAAAAGAAAAAAAAAGAAGATTTGGCATTGTTTTCCCTTTGTTTCTTTATACAAAATTATGAATTTTAAGGGTAAAGTTTAATGTGTGGGTGGTAGTTCAATGGAGGAGAATGATGGTGGTTCAATGGTGTTGGTGGTTCTAATGAAGTGGATGGGTGGTATAGAGTGCAGCATCCCTAATGTTAAAATTTAATTTATTTTACCATATAAGAGTTTATTCAGATTAAATTAAATTAATATGGATTAATTAGGAATTTTTCCTAAAGTATTGCAGATTAATTGTGAGCTATTAATAAAGTAATAAAATTAGAGTAATTAATTTTGAGTGATTTATTAGTAAATTTAAATTTAGATTAAATAGTAGTGATAAAATATGAATTACTACAAAGTAAAAGGTAAGCTTTTAATTAAAGGAAATAAAAGAAAATTTAAAAAATGGCGAAAGGACAAAATTACCCTTGTGGCTTAATATAAAATTTTGCAATTCTTTTCCTTCTTCACACGTGCACGCCTTTGAAAGAGAAAGGAAACTGAAGCCATTATACTCCTCCCATGGTTGTGAGTTCATAGGCTCAATTGAAGCTCAATTTCGCGACAGAACTTAAATTGAATGCATTTCTGGATTCGTGGGAATGAGGTAAGCATGTTGGTACCTTCAATTTCTAGTTTCGGTAACTTTTTTCTCTAAATCGAATTTCATCCATGATGGAAGGGATTTCAATTTCATGGTATTTTTACACTTTGAGCTTGTAAATGGAACTTTGAGACGATGGGTGTTGTCATTCATTGACGAGTTTTCATTTCGGTGCCCGTAGGTTGCAAACCAAGGATTTGTGAGGGGTCGACAAAAGAGGAACTCAAAATCAAGAGCGTAATTAATAGAGGTAAGGATCGAAAGCCCTAAAAGTGTAAGTGAAGTTGTTTTGGTAAAGTGGGTTTTGATTTCGGGGGTCGAAATGCTAACCCACTTCGCAAATTTCTTAAAACATAGATATTGAGTGTACCCAGAGTAAAAGGCAAGAGTCAAAAGCTTGAAATTAAGGTAAGGAGGTGTTCAAAGTCTTATTTAAATTAGAAATAGTTATCGGCGCTGAATGGTGTTCAGAAAAGGGATTGAAAATTTACTTTAATGCTAAATTTAAGTATTGTGTATGAATTATAATTTTCTAATATTTGAATGACAAAGAGATTGGAGGTAGTATTGAAAATAGTGAAAGATTAGTAATGATTATGTATGGTGATGAATGAGAAGATTGACGATAATTTTTTAATAAGATTTAGTGGATAATGGGTATTATAAGTTCATGTATATTTATTGGAATGAGTTTCCAAATAGTAAAGCAATGAGACCAATGTTATGAAATGTATAAATTGTAGTGGTGAAATGAAATGAATAAATAAATTATGATGAAATTAGTATATGCATGAGAACTTTTAACTGTAAAGGTAATTATGATTGAGAGTGAATTTGTATCTAAGTGGTTTTGTAGTGAATTAATAAATAATATATAATGATGTGAAAGATACTTTGAGAGATGGTGTGTGCCTGAATGACCATCATTTTATTTGAAATGGAATGCCTGAGTGGCTAATATTAAGTCGTTTCACCTCTTTTAAATTCCTAATTAATTAATGATTTCGACACTCACCCCTTTTGTTGTCATTTTTAGTAACTAGGTGCAGGGATATCGTGGACACTTCAGAAGGATGTAATAAATGAGTTGGGAAATGCCAAGGAAAGGAGAAAGAGATTATGTAATTATAATTATATCATTTGTTGATTGTATCTATGTTAGTGTCTCTACTGTGGTGCTTACTTATGATTATGATGATGGATTATTTGATGTGTGCCATAGCCAGATTTTGTTTTGTGTGTATGTAATTATGTGTTTCAGAATGACACTGAGCTAACTAGAAACACACACACACACACACACATATAAGTTATTAAGGATGATGTCATGAGTGATGTGGTAATGATGATGGTGTGAACTGTGTGAATGAGGCACATGTATGTTAATGGTCCATAGCATTGAGCTGTGTGTAATAAAACTATAATTATAGGCAGGTGGTGGTTGATGATGGTATTACCAATTGGTTGATAGATGATGTTAGTATAATTAAAGAGGTAGCATTTTTAGAGAAAATAAGCTATTTAAGCCAACTGGAGAAGCGAAATTGAGTTCGGTGGGATTCAGAATCCCTAGAAAGGGTCAATAGGATCCTATGCATGTTTAGAATTTGTATGCAATATTGAATTGTCCTTTGAATGACGTCTGGTGTGGTTTTAGTATGGAAGTTGTATGAAAATGGTAAAATGTTTTTTTGCATAACTCCGTGAAACGGAGGAATCTTTTAGCATGGACTACGACAACAGGTCCGAAATGAGACATAGATAGTGTCCATAAAGTTTCATAACATTTAGAGTTAAAATGAGCAAGGGTACGAAAGTTGACTCGAAAGCCAAAATTTGCATAATTCTACTGGTCCGTTGGTAATTAATTACGTAATCAATTACTAGAGAGTAAATTCTAAAATTTTGCATAGGCTACTCGTGGATTATCAATTACAGACTTTTTGTAATTGATTACGAGAGTGAAAAAAGGGAATTTTTGAGTCGTCTTAAGTTACGTACCACTTAGATTCTTAAGGTTTATTCGCCAAGGGTAATTCTTATTGTAAAAAATTTTCTCTAATTTTTATTAGACGTTGGCTAAAATCTAAGAATTTAGGTGAATATGTCACAGAGAGGGAGAAAGAAAAGGAGATGGGAGAAAAAAAGAACAAAAAATTTACAAAGACTAAAATATATTACTAGGAACTAAAAAAATTATCAAAGACTAAAAACATAATATATTAAATAAAAATTGAACTAAACTAGTAAATATTTTTTTATAGAGACTAAAATCAAAAGAAGTCATATTTACCAAGATTAAAAATATATTTAAATCAATGAAATATAAATATCAACTATTAGTTTATTCTTAAATATATGTATTAGTTTTTACGTATTATTGTCAAAGTCAAATATATACAATGAATTAATAGTGTTGTTGGCTCTAATTGTGGCTGAGTCCTTGTTTTGTAAATTAGTGTTCTTGTTTTTTTATCTATTAGAATATTAGAATAACAATAAGTAAATGTAGTAGCATTAAAATTGGATTAGTTAAATGAATAATCGAATTGGTTGAATTGGTTAATTTGATCTTTTAAAAAAAAATAAAAATACAGCATAAATAATTTAAGTATTTTATATTTCAAGTTTAAAAATCAAACATATAATATTAAGTACCTAATAAAAAAACTAAATAACATCATTTTAAAGGAGGAAAAATGTTTTTTTTAACAAAAATACTTACTTATACCCGGTCAATTGGGTCTTTGATTTTGAACAAAACCGTCACTTCAACTGGTTTTATATCAAGTCATTGATGTAATTAATCTAATAACTTATTTAGACTAGTTAGATCATTAATTACAGTTCTAATCAAATGATCTAACAGATTTTTATAATGAGTAAATGGGAGGGGGAATGTGAATAAGGATTGATATGAAGGTTATCTTGGTCCAACACTACTTTAGATCTACACTAAACACGAGCTGGTGTTAAATTGATGTTCTTCTTTAACAGGTGAATGCAAAATATAAAATTCATGTTTGAATAATTTGTTACGCAAATAAAAATATACCATTCACCAACCTGCCGGCGGCCAAGTAAATTTGTGCGCCTATCATCAAAAGGTAAGCAGTGCGAGCCTGGCCAAATAATTTGTTACAAGAATCGAAGTCAAATTTTGGCATTTTCTCGTATGTGGCATAAGCCTCTTGATGTCTTAGCAGCTTCAGCAAGGCTTCAGTTTGCAAAGCATACACCTGGTATACATTAACAATTGGAGGCTTGTTGATCAATCACTATGGAACATGTATAAAAAATAAAGTGGGATTTTTCGGTGTTATTAACCATTTCGTGACAGCTTACAAAAGTAAATAATAAAAAAAGTGGGAGTACCAAAAATTAGGCACAGAAAAGAAACCTCAACAAAACAATAGAATCAGAGCAAAGACTAACCCGTGGAGCAGAATCAGCACCTAAGGATATTGCAGCCTGAGTTTCCTTTAATATTGCTTTCCATTCATTGACTTTCCGAGCTTCACTGCATTTGTCAAGGTGATTTTGAAGAGCCTGAACTTGGAAAGCAAGCTCGGAATCAACATTTGGGGTTGTCTGATTGCAATTCATTGCCTTTTCTGCTTCTCCCAATCTGCAATCATGATTTTAATTCTATATGATATCAACAAGTTCCAAAACAAACAACGCTTCACAGTGTTTATTTGATTTTAAGTTGGGATGATTTACTAAAAGTAATTTTTGATTCGTTAATAAAACAGAATTTGATGTCTCGATAACACTTACCATCCAACTATTGGATGACACTCCAATCGAATTCTGTTTCTGTAAGTAGGTTAAGAAACTGATACTTAATATAAAATTCAGTCCTCGTTCTATTTTCTACTCGTCCATGGGAAATTGAAAGAATCATGTTTCATACATAATCATCATCAAAATTATCATTATTATTGAGTACCTGAAATAAATTGTTGCTAAACGGATGTGGGCTCTGCCATAGGAAGGTTCCAACCTGATAGCTTCCTCACACTCAGCAATTGCGTGAAGAAACCGTCCCAAACCAATTAAAGCTGCACTCTTATTGCAATGATAGGTTGCCTTATTGGAGTCAAGAGCAATGGCTCGATCATACAAAGCCAAAGCCTCTCCAAATCTTCCTTGCTTGTATGCTTCATTTCCCATGGACTTCAACATCTCAGGGTCCGCTCTGTTGTTCCTTGGACTTCGAAATTGTCCCAACTCATCACTATTGCTTTTCCTCATGATATTCCCCATCACACCTTTGTTGGCATTGTTGTTATAAGAACCGGACATAGAGTTCAACTCTTTACTCTTTGTAACACTCGTTCTTGGGCTGCTATTCACAATCAAATTCCCAGTGAGTTTCAAGGTGCCAAATTCTTTGGCTGGTGATTTGGTCTCGTTGTTTTGCTGGTGGTGACTAGTACTATTACTACTAGTAGTAGTAGTACTTATTCTAGCAAGTTCCAGAGAATTACCAACATGCTCTTTCTGTTGTTTACTCTCATCATTGATGTCCTGGTTCTGTTGAATTGAGATTCTTGCAGTAGCATCAGAAGCTCTCCCATTTTGAATGTTTCTGTATGCAGAAGAAGGTGCACGGTTAGTAGAAGTGCTCCTTCTTAGTGGATTCTGCTGAATCTGCTCCCCTTTCATTGTGGAAACATTACCAGTAGAGTTATCTCTTGGAACCTTTGGTTCATCGTTTGCGGGTCTCTTGGATTCGTTTTTGGCCTGATCCTTCTGTTGTGCAGTGCTGTTAGACTTCACGGGTAGCGAATGAACAGAGGATTTTCTCTGCTTACTGGCTTTGAGATGGAAAATTCTCCCAACGAAACCGCAACCCAATTCACTCTCCAGCTTGTTCTTTGCTTTCCCTGCCATGTAGAGAAAATGGGTTGTATACAGAAACAATTGCACGTGTGTATTTGTTGAAGTCACGATGACACAAACAGGGTGTACTTAGATGGAGAGGAAAAAACAGAACTTGGAATTAAGAATGCACAGAAAGGTGAAAGAAACTTGAGAAGTGACGAAAATGAAATGATCAAGTGGTGGGTTGGTTGAATGTGATGGAGTTTATGTAAGACGTGTCATTTGTGTGTGTCTATATATATATATATATATATATATATATATATATATATATATATATATATATATATATATATATATATAAATATAAAGTTCATAGCCTTCAAGAGTGGCTTCCAAGAAACCTACTTGAGCTCTTTTTAAGGCTTTAGAGAGACAGAGTGAACTGTGAAGTGTCCACGATTCAAACGAATAGTAACACGCATGAATTTGTATCATTACAAAATTTTCTAATGCAAGTATCATACCAATTTTGTTGATGTACTATATATATAAAAAATAAAGACACAAATTTGTATTTAGATCTCCTGTTGTCAACAGGATATGATCCTGTTAGGAAGAGGGACAAAATTTTTAGCTATGACTAGTACACATCATAATCACAGTATTATTTTGATTCTTATATATTTAAATTATGCATTAAAATGAGTTCTATTAACGAAATTCCCAAATGATTTGTTAAGGAATTAAGAAAATTAAAAGTACAAAACATTCTGCTTGTTTCTTCTTTTTTTCATTTTAATGTTCTTAAAAATATGGCATGCTCTGTTGTTAGCATCATCCATAAAATTTCTTAAATATTATTAGTAATAAAGATAAAGATACACAGACAGTTCACTCATTAGATAATTCAACTAGCAGGGGTTGATTTAATTCAAGTCTAATTTAAACTGGAATATTATATATGAAATTAAACAATAAGATAACATGATTTTAAGTAGGTGTAATTTAACAAAAGTTTTTAAAATAAAAAAGAAAAAATCCAATGAGACGTGCGAAAGGAAGAGAGAGGTTAAAAATTTACAGCTCACGGTATTGCATCAGCTGGATTTAAAAGCCATCATTGGTCCATGGCGATTCATTACTTGTCTATTTTAACACCACGCACATAACTTTTAATCACCACGTAAGTATGTGTCTACGATGACACTAATTAGAAAAATTATTATTTGCAGAATTTTTGACTTGTATTATTTGTTAGAATCAATCGGTTTAAATGTACCTTCAATCCACCTCAAGGGCCCAGGCCTAACTAATTTAATTCAAATTTAACAAGGAAAGGTTTATTGGATCATAATAATTGAGTCTTATACCGCTATCATTAGAAGCATATTAATTTGGCCTTTTGTGTAAGGATGGATACATAAAAATATGAACAGAGGATAATTGTCTTGTCAATTACCAATAGCACCTCACCTTCTTTTATAATATAAAATTAGCAAGTATCCGTGTGGCTATTAAAATTTAGATCAAATTTTACAAATTATAAGACGAGTAGTTAACATTTATTGGGTAGACAAGAAAAGTGTTAAAAACTGAAAATAATCAATTTAAAAGTATAAATAAAGTTGATTTAAAAAAAAACTTTAGAGGGATTAAAATTGATATTTTGAGGAGATAAAAAGATTATCTTAACCTGAAAATAATTTTTTTAAAAAATTAACAAATGCCAATTCAAAAATATAAAAACAAGTACTAAAATAGTAAAAGGTTTGTCATAAAGAGAGAAAAGTACAGTAGGAAATAGTGTGATGAAGGGTTGGTTTGGTTTTCCATTGGGTTGGTCAAACAAAAAAAGGATCCTACGATTAAATGACATTTTAACTATCTCAAACAACTTGAAAAATCAATATTAATTTTTAGATTTTTCTATTTTTACAACTCTGCTTTTCCAATTACAAACTAAACGGACATGAAGTCCATTTTAAATACGTGATTTGGGAAACCAATAGTGTAGCATGATGCTTTGGCATCTCTTGCATGTAATTTTAGCCATAGTGTTTCATGTTTTGATCCTGAAGAGGCTAGAAATTTGATGTAAATTGAGGGTTTCATGTTTTCATCTCTTTTATTCATAATCACGTGTCAATTGAATTTATGTCAAATGTATTAATCTTTAGTAAGGTCTCAACTCAATTTATGTCACACATGCCTTGATCCCACAACTTATGGCAGATAGAAGAATAGTCTCACTACTAGACTACCTAACATATTTAAGAAATATAATGCAACCATATATAGTTATATTATATTCATAGAATGTATATCTATTAATAAAATTTATTTGAAAAATAAACATCCTAGTCTTTTTTCGTTCATTAATTTCAATTTTAATTTTTATACTAAAAAATAAAAATGTTTATTTTGTGGATAGATTTTATTAAATGATATACATTCTACGTATATAATATAATTATATATGGTTGTTTTGTATTTCTTAAATGTGTTAAGTAATTTAATGATAAAGTTTATCTTTCATGTGTTATGAATTTAAATCTCATCACACCTAAATTTTGACATATAAAACATGTGTTTTAATTACTTAATCACACAATTTAAACATGTGATATGATACACTCAAGTAGTAGAACCTTTGATTTACCGAAAGCATTTGAGAAAAACTCAAAAAGAAAGTGTTTACATTTGACAATGAAGAGTAAAATTATATAAAATCCAATAGTATTAGTTTAGTAGATATGGATAGGATTTCACTTGTAACAAATTGTATATTCAAGTTCCACTCATCTCTTCAGATGAGCAAAATATAAGGGTTTTTGTTATGTATATTTCTGACAAGGAAATTTGAACATATAACTCTATGCATATAATATTATATAAATTTCTCACCACTAATTCAATCCCTGTGGCTCGTTAATTATAATAAACAGTTAAAAAATCAGACAATTTAGAAGGAACTTAAATTTTTATTCGTTGACATATTAATATGACGTCTCATCACACGTAAGAATATTCCTTAAAAAATGCTGTGTTTGTAATTGGTTCGTCCTCTTTGATTAGAAAGCATATCCAAAAGCGGAAACCAGGAAATTAATTAAGTGCCTCACTACGTTAGAAATTTTCATTAGAGTAACTTTATTGATCTGCTAATCTCTTCCACCTGGATCACAAGTTTCGAATCTTAAACCACCCACTGTTTTAATTATGTTTTATTACATAAAATAATATTTAGAAGAAACGAACTATATATGTGGTTTCTTTTAGTCATGCTACTAGAACAAAGTTGATTATTTTTAAAGATGCGTCAATGATTAATGTTTTGTCCTCACTTTAATCACCATTAATTTATAGAAATTAAAAATAAAGAATCACACGTTGGTCCCTTTGGATAAAAAACTCAAATAAAGACAAATATTAAAAGGGAGAGTAAATAGGCATAATAATGAAATAAGTTCGAGGCGAATTAAAATAAGATGAATTTGAAATTTTTTAATCCATTTTCGTTCTTATGGATTCCTTATCACGTTCAAAAAAACTTATAGGAATCTTACAATATTTTTTTTATTATACGTCTAAAATATTTTAATTGAAATAATATATAAAATATTATATATTATTTTAAGAAAACATATATATACGTATATTGTTATGATTTAATTATACCTATAAGTAAAATTATTAAATTTGAATATATAACAGATTCAAGTGTGGAGTGGGAGTAGGTAGTTGTTTCTCCATCAATCCCCATCCCTATTAAAATTAGGTCGGAGTCGAAGTGAGTGTTTTTAATTTTTGAACAAAATAAATTTTACCTATTAATCTTGAGGTAAAAATGGGTCGATTTTCACATGTTCGAGTAGTTGTCATTCCTTAAAACTTATTCAAATGATTGTTAAATTTTAGTTACTCTAATTTAAAAATTGTTGTATTTGATCGATCATGTCTCTTCAAGTCTTTGCTAAATTCATTAAAACAAGTTAAAATCGATATGTGTGGTATACGTTTGGTAGGTATATATTTATATGTAGAGACTTTGAAACAGTCAGCTTGGCATGAAACTTACGGTTGAAACAAGAAGGAACCAACGAGTTAAGTATTACACACCTTTTGTAAATAAAATTGCTAACCGGTGCCTCATGATACTCGTTAAGAAAATAAATAAATAAAAGTTTTATTTTAAAATATCATTAAAATTCACGTAATTTAATTTCTAGGTAATTTTAATATAATTTTTAATAAATATTTTTTTACTTTTATTTCATTAAATAATATCTTTAGAATACGAATTAGCAAACAATTTTGTTAAAAAATTACTAAAGAGAATGGGAATTAAAGGTAGGAAGTGAACAATTCAGAATTTAGACATCAATTATACTGGACTTATGGGAAATATAATTCTGTGGATTTGGCAAGGATTAATGCACAGTAGTCATTTAGTGTTACAGTATTCATTTACGTGTAAGTTGGAGACAACACTTTTTGACTAGAAATAAAGCATTGAAAAGCAAATATATGATTCTCCTAATCACGGAAAACAATTAAACTAAAGTGACCCTTTCTATTTTATTGTGGAAAAAATAGTAGAGGCATCGATTTGAAAGGCAAGGATGGGTTTGTTGTGGGAAGAATATTAAATTAATATAATGGACACGTTGGCAATGATTGCTTATTTTTGTATGCTGGTAACAACTTGGCCCGAAAAGCTCGAAGTTTGGTAGCTGCTTCTGTTATGATGACTATTTTGATTTGCTGCCAAGGCACATACATACCCATTCAACTTTCACACAGTTACATGCTAAATATGTGACTTACTCCTTCCCATTGACCCCACCAGAATAGGAAGAGGATTTTAGGACCCTTTTGGAGGTTGGTGTAAGGGTTCTTCAGTCTTAATTGTTTTTGTGTGATAGAAACTATTTGCTATTTGGGACCATCCAGTTTCCAAAACAGATCTTATCTGAAGGAATTGTCCAAGAGTTTACCCACATCTCGTCGGTGCCGCCTTCTCAATGCTCCCACCCCGCAACACACGCCACGCCAACGCCATATTTCTTAACATTTTTCTCATTCTGCGCTAACCCAAATCAATATCTGCATTATTTGCTTTGCTTCCCCCAAACTTTAAATTTCATATTCACACCAACTATTCACCATGACTTCAGATTTCTTTTAATGATTTTTACATCTTCCTTGTTATAGATTAGAGGTGTTTGATTTTTTTTTCTTTTTAATTTTAACTATAAAATTATCATTCTGTTTTGCTTTTTCTTAGAATTCTACAATATAAACAAAGAGTTTTTTTTGAAATTATTTGTTTTATCTTTTACATTTGTAAATTTTTAATCTTTTATGAAATATTTCCTTTCTAGACAAGTTTATTGTTTTTTATTATGATTGGATATTCACATCCAACCTATTCTATTTTAAAATTTGTATTAAGGTTGTTAGTGTAATGGTAAGTACTCAATTTTCAAGTATGACTTGATTTTTACACTTTTGTATAAAGAAATTCGTCAATCTACACTACGGGTAGAGTTTAGAAGAACACAACCAATTCAAGAAAGGAATGAATGGAAAAGTTTAATCAATAATGGATTAAAAAAGTATTTCATTTTTATTAGATCGATACGAGACACGTCGTTTATTTTTTTTCTAGAAATCAAAATAATTAGTTAGGTATATTCATAATAGGTTTTAAGTGTTTTTTGTTTTCACTTTTTGTTAGATAAATTTTTAAAAATAAAAAATATAATGATACTTTTATAATTAAAACTAAAAATAAAAACAAAAATATGTTCCTAGTTTTCGACTTTTAACTTGGAGATCGCTTAAATTTATGTTCATGTTGCTCGTCTGAAAATTATCAAATGCTAACTCTTTACAACTGACTTTAGTTATTAATACGAGTTTTATTAAAATTACATTATAATTAATCAACATAAAAAATAAAAAAGAAACAAATTAGTTGAGAATATATGAATATGAAAAGTCAAAGTTAAACTCTTACTGTGTATAAAAGCCAGAGAAAAGGTACGATTTGACCGAGATTTTCTTTCGCTTATGACGTGTTAGGATATTACCCTGTTTGTGGTGTTCATCATTCAGTTTGATTTAGGGGTGTGTTTGACAAGAATGTGGCAAAATTATTATCCCTTCCATTGATTGAAGTGGCTAGATTTGTAATCTTGTGTATGTTTAACCTAAATGGCCCATGGTTCATTGATTAAATTAATAAGATGCATTATACCAAACTCGAGAATGTGATTCTCATTTATAACGCGGCTTGAATTTAATTATTTGTCGAAATTATCCAAGTTGCAGTTGCAGAAATGAAAGTCAAAGTTGAATGCTTGATTTTTTTTTTTAATCTACGGGGATTCTTAGCCTAAAGCTGAAATATAACTTACCTCTCTTAACTCTTTTTTTTTTATCCACATGATATGATTTAAACAATTGATAGTATATTTAAAGGGTTTAACTTTATGTAAATAATGTGAATAAAGATCACATGTGCATTCACATTCACTGGCTCCGACCTCTTCAACGGTGGTCAAAGTTCTACGACGTTGTCTATCACTCCATGTCCTAGATCCTGTCGTTGAAGATTAAAATAAGTGAAATTTTTGTTATGATGTCCCATATGTTTCAAGAACAACCAACATTTTTTTTAGGTCTGGAATATAACTCGAGTTTCTTTATGTTTTTGTGAGTACTCAACTAAATCTCGTGTATTTCGGATAATATGAACAAGGGTTAGGGAATGTTTGGTTTGCAATTAAGGAAACAGAGTTAGGTTAAAGTAAAAAATTTAAAGTTTAATATTGATTCTTCACATCATTCGAGACAGTAAAAATTTCATTTAAGTGTAGGATAAATTTTTTACATAATATTTATTAATATTTTAAAGTTTTTTAATGTTTACTTAGGACACATAATAGAAAACTTAGAACTGAAAATTTTAATTTAAAATTAACAAAAATACAATTCTTTCGTAATTTCTAAGATAAATTCAACACATTTTTAGATTTCTTGAATTGTGTTTTAGAGAAAAACCATATTATCAAACAATTCAAATTATATAAAATTTCACGTGATAAATTAAAAAAGTTTAAACCTATAAACAAACACAAGGTGATGAGAGAATATTTATAGCCTAAATTCCAATGCGCATAAAGGCTTTTTTTTGGGTCAACAATGCGCATAAAGGGTTGATGTATAAATTAAACTTGTGGATTCAACCTAACACACACGGTAGGCAACAAAACGACACGGGAATATTGCAATTTCGTCGGTGGTGGGGGTGTAATTAGTAAACAAAGAAGGGAAGAGGGATTACAATCTTAGGGTGAAGGTTTGTTTACTGTGATATTGAACCAATCAACTCACACTTAATGCATTTGCTAGTTCTTCTCCTATCTCTGTCTATGAATTAATTCCGTTAAGCTGTCAAACTCCAAAGTAGTACTAATCAGAGAGTTAGCTACAAATTTAATTAAAAACGCTGAACCGCATTACAATGATAGGACTGTATGTCACCCCTGTGTAAGCTGTGTGCTTGGGATTAGGTGTTTGATGAGGATACTATCATTCTAATCCATAGGATAAAAATTAAAAATAAAATTTGTAGATATTACTTAGAAATTAATATGAATGAGTATTAATGATATTTTTTTAAATATTATTTTTTATCTTTTAATTTATGTAAAGTTATATAGAGTAGATAAACTCATTTTAAAATAACTCATTATTTTTATCAGAGACTCAACTATCAACCTATATAGTTGTTTCCTCACACTAATCAATTTTGTTAGATAATTAAAACAACCATCAAAATTATTGTCTTCTATCAATTATGTCGTAATATTAAATTATTAATTTAATTACGATCAAATTAAATATTTTAAATATATATTTCAGAATATTAGCCCTGGATTAAATTTGGGGTTAATCTTTTAAATGAGACCGTGTTAAATTAATATTTTGTTGCGATGGAAGTTGTTAGCTGCTCAGTAATGAGGGAAGAAAGTAATATTACCCTGAATCTGAAATAAAAATAAAGAAAATTTTCAAGATCCGTTTAGTTAGTTGATTCGTTGATTAGAATTTGTTAATTAATTAGTAAGGAACAATTAGTTCGGTATTTAATTAATTGGGAAACAACATAATTATAAATTTTTTAATTAAATAGTTGTAATTATAAATAAATATGGATAGGGAATTAAATTAGATATCCGTGTTAATGAGTCATCCATTTGGAAGAATGAGATAATAACAATGTGCTATTTAGACGAAAGTTTTAGCTCTAGTATGAGCTTGAACCATATAAATATCTCGAAATTCATGAATAGGATCTTATTCCGGGCCTAAATAGGACTTACATACTATCTCCTTCTCTCGTGTCCCTCTCTCCTAATAACCTTCTCGTCTTCTTAAAAATTTTGATTTGATTCTTTCATCAATTTTAGTTTGGGAATATCATGATTAACAATGTGACAAGCTTAAGATACATATCATAATTTGATTGACATACATGTCACCAAAATAACTAAACATGTGTCCCCAAAAGTCTTCGTTACTAAACTAAATACATATTTTATTATATATTTAGTAATAATTATATATATAAGTATATTTATAAATATTTAATATATTACAACATAATTATATAATTTAAAATATATTTCTAGTTAAAATATTAAATATGATCTCCCATGAATATGAGTCACATTTGTAAAATAGATTATACATATATATATATATATATATATATATATATATATGTGTGTGTGTGTGTGTAAAATAGATTATATATATATATATATATATATATATATATATATATATAGTTTTCCCCCGAATTGGAGGGGGTGTAACATCCCCAAAAATTTCAATCTCATGTATGATCATCTTTAATCTAGATCATTAATGATAAGTTTAGAATGAAAGTTTATAAGTATGACTGTTTGAACAAGTTTTATATGCCTCACATGTTGTATATGAGGTGATGGAAGTGATTAGATTGGCCTTGAAAGTAATTTCACGTATTGAGTTGTAAGAATTTTCGTTTTCTGTCTATGTTCTGGTATTCTTGCTCAAGCGAGAAGGGATCTCGCTCAGGCGAGAATCCCCTGTATCGGTATAATGGTCTCTAGACCAATTTCGCCCAGGCGAGTGAGACTTCTGCTCAAGCGAGAAGCATGTTATGCAATCAGGGGAGTTACTGGGCGAATCTCGCTCAAGCGGGCATGGTCGCGCTTGAGCGAGCTAGAGAGGAAATTGTCACTGGACATTTTTCGCTCAAGCGGGTGTGAGTTGCTTGAACGAGAGTGTGAAGTCTAATGCTTGGACGGTACCCGCTCAAGCGAATGACAGGTATTGTTGTGCCTCGACCGAGCAGGACGAGTGAATAGTGAGCAAGTGAGATTCTGGACGAAATTCCACTCGAGCGGGAACCTTAGAAAATAATTTCATAATGTGGTGAATTTTCGAGTGAAATTCCGAGTGAAATAGGTCAGAAATAAGACTTTCCGAGTGAATAAAAGATCTGTTTCCGAGTGAAGGTTATGACCGAAAGAAATTCCAAGTGAAAGTTGAAATTCCGAGTGAATAATGAAATTCCAAGTGAAGGTTATGTCTTCCGAGTGAGCTACGTCCGAGACAGGACCTTCCGAGTGAGGATGTGGATATAATTCTGAATGAAAGGTCACCGAGTGTGACATTCCGGGCAGTGGAGTTCCGAGTGGGAATTTCCGAGTTGAGTGTAACTCGTTCCGAGAATACTGTCTCCAAGTGTGTAATTCCGAGTGGGATGGTACCGATGGGGGTACACGGTGTGAGTCTGTCCAGAAGTACTCTGGAATAATTTCGCCCGAGTGAAAGACTTAGTACTAGGAAGCCTCGCTCGGTTTTGAAGTAACTTACCGGGTGAAAAACCGAGCGAGAGATGGTCGGTCTTGGAATTGGTTTGCCGAGTGAAAGACCGAGCGAGTGTGGAGTCGGTCTGGAATGATTTAGCCGAACGAAAGACCGAATGAAAGAGGAATCGGTTCTGGATGAGCTGGGTGAGACATTTCTGAGTAAGTCATTCCGAGGAAGGAAAAGCCGACCGAGTGTTTCAAGCGGAAACACTTCCGAGTGAATTCCCTTCCGAGTGAAGTAGTTCTGAAAGAGGAGATGGATGAATTCTCCTCAGACTGACTCGGTAGTGGTCCAGTCGGCTAATATATTGACTCGGTAGTGTCCAGTCGGCATATATGCTGACCGGGTAGAGTTCCAGTCGGCATATATCCCCAGAATACCGAACCAGTGTTAGAATTAAATCTTTTACACCAATCTTGTCATTTTGAACATATTTTAATATATTTTTCTTCAATCATACAAGGCTCAAGTAGGTAGGCGGCGGTAATGGTCAACAATACAGCTCATTCCTTATCTAAAATCTCTATTATTTCCATAATTGATGCATTTAACCTCCAGTCACGAGAAAGCTTGTCCCCCCACTTTTCTTGTACATTATTAAATCAATACCACACCTTTTCCAAGTCTGAATTCTCAGAACAACAAAAACTAGTAAAAGTCTCTCTTTCTCATTTCCTTCTCAACGTACAAGTCACTCTAATTCGAAGCTAGGACAGTAAGAAGAAAACGTTTTTCAATCAATCTAAGACCCTTCATCAAGGTAAGAGGGGATAGGGTTGTGAATAATTATGGAATGGGTATAATTGTATGCTGATTCTAGGATTCCAGATTTATTTTCGTAACTTGTTGCTCAATTTTGAAGCTAAAAACGTGTGAATTTGATTCTGACTTCTTCATCAAAGTTGTAGAACTTTTTGTTATGCGAATTTTGAGACCTGAACCGACTGATTTGGACATGTATAGCATGAGTTATAGTCAAAATACTACAGCATGTATGTTCTGGAATACGTATCTTCTATTTTGTGTATATACTAATATTCTGGGAATTATACGTACGTTTTTAGACTTTGATGTCTTCACAAAAATTGTAGATATTTATGTTATGGATCTATATAAAGTGGTTTCAAGTTAAAAGGATATTTGTATCTCTAGTTAAGCCCAAAATACCGAAGTATGTTCATGCTAAAAATCTGCTGACATAAATTATGAATTGTATTTTTAAAACTGAGAATTTTGTGATGAGAATTAGTGTTTAGTGTCTTCATAAAAGTTTTAGATATTTGTGTTATGAGTAATTTAGAACTGGTACCATGCCAAAATTATTTTTGTAGCTCCAGAAACGTTGAAAATACCAACATATGTACGTTTTGTTACTTTCTTTGAGATGGTTTAGTATACTGTGATTATGTGATGTTTCTGTTTGGAATTTGAAATTATGGTCTTCATGAAAGTTATATATAATTTTGTTATGGAACTACAGAAAGTGGAATTACTTAAAAAGGATTTGATTTGCTCACGTTATGGTCGTTTTACTAACGTATGTTGCTGTTGTAAAATGCTGAAACTTACCTATAATGGTTATTATGGATGAAAATGATATCTCCCATGTGGGTAATGATTTATTTATGAATTATTGAGGGATTATTGATTATTATGGATGTTATTGAGTGTCCTATACATGACATACAATATGTATATCTTTGTCATAAATTATTCTGAAAATTATTATATGTGATGTGTTCTTTGAGGACTTGTGGTTTTCCAAATGATTATGGAAACATTGATATCATGGTATGTTAAATGATAAAGAGAATTAAAGGCGTTCATGCATCATAAGCATTTGGACGCACCATGGAATTTAGGGGTTCCATGATTGCCTACCCTGGTGGGGGGTTACTCTATGATGAGTTAACGCCCTATTTTCGCAGGAGCCATGAGGGTGTAGGGATTCATGGTTATGTAAATTTCTACTTGTGTACTTATTTTCGCAGGAGCCATGAGGGTGTAGGGATTCATGGTTATGCAAATTCCTACTTGTGAACTTATTTTCGCAGGAGCCATGAGGGTGTAGGGATTCATGGTTATGCTAATTCCTACTTGTGTCTCTATGAGACTTTTTACTGCAGTATTCCCACCAAATCAAAATGGATCCAGCATGACATCATTTGACTAAGTTAAAGATTTATTAAATATAAATGAACTTGTTTGGCATATACATCATATCATTATGATTTGTTGATTGTGTTTGTGCAGTTTTACTTATTTTATATTTATTCTATATTCTGTCTCACTCTTACATTAATTTTTATAGTACATGCTACATGTAACATTCCATTTTCATCACAAATAGGAAATATATATTAATATATCTTTCTTGAGAAATACTTACTATAAGTTAGTTTATTATTATCATTTTTTTGTATTTATATTTAATTATTTATTTTTTAAAATAATAATAATAAAAAAATAAAAATATTTCTGAATGAGAATTTTAAAATGACTTAATTAGTATTCACTAATTAAGAAAATTATATTAAGAATTTTTAATATCTTTATTATTCATAATTTTTATTTTATGTTCTTATATTTATGTTTTTACATATTTAAGATTTAACTCTTATTAGAATTTTAAAATAAAATTTTGAAGGAATTAGACTATGGTTCTTTTGAACTTTTTGATCTACATAATATTTATGATTTTCTGGAATTTTTTGAAAATTTTAAATTATTTTAATAAAATAATATATTTTAAATAATTTTAAATTCATATAAAGTTGCTTAAAATTAAAAATATTTACAAGAATGTAAAGTTAAATTATAAGATAATTTTCTAAAATCTATTTCAAGTAGACTTATCTAAAAATTATCGGTTTGAGTAAAATCTTGATTTTTACCAATCGTAAAAAAAATTGAAAACGTACTAATAAATTTTTATTAATAGAAAATTTTAGATTTTTAAAATTTAAACTTTATATTACTTATCATAAAATTAGTGAGAACTAATATAATATCGCTAAATTTCAAAAGGGATTAATTTTGAATATTTAAAATATACCGAGTGAAAGGTTACTATTTGGCTTAATAATTCTGCCGACATTTACTATGCAAAACACTGTGCATGTATGAAATTTTCAAAAGTTGCACAGTAACTAGGTTTTAAATTTCAAAAAACGCATAGTACTTTTATATTAAAATAATGGAATGCATAGTAAATTTTTTTCCTATAAATACCGAAGGAATTCTTCTTTAGAATTCACAATTTCAGATTAAGTTTTCTTAATATAGTAGTGTTACTGAGATAGTGGTGGAAGTAAGAGAGAGAAATAAATTTTTTGGAAGAAGGTTCTGCTAAAATTTTAAGGTACGAATACATCTCTTTTATATTTTTTAGGATTATTTTTATATCGTTTTTAGAAATCTATTATTATACTGGAAATAATATTATTTTAAGTTACTATTCTGCATAGTAATACTATTTCAATAGTAAATTACTATTCAAATAGTAAATTACTATTTACTATTACTATTTACCTTTACTATTTACGTTTTACTATTTACCGTTACTATTCATAATTTACTATTTACTGTTACTATTCATGTTTTACTATTTACCGTTACTATTTACTATTCACTATTCACTATTCACTATTTAAAATTTACCATTTTTATTTTAAGTAGTAATCTTAATTTTCATCTTGTAATTATATTAAAATGAAATTGGTATGTTTTAGAACTCGGAGACGAGGCGCGCACGGATTTTCAATAACGAATCGGTATACAAGAGGTAAGGGGGAGTGAGATAAGAATATGATATGAAAGACATAAGAATAAAGGGAGGAGTCCCCTACTCCTTTTAAATTTAATAATATTATTATTTTAAAGTAATAACTTCTCAACTTAAGATTTATAATAAATTTAATATATTGTGTAACTTATTCTGAAATATCTATACATGGATCTGAATTATTATAACTTATACGGACTGGACTAAACCTATGCAAGGACTTGGATTTTTATATCCTATATGGATCGAACTAAACCTATGCAAGGACTTGGACTATTATGACCTGCCTAGACTGAACTATACTATGCGAATACTGGATTATATATATGGACTTATATAGACCTATGCGAGGAATGGACTATAAAGACTCAAAAATCAAATCTACTAATTTAAATAACCATTAAAATTTGAATTATATTTATGAGCGATATTTAGTTGATTTAACTTGATTATAATTAATTATATTTGATTTCGATTAATGATATTGTTATTTATAATATTAGACTGTGATTAATAATATGCAATTATGATTGATGATATTTGATTATGATTGATGAGATTACTATACTTGATTGTGGTTGATGAATGATTGATGACCTTGTGATATGAAGTTTGAGCATATAGCAAGCATGACGGAAAGTTAAAACTCAGTAAGAATTTTCTTACCTTACTCTTTAAATTTTTATTCCAAGAGAAAGTATTTTATAATTATTTTAGTCTTTTATTTCTTCTTAGAAATAATTTTCACTAACTTTATTTTTAATTTCAATAATAAAATCTAGTATTAGAAAGAAGCTATTTTATGAAAATCAGAGGTTGAGATAATTAATTTTTAAATTAAAGAAAATTTTTATAGTTTTAAGTATTCTTAGTTAATGATTTTAAATTATTTTCTTTAGAAATTAGAAGTTTAAAGTAAATTATTTTGGTTTTCCCCAACGAAATAACTAAAGAATATTTTGTCGAGATTTCTAAAACTCAATCTAGTTAAGATTCAAATTGAGAAAGATTATGTAAATATGTGAAGATTTTTAAGAGAAAGTTTTGAGATATTTAAGGCTTGGAAACTCAATTTTGGTAAGATCTAAATTTGAAGACTGTACTAAATTATTTCAGTATAACAGAAGTTCAAAGAAGAACTTATGGGAATGTACAGTTTATTGTGATGATTTTGTGAACCTTTATGGTATTTAATAATTGAGTTTCTAAAAGTCTTAACCAACTAAATATGCGAGTAGTTCATGCATCATGAATCATTAAAGAGAAATGAGATGTGATGTTGCCTGGGGACGGATTATAGAAACCGAGGATACATTAGAGGAGGCTTAATTGTGAGCCTTGGGATGAGAGGGTGTGAAAGGGTGCTTCAGGTGACCTGGGGTCGCTCCCTAGTGTCGGGTACTTTCACAATAAAAACTTTCTCAGTCTGACTAGTCTCTAAGTGTTTCCACGCCAGTTGAGCTGTTCATATGCCATGAAGGCATTTATGTTATTATTATCCGGAATTTATGGAACAGTGTAAACTCCTGGTTGGCCCAGTGCAAACTAAAGCCTTAAGGGCCCACATGCATAGAATGAATGAGATGATAGTATTAAAAACATTGCATGACATTCATATGATTATGACATTCTATGTGGGTGGTTGTGAATGAAAATATAATTGTTATGTTATGAAAACCCTTATGCTTATGTCTTATCTGTAAAGTATTATATTCTGTTTCTCACTCCTTCTTGTTTGAATTTTGTGTCCAAAATATATGTTATATGATATATAGCTAGCAGTTCAAGATGAAAGGATGAAATTACAAGAGGGTAAATTGGCCTCATCCTCAATCAGATAAGAGAAGAGATGTGACAAAAATAGGATTCAAAATCACATGGTTTGAAGATAAGGAAATAATTGGTTACAGTCGAAGTAGAGGTATTAAATTTTTAGTTTTAGTTTACCTTAATACAATATTAAGTTAGATGATTGTAAATCAATGTAAAGGTTAAACTTTAATAAACATTATTCTTTGGATATGATACTGAAATCTTTGATCACTTATGATTTTCTGAAAGTTCATTTTATCATTATAAATAATTTGAAACTTTTTACTTTCAAAATTTTAAAAAAATTAGATGTATATATGTCCTTGTATACACGAGATAAGAAGTGATAAATATGTATATCTTTCTAAAAAAAAGAGAGCAAGAAGAATAGATATACGTCTCGTGTATATAAGGGGGTGTTACACTACACAGAATGACGAGTGATGCCATGAATGAAGCTTTTATGAATTATTGCTTGAACTTTGACTTCATTTTAATTTAACGGGTTGTAATAATGTAATGTACCTTGTACTGTAATTTTCTATATCGTTTCCGCTATATAAATGTTTTATGTTTTAATTGCTCACGACTAGTATGCATGATAATATTCCGCATTTGGCAACATTTACGCGACTCAAAATTTAAATTACAAATTTCAAAAATGATTCTTTAAACGTGAAAAATTTGTTCCAAAATTTTAGAGCATCACAGGGGGGCCCACAGTACCCTCTTTGCCACTATTTTTAGAAAACATCTTAGATATTCTATTTCTCCATGATTTTAGTAGATAATAGTTGTTATCTTTTTGTAAATGGGCCTAAGTCAAGACCCCATTTTTTACTTAACTGTTGTATAAATATAGTCTTATGGCCTCTCTAGAGTTCAAGTGACATTTTGAGCAATAAATTTTATTTTCTTAAAGTAATTCTCTAAGGCTTTGACATTTACACGCTCAGTGAACGTTTTGGCGTCCACCGTAGGCCGGTAAAACACTTCCCACATCACACAAAGAAAGATTGACTCCAAAGAAAATGACGGCTATCCACCCTCAGACATGTGTCCCTCTCTAAAACCCTTTCAGAGAACGTTATGAATTCCTCACTCAGAATAGAATGCCACCTTACTCTGTGACGACCCGCGTCAATATACCATTTAATTACACCCGATTAATCATTTTTGCAATCATTTTTCGCGTTTAATAAAAATTAATTTGGCCTTAATATAAAATAATATTTACTTTTCTTAAACATACTGAAAATAATAACCGATTGGAAATAATTCAATAATAAAATAGGATTTAATTAGAATCAGTGAAAGAGAAACGAAGACAGGAAGGTCATTGGCCTGAGCGAACAAGACCTACAAGGAAAGTCAACAAGTCGGGTTTCACTCGGAAATGGGTCCCACTCAGTCATCTCTCACTCGGGAGCAGCTTAACCTTCATCCACTCGGAAAACTCTTAACCTTCATTCATTCTGGTATACCACACTCGGAACATTCCTAACCTTCACTCAGGAATAGTTCGCTCGGCATAGCTCACTCGGGAACATCCCAACCTTCCACTTAGAAGAAGTTCGCTCGGGCATACATCACTCGGAAATAATCTGACCTTCCTTCACTCGGAAGGGTTCTCAGTCATTCATCATACGAACGACATTCTAACCACTCGGAAAGCACTCTAATCTTCCCTTGGAAAAATTTTAATCTTCACTCGGAAACATTCTAATCTTCACTCAGAAGAGGATCTCTCGGTTATTCTTCACTCGGAAAGGGACGAGGGATACACACTGGCGAAACACACCAAATCGACCGGCCCTTCACTCAGACAAAAATGAATCCGCTCGGGCAAGATTCGCCCGATAATCGACTTTGCTACAGCAAACACTCGTGAAAATTAATACCGATCATATGACAACATAAATTCACATCCGATTAATTAGCATACCGATTCAATTTAGTTGAACATACAGACAACATATTGTAGCATCACATACTCGGAAAACTCATTATACACATTACACAATGTATTTCAAAATCACTCGGTGCCTTGGCATCAATCCTCCGCTTGGCGCACCTCCAGGGCTTCAACCTCTTCCCTGTCACTGGTTACTAAATTGAAAACCACAGCAAGGGTGAGTGTTTAGCATCATACTTAATCTAGAACGGAATTTAAATAACAAAATATGAGTATAAACTCCGTCCGATTACTTCATCATCAAAATGCAAGTCACTCGGCAAATATAACAATTCACACTCGGCAATTATAGCAATTCACACTTAGCAAACATAGTCATCACACTCAGCAATTATAACAGTTCAAACTCGGCAAGTATAGCAAACTGCACTCGGTAAATATAGCAAGCTGCACTCGGCAAATATAGCAAACTGCACTCGGCAAATATACACATCACAACTAATAATTCATCAATTGTCACAACTGACTCTCGCATGAAATCGATGCCTAGTATCCGGATACTAAAGGATCGGCCTTCAGCTGAGATTCCGACTTGACATCCTGTGAACCCGACTTGGTTCACCAAGCCCGACTTGGCTCTCCCTCAACCACTGGGTCATAGACCTCTGGGTAGCTTAACTGGGTCCGACTTGACCACAGAAGCCAAAAACAGGGTAATACATACCGTCGGCCGTCCTATACCACATGATCACCTATCATATCTCATTATCATTACATGTCATCAACAAACAGCAGATGCAACTACCAAAAACTGGCATGTGCTCACAATACAGGGCGACCGACTTGTCAAGCCCATCCATCAAATTGCCATTGGGCGACCTGCTTGTCAAACCCGGCATCACATTGTCACTATACACCGATTATCATAGCATCAAATATTTCAAACTCATAATCATCTTAAGTCACACATACACGATCTTAAACCGATCGATGTCCACATTCATACGTGCATTCATACACATATATTCACATATAACTTTCATCCAGCATTATTTATTACCATGTTCACAATCAGTTCAACGATTCGGACCCAACATGTCCTATTCTAATTAATTATAAATCGAACACCCCCTTACCTCGGTTCCAAGCTTCGACAATCTACTCCTGATGCCGATTACATCCTCTAAGCGCTGGGTTCACTGTTTCTCCTCCGAATCCAACACTAGCTTCGTCAATCAGTCCTCCAGTGTTCGTTCTGCTACCTACGGGTCTGAATGCAAAACCCGTTAACGTCGTACCACCCTCACAGTCAAAAGACCATTTTCAGGCTCACACACCCAAAGGAGTAGAGATCAGAACCTTACCCCGTCATGCATGACCATTCAGTCCAAAGGAGGAAATGAAAGAGACGAGGCAACATATTTAAACAGTTCAATGGACTCACCTTGAAACCACGGTCACAGAAACGTAGTTATCTCAAGGTTTTGATGCGAAATGGACCTCCCCTCAGAGCATACAGCTCGCAACGATGGAGGAAGGAGAAGAAGAAAAGAAACAGATGAAGAAGAAGAAGGTTCTCGTAAGAGAGTGAATGATTGAGTGAATAATTAAGGAAAGAGAAAGAAACCTTTATTTAAAACTTAGGGGCAACCGGTCACTTCCCCAACCGGTCACTTCTCATTTCCTTTACAATTTCATTAAAAGTTTTAATTAAACTTTTCTCTTCTTCTAATCACACCTCATTTAACCCTATTATAATTAACCAATCAATAAATTTATTTACATTCATAATATTTAATTATTTATAATTACCCAATAATTCATAAAAACATCAATTAAATCCTTAAAACAATTTTTAATATTTTCCACTTCACAAATTTTTTCTATAAATATCCAGGATGTTACATACTCGGAGTGTCGTCTCACTCAGAGTATTGTGTTACTCAAAGTGTTGTCTCACTCGGAGTATTGTCTCACTCGAAGTATTATCTCACTTGGGATTCCTCATCCGGAAGAAGGCCACTTGACGTTAATAGGCTCGAAAACACCTTAACTCGGTATCTAGTCACTCACTTCGACTCTTTGCCTCGAGCTTGTGACTGAGGGACACCTATTCCCCCTGCCCCGGATTAGGAGAGGGCTCCATGGGACCCCCTCTCCCATTAATTTTGAAAAACATCTTGAATATTCTGTTTCTCTATGATTTTAATAGATAATAGTTGTTATCTATTTGTAAATAGGCTTAAGTCAAGATCCATTTTTTACTTTACCGTTGTATAAATACAGTTTCAGGGCCTCTTTGTAACTCAAGTGAAATTTTGAGTAATAAATCATATTTTCCCAGAGTAATTCTATAGGATTTTGACATTTACACGCTCAAAGTGAACATATACATATATATACATATATATATATATATATATGTATTGCCATAGCATATGTATTTTCACGAAACCACACCCATATTTGTTCTTTAATCTTTCTTTTTGTTTCTCTTGCAAGCTTATACCTGTTATTTCTGTGGCCCAAGCCCAAAGTCTTGATTCTATACTCTTACTCCTACCAAGTTCCAACACATATATTTTAACCAGTTCTCAGTGAATGTTGTGGTACACTTGCTCCATCTTAGTTTATGGTACACCCGTATAAGATGACATGTTATAATAGGTTAAACTACTATTTTTTTAATTCACTTAACTTACACTTATTTTTTATTTATTATATTAAGGCTCATGTGTGGGTTCATTTTAGAATATAAAAAAATTTAGGGCATTCTTCATTTTTCCGCTTTTCTTCTCTAATTTAAATCATTTAACTTTAAGTAATTTATGATTTGATTAGAAATAAAACTGAAACATGTACTAAATATTTTATAAAGTAAAATGAATATGTCCTGTTCATGTCTGCTTTTTCTAATTTGATTCTGATCCGGTCTGGATACCGGCCCCAAGGTTATCCAGTTTGGATACCGGCCCTAAGACTAAAAGATCATTATCTTAGCCGGCCTAGAAGTTTAATCGGTATCACGAGACAATAATCCAGTCGACAAAAATATTAGCCGTCCTAGAGATCAACCGGTATCACAATACTGACCCGGTCTGCAACTATACGATGCAAGTCTCTCCTACATCGGTCGGTATTCGCTCTCATTCATCCGACACCTCTATCCGATTGCCACAGTGTCATAACGAGAAAGATACTCTGCACAACGGAATACGTCCCTTTCATTCACCGAAAGGAGTAGGTACAATTATAAGCGTAATTTACAGAAAAGGTGACTATCCTCCATCCCTGTGTCAGAATCGTACACTGCTAATTGTCCTACCCCCTGGCATACTCTGAATACTGGGCTATTCTGATTGATATTTTACACACGGCATCAGAACCTATGGGCCCACTTGCACCCAACGATTCATCTTCCACGCTTAACTATAAATAACATGTTCCAATACACATGCAAGGTTACGTTGTCCTTACTCTCATTCTCACTATTATACTGCTTGAGTATTAACTGAGTTCATTTACACTCTTCTAACTTGAGCGTCGGAGAATCTTCGCAGGTGACACCACCTGTCGCCCACACCAACGCGTGAGGTCGGTGTGAAGGATCTCCAGGACAACGAGACCGGTTTCTCTCACCGAGAGGTCGGATTATAGAGACCGGATACACACAGAACCGGTCTCCAACCTCATTGAATCCTTAACCCTTATGGCTGGACCGACGACGGATCCCAGACCCCGGTCGGGACCAGATCATTGGCACGCCCAGTGGGACTCGGTAGAGTTATTCCCACTTTCTGCAGAAGTTAGTAGTTAACCATGGAAGGTGATGGACGCGATTATGTGGATGGTCATGTGAAAGACGTGACCCATCAACAAGCTGATAGGAGATTCATTTTCGAATCACCAGCAACCCACTCAAGGAGAATGATACCAGTGGCAACCTCTGACCCTCGAGATGAAGTTATAAGGCAGCTCAGGGAAGAGTTGATGGAGTTGCGAAGGGAGAAAAGAGGAACTAGGGACAGAATGATGTCTCAGGCGGAGGATACTTGCCATACATCTGCGAGAGAGAAGTCCACAACTCTCCAGTATGCTAAGATCCCTACTTACGAGGATAGGGAGCACACTCAAGATTCTGGGGACAGAATCAGGGCAAGGAGGAAGGAGCAGGTAGTGATGACTTCCGGGGCATACCGACTCAATGTCCCTTTCTCAAGAAGGCTCATTGTAACATCCCAAATTTTGTAATATTTAGAAAATTCATTCATTAAGGATTAATGGAGAAATTCTGAATGAAATTCCGAGTGAATGTTGTTTGAAATATGATATTCCGAGTGAATATGGTGTGATACCGAGTGAAGTAAGACCGAGGAATCTATTTCCAAATGGAATTAAGATGTTTCCGAGTGAAACATCATTAAGCAAATTATTTCTAAGTTAAGAAAATAGTGTCCGAATGAGACACTTTCGAATAAGGAAATCCAAGTGAAACGGTTCCGAGTGGAGTATCTCCGAATTGAGACTTTCCCAGTGAAATGTCTCCGAGCACTAAATTTCCGAGTGGAATGATACCTTGTGAGACTATTCCAAATGAAAAGGTGTTAAGTGAGAAATTATTAATTTCTGAATGACGTGGCACCGAATAGGATATATCGAATGAGTGTGTTTCTAAATGAATAGTTCCGAGTGAACAATTTCTGAGGAAAGTAAATATCCGAGTGGTTAGTTACTGAGTGGTGAACTTCGTTAAATTTATGATCGAGTCGATATTTAATAATGACCAAAAACTTGTACTCGGGTTTGTCTTCGGAATTCTCCTTGACCCCGAGTGATTCGTTTGAATGGAAAGACTTCCGAGAGAGAAAGTTGACTTCAAATTCCGAGTGATTTAGATGAAAGATTTCCGAGTAATGTAAGCAGAAGATTGACTCGGACATAACTATACCCGAGTATGTTTGAAAGCGATACTATTGTTTGGGATACTTCCAAGGAAAGAAAGCCGAGTGTTCCATGGGATGGAACCTTTCCTCCGAATGAAGGAATTCTGAGCGGACAGGGGCTGTGATAAACCTTCTCGGAAAGATATGCCCAGAAGGTTGAAACCGAGTCGGAATATACTAAAAACCGAGTTGGAATTAACGATTATTTCAGTTACTGAAGCTTTACACGTCAATCTGTTCTTCTACTTTCTAGCAGCTTCACTTTTCAAGATATTTTCAAAGTATGGGACCCTTTCTTATATGCTGTCCCTTTTCATTAAATGCTTATTCCTTACTCATCATCTGAAGAAAACGTACAACAGAGATCTTTTTATTGTTCACGTCTCTTTTGCATGGACAATATAAATATCAAATGCTGTTAGATCAATTAAAGACTTTTGGAAAGTGAAAAACATCATCCACAATCTTTCTCTTCAAACTCTTGTTAAAAGCCATTAACGAAGAAGGAATCAAACTTCATTTCTTCTCTTTACGAAGAAATCTCTGAACTGGCATGAAACTGAAATTCCAGTCGGAATTTACAAGCTGTGAATTGGAATATAACTTTAAGAGCTACAAGAACTCTTTATTCCAGGTAGGGGGAGCGTTACATTTCAAATAGATAGTTTATGAATGGATATGGGGTATTATTTTATGTATATGTGATATGTGCATGTATTATTGTATCAGACTCCGATCATATGACGTTTTATGTTTTCATAATTTCCATTCATATTGCTGATATTAACATGAGATTGATGATGATTAATGAATTTTTCATGATATTTATGTATATGCTTGAGATGCATGTGTGATGGCATTTTGGCCCGTGGCACTCGCCGTTGTCACTGAAAAGTGATGGTGTCACATAAGGGTGGAAACGGTTGGCCCGTGGCACTCACCGGTGTCACTGAGAAGTGATGGTGTCACATTGGGTGTAAACGGGTTGGTACCAGTAAAACGGCCGGTCAGCTGAGAGCTGAGTTATGGCTCGGGGAGCCAGTGTTGCAACCCAATTAAAAGATTTAACAATGGGTTTATCTGAGTGAGTACCTGTGTGCATTGATATATATGTAGTTGAGAATAGCATACTGCTTAGGTTGTTTCATATGGCTCGGTATATGTTATTTGTATAGTTATGGATTGGACTTTTAATCCAATTCAATAACTATTATTTGATATGTTTATGCTCACCCCCTACTTATTATTTTTACAGTGGATAGAGGACACAGTGATGGCACTTGAAGTCACTCGACCGACTGGAACATTATGTATTAGTATGCACAATACATAGTGTACATAGTAATTTGAGTAGAAGCCTTGGCCGGCTCTTGTGATTACCGAGTGATGTATTTTTTGTATTATAAAATGGCTGGTCGGCTTTTGTAAAGTGACAATGATATTATTAATACAAATTTTTATTTTAATCATGAAATTATTTATGAAAAATTTATTTGTAATTATTTGCATTTCAATGGGTCGGTCGGATTGATGTAAAATCGGTACTTTTAATGGCTGAATCCGATCTCTGTTTGGAAATTTAAATTATTTGCGAAAAATTTACTTGATTTATTGAAAATTATTTTAAAAATTAAGGATGTTATATTTTGGTATCAGAGCAGACTTGAAAAGTCCAAGGCCAAGGTTAAACTACTAAATGCTATGATTGAGTGAAGCCATATCACTGTTGTTGTTGTGTAATGTAGTTAAGGAAATCAACTATAAATAAATTGCTTTCATATCCATGAGTTGTACTAAAGTATGATGATTATTTCAAGATAAGAATGGACCCTCATGGTATGGACGCAATGGCTGCTGCCTTTCAGCGTGTGGCTAATATTCTAGAAAGGCAGAATCAGCCCCAGCCGAGTGAAAATCAAAGTATTGATTGTTTCTTGAAAAGAAAACTGACTGAATTCCATGGAGGATTTTAGCCTGATCAAGTTTATGCTTGGATCCAGAACCTTGAACGGATCTTTGGTAGTTTGCAGTGCTCTGAAGCACAGAAGGTGGAGTATGTTGTTTTCATGCTTCGAAAAGAAACTGAAAACTGGTGGAGAATGGAAAAAAGTCGATTGGTTGCCATGGAAGCTGAACTGAATTGGGAGAATTTCAAGGAATGCTTCCTTGAAAAGTATTTCCCAAATACTGTTAGGAGTCAGAAGGAGTTGGAATTCATGGAACTCCGACAGGGCAATATGAGCGTTGAAGAATATGCAGCAAAATTTGAGGAGCTGTGCCTGTTCTATCCTCCTTTCCAGATGCCGGGTACAGAAGGATCAAAATGTATCAAATTTGAGAGTGGTTTAAACCCAAAGATTAAGAAAGCTTTCCGACACCAGGAGATTAGAAGCTTTCCGATCCTTGTTAATAAATGTAGAATATATGAGGAGGACGATAAAGCTTCAACCGGCTCGAGCAGTAAGTCGGACAGTTCTTCAAGGTTACCACCAATCAGCTTTAAGAAGCAAGGAAAGTCTGTTATAGGAGAATCTTCCTCTAGATCCAGAGGTCGAGGAAATGCTGGTGGCCGACTGGTGAATAAACCGAGAGATATCAAATGCTTTAGATGTGGGGGTAATCACAATGCTAAGAATTGTAACAAAGATGAGGAAGTTATTTGTTACCATTGCAACGAGAAAGGACATGTCCGTCCTAACTGTCCTTTTCTCCAACCGACTGAATCACATGCCAGTGTAAACCGTGGAGGCTTCAAAGGACGAGGCCGTGGAAACGGTAACAGAGAAAGAAGAGGCAATGGGGAACGTGGCAACAATTCTATGATGCCGAGAAATGATCGGGCTGGGAGTTCTAGTTCACCGGCGGCAAGCCGAGTGTATGCTACCACTGTGGAGGAAGCTGCTTAAGCCAACAACTTAGTTCAAAGTAAGTGCTTACTTGGGAATACTACTCTTGACGTGGTGTTTGACTCGGGTGCAACTCACTCGTTTATTTCTAATGATTGTGTCATGCGAATGAGATTGCCTGTTGTTACTATGAATCGGCCATTAAATGTGTTTAATCCGACTGGTGCAAAATTGTGGACTTCCATGTTGTGTGAGAACGTATCTTTCACTCTCGGTGATAGGGATTTTACTGCTAATTTAATATGTCTACCTTTGAGAGGTCTTGACATCGTTCTCGGTATGGATTGGCTATCAGCCAATAAAGTCCTAGTTGACTGTCGGAATCGGCAAGTAATTTTTCCTAAACAAAAAGCTGGTGAATATGAAATCAAAGGTATATCTCAACTGCTTATGCTATTTTGTATGGTTGATGGGAAGAGTGAGTCTCAAATCTGAGATATCCCTATTGTTTGTGATTTTCCCGAGTTATTCCCAGAGGATGTACCTGGTGCTCCTCCCGATAGAGAGATTGATTTCTCTATTGATTTAATCCCTGGAGCCGAGCCAGTTTCTAAAGCTCCTTATAGAATGTCCCCGATTGAGCTGGCTGAGCTAAAGAAGCAAGTTAATGAGCTGCTCAAAAAATAATTTATCTAACCAAGTGTATCACCGTAGGGTGCTCCGGTGTTACTCGTCAAGAAAAAGGATGGTGGCATGCGGTTATGTATTGATTACCGCCAGTTGAATAAACTGACCATCAAAAATAAATACCCATTGCCTAGGATCGACGATTTAATTGATCAGCTACGTGGTGCGTCGATCTTTTCAAAAATTGACTTACGGTCGGGATACCACCAAATCTGAGTGAAAGCTACCGATATTCCTAAAATAGTATTCAGGACCCGGTATGGTCACTATGAATACGTGGTAATGCCGTTCGGAGTGACAAATGCTCCGGCTGTGTTCATGAATTATATGAACAATATTTTTCCTTCGTACTTGGATCGGTTTGTGGTGGTATTTATTCATGATATATTAGTTTACTCAAAGTCTTATGAAGAGCATAAAGAGCATCTCCGATTGGTACTCCAAGTGTTGAAGGAGAAGAAATTGTTTGCCAAATTGTCTAAGTGTGAATTCTGGGTGGATAGAATTCAATTCCTGGGTCACGTCATTTCCAGAGAAGGTGTCTCGGTAGATCCTTCAAAGGTCGAAGCTGTAATGATTTGAGAGAGGCCTAAGTCGATTACTGAGATCAGAAGTTTTCTGGGTTTAGCCGGTTACTACCGGAGATTCATTGAGGGGTTCTCCAAAATTGCTTTACCATTGACTAAGCTAACCCGGAAAGATGTCCCTTTTGTGTGGTCCTCCGAGTGCGAGCAGAGTTTTCGAGAATTGAAAATCTGATTGACTTCTACTCCTGTATTGGCTTTGCCAAATTTGCAGGAAAGCTTTGTAGTTTTCTGTGATGCATCCGGACTCGGCCTAGGATGTGTGCTGATGTAGAATGGCCAAGTGATTGCTTACGCTTCACGACAATTACGACCACACGAGCAAAACTACCCGACCCATGATCTGGAATTGGCAGCAGTGGTCTTTGCACTGAAAATTTGGAGGCACTATCTTTATGGCTCTAAGTTTGAAGTGTATAGTGACCACAAGAGTCTGAAATATCTGTTTGATCAAAAGGAATTGAATATGAGGCAGAGGAGGTGGATTGAATTCTTGAAAGATTATGACTTTGACTTGAAATACCACCCAGGAAAGGCCAATGTTGTAGCCGACGCCTTGAGTCGGTAGTCCATTCACATGGCGACAATGATGGTTAAAGAGATAGAGTTGCTTGAACAATTCCGAGACATGAATTTGCAAGTAGATATGTCTTCGTCTCGGAAAGTGACTCTCAGTACATTAAAGATAGCTAATGAATTTTTGAAGATTGTTTATGTACAGCAAATGACCGATTCTTATTTAGCCGAGATGAAAGAAACTCAGGCTAAAGGTAAAGATTTATTTCTAACCGAGGGCTCAGACGGTATTTACCGAGTGAAGGGTCGGATTTATGTACCTGACTCGGAAGATTTACGACGATCGGTGCTTAATGAGGCACATAAAAGCATGCTAAGTATTCATCCGGGTACTACTAAGATGTATCATGATTTGAAGTTGCATTTTTGGTGGCCCGGAATGAAGAAAGATGTAGTCGACTTTGTGGCCCATTGCATAATTTGTCAAAAAGCAAAGGTTGAGCATCAAAAACCGACCGGTGGTTTACAACCTTTGGAAATTCCCGTGCGGAAGTGGGATACTATAGCTATGGATTTTGTAATGGGATTACCAAGGACTCGGAGTGGTCATGATGCTATTTGGGTTATCGTGGACCGATTGACAAAGTCTGCACACTTCTTACCGATCAATATGAGTTATTCCTTGCCAAGACTAGCACAATTGTACATTAGCGAAATAGTCCGACTGCATGGTGTTCCATCTTCGATTGTGTCGGATAAAGATTCGAGGTTTACTTCCCGATTTTGGGGAAGTCTGCATCAGGAGTTAGGTTCGAAGCTCTGATTGAGTTCGGCCTATCACCCTTAAACAGATGGGCAATCCGAGCAGACTATCCAGAGTTTGGAGGACTTGTTGAGGTCCTGTGTGCTAGAGCATGGTGGAAGCTGGGAACAATACCTTCCACTGGTCGAATTCACTTATAATAATAGCTATCATAGTAGCATCGGTATGGCTCCCTATGAAGCTTTATATGGAAGAAAATGTCGAACTCCTCTTTGTTGGTCGGAATCGGGTGAGAATCTAATGTTAGGACCAGAGATTGTGCAGCAGACCTCCGAGCAAATCCAAATGATAAAAGACAAAATGAAAGCATCCCAAGACCGTCAAAAGAGCTATTATGACAACCGGACGAAGCCGATTGAATTTCAGATCGGTGATAAAGTCTTTTTGAAAGTCTTTCCAAGCAAAGGCATTGGAAGGGCATTGAAAAGAAAGAAGTTAAGTCCAAGATATATTGGTCCGTATGAAATATTGAAGAAAGTCGGACCTGTAGCCTATCAAATTGCAATGCCTTCTCATTTGACAAATTTACATAGCGTATTTCATGTTTCTCAATTGAAAAAGTACTTGCCGGATCCTACTCAAGAAATGTCAGATGATGATGTTGAAATCCAAGAAAACCTGATCACTATAGCCGAGCCCACTAGTATAGTGGACCGATCGATGAAACGATTGAGAAACAAGAATGTCCAATTGGTCAAGGTTGCATGGCAGCAGGATCAGAGTATCATGCATACTTGGGAACGAGAAGACGCTATGAGGGAACAATATCCTGAGTTATTTCATTGATGTATGATTCTTGTATTTAAATTTCGAGGATGGAATTTTTGTAGGAGGGGAGAAATGTAACATCCCAAATTTTGTAATATTTAGAAAATTCATTCATTAAGGATTAATGGAGAAATTCTGAATGAAATTCCGAGTGAATGCTGTTTGAAATATGATATTCCGAGTGAATATGGTATGATACCGAGTGAAGTAAGACCGAGGAAGCTATTTCCAAATGGAATTAAGATGTTTCCGAGTGAAACATCATTAAGCAAATTATTTCTAAGTTAAGAAAATAGTGTCCGAATGAGACACTTTCGAATAAGGAAATCCAAGTGAAACGGTTCCGAGTAGAGTATCTCCGAATTGAGACTTTCCCAGTGAAATGTCTCCGAGCACTACATTTCCGAGTGGAATGATACCTTGTGAGACTATTCCAAATGGAAAGGTGTTAAGTGAGAAATTATTAATTTCTGAATGACGTGGCACCGAATAGGATATATCGAATGAGTGTGTTTCTAAATGAATAGTTCCGAGTGAACAATTCTGAGGAAAGTAAATATCCGAGTGGTTAGTTACTGAGTGGTGAACTTCGTTAAATTTATGATCGAGTCGATATTTAATAATGACCAAAAACTTGTACTCGGGTTTGTCTTCGGAATTCTCCTTGACCCCGAGTGATTCGTTTGAATGGAAAGACTTCCGAGAGAGAAAGTTGACTTCAAATTCCGAGTGATTTAGATGAAAGATTTCCGAGTGATGTAAGCAGAAGATTGACTCGGACATAACTATACCCGAGTATGTTTGAAGGCGATACTATTGTGTGGGATACTTCCAAGGAAAGAAAGCCGAGTGTTCCATGGGATGGAACCTTTCCTCCGAATGAAGGAATTCTGAGCGGACAGGGGCTGTGATAAACCTTCTCGGAAAGATATGCCCAGAAGGTTGAAACCGAGTCGGAATATACTAAAAACCGAGTTGGAATTAACGATTATTTTAGTTACTGAAGCTTTACACGTCAATCTGTTCTTCTACTTTCTAGCAGCTTCACTTTTCAAGATATTTTCAAAGTATGGGACCCTTTCTTATGTGCTGTCCCTTTTCATTAAATGCTTATTCCTTACTCATCATCTGAAGAAAACGTACAACAGAGATCTTTTTATTGTTCACGTCTCTTTTGCATGGACAATATAAATATCAAATGCTGTTAGATTAATTAAAGACTTTTGGAAAGTGAAAAACATCATCCACAATCTTTCTCTTCAAACTCTTGTTAAAAGCCATTAACGAAGAAGGAATCAAACTTCATTTCTTCTCTTTACGAAGAAATCTCTGAACTGGCACGAAACTGAAATTCCAGTCGGAATTTACAAGCTGTGAATTGGAATATAACTTTAAGAGCTACAAGAACTCTTTATTCCAGGTAGGGGGAGCGTTACATTTCAAATAGATAGTTTATGAATGGATATGGGGTATTATTTTATGTATATGTGATATGTGCATGTATTATTGTATCAGACTCTGATCATATGACGTTTTATGTTTTCATAATTTCCATTCATATTGCTGATATTAACATGAGATTGATGATGAGAAATGGATGATGATTAATGAATTTTTCATGATATTTATGTATATGCTTGAGATGCATGTGTGATGGCATTTTGGCCCGTGGCACTCACCGTTGTCACTGAAAAGTGATGGTGTCACATAAGGGTGGAAACGGTTGGCCCGTGGCACTCACCGTTGTCATTGAGAAGTGATGGTGTCACATTGAGTGTAAACGGGTTGGTACCAGTAAAACGGCCGGTCAGCTGAGAGCTGAGTTATGGCTCGGGGAGCCAATGTTGCAACACAATTAAAAGATTTAACAATGGGTTTATCTGAGTGAGTACCTGTGTGCATTGATATATATGTAGTTGAGAATAGCATACTGCTTAGGTTGTTTCATATGGCTCGGTATATGTTATTTGTATAGTTATGGATTGGACTTTTAATCCAATTCAATAACTATTATTTGATATGTTTATGCTCACCCCCTACTTATTATTTTTACAATGGATAGAGGACACAGTGATGGCACTTGAAGTCACTCGACCGACTGGAACATTATGTATTAGTATGCACAATACATAGTGTACATAGTAATTTGAGTAGAAGTCTTGGCCGGCTCTTGTGATTACCGAGTGATGTACTTTTTATATTATAAAATGGCTGGTCGGCTTTTGTAAAGTGACAATGATATTATTAATACAAATTTTCATTTTAATCATGAAATTATTTATGAAAAATTTATTTGTAATTATTTGCATTTCAATGGGTCGGTCGGATTGATGTAAAATCGGTACTTTTAATGGCTGAATCCGATCTCTGTTTGGAAATTTAAATTATTTGCGAAAAATTTACTTGATTTATTGAAAAGTATTTTAAAAATTAAGGATGTTATACTCATGACTATACTCATCCCCAAACACCTGTAAACAACCCAACCACTTCCAATCAGAAAGTATAATGGGGAGACTGATCCCACTAAACATCTTGATGCTTACACGTATGAGGCCGTGTACCTGGGAGCCGATGAAGATGTGATGTGCAGGATGTTTCCACGAACCCTGTCGGAGGAGGCTCTTAGCTGGTTCAAAAGTTTACCCTCGGGGTCAATAGACTCTTGGGAAGAAATGGCGACTTCATTTGAGAGCCATTTCATTATCTCTAGAGACGTTCCAAGGACTTCCCATACCTTGGCTCAGATAAGGCAGGGAGAAAGTGAAACTCTCAAGGAGTTTTTGAAGAGATTTTACAAGGAGGCTGCTTTGGTACCTAATCTCACGGAGGCTATTCAGCTTCATATTATTATTGAAGCTCTACAACCTGGATCCGCCTTTGCTTTGTCTTTGGCAAAGAGTCCTTCGACGACGTTGGAGGAGTTTCGAAGAAAAGCTTCGAACTACGTAGGAATTGAAATGCACTTGGAAGCAACAACGGCGAGAGGGAAATCCCCAACGCCACATCAACCACAACGAAGAGATAAGGACAGACCCCGATCGGAACACATGGAGAGGCCGTTCGGTGGTAACACTTTCGACAGCCCTGCTCAGCAGTACCAGGAAAACTGAGTAAATGCGTTTAGCAGTTATACTCCGCTAAAATCTAAGTGTTCATAGATTCTGAGGGAGATCAGATGGCCAACACTTAGTACATACGGGGTCAGAAAACCGCCCCAGCTTCGCAAACATGGTGACCCTCGGAAATACTGTGAATTCCACGAGCAAAAGGGCCACTCAGCAAACGAATGTCAAGCCTTGAAAAATACTATTGAGACCCTGATCCGAGAGGGTAAACTCAAACAGTACCTTTTCAAAGAGGGGACTTTTGATGAACCAGACCGGATTGAGAAAAGGGGAAGGTATCATGAGTACGGTGATGACGATAGTTCCACTCCGATCAGAAGGTTTACTGCTTATGAAAAGCAAAAGGGAGTTCTGGTTGGTGAGCCTGCACAGCAAAAT
The DNA here is from genome assembly GCA_037962975.1 of Clitoria ternatea. NCBI lineage: Eukaryota > Viridiplantae > Streptophyta > Magnoliopsida > Fabales > Fabaceae > Clitoria > Clitoria ternatea. Next base: position 285,900,660 of record CM075670.1, read on the forward strand.
GTTATGTCCCAACAACAACATTAGGGCCGTCGAGAGGTCATTGATTAGGGATCAGACCATCAAAGCTAAGAGCACCCTCTGCTGCTATAGCTAGTCGGTAAAACGGTGTGCATTCTTTCCTTACTTGGGCTTTTCCGATCGTGTTTTACCAAAAAAGGTTTAACGAGGCATAACCCCGACTCGGCTCTCTTTTTCTCTCTTTTGTATTGTAATTCATAATTAATGAAATATTCTCTGTTCACCTATTGCCTTTATGATTTTATTCGATGCACAACTGTGTTGTGACAAGATACTTTCAGGACGGATGATCCTAACAACGTCGTTAGTGATGAACCTCTTCGAAGGTACAACTGGGTGAACCATATTTCGAAGGCTCGGATTGTAGGATTAAACCGAATTCTGAGTACGGTTAGTAGGATTAAACCAAACACCGGTGAAGACCTGGGTTGTAGGATTTAATCGAACCTCAGGAAATGGGTTGTAGGATTGAACCGAACCGCATTCGAAGGCTCGGATTGTAGGATTAAACCGAATTCTGAGTAGGTTAGTGGGATTAAACCAAACACTGGTGAAGACCTGGGTTGTAGGATTTAACCAAACCTCAAGAAATGGGTTGTAGGATTGAACCGAACCCCATTCGAAGGCTCGGATTGTAGGATTAAACTGAATTTCGAGTACGGTTAGTAGGATTAAACCGAACACCGGTGAAGAACTGGGTTGTAGGATTAAACCGAACCTCAAGAAATGGGTTGTAGGATTGCACCGAACCCCATTCGAAGACCGGTGAATGGGTAAAATCCAACACCGAGTATGAAGACCAGTGAATGGGTAAAATTCAACACCGAGTATGAAGAACGGTGAATGGGTAAAACCCAACACCAATTGAGAAGGTCGGTGAATGGGTAAAATCCAACACCGAGTATGAAGAACGGTGAATGGGTAAAATCCAACGCCGATTGAAGAAAAACGGTTAGTAGGATTAAACCGAATGCCATTGAAGGCTTGGAGTGTAGAATTAGATCGAACTCTAAGTACGACTAGTAGGTTTGGCCGAACGTTGTAGAAGAATCAATCATCATACTCGTTATTGAATTCGCCCAGAAGTACTTCCCCTGGGAATTTCTCACTCGGAAATACTTTCCCTTGGAATTCCTTACTCGGAAACACTTCAAATTTGATGCTAGACTCTTAAATTCTTTAGTCGGCAATATTTCACTGAAGTCCGACTCATGAAGAATCAATCGGCATCCTCATTATTGATTTCGCTCGGAAATACTTTCCCTTAGAATTCCTTACTTGGAAACACTCCAAATTCAGTGTCAGGCTCGTGAATTCTTTAGTTGGCAATATCTCACTGATGTCCGACTCGTGAATTCTTTAAGTCGAGAATATCTCACTTCGAAGTTTCAATCAGGAATTATTTACTCGGGAATGTCTCTACCTGAAACATACTCATTCGAAGTCGAAGCCTTTCTCTGACTAGAAGTGTTTTCACCCGGAAAATGCTTCACTCGGCGTCATACCACGCGGGAATCGGAGATATCTCACTAGGTGCTATCCCGCTCAGAAATGTTTCACTCGGAGCTATCCCACTCGGGAATCGGAGATATCTCTCGGCACCACCCCACTCGGATTGTAGGACTAAACCGAACTCCGAGTATGGTTAGTATGATTGAACCGAACGCCGTTGAAGGCTCAGACTGTATGATTATTAATCATCCTTATGATGGAAGACCCGATCGTCACTCGGAAATCTTCCTCCTAGGGATCACTCGAAAATCCTATTCACGGAAGGATCAATTGGAGATCTTCTACCCGGAAGTAGCACTCGGAATTTTTCAAGACAAAACACGAGTCCTCGATTTAAAAAATAAAAGACTTGGATGCGCACATACTTTTACCGAGCAGCACGAGGAGGTTACAGGAAATAGAACTTCCCGGGTAACAAGGCCAGAATTTGCCTCACTCGGAATCACTCACTTAGAGTTAAATCCACTCGGAATCATTCACTCAGAACCATTCACTCAATAAACGCTTGGGGACAATATTTGACGGTTAACGAGTATTGCGAAGGTAAAAAACATGTGTTCTTGCAGGGTACGCCGGCATACAGACCTCTCGTGAACTGCATAGCTTATATGAGCAACTTACAGTCCCTCACACAAGCTAGGGGACAAATGATCCGGTCTGGATACCGGCCCCAAGGTTATCCGGTTTGGATACCGGCCCTAAGACTAAGAGATCATTATCTTAGCCGGCCTAGAAGTTCAATCGGTATCACGGGACAATGATCCAGTCGGCAAAAATATTAGTCGTCCTAGAGATCAGCCGGTATCACAGAATACTGACCCGGTCTGCAACTATACGATGCAAGTCTCTCCTACACCGGTCGGTATTCGCTCTCATTCATCCGACACCTCTATCCGATTGCCACAGTGTCATAACGAGAAAGATACTCTGCACAGCGGAATACGTCCCTTTCATTCACCGAAAGGAGTAGGTACAATTGTAAGCGTAATTTACGGAAAAGGTGACTATCCTCCATCCCTGTGTCAGAATCGTACACTGCTAATTGTCCTACCCCCTGGCATACTCTGAATACTGGGCTATTCTGATTGATATTTTACACACGGCATCAGAACCTATGGGCCCACTTACACCCAACGATTCATCTTCCACGCTTAACTATAAATAACATGTTCCAATACACATGCAAGGTTACGTTGTCCTTACTCTCATTCTCACTATTATACTGCTTGAGTATTAACTGAGTTCATTTACACTCTTCTAACTTGAGCGTCGGAGAATCTTCGCAGGTGACACCACCTGTCGCCCACACCAACGCGTGAGGTTGGTGTGAAGGATCTCCAGGACAACAAGAACGGTTTCTCTCACCGAGAGTTCGGATTATAGAGATCGGATACACACAGAACCGGTCTCCAACCTCATTCAATCCTTAACTCTTGTAGCTGGACCGACGGCGGATCCCAAACCCCGGTCGGGACCAGATCAGATTCTAAACAGAGCCACGGGTCAACAATGGTTGCAAGCAAAGTGTTTTTAGCGCTGTAACATTGACTGCGGCCGCAACACCGTTTTGTTACAGTCGTAATGTGTGAATTTTTTTTCTCTTCAAAGTTGACGGTTAATGCAGTTTCGGACACTGCGACCGTAACATCGTTATGTAGTAGCCGTATTTTGTATTATAGACCACAATTTAGAACCTTGGTCGTATGGATCATTGAGTTTCCTCTTGTTTATTTTGTTTAGGAGCATCAACCTTCCCCTCATAGCATCTATCCAAATATGAAACTTATCATCACTACACGAACCTGTTAGTGTAGGTTGAACACCTACAGTCACTAAGGTCCCGTACACCCAAGCCATCAACAATATTCATCAAGTTTCCACCATCTATAAAAGCATCTATCACTTGTTCAAGAACCTCACATTACTTCAAGTGATTAATTGATTAGGAACATATTTGTTAATATTTTAAAGTTTTTTAATGTATATTTAGGACACATAATAAGCGATTTAAATCTAAAATTAACAAAAACATAATTCTCGTAATTTCTAAAATAAACTCAACACATTATTAATTTCTTAAATTGTACATTAGAGAAAACCATATTATCAAACCATATTAATAGTTTTTTCATAACACCATTAATTTATTATATTATTTGTAGAAATAGACATAACCCCTTCGAATTAAATAATATTACTTTTTGAATAAAGTAATCTTGAACACTCTTCCTCTTGATCATATCTTTATATATTTTAGGCAACCCTTTTGGTATCTTAGAATAAAAGGTTTGTGGATGGGATCACCAACCGGTCCTATCACACACACGCCCGCCAAGCCCGACGGGGCTGGTATAGGTCATGAAATCATAAAGAAAATCTTGTCACTAGATCATTCTTTTTGTCACTTTTTTCCTTTTTTTGCTATTACAAGATAGAGATCAATGATAATAATGGTCACAGTTCTGTTAAGCTCATTATTGTTTCTCGCCAATTTTCTTATACTAGTTAAATCATTGATTTTTTTTACTCATTTTAATAACATCACAACATAAAACCCTGGCATTATTGTTAGACACACTCCCCTAAGCAAACATTTCGCTCATTTCTTTCCCTTTCATTCATAATTAAAATTGAAAATAGAAAATATTTTCATATTTCAAACAGGACCTAAAGATTTTCACAAGATAAGATTTAACCGGTAAACAAGAGATAAGCTCAATCCAAATTTTAACTACAATAAAATAATATTCTTCGGGTAAATTTAAATAATTTAAAATTTGAATTCAAATTCATAAAAACAGAAAACAAACTGTAAAGCACATAGCCTTTCAAAGTTTTTAACAATAAAACTATTATCACTTTAGAAGTTTAATATATAATCAATTTATATTTTTTAATTATATTATCTTGAAATTAATGTATCTCTTCTTTCTACCATGTTTCATTTGACTAGTGAATAAAACTTAAAAAGTTCAAACTTTTCTTATTACTAATAAAACAATAAAATTAAATAACAGTATTTTAATTTATATTAGATCAAATAACTATATATTTAGTAATTATTTTAAAACAATAAAATTAAATAAAATATTTTAGTTGATATTAACTCAAATAACTATATATTCAAAATTTTTTTAATCAGCTTATAAAATATTAAAATAACAATAATTTTAAAATGGATTGCGCCGCGGATATACCTTTTAAAGTTTATATAACAACTCCATTAACTACAAACTACCTCATGACTCTGCAGCAGATGATGATGGAAGAAGCGTTGGTAGAGGGATTTGCTCTTCACTCTCACGGTTACCATTTTTTCTACTTTTCAAAATATAATTTTTTATATTAATTTAAATGTATTATAATTAAGTAGCTTGTGCGAAATTAATTTGATTATTTTATAGCACATCATCCTTTACTTTATACTTACGATCATATTATCTCTTTTCTTCTTTATTATTGTTTTGTGTGATTATATTTGGATTTCTCAATAATAATAAAAATATAGGTTTGCCTTGCTGATAATAAATCAAAAATAGACTTTTTTTTTCTTCAATAGGATCTATTACTTTATTAAGAATCATTTGGAAAGTTTAGAATCACGTGGACAAAATTCTCCAAACTTTATAAGGTTCATTTGGATCATATTTATAGGCAATCATTCTATCTAAAGTAGTTAAAGTCATTTAATTTGTCTATAAATTATATTATTAATAACTAATAAGGATATTTTTATAAAAAATAATTAATGATATTGACTTTTATGTTTCATTATCATTTAAATATATTATAAATATTACAATTCTTTAGAATTTTAAAAATTTGTAATCCAAAAGATTTAACAAGATTAAAGACAATTTTGAGCATGCTTGTAATTGAGAGCATAAAATGAAGGTTTAAGAGAGTTAGTTGAGCATAAACAGGAAGAAAAGAAAAGATTGAACGTTGTTGTGTGAGTAGTTATATATGGAGCGTCATCGAATCGGCTTATGATTTTTTACTTTTTACTTTACTTAATCTTTTTAAATTATTAAATTTATATATTAATTTTTTAAAATTATCTTAGGGTTATCAAAACTTAACATCATATTCTATTTATGTACCCAATTAGCATAGGAGATATATATACTCTAATTGATATATCTCATTTTTTATTATTTTAATTTCAAGAAAAACTATACGTTAATGAGTATTTTGATTAAAAAAATAATTAATAATATAAGAATTTAAAAGAGGGTTTTATAAAAATGGATAATTTTTTTTCCTAAAGATATAGTCTTATATTAAAGAATGAAAGTAGTACATGCTTCCTTTCATAACTTTTTAAGGGTTTGTAAATGTTATACAAAATAAAAATCGAAAGTAAAAATTTAATGCCAAACATTGATGATAAAAAAGGCCTACCAGAAAAATTTAAAAGGATAATAAAAAGTAAGATAACAAAAAAATAGGTTATGTTTTTGGTAAACCACAAAAAAATAGGTTTAAAAATTGAAATGGCCCTACATGCCCAAACAGAGAAACCCATATGGGAATTTGAGGTCCAACTTACCCGAAACTCGATATTCACATGGTTTAAAATAAGCATCATCTATAAATTTTGGTTTTAGTTGGATTCGTCTTTTTGAGCCCAAATCGATCCCACCGAACCCAACCATTAACCAATCGTATCTTCATAATTGCGTTTTTTCATTCCCCGTTAATTGCAATTTCTTGTCATATGAGGCTTTGTTCATTGTATTCCTCAGATTTTGTTGGGCCTTGGGCCTTTTCTCTTAATGAAATATTCACTGTTTATGACCAAAAAAATCGTATCTTCATATTTTTTAAGGCTTCCTTTCCACCAAAAACAAAAAGGCTTCCTAAATCTTATATAGGATAAAAAAATCAAAAGTAAAAAAACAATTAATATTAAAAATCATTTAGGAAATCACGAGAAATTATTATACAATCCCGAGTCATTATGTCAGTTTGTCATCAAACTAATAAATATTTAAAAAGTGTCAGATTTTACTAAGTTTGAGGTTGCAGTTAATGCTTAAATTTTTTTACATTATTTATTTTAATAATCAGTATGAAAAATATTTTTTATAACAGTTATTGAAACATTTGGTATATAAAGTATTAAAAATAATAATATTTTATATCTATTGTTTTAATAATCGATATACAAAACATATAAAATTTAATTTTTACACTTTTTATTGAAATAACTAATATAACACCATTAGAAAAATACAAAACTTCAACCTAAACTATAAACACATGCAGGTTAAGTAATTATACTGGTATATTGGTTAGACCGCAAGTTAACACGGTGGCTAGTATTGAATTTAAATTAACAATTTTCTTTTAATTTATGAAAATTTGTACATAGATAAATCCTTCTTTAAAATACCAAATGAAGGTATTAATTATTCGGAATTTTCGATAGAAAGATTAATATATTAATATTGATGATCTCAACAAACTTTTGTATTAATAGTAATAAAATTTTAAATTTTTTTGTTACAAGTAAAATTTTAATTAATTAAGATGAAAAATTATATAATATTATAAATATTATCATATTTTATTGACACATTGATTAAAACTATTGCTTCAAGTTTATGTAATATTTTTCATTTGATGCAGTCTATGGAGAATATATATAAACATACTGTGGACCTCATTTCTTTCTTCTCTTATATGCATGTTAGAATTGATGAAGGAATTGCCAAACTTAGCTTGAAAGCTTCGATCTTGGCGATGGTTGCTAGCATGAGATTGCATGCGCAAGTTCTCACAAATCTTCACCAAATGAGCCTGCCTTCGAGTCAAAAGTTTGTCCACGACTACTATAATGGTTGAGTCTATCAAACAGGGTCAAATGGTTAGGGGTTGTCTCTCATACAATACAATGCTTCAAAGGATATCATTCTCAAAAAGGAGTGATAAGTGGTGTTGCACCATTACTCAACTAAATGGAGGCAGTGAGGCTATCTTGTCAATTCATCTCCTACCAGACCCCACAAGTAATCTTCTAACACCTTGTTCACAACTTCTATCTGACCATCACTCTGAGGGTGATAAGTGCTGTTGTTGTTCCACACAAGCGAAATAGCTCTTGCCAGAATAAGTTGATAAAAATTTGATACCTGTCATTGACTATGGTTTTGGGCATGCCGTGTAAGCGGTGAATTACTTGCAGGAATCTAAGGGTTATTGACAGAGACTGAAGTAGGTCGTACGACTTCTACATCAAATACTTGGTTTGTTGGCAGACATGATTGGCTTGGATGAAGATATGTACATCAAAAGCCATGTGAGGCCAAGCAACAAAGGACGCGAGTGGAGAAAGGGTGCCACGAACTCCACAATGTCTTGCTAATGGAGTTGCATGATATTCCTTAAGTGAGGCATCGTTTAACTCTATTTCTTTTGGTATTAAGATGTGTCCTTTGGACCGAAGCAAACCAATTTGCCAACTGAATATAGGGTGGGAAACATAGGGTGGAATTTTAATCTAGAAATGACCCATGGGTGGAAAGTGTAGAAGTCCCTCAATTTGTCAAAGAAGGTTAGGATACTACTGGAAATAGCCCAAAAAAGTTGTAGTTCAGGTTGGTTCCTTCGTGATAGAGCATCTGCCGCTAAGTTCCCCTTGCCTAGTGTGTAATAGATCTCATAGTCAAACCCCCAGTAATTTGGTAAGCCAATTTTGTTGTGTTGGTGTCTAAATCACTTGTGTCATTAGCCCTCTCAGACTTTTCTGATTAGTGTATATTTCGAATTTTCTACCCAACAGGTAATGACACCACTTGTGGACTACATCGGTGATGGCATACATCTCATGTTCATGTGCGGAAGCCCCTTGCATCCTCAAACTCATCTTCCTACTGAAATATTCAAGCACGTGATCCTCTTGTGATAAAATTGCTCCTATTGCCACTCGAGGCATCAATACTTACATTAAATGATTGCTCGAAGTTTGGTAATCCAAATACCCACAATGTAATCATAGTTGTTTTCAATGTTGTAAATGTGTGTTGGGCAGCTTCAATCCACTTAAATCCTTTATTTTTTAATAAGTCTGTCAAGGGCATGACAAGAGTAGCATAATGGCGAACAAAACGCCTATCGTACCTCATTAATCCTAAGAAGCCCAGTAATTGGGTTAAAGAAACAGGAATAGGCCAATCACCAATGGCCCATAGCTTCACAAGGTCAACAAATACCCCTTGATTGGATATTATATGCCGTAAATAATTAACTTGATGGACCCCGTAATTGGGTTAAAGAGCCAGGAATAGGCCAAATTAGCATTTTGACAACTGAGCATATAACTAATTAGAACTCAATAAACTTAATACTTGGCATAAATAAGAAATATGAGAACCCCAATCAGCACTGTAGACTAGTGTCATAAAGAAAACACCAGCACAAACTTACGAAGATAAGCTTCATTCATGGCCACTTGAAACGTTGAATAGGCATTGGCTAGCCTAAAAGGCATAACAAAAAAATTCGAAATGTTCATCAATAGTAAGAAAAGCAATATTGAATGTGCCTTTAAGGGCCAATCTGATTTGATGGTACTCAGATCCCAAGTCAATTTTTGAAAAAACAGTAGCACCATATAGCTCATCGAATAATTCATTCACTGTAAGAATAGGAAACTGATCACGGATTCTGATTGCGTTTAGGGCGTGATAATCCGCTAAAAAACGTCATGTTCCATTTCTTTTAATTAGTAACACAGGGTGAAGAATAAGGATTGGTAGCAGGTGTGATTATGCCATCCTTCATTATATCAATAATCAATGAAGTAACTATCTCTTTCTGAAAGTGGGGATACCTATACGACTTCATGTCGACATACGTAGAAGTTGGCAACACATGAATGTGGTTGACCCTATCACATTTTGGGGAAGGTTCATGTGGTTCTTGAAAAATTTGTGATGAGTTTCGCAACAGTTCATCAAGGCCCATGCGCACATCTCCTATTTTCTCCTACTACTGGATTGGACTGATGGTAACAATCAAAAGCTCTGAGACTACATCTATTATGAAAAAATGATAAAATTATGAAAATGATGCAACAACAGGCTATGAGGATGGGTTATTGGCAATCGTAATGGTCTAGCCCTGCCTTTGGAACTGAATGGATGGAAAAGTATAATTGGGCCCAATGTCTGTAACCATTGGACTCTTGGCACCAAATCTGCCCCATGTATTGGTAATACATAGAAGGGAACTTCAAATGTATGTCATGCCAACTTTAGTGGTACCTTATCCCTATACATTAAATGGCTTCTCCCTTTCCTACCAACAATGAGAATGTAGGTAGTGTTGTGTTAGGCCTAAAAACTAAACGACCCTAGGCTGCAAGATATTATGCGAGCTGCCTAAGTCAATCAACATCGTGATTTCTTGCTTGAAAATCAACGCATCCACCCTTTGAGTTTTAGGGTAAGAGGGCCCTATAATTGCTACCAACGAGAGCTGGAAATGCGTATGTTCAACCTCTTCTACATCCTCTAGGCCCAATGCTCCCAGTTCACTAACATCCCTAGTTTTTTTTGTCAAACTAACATCCCTAGGTTGTTCCTCATGATCCACTCCTTCGGCGAACTCTGTATCTAATAGGAGCATGAATTGCTCAGCTTAACACAAGTGTCCAGGCCTATATTTCTCATCACAATTAAAGCAGAGCCCATATGCTCTCCGATCTTAGACGTTGTCCCACATGTTCTCCGCAAGTGTTAGCATCTTTTGGTCCACTCCTTGAAATGACGTGTGTCGCCCGACACTTCATACCATGTTTGCGTTTGGTGGTGCTCCTTGCGTGGTTAATGGGCCACGAAATGGGCGCAACACACTTCACCCAAGATAACAGAATTTATCTTCCAACAATTTCGGAAGACCCAACCTGAGATAGGGAATGCGGCCTCAAGACTGCCAACTCATGGATAATGTCATAATCCTAACATAAAATGACTCAGCAGTGTCTCTGATGTCAATCCAAACACCCGATTAGCAAACGATTCAAATCGGCCTTGATACTCAGTCACTGTCCGAGTCTGTTAAAGCTTAAACAGATTTGCCTGATAGTTATCATATGAAGATGGCTTGAAACACAACTCAAGCACTCTTGCAAACGTGTCCCACACGGAAAGCTAGTTGTTGGGTACATCCATTGAAACCAGGCCAACGCTCTCCCTTGCATAAAGAATGGCAGCAAAGGCCAAAATATTGTTTAGCCTGAAACAACCACTCAAGCGGCTCATTGCCATTAAAGCTGGGTAATGTGATCTGTAGTGGTGGAGCATGAAGATTGTGTCACTCCTGGGTTAGAAATGTTGGAAAATATTTGACTGAGGCGTCTGGAATCACATTATCCTTAATGGTTTATGTGTTAAAGGTGTGACTCCTAACATACAACAGCCCTTCTGTGTATAGACAGGAAGTAGAACTGAAACCCAAAAACCAAGTCAATCCAGGCAAATACATCATTCAGTTATTTCAGCCTCATAAACTCCACAGGCATAATAGGATCATCATCGGTCACAGTTGGAAGCTTGTCCACTCTATGTAAAGCGTCAATTACTGCTTGAATCTCAAGAAGTTTCATCATCGATGGTGTAATACAGTTTCCATATAATGGTAGGATGTTAAAGTGTTCATATTGTGCCGCCTTTCTCCACACCTCCTCAGCATGTGTTTTTGCCTTCTTTTTAATGTTTTTTGGATCCATGTTATCAAATACTTTGTATAATACCATAGCCATCCCCACATATTTAGTTATTTCCTTCGGTGTTTATGTGGATTCTCTTTGTCAACTTTATGTAAAGCGTCAATTACTGCTTGAATCTCAAGAAGTTTCATGATCGATGGTTTAATACAGTTTCCATATAATGGTAGGATGTTAAAGTGTTCATATTGTGCCGCCTTTCTCTACACCTCCTCAACATGTGTTTTTGTCTTCTTTTTAATGCTTTTTGGACCCATGTTATCAAATACTTCGTATAATACCATAGCCATCCCCACATATTTAGTTATTTCCTTCGGTATTTATGTGGATTCTCTCCTATCCTCAATTTTCCTTTTATAAAATTGTTGGAAGTATTTTCCAACTCTCTCATATCATTTCTTTCCATCTTCACTACTTTTGGAAAAAATTCTTCCACATTAATTTTGTTCAGTAAATTTCATCTAAAGTGAGGAACACCTCTTCCTCTTGACATGGAATCTATTGAATCAACCATTTTATATGCATGGAAGTAACAGAGATAGGTCATTTTTATATCTCCATCTTCTTGCTCAATATAGAAAGCTTCTTTAAGAATAAACAGAAGAAAAGTAATCGAAGATGGGACATTGTTGGTAATGTCTTCCTCCTTTGTATTCCATGCCTTAGAGCTGCTGACCATTATTGAATCTCCCTCGTGGTTGCATAATTAGATTGATAATACCTGAAACGCTCAATAATGGAGACTGCGATACTACTACAGGAACACACTCATGTAAATGACCGCAGCAGCGATTGTCTGTGCAACAATGGAAACTGCAATACCATTATAGGAACAACGCTCATGTAAATGACTGCAGCACCAATAGTGTGTATTGTTGCACACACAATCGTTGCTGCAGCCATTTGCATGAGCGATGTTCCCGCAGCAGTACCGCAGTGTCCTTTGTTGAACATTTCAAGTATTATCAAACCAATTATTCAACCACGAGGGAGATTCAATAATGGCCAACAGCTTCAATGCATGGAATGCAAAGGAGGAAGACATTACCAACAATGTCCCATCTTTGGTTGCTTTTCTTCTACCTATTCTTAAAGCAGCTCTTTATATTAAGCAAGAAGATGAAGATATAAAAATGGCCCATTTTTGTTACCTTCATGTATATAAAATAATTGACTAAATAGATTCCATGTTAAGAGGAAGAGGTGTTCCTCAGTTTAGAAGGAATTTATAGAACAAAATTGATGTGGAAGAATTTTTTCCAAAAGCAGTGATGATGGAAAGAAATGATGTGAGAGAGTTGGAAAAGTACTTCCAACAATTTTACAAAAGGAAAATTGAGGATAACAGAGAATCCACACAAACACAGGAGGGAATAACTAAATATGTGGGGATTGTTATGGTATTATACGAAGTATTTAATAGCATGGATCCAAAAAGCATTGAAGAGAAGAAAAAAACATATGCTGAGGAGGTGCAGAGAAAGACGACACAATATGAACACTATAAAATCCTTCCATTATATGGAAATTATGATAAACGACCGGTCATGAAACTTCTTGAGATTCAAGCAGCGATTGATGATTTGCATAGAGTGGAAAAGCTTCCAATTGTGTACAACAATACACACTATCGCTACTGCAACCATTTACACGAGCATTGTTCCAGTAACAGGACCGTAGTGTCCTTTGTTAAACATTTCAAGTATTATCAAACCAATTATTCAACCACAAGGGAGATTCAAAAATAGACAACAGCTCCAAAGCATGGAATGCAAAGGAGGAAGACATTACCAACAACATCATATCTTCGGTTACTTTTCTTCTACCTATTCTTAAAGCAGCTCTTTATATTGGGCAAGAAGATGGAGATATAATAACATAGCAATCCCCACTTATTTAGTTATTTCCTCTTGTATTTGTGTGGATTCTCTGTTATCTTCAATTTTCCTTTTGTAAAATTGTTAGAAGTATTTTGCCAACTCTCTCACATCATTTCTTTCCATTGTCACTGCTTTTGAAAAAAATTCTTCCACATCAATTTTGTTGTGTAAATTCCTTTTAAACTGAGAAACACCTTTTCCTCTTGACATGGAATCCATTGAATCAACTATTTTATATGCATCGAGGTAACAAAGATGACCATTTTTATATCTCCATCTTCTTGCCCAATATAAAGAGCTTCTTTAATTGGTTGTTGGTAATGTCTTCTTTGTATTCCATGCATTGGAGCTGCTGGCCATTATTGAATCTCCCTCGTGGTTGAATAATTGGTTTGATAATACCTGAAACGCTCAATAATGGACATTGTGGTACTGCTGCAGGAACACCGCTCATGTAATTGGTTGCAACAGTGATTGTGAGTGCAACAATGGATACTATGGTACTACTGCAAGAACAACGCTCGTGTAAATGGCTCCAGCAGCGATAATGTGTATTGTTGCACACACAATCGTTGTTGTACATAAGTGCTACTCCTGCAGCAGTACCGTAGTGTCCTTTGTTGAACATTTCAGGTATTATCAAACCAACCAATTATTTAACCATGAGGGAGATTTAATAATGACCAGCAGCTCTAATGCATGGAATGCAAAGGAAGAAGACATTACCGACAATGTCCCATCTTCAATTGCTTTTCTTCTACTTATTCTTAAAGCAGCTTTCTATATTAAGCGAAAAGATTGAGATATAAAAATGGCCCATCTTTGTTACCTTCATGCACATAAAATGCTTGATTCAATAGATTCCATGTCAAGAAGAGGTGTTCTTCAGTTTAGAAGGAATTTATGAAATACAATTGTTGTGGAAGAATTTTTTCCAAAAGCAGTGACAATGGAAATAAATGATGTGAGAGAGTTGGATAAATACTTCCAATAATTTTACAAAAGGAAAATTGAGGATAGCAGAGAATCCATACAAACACCAGAGGAAATAACTAAATATGTAGGGATTGTTATGGTATTATATGTAGTATTTGATAGCATGGATCCAAAACGCATTGAAGAGAAGACAAAAACATATACTAAGGAGGTCCAGAGAAGGGCGGGATAATATGAACACTACAACGTCCTTCCATTATCTGGAAACTATGTAAAACCACCGGTCATGAAACTTCAAGCAGCAATTGATGCTTTACATAAAATGGACAAGCTTTCAACTATGATAATCCGACTATACCTATGGAGTTTACCAGGCTGAAAAAAGTGAATGATGTATTTGCTTGGATTGGCTTAGTTTTTGGGTTTTAGTTCTCCTTCTTGTCTACACAGAATGACTGCTGTATCCTATGGGTCACGCCTTTGAAGCATAAACCATTAAGGCCAGTGTGATTCCACATACCTTAATCAAATATTTTCCAACAACAGAACTAAAATCCGAAAACCAAGCCAATCCAAGCAAATATATCATTCACTTTTTTCAAGCATATTAGGATCATCATCGGTCACAATTCGAAGCTTGTCCACTCTATGTAAAGCATCACTCTATGTATTGTTGCACACATATAACCGAATGTTTCTCTTTTCTTCATCACTTTCACCATGACCACAACTCCGTTCCTTTATTCCATTTTCTTTGTGTGCCATGAGTCATTTCCCTCTCAGTCTCTTATGCTCTCATTTCCCTGTTTGCCTTGTCTCATTCTCTTTCATCCAAAACCACCATAAGCCATCACACTTCCACCATGACCAAGACCTCATTTTCTTATTGCCATTGTCACTCTCCTCATCATGCATCCAAGGGTTTCTAGGTCAAGGATCCATTTCCATTACCATTTTCACCACCTGTAGGCACCACCACCTTGCCTCCCTCCACCACTGTGCCATCTCCTCATATCACCACCATGCATGGACATTTTTAAGCTCCTAAAAGCCATGTGTGCAAGCTATGAGGTAAAGATCCAAGTCTTTCTCTTTTTTTTGCTATGGCGAAATGCTTCATTGCCATTTTTCCTTGCTATGTCAAAAGGAAGAGATGCTCCTCAATTTAGAAGGAATTTACAGAACAAAATTGATGTGGAAGAATTTTTTCCAAAAGTGATGACGATACATCATAGGTAAAGAAAAAAGAAAAGAATTCTAGTAAGACTAACTAAGTGACTTGTTATTACTCATATAAACCTTCTTCATGGGATATCCAATCACAAAGGTCGGGTTCCTATCACTGTTAGTTACAAATGGCAAGTCCTATTCCCCTTGGTGTTTAATTCACTAGCTTTTCACTTTGTGAGACTCAAGATCAAAGTAAGTTTGGTCCATGATTTATACCTACATCACTTGATTATAATATACATGTACATGTCTCAAGATCTCAATATCAATATTATTATTTATTTTTGCCTATTGGCAATCACAATAGACAACTTAAACTCAGAGGAAGACTCATTTTCTTCCCAAAAATAAATATGCTCAGAAATGTTATAAGCTAATTAGCTTAACATTTTACCAAGTAAAACAATAACTCGGCCTTTATTTTTTAATTTAGATTACTCAGGTCTATTTAGATGAATTCTAAGTGACAACATCTCTTTTGAGGGTAAAATAAATTCACTTAGAAATTTATTCTCAAAAAATTAGTCATCATTGTGTCATTAAAACACAATGGAACACATAATATTAAAATTTATTCATGATAACTCTATCAAGAATAGAATAAATTCATATGAATTTATTCTCGTTTAAATTATTGAATTCATTTAACGTCATCATAACATTAGTATGATGGAAATTCTCAACATACATTTTTATGACACCATAATTTATAGTATCTCTCAAACACTTTATGAATCCAATAAACATAACATATAAAAATTCATGATTTTATAAAAATCAATAAACTCAAGTTATAAATAATACCAAAGTTATTAATACCTCTCAAGTACTTTACGAGTCCAACAAGTATAGTAAAAATTTCACACTAACTCATGAGTACACATAATTCAGTAAATAATAATTATGAGATACCCGTACTAAGCAACAAGATCATCTGTGTTTATTTTAATTTTTTTTAATCGGATGTTATCATCGTGAGATATCCTTATTGGTATAAAAATTAATAATTCAATCTTCATGAGAAGTTTCTCAAAATAATACATGTGAAAAGTATTATGTTAATTCATTTTGTTATTATTAACATTTTAAACCACATTTCTTTCTGTCCGAAAATCAACATTAACAAGATGATAGATCTCATATCACAATAGTAAAAATCAATATTTATATAACAACTCATACCACATCTTGGATCATGCACACATTAGCATGTCTCTTACTGAGGTAAAGCACAACAAGATAACAATATTTTAATCATTTCAATCGTTTAAGTACAAAATCAAGTGTGTCACTGAGCTTGAGATCACAATATATGTATAATCATGTTCCACGGATAATATGCATAGTTTAAGTCCCTTTTTTAAGTTTTGATTTGATTTCAAATGTAACATCATTGAACGCATACAATACCATGCTGAACTAAACCAGTTCTTCCATGGCATTAAATAACAAATCAAGAATATGGTAATTAAAATAGAAAAAACTACCACAATATTAGTTCAAGCATTGTTTCTATCATCTTAACCTTTTAATTTAAAACATAAGAATAGATAAACTACACATTTTAAAGTCAAATATGTAAAACCATATATTTTTGTCATGCTACTGCTATTGATAGCAAAATCTCACTAAATAGTATATAACGTATTTTAGGAAATTTCACAAAAGCATTTAATATGAAAAGAAAATTTTCTCATGCTCATGACACCATACCTGAAAACTATGCAACAACCATGCTCTAGAGCAAAATAATTAAAAATAATAATAAAGATAAACAGTCTTTCTCAACTCAATATATTATAATATTTTAGTAATTTAATTATTATTTATATGTATGATTGAAATAATTATGCTTATAATGATTGTAATCCAACAACCTTATCAAAAATTATTGTCACCTTAGTTAATAACATATTGTTATTAACAATAAAATCATGAGTTTGTAAAACTCAATTAGCTCTCAACAATTTGGATGTACACATACTAGGCAACAAATCCACATCTTTTAAGTGTCTAACATCATAAGGGATTCTCATTATTTAAAGATAAGTATTTAAACTTCAAGAGAAGTTTCTAAATAATACCATTTTACAATTTAACTTCCATATGATAAAAACTCATACATATTTGCTTTGCCATATTATTCAAGAGCAACATGCTAACTTTGAATTTCTCATCAATTACACTTTCATTAAAATTCCAAAATTAATCTCATACACACAAAGCACTCTTAGTTAGCACATATTTTCTATAACTCATGCCATTAACATAACACAAATATAACTAAAAGACCATGTATATTTTACCCTTTCCGTTGCCACAAGAATATACTGCAATAAATTCATTGAAGGAACAAAACCCACAGTCCCTAGTCATTAAGGCACAATTTTAATAAAAAGCCTCCAAAAACAAACATTTTCCTGCCAACCAAACTTTCCTTCCCAGAATGACCACATTAAAGTGAAAACATAAAACTTACTAAAACAACATATACCCTGCCATTACCATATATAATAATTCAAGGTCATATTGTATTCACTCTTTTGTTTATTTAAAACTAAATTAAGTGTGCATAATCACAGTAACTATAATTAGCAAAATTAACGCATCCCCATGATGAACCATGTGTAATTTAAGGAACATTTTGGCATCGCACACAAAAATCTCAATAAAAGGTTTCAACAAATAAAGCATTACCCAACCCAGTCCACAAATTTTTACCTTATATATATATATATATATATATATATATATATATATATATATATATATATATATATATATATATATATATATATATATATATATATACACACACACACACACTCAATCCATTTTCGTTCACCTCTCTGTTTCCATATTCTACACTTATTGAAGGTTCTTGCGATTCCTGACATACCCGTTCCTCCATCACCAACAAGTTACTAATAGGAGATGCATTATGGGAAGGCCACGAGAATGAACAGGTGTGCACGCAACAAGAATAAGTTGGTGTCAACGAACAGAGTTAGATAGAAGCACGCACAGTGAGTGACAAAATTGGTGCTTAAATTTGGGAAAAAGAAATCAAGATCAAATCGAAAAAGATAATGAGATATACCCTTAAGATTGTTGAAAAATATTTGACTGAGACAAGTGGAACCACACTGGTCTTAAGGGCTTATGCGTCAAAGGTATGACCTCAGGACACAGCAGTCATTCTATGTGTAGACAAATAGTAGAGAGATAATATCTTGTAAATAGTAGAAGCAGAAGCAAATCAAAGTATGATTTTAATATAAAAGGAAATAATATAGAGAAAATAATTAGTGATAAAAAACGTTAATTCAAAAATAAATCTGTCAATTAAACTCATTAATGATAAAGACGTTACAAAATAAAATATTTTAAACAGGTATTAATTAACATATTTAATTATAATAACTGTCCTAGATATTATTTTCCTTTTAAAACACAAATCGTAATGTCCCAAAATCAGATGTTCCAATAAATGGCTTTCACGGATCTATTACTGTGGGACTAAAAAACTTTTAAAATATAACCAAAATTTCTAACAGAGAATGTGATTTGGAATGGGGATTCTGGGGATCCTTCCCCGAAGTTCCGCTACCTCCTCAGCAACGGTAGCAAACTGAACTTGCATCTCCCACATCAGGTGAGCAATCCGTCATTCTGGTTAGCACCGTGATAGGCTTTAGGAGCCACGGTTTCGTCAATGGAAGCACCAAGTTGATACACGTGAAAAAGAAATTCTCCTTTTGAGCATGGGAGGCTCCCAAAAGAAAGGCAAAAAACTGGCGAAAACCTTTTCTATTTTTCATTGATGGAAAACGCATTATAAATAAGAAATTCTATTTACTGAACTACACGGATTTGGAGACACGTGCATAACAGAAACAAAACGCAAAGGTAATGAAATTAAGGTAACAATTGTTTTTTTTTGGTCATCTTAAGGTAACAATTCAAATTAAACATAAACATCCATCCATTTGGGTTTCTTTTTCTCTCAGGTACGTCTACTGAACTAAGTAATGTCACTTGGCCCATCTCTATTTGTTTGTCTTGGCCCATCTGTCTGCTCTCTCTCTTCAGTATGCGTATCATCTGATTATTTATGAGAGATCAAATTTAATGCTTTCAGAGGGACAGAGTTGCTCCGAACAGCATTTCAATTAAATGTTTAGTATGAATCATACGGGTAGAGTAACCAAAGAGAATCTCTATGCTTTAGTTTTATCTTACCTTACTTTGAGGGAAGAATTTCTCCTGTTCGGGTGCAATTTAATCAAGTATAGATGCTCTGAAGTTCAATACGTTGGACATTAATAATATAGAATATGAACCAATCAAATCACCAGTGACAAAACGATAATGATTTTGTGATATATGAATCACAGCTAAAAGGACAAAAAAATGTAAAATGAAACTATGAAAGAGTAATGATATTCACTAATACCATTATGACTTAGGCACCTTTTCATCATCTGTCATAACTCATTTTGGGCATCGTCCCAGATCCTGAGATGTGAGTAATGTAGTAATGTGATGTAGGGATTTATGTACAAATATCATTTCTCTATATGAAGCCTATATTTGTATTACCAAGTCAAACTACAACTTTTAAAATATCAACATGCAGCATTTTTATCTGCTAACAATTTAAATAAATTGACTATGTAAAGAAACAAAGGTTTCAGCAATAGGAGCACAAGGAAACTCAAACCTTAATTTGGCTTTGTAGCAGAAATCATCACAAAAAGCCCATTTCTAATGCATTTAAATCCAACCAGCCCACACCCCCTGCAGAGATCTTCAAGTTCACGCTCAGAGAGAGAGATGTAGCTCCCAGACACTTGCCTAATATTCTGAAATGTGAAACAAATATCAGGTTATTCAAAAGTTATAAAAAGTCATAAAAGTTTCCAGATGGTTAAATTACTACTTAGGTCATTCAACTCATTGATGCTCATTGATTCTAGAAGCTTGTTCTTTTGACCGGAGATTTTTAGTACTATTCATGGAAAATCCTAAATGTTTCTTCTTTTAGTTGTTTACTTACTTTTGTGTGTGATTTTGGATAATTTCTTTAAGCACCTTGATCTTCTTAGAAATTTGAAACTAGAACACCCTTAAACCTTGAGCAACAATATTTACAGTTGCAGATATTCACCTTTGTTGTTGTAGGTCGCTTAGACAATTTATAGGTAATTACGAATGTTTATCTCAGGCAACTTGTAGGTAATTGTGACATTTTGACTTAGGTAATTTATAGGTAATTGTGAACATTTAACTTATTATCACTCTCGACCATTCAGCGAAGTTGATTCGGTGTGCTTCAGTGGAGTGTACTCGAGTGCTATGGAACTCACAATATTTGCTTATATCTGACCCTTTCATTCCTTCGCTTTAGAGTGGGAACACCAGCAAATAGGTTATTTATCTCTCAAAAGTAGGGATGGAAATAGGTTAGGCCGGGCCGGGCTTTGAAATGCCCGAGTCTAGCCTACTTCCAAATGTCAAGACCTGGGCCTGACTTATTAGCTCATTAGAGGCTTTTTAAGTTTTGGTCCGACCTGTTTGAAGATTTGATTCGTTTAGAAGTCTGTTTAAATGGCCTGTTTACAATTAAGCTTTTAAAAAACCAATAACCACCTAAAAAGTCTATCAAACTACATAGGCTGACGGGCCTATTAGTGTAAACGGGTTTATCAATATAAATGGACCAATCAATATAAATGAGCTAAATGCACTTATTTTAAATTTAGCAAGATAAATATAACTTCTCATATAAAGCAAAAGTAATTAAATCTACAATAAAATTTATTTTATCCAAATTATAAAATAAAACTTTATATTATAAAAAATTATTATATCTGTAATATTAATTTATATTATGTAAATATGTAATATATATATATATATATTATTTTTATGTTATAAATATATATATATAAATAATTAATAGTTAGGTCAATTAAATGGGTCGGCTTATTGGGCTTCAAAGGCTTTTTAAAAGCCTATGACCTTGTCTGTTTACTTAAAAAGACTTTTTTAAAAGTCTAAACCTAGCCTTCTAATCCGACAAGTCTAACCTATATAGGCTTTAAAGAGGCCGAGCCACAAGCCCCTGAGGGACATCTGACCTATTTTCATCCCTACTCAAAAGTATGTTGAATAAGTCATTTTCGTAAATTTCTTTTTGTACCACTCTATTGAATCTAATATGGCATAAAGAGTTACAATCTGGAGTTTCCACCCCAATTAAAATTTGTCTAACTCTCACAATGGCCATTTTTGTCGCCGCCCATTCCATCACCTCGCCCCACATGATAGGTCTTTTCGTCTCTATCATTAGACCCTATTTGACCTGACATTTGCTCCAAAGCCATCTCACCTTCTCATTTCTCCAATGTTCTCCCTTTCTACAAAAGTTGAGTAGCTAAAGAACAAAAGCAAATGTGTGCCCTCTTGCCTTGACGATGCGATCAGAGGATGCAACAAGGACTGTGAAACTTGGCGATGCGATCAGAGGATCTGCAAAGACACCACTACAAACAAAGATGTTTCAACGAGGACGGTGGCTGGCATTCAGGTAATGGTGGCGCGACGGGGAGAAACACACCATAGTTCTGTTGTAGGTACGAGAAATGTTATGCTCTGTGGACTTGGTGCAATTCTATTGTTTGGTAGTGGTTTTGATCATAGTGGCACTAAGGGACCAGGATGGAGAACAACCCAACAATGGGGGGGGAGGACCCCAATATCCCTTCCACATCATCAAAGGCTGACGTAGGTTTTTATTTTGAGGTGGTCCAGGCTTTAACCCTTAATGCCATTTCAGCTTCAATAAAATGGTACAAAAAAAATTCATGAAGGGTACTTGTTTGATATTTGATATACTTTTGAGAGATAAAAGACTTACTTGAAACAAAAATCTTATAGAACTAACTTGAAACAAACCAGAGAGGTAAGGGACCTAAGTAGTGATTTAGCCTTTTTAGATTAAATATTCATTTTGGTGACGAAAAGATTGGGTTGACATCACTTAACCTAGTCTAGGAAACTAGGGAAGTGACATCAACATCATTCTTCCATGCACATAGGCAGGATTAGAAACTAGATTTATTTCGATTCATATAATCAAGGGATTAAATTAATACTAACTTCCAATGATTGAGACACTAAACCAAAACTAGCACATCCAACTTAAGAATTAGCAGCAAAAAACAACTGAACAAAATAAGAGGTGGGATTAGAGACTAGATTGATTTCAATTCATATAACGAAGGGATTAAATTAATATTAACTTCCAATGATTGCGAGACTCAACCAAAACTAGCCTATCCAACTTAAGAAGTAGCAACAAAAAACAACTGAACAAAGTAAAATCGTGTTACTACCCAAGTTTATCAATTCAAACGGGGCATGCAAATACTTGTACAAGAAAAAATTTATACCTGGCGTAGTGTACTTAAAAATGGTATAACAGTAAAAGGTCCATCAAGTATGTAGGTGGTTGCAACAAATACACCTCCTGGTCGTAAAACACGACTTATTTCAGCTACCTGTAGTAACAGATCGTGAAAATTATGGAGAAAAAATTGAATGAAGATATGAACTAAACTGAATGAAGCAGGCATTACTATGGAACAAAACTACACACACTGCAAAGTGACAAATCAACTGAAGTGATTTAGGCAACATTTTAAGGTAACATTCCAGAAGAAGCCTACATTTAAAATCAGCTAGGATCATTAAAAGTACTCTTCATCATTGCTGGCACATACTGCATGAACCTTTTGGGATTCCATTTCTATCCTAGCTTAATATACAAACTTCGTAATCATCTCAAAAACCATTGTTAAATGATTTGCAACAAGCCACTAACCAAATATTTTACAAAAATTAAACATTTTCATAAAATATCTAAACATTGATGAATAATTATTCACTTACAGCCGCGGACGGTGAAGGCCAACAGTGGAGAGCTGCGCCTGCATGCACAGCATCAACAGAACTTGAAACAAAAGGGAGTCTAGAAATGTCCGCTCTAACCAAGATGAAGTTCCTAACCACAGAAAATTAATTAAATACAACTGTAAAGTGAATAAAAGGCATGGCTTAAACATTTACCATAAAACTTTCAATTATAAAGTAAGATATGAAAGACTTTTAAATTAAAAAATTAGATGTAAAAAAATTCTAATTAATCTAGAAATATAAACTGTGTACTCTTTTGGAAAGTTCTCTTCCCGCTGAATGAACTCATAACATTGCTGCAACATGTTTTCTGAGTAGTCTAAAGCAACAACCAAAGAAAACAGTCCACTCTTTGCAAATAATCTTGAAAATAATCCACTTGCACAACTAGCATCAATGATATTTCCACCCAATACTGGCTTTAAGAAACCCTTCATCAATTCAAACTGTAGCCAATTTCAGTGAAAGGCGTGATTAGCTGTTGAAGCACATCAAAAGGAAATAAACATAAAGTAGCAAAGCATCAACAAGATAATTCCAATGTTGCTTCAGAATTATGTACCGCAAGCATGGTTTATTTGTGTTTTAAAGAATGTCATCATATATTGCAGCACCATATTCAAATTCTTTTTCTTCTCAGTTCTCACCAATCAAAAAAAAAGTAAATAAGGCAAACTGAATGATATACAGCTCTCGGGACATCCGCAACCCAATTTTGGGCTTATAGTAGCTAATTTGGAGAGCTTGTTGAATCCAGATAAATTATTTTCAATTTACTTTGATAAATTCAAACTTTTAGCTTATAAAATATTAAGCTCTAACCAGCCTGTCCAATAAGGTGCTTAGAATTGCTGATCAATTAATGATGCTCCTCTAAACTCTAAGGAGAATTGACTATTTATTACCTATGTAATAAACAACAAGAATGACTATTATTCCAAATGGATTGCAGCTTGTTGAAGAAAGAGGAAGCTGTAGTGTAAACAATGGAATTTGTAGATGGGAAACCATTTATTATTGCAAAAAAATGTGGGTCCATCAAGAGGGAATTGCCATTAGGAGGAAAGATATTTGATTAACCTCTTTCTCAGGACCTGGAAAACCACCCCATATTGAAAATGTTTGACGCCAGCCCCTCTCATAGAGAAATGATATCAATGGCACCCTGATTCAACAGACAATCAGTATGCATAAAAGTGGCTGGTCGATTTCAAACTCAACTTCATAACATCTATAGAACACATCATACAGTTAAGCAGCAGTATGTCCTTGTTAACAAACTGTTTGTTCTGTTCATGTACAATCAATATATATATATATGCTCCTAAAAACTGTTCGATTATACTAATGCAGTGGTACCTAAATTTGCTAAAACCAAAAACAATACACCAAATGTCAGAGCAAGACTAAAAGCAAAAATAAAATTAACTTATAAAAAGATCAAATGCATCTTAAGATTCACTAGCTAAAAACATATTACCTCTGTCCCTTGATATAAGAACCTTTCGACGAATTTAAATTTTTAATAAAAATTCGTTAATATAGTTAAAGTCATTTAATTTGTCTATAAATTATACTAGTTTTCCAAATGTAACCTTATATATTTATTGGAAATCACAAATTTTATTCTTTTTTTACTTAATTAATGTTTATTTCATTAATGACTAATAAAAATATTTTGGTAAAAAATTAATTAATGTTGTTGACTGTTTGATAAAGTTCTTATATTAAGGACCAAAGAAATCTCTCAAGAGATTCTTATATTAAGGGACAAAGGTAATATTGTATATATGAAGGAGATGGAAACTTGAATGCCTGAAAAGCTCTGTAGAAGCCGGCATTGGTTCACCATAGCTCTTAGCTCCACTTGTTGTGGTGAGATCAAGATGCGTTCGGTTACCAACATATGTTTTCTGGCACGTGCTACATTGTAAAGTAGACCCAGGGATAGTATCTCTGCATCAAATTAAACAATGAAGAAAAAGTAACATGTTAACCAGCCTAACTATAGTATAACCGTAAAAGTAATGAGATGATATACAACACAACTTAAATGTAGGTTACCTGCTTCTAGTATTGTTATTCAACCAGAACTAGAACTAGAGTTTCATCTCGATAATTCACAATCAAAGTTGACATTAACAATCAGTACATAGTTTCATCTTGATAATTTATGAAATAAAAGTTGAGATTAACAATCGGTACAGGTAACCACCCACTAGAATTTGAATTCTAAATTTCTAATGGAAAAACATAGCCAAAAGAATCAAGCATACATATACTTCCTCAAATTGAGACACATAGGGAAAGGGAAGATCGATAATTAACATTAACTCACACGGACAATTGAGAATCGCTGCTCAAAGTCAAGGAATCATAACAAACGGGACAAGCCAGTGAGTTGCTGCTTCGGCTTGCACTTTTTTCAACTACGATGGAATCCTGAACACAGAATGAAATTCCGCATGCAACGTGTTTGATGAAGTTTGCTAATGGGAATTATGATATGTTTGTGTAGTGAGGGAATTGAGTTTGGGGATCGGGAGAAGAAGTATTACCGTTGGATTGGTTTGTGTTTCAACGAAAGTCGTAGAAGAAGCTCGGGGTCGAAACTTTGTAGTGAAAGGAGCGGGTGAGAAGAGGCGCGTGGGGTGCCTGAATGTTGGAGTGAGGGTATACATACCGGTAACTGCCACGCTTATAGCCATTGTCAACCCTGGCTATCAGAAATCGATGCAGCTGCTCCAAGCTTCCAAGGGGTGGACCGTGGACGTCTCACGTGTCTCCTGAGTTGTGGTCGACTGGTCGTTTCTTCAAAAATTGAACTAAAAATTGAAATAGGATTCAAATTTATACCCCAAGACTCTGTATCCGTGTCACCTACATATATTAAACTTTAATTCCTATATATAAGTTTGTTTTTCCCTTGTAGTTCTTGTTGTGGGGGAAATATACTATATTAAACTTTGAACCTAATATAATATATAAATCCGTTTCACCCTAAAGCTAATAAAAATATATTTATATTTATACTTATAAAAGTAGATAAGTGAGTCATTATTTTTCTGTCTCATATTGAAAGTATTATTGTCATTATATATGTATCACTATTCCCTACTACTACACAAGAAGAACTCAAATCAAATATGAAAAAAATATAACTGGGAGCATTATAAATGATTGATTATTATGTATTCAATTTATATTCAAATAATTTGATTATTTTTGCGCATAATTGATTATTTAACATGCATAAATTGTCCAAATAATTTTATTCAAGTTTTCTGATATAATTATGAACAACATAATATTAAATTTTGAATCACATCGTATAAATTGAAGTTTTTTAATTAATAATTATTTAAATAATCTGATTCAAATTCTACACCAATTATTTTAAATTACACTAGTGCATTTTGGGCCTATAAGCACGGTTATTTTGGACTTTGAAGCACGATTCTAGAACCGTGCTTATTCCCAATGTGGTGGTAAGTTAGGACCTTTTAACACGTTTTTTAACTGTGCTCGAAAGTCACCTTTAAACACAGTTATTTTGAACTGTGCTTAAAAGTCACGGTTATTTTTGCCGGCAAGCTTCAGCTTTAGTGGCTCCACTTTCTTTCATGTAGCATTCCAGACCAAGTCTTTCTTTGTGAATGAATTTGGAATTGAGAAGTAAGCATGAACAAATATTACAGGTACACCAATGGAAATCCATGTATTCTTCAAAAGTTGGCGTATATCCACTGTAGTACCATTTTGCTTCAATGAAATATGCTTTGCATAAATCTGCCCACTTAAATATTAAACACAAAAATATTAGTCATATATATAAACTCATTAAAAGGGACTTAATAAACTGCATACAACTTAAAAATATAACAAATACAAATTACTCTAAACAAAATTAACGAAGAAGACGTTCATGGTGGAGAAGCAGAGAAGACGTCCGTGGTGGAGAGAAGAAGAAGTATGGTAGACAGAGGGAAAACACGTTTGTCGTAAAGAGAAGAAGAACCGTCGTTTTCGCAATGGAGGGAAGAAGTGTGGAAGATGAAGCAATGAACTTTCATGGGGGAGGGAAGTTTTCGCAAAAGAGAAAGGAAGAGAAAACGAAAGGGAGGGAAAGATGAAAATGAGCTGTAAAGGAAGACCAAGCGTAAAGTGAACTGGAATTTAATTTAAAAATCCACCTATAAGCATGGTTCCCCCCTAACCGTGCTTATAGCATACCTATAAGCACTGTTACAATTCCAACTGTGTTAGTATATCATTTTAAAAATTTTAAAAACTAAAATGTAATATCCTTTAACCACGGTTTCAGCAGAAATGTCTTTATAGACTACCTATAACCACGGTTAGGAAACAACTGTGCTTATATGTCAGTTTTTAAAAAAATTTAAAAACAAAATACATTTCTCATATTTACAAAAATACCACCGCGTTGTTTTAAACACGGTTTTCGTTGAACCGTGCTCATATCCCGTGCTTATAGCTATTTTTTCCACTAGTGTTACTTGCGTTAAAAGAGGTTAAAACCAAATCATATATGAAAATATAATTATTTTCTAACTATACCTTTATATATCTAACAAACTTTACTAATACCCTAATAAATGTTTGTTCTCTTTTCTTTTTATTTATCCTTTCTCTCTTATTATTACATTATTTATTAAACAATTGAGAAGTGTACAAACACAAAAAATTAAAGTGAAAACTTGTACTTAACAGTTAATTACTTATATTTGTTACCAAAAGATTATTTTAAAATTTGATTTATAAATAGAATAAAATGAAGGATATCATTCACCTTAACAACTCTATCTTTAATATAATATTTTTACATAATATTCTCCATATTAATTAAGGTTAACTTTTTTTAAGTTATTTCTTAGATTAATTATCAAAAAGTGGAAGTTACTTACTTCAAAATATTCTTTTATATATATATATATATATATATATATATATATATATAATTTTCTTAGTTTATATAATAGTGGGATATTAAGCCAGAATATACTCTTCTAATATATTAATTTCTCTTATCTTTCTTTAGTTATATAAGTGAGAAGGGGGAAAAGTTAGTAAAGCTAAAAAAGGGGTTTTTTTAATGAATGGGACTAATGACAAAAAAAATTACCGATGTGAGGCTCTTTTGGGGAGAATTACGTGTATGGGGCTGTTATTTAGGAGTCGTATTTTGGTAAGACGACACGGGTGTCGTATAATGTTGAATCGACATGTTCTGGGCACACCACATGGACAAGTCACCCCTTACATGGGCGACAAGGCTGTGGTGCCTCCTTGAGAGACGACACCCAAGTCGTCTACACTACAAGTGACGCAAGCGGGAGAGGCCATGTGTAAAGGAACCTTGTGGTGCCTCTACGAAAAACGACATAGGCTGGTGGTGCCTCTACAACATGCGACACTAGTCACGGGCTTCCTCAAGACTCTCGTTTAAATTTATGGTGTATGTAGGGTATGCACCACACACCACAACCTCTTCTTCAACTGTCCCCCTCCATTCTTTGTCTCCTACAAGTAGCCATCCCCATCTGAAGTAGGTCCCTCATATTTGTCCTTTTGGTTGCATTTTTTATGGTCCAAAACAGCCAAAGTGTGGTCCCAGCAATATTATTTAGTCTTCAAAAGGTTTATTCCATGTATGTATATGTCATATATAATGAGTATTTAAATATAATGTTTAATATTTCAGTACTGTTTGTTATGGAGATGTTTTATTGGGTTTGTAGCTGATTATTTTTATTATGTTTTAAAGTCGTGTTTTTTATATGTTTGTCATTTTATTTTTGTTTTTAATGTTTTAGTGAAGTTGCTTATGTTACTTCTCAAATTTTATTTGTTTCTCTCAATTTTTTGACTGCATTAGTTCATCATTGTATTATTTAAAATTGAATTATGGTAAATGCTTCAGTTACATATTGCAAAAAAATGTTGTTTGTGGCATGGCACCATATACCGTTTTTAATAAAATAATAAATTAAATGTTATTAAAAAATAATTTTTTATTATATAACAAAGTAATAAATTGTTTTTATTTAATAAATTGTTATTATATGAAATAGTATTAAGTTGTTATTATTAACATAAGGCTAAATATATCTTTTGGTCCTCTATCTTTTTAAAAATGTTAATTTGGTCCTTCAATTATTTTTTTGTTCACTTTGGTCCCCTAAATGGTTTAAAATATGCCGAGTGCGTCCTTCCGTCAATTTCCCCCTACGTCTGTTTCATTATAACTGTCCAAACGATGACCTTTTGGACATGAGAGGGAAAATGAAAAAAAAATGGCATCATCTTCATCTTCCTTCCTTCTTCCATCTTCCTTCATCTTTCATCTTCCTTCATTCCTTCTTTCATCTTCATCTTCCTTCTTTCTTCCATCTTCATTCCTTCCTTCTTTCACTTTCATCTTCCTTTAATTTCCCCTAACATTTGTTTGCCACTATTTACATCTTCTTCAATATAACTCCTTCTCATTCTTCGGTGGCTTCTTCCATGTTAGGAAAACCTAGAAAGTTTGTGCGTCCTCTTTGCCCCATGTCCTCCAGCATGGCAAACTCGTCTTCATCCATCTTCTCTCATTAACACATTCTAAGGTTTGAGGTCTTCGTAGATGATCCCAAGCATGTGCAGATACTCCAAAGCAAGAAGAAATTTTGCAACATAAAACCTGCAAACTGAAAATGCACATTAAAGAAACAATAATATATAAAATGTTAATGCAATACATAAAGTGTTGATAACTAACTGCCACTAGTTTCCTTCAGAAGAATCAAAAATTGATGTTTTTAGCTCAAAATGACATGAGTCAACACTTAGCACATGTTAAAGCCATAAAAAAGGAACTGTAGTGAAGGAGAAGTATAATGCAAGTAAAGTTCCTCAAGAGCATGTTTCAGACCCTGCACAATGCAAGTAAAATATAGTAAAGTTGCTGTCTATGTCAGGTGACCAAATTGAAACAAATAAAATCTGACAGGGACCAAACTGAAATCACTAACTTTATATAGGGACCAAATTGAAATCACTAACACAACATAAGGGACCAAAATGAAACAATTACCTTTTTGCTGATCTGATATAAAGGTGAACTCTTTGCAAGCCTCTGCTCCACCCAGATCCCCACCAATAGGTCCAAAAACCACCTCTGGAAGATGAAGGAAGATGGAAGAAAGAATAAAGATGAAGATGAAAGAAAGAAGGAAGGAAAATGGAAGATAAAGACACTTTGATAGGTCTGTATTGTTTGAAGCTTTCCTTGCATGCATTCAGGAAGATGAAGGAAGAAAGATGAAGATGAAAGAAGGAAGGAAGGAAGATGGAAGATGAAGGAAGATGAAGATGAAATGGGGAGGAAGGAAGATGGAAGATGAAGATGAAGGAAGATAAATAGTGGCAAACAAACGTTAGGGGAAATTAACGAAATGACGCACTCGGCACATTTTAAACTACTTAGGGGACCAAAGTGAACAAAAAAATTAAAAGACCAAATTAACATTTCTTAAAAAGATTGAGGACCAAAAGATATATTCAGCCTTAATATAATGTTATTATATAAAATATTATTAAGTTGTTATTATTTAATATAACATTATTAAATTGTTGTTATATAAAATAGTAATAAATTGTTATTATTTAGTAAAATGTTATTATATCAAGTAGTTACAAGTTATTATTATTTAATATAATGTTATTATATAAAATAGATTTAAGTTGTTATTATTTAATATAACATTATTAAATTGTTGTTATATAAAATAGTAATAAATTGTTATTATTAAGTAAAATGTAATTATATAAAATAGTATTAATTTATTATTATTTAATATAATGTTATTATTATTATTATTTAAGTTGTTTATAATTGTTATTATTATGTATTGTAGAATAATTGAGCAGAGGTCAATAAATCTTGGACCGTTGGATCCATCTCTATTAAAATTCCAAGAGAAACACACATCAATATATGTGTGGAATAGGCAACCTAATTATGTACTAAAGATCAGGAAAGCAGTTCGTGAGGAATGAAATACCTGAGGCAATCGTACCACACTTACGAGGAGTGGGTTTCTATGAGTTTGTGAAGGTCGCATATTTTCCTGTGTCTTTAGAGTTGATATATGCATTGGTTGTGAGATAGAGCCTGGAGACACATACGTTTCATCTATTGGTTGGGGAGTGCACCATTACTTTCCAGGATATGGTTGTCTTGGTTGGGCTAAACATTAATGGACGAGTTGTTATAACCCAAATTGGTTGCAATGATTGGCAGAGGTATATCGAAGAACAACTTAATAGACGACCACCTCATAGCATGATGTAAGAACAATGTTTGAGGTTGTCTTGGCTTCAAGACAATTTTGGAAACATTGATGATCATCTGGGTAATGATGAGGCAATTGATAGATTCATTTGTGCTTACATTTTGAAGTTGATTGGTGGCTGTATATTTTCTTATCAATCATCGAGTAGAGTACAACTCATATATTTATATTTGGTTGATGATCTCGATAGATGTAGCCAGTATGCATGGGGTTCAGCAACGTTGGGTTATCTATATGGGCAGCTGTGCACCGCCACTAAATATGCATAGAAAGATATTTGTGGCCTCACTATGTTGGTGCAATTGTGGGCTGGTGGGGATAAACAAATTTTGGGAATGAGCATAATGGCTAGGCACAAAACAAATCAAGCATGAGAGTGAGATGGTTTAGGGGGAGAAAGGATAGTTTAGACTTGAAGTGAAGGATGGGGGTAGGTTTAATATTAGCATCACTTAAAAGTATGTATGAAGGTCAGAATGAATGATATAAGACAATCAATGTCTTCATACATAAAGAAATATACTATAAGAAGAAGAAAAATGGAAGATGGAGAAATATGCACACCTTTCTTATTGTAATAGAGTGAGGTTATCATGTTGTGTAGCTGGTAGGCATAAACAAATTTTGGGAATGAGCACAATAGCCAGACACAAAACAAATCAAGCATGAGAGTGAGATGGTTTAGGGGGAGAAAGAATAGTTTAGGCTTGGAGTAAAGGATGAAGGTAGGTTTGTTATTAGCATCACTTAAACGTATGTATGCGTGGGGGATTGAAACTTTGAATTTGACACACCAATATCAGCGCTTATTGTTTGGAACCATTGACAAAAGGTGTCTTTTGTTAACCAATAAGTGGTTATTACGAAGAACCATAGACAAAATTAATTATGAAGTATTGTCATCGGTTCTGGTTAAGAACCGCAGACATTAGTGTCAATTTCTCATCAATTTATGCGGTTTCGAGGAAGCGCAAACGAAACTAAAGCATCCTTTTGGCATTTTTGTTTTAGGGCTATAATTTTATCTTTGATCATATAATTTTACACTTAATATGATTTGTTATTAAAACTGACTCAGACCAACCAATTAAACTGAAAACTGTTTGATTCGGTTTGTTTTTATTGAACCAACAAGTTAAGTAAGTCTCAATTAAAAATTTTGAACTAATTTTAACTATAAAAAGGGTCATCCATCATATATTGGCTTAAGCGTTTTATAATTTGAACAGTTCATATATAAATACAATGTGTAAACTTTATATAAATATTTAACCTATAGCTAAGTAATATATTTGATGTGATAATTTTAAAAAATAATTTTTATTTTTATAAAGAGTCTTTTATTTGTGTTCATGAGTAATTCATTTTACGTGGAACTTTGTTTCCAACAATTGATGTTATATATTGAATATATATATATATATATATATATGAAGTTTATCATCAACCTACACACAAATATATTTTTTGAGACTTCAACATCATTTAAGCAATATATCACTTAATGAATACACAAATATTTCAATTTAAAAGATTAACATTATGGTAATTTTATTTGTCTTAGTATTGAGAGGATACTGATTCAATTCCCTATAGCATTAGAAAATTAAGGGTGGTAAATTAGCCTCAAAATGAGGATGAAACACTAGTGGAAAAAAAGCCTTTTACACCTAGGGTTTTACACTGGTTGTAGAGTGACCGGTGTGAAAAAAAAGGCGGTGGCAGTTTTGTAAATAATAAAAAACTTTACACCGGTCTTACTGTTGGACCGGTGAGAAAAAGCTATATTTGTACCGGTCTAGAATGTGGACCGGTGAGAAATATAAAGTGTGTAACGGTTTTCGAATTGGACCGGTGAGAAAGGAAAAAATTGATACCGGTCTTATACTTAGGACCAGTGAGAAATATTCCTCTCAATTTTTCTTTCTCTCGAAATCCTTAAGCGCCTCTCTGAAGCCCTCTTCTCTCGAAATCCCTAGCCTCTCAAAGCCCCCTTTCTCTCGAAATCCCTCTTCTTCCCCTTCCCCTTGAAGCTATCGTCTCTGTCTCCCTCAAAAATGGCGATTTCTCCTCAAACGTTCCCAACCCGAAAACGACGACCCTCGTTAGGGTCGTTTATCTCTCCGAAACCCACTGACCCAAACCTTGTTCACTCTCTGCTTCACCCTCAAAACAGTGCTCCGAATCGAAGCCGTTCGTCGGGAACGAACAAATCCAACTCTGAAACGATGTCGTTGAAATTCTCAACCGGATCAAGAACGAGATCGTTCCTGATCAAGCACACCTGTCTTCAATTTTAGGGAAGCTCGAGATTCGTGACACGTCAAGTTGCAGAGCGGAGATTGAGAGGTTAGAGGAAGAGATTCACAACCGGAGCGACGAGCAACCGAAATCGGAGATTGTTGCGTTGATCGGCCTCGTTCGTTACGTGAAGTGCGTTCTCTTCGACGCCTCCACTCCCTCCACGCCTCCACTCGATCTCCATAACCCACTCGATCTCTGTTTGGCACTCCCACAAAGCTCCATCTCAGTTTAGCACTCCGACGAAAATAGTATGCATTTAAACCCTAACCTAATCTTCTAAATCCCTAATCAATAAGCATTTTTCCCTTTGTTTTTGGTTTTGGTTTGTATATGTTTACTTTGCCCTCTGTTTTTGGTTTCGATTTTGGTAATAGCTGTTGAGAAGGAAGCCAGGGTTGCGGTGGTGTGTACATAGTAACTACATTCATCGGTGTGTTTTGGTGAAAGCTAGATGCAATCGATTTTAGGTAACGAATGATATATCTTTCTCATTTCTTGTGTTTTAGATAATATTCATGTCAATGGCGGGGATGATGAAGAAAGTGGACAAGATTCGTCAAATATTATGCATGTGTGAGTGTACTGTTTATATAAATTTGTTATGGCTATATGGATGGTGCTTTGTGCTGGTTTAGCGTTTTGCATAGAGAGCTATTATGTTAGTGATTAGCAACAGAGTAATATATCATGTTTAGAAGTTAAGAGCTTGTTATTTAGTGTTCGCTGGTGTATGGTTGATTCTGGTTTAACTTGTTGGCTTTGTGTTTTTAAAGAATTGGAGTTTGAGTGTAAGTCATAAAAAATAGTAATGAACTAATGACTGATGTTTTTAGAGAGATATTATCTTAGTGCTTTGGCAAATCAATAACTATCATGTTTGCAAGATAGAAGCTTGCTTTTGTGTGTTTTATAGTATGTGATTTATTTAGGTTTAAGTATTTGGTGATCTAATAAAATGCTTTGACTAGCTTGAAGATCTGATGTTGGCCTTGGCCAATTGCTAGACAGGAGAATTGGGGATTGTAGTTGGTAGTGATTGTCCCATCATTGGCTTATAAAATATACCTTTTGAATGTTGCAACACTGGTTTCCTTTTTTCCCTATTATTGTTGTGACTTGTGATCCATAACCACAACAGATTTTTCTTCTGTTTTTAGAAGATACCAGCAGGAGGATGCCCATGAGTTTATGCAGTGTGCCTTGGATAAATTGGAAAGATGTTTCCTTGATTTGAAGAAGAGCAGTATAAATTTTGAAGACGATAATCTTGTGGAGAAAGTATTTGGTGGGCGTCTCATTAGCAAAGTATGTTGGATAAATGTATTGTTTATCCTTTTTGAATTATGTTATTTTTGCTAATGTTTATCCTATCCTTTTTTTTTGTATTCTGAATTCAGCTTGGAATGTTGTTTTGCTGATAATTATGTTCTTGTATTTATGTTTCAGCTTCAATGTTGTAGTTGTGGCAGTACTTCTGACACTTATGAGCCATTGATTGACCTGAGTCTAGAGATAGATACTGTAGATTCCCTTCCATTTGCTCTGCAATCTTTTACTAAGGTGGAAACCATTGATGCAATGTTTAGATGTGATAACTGCAAGGAAGAATTGTCCATGGAGAAGCAACTCATGTTAGATCAGCCACCTTCAGTTGCTGCATTTCATTTAAAGAGATTCAAGACAGATGGGATCTTTGTACAGAAGATTGATAAACATGTTGATTTCCCATTGGAGTTGGACTTGCAGCCTTACACTGTTCCTAACCAAGATATTGTGAGTTCTGATTTTAGAGCATTTTGTTTCCTTTGTGAATTCTGTGTTCTGACTCATCTCTCAAATTAATTTGGATAGGTTACTTTGAAATATGATCTATATGCTGTTGTTGTGCATATTGGATTTTCATCCACTTCAGGACATTACTATTGCTTCATTCGCTCTGCTCCAAACACATGGCATAAGCTAGATGATTCTAAGGTAGCATTCATTTTCCCTAGATGTGCATTCATTGTTAAATGATGTAAATAATCACTAATGTATCTTGCATCTTGTACTCGGTGAAATATATTTCTTTAGCTTATATAAACAAAAAAGAGTTGTTCCAATATATAATTTAAATTTATGGAAACATGTTGGTTTGCTCATGCACACATCTACCCACGTGCTATTCATGCTGTTCTGTAAAACCCTTTCAACGTTTCAAACTTTGAAACCAGAGAATCAGAGGAATTTCGATTCTCTCTGGTTCCTGGTGGAGGGAGAAATTGTTTCGGGTAATCTAATTACGTAAATATAAATCTAGTTTGGAAAGCAATATTATTCATCTTGTTAGTTCAAAAAAAAAATATTTATTAACATATAAAATCTAAAATGTATTAAGAAAGTCTTTGACAAAAAAAATAGCTATTCATTAAATTATTAATATAAATTCAAATCATATATATTAACATTATCTTTTTAGTTAAATGCAATATTAAGTTACTAATAAATATTTTTTAATGTGTATTTCATTCGAGACATCAAATTGGGTACGACTATATAGACAACAATTTTTCTCTTAAAAAATTTATTAGTATTATATTTTTTTAAAATTTAAATCCGAAACTATAAATTAAGATAAAAGAACTTAGATGCAGAACTGATCCAAAGTATTCATTATTCCTTTACATGTAATTACTTCAGTAAAATTTTAAAATTCCTAATGTATTTTGGATCACAAAATTTTTTGGATGACAGAATTTGCATGAAGGTTATTAGAAAATCTTAAACAATAATTAATACCTGGGAGAGTGTGGTAAATTTACTCTGCTGCTTTGCACTCCAGAAGGAAATGATATTTACTAAACTTTTAATTTTAGGCAAATCAATAAAAAATTATTACATAGTAAAAAATTATTACATAGTATATACTTTTATCTTAATTGTCTTTTATTTATGCTATTTCTAATTGTATTTTCTTTGTGAGAATGTGCAGGATTTCTCTCTAGAAAATTTCAATTCCAGTTTGGTTGCATTTGCTGACAATATGGGTAAATATAAAGTATGAAGAGCTGGACCGGCTGGCTCCCTGGCAACCGCATCAGCTTCTTCCGTTCCTTTTTTCAGAAAACATGTAGCTCTTTCCTCTAAGTTCGTTTGTTTGCATTGAAATGGCCATATAAAGGGAACTCTATTTAGATATACTTTGATATAAGTATTGTCATTTGTAATTTTTTTATATTATCTTGTAATTTGACAATTTTTAATAAAAGTTATTTGATTAGAGTTCTTTCTATTTGTATATACTTTTAATACAAGTGTTGTTCTTTTTATTCTCTGTGACATTGTAGCATCACGATTTAGTAGTAGAAAAAAGGGAAAGTAAA
Source organism: Clitoria ternatea (assembly GCA_037962975.1). NCBI lineage: Eukaryota > Viridiplantae > Streptophyta > Magnoliopsida > Fabales > Fabaceae > Clitoria > Clitoria ternatea. Next base: position 285,937,969 of record CM075670.1, read on the forward strand.
AAAATAATGCAAAAAGGATAAAAAAAATAAAAGTCCTTTTTTGTACCGGGCTAAATCGATGGGACCGGTGAGAAAAGTCCTTTTTTGTACCGGGCCAAAAACAGGACCGGTGAGAAATATTCTCTTTGTACCGGGCCAAATCGATGGGACCGGTGAGAAAAGTCTTTTTTTGTACCGGGCCAAAAACAGGACCGGTGAGAAAAGTCCTTTTTTGTACCGGGCCAAAAACAGGACCGGTGAGAAAAATCCTTTTTGTACCGGGCCACAAGAACAAAACCGGTGAGAAATGTAGTCTTTTACACCGGTCGTTATAAATAGGACCGGTGTAAAATGTATTTTTCTCACCGGTCCCAAAACCGGTGTAAAAAGTCCCTATTTTTCTCACCGGCTCCATCCACACCGGTCCTGAAACCGGTGTAAAAAGCCAAAAAGGACCGGTGTAAAAAGCCTTTTTTCCACTAGTGAAATTATGTATTATATATAATAATAATAATAATAATAATAAAAAAAAAAAAAAAAATTATTGTATGTCACACTATTAATATTTCATTTGAATTTATTAAATTTAATAATGCAAGCGTGAGGTGGGGGTATGTATCTGCACTGATGATTATTTAATTTTGTGAATAAATCTTCTATTCATGGGGTTTTTTTCTTGGTATCCATCTGGACTTATATTTGATAATCATCACAATTTTTTAAGTGAACTCAAGGTATCATTTAGTGGATAATCGAAAGACTAATATCACTAAAATAACTATGTATTGAGAGAAACTGGATACCATTGAAATTGCCTTATTAGATAATGAGATTCACTAACCACAATATCTAAAATAAAGACTCGAATTTATATTAAAGCTTGAAATTTCCACATGTATATTGTTTCTAATATTTTAAATCAATTTATATTCCTCATCAAATTTAAAATTTTTAATATTATCAGTTAATTTTTTTTGACGATATTATCAGTTATTTTGACAATTACCATAAATATGATTTTAATATACTTATTATATAAGTTAATAATTTTTAGAATGTGATAGTATATAATTGGATGATAATGTAAAATTAATTTACACTTTCATTATATTTTAGTTTATTGCATAAAATATTTAAGAATATATACAATCAACTAATTGAGAAAACAATTAAATGTCAAAGTGTTTATTTTAGTTTCAGAATGAGATGAATAACTACAAAAAGTGAAACCTCTGATTTGATTTCAAGCTGCCCGTCTAGCTCAGTCGGTAGAGCGCAAGGCTCTTAACCTTGTGGTCGTGGGTTCGAGCCCCACGGTGGGCGTTTTTCACTATTTTACATTTTTTTTGTTTTCATGGTTTGATAGTAGGATTAATAAAATTTTAATTCGGCTCGCCGAACCCTTTCCTTGTAGCTTAGTTGGTAGATGAGAAGGTTATTCACATTTTAGTTGTGGGTTCGAATGACGATGGGTGTTTGGCATATATATATATATATATATATATATATATATTTTGTGAAGTTGGTGTGGGAGTGGATACTATTAGTAGGCATTGTGTGATTGGTGAGTTTGGCTATTGGAAATTTTGTCTTTGTGATTTCATCTTCCTGCCGACACATCAATTATTATATCTCTATCCCAGTCCCGGATCCTTACCTAAGTAAGCATAAACCAAAAAGCCATAATAATGTCCTTTTTTCCCTTTCATCCCATCTAATTCAAATCATTATTGCATCCGATTTAGGCATATTAGTACATCTACAGAATTAGAATTATTGAAAACAAAACAACTGTTTAATTATTTTTATCCATCTAATTTCGTATTAAACATGAACCACCACTCATCCATTACCCAACTGATAATCAAGCAGTATATAATTAATTAGCAAGAAAAACTAAATTATTATCCTACGGTGTATAAAAATTTAAAAACATGGAGGACCACTTACAAGTAGCAATATTCTTGTTGGTCACCATCCTGCTATCAAACTGTTTTAATGTTTAGGTCTGATAATTAAGTCCCGTTTCCATCTTGGCCAAAATGACTGATGAGCACATATTCCTACACAAATTTATTTCAAATTCATATATTAGGTGGTATTCATTTTCCAGTGAAAAACTCTCTCCCTGTATTACTATTTTGTATAAATCAAAAGATCCTAGATTCATAAACTTGTGGATGTGCATCAAAAAATAAAATAATAAACAGGCTCCTCTTTGGAGCAGATATGAATTTTTAGATTTTGATTTTTAAACTAAAATTTAAAAATAAAATTTATTTAAATAAATAATTTCAATTCCCTTTTAATATAATTTCATATCAGTTAAAAAAACTACATTTCAAAATTATAAATTTGGTTAAGTTTTAAAATCATCCAAAGAGAGTCTAATTTCTGTAATATTACTTTATATTTTAAGCGTAATTAAGAATATCATCTAACGGATAATAGAAGATCCCTTCACAACATAAAGAAGAATGAAATGAATTTTATCTCTTCTAAATGAATTATTATTTGATCGTTGAAAATTGTCAAATCGTCTAGATTGGTATAAGTTTTTTTCTCGACGACGTGTCACTGACAACGGGGTTTTAAAATTTTTCTGCCATCTTGAACAAGCTTTTCTGGTCAGTACCAGACCCTGATGCAGACTTTGCAGTGAGTTCTTCAGTTAATTAGGAAGAAACCACCAGTTGGCAAGCCTTTATTGCAGAGAAATTGTAGCAAATTGACTTGATGAAATTGAAGGTACGTAGTAAATTATTATGGTGTATTGTATATTAAGAATATATGAACTCATGAACACTACAGCTTGGACTAGTTCATGTATCGTACAATGCAAAACTAAACAATTATTATGTTTCTTGTTTATATAAAGACCACAATGATGGTAACAGGTGAATTATAGCAACTTTAAATATTATTTTAACAGGGGTAGATGGAGGAGGGAAATCAAGAGGCATGAAAACACAGTAGATAACTGACCTTATGGCTTCTTTAAGGAATCCCCCTTCCATTTTGTTAGTTTTGGGTGTGCTTCAAGTTAGGTTAATTAGCAGTAAAGTGTGGGACATATGTCATACATATTTCCCACATGTGGTTTCTGGTTCACTTTTTTCCTTCTCCCTAAAATTTTGCTAACCCAAATCCAAACCTCAAACTTTATATAATCATGAAACTCATATATGCTTCTGATATAGATTGTGTTCTTTAAAGGATGAACTAATAGAATCTAGAAACCAATACACTTTTCCAAACATATACCTTTTGCTGTTTGTATTTGCACTCAGTATTTTGAATAATACAAATAAAACTACTTTTGAAGCAAAAAGATGTATTGAATGTTATGCAAAACAAGTCCATTTTCAACCTTTTATATATATATTACAAAATGGGGGCTTAATAAGCCTAAAAACAAATACCTAGATGCCAGAATATGATTCTTGGAAATCCCTGTCTATTGAACAATTGTGCACTGATATATACAAGAATGACACTACTGATATCCCACATAATTCTCCTAGAATCATGCTATCACAGCACCTACTTTCCTAAGATAGCAGAATCAAAGATATGTATAAATCATCTAAAACTACCTTCCAAATTTACATCTCAATCTTTGCTGATATGATTAGAAAATACAGAGATAAATATAGTAACAACATATCGGATTACCCCCCCCTCAAGTTGGGGTATGCAAGTTTTGGATGCCCAACTTGCTTAACAAGAACAAGAATTGCTTTGTCCCAAGAGCCTTGGTGAATATATCAGCAAGCTGAATACGACTGGGGACATAAGAGAGCTGAATAGTATTCTTAAGAACCTCATCACGAACAAAGTGGCAATCAACCTCAATGTGCTTTGTCCGTTCATGAAAAACCGGGTTCTTAGCTATATGAAGAGCGGATTGGCTATCACAATGGATATGAATTGGGTGAGGATGAAGAACACCAAGATTAGATAAAATATCCTTCAGCCACTTCAATTCACATATGGTGTTGGCCATGGAACGATATTCTGCTTCGGCAGATGATCGGGAGACCGTGTGTTGTTTCTTGGTCTTCCATGAAATAGGAGAGTGACCAAGAGAGATGAACCATCCTGTAAGTGATCTGCGAGTAAGTGGACAACCAGCCCAATCCGAGTCACACCACCCATACATATTCAAATCACTATCGCTACGCAAAAGAATTCCTTGCCCGGGGTTCCCTTTTAAGTAACGAACCACACGCAGAGCAGCATGCCAATGATCTTCTCGAGGTTGCTGCATGAATTGAGATAGAGTATGGACACTGTAAGAAAGCTCAGGCCTTGTGAAACATAAGTAGATGAGGCGCCCAACAAGACGGCGATAACGAGCAGGATCAGAAAAGAAAGGACCTTCAGCCAATGCTAAGCGGTGAGTTTCTTCAAGAGGAAGAGGAGTTGGCTTAGCTCCAAGTAACCCGGTCTCAAGGATAATATCCAAGGCGTATTTTCTTTGACACAAGTACATTCCTGTTGGTGAACGAGCAACTTCCACTCCGAGGAAATATTTCAATCTTCCCAGATCTTTCATACGAAAACATGTATGAAGATAAAGTTTAAACCGTCGAATAGCTTCAGAATCATTACCTGAAATAAGAAGATCATCCACATAAACTAGCACAACAAGATGTACAGTTGCAGTCCGCAAAGTGAACAAGGAATAGTCAGAACAAGATTGTTGGAACCCATAATCCTTCAGGGCAGCAGAAAGCTTAGCAAACCAACATCTTGGAGCTTGTCGTAAACCATAGAGCGATTTATGAAGTTTGCAAACCATTCCTTGCTGTTCCACCATGAAACCGGGGGGAAATTTCATGTACACATCTTCTTGAAGATCACCATGTAGGAAAGCGTTGTGAACATCCATTTGGTGGAGCTCCCAGGCTTTAGCAGCAGCTACAGCCAACACTGTTCGTACAGTAACCATTTTTGCCACCAGGGCAAAAGTTTCAGTGTAATCTATCCCTTCAACTTGGTGGTTTCCCAAAATGACTAGCCTTGCTTTGAATCTCTCAATGGTCCCATCTGAGTGATACTTGATTTTGTAAATCCACTTGCAACCAAGAGCTTTCTTCCCTGGAGGTAAGGTGGTTATGGTCCATGTACCACTGTTTTGAAGAGCTTGAAGTTCATTTTTCATGGCTGCTTGCCAGCGTGCATCTTGTATAGCTTCTGAAAAATGCATCGGTTCTCGATCTGCATTTACTGCTGCAAGGAACTGACGATGCTGATATGAGAATCTATCACAATTGACATAGTGAGCTATAGGATAACACGCACCTGAATCATGTGATGTAGCGGAGGAACAGGCAGATGGGCTCAACTTGATCATGGTGTTTGTCACATAGTCACGTAACTTCACAGAAGGTTGCTTGATCCGATGACCTCTTCCAACTTGTGAGGGGGGAGCAATGTTGCTGATTGTTTCTGGTTCGTCGCTACTGCAGGGCACTATATTTGTGCAATTCTGTGTTTTTAGAACAGGTTCAAAGCTTTGGGTTTCATCATGCGCTGCACTAGGACCCCCTCCGACATCAGCAGTTGTGTCGTCTTCTTCAAAATATTCTTCGTCCGGGAATTGAGTGCGGATGGGCACTTGTGATGTGGGAGATGTAATGCTTGCTTCTTCAAATGGGAATTCTGTTTCAACAAATTTGACATCTCGTGAAACAAAAAATACCTTTCTCTCTAAGTCAAATAATTTCCATCCTTTTTGTCCATAAGGGTAGCCAACAAATACGCATTTACGACTTCTACTATCAAATTTATCCCCCTTTCTATCTTGATTGTGTGCGTAGCAAAGCGAGCCGAACACTCTCAAGTGGTCATAGGAAGGAGATTTTTCATGGAGAAGTTCATATGGAGTTTTTCCACCAAGGGTATGGGATGGAGTCAAATTAATCAGGTACACAGCAGTTAGAATGCATTCACCCCAAAAGCGAATCGGAAGTCTCCCTTGAAATCTTAGTGCCCTTGCTATATTCAGAATATGTCTATGTTTCCGCTCTACTCTTCCGTTCTGTTGCGGTGTGCCAGTACAAGATTTTTGATGAACAATCCCATGGTCAATGAAGTATCTTTTTAAACAAGTGAATTCAGTTCCATTATCACTTCTAACCATCTTAACACGCTTATCAAATTGTCGTTCAATTAGAGAAAAGAAATTTATCATCGTCTGAGATACTTCTCTCTTTTCACTCAACAAGTATACCCAAACACCGCGAGAATAATCATCCACTAATGTTAAAAAATAGGATGCACCACATGATGAAGGTGTTCTATAAGGACCCCATAGATCACAATGTATTAAATCAAAAATGGTTGTTGCACGAGAAGTACTTAAAGGAAACTTGTCTTTTGTTTGCTTTGCTCTTTCACATATTTCACAAACCTTATTCAAACACTCTCTCCCACTACTACTGACATTAGGGATCAGTTGGACAGCTTTAAAAGAAGGATGTCCCATTCGTTTATGCCAAAGATCAAGGTGATTCTCTGTGTGAGTATGATAAGCCGTGGCATGTTGAACACCATGATACAGATAAAGCCCATCCTTCCGCTCACCCGCTCCAATCAGCATCTTCGAAGTGTAGTCCTGCATCACACATAATTTATCAGTAAATTGCACTACACATTTTGTTTGGTCTATCATTTGTGACACAGAAATAAGGTTGCACTGTAATTTTGGTACATAAAGGACATTCTCAAGTTTGAGACCCCCATCGAGAATTACTGTCCCTTCTTTGATTGTAATTACTTGTTCTCCATCAGGTAACCCCATCGGACATCCTTGTATAGTTCTCTGCTGAGAGAAAAACTTCAAATTCCCTGTCATATGGTTAGAAGCACCGGTGTCTATTATCCACAAATCGTTGGGATGCTTACCAGTCATTTTCTCATTCTCACTTGTCTTGCGGTTGTTCAGCATCTCAACCAGAATCTGCCATTGTTCATTACTCAAGCCAGGAAGCTCTGATTTCCCAGGTTCAGGGTCACACCTAGTCACATGACTGCCTGCAACGTGTGTTGCATTAGCGCGGGTCGCGCCTCCTCTGCCACGTCCTGCTGAAGGACCACTTCTTTGCTGATTTCTGTTATTAGTTCCGCCTTCATTTCGTGGGCGATCACTCCACCATTCAGGATATCCAATGACTTGGAAGCAATTCTTAGCATCATGTCCCGCCTTCCCACAGTAAAAGCACACCATTGATTTGTCTTTTGTTTCTCCTCTCCCTTTTGTTCTATGTCCTGCTTGTACCGCAAGACCCATGGCTGCTCCTCTCTCTTCCTTCGATCTGCTGATTGTTCTCACCCTCTCTTCTTGCACCAGAGTAGCATACACTCGATTTAACGAGGGTAGAGGATCGCCAGCCAGTATGTTAGAGCGCACTGTACCATAGCTTGCATCATCCAAGCCCATCAAAAATTGATGAACCCTCTCTTCTTCTCTTCGTTTTTCAAGTTTAGATGCAATATTACATTTGCATCCTCCACATGAACACTTTAGAATCTGCTCATAGTTTGCGAGTTCATCCCAAAGTGTTTTTAATTTCCCGTAGTAGGAAACCATTGTCATCCCTTGTTGTTTGCAATCTGCTAATTCCGCTTTCAATTGCTGGATCCTTGGACCATTTACAATAGAAAAACGATCTTTTATATCTTCCCATAACTCCTTTACGTTTTCCGCATATGTCACGGTTGAACGCAAGGCAGGTTCAATGGTATTCATTATCCATGACACAAGCATGGATTGAACAGTCCACCAATCTTCCATTTCCAGTGCGCCATCGTCAGGTTGTTTATGAGTTCCATCTATGAAACCCCACTTTCTTCGGGCACGCAACGAAATTTTCATTGCTCGGGCCCATTCTTCATAGTTTTCTCCCCGCAACTGCACTTGTGTGATCACGTTCCCAGGATTGTCATTTGAGTTTAAATCATATGGAGATGGAGGTTTCTTGGAGCCACCAGTCTGAGGTTTTACGGTTTCCGTCATGTAGCTCTGATACCATGCCAGAATATGATTCTTGGAAATCCCTGTCTATTGAACAATTGTGCACTGATATATACAAGAATGACACTACTGATATCCCACATAATTCTCCTAGAATCATGCTATCACAGCACCTACTTTCCTAAGATAGCAGAATCAAAGATATGTATAAATCATCTAAAACTACCTTCCAAATTTACATCTCAATCTTTGCTGATATGATTAGAAAATACAGAGATAAATATAGTAACAACATATCGGATTAAGCTAGTAGCCATGCTAACACAAGAACAGATAAAAAAAAAAGAGGAATAAACTCCAAAATCTATGATGCTCTAGAATGAACATGTCTAGCTAATGAATCAACCAAGTATTATTTCATTCTCTTAATATACGAAGTTCTCAATTAATTCAATTTTTTTTATAAAATTAATTAATATAATTAAAGTGATTTAAAGTGTTTACAAATTATAATATATTAAGACTAAGAAATTTTATTCTCTTTTCTTCTTAATTAATGTATATTTCATTAATGATTAATAATGTTATTTTGATGAAAAATTAATTAAAAATATAGATTTTTATATTATAAATATACAAAAATCTAAAAATTCGTATATAAAGAATGAAAATAGTAGTCTAAAAATATGATCCATTTTATATTCATGTCTCTAATTGACTCCAACATCTGATCCACCAACAAACCGCTAGAATGGCTGAAATTAATAGCAGCTACAATGAATTTGATGACAGCTAAGAATCAGATTGAATCTGGACTTTATTGAAAAGCTCTTGCTCTTGGTAAGATTAGAATGCCCCATAATCAGCAGCCATATCTAAGCACATTTGCATAATGCATTCATCCTTGTGGCCTCTAATCACTCTACCACAGATTTTCACCCAATCAGGTAAAGGAGGATTCCAGTGAACCTGGACACTGATCCTTGTTAGTACATGAGATACCCTAAAATCAATCACATCGGTAGGGGTATAAAAATATTTGCATCAGCGAGTAAAAATCCGCGGCGGATAGGAAAACTCTCTACGTATAAGGTAAAATTGTGATGTTTTTATGCCATTTGTGATGATAATATATCATTATAATATAAATTTTGTAAGGATTTTATGTCATTCATGATGCTTTTACATAATTTCAAAATTTTTAATTAAGTTATTTTCAGTTAATTGTAATGGGATTAAATGATGTTATTGTTGTTATTATTATTTAATTTTGTATTCTAATAAGTACATTTGAATATTTGTAAGTACTTATGTGTTAAAAACCTGTACTTTGGGACGAGTGATTTGTGGGGTAAGTTTGTTGGACTTCTTAAGAGTCTAAGTAGATTCGGTTAGGTTTTATATATTCAATTTAGGGGTTAACTTGTAAATTTATAAGAGTGTATGTCTTATTGGAATAATAAAAACGATATATGTGTATATATCCAGCAAAAAAAAGTAATAAAATGTTAAGAAAAACACATTTGAACTTAAAATAACAAAATATCATAGTAATTAGTATAACTTAAAATACTCAAATATAGTAGTCTGAAGTTTCAAAATGAGAGTAGAAACTACTGTAAGGTCACTAAAGACATGAATAGATAATATGGCATATACAAGCAAAAAAAAACATTTGTAAATATTCGCTAATGAAGGGACAAAACAAACAAATAATAGAACAAGGACCAAAGTAGAAGCTTTCATGTAGTTGTAGAAGAGGGAAAAACCACACACATAAAAAAGAGTTTTGACACAAACACGGTCATTTATAGGAGTTAAAAAAATCAGTTACAACCCATAAACTTATGGACAATTGATACTCATGAGTCTATGTAAGTCTATATGAGTTTAAAAAGTCAAATGACGCGTTTTTAACTAGGTAATGAACATGTCAACATTTAATTACAAGCTTTTTAAAAAGAAAAACATTTTCTAACGCAGAACTAAAATGTTTGATGTCATTTCATCTCAAAAGTTAAAAATCTATATAATTCATACATTTTAGTTCATTTGATTTTAAAATTAGTCATTATAATTGAAGGAGTAGTTTACTTTAGGGATTTAGATTCACTTTAGAGTAATTTATTTTTAAAATTAATTATCTTTTAAATCGATGTAAAATATTATTTTTTAAATTGATTATTTTCCCAACTGATATAAAGAAGATATTGTTCTATGCATTTTTAAAAATGGTTATTTTTTAAACGATTTAAAAATCAATTTTTTATACCAATCATAGATATAACCGATTTTAACAGCCAACTACAATTTTGTTAATCCTAATAGTTTACTTTAATCGATAAGATATTAAAATTCTCAATTCAATTCTTAACCTTATAAAACAACTTTTAATTTAGTCATTTTCTATGAAATCATAGTAAAAAGATAAGTATTAAATCACTAAAATGTATTACTTTTTAAAATGTCATAAATAAATTTGGGATTTTTAAAATACCAGACTAAATTGTGAAATTGATACCTAAATCTTATCTTAGGGTTTAGGGTTTCATAAGATATCCCCGTAAAAATAGTTCGATATTAAAAAAAAATTAAATATATCTAGTTGGAATAAATTTTATTTTTAAACTAGTATTTTAAAAAAACTGAAAACTCATGGACACTTTAAAATTTTCATTGTATATTTCATTTCATTTTTACTTATTTAAAACAACTCATTTAAGATACAGAATGATATTCATGCTGATTACGTAAATACCTCTCCATTATCCCAATCCAATCTTAAACAAAATAAGGGGAAAACAGGTCAGGGAAGGACATTTTTGTAACTGAGCAGCAAAAGAATTTTAAAATTTGAAATATTCCCGTAATAAGTGCCACAAGCAACCGGTTGGATTTTGCTTTCTAACGGATAACTTTATCGTTTGGTTCCCACAATCCCCAAAAGACAAAAATGCCCTTGCAACAGTTGAGTTTGGCTTCGGTCCCAAAATTTAAAATGATTTATTTATTTGGAGTGGAATTTGCGAAAGAAGAAAAAGAAAAAGCTGAAAAGCAAAGCTCCTTGGGAGGAGCATGTGAGAGCACCAAGCCGATAATTATGAATCACAATGTTAAATAGAGCCACACGTGAAACCTTTTTTATTTTTATCATGTTTTTTGCTTGTGTCCCACGAATGGTTTTCGATTCACTGAAATTTAAAAAGAGAATTGAAGCTCAATCTCACAATTCTGGGAAAAACACTCCACTTGATTGAATGCCTCCTCCCTCCATTCCTAAGAATAAAAGTCACATATTAGTTGGCAACCCTTGACTTTTTGCACATGAACATCACGAGATATCTGATCCCAGGAATGTAGAACCCACGCACACTCGCCAATTTCCAACACACATTTCTAAAGAGGAATACCATTACTTTATCATCACTATCATTTACTACTTGTTACTAGTACATAATCACCTTTATCATCAACACTTAATTCATCTATTTTTTTTTATTAGAAAAAAAACCATGGCTTTTCTCTTTTACCCGAACTAATGCTTTTAGGTAGCAGTTGGCTTATGTGGCTAATCTTTGACTAAATTTCTAGTAGAGGGGAAAAAGGTGAAAAAAACCAGTTGAGTTAATCATCATCACAAAGTGGGTGGTGGGCGATTAAACGAAGAAAAGAGACATAGGGACAATATTGACATTTGGGATGAGGGCAAAAAGGTAAAAGTGTTGTTCTCCCTTGTAACAACCGACATGTGGCGGTACATGCGGCGCACATGCTTACCGTCCAAAATACCAAAAAAAAAAAAACAGGTATAAACACAAATACTGCTAATATTATAATATATATATACATGTTACAGTGGCGGTTTTGGATTCAAATTTTGGAAATGAAAGAGATTAAATAGATAATCCTTAATAGTGGTAGTTAATAATAAAAAAAAGGGAAGAAAGATAAGTAGTATGCGGGGTTGGCGTTTGCTTTGTTTTTAAAACAGAAGAAGAGTAGCTTCTACTCTGTACTAGTGTTTCACTCACTCTCTCTCTTTCTTTAGGTGTCCTTATATATATAGACACATAAATCAAGTTTCTCCTCTGTTCACTCTAGCATTGAGCAAACAAAAAGAATCTTGGGAGATCAGGGAGGTCATCGTCGTCATTTGTGTGCTCAAGGTTAACTTAACGACCTCAGAAACAGGCACGGTCCCCCCCGTTTGTTGTCGTTTTTTTGTGTTTTTGTTTTTATTTTCAAGAGTGAGGAATGAATCAGGGTTAATTGGTTGAGCAGGGGCATTCTAAAATGGAGAGGAGCACTCCCGTGAGGAAGCCTTACACTTCAACCGCAGATCTGCTCACTTGGTCCGAAACCCCACCCTCCGATTCCCCAGCTCCTCCTTCCTCCGCCCATCGTTCCCACCAGGTATCATATCATATCATATCATAACATTTCTTTCTTTTCTCCCCATTTTTTTTCTTTTTTAATTTTCTCTTTCTCTTGTCAAATTCCAGCCGTCGGATGGGATCAGCAAGGTCGTCTTTGGCGGTCAGGTTACCGATGAAGAGGTCGAGAGCTTAAACAAACGGTGAGATCTGCTCTAGAAGGAGCTACCTTTTCTCTAAAAACAAATTCAAAAATATGTCACAGTTTGTTTGTTTTTTTTTTCCTTGATTGTTTGAAAAGTTGAGTGTGTTGTCATTGATCTGTAATCAGTTCCATGTTTCTTTTTTGCTTGCAACTTTTCACTAACAATTTCAATTTCGAGGACATTATCTTTTGAGTGTGCTGCTTGTCTGATCATTCAATCGTTAATTGGAAGCCAATGTTTTGAAAATTTGGTCGAATGAGGTTGGGTGAATTGTTTGACTTGGACGAACGGATCTGTCGTTCAAACCTAACTTCCTTGTTCATCCTGATTTTAATTTCTTGCTAAATAGGAGGAAATGGTGAAATGAGATAGTTGAATTCGGCTCAGACACACGGCTCCATCTCATTCTTATCAGGGAAATCACGTTTACCACACGAGGAAGGTTAAAAATAGTAATGTGAAATTTAATTGAAAGATTTCTTCCTTCTCACTCTAGTTCCCTGCAAAATCCCTACCTCAGCACCCACATTGAGCTATCAGAGTTGCCTCTAGCTTTTTGTGGAAATGGGACATATCTCTATCCATTGTCCCTGGGTGAAGAAACACCGTTTATTCATCTATCCTTTTTCTCAATCTTGGAGCGTTATAAGAATGATATATACAATGGAAGATGTTGGTGTTTTTTTTATATATAAACTTTGTGGATATCAGTTCATTGTATTTACCTTATATCTGATTATGGACTATAGTGAAATGGATTCAAAATTTTTATGAACAAGCATTTTTTTCCCAATTATGGATCCTAGATCAATTTTGCTTTGTGTCTTTTATATCTTGCTCTGTCTGAAATTATCTTCTTGTGGAATTTCCAGAAAGCCTTGTTCGGAGTATAAGATGAAGGAGATTACTGGTAGTGGAATATTCGTCTCCAATGGAGAAGACGACACTTCAGAAGCTGGCAGTGCCAACCCTCCCCCAAATAAGACTGGTGTACGAATGTACCAGGTATTGCTTTTGCATAATGTATATTGATCACAGTTTTGCAGTGGATTTCAGCCAGCTTGTGTATTTATTATTCATTGTTGAACTGAAGCAAGCGATTGCCGGAATCAGCCATATCTCCTTCAGCGAGGAGGAGAGTATTTCTCCTAAAAAGCCCACTTCTTTACCGGAGGTGGCGAAGCAACGTGAGCTAAGTGGAACTCTGGAAAGTGAAGATTCTAAATTGAACAAGCAGCTTTCTGATGCAAAGTGCAAGGAGCTTAGCGGTCATGACATATTTGCTCCACCACCAGAAATCAAACCAAGGCCAATAACTCCTCGCATACTGGAGTTGAAAGGGAGCATAGACATTGGAGAACGTAATGTATGCACCACTTCAAATTGTTAACCTGAATTATCTATTTTGGAGATTACTTTTCAATTTTTGATCTCTAGTAATGTGAAGATTTAAATTATACTTGGATAAACTTGTCTATATAACTTAGTCCAGCCAACCATGTCATCAGTGTAATGGATTTATAAAAATTGAAGTTCTTTCATCATGGAACAAAAAATGCATATTTGTTTATATATCATGATTTGGAAATCTCAATCCGTTGTGACTGGTAACTGGTAAGAATAAATTTGTTCATGCGTAGTGCATAAGGTATTGTTACTGTGGGAACAATTTATCAATCTTTGTTCATTTCAAGTAAGTGGCTTTGTATGGTGATCTTGTTTTACAGGCTGATGGAGATCAAGGCGACACCAATGCTTCAGGGGAACCTATTACGAAGACGGCAAAGAAGATTTATGACAAGAAATTTGCAGAACTTTCAGGAAATGACATATTCAAAGGTGATGTGCCACCTTCATCTGCTGAGAAATCATTGAGTGGGGCTAAACTACGAGAGATGAGTGGCAGTAACATCTTTGCTGATGGAAAGGTAGAAGCTAGAGACTACCTAGGTGGTGTACGGAAGCCACCGGGTGGCGAGAGCAGCATTGCCTTGGTATAAATTACTAGGTCTAACTTATCCTCATACTGTCTTGTTTTGTTTTAATTAATTTTTAGTGGGAATGTGTTATTATATTATTTGACCTTGTATTCTGGGTTTTGGGAATTGGTGTTTTAGGTTTCTTGATGATGTCTTGACCAAAAAGGAACATCTGCTAATTGGTTGTATGTCCATAATCCTGTGTTTTTTGTTCCGTGTTTGCTTTTAATGAAGTGATTTGGACTGTTTACCTGATCCACTGTTTCATTGCTAGCTTTATAGACACTTTGACTTACTTTCCTAAGCTTGAATGCGTGGCTAAGTATGGCTTTATATTAATAGGCATCAAGTTAGTTTGGAGCTTTTTGGAAAATTGGATGGTTGGTATACATGAATCTTCTGTTACTCAAATGGGAATAAGTGAATGGAAAGATACACCGCCAATATAAGGTCGTGGCTGTTACTTGTTTCAGAACGCCGCGATCTCGTGAATTATGCCAGCTAAAGCAATAATATCTTTCGTAATTGAAGATTTGGCAATGGAAAAGAAGAATAGAATCTTTCTGATGTTTTTCATTTGCCTTGTTTTAAGATAATTAAGATAGAAAATAATATTTTTGTCTTCTTTAATGAATAAAGTATAACTAAAAGTAAATAAAATCAAGCCCCAAGCATTATCGGTTTTTATTTTAAAAAATAGAGAAATAGAAAATTTTATTTGGTAATTGTTATTTGCCCATTATTTTTAAAAATAAGTTGTATTTTAAAATTATTTTTATTCTTATTTATCTCTCTTTTGGTGTATATTAGATAAGGTTTATCAAATCATTTAATATTATTTGTGTCACTAATTAAATTTACTTCAACTAACTTTTGAATATTAAATGACAAAAGATTATTATTTATTAAAATTAACTTATTTTAATTCTTTAAAAGTATTCTAAATAAGAATTTATATATATATATATATATATATATATATTTAAGTAACAAAAAATGATTCCATTTTTAAAATAAATTTATTAAGCAGATTTTGGATTTTTAAATTAAAAATTGTTTCTAAAAATAATGCGCCTATTTGAAACTGTTTTTTATTTTTCTGTTTTTGAAAACTTGTTTTCAAAACGTTTTAAACAGCTTTTTAAAAAAATATAGAACGAATTGTTTGAAATATAATTTGAAGAAACATTTTTTAAAATAAAAAAAATGTTTGATAAATTTAGACTTAAAAACATTTAAAAATAAAATAATTAAATATTTGATTAGTTAAATTTTTGGATAAAATTTTTATTTAAAATTATTTTAAACAAATATGTTAAATATTTGAATTCAACAACTGGTTTAAAAAATATCTTGTTTTTTTTTTATAGTTATAAAACTTAATAGTGTTTAAAAGTTTGTTGATATGAATTAGAAAAAATAATAATCAAATATTAAAATAAGATTTACCATATATATCATATTTAAATTTTTTTTATAAGAATAAGTTGTTTTTTAAAAATAAACTTTTAGTTTTTAGTTTTTAAGGGTATTGGAAAGAAATTTTAAAAAAAATTACCTAAAAAAACAATAGATAGAAAACAACTTACCTAATTTTTTTTTAAAAAAAAACAGTTCTTGAAGACATGGTAAAACCGGCCCTATACATTTTCAAATTTTAAAAAACCATTTTAAAATAAAAAAGTATTTTAAAAATAAGTTCTTAAAAACAAAAGAACAAAAGTAATTTCATGATTATTTTCCAAGTTGATTGTGCTTTTGTTTGTTATAATGGTATAAATATCACAATATTAGTAAATTTGAATTCCTCAACTGATAAAAAATTAATAAATTAATTATTAACCTTTATATGACATGATTGAGTGGAGGATGACTGCACAAAGTATTATTATATATGAATTTTACATTTGTTTTTCCCCTCTCCGTACACGAATGATGATTGTTTTTACCATAATATAATTTTCTATATCCACTCAGCAAAAGTGTTTTTGACCTTAAGTAAAAGAAATTAAAGTAATATAATTTTATAAAAAGTGATTTAACTTTTAATTTGAACCATTGTTAGTCAATTTGGTCACTGATTATAATGCGCATCAAGTGGAAAAAAGGATCGAGATTTTAGACGCAATTTTTGTTATTTTCCCTTTCCTTTTAAACAGTTTCTGACTAGGAAACAAAATGCCACTGAAGTGAATCGTCATAATTCGCCCACAAATTTAGAACAAGAAAATCAATCTCATGTGATTTGAGAAAGTGAAATGCTAAACATAACAAAACCAAATTTATGAACTTATTAACACAATCATTCGGTATTTCTCATCAAATAATTTATTTTGTATTTATTAATTAGTCAATGAAATTAAGTCGTTTATATTTTTTCAAACGAAATTCATTATTTTTATTAGCATGTTGTTTAGCAAACATAACAGAAACGAAATTTACAACATTATTATACTGTTATTCCTCCGTGATTTTCGTCAAACAGTATTTTTGTATCACTTTATTTATTAATTGGCTAATTAAATTAAGACAATTATTTTTCGTAGCATGTTCTTTCATGTTGTTTAGCATGACTCTTTGAAAAAGAAAAGTGTTAAACATAACGAAACGAAATTTATACCCTTATTATTGTGTTTTCCGTCAAATAATTTCTTTTTTATAGCATTATTTATTGATTAGCCAATTAATTATTACTACCTTCATCATTCCTGACTATAAACAAAAAAAATTATTGCTCCATACAAATTTGAAATAAAAAGTAATGAATATAATTCAATATCATTTATTTCATTTCTAAGAATATGAGTTAAATAACAAAATTATAGAAATACAATTCATTAAATGTGAGTTAGGAAGTTTACTCTTTATTGAAAAATAATTTTTTAAATATTTTTATATCAATCATTTCAATAATGGGTGTTTAAAATATTTGCTAGACCGGATATTTTAAGAATGAGTGTAAAGAACATGCCTTGATCATAGAATCACTTATTAAGTTTATTCTTCTTTATCAATTGCTTTATTTAGTCCTTCAATTTGTATATTCAATCTTTTGAGAGCTAATCTTATGATTAAATACAAACTCAAAAATTCCTTCTTATTATGTAAGACAATTTCAAACAAGGGAATGTACTTTCGTTGTGTTAGTATAAAGCTTAGAAATACTACTATTAAAGAATACTTGAGTTGAGTGATTGTGAGAAAGAGGTGCGTCCTTTTGAGTGAGAGGGTTAAGCTTTTAGTGTGAGATATCAAGTAATTGTAATTGCTCTACTTATACTTACATAATTCCATAGTGAAAAATCTTAAGTGGATTGGTCAGGACTAGAATAGTTCATGGGTGATCGAACTAATATAAATTGGTTTGTAAGTCATTCTTCCTATCTCTTTTTATTTGTACTTGATGTGTCTTGCCTATATTTATTATCTTGATTCTGTTTTCTTAAGTGTTTATTCGCTTCGTATTCATTAGTTCATCATCTTTACATCTACAGTTTTGATCTCAAACTAAGAAACACAATTTTCAAGAGCATTCCATCTAAATGCTTTCATATATACTAAGTTTATCCCCTTTAGAATTGAGTGGTATTAGAGCTTAACTCTTGTGTAGAGAACACAATAGTTTCAGGAGAAATATGACTTCATCATTTTATATTTTGGTTTTCAAGAGTGGTGTCATAAATAGATCTTTGACCTTCAATAGAGAAGGATATAACTTTTGGAAACAATGTATGAAATTTTTTTATCCAATCCATTAATTTAAAGTTGGAATGCTATTGAAAATGGTCTTTTTATTCCTATACATATTGTATAAGGTAAAATGGTAGATAAGACCATGAGTGATTGTACCAGTGATGAAGTAAGAAAAGTTCAATATAATTATAAAGTCAAAAATCTTATTACTCTCACTTTATGACGTGATGAATTTTTTAGAATTGTAACTTGTATATCTACTCGGGAAATGTGACAAACTCTTGAAGTAGTCCATAAAGGTACAATGCTGTTAAAGAATCTAAAGTAAATACTTTTACCTTTTGAATATGAAATGTTTAGAATGCTTCCAAGGTGAGAATATATTAGAAATCCAAAAATGATTATTGAAATCATTAATCATCTTGGTAACCTAAGAAGAATAATTCCTAACAAAGAACTATTGGTAAGAGTTTTAAAAAGTCTTATCAAAGAATAACAACCAAAGGTCACAACTATATAAAAAAAACACAACAAATTTATCAACAATGTCACTTACCACCTTGATCAGAAAACTCTTAAAACACAAATAAGAATTACTCGAACTCCAACAAGCCAAAGAGAAAGAAATTTTTTTAAAAAAATGAGAAACTTGTTTTTGTCTCCTGTCATATGCCTTGACCAGCCACTGTCCAAGATCCAAAGCCTCTTTAGACTCAAAACATAACATTGCACCTATAAGTTTCATACACTCACAAGCTTATCCACCCGATTGGCAAGTAACACGTCTGGAGATAGATAAGGATTTGATGTAAGGTTTTTGAGACTTTACAGTTTAGCTAGAAAATAGAGTATGCTACAAAATAGAAGCTTTAATCTTAACTAGCTAAAACCTTTAATTGATAAGAGTTAGGCTTTTATAAAGAGAGCAAATAACAAGTTCCTTGGATGGAAAACATAGTATAAGCCTTTTTGCTCTAGCTTGCTTGAGGAGATAGGATTCTCTCTTATGTTGTTACTTCTCTGACTTCTTCATAATTGTTCCCTTGTATACTTGAAAGGATGTAGAATAGCCATTGAAAGTTTGTTTTTTCTCTTGGTCAAAAGGTAAGTTAGCTTAGACACTGAGTGGGGAAACCTTAATTTGGTTCTGAAAGGTTCAAAAATAGAAATCCTAATATAGTTAAAAAGGATTTAGAAATAGAAAACAAAATCTGGTTCTAGATGATCCAGAAATAGAACCCCTAAACTTAAGGTTTTACAAGATGTTGGGATAGACCTTGGTTTCTTCTTTTTTGATTGATTAAGATCCTTTCCTTGACTTGATTTGAGCTTGAGTTGTAAACAGTTTTCTTAGGTAGCTTAACTTTTGAAGTTTAAACTCCTTATAGGGTTCTTATTCTATTCAACTTCAAAAACAAGATTTTTGAAAAAAAAAACTTAGCTGATGTCAAATATTTATCATTTAACTCTTAGGTTAATATTTTTCAAGCTTGATCGTCCACTAAGTCCTTGCTTGTGATCATTCTTCAAGAAATTACGTCATTTGAGATAAGTCTTCAATTTTTTCAAAAATGGAAGATGAGTCTTTTATTCTAACTTGATCCTTAGAAATACTTATTCTAAAATCTTTTTTGATATGTTGTTGAAGTTCTATGATGAAATACTCCTTTTGAGAACTTGATGTAGAATCTTGATTTTGGATTGTAATTCCAAAAATATGATATCAAACTTGTTTTGCTTTATTTGCTTATTGTCTATTTGATTATGATATTTAATCTTTCTTTTCTTGAGAAACACTCTAAGTTTATTTTTTTATAAAGAAGTATTTTGAATTCATTTAAGAATAATTCTTAGTTATTTGTGTAGTTTCTTTATTACTCTATTTCACAATTAAAATAACTTATTAGATCATTCCAGAATAAAAGAGCTTTAATTATTTTCAGGAGTGAAATATCATCAAAATTTTTGAACATAGGGTTCTAAAAATTTAGAGTGAACATTAACTTATTAACTTTTGGCTTGTAGCTTTCATCTTTCATTAATTTTTTAGCTTTGATAACAATCAAGACTCAAGACTCAGGACTCAATGGATTGTAATGGGTAAGGTATTCACCACTTAATAGAAGGAATACACGCACATATAGCACCTACTCTATTTTCATTCAATATATGTTTTTTTTATATATACTAATATACATTTTTGAGTTTAATTTTTTTAATAATTTGAGTAATTTCTAATTGATATTTCACTAGTAGTGCATTCTGAAATGAATATTTTACTATATTTAACATTTGGTTTGAATTTCTTTCAATATTTTATTTGTTATGTTTTATATTAATAATATGAAATAATGATTTTATTCAACTAAAATAAAGGGAATAGGTTGCATAGGATTTAATGTTGTATTTTCATGTCACACACAACGCCAACAAGTGTTGCATACACATTGAAAATGGCTCTGTACTCGACCTTTGTGTACATACCATATACAATTAATTAACGCCTCCCATAAAAGCTCCATCGTTATTTTGAACTGATACAAAAATTTTAATACATAATTCTGTTCGTTTAGCATGACTTTTTTCATTCATATGCCTAACATTCTTTAATCATAACATAAAATTTCAATCAAGTAAGTAAGTCATTCATTCTCTTCATATGCATCAAAATTCATGCATATTTTTATATATTAAATAAGCTGTTTCATGCATCTACCTATGGAATTTAAAAAGTCCTATTCTAAAAATTTTATGATGCATTTGTATAAGTTTCAGGTAAGAGTGAAAAGATCAAATCTAGCCCATATAATTGTATTAGATAGTTGTAATTAAAAAGATTTTAAAATCATATAATTACTTAAAAAGTTACGGTACTTTTTTAAAAATATACATGATTGATAATTCAATCATTTATAATATAATTTAACAACTTAAATTTACTATTTTCTTTTCACCTTAAAAAATGATTCTCATGATACATGCTCTCTATGTATATACACACACTAGACCTGCATCAACATTAAATCTTGAAAATAAAACCTTCTTGTAAGTCATTTTCCACGTAACAACGTATTAGCATTAATTCTTTCATGCATGGCACTCTCAAATAAAATATTTAAGTTTCTCACATAAACAATAAAATATTTAATTGGTATATAAATTTTTGAATTTAAAAAGCCCATCATATGTTAGATCTCCCTATCACACTTATTTTCCTTGTAACAAAAAAGATCTTAGCTATTACTTATCTTTTTGGCACGGTCATGTTTGCATTCTAGTTCATGAAGACAATCCAAGATAAAATTTTCTAATTAATCACAATAAATCATATGAGAAGAAATTATAGGATCGTAAACAACTAGTATAAGAACCCGTCACAGGCATTAGTTCATGAAAAAAATTAAACTAACGACAATCCTATTGATTAAAAGATTATCAAACAAAATAATAAATTATAGGTATCAAGAATTAATTTATTAATTATGTTGCTGAACTATATTAAGGAACTATTATTATATTTATTAATTTATGACCCGATACAACATCTTCAAACAGTATCTACAAATATATTACTATTATTATTATTATTTCTGGATTTTTTTGGGATGTTACACATATTATTTAATTTTCTCAATGATATTATTTTTTAAAATATATTTTTTATTTCAATTTCTTGGTTATAAATTTCACATTTTGAAAATATATGAAATACAAAGTAAGATTTATCTATATGATTCTTTTCTCATTTATAATAAAATTGAATCAAATTAAATTTCAAATTAGTTAAGTTAGATCAATGCAACAAAAAAAAAAAAAGTTAGAGCAAAGCTGATTCTGAAAACCAAGTCAGTTAATATAAACTTAAAATAAGATAAAATTAATCAGGTAATTTTGTTTAGCAACAGAAAATCAGGAAATTTGCATCGCCTAAAATAAATAGTGCTGAGAGTGGTAACCCTCACAGTAGCGTATGCAAGTGTGACACACTCTGGGCAGTAATCAAAAACCCTGAAAGATGCACCTTTTCATCCTCTTTTTCTCCTCACAAATCCCCATGAAATCCAAGCCAAATTCATCATACAACCTCTGACATTCGTTGCCACACCCTATTGTCCTTTCTAATTTCATCCTCTCCCTCACCTGTCCTTTTCAAGAATCACGTAAAAAAACAAAAACACCAAATCTTGTTTTTCCAAATCCCACTCTTCCATCATCATCATCATCATCATCGTCATCGTCACAATGCTCAAGATATCAGACGACAACAAGAGAAACATGGACAAAGCCGAACAGCAAGGGTCGAGGTTGATTGGAATTCCCAATGCGCCAACCACACCAACACCTCTCAGCGTTCATAATCACCATCATAACCATCATCATTACAATCATCTCCACCACCATCTTCTTCACCCTGATAACGTTGCCGTGGGTTCCCCTGTTTCAAGAATCCCTTTTTCTTCATCGTCTTCCTCTTCCACCCCAATCTCCAATGATATTCTTTTGCCCGCATATTCAGCTTCCACCAATCCCACTAAATTATGCTTTGACTCAAACCCTTCCACTCTCACTGACACCAAATGGGTCGAGGATCTGGCACTCTCCAACGATTTCTCTCGCATGAACATACGCGCCTTCGATGGACCAGAAATCAGGGGGTACAACGTGGTGGACCCTTACGCTTTTAACTTTGATGGTAACGTTTCTTTCTCCAATGAAACAGGAACCCTTCCTTACGTTACCAATAATGGGGGTGTTTCCACGGGTTTATTTGGGAAAGGTTACACTTTTGGCACCCCATTGAGTGAGTCATCTCCGCTTCGTGATCACACCGACCAAATGTACCATTATCATCTCCTAGACCAGAGGAAGAAGCAGCAACAGTTAATTTACGATCGTTTTCTGGATTGTGAGGTTAGTTGGAAGGTGAAAACCCCTTATAGGTACCCTCAGGTAACGCAGCACTCTGGAGGAGTTCCTTTGAATCACAATGCCAATGCTCAATCGCATTATTATCCTGCTGCTGCAAAAGAAAGGGTTTGTTTAAACGCTGAAGTTTCTCAATCTATGATTCCTGGAAGAACTGTACGGGACCCTTCAGCGTTTAGGTGTGACAATAGTGTTATTATACAAGGGAAAGATGTAAAAAATCCAAATGGGTATAGTTCTTTGAGGGGGTATAGAAGGAGTCCACACGATGAGAATAATAGGATTCATGTTGTTGGGGAGAATGTTGCTAAGAATCTTTCTCATGCTCCTAGTAATGGACAAGGCTTTGAAAACAATGGTATTTTTGCTGCTGCTGCTGCTGCTAGTGATATCTCGCTGGCAATGCAGCTGAAATGTTTTCCTCTGGCCGAGGTGCAAAGTCGAATATGTGAGATGGCTAAGGACCAGAATGGTTGTAGGTGTCTGCAGGGCATGGTTGATGAGGGGACCTATGAAGATATGTGTGCGGTGTTTGAGGGAATCATTGGTAATATTGTTGAACTCATGATGGACTCTTTTGGGAATTATCTTGTCCAAAAGTTGCTGGATGTTTGTAGCGAAGATCAAAGGTTGAAGATTGTGCTCATGTTGACTAAAGAACCAGGGCAGCTTATCCGAATCTCTTTGAATACTCACGGGTATAATTTATTAATTTTACACTTTGATTGAAAAGCTCATTCCTTTGTATGATGGAATAGGATTGGATGAAGCATGTGTTTTTCTTTTGTTTGGTCTTGAGTTTAATAATGGTATTACTTGCAACAGCACACGCGTGGTGCAGAAGTTGATTGAGACCCTCAACAATGCCAAACAAATTTCATTGGTGAGGTCTGCCATTCAACCTGGTTTTCTTGATCTCATTAAGGATCTGAATGGAAATCACGTCATACAGCGTTGCTTGCAATGCCTTAGCTGTCAAGATAACCAGGTATAAAAGACATGTCTCTTTTAACCCTTTTCATCCCTCCATTGTGTTTTACAGTGATCAATTTTAATCTTATGATTTTTTATTAATATTTGCCCCTGTTGTGTTCTTTTATTCTTATTGAACTTCTTGTATTTTGTTTAACATTATGATTGAACTATTAGACAAAAAGTTGGATAAGTGACACTAGCTTATTAGTAGCATTCCTTATTAGACATTTCTGACTAAGTGTAAAATCTAAATGTCAAAGAAAGGTATGGTCAGACCCGTAATATTACCATGATACTAACCTTAACTTGTTATCATGCGAAATAGTTATGTATCTCCATTCTCTCTTTCACTTTTTGTGAAGAATGTATTGGTGGGTAAGCTTGTTAAGTTTTAACTATTCTTCATAAATGCATCATACGTATAATATGCCAAGTAATTAAGATGTCAAATCCATCTCCACTTTTATGCTAAGTACATATCTGTCTAACCATTTTTTCAATAAAGCATGTTCAATGAAAGTTGCTCTTGTTCTGGAGCAACCCAAAATGGAAAGCAGTGCTGATAGCTAGACACCAATTAAATGGGTCCCATAAAAGCGCTAAGTTTTCTTCAAAGCATTAAATGCTTATCTAAGTCAATGAGTCCCATATTTTTTTTATAGTTAAAAATGTTGTTTAAAGAATTAAAAATTATCTAAAAATTATATAAAAATCAGGATAAATAAGTTTTAATAATATTTTTATTTAATTTTATTTTAATTAATATTCTTATAATACTTGTTAGCATTTTCTTATTTTTTCATTCTTACATTGCTTACTACTAGTATTATATATTTTTTCCTTAAGTGGGACATTAAACTTCCACGTAAAACTAGCCTTTTTAAATTTATTATTATTATTATTATCTCCCTCCAACCCTGTCCCTTAACAATGGCTTGATGAAGCTTCTAGCAGCGTTGATGATTACTGAAGATGGGAGATTGAGATGACACGGCAAGAACAGAT
This sequence comes from Clitoria ternatea, assembly GCA_037962975.1. Classification (NCBI taxonomy): domain Eukaryota; kingdom Viridiplantae; phylum Streptophyta; class Magnoliopsida; order Fabales; family Fabaceae; genus Clitoria; species Clitoria ternatea. The sequence goes on from CM075670.1 coordinate 285,963,086, forward strand.
TGTCGAGGGGGGATAGGCAGTGATGGGGGAGTGAGTCGTCGTTACGGAAATGAGAAGAGAAAATAGGAAATAATGGTTGTATTTAAGATTTAATGCAAGTGCAACAATTAACTTCGTTTTTTAGAAAATGCTTGAGTGTATATTGTGTGGGCTTGCCTCTCCACTTCCCACACAAATTTTTGAGTGAGAGCACATCTCTCCCAAAGCTGCCATATTAAAAATTATTTTTCTTGGGGGTATATTGACATGGGGTTTCCATTACATGCATTTAATACTGTGGTTTTCAAAAAAACTGTCTTGTTATAACTAACAAGTCGTAGATAGTGCTTTCAGCTGTTTTGACAATAATAAAAGGTACTTATTTTAATCAACATCAAATGGGATGGAGACAAATCATGCAATATTCAAGTTGTACAAAGTTCAAACTTGTTTTAATGCTGATTTAATATATGTTATTGTTTACCTTCTCATGGGCTTCCTATATCATACCCATGCTAATTAAACTGGTAATTCAATGCTAGTTTGATGCATCTCTATTGTTGGACAGATTTTCTATTCTCTCACTTGTTGATAATTTATGAATACATTCCATCCCAAATGTCATGATTAAATCTTTATGAATGATGATGGGGCATATCATGTTATATATAATTCTGATAAAGTTATTATTTATGATTCTGTCCTTACCACTCCAATACTTTGTCTCTGATTTTGTATTTTATTCCGGTTCATTTGAAAAGTTATGACTTCTTCCTTGTCTTTATCGTTTTACGACAGTTTATTTTTGAAGCTGCTGTGAAGTTTTGTGTTGAAATAGCTACTCATCGACATGGATGTTGTGTGCTCCAACGATGCTATGATCATTCCGTGGGAAAACATCGAGAAAAGCTGGTCACTGAAATATGCAAACATGGACTTCTCCTCGCTCAGGACCCATTTGGGTAATTTACAGTTTGATCTTACTATAATAAAGTTTGTCTATTGATTTATTGTTTTCCTATGTTTCATTAGTCATGAAGACCGGCCAGTCTTAAGATATCATCGATAGTCTTATAATAGTTTGTCAAAAGTATTTATTGGTTACGTTAAGAGTTATGAATAGAATAAAATTCAAAATCTATATGCTTAGTTTCACCTGGAAGCATTTAGTCTTTATTGATTAGTCACGAATCACGATGGTTTCTGAAGAACTCTAATGTAGAGTATGACTAACAAGGTGTTTGAAATATCTCTATTTGTACAAAAGTGCATTTGTGTTTTCATGATAGTTATTGGCTGTTCAATTGTAAAATGTGTTGAGGATTTGGACTGGAAAATGATTAGCAAAGTTGGTTTCTCTTTTATTTTCTTTATAGATTCTTTTCTGCCACATTGGTCCATGGATTAACAAACTTTGTCAGTCATGTGGACATAAAATTTATTTTAGAAGTTTTTTAATGTTTCCAAGATTTTTTAGAGCATAAATGGCTATATGCATTGTGCTATAGTTTATTATATTTCTCTAATGTTCCATGCTGTCAATCATTCTAATTGTTATCTTGCAGAAACTATGTTGTTCAGTATATTATACATATGGAAACCTCGGCTGCAGCAGCCAAAATGCTTGTTCAGTTCAAAGACAACTATGTCATTCTGTCTACACAAAAATTTAGCAGTCATGTGGTTGAAAAATGCCTCAAGTGTGTTGCGGATAGTAGATCAAGGATAGTTCGAGAATTGCTCTCTGCTCCTCATTTTGAACAGTTGTTGCAAGACCCATATGCCAATTATGTTATTCAATCTGCTCTCTCTGTTACCAAGGTTTGAAAATTGATGATGCATGGTTCTTCTGGTATATTTAAGATATCTGATATTTGAAAACTGATGATGCTGATACAAGGATTATGTGTGTATGACACAGGGATCTCTGCATGCTTCATTGGTTGAAGCTGTTCGTCCTTTCAAAATCTTGCGTACAAGTCCGTATTGCAAGAGGATTTTCTCAGGAAGCCTACTCAAGAAGTGATGTCTATCAGTGAGATATGTTGTTGTTTCCTACTTTCCTTAATTCAGGTGTTTTCTTTAATGTCTAATTCATCTTCTAGTTTAAGTGTGTAAGAGTCAGGTTTCAATCTCATCTATTCCAAAGAAGTTAGCAAAAGAACTAGAAGGCAAGTCTTGTTTCCGGAGGCTTATGGTTTAGGTGCAGCTTGTCTTGTATTATTTTGTTGTTCTATCTGTTGTGTGTGATGTACGGTACATTATATCCACTATGGTCTTTTAGATCATGTACATTTTCGGGTTGCCTTTTAAGATTTCAAATACTAATAATTTAGACATTTTATTGCTTTGTCTCAAATCTATGGTTTTAATTTCTAAGAATTTTTTAATTTAGGGAAATTAAATTAAGTTCCCGAGACTGTTGCAACCTTGTGATTGAGTGCCTACTCAAATTGTAATTTGTAAGCGTGGTGCTACGCAATGTATGAGTGTCCTTATGTATGTCGATGTTATTGTAATTCAGTTTTGTTAAAACAATCCTGATGTTAACACTATAAAGAATAATAAATAGAAATAACTTCTGGTATTTCAGCTTAATTTTTTCTGGAGTGTTGATATGTGATATGTCCTTGTCCAATGTATTACCTATCATATCTATTATTTTATTCTTTATTTTCTAAGGCATATAATTATTCAGTTAAGAATAAGCATCTATGAAAACACTTCTTTAAAGAACAATTCAAGATTTATAAAATAGGATTTTCTCAGATAGAATTGAAGTTGTGAGGGAAATAACTCCTCAATCCAACAAGTGTGGTTATGAAAATATCAGGAATGCTAGTTTGTCTATCACCTGGTCACAAGCTTTAAAATCATTTGAAATTATCCGATTTAAGTGTTGTTGAATGATCACATAATTAAATGGTAAATTTACATATTTTTCTTTCACTTATATAATTTATATTTTTCTTTCACTTATATAATTTATTTTCATCACATTACAATTTGAATTTTAAAATGGGTTTCACAACAAACTTCTTCCTCCAGAAGTAGTGGTTACCAAATATGTCAATTATGAAGGATGGGTGTGAAATTAAGTTTTCGTATTTGACGGGTGTTTGGTTCTACAATCAAATGAAGTTTTAACTGTTTCGAATGGTGTGTATATTAATCTTTAGATTTTTTATTTTTATAACTTTATTTTTTTTAACTGTATATTAAACAGACACTAAATTATACACTTTTAGCCTTAGGTTGATTTTATTATATTTAAAATTTTAAAATTTTAATTTCTATGTCAATATAGTCAACTTATATATTTAATGGTTTATAATAAAATTAAAATATGAAAAAATGTAGAAGTTAAAAATTAAAAAAATTAGTAAACATTTTGATAAATTATATTTTTTTTATAAAATAAAATTTTGTAAGTATAATCTTAGAATGATTTTTATTTTGCTTAAAATTTAATATTTTGATTGGTGAGTTTTGAATAATAGAAATTTTAATTAGTTTAATCTATAAAAATTTTATATAAAACATAAGTACCATGACATTGTTAAAAAATTTAAAAAGGAATTGTGATTGCTCAATTTTAAAAGGTGAAGATACTCAAAAGATATTAACGGTATCTTTTTTGGTGGAGGTTTTTTAGCACGAGGGAATGGTAAAAGGGGTAGAGAAAAAGTAAAAGCAGAAGAAACAAAAATGTGATAGATGATTAAAAAAATAAAAAAAAACGTTAAATAATGCTTGATACGATTTATATATAAACATAAAAGATAATTAACTTCATTAAAATAAAAGCTCACCAAAATCGCATATTAGATTTTTGAACGCTAAAAGTTAGGGGTGTCATTAGATTTTTCTATCGGATTACCACAAGATCATTTTCTCTTTTTCTTCCTAAAATTTTGAACGCCCACCACAGAAAAGCACTGGAGGTTCTCTTTGCAACCTCTTCTTTGCTTTTTTCATTATTTAGTCACTCCTTTCTTTTGTGTTCAAGAGAAACGGCCGGACGGATTGTTAGAGTGTTTTCACCCCAATTTCACATGACCCCTTCTAAACCATTTTTTCACAAAATTTTCGTTCTCTATGGGATTTGGTGCATTTAGTAACATTCTTCATTCCTGGTGATTATTCATGTGTAACCACAGAAGAAGAAAGTAACCCAGCGAGAAAAAGTACTGCAAAATTATCAATCTACACCCTATTTTTGCGGTGAGGTCAGCAAGAAGAAATATTGAAATATAGAAATATGTTAAGTAATACGAAAGGATTGAGAAAAGGGATATAGGGGGAAAATAGGTATAGACATGTGAAAACAAAATTTAGGTGGACGAATATCATTGATGAAGTAAATATTAAGCTGACAGGTGAATGAACCTTTAGTTTTCAACTTATGCATTATTGGAAGTTTTTAATTTTGTAAATACCCATTTGTTTTAAAATTTAAAGCATGCATTTACGAGAACATAATGATAGAAACAAAACGGAAACTCATTGATAGCTTCCCGGGCAAATTGCCTCGCTCTAATTATATACAGAAGGCGAGAAACAGCAATTGAAAAGAGTTGAAAATGGATAGCTACGACAGCAACATAACAGTCTCAATTGTCATCACGTGCATTGTCGCTGCATCCAGTGGACTCATTTTTGGATATGACCTCGGAGTTTCAGGTTTCCTAATTTCCTTCTTATAGCATGACATAATTTGCTATAATAAATGATTTTCTTATGGAAATAATATCATTATAAAATTCCAGGAGGAGTGACTACGATGGTACCATTTCTGCAAAAATTCTTCCCAGAAATACTAAGGAAGGCCGCAAGCGCTGAAACAAACATGTACTGCGTGTATGATAGTCAAATATTGACATTGTTCACATCCTCTCTGTATCTAGCTGGCTTAGTCACATCTCTCGGAGCCAGTCGTGTCACGACGGCGGTAGGTCGGAGAAACACCATGATATTGGGTGGTGCCATCTTCCTTCTGGGTGGTGCCATTAGTGGAGCTGCTGAGAGTATCGCAATGCTAATAGCTGGTCGTGTCCTTCTCGGCTTTGGCATCGGATTCACTAATCAAGTGAGCTACTGCATGCATATTTATAATAAAAGTAATCTTTTATATATTCCATCCAAAATCCAAGCTAATTAACTAGTTATGATAATTAGATAAATGGAGAAATGCTAATGAAAAAGATAATTCTGTTTAGAAGTTTTGTTAAGCGAATGAATCTGCTGATATGTGGTCGTGTTGGAAATGGAAAAGGCTGCTCCATTGTACCTCTCTGAAATGGCTCCGGCGAAATGGCGAGGTGCATTCAGCACAGGGTTCATGTTGTTCGTACAAATCGGGGTGGTGGCAGCAGGGTGCATAAACTACGTGACCGCGAAGCACACGTGGGGTTGGCGTGTGGCTCTGGGTCTCTCAGTGGTGCCAGCAGCGTTCATGATACTGGGGTCGTTGCTGATAGACGACACGCCAAGCAGTTTGGTGGAACGAGAGAAAATAGATGAAGCGAAAAAGGCTTTGCAGAAAGTGAGAGGGTGGAAGGCGAATGTTGGGACTGAGTTGGAGGAACTGATTCGGCTGTGGCGGATGGCAAAAGCTGTGAAGGAAGAGCCGTTTGTGGCCATTTTTGAGAGGCGGTTTCGTCCCCAGTTGGTAATGGCTGTCGCTATCCCGCTTTTTCAGCAGCTTACTGGGATCAACATTGTCGCTTTCTATTCCCCCAACCTCTTCCAATCTGTCGGCTTTGGCAACGATGCAGCTTTGCTTGCTGCTATTATACTTGGACTCGTCAATATCTTCTCTGTTCTTGTCTTCTCTGCTATTGTTGATCGCTTTGGTCGAAGGGTCTTGTTCATTACGGGTGGCATTCAAATGCTTCTATGCCTGGTAACCATCTCACATCTTCTTCTTTTTTTACTTATCTTTAATAATTTTTTATGATACTGTAAATGATGTGAGATGGTACATAATCAACTAATGATAATATTATTATTTTTATAAAATTCAATTTTACAAGTACTAAAGTTAATAAAAAAAATTATAGGGTCTATTTTAAGAATGGCATGAAAAAGTTAAAAAAAAAGAGTTACATTTTAATTAAGTTTTCAAATTTTTAGACAATATTTTGTGATTGGATTTTGGCTTTTTGCATTGCAACAAGCCACTCATTTTTTGTTTTATCCCCCGATGCTTATGGTTATACTTATATATATTTATTTAAAATTATAGTATCTCTATCTATAAAGAAAATAAATAACTTACTTGATTTTACACGTATTAAAAATAGTAATAAAAACAATTATTTACATTAATATCACACATAATTAATTTAATTTTTAAAATACCCGTAATATTATTTATTATCTAAAAAATTACTAATATTAGAAGACATATTTAATAAATAAATATTTAATGATATTAAGAAAGTATAGTTTTGTTTAGATTAAGAGATTAAAAAAGTTTCACTAAAAATCACTTAAATTTGGAACAAAAATAGTACTAAAAACATGTTATTTTACATATATTTAATGGTTGGAAATAGGTATTAAATATTTAATATTGATATACTTAATATCATTTATTAGATAGATATTTACTAATATTAAAGAATATAATTTTATTTTATATTATAAGGTATACTTAAATTAACGTGGGTGGTATTAATTTGTGTGAAGATTGTGGTGAGTATTTTGCTGGCAGTGGGAACTGGAGTTGATGGTACAAAGGCAATGTCGAAGGGCAGCTCTACGGTGATATTGGTGATGATGTGTATCTATTCTGCAGGATTTGGTTGGTCATGGGGCCCTCTCCTTTGGCTAATTCCAAGTGAGATTTTCCCTTTGAAAATCAGAAGCACAGGACAGAGCATAGCTATTGCTGTGCAGTTCATAACCATATTCATCTTGTCCCAGACATTCTTAACAATGCTATGTCACTTTAAATTCGGTGCTTTCATATTCCACGCCGGTTGGATATTAATCATGACCATCTTCATTATGTTTTTCTTGCCCGAGACCAAAGGAATTCATTTGGACTCAATCTATGCCGTCTGGAGCAAACACTGGTTTTGGCGCCGCTATGCTGAGGGACAAGTCTTGGAAAATCAAGTCTAATAATTCGCATTCCCAACATATCACACTTGTTCTGATAATCCATATTCACCACAGAAACTCATTAGTACTGAGTTATGCCAAGATAGTTAAATTAGACTTGAAGGTTATTAATTAATTTTAGGCATTATATACCCTTTTATGTATAGCAGTTACATTTGTGTAAATGTGGATAAATGTCTACAATAAGTTTTGTCTCACAAAATATGTCTACTTTTATAGTGGAAGTTGCCAAGAAATTTTTGTGGTAGGTAAGAATTTTCAAATTTTATACAGATAGAGTTAAGAAATCATCCAATGGATTATGACAAACATTAAATAATATCTGTTATTAATTAGATGCTATGTAACATCTATTAAAAAATCAATGTAATGTTTACATTGAATGTTTTAGTATCTATTTTGACTATCAATACAAATATTGTATTTGTATCTGTTTTTTAATATTGTAATCTTATTTAAATTTGAAATAGACACGATTTAGTGGAAATACATCTTTTGGTAAATTTCCTTTTTCATATCCTAGTCTCAAATCAAAAATTGTATAGTAGATTTTTTTTTATAAGCCAAAACATTTATTAAAATAGTTACAAAGATAAAGTAACCTATATACAATCTAGTTATTAAAACATAAAATGGGATAAGTATACCAATAATATATATAAAAAAGTACCATTTACCTTATTAAGCAACCAAGACCAAACTTTAACTCCCCCCGACTCTGGAATTTTTTTTGATACTAAAAATAACATTATTCTTCATAATAGACCAACAATTAAATACCATATAGCTATCAAACATTTTCTACTCCGACTTTTAATGAAGCTAATAAAATGACAAAAGTGTGAAGAGCCAACCATTGCAAGCAAAACAGTCCATTCAAACATGAGATGTGTCTCCATCTCATTACTTAGATGACAAAATGGAAACAAGACATTATTATAACCTACCACGACATTATTGCCAAAAATTGTTTAAACTTCCGTTTGTTTAGAAAGTTTTATTTTAAAAGATGGTAGGGAATCTGTTGTATAGGACAAATGCTCTGTTACACGAGTGAAAACAGTGTGCGAAATTTGAACATTAGAAAGCAAAAGCATAAGTGAAACGTTATCAAGATTACATTATTTTAAAATGTATTTTCCTTCATATTAACATACGCGTAAACACATGAATTGGTCAATCTACCTTAATTGGTATTGATCAGACTGTATATTTTAACCTTGCTCCTTCTTGTTTTCCTGGAGCTATTAGCATACATGTGTCATGCTATTGTGTCTTTCCCCTTTACCTCACAGAAAAAGTTAAATATTTTATTAGATAATTTCCTCTACTGTAAAAAGATAATTTCTAATAAAAAATGGAAAACGGGGCTAATTAAAATATATTGCAGCATACCAAATTCAAAAAGCTCCAGTGTGGCCTCTTTTAACAATGATTTATACTCATGCAATACTAATATATATCAGGGGTATCTTAAACAAAAATAATAATAACTAATTGAAAGATTAAAATCGAAGGTTATAAGTTAGAAGTTAATAAGTTAGTTAATTGTATTGAATGTGTTTAATAAAATTAGTGTTCGGTTGTATTTAAAGCCGAAAGATAAAAACTCAAAATTAAAAGTTGATGATCCGGGGTGCTAACCGGACTCCATAACTCATGGACGGGGTCCTATTTATATGATGCCACGTCATTAGAATTGTCAGGAGAGCCTGGTTGGACCGTCATAACCAAAGTCCAAAACCAGTATGACTATGGCCCTATAAAGGTGACTCTGGTTCCTTCTTGACAGTCAGACAATGAGTCAGGATCGGTATGAACAACATGTTCCCACAAACACTATTACTACAGTAAGTTAGGAGAGGGGTCAAATCACTTCTCATACTCAAGTATTTCCTATAAATGCAACTCATTTATTACTGAACAAGGATCTGAACTAATCTGAGAGTTACCTCCGTAATACTCATATTTCCTGTAATAGCGTTACTGACTTAAGCATCGGAGAGTCTTTTACAAGTGCACCTCCGGTGTGTTCCTCGGACCTCGGTACGAACTAGACACCAATTTCTCCCTGTACTTGAAGAGTCTAAAATTCCCACTGAACTTAGGTGTAAAATACCGTACTCCACTAAGACGGCGTAAGATTGAGAGTAAGAAAGGTAACTCCGGATACCGGCCAAGACAGTCAACTCTTGACCCGGTTCTAGGATAGAACAGTTGATAAGCCAACTCATTGTTTCACTTGTTAACAAGGATGAGAATGATAATAGGCCAGGCCATTTGTGAGAGACCTATGACCAAGCTTATTTAAGACCTAGTTGACTCTGTGTTTAATATAAAGATCAAGTTAAGACTTTTCAAAAAGTCTTTTTAATTAAATAGGTCATGTTCGAGCTTTTGAAAAAGTCTTTCTAGCTTGTCGGGTCAACCTTTTTAGGTATATATATAATTTTATAAAGAAATATAATTTATAACATATTATAAGTTATAAATACACATGATATGTTCTATGAATTATAGTTTATAAAATTAAAATTTGTTAAAATCACCTTTAATATGTAAAATTATTAATTAAATATATAATGTATATAGGTTGTTAACCTGCTAGAGACATATTGATTTGTTTAAAATTAATTCATTGATCCATTTAATATATACTGATTTTTCATTTCATTGACAATAATTTAAACTGAGTTTTATATAGACTACCACACTAAATCAGACCTTTAAATAGGTTTGGTCAGGAAAAAAAGATGACCTATGTCAAACTACCAATCAGGTTCAGTGTGACGTCCCCATATTGTTTAACCTTACTTTTAATCATTTAATTAAAACGCTACATGTGAGGCCCCAATGTTGCTCTTGACAGCATGACAATAGTAGCAATGTTGTTGCCATGGCATTTTAGGCCATTTGCCAACTTCTAAGGGTTCTAAATTGTCCGTTTCAACTCCAAACCTCACCAAACTTCATGAGCACTATATTACCCTCATTCCAGAACTGCTTACGTAGTACGTTCGCCAAAATTTTGTCATATGCGTGAGTTATGCACAAAAGTACATTTAAGTTAAACATATACAAAACCTATGCGCCAAACTGCCCAAATGGGCTCCAATTCACCCAAGGCCTATATGCACAACTTCTAAATATTATAGAAAACCTATTGGTCCCTTTCGAAGGTCCCTAAACCCATCGGATCACAAAATCGCCAATTGAGTTCCTAATTTCACATATTTTTGCCTATTTCCACTATATGCATAACATGCATCAAATCATCATCACATCAATCAATTCTCATGTCACATCACCACAAACAATTTACATGCACTGTGCAGAACCTGCCCATATCAATTCATCAATCAAATGTGGCTCCATGCCAATAATTACACATTTCATCACCTACTTTATAAAATTAACTCACATGTTAAATTTGTCAATCCACATTGCAAATTTACTTCATCATTATCAATTCATCATGCATAGAAGATATTAAATAAAAACAATATATCACAATTAATCCAACGGACTTTAAGTCTCCCAAAGCACCATTATAATCATCATGCATCATAACACGCATCAATTAATAATAGAAACAATTTATCACTAAACTATTACATAATTTCATTTCTACAGCTTTCTTAGCATTCACTCTTTATGTTTTTTTGTCTTTACATAATCATCATTAACCTACCAACTTTCATAATTTATTGATAACGTTTTTTATACTTGTATAAACTCGAATGACTCTATTTTAAGCCATTTTTATTTATTTTCAAAAATATCCAGAAAATTCTATAAAATCCTATAAATTACAATGATCAATAAGTTCTAAAGGACCTTAAGCTAATTTTTTCCAAAATCATAAATTATAATTTTCCTTATAATTTTATCCTTTTATAAAATCGGTAAAAAGATAGGATGTTACACAATGCCGGGATCGTTGGACAGAGATCAACGCCTGGGAGCTAAAGTAATGTCTTAGATCCTTTACAAAAAATTTCATGTCATCATGCTCGGTATAGGATAAATCCTCCCAATTTATTTGGTATAGAACAGGTACCCGAGTCCAATACAACGGGAAAGAGGGATGCCCATCCAGGTAGTGAAGAAAGTTTTCCCCCGGCACGTCTGGACTCACCCGAATTTTGAAAAACGAACCTTTAAAACCTTTATAAGATTTATCAAACACCACTAATAGGCGACAACTAGGAACCCTACTCAAAGAACCCACCCCATAGGAATTCCCGCCTTAAAAAATTTTGCTTGAAAATAGTAGAAGAAAATAGGGACCAAAGGAACACGTCTGAAATAGTCACAGAAGACTTCAAAGGCCTTTACGAAGGCTCATCTATTCGGATGGAGTTGAGTCGGGGCGACATTTAAGGCATTCATAACACCTCTTTCAAAGTTGGAAAATGGAAGAGACAAATAAAGGAAGGAGAAGAATGTTTCATACATATAAGTGTAATCCAACTCCTAAAGGTTTGTCCAAGAATGACAAATCCTCTCCTTTACAGCACAACCCAAGCACTCCACATTAGAGGCTAGTACATAACAATTGAAGGTCCTCTTTTGCCATAATCTAGCAACAGCCTACTTATCTCGAATAGAGGAGGGGAAAGACAGAACCTCTTCCCTGACCTACGAGAACACACCCGAAGCAGAAGACATTCTAAACCAACCCAACAATGAAAGTAAGCAAGAGAAAGAAGAAACTAACCTCTGATGAAGAAGAAAACTATGTAAAGAGAGGAAGAAACCCAAGGAAAAGAGAAGACTAGGCAAGACCAAAAACTTGGAATTGGAGAAGGGAAAGCATAATAGAGGAGAACTAAAACAAATCGCAATAGAAAAGGTAAAAAATAAAGAGGATTTGGGCTATATATATACATAAAGAGAAGGTAATTCACCAAGGCATGTCTAATGTTAGGAACAATATCACCAACTCTACGGCCACGAGGCCACGATGACCTCTTGAAGGACAACTGGCTTTGACATGTGGCGAACAACTCACTCACATACGAAACGACACGCATAAACCCAATGGACGTATTTAAGAGCCTAAAAATCACATTAAGAAATGAAACGATGACTATCCACTATCAGACATGTGTCCCTTTCTAAAATCCCCTCGAAAAACGTTATGAATTCCTCCCGACGCAGACAAACAAACAAGAAAGCCTATTAATCGATTTCCACGTCAAAGCACTTGGAAGAGAGCCACTTAGAATTTCTCACTTATAAGAGAGCCACTTATAATTTCTCACTCGGAATAGAGTCATTTAGAGTTCCTCACTCGGAAGAAAATTATTCGATATCAATTTACCCAAAAACACTTCAACTCAGCACCTAGTCACTTGACCCAACTTTTTGTCGAGTATTTATGATTAGAGGGCTCCTATTGCCCCTGGGTCAGGAGGGGACCCCACAGGATCCCCTCTTCCTTTACTTTTTAGGAAAATATCGTGGAAATTCTGATTCCCCTTGATTTCAATAGATGATGGTTACCCCTTAGTAGTTAGGCCGAGGTTTACCCATTGTATAAATAAGGCCTCGAAGTTTCCTTTTAATTCAAGTGACATTTTTTTGAGTAATAAACCCTAATTCTCCTAAAGTAATTTTCTAGGGTTTTGCCTTTACACTTTCAAGAGTAAACACTACTCAAACCATAAAGATGAAACATATATATGAACATGACCCGTGTCGTAGCTGCATATTACTCCTTTCTATCTGTAAAAATCTTGATTATTCGTTCGTCACTCCATATTGACAGAATGCAAGAATAATATACAAGACTATCTAATTCTATCATGAGTTGTTTGGGAAAACCCACTTTAACCGATGGTTAATAAAAACCCACACCAACTATGATGAGAACAGGGACAAGTTTGAAGATGCAACTACCGCTCCAATCCCATTCTAAGGGTCCGTTTGGTTACCCTGTTAGGGTAACCTGGTTTAGAAAATTGGGGTTTTGTAAATCGGGGTTGAGAAAATTAGGGTTTTGTAAACTAAGTTGTGTTTGATTGTTGATAATAAGGTTGGGTTGGATAAAAGTAAGTTGAGAAGTAGTGATTGTGTTTGGTTAGAAAAAAAGTTAGGTTGGGTAAATAGTGGTTCGTGTGAAAATTACCAAAAATGGTATTTAGTAAAAAATGTATTGAATATGTATATATTAATAATATAAATAGATATTATATCAAAATTATTTTATATTTATTTTTATGTAATAGTATGTATAATTGGATTTTTTTAGAAAATTATTTTTTTTAATAAAATGGCCTATTATTTTTTAAATAAATAAATTTATTTTTTAACAAGTTAGATAACAAATAAATTAATAAAATGGCCAATCAAAATGTAATGTCTCTGTTTTTTACAACAACAAAAACATAAACCATTTTCAATTCCAAACACTTGAATATAACAATTTCCACAAAATGTTACCAAATTCAACATTTCAATATTCAACAAATTCAGGAAAAAAAAACCAACTCACCACTCCCTCCTCACCATCCCCACCACCCCAACCAGAACCGTCCCTGCCACCCCTTCCAGACCCATCCGCACCACCAGAATCACAACCACCATCCCCTGGCAGCCCCTTAAACCCATCACCACCCACCTAAGCCATCAACCCCAACTCCCCCAACGACAATCCCCAGCACTCACAACCAGTCCCCGTCACTAGCCACCACCCCCCACACTTAACCACCACCCCTCACAGGTCTCACCACCCCTTAAACCACCTACCCCTAACCCACAACCCCATCTCAACAACCGTAAACCCGCGCATACCCACTGTAACACCCCTATTTTTATTTTTATATTAAAATTTTGAAGGAATTAAATTATGGTTCTTTAGAACTTTTTAATCTACGTATTATTTATGATTTTTTGGAATTTTTTGGAATTTTGGAATTTTTTAATAAAAATAATATTTTTTAAATAATTTTAAATTCATATAAGTGACATAAATTAAAAATATTTATAAGAAAGTGAATTTAAATTATAAGAAAATTTTCTAAAATCCATTTCAAGTAGACTTATCTAAAAATTATCGGTTTGAGAAAAATCTTGATTTTTTCCAATCGTTAAAAAAATTAAAAACGTATCAATAAATTTTTAGTAACAGAAAATTTTAGATTTTTAAAATTTCAACTTTATATTACTTATTATAAAATTAGTGAGGACTGATATAATATCGCTAAATTTCAAAAAGGACTCATTTTGAATATTTAAAATATACCGAGTGAAAGGTTACTATTTGGCTTAATAATTCTACCGACAGTTACTATGCAAAACACTGTGCATGTACGAAATTTTCAAAGAATGCATAGTAACCTAGAATAAAAAATTCAAAAATGCATAGTACTTTTATATTAAAATAATAGAATGCATAGTAAAATTTTTTCCTATAAATACCGAAGGATTTCTTCTTTAGAATTCACAATTTCAGATTAAGTTTTCTTAATACAGTAGTGCTAGTGAGATAGTGGTGGAAGTGAGAGAGAGAAGAAAAGTTTTTGGAGAGAAGGTTCTGCCAAAATCCTAAGGTAAGAATACTTCTCTTTTATATTTTTTTAGATTATTTTTATATCGTTTTTAGAAATCTGTTATTATACTGAAAATAATATTATTTTAAGTTACTATTCTGCATAGTAAACACTATTTCAATAGTAAATTACTATTTCAATAGTAAATTACTATTCAAATAGTAAATTACTATTTACTGTTACTATTTACTGTTACTATTCACGATTTACTATTTACTGTTACTATTCACGTTTTACTATTTACTGTTACTATTCACGTTTTACTATTTACTGTTACTATTCACGATTCACTATTTACTATTCACTATTCAAAATTTACCATTTCTGTTTTAAGTAGTAATCTTAATCTTCGTCTTATGCTTATACTGAAATAAAATTGATATTAATATTTCTAGAAATCGGAGGCGCAAAGCAAATCTCTTTTTGGTAACGACTCAAGGTAAGGGGGAGTGAGATAAGAGTATAATATGAAAAGACATAAGAATAATGGGAGGAGTCCCCTACTCCTTTTAAATCTGATAATATTATTATTTTAAAATATTAACTTTTTAACTTAAAATTTATAATAAATTTTAAATTAAATATCCGGTTTAACTAACTCTAACATACCTATGCAAAGACTTGGACCATTATGACCTATATGGACTGGACAATACCTATGCAAGGACTTGGACCATTATGACCCATATGGACTGAACTATACCTATGCAAGGACTGGATTATATGGACTTACATATACCTATGCGAGGAATTGACCAAAAGGACTAAAATTGACTATATTAATAATCATTAAATTTTGTATTATGATATGTATTAATGATATTTAATTGATTTGATTATGATTGATTGATTGATGATATTTAGTTATGATTGATATTGTTTAATTTTGATTGATGATATTGTAATGTGGAGTTTGAGCATATAGCGAGCATGACGGAAAACTAAAATTCAGTAAGAATTTCTTACCTTACTCTTTAAATTTTATTATCTTTTAATTCTTCTTAGAAATTATTTTTATTAACTTTATTTTCAATATTTAGAATAAAAAAATTAGTATTTATTTTAGAAAGAAAATATTTTATTAGAATTTATTTAATTAAATCTTGAGTTAAAGAAAAATTTTGTAATTTTAAGTATTTTTGGTTAATAATTATTCTCTTTTAATAAAACAAAATTTTTTAAAAGAAAATTATTTTATTTTTTCCAAATTAATAACTAAATATATTTGGAAATAATTGAGATTCCTAAATTTGATTTTGTTAAGATTTAATTTGAGAAAGATTATGTAAAGTTTTATATGATAAAGTTTTTAGATATTTAAGGCTTAGAAACTCAATTTCAGTGAGATTCGAAAACTGTACCAAATTTATTTCTGTGGGACAGAAATTTAGAGAAAATGTACAGTTTATTGAAATAATGTTGTAAACCTTTAAGGGATTTAATAATTGAGTTTCTAAAAGCCTTAACCAACTCAATACGCGAGTAGTTCATGCATCATGAATCATTAAAGTGAAATGAAATAATATTGTCTGGGGACGGATTATAGAAACCGAGGATACATTAGAGGAGGCTTAATTACGAGCCTTGGGATGAGAGGGTGTGAAAGGGTGCTTCAGGGGACCTGGGGTAGCTCCCTAGTGTCGGGTACTTTCACAATAAAAACTTTCTCAATCTGACTAGTCTCTAAGTGTTTCCATGCCAGTTGAGCTGTTCATATTATTATTATCCGGACTTATGGAACAGTGTAAACTCCTGGTTGGCCCAATGCAAATTAAAATTTAAGGGCCCACATATATAGGTAAGTTGTGATGAAGATATTGCATAACATTCATGCATTCATAATTGATTGTGTGTGTGATTGTGATTGATATTATTAAGTATTGGTTTGTGAAAACCCTTTGTTGCTTATGTCTTATTCGGAAATATTATATTCTGTTTCTCACTCCTTTCTCCGTGTTTTTGTTTCACATGTTTTAAATTGATGGTTCAGAGGGAAGGATCGAAGAATATCGGCAGTAAATATAGCACGTTCTAGAAAGGGAGCTCGGTATGAATACCGTGGTCCAATGACTAAATAATGTTAATAAGTAACTGCTTCTGGGCCATGGAGTTTCCTCTCTTTCTTATAATGTTTAATATTTATTTCCGTTGGATGAATGTAAAATTACTTTATAAAGTTTTAATAATATTTATGAGGTATTTCAGCAATAATGTATATAATTTATTCCGATAGTTTCTTTTTAACAATCATATCTTTAGTAAAAAAAAAAATTACGAATTTTTCTAGAATTTATTAAGGTGTAACAGAGGGTGTTACACCCACTACCGAAACACACCCACCACTGAAACCGGTGTGACCACCACCCGTAAACCCTCCCAAACCCGATCCTCATCAACAAACCCCCCTCAACCCAACCCGATCCTAAACCCACACCCAATCAGACCCACAACACACCCCAACAACACACAGCCCAACAGAGAAACCAGCAACAACAGTGGTACAAGACGAAAACCGCACCGCGTACGTTGCACACCTTGCTTCCGTCAAAATCGCCGCAAAAAGATAGTGTGAGGGGTGCTCTGTATTGCCCTGTGTTAAAACCGTTGGGTAGAGGGCATTGCGGAGATTTCCCCCAAACTGAGTTTGCAGAAGGGAGCAGAGACCTGCTCTGGTCAAACGGAGCTACGCCAACGGAGATTCAAAGGAAAAAGGACATCATGTTGACGGAACGGAGAAGCACAGACAACCAAACACGCTTGCCGTTATGTTAACGAAGAAATGTTTCCGTTCAGTTAACTCCACTCCGTTCGTGGATGCATCCAAACACACGCTAGAACCTCTTTTGAAAAGCTACTTCAATAAATTTAACTATAATAATATATAAATTACAATGACAAGTTCATATGTTGTTTTTAAAGTATAATATAATAATAAAGTTTACCATTTAAATTCTTCTCAATATTTTATGTATTATCTTAATTGAAATGTACATAATTTATATATTCTATTTAAAATTATATATTTAAATTATTAAAATAAAAAATAAAAGAATAAGATCCCCTTAAATGTGTTTTATTTTAACTGGAGTGTCTGTGTCCGAACTTGACAATGTCGCAGACTTCCCATCCATTCAATACTGGAAGTCTGGAACAGGTTGAACAGATGGATTGAATATTGGATTTCCACTGCCAACTAATTGTGCGAATGCCCGGCCAAATCAGGCATTCTTCATATTGGTTAATGGCCACCACTGATACTAGTACTACACTTTTACTTTGACCGCTCGCTCTGCTTCAATGCTTCTGCAGTGCATGTGTCTGTATCACCATACCTCACCTTGTTGATTACTAAAACAACATGAAGAAGAATGTCACTCAAAATAATTCTGCCTAAATATATATTACTAAAAAAATTGATTAGATAATACCAAATAAACGATGCTGTAATTAAGGGCCAGGCTAAAGACATTAAGCCAGAACAATCATCCATTCCATTGAATATGGTGCACTATGTATTCTAGTCATGATTAGTTAAAAAGAGTGGATCACAAGTCAACAACTACTAACACTTAACCATTATTATATTGCTCCGTTTTGTCTGTATGGAAAGTATGAATATTTTTCTCAATATTTGTTTAACTGAACAGACAACATTTTTTAAAATAATATCTTTATGTTAACTTTAAAAGTATAATGCATTTATCATTAAAGAAAGATCATATAAAATAAAGATGTAATTGGAAACTCAAAATTAATGGTTATGAAAATAGGAGTCCTAATTATACTTTTAATATGTATATTATATTATCATTGTCCTTAAATATAAGACTCTTTTTGAAAAAAAAAATTGTCATCTTTTAAATTTTAATATCAATACTTATTTTTAGACTAAAATACCCCTATTAAATTAGTGACTCTTATTGAGTTTAAAAAGATAATAAATAAATTATATTGTTTAAAATATTTATCTCTTGTATTATAATTGTCTGACACAAAAATTGATTTCCCTACTTCTTATTTACTTTATCTTTTTCATATGTAATACAAGTTATTAAATATGGTAGAAAGAATAAGTATTTCTAATTATTATATGGTAATTACTCCTCATTTAAGACAAAATTAATAATTTAAATTAAAGTAACTAAAAGTCTTATTATATTTTGAGAGATGGGTACCAACATGAAATGTGTTTAATGTAGAGTAGAGAGTTTAGTTAGGTGGCTTCCCAGGTCGCTATATAAGTAAGTAGGACAGTTGCTGCTAATTGGAAGGTGTGAAGCAGATCAACGGACAAAAATGGCCGGAGGAGCATTTGCCGTAGATGCACCGGCTAACGGCTTCGATGGCAAGATGACTCTCTCAGTTGTCATCACATGCATCGTTGCTGCATCCAGTGGTCTCATTTTTGGATATGATGTCGGTGTTTCTGGTTTGTTTTTCCCAATCCTCCTTAATCCCTATATGTGCTGTCTGTATACAGCAATTGAGAAATATACTGAATATTAAATTTATAATCATTCATATCAATAAATATTACTTTATTTGTTTCCTTTTATTAGTCGTGTTTTATAATTGACTGCGAGTATTAATTTACTCCATAAAAAATTTGGGTCAAACAGTTCTACTCGTTTGGTTCTATTCGATGAATACCCGATTGATGCCGGTTCTTATTACTATTCCATTTCAAAGGTTTAATGAGCTTAAGTCTATCTTAAATGACCTCTAAATTTGATTGCAACTTATTATTCTTTCATGAAAATGTTTAGTGTTGACAAATTTCAGGAGGGGTCACTACAATGGTACCATTTCTTAAAAAGTTCTTCCCAGATATACTGAAAAAGGTTGCTGGCACCGAAGCAAACATGTATTGTGTGTATGACAGTCAAGTTTTGACATTGTTCACCTCTTCTCTCTACCTGGCTGGGCTCATGTCATCTCTCGCAGCTAGCCGAGTCACGGCGGCGTTTGGCCGGAGAAACACCATCATCTTGGGTGGCGCCGTCTTCCTTGCCGGTGGTGCCATTAATGGGGGAGCTGAAAATATTGCTATGCTAATTTTGGGCCGTATCCTTCTCGGCCTTGGGGTTGGTTTCACAAATCAAGTGAGTCATGTCAACATCTAATATTTCCCTCGACCAAAACCAAATGTGTCCATAAAGTATAAAAAAGAGAAAAAGAAAATTAAGAACAATTAAATAAGATGTAGAAGTTAAAAATATTAATATTAAAATATATAAATAAATGTAAGACAAGAGATATCAATGCAGATTGCAGACTGTCTGGCGGATATCAAAACAAGAAAAATATTAAAAGTCAACATGTGCTCTGCCTCATCTTTTTGAATTATTAGTGTATGTTATTATTAACTGCACGATGTTGACAATGTTGTGTTAATTAACTTTGAAAAGGCTGCACCGTTGTATCTCTCTGAAATTGCTCCACCCAAATGGCGAGGAGCATTCAACACAGGGTTCCAATTTTTCCTAGGAATTGGCGTGGTGGCTGCAAGTTGCATAAACTATGGCACTGCAAAACACACGTGGGGCTGGCGAGTGTCTCTTGGCCTTGCCGTAGTGCCTGCTGCAATTATGACAGTTGGTGCCTTTCTTATAACAGACACGCCAAGCAGTTTGGTTGAACGTGGCAAAATAGATCAAGCCAGAAAAGCCTTGCGCAAAGCCAGAGGATCCTCCATCGATGTTGAACCTGAATTGCAAGAACTCATTAGGTGGTCACAGATCGCTAAATCAGTGGAGAAGGAGCCCTTCAAAACCATATTTGAGAGACAGTATCGACCTCACTTGGTCATGGCTTTTGCCATCCCATTTTTTCAGCAGCTTACAGGAATCAACATTGTCGCATTCTATTCACCTAACCTCTTCCAATCTGTTGGTTTGGGACACAATGCTGCTTTAATTTCTGCCATCATACTCGGATCTGTCAACCTTGCTTCTATCCTTGTCTCCACTTCTTTTGTTGATCGCTTTGGTCGAAGGTTCTTGTTCATAACTGGGGGAATTCTTATGCTTATTTGCCAGGTAATCGAACTAAATGAAACAGATTTTAAGAAAGGTTAAACTCTGACCAATTTTTATTAACTAATCATAACTGTGTTACTTACCACTTTGAAGGTTGCGGTGTCGGCTTTGCTGGCTTTGGTGACTGGAGTTCATGGTACAAAGAGCATGTCGAAAGACAACGCAGTGTTGGTGTTGGTGCTACTCTGCTTTTATGCTGCAGGTTTTGGCTGGTCATGGGGCCCTCTCACGTGGCTAATTCCAAGTGAAATTTTTCCCTTGAAAATCAGAACCACTGGGCAAAGCATAGCAGTTGGGGTGCAGTTCATAACACTATTTGTGTTATCCCAAACATTCTTGGCAATGCTATGTCACTTAAAGTTTGGGGCGTTCTTGTTCTATGCCATTTGGATTGCAGTGATGACCCTATTTATCATATTTTTCTTGCCCGAGACAAAAGGAATTCCTTTGGAATCAATGTACATCATATGGGGAAAACACTGGTTTTGGCGCCGCTTCATTAAAGGAGTGGTTGACCAAGATGATCTTCCATAAATTAGATATATGCATATATATATATATATATATATATATATATATATATATGTATGTATATGTATGTATCACTTTAGCTTCTGTTGTTTGTAACAAGAGATGAAAATTACTGGCACTACGCTTCTGTTGCGACTATCTTTTGTATAAAACTGCACAATAAATGCTTATTGTACAATCGTATATAATCGAAGTGTTAGGTAGCTAAAATAGAGTTGTTACGATGCTAATATCATCAAAGAACACGTTGCCAACAATATTTTTATGAGTCATGTTGATCATATGAATCTCTCAATCTTTAAAACAGAAATTTGGTACAATTTTTAATAAGTTAAACAAGCAACATATTCAAACTATTGATATGGTTTATTATTGATATGGACTCACTCATTTAAAAAGTGATAAAGGGATTTTATCTTATATAACTTATATAGTTTGACGATTATATCTTAAATTTTCTTTACGGTCTTTTTTTTACAATACTTAATAAAACTGAATTGGTCATTACTAAGTGCAAAGTGGAAACAAAATTGTCATGAATCTCTTTCCACTTTTCATAAGTTATATTGGTGGGTCTACTTTTAATTGTTGTCAAACAATTTTCACATAGAGAAATATAATTCCTTTTAATTTCTCAATCTCAAATCTCACTGTTATATATATATATATATATATATATATATATATATATATATATATATATATATATGATTATCTTATTAGAAAAGATATATTAGAGTGGGAGGGATATAAAAGCTCACCTAATTAATATATTTTAATCTTAAACATACATGATCTAACGAGTCAAACTTATTCCTTTCAGTTTCTCTTTCTCTATATATATAACTAATTTACCACAATTTCACTATGAGTAGTATTGTATATTTTTATTACATAGAACAAATCAAGTATACATTAGCAATTAGTGCAAAAGTCACTAAAATAAATACGAGCAATGACAGTAAATCTTTCTCAACGACATACAAGTTAACATAAACATTTATATTGCAACAACATTTTCAAATTGTTGAGACATGATAATTTTTTTCCCAATAACAGAGTTTTTGATGGGGAAATAGACTTATTTGAGTCACATTAATTATTGTTAGGAATAATACAACAATTTAGTAACAAAATAAAACCATTGTTAACAAAAGTACCCTAAACGACAACATTTTTTTTATTTTGTTGTGATAGATACATGTATATGTCAACAACTTCTATAGTTATTTAAATATGTAGGTATTTGTCAACAACACAATTTTTTTTTAATAATGATAGACAAGTCAAGATTTATCTCAATGACTTTATTTATTCATGAAAAGTATGCTTAAATATGTTATGACTTTAACAACCATTGAGAAAATATATAAACATATGTCAACTATATCAAATATCACTGAAACAGTAGCCTTAATGTAAATTTGTCATATATTGTTAGTTATCAACAAAATTAATTAATTGGTTGCGGCCAACGAATTAATTAATTTTGTTGGTACATAACAACATATGATGATTTTGAGTTTAGATCATCATTTCCACTAACATTTGATGTACTTGACATTTATATATTTTCTCAATAATTGTTGTTATGATCATATTTGTGCACTTTTTTTATCATTAGTAGTATTGTATGTTTTTATTGTGCACTAGAACAAATCGAGTGTACATTAATAATCGGTGCAAAACTACATGTGACAATATTAATAATGAATAGTATTATAATGTGAATAATAACTAACAATCAATAGTTCTGATACCATTGTTAGGTACCAGGATAACGAAAAAAATATCACACAACTAACATAGAGTTAAGAAAAAAATGAGAACTGACACAAACATTTTACGTAAAAAAATCCTAATGGATAAAGGGAAATCACGAGTAAAACTAAAAAAATATCTTCACTAAATAGAACAAATATTACAATCTCTCTCTAATTACAATGATAGAACAATGACATTCTCTCTTAAGAGAACTTAAAAAAACATTATTTTATCCCTTTATATTTATCTCACTATATATAAACTTTGTTGTAAAATTAGAAATGATAAAACAAGTTACCAAGCCAAAACACTCGATATTAATAGACTAGAAATTGAGTGAAAGGAGTGAATTTTCTTGGTCCCTAACCACCCAACTTAAATACATTGTCCCTATATATGTTGAGGAGTATTGTCACTAGATGCTTTGTTTTTTGCCACAAAATATGGCTTTACTATTACCATGACTGACGCATAGTATGTAATATGTAATCTATATCTGTTATATTTGAAGATTTTAGCCAAAACATTTCCACCACCAATTTTTCCAGTCAAATTCCCCCTCACCAACTAAACAAATTCCCGCTCCCCTACTAAACAAATGTAAACAAAAAGAACTTTTAATATTTTATATTAAAACATAATGTTTAAAAGTACAATACTCATTGACTTTTCACCATTCTATGCGTGACTTTCTTTTAATATTTTCTCAACATAACTTTCCTATCAACTTTCACTGGTGTGCTTCTCAATCGTTTCGCTTGAGTTGAAAATGTAAGTAGGTTAGAGAAATTAATTTTTTTTGGGAGTGTTCATTTGCTTCGGTTAAAATATCAAAGGGCTAAGGAGATTGTGGTGTTGTTTGAGTTTGGAGCTTTGGAAATAAGAAGGTTGGATTTTCATTTCTGTTTGTATTAATTTTTCTTTTCTACTTACTCTTTATGCTCTGTTTTGTTCTTATTACTGGAGTTACTCTTATTATTAGTTCATTATGTTTTGAGACGGTGTAAAAGTGTGTATGTGTGTGAGAGAGAGAGAGTGTGTGAGTGAGTGAGTGACTGAGTGAAACACATTTGACATCGGTTAGGGAAGGATAACTTCGCACCCCGTACACCGATCAGATCATTGGCACGCCCGGTAGGACCGCATAAATTTAAGTCCCACATTGCAACAAAACAAACAAGTCATGGAGCATAATAGGAGAAACGAAACTCCAGAGGTCCATGGATCAAGGAAACTCTAATGCTTAAGTTAGTAACAGAATAACTAAATAATGAAGCATAAAGTAATAGACTATCCTTGCTTACATGTCTGTGAATGGTTACATTTATAGTCTTCTTCAGATTATCGTTTTAGGCAAGTTGTCTACTTGCCTCTTAAATTTCAAACTTATGGCATATTTATTGACTATGGTCCATTCAGTAAGCATACTGGTTTTCTCCTAGTTCAGGTCTTTGTTATTTTTTTGGACTAGTCTTACTCTTACCTGTGTCATACCAGTCTAGGGTCCGTTATTAATATTGGATCAATAAACATTCCTTAAAAATGCTTCCAAAAATGTGAGTATTTTTCAAGTGTAATTCAACCCCCTCTTAAGTATGAAGTCAGTTTCCAACAAGTGGTATGAGAGCTTGTTCTCTTAATTAAAAAGCTTCACAACTTTAAGAGAAATGCCCTCAAATGGAATGTTGGGAAAGGGAACAACTATTAATAGATCGTCGACCTTCAACAGCTTGAGATATACTTTCTGGAAAGCTCAAATGTAAATCTTCAGTGAGTTAATTGATGAAGAAATTTGGAATGTTATTTTAAATGGTCCAAATATACTTGTGCATATTGTTGACGAAAAAATATTGAGAAACCAAAGGATCTTTGGACAAATGAAGAGAAAAAACGCATTAAATTTGATTTGAAAGGTAAAAATATCATTTGCTCTATTATTGGTCATGATGAATTCTTTAGAGTTACAAATTACAAAAGTGTCAAAGAAAGTTGGGATTCCTTGCTAATCACCCATGAAGGAACTAATGAGGTTAAAAAATCCAGAATTGATACACACTCTTAATCATGAACTAGAATTATTTCAAATGCTTTCGGATGAAAATATTTAAAATTTACAAAAACGATTTGTTCAAATTGTTAATCACTTGTTAAGATTGGGAAGATCCTTTCCCAATGAAGATTTAAGAAACCATGTTTTGAGATGTTTGAGCAGGGAATGACAATCAATAGTCACCACAGTAAAGGACTACAAAGACTTAAAAAATATGTCCTTGGCAAACCTATTTGGGAAGCTACAAGAATACGAGCAACAGTTACAACTTCTCAAAAAATTCAAGGAGAAATACAACAAGAAGGAAAAATCTAGAGTAAGTCTCTGAACTAGAGGAACCACCCAAGGATGAAAATGACAATGAGGGAAATGAGGCTTTTAGCCTTTTTATCAAAAAGTTTGGAAAGTTCATGAACAACAAGATCTTCATGAAAAATAACAAAAAAAAACGAAGAATACCAATCTCATATGCTTCAAATATGGTAATTAAGGTGGGGCACTTCAAGTCAGACTATCCATAACTTACCAAAATAAAAATCAATGAAGTATACCAATCTAAAGGAATCATTCCCAAAGCTTTCAAGAAGATCATTTTAAAAAACTATTAAAATTTCATTTTCAAAATTTATTTCCAATAGAAAGAATTATGTAACCTTGATTTCCCAATGTCTCCGAAAATATGTAGAAGCGAGATCAATTTCTGTCAGGTCCGCTTTCCTTTTAGTAGATTTTTGTTTATCGTTGTTTGTCTCGATTAATTTTAAAATTGTTACTATTTAAATTGAAACACCATTTTATTACGATAAGATTAATTTAGACGAGACATCTTGTTAATCTTGTCGTGTTTTCAACCTCTTTTTCGTTCATAAATTTTTTTTGTGACAAACTTAATTTGGACTAGACGTCTTGTTAATATTGTTAAAATTTTTAGACATATTCAATTTAAGATTGATTTAAACGAAACCTCATTTCAAAATTTCGTTTGTTTTTCTTGTTTGTGTCATACAATCGCTTTTCTTTTTTTAAAATGTTAAATTAATTTTTAGACTAATTAAAATACCCGTGATCAAATTGAGGCAACCATTTTATAATGGATATGGTGACTTCCTCACATATAATTAGACTCTAGAACTTAAAATCTCATTTTTATAAAAATATTTTCTCAATACCTTTAAACAAATATCGATAACAACTCATTTTTCTCAAAAGAATTTTAAATTTTTATTTTTAAGATCCACCTCATACCGGTTACGATGATATTTTAAGATCATGTTTGGCAGGGCCATGCCAATGAAAAATTCTCCGTTAAGTTGAGGGATGATTTTGATCCTACGGGTCAATAGAGTTTTGATTGTCTCGAACAACGTAAAAAATTAATATTAACCTTTAAATTTTTCACTTCAACTCAACTCCATTTTATCCGTCTAACCTATTCTTCACGAATGCCAAACTAATTGGTACATGCAGAGTTTGTCATAAAATGGTTTAGCCTTATGCGACGTCAGGCAACTTACGGTGGATTAAGCTAGCGTGTCACCTTAGAGTTAACATAATTAAATAAATTTATCTTTTTTTTTATGTGTATCCTTTTAAAGTTCACTTTTATTAATAAAAAAAGGTCTTTACAAAAAAATTAAGATAGAAAGTTACTTGTAAATTTTCTAAAGGTACACATACATATTCTTTGCTTCTTCCTTAACGTCAATTAATTAAATAAGTTATCTGAAATTTTATAATTTAAATTGGCATAAATAATTAAGGAATTGAATGATTCTGAGTTTGACCGAGAAATTAGTACAGTTTATGGTTCCCTAATTTGTGGTTCAAGTTTATAAAAATCGGTGCGCTGCCCAAGTTGTACCTTAATGACTTCTTTTTTATACGTTTCTTTTTATCTATTTTTTTAGATTAAATCACAACAATTTATATTTTTGAATTACAACATTTTTATATTTACTTTTATATTTTATTTTTATCATAAATTAAATTTTTATTAATGTTATTATTGTTTGGTCATTCCCTAGGTGAGAGTATAACAGGAAAAATAATAAATGAGTTATAAAAACTCTAAAAAAACAAATAAAAAGGAATAATTTTTTTTCAAAATAGAGATAGATAAAAAGGAATGGAGAAAGTAATATACTACGCATAGTACTTCCTCTATTCCTTTTTATTTATTTTTTAAAATTAAATCATACAAATTAAAAAAACTAATTAATATTCTTGGGTTACTACATTTTTACATTTACTTTTCTATTTTATCCCTATCTTAAATTAAACATTTACTAAACTAATACTACCTCCAGTTCCAAATATAAGCAAATATACCTAACTTCACACATATTAAGAATAGTAGTTAGAGGTAGTTATTTGCATTAATGTTACCACATATTTGATTTAATTTTCTAAAATACCCTTAGTATTATTTATTACATAAAGAATTAGTGATCTTAGAAATATATATGATGAAGACATATTTGGTAAACAAGCATTTAATGACATTGGGAAAGTCTAATTATGCTTATATTAAGGGACCAAAAAATTCCACTAAAATTTGCTTATATTTGGAACCGGAGGTAGTAGTGTTTGGTCATTCCCTAGGTAAGGGTACAATAGGAAAAAAAGTAATAAATGAGTTCTTGAAATTTTAAAGAGACATATAAAAGAAATAATCTTTTTTAAAAAAATAGAGACAGATAAAAAGGAATAGAAGAAGTATTTATTATCTTTTTATAAGGTTTTTTTTAACTTATCATGCTTATTATTATTTTTAATACATGTTTTTATATTAATAAATTTTAATTTTTTTTATTAATATGAATGGTAAGCTTAGAAATATAACACAAATAATCAATAAATTTAATACATTTTCTTAATGTTACTAAATTTATTAATAGAAGTGAAATGATTTACTAGTATTATCTTAAAATAAAGACTAAGTGGGTAATTATTACTGTCAAATGGATTAACCGGCGGAAGTAAAAGATTGACTACTGACCTATTATCATGACATTGCATTTTTGTGTGTTCCGTACATGTCTATTATAGTAGTCAAGTAATTAGCTAGAAGATTGTAGGAAATAATAGTAGGCTAAGGCGTGTAGTAGCACTGCCCTTAAGAGTTATTCGCAATATGCGGACTCCCCAGGATACAACAGCCCCTTTTGGTGTTAACCAGGTCTAGAACTAGCAAGAGTAAAGAGGAAGAAACCCAGCTAAGGAGAAGAGAGAGAGACGGCGAGAAAGAGAGAGCATTCCAATTAGGGTTTAGTGCAAAATTATTTAAAAGCATGTAACCGGTTTAGGATAAAATAATAATATTTTAAAATGATTAAGATATATTATTAAAATATAAAAAATCAGAAACGGTTTTATAATTAAGTTTAAATTTTGAAAAGGAATCTTATCTGTAAGCCTTAGTGGACGGTTAATTACAGATAATGGAATCATGTTACAACAAATCCGGAAAGATAAGGTTTTCCGGATAAGGTTTTGAAATTCAAATTAATTTTAACAAAACCAAAAATAAAAAGGTTTTCACATCCGCATATTCGTGCGCGCAGGGGGGGTCGGAAGATTTGCACTAGATTTGGCATTTTGGGCTAATCTCGTATGCGCGCGAGCCCATAACCTTTCTTGCTTGTTCATTAGCCCAAACACACTAGTTTCAATATATACACTAGCATCACTCACATGCCAAGCAATGTGGGACTTCTTTTGAAATACCCACTTCACACAACAATCCCTCACATATTTCAAAAGAATTTAAAACAGTAAAACAATTTCAAAACAAAAAAGAATATTTTTCTTAAAAAAAATATCATTGAGTTTGCTGGGTTTACATCATGAGTGTGAATACATCAGACTTGGTGTCTTTTGGACTATGAACCAAGTCCTAGACAAATAAGCATACCATATAGTGTGTTGGTGAAGCATAGCTTCTATGAACCAAACATCACTCGAGAGTAAGCTAGAGGCTTACTTGTCATATTACACTCGACTTCTCTTGCCGTTATCGCCGTTTAGCGCATTTAGGCCGTGCGCGTGCCTGGTAATTCATGAGTGCTCTAGAGATTTATCTTAACCTCATGCAAGCGGCCCCACTTGACACTCATATAGGTGATCTCATCAAGTGTATCCTGCATTATATACACCACCCATAAGGGATATAAAATCATTAAAGGTTTCATAACCTAACCTCTCATTCAATGCAGCCTAGCACTTCACACACCATAGGAATGGAAAAGGAAAGTGCTAGTGAATTAACAATGACTTGTTATTACCCATATGAACCTTCTTCATGGGATCTCCAATCACAAAGGTTGGGTTCCCATCATTGTTAATTCTGATGTGGACTGTAGTCTCATTCCCCTCGATGTTTCATAAGTAAGTTTTCTACTTAATGGTTTAGTCAGAGGATCGGCCAAATTCACTTCTGACCTCACATATCCAATAGATAATTCCATCTTTCAGCAGCTGCTTTACAACTTTATGTCTTAATCGTATATGACGGTTCTTACCATTGTAAGAATTATATTTAGCAACACCTATAGCCGATTGGCTATCACAATGCATAGACACTGAAGGCGTTGGTTTTGTCCCTAGAGGTATACTCGCTAAGAAGTTTCTCAACCACTCAGCCTCGTTACCAGCCATCTCCAAAGCTATAAACTCTGACTCCATAGTGGATCTTGCAATAATGGTTTGTTTGGATGATTTCCAGGTGACAGCACCACCGCCTAGTGTGAATACATAACCACTAGTGGACTTTATCTCATCTGAATCTGAGATTCAGTTTGCATCATTGTATCCTTCCAACACAGTGGGAAATCCACTATACAGAATACCATAATCCATGGTACCTCTCAGATATCTCATCAACCTAGACAATGTTGTCCAGTGCTCAGCATTGGGATTATGTGTGTATCTACTTAATCTGCCAACAACATAAGCTATATCTGGTCTTGAGAAATTCATTAAATGCAACAGACTCCCAATAATCTGAGCATATTCAGATTTTGATACAGGGTCACCAGTATTTCTCTTTAACTGAGAGTTACAGTCATAAGGGGTTGACACTGGTTTAGTGTCGAGGTGTCCAAACTTCTGAAGAAGTTTCTCAACATAATGCTCTTGAGAGAGCATTATGCTGTTACCCTTCCTTATGATTTTAACTCCCAGAATCACATTTGCATTACCCATATCTTTCATATCAAAATTACAAGCAAGGAAACACTTAGTATTGTATACAATAGCATCACATGTTCTGAAGATAAGCATGTCATCTACATACAAACAAATAATCACACATTCACCATTTTCTGTTTTTATATAGACACATTTATCAACTTCAATAGAGGAAAAACCATAGCTAGTTAGAACTGCATCAAATTTCTCATGCCATTGTTTAGGTGCTTATTTTAATCCGTATAAAGATTTAAGAAGTTTGCATACTTTATGTTCTTGACCAGGGACAACGAAACCTTCAGGTTGAACCATGTAAATTTCTTCTTCTAGCTCATCATTTAAAAAGGCAGTTTTTACATCCATTTGATGAATAACTAGATTATGAATGGATGCTAAAGCAATTAAGATTCTTATAGAAGAAATTCTTGTTACCGGGGCAAAGGTGTCAAAATAATTTATATTTTCCTTTTGTGTAAAACCTTTTGCTACTAAACGAGCTTTGTATTTTTCAACTAAACCATCTGGTAAAAGCTTCTTCTTAAAAATCCATTTGCAACCAATGGGCTTAGTTCCCGGAGGTAAATCGACTAAGGCCCAAGTGTTAGTTTTTAAAATTGAATCTAATTCATTTTTAATTGCTTCTTTCCAAAAATTTGAGTCAGAGGAAGAAATTGCTTCAGAAAAGGTCAAAGGATCCTTTCCAACAAGATATGTGTAAAAATCATTTCCAAAGGATGTTTCTTTTCTTTGTCTCTTGCTTCTTCTCAAATCATTATATGGGTTCTCATTGTTGATAAGTGACGGTGCATTTGAAGTATTATCAAAAATATTTTTCATGGGAAATAAATGCTCAAAAAATTCTGCATTTTTAGTTTCAATGATAGTAATACAATCAAGCACATCACTTTTAATGACAAGAAACCTATATGCAGCACTATGCTCAACATATCCAATAAACATACAATCTGAGGTTTTCGATCCTATTTTTCTCTTTTTAGGATCTGGTAACATTACCTTAGCCAAACACCCCCACACTTTTAAATATTTAAGATTAGGTTTATAACCTTTCCACAGCTCATAGGGAGTTTTCCTAGAATTTTTATAGGGAATTCTATTTTGAAGATGACAGGCTGTTAATAAGGCTTCACCCCATAAGTTATCTGGTGCGGCAGAACTAATTAATAGTGCATTCATCATTTCTTTCAAGGTCCTATTTTTCCTTTCAGCTACACCATTAGATTGAGGTGAATAGGGTGGAGTTGTTTCATGGATGATTCCTTCCTTTTCACAAAATTCATTAAACAATACGTACTCGCCACCTCTATAAGATCTAACTCTTTTTATTTTCTTATTTAATTGATTTTCTACCTCGGCTTTATAAAGTAAGAACATGTTAAACGCCTCATCTTTATGTTTAATTATATATACTTTAGTGTATCTAGAAAAATCATCTATAAAAGTTACATAATATTTTTTACCACCTCTAGATATTGTTTGTTTTAAATCTCCTAAGTCGGTGTGGATTAAATCAAGTAATTCAGATTCACGTTGAACGGAAATACACGGTTTTTTCGTAATTTTTGATTCGATACATACACCACATTTATTTAAACATGCATTTTTAATTCCAGAAATTAAACCATCAACACGCATACAATTCAAATAAGGTACACTAACGTGTCCTAATCTAGCATGCCAAATATCATACGAGTCAAGCATATAAGCTGAAGATAAATTATTATTAATAATTTCTGAAATGTTTAAAATGAACAACCCTTGATCACAATATCCTTTACCCACAAAAACACCATTTTTGGTCATCACAATTTTGTCCGATTCAAAGGACACTTTAACCCCCACTTTTCCCAATAGAGCCACAGAAACCAAATTCGCTCTTATACTAGGTACATGCAAAACGTCATTTAGTGCTAGTGTCTTTCCCGATGTGAGCTTCAGAAGAATCTTGCCTTTCCCAACAACATCAGCTTTGCGGGAATCACCAAGATATACTGATTCTTCTCCATCTCCCACCATTGTGCAGGAGGAAAACATTTCTCGACTTGCACATATGTGCCTGGTAGCCCCTGCGTCTACCACCCATTTGCTCACATTGGCCATAATCAAGGCTTGAGAAACGACCGCAGTAATTATATCATCTCCTTCAACCAAGTTTGCCTTTGGTTTAGGAGGAACATCGTTTCTCTTCCTGAACCTACACACAGCAGCATGATGACCTGGTTTTCCACACACATAGCAAAAACCCTTCCTTTTGAAGGTAGGGGGGTTAGATGGCTTAGGAATGTGATCAAAAGATTTTTTATTTTCATACCTTTTCCTTGAGGAGTTGCTTTGTATCATATTTGCTCTTGCTGCCAAAGCTTTTGCTCGGGCTTGCTTCTCTTCCTTTCAATTAGTGTCTTCAATGATGATGTGAGTGATTAAGTCCGCCAGAGAGAGCTGTTTGTGTTTATGTTTAAGTTGTTGTTGGTAGTCCTTCCAGGAGTGGGGAAGCTTTTCAATGAGGAAGGCTACCACTAGTTCATCCTGCATAGAAAGGTTCTTTGATTTGAGATCCTCTAGAAGCCGATGGTATTCATTGATTTGTGCTCTTATGTCTTTGTCGTCAGTCATCTCCCAACGGTAGAAGTTGCCCACAACGAACTTTTGTTTTCCGGCATCCTCAGCGGTGTACTTCAGTTTGAGGGAATCCCATATTTCTTTCGCTTCCTTGTAGGCACAATAAACATCGAACAAATCGTTAGCCAAAGTACTAAGAATGGTGTACCTACATACCTTGTTTGCATTGGTCCATGCATCAATGAGTTCAGGTTGGGTTGGTTTGGGTTCAAAGATAGCCCATGCAACGGCATGCATGTCAAGCACGGAGAAAACACGCTCCTGCCAACGGCGATAGGATTGTCCACCGAAAACTTCGATCTTCGAAACGTCTGGGAGAGGCTTGGCCATGGTGACGGCAGGTGGTTGTTTTTGGCCATGGTGACCCACATTATGAGCAGCGCCAGCATTGTTGTTGTCAGCCATGAGACTAACTCTTAAGATTGTAGGAAATAATAGTAGGCTGAGGCGTGTAGTAGCACTGCCCTTAAGAGTTATTCGCAGTATGCGGACTCCCCAGGATACAACAGCCCCTTTTGGTGTTAACCAGGTCTAGAACTAGCAAGAGTAAAGAGGAAGAAACCCAGCTAAGGAGAAGAGAGAGAGACGGCGAGAAAGAGAGAGCATTCCAATTAGGGTTTAGTGCAAAATTATTTAAAAGCATGTAACCGGTTTAGGATAAAATAATAATATTTTAAAATGATTAAGATATATTATTAAAATATAAAAAATCAGAAACGGTTTTATAATTAAGTTTAAATAGGTTTTCACATCCGCATATTCGTGCGCGCAGGGGGGGCAAATCGGAAGATTTGCACTAGATTTGGCATTTTGGGCTAATCTCGTATGCGCGCGAGCCCATAACCTTTCTTGCTTGTTCATTAGCCCAAACACACTAGTTTCAATATATACACTAGCATCACTCACATGCCAAGCAATGTGGGACTTCTTTTGAAATACCCACTTCACACAACAGAAGAATGTATATATCACAGTGAATTAAAGCAGTACTAAAGTGATTTTCAGAAATTGTTTTCATTCAACTTTTAAGTAAATGAAAGTATGTAACTAAAATATAGTTATCGTTAGTGCACTTCTGTTGTTTAACATTCGTAGGATGAAACTTTATCATTAATAATGATTTTGTCCAACTCTAGTGTGATAAAAGATGTAAATCTTAGGTAATGGAAAAAGTTCTATTTAAACGCATTTTTTAATTGTACAAGTGATACATGTTTTTAACATATCTAAAAGATTGAGTTAAATCATTAACCATAGTTAAAAAACTTGGTTCGGTCAATAATTGATGGTCTAATTAGGTTGAGTTCATTGTATCATAAATGTATATGAATTGATAAGAACAGGTGATTTGACTAATTGAACTAAGATCATTTAACCGATTAAACTATTAGTTTAATGAGTTAAATTGGTAATTTAATATTTTAATATATATTAAATTAAGCAATTTAATCAATAACTTATGGGTTTAACCATTAACTCATTGATTTAATATGTCAAATTTTAATAATATAGTTGACCCTCAATGTAAAATTTATAAAATAACACATTCAACTTTTTACCGAAATAAGTTTTATTAATTTAAATATAAAATCCTTAAAAAATATATTAAGTTTATAAAAATTCTACCATTTAAATGTAAAAAATACTTCTTTATTTTATTTTAACCTACAATAAACTATTTAAATTATAAATAAACATTTATTATTTGATTCCATATTTATAAATATCTAAATTATATAATATTATATATATATATCTCATAATATATAATATCATAAAATTTACTTTTAAAAAAATCAAATATATTATTTTATATAGTTTAATATCTAACCTAAACATTATATATAACAATATAATTAAATAAGTATGAAGTGTAACACAATGATAGCCCATTTCATTTTTTAACCATATACGTGAGATTTCACCGTCATCCAAAAATCATTTTACATGAACTTAGTTTGAAAAAGAGATTAGTAATTATTTATGGTAACAGAGAGATACAAAAACACAATATGATTAAATTAAATTTAGAAAATGATTAGGAGTAGGATTTACAAAATAGTCAGCATATATGATTACAAGTTTCATTAAAAAATAAAATAGATGAGTGTTGATTACATACCATGGAACCCATTAGCCTATAAATTAGTTGCTCCGTCCCTCACTCTGAAACAGAGTAAGAGACAGTTGCTCAAAATGGCTGGTGGAGGCTTCTCTGTTGATGCACCAAACGGTGACTTCCTTGGCAAGATTACACTCTCAGTTATCATCACTTGCATCGTTGCTGCATCCAGTGGACTTCTTTTTGGATATGACATCGGAATTTCAGGTTTATTAATCTAACCCTTCTTATAATAACACCATCATTTTGCCTACTAATCTTATGTTTCTACCTAACTTCAAAAGACGTTCTTCATACGTTTTATGAATTTCCAGTACATCTCTTTTCAGCCACAAATATTTGCCCAGAAAGAACGTAATGTTCGCATTAAAGAGAAGAAAAACTGCATTTTCCCAAACTTGGAACATTCGTGTTTATTTTTATGCAATATTTTGAATAAATATATTATCAAAAAAAGTAGCAATACAGTATCCTCTTACTTTTTTAGTTTTTATCAACTAAGTTAACATTTTATGAAAAATTCAATAAATATAAATATATATTAAAATTATTTATACTCTTTAATTTTTAATTAACAAATATTACAATTAAATTAATTCTATGGATCCCGACAATTCACTAAAAATAACTTATTATAATTTTGAATAATTCGCTATAATTGATAAACACGATGTTTTTAAAGAGCTATGTTAAAGCATCTGAGTTTGTTTAAGGGACGGCACGACATTTTTATCTTCTAAAAAAAGTTATAATGAATTCAAATACTTAAAATATTAAGAATTTTTCATTTATTACATATGATATTTTAAACTCTATATTAAGTCATTAATCGTTTTGTCAGCCGTGTTAATTCTAATTTCCATTTGATGACCTTATTAGTAAATCAAATGAAGGACTTGTATGAATATTAAGAAGGTATTTTAAGAATATTTAAATTTCTTCTTTTAAAAGAAATTCCCTCGTGGATAGTAATGGCAATTAATGACACAAGAAGTCAACTAAGCATGTTCAAACTTGCAATCACATTGAAAAATATAAACTGACATCATTTAAGAAATATATCAAGAGTATTTTCACATGTAAGTTCCACATGGAATATTAAGAAAATGTTTTTTATAATATTTAATATAACTCTTAATTTATAAGTTGTTTTTTTAATTATACCGTAATTTTTTAATATGATATAAAAGTTTAATCCATATTAAATATTACCTCATTACTTTCTTATGAAATTAACTTTTAAATTGAATTATATCCGTTATTTTAAATAATTTTTGAATAGTTTTTATATGTCCAGAAAGTCGAAGTCTATTTGCAATTTACAGTTGAATAAATTTATATAGTATTGAAGCTTTTAAGTAAATTGTAAGTAATTTTTGAATGAAAATGTTAACAAATTCCAGGAGGAGTGACAACGATGGTCCCATTCTTAGAAAAATTCTTCCCAGAGATACTGAGAAAGGCTGCTGGCGCCGAAGTAAACATGTATTGTGTGTATGACAGTCAAGTGCTGACATTATTCACCTCTTCTCTCTACCTAGCTGGCTTGGTTACATCTCTTGCAGCTAGTCGAGTCACCACCACGTTTGGCCGCAGAAACACCATCTTGATTGGTGGTGTCGTCTTCCTTGCCGGTGGTGCCCTTAATGGAGGAGCTGAAAATATTGCTATGCTCATCTTGGGCCGTATCCTACTTGGCTTTGGGGTCGGTTTCACAAATCAAGTGAGTCAACGCATATCTACTACTTGTTAATTACTATTAATTTATATCCATGTTTTTCATAAATATATATATATCCCAGATTTAACATTAGAGGTGAAATAATGTGCTATTTGGCACACATCAG
Source organism: Clitoria ternatea (assembly GCA_037962975.1). NCBI lineage: Eukaryota > Viridiplantae > Streptophyta > Magnoliopsida > Fabales > Fabaceae > Clitoria > Clitoria ternatea. The sequence continues at coordinate 285,999,928 of CM075670.1, forward strand.
GCTCCAACTTTACAGAAATATTATAACATTAGATCATGATTTACTCGTTAGATGCTAAAAGAATAGTGTTTTAAGACCATATGCGATTAATAATTCCATTGTTGATTTTTAAATAATAGGTACCCTAGGTAATAATAAGTCTCGCCATAAGAATGGGCCAAAAGATATCCAACATCAACAAAACATATATATAGTACATGATACATCACACACGTACCTTGCTTCAGCGTTTACTTTGAATTATAACAAGCCCATTAATTTTTTCCTTTCTATATTACCGTCACCAAAAAAGTAAACGAACTTACTAATAATTTAAGTGGTCTAATCTTCCAATACGTAACAACCCAAGATAACAACGGATTCAGTCCAACCTTATAGCGTACAACAGATGGACAAAATTAAATTACTCAGTAAACGAAGAAAAATATTAAAAGCCAGCCAACATGTGCTCTGCTTCATCTTTTTCAATTATTAGTGTAATATTATTATTAACTGCACGATGTTGACATGTTGTGTTAATTAACTTTGAAAAGGCTGCGCCGTTGTATCTCTCTGAAATTGCTCCACCCAAATGGCGAGGAGCATTCAACTCAGGGTTTCAATTCTTCCTAGGAGTTGGAGTTGTTGCCTCAGGTTGCATAAACTTTGGCACTGCAAAACACACGTGGGGCTGGCGAGTGTCTCTTGGCCTTGCCGTAGTGCCTGCTGCAATTATGACAGTCGGTGCCTTTCTTATAACAGACACGCCAAGCAGTTTGGTTGAACGTGGCAAAATAGATCAAGCCAGAAAAGCCTTGCGCAAAGCCAGAGGATCCTCCATCGATGTTGAACCTGAATTGCAAGAACTCATTAGGTGGTCACAGATCGCTAAATCAGTGGAGAAGGAGCCCTTCAAAACCATATTTGAGAGACAGTATCGACCTCACTTGGTCATGGCTTTTGCCATCCCATTTTTTCAGCAGCTTACAGGAATCAACATTGTCGCATTCTATTCACCTAACCTCTTTCAATCTGTTGGTTTGGGACACGATGCTGCTTTGATTTCTACTATTATACTCGGATCAGTCAACCTTGCTTCTATCCTCATCTCCACCGCTATTGTTGATCGCTTTGGTCGAAAGCTCCTCTTCATAACTGGGGGAATTCTCATGGTTGTTTGTCAGGTAAACAAAATTCAAAAGACTGCATGTAACTTGTTATACTAGTCTCTGTTGGTTTCAATTGAGTAACCTAAATAGGGTTTGTTAAAAAGTAAGATTTTAATCTATATATCATTGGTCAAACTGTGTTTTGATAACTGATTTATTAAATAGGTATTAAATTGTGAGAATCTAACAATTAATAATCTTAGGCAATGTTGGAATGAGTAATATTCCAATAAAATAATGAAATACGTGATCTACTAGCAGAGAAAAAGACACTCAATTTTACATGTCACATTTAATATGAGCCTCGCCAAATTTACGTCTTTCTTTTCTTTGTTGGACCATTTAGTTGTTGGAGATAGATAAAAATTGATTTTTTTTTTGTAATAAAATTCTGTTTCTTTTGACTATTTAAAATCAATAGGCTGAAGGGATTGTCACAAAACTTTGAATTATTTGTTGAGATTATCTTACACATTGCTGATACTAATTAACAATCACAATTTTGTGTCTCCATGGCGGTGAAGATTGCCGTCTCTGTTTTGCTAGCTGCGGTGACTGGGGTTCATGGTACAAAGGACATATCAAAAGACAATGCTGTGCTGGTGTTGGTGCTGCTCTGTTTCTATTCTGCAGGTTTTGGATGGTCGTGGGGTCCTCTCACGTGGCTAATACCGAGTGAGATTTTCCCTGTGAAAATCAGAACCACTGGACAAAGCATAGCTGTTGCTGTGCAATTCATAACGGTGTTTATATTATCACAGACATTCTTGTCAATGCTATGCCACTTTAAGTTTGCAGCCTTCTTGTTCTACGCAGGTTGGATTATAATCATGACACTGTTTGTTATATTTTTCTTGCCCGAGACAAAAGGAATTCCTTTGGAGTCAATGTACACCATATGGGGTAAACACTGGTTTTGGCGCAGGTTTGTTAAAGGACAAGTTGACCAAGAGAATCAATCTTCTGTTAACTAAATATCATCGCTTTAGGTATTGTTAATGTTTGTAAGCAAAAGGTGAAAATGATTGGCTCTCTCTTTTACAGCTACAAGTTTTGTGTATATGTAAAATAACTCCACCATAAACCCCTTTATGATCAAATCCAGGCTATATAGTTGTATGACACTGTCTCCAATTTAGTATATAATATCAGTTCTGCATCCAGATTTCTTTATCGAGATAACTTCTAATGTGCATGTCATATAATTTTATGCATAAGTTCGCAGCAATCTAATTAATATTCATTATGCGTGTGTATATGTAAATATATATTTGATGATCTTATATGCCGGCAATATATATGTTTAAATATGTTAATTCTTTTATAGTATTTAAAGTCCTGTATATACTATCTTATATAGCTATTTGATATATATATATATATATATATATATATATATATATATATATATATATATATATATATATTCCTAACAACTATGACAAGATATAATTGTCCGAAAACACATTTAAATAAAATAATGTTATCCCGTTCAGTAGGGAATATATACAAATTACGTTGGTCATAAGTTGTAGAAATTTCAATCAAGAATAAGAACTTATGTTTTGGAAATTAAATCGGTGGACACATACGGTTTATTACTTTAATTGTGATTGAGTTAATGATAATAAAATACTTATGTATTTTTAATATGATATAATATAAATCATGATATATTAAGAATAAATTATATAAAAGTTAAGTTCATTAAAAGTCATATTACATGTTTTATAAGATAAAAAATTATAATAAATAAAAGTAATATATAAATATTATATATGAGTCTTTAATTTATTTAAAATATTTTTAAATAAATCTTTTATAAAAAAAAGCAAAAAAGAGGGAATTTTTTTAAAAAAATTAGTCGGTTCAACCCTAATTTTTAATATTGATTTTCAATTGATTTTAATTGATTCTGGTTGGTTTCAACTAGTTCTTGATCGGTTTTATAATCCACTGATTTTTTCACTTCTATAGACCGATACTTTAATTGATTCTCAATCAAACCAATCGATTTGATCCAGTTTTTACAACCATGGCTTTTACCTTAATACTTTGTAATTGTTTTTTATGAAGCGGGGTGATTTTAATGTGATAATTTACCATGTGATTAGTTGCATCAATTTATTCACACACTTTTCCACATTGTATTTTTTTTAATTTAATTACATGTGACAATCTTATTCAAGTTATAAACGTTTATATCATAATGGGCTCCTCATATTTACTTCCTCTGATCCTAAATATAAAACTTTTTAAAAAATTTTCCTCTTAATAAAAAACTCTTTCAAATTTTAATGTCATTAATTATCTTTAGACTAAAATACCTTTATTAAATGAGTAACTCTTATTAAAGAATAAATGAATTACATTGCTCAACATATTTATCTTTCTTATTATAATTAGTTGACATAAAAATTAACCATGATGGAGAGAGAACGAATGTAAAGAAAAGTTGCATTTCTAATAATTTTAATGGTAATTTTAGAAAATTACTCCTTATTTTTTACAAAGTTAATGATTTTAACTAAACTAATTAATATTGATACATATATAATTCTTAATATTAAAGAAAATTAATAATTACTATAATTGTTATGATAAAATTATTTATTTAATAAATTTTTGCAAGAAATATAGAGCGTGGTTGTAAGTAATTTAAGTATTTAGTCACCAAAATAATTTAAATATTTTTTGTATAAGATTTTTATTTATAATACAAATTAAGAATGTATAAACCTAAGTATGTGTTTAGTATCCAGATTTTTTTTATTCCTAGAAATTATAACTCAAAATCTTCTATTCTCATATTTAGTGTAATTGTTTTTAAAAATATTTCCGGGAAACTAGGATTCTTTGGAATATTTTTTTATAATTCTTACCAAAAATTTTTCATTAAGGCGTTGAGAATGACAATTCATGTTTATTCTAAAAAAATTTTATTATGTGAAAATATAATTATCTTTTAAATAAAAACTTACATACTAAATCTTCTTTCCAAACTACCAAAAATATTCCTAGGAAGATTCATATAACTTTCTGAAGAATATTTTTTTATCATACTAAATATATTTATAATTTCTAAGAAATAAAATTTCCAAAAGATATAATTTCTAATATTTAAAAAATATCCTTGTACTAACTACTAGGTTAAAATTCAAACTCTCACTAACCGGCACACCCTAAATGATAGATTATATTCAGACAAGATGTTGATGAATAAGAACGTTCTTAAAAGGATATAATTGGTATCTTCTGTTTTTCTAAGATTAAGCGACACCATAGATAAATAATTAGTCGGGACATTTTATAAACCTTGCTGCAGAGGTTAATTAGGGTGTGATTAACAAAAATTAATTCTAACAAACTCTGAGGAAACATTGAGTTTGGTTTTCATTACTCCTTCTATAAGCCTTTATTTATAATGACACATGGTTTTAAAAGAATAATTATTGTCTTAATATTGTAAAAAAATATTATTTTTGTTTAAAATTAAACTTCACTATATTAAATATTAATTACATAAATATAAAAACATTAAATGTTTAAGTATAAACTAAAAAAATATAATAAATACCTTCCTATTTTTTTGTAAAGATTTATAAAATAAAATATATATTTTTTTATTTTAGAGGAAGGAGTAGATAAATATAATATTTCTTCTGGTCAATGAACCGCTGCATTGAAGCTTACCAAGGCCCAAAACTTTAAGCATACAACGGAACGTGCTACTGAGCATCAGGCCTGTTTAAGAATTTAATTGGACCACAATTAAATGTTAAATTGAATGGCAAAGAACCGAAAATTATGAAAATGGCCCAACCCAAAATTAAAAATCGTAATTTTTACTATCCGAGTTTTTAGTATGCTAGTTAGGTACGTATTTCCTTCTTTTATAATTGAATCAAATTGTATCTTTACACACATATGTTATTTATCATTATACATTTTGAAATTAATTTTATTTAGAGTTAATTAAATAAAATTAATTTTTAATTTTTAAACTAATGAAAGTATTTATAATTAAATTTGTTTAGAGTTAATTAAGTAAAATTACAGAAATAGTAACATTTTTAATATTGTAATTTTATTATGATTTTTATTTTTATTTATTTGTAGTTACAACTTGATTGTTATTTTTACTTATTTATAGTTACAATTTGTTATACAGTATGATTGTAACATTAATTAATGATTATTTGTGAACAAAATTAATTAAATTGTGAATTTTATTTAAAAAATAATAAAAACCACCTCAAACGAACTAAACTAAAGAACAACTGTGCGGTTTGATTTATTTTGATTTTTATAATTTTTCATCTGAATCAAATCAATTTGTGTAAAGATCGAACAGAATTACACCTTGAGCAATACTACTGAGCAGTAGAGGATGATGAGAGTAAATAGCCTCAAAAACAAATAATAGTAAGGGTTTGTTTTAACCAACCCCAAAAATACATCTTATGGTTAAACAGAGTTTTGACTGTTTTTAACAGCGTAAAAGATCAATATTAACCCTTAAATTTCACCATTTCTCCAACTCTGTTTCCCCAATTGACAACCAAACAGATACTAAATTGCGCGTGAATAAAGATATATCAGTCCCTCTTTTCACTGAAATTTCATTCAAAATCACGTAATAAATTCATAATGGAGCTTTTTCATTCTCGGCAAAAGCAAATATATAAAAACATGTATCCAAACCCAAACGAAACAATTTTTACAAATTGAGAAGAAAAACAAAAACCAAAGAAACGAAACAAAACAAAATCAAATTAAAAACCTAACAGGCAATACAGGGGTTGATTAACCCATTCAAAGTAAGAGTAAAAGTAGCTTCCTTTTATCGCCTTAATCCAAAACCATGATTTAAACAAACTTTATTTGATCAGTAACCTCAGAAGGAAGAGTCTTCATTCCTAAACAGTCTATTGTTCTTTCCTGCCAAATAACCATCACTGTTGCCATCTACACAGCAACCCATGGTAGACATGATCTTAAGTACCTAATAAGCCATAATGCTATTAAAAGAATGTTCCTTGTCGGACATTGATAAGACTACATCAACACCAAACCATTTATAATTTTCTAGAGAGTTCACATAAGGGAGAGGGAATAGATAATGATATTAGATTACTAATTCTTGGCATCCTATAGCATCAATTTCATTCCATAAATACATGAAGCACAAATCATTGTTATGGTCCTCTGGCTTTTATAAACTGACTTGACAGAATACATACCTGAAGGATCATGCTTCCAAAACCCGTAATCCTATCGGTCACGTTTCAAAGAAACATTCTGCAATTTAAACATAAAGTTAAAAACCAAGTCATGTTCCCATTGGAACAACAACCTCCTCTACAAAAGAACTCAATCACTCTTCCTTGTTTCAACTCAAATATTATAAAGCCCTTCAGCCACCATGATCAAAGCTCTTTCTGCATAGTAGACCAAACATTGTGTTTAGCGGAGATGGGGACAATGACACATCTAGGTTTCTAAGAGTATACCTGGGTCATGTTTCTTCCCTTTTTTTCTTGATTTTTTAGATGTCATTTTGACTTTTTGATGCTAGCTAGTTACCGATTTCTTATACTTACTTTCCTAGGGTTTCTTAAATTTGTATATATTATTTTAATTTCTGGGATTATTAAACTCGCTCGAAACAAATCCTGACTTCGGACAGAGATGGGTTTAACTTCTTCCTTCATTGGCTAGTAACAAGAAGTAGAAGAATTTTCAACCCATACCTTTGTTTTGGTCTACAACTCTCACCCATAAATCAAGTTTAAGTTGTTTATAGGCAAATGGGTCTTGCAAATATCCTCAAGTCAAGATATGGATTGGGCTGTGATTCATTTTAATTAAGTCAGGTTGGCCTAATCAATCAAATTAATGGTATGGGCTTTGAGATCCAAATTGTATTAACAAAAACCTTCACACGTTCGTTCATTGATCATAAAGTTGGAGTGAAAATAGGTACGATTGGTTTCCGTAAAAACTTATATTCAAAATCTAGGTTTTTTAATAGCAAAAATTACTACTTAGTTAAAAGGTCATAACTTTTTACACTTAACAAATCGGATTTTTTAGATCTATGTAAATAATATAGCCATAAAAATATTATCATAATTATTTGACTAAAATGATCTTTTTGCTCTTTATTTTTAAATGTTTCCGTTTCTTCTCTATTTTATTTTAATCCTTTATTTGTTAAATATTTCATTTTTATTCAATATTTATTGTAATAAGGTTCAAAGTCGTATTTATTAGCTAGAAACATTTGACATTCACGTGATATTGCGTAATCCTAAAAACGTAACCTAAAATTATAATAACAAAATTTCAAATATATTTTCACTAAAATTTGGACAACCTCAAAATTCTCACCTGTAGTTAGAATTTGTCTCTGTAATGTCAAAGTGAAGCCTACTAAGTTGGATTCGGTTTATGTTATTTGAGCAATTTTGAAAAATTATTGTGGGTTGACTAGTAGGTCAAATCATTTATAGGGGTTTATGACCTAGTCTATTTAAAGTCTAGTCTAGGGCAGTTTTTTTAATAAAAAAATTAGTTAAAACTTTTCAAAAAACCTATTTAATTAAAAATGTTTAATTTAAGCTTTTAAAAAAGCATTTATAACTTATCAAGCAAGCCTTCTTAAGATCCTATGTATAGTTTTATAGAATAAATTATAATATATATGATATTTTCTTAAGAATGGTAGTTTTTTAACATTAAAAAGAAAATTTGTTAAAATCATCTTCAATATATAAAATTAATAATTAAATGTATATTTTATGTATATTGTTAACCTTTTAAAGGTCTATTGGTTGTTTAAGAGATAAGCTAATTGATTGATTTATTAATTAATATATGTTTAATTTTTTATTGGCTTTAATATAAATCAAACTTCTATGCGGGCTATCAGGTTTCTAAATATATGGTGCACGACTTAGGCCTTTTGGTTCACTATCAACCATTGCCTAATGGTATGTCAAGGGTCTTTGTTGTGGAGATCATTATAGATGATACTGTTGTCCAAGTGGCAACTACAGAGGTGCAGGTCATTGGCCAAGCACTGGGACACTTCCTCATGTGGCCCGACAGACTTCTGACATTTGCTGCTACCCAGGTATACTCTCAAAACAAACTTCAAATAAATTATAAGTTTACGGTTTGTATCATATCACATTTATTTTAATGTTTTAATTGTTTAGTAGGATGTTAGCCCAGTATCTGAGAAGGAGGAGACCACCATAGATCCGATACAGAGGCTATGGACCATCGGGGCTGAGTTGGGTGAGGACGTCGTTCGGGTCCCATGGCAGGCAGATGTATTCAGTTGCCTAAGTCCATTACCGCTTTACATTACGTAGAGTGACTTGTGCGAGATCATGATCGGGCGAACGATGCTGAACATCCCTGTCATTCAGTTTTAGGAGTTATAAGTATATCATTCTATATTTAATTATTTCATTTAACATGTTAATTATCACTAACCGTGTGTAATTTTTCTTAGGTTTCTGCATAAAATTTGTATGGGGATGGGTTTCTAGGGAACTTATGTGTTCTTAAAGCCCTCATTCATACAAAAGAATGGGAACACCAAAGAAGAGACTCGGGTATACAACCAAAATTGGATGCATGAGTCAAGGAAGAGTGTATACTTAGCCCCTATATCATAGAGAGTAAGAGTCTCTTCTATAATTATTATCTATTAATTTAATCATCTTGCATATTAGGGTTCATTGTAGCTCTTATTAGTAGCTCATGGTTATTTGTCCCAAGGATTCCATTACTACATGCTTTGATTCATTGCATGGGACTACTCCTATGAACTTCAAACAAATAGTAAAGGCGTAAGTTCATTTAAAAAATTAAATAACTTTACATATTCAATTACATCATTCTGTTCTTCTACAATTCTCACTCATCGTGTGTTTTATTCTTACATAGGGTTGTAGTCAGATATACTCGACTACAGGGAAACATCAACAGGAAAAAGTGTCGTAAGTCAACCCAAAAATAAGTACTTTGAATAAGAACCAGTGTTATTTATTAACTTTTGATAATTTGAAATAACATTATTGAATTGTTTATTTGATGTACTTGTAGTCTCATAGGCTGTAAGGTAGCTATGAGTGCGAGTATTACGTGATGAAAACCATGTTGACTATTGTCCAAAATCATATAGTAGATAGGTGAACAGCTGTGAATGTTCACCTGCCTACATTCTATAAATTTGTATTCACGTAATAATTAAGCTTTTGTTCTTCACTAGTGCTAATTGTTTTGTGTCTTGTTTGCAACACTTTCAAGACCGATTATACTTCCCTTTGACAGACATAGATGATGTTAGAAAGCAATGGGTCACATACTTTTATGAAGTGAGGGGAGGACTCTGATAGATATTTATTATTTTATATCATTCAATGTTCCTAGTGTAGGATTTTATTTTTTTATTCATTGTACCTAGTATAGGATTATACCCAGGGTTTACATTTTTATTTTATTTCATTCATGTACACAATATTCATTATATATAGATAATTTTCTTTATTATATTGTTATATATATTAATATTATTTCATTTATTTTCATTAATTGGTGAATATTGTGCATGAAATGAACTGTCATGGATATACTGTGTTTGGTTGTGTAAAATTACAAATTTGGGAAATCAATAAAACAGAACTTGCATTTAATAAAAACACTTACATTTAAACTTGGTTATAACAGTAACCGAGTTTAAATGTTAGTACTTTTAAACTAGGTTCAACACCGAGTTTAAAGAACATCTATAAACTCGGTTGAAAATCGAGTTTATAGCTCATTTCTCTAATAGTGGACCTTTAATTTTAGAAAACAGGTCAAGTCACAAGTCTAGTAAAAAGCCAATTTAATCTAATCCATCTCCAACCTCGCCACAAGCTCTTACCCGAGACAAAAATAAAATAATATTTAAAAAGATTTTCCATTTTATGCAATTATTTATTTTATCTTGTCATCTAAAACAAGCTTTACAAGTAAAAAGTTGATAAAGTAATAAGTGACTCGTTAATATATATTTAATTTTTAAAAAATAAGCTTGACAATGAATTGAAGTCAAGGAAAGTTTCATACACAATTTGTTAATTGATTCAATAAATTTGGTATATGAACCAGACGAGTTATATTTGTAATAAGTATAGTTTGACTTATTTGGTTTATGAACTGACAGGATAAATAAATAAATGTGTATAATTTTGAATAAACTTTTAGTTTTTTTAATTTTTAAAATTATAAATGCGGGTTGTTTTAGGCATTAAATTTATCAAAATTCTTGCAAAGCATATTTTCAATTATTTTTAATTTTTTTGTTTTCAAACAAAAATAAAGTAAATAAATTTTTAAAAAAATTATGAACTTCAAATCATAAGCTTGTGAGTTGGATATAATAGTTCATGAACTTCAAATGAACAAAAATTTTTAGGAATGAAACTATTTGCTTAAATAAAATGTTTGAAATAAAATAATATAAGAGTTGGATTTATCTTAAGTCTTAATGAAAGGTTTCTTTAGAAGTTTTGTTGAGTGGTATAAGGAGTCTCTTTTATACATTTTAGATTTATAACTGTTTGAATTTATATATGAGTTAAAGTACATTTATACCTTTTTAATATTATCTTCTTTTACTTAAAAAAAACCAAACTTAAGCTAAAACTAATTGATTCATTAGAAACTCGATTCGATTTATAAATTCTTATTAATCTAAGCCGAGTTAAGGTGGTAAGTTGAACTCCACTCATGTTATTTACAGTTTATCTTTAAAGAAAGTTACAACATAGTTTTTTAAAATGGAATTATTATCTCTTTATATAAGGATATACTTGATTAAACTACAAGTTCATATGTTGCTATCTTGCTTGTTATTATCCTTTAAAAAAAGAAACTTGATATTAAGCAAACCATGACGTTTATATTCAACAAGCGAAGCGGCCATTTATTGTTTGCTCATAAAAATGGCAGCATGTTTAGTCGTTTTCTGTTGGGTTCGTAGTACGATCAATTATATATCCTCTCCTCTATACACTATCCCTTCTTTTATTATTAATATTTTTTGCTGCAACTTCTTTTATTTGTATTTACAAATTTTAATTCTCATTCCCTTTGTTATTAATATATTTTTTCCTATTTGCTTTAAAAAAATTAAGAAAAACATTACTTATCAATTTAAAATAATAAACTGTTATTTAACCCCTCATTTGCGTGGAGTATGTGGCTTCTGCCTCTGTTAGCAATATATGTTTCTGAAACTTTTTTTTCCTTTATCGTGCATGCATGAAATACTTTTTTTTTTTTTTTTGGTTTCTAAATAAACACAATGTAAGTGGAGATTGATTAGTAATTAACGTTGAAATATGATTTTATCTTCTAGTCAACAATATTAAAGCCAAATTTAATCAGTGTCATTTGGCACTACTTTCTGGTTTAAATGAATGTGGTTGGAGGTGGAAGGTACACAAAGGATGATCACGACCGAGGATTTCAAAATGATAAAATTATGAATGGCATGGATGCTTGATCCATACAGGAAAGAGCTCCCTCCTTTCGACCAAAATCCATCATGAAATAACTAAAATATATGTTTATTCCTTTATTTTTTTTTAAATAATTTTAAAATGTGCTTTAAAAACTTAATGAAAATTTACCTTTTTAAATCAATTATTGAAAAATTAATTTTAAATATAATTTTTAAATCAATTTCTATTAAGAACCAAGTTACTTTTTAAATTGATCTATTATTAACTTGTGTAAAATGATATATTTGAAATATATATTTTAAACCGGTTCAGTAATATCTAATTTTAAAGGGTAAATTTTTGTTAACTTTTTAACAAAAATGATCATTTTAAAACCTGTTTTAAAATATAAAAGACCAAATTGAAAAAAAATACATTTGAGATTAATTTAAACATAAAATAAACGTAAGGGATTAAACATATATTTTAACCTAGTTTAAATAACAATATTTATATTTCTTGAAATCCAAAACCTTTAAAAACATACATGTCCATAAGCTCTAAACTTTAACGATAATAATGATATTATTATAAAATTATTAGAAACATAGCAATAATCTTAGTACACAACAATCTTGTTCACAAAATTACTCATCAATCTCTCTTATCTTATACCTATTCCTTCTCTTTATTCTTTCATGGAATTTAGTTGGGAGAAACTAAGTGTTAGGGGTAGAAATTGGTTAGGTCGAGCTAAGCTTTATAGGGTCTGAGCCTAGCCTAATAATTAATTTTAAGGTCTGAGTTTGTTCTGTTACTTGATGCAAATTATTTTTTAGGTTTTGTCTACCATATTTAGAAGTTTGAATTATCTTGATAGTTTGTATAAAAGTAAGATTTACATTAAAAACAAAAAACACCAATAAACATATATTAAATATCATTAAGTTTGTCTTAAATAAACAAATGAACCTCTAGAAAGTTAACAACCTATATAAGATATTTAATTATCAATTTTTTTAATTAGGTTAATTTAACATATAATTTTACTTTATATATAGAGAATATCATGTGTATCAAAAAATTATAATATATCCTAAATTATGATATATTTTATAAAAACATACAAGAGTTGAAAAAAAAAGCTAACTCGACCTGTTGAAAAGGTTTTTTTTCAAAAACTCAAACTCGGCTTTTATAATTGAATAGATTTATTTTTAAAAAGTTTTAGACTAATCTTATTATTAAATAAACCGAGTCAAACTAAACCTTAAATAAGTTGGGCCCCTAACAAATAGTCTAGCTTATTTTCATGATTATTAAGTGTAATGGTAAACATTATTTACACGTGTCCCAGGGCTCGTAGTTTGATTAAAATTCTTTTTTTGTCTAATATTTATAACAACTTTTGAAATTGGACTCTATTTAATTATGGGCCTTGGGCGGGCGCTCACCTCACCCTCCCCTAGGGCCAACTTTATGGATCTCCCTTTATGTTGACGTCTTCATCCCCAATAATTGTCACTTTTCTCGAAAGAATCCAAGTGTTGTGTCTTGTTGTTGTGAAAATGGTTGTTGATGTTTAGTGGATGTGGTTAAATTGAACACATGCACGCTAATTGTTTCCTATGAATTTGAGTTTGAATTTGATTTGATTTGATGTTGTAGTTTACCTTTTTTTAATTGTTAGGTTTTAAATTATGAAAAAACTTATGTTGTGTTTGTATAAGGAATTTTTAGAATTTTAAAGAATTATAATATTTATAATGTCTAAAAGACAATGAAGCATTTTAAGATTACTATAAATAGGAGGAATTTTGAATAACATACATTGAAAGAGAATTTTAAAATTTCTTATTTTTTGTCTTTCAATACTTTCATGTTAGACTTTCTTTGTAACTACTTTCAATTATTAGTTTAACAATTCTAGAATTTAAGATTCTCTGTCCAAGTATAACCTTAAGGAATGTACTTTTGGTGTTAATATTTAAACTGGTCTGAGCCGGGGTAGGAAATCTGGTAAGCTAACCAGCCCTCAAATGATGTTGTGTGTTGTTTGTATTACACCAGTCTAGTAGGGATCCAATATTATACCTTCTATTCCACTGGGGAGATAGAAGTCTTGGAGTACTCCTGAAGAAACTTTACTAGTCCTGCGAGTTGTGGGACGAAAGAGTGTATCACCTGCAAAGACACTCTGATGCTCAAGTCAATGGAATATTTAGAGTAGTAAAAACCAGAGCTTGAGTGCAAGTTATGATCAAGAATGTTCTCTCTTTCCCTCTCAATTCATGGGTATTTATATCAGATAGTAGCGGAAGGGTTATTTTAGCCTGGGGTGATGTATGTTAGTAAAACTTGTCGTATTTTGCTTCATATGACCTTCTTGGTTTTAATACTTAAATCTTTGAAGTGCATGTTGAAATCTTGGTTTTGGGGTGAGAATATGAATTTTAAGTTATGGTTATGTGATTCTAAAATTTTGTGAAGTAGGATGCTTGAATTCTTGTTGTGTGATAACTATTTTGCATAAAGAAATTAATCACGAATAGTTTTGATTGATTTATAAAATTTTGGCTATTGAGTAACCAAAGATATGATGATTACTGGAAAATGATGCTAAAGGGTGTTTGATGCTTGAAGAAATTTTTGGGTACGTGTTTAAAAAAGAAGAGTTAAGAACGTGATAAAATTAGGAAGGGGAAGTAATGTCAAAAAGCTAAAACAGCTGTTAAAAACGGTAGCTTAGATATTTAAAATTTGAAATTTTAAGTGACAAGTGTTAAAAATTAAATCTTACGGTGGTGTTAAGAATTAAATTTTAAAGTGATAAAACAGAGATTTAGAGGTATTCAGTTAAGTGTTGAAAACTAAAAATTTTAGATAATTAATGTATAGCACACAATTCTCTTAAAGGATTAATGTCTCTTAAGATAATTTAAAAGTTGAGAGGATTTTTATAAGTTGGTCATGAATTGAGTAGTTAAACCATTTTTTATTAAAAAGTATTTACATGATGATAATTTTTAGGAGGCCTTAAATGGGTTAAAAGTTTTAAGACTAATGTTTTCAAATAATTGGTAATTTAAAGGCTAAGAAATTTTTATATAAGGTGAAGAGAAATTAGTTTTCTCTAAGAAGGGGATTTTATTATCAAGTTGAAATGAAACCTTAAGTTAGATAAAGAAATTAAAAGTGGCCTACTATTGGGTCCTTAGAACTAACCAACACTAATAAGAATTTTTTTGTGATAACTTAGTGCATAAAATTATTAATCCTTGTTCTTAAAACTGTTAGTAAGTAAATTAGTATGAAGAAAAGAATTTTAGTAAAAGCTACTGGGAATTAAGTTATGTAAATAGTTAAAGCTTATGCCAAGAATGTTTGGTGTAAGAAGTGTGATAGGTGGGAATTGAACTATGTATAAGTGGTCTAGAAGATTTAAGATTGTGATTATCTTGAATGATGCATTGTGATATGGTAGATTTTATTGATATATGGATTTGAAATATTTGATTAAATAGGGTGTACTAGTCGTATGCTATTGGCAAAACTGCTTATGATGAGGTGATAAGAATGATATGCTTATGTGCTATGCTAGTGAGAATTGATATATGAACAGAGATAATTGATTGATGATGGAATTATGTCTGTGTTGTGAAGATGATATTGATGCATAAATGAAAATTTGATGAATTGATAATGTGAATTGTGAGATGATGAAAGTCCCGATGGGATCCTGGAAAGAGAATCTGACGAGGTCGATAAGAGGTTGTTACGACTATGTGATATGATTTAATTTGGATCCGAATTAATGAATTGATGAATTATTAGAGTTGTGATGAATTACCACGTGATATGAGAATGGTTGAATGAGTGCTAGATGACATTGTCCTTAATCGCGACTGATGATGATCTATGGTTTTAAGATATGAAGTTTTCGCGTTTTGAGAAAGTAAACCATACAACTCGAGGAAATTGACGGTATAATAAGGCTGAATCTATGTTACTATTATTCTTTAAGATTTTATTTGAAATTTAGTGTTTTTGTGTAATGGTTTTAAGGGAAAATGGTATTATTTTAACTTATGTATACTTATATACATTATTATTTCTTTATATATATATATATATAATTGTGTAGTTTTCGTACTATGAGAAATTATAAGATTATGTGGTGGATTTAAATGTTGATGATGAGCCTTGGCTCTTCGAGTTAAGGATAATGGCTTATCTATGTGGGGATCCCACTTGGTGACTGTGGTTAAAAGATAAGTAGTTGTTCATACATGCATTATCGCATTACGGTGAGATGTTGTTGTGTCATGACCAGTTACATTACAATTTACGGGGTACACTAGAGAACGTAGGTGTTTCAGGTTCAGAAGAAATCTTGGGAGTATCTCCAGGTTTGGGTGTCCAGATGGCATAGGCTTGCATTGCGATGTCGGATAGTCCGTGGCCAGCCAAGAGTACTTCGCCATGAATGAACGTTTCTATGGACGTGTAGCGTAAGTTTTGGTTTATGTTGCCACGTTCAGGATGTGAGAGTAGGATCCATGATAATTAGGATGGGATGCGGTCCGTATACCTTTAGCAGAGAACTCAAAAGTACTCCGACTGCACTAGTATACCACAATGGATGTTCCTCCTAGTAGATGTACCTTGGAGATTGATTGAGATGATGATGATGATGATGATGATGATGATGATGATGATGATGATGATGATGATGATGATGATAATGATGAGAGGATAGGCCCAATCTGCATGCATGAAACTTAATTGAAAAAGAGAATCGTAAACTACCTAACTCATGCAAGGCCTCTGTTTGACTAACAACATGTGACTTGTGATATGTGTTATGATATATGGTGATATGTTGTTGATAATGATAATTGTGTTCGTGACTGGTTTCTAGTGTATTATAGTCTTATTTGAGTATAACACATGTGTTGTGATGAGTTATGAGGTGTTGATACTAGTGTGAACAATGGAAGTGTAATGATGTATGGTGATTCTTGTGATTTAAGGCATTACCTAACTGCTTGACTCTGAACCTTGTGATGCTTATATATGTAAGTATGACTTTCTAGAAATGTTGTGATGTTACGCATGAATTCTATGACTGGCTTAGGAGGAATATCAGGGTGTCCAGGCATGAATTAAAATGATGATGGTTAAAGTTATAATTAAAAATAATGGATCATGTCATGATTATACTTATGATTTATGTGGTTGTTGAAATTGTTAAAAAATAATGAATCTCATAAATTTTAGGAAGGTATAGCTATGGGTTAAGTGTGGATTGTGTAATAAAAATGTTAATGAATGAATGTGTAGGATACTTAAATGTGGGGAAGTTATTCCTGATTTTATTGATTCACGTGTATGATGTATTAATAATATGGTGTGTGGAGGTGTCAACAATGACGTAACTCCTTTTGTATAATGGAACCTCACCCCTTTATTTTTACTTGTGGTTTTTCATTTGTGTATATTTATATATGCACTCTAGGTGGTAGAAGATTAATCCGACTAGAGCAAGGTCAAGCATCAGAAGTACACTACAGACACAGATGGATTCATAGTCAAATGAAGTATACTACAGACACAGATGGATTCATAATAACTCTTTTGTCGGTCCTAGGATTCTTTCATCTTTTCACGGATCATTTCAATTTGCTCTGTTGTTCGTTGCATAATTTCAAGCCTCAACATCAAACTTCCACCAGTCTCCAACCACCATAGAGGTGTCTGACACTTCCTGCCATACAAAGCCTCAAATGGAGCTATACCGATGCTGTTGTAGTAACTTTTATTATATGTAAACTCAATCAGTAGGAGAAATCGTTCGTAACTACCATCATGCTCTAGCACATAGGACCTCAATAAGTCCTCTAAACTCTGAATGGTATGCTCTAACTACCCATTTGTCTGAGGATGATAGGCTGAACTCATTCGGAGCTACGAGCCTAACTCCAGGTGCAAGCTTCCCTAAAACCGAGAAAGGAACCTTGAATTTTTATCTGACACAATGCTAGATGGAACACCATGTAGCTAAACGATCTCACTGATATACAACTATGCTAGCTTCAGCAGTGGATATCGCATACTGATAGGCAAGAAATATACAGACTTTGTCAATCTATCCATAATAACCTAGATAGCATCATGATCAGCTCGGGTCCTTGGTAAACCAACCACAAAATCCATAGTAATTGCATCCTATTTCCACACTGGAATCTCAAGAGGCTGTAAGCCACTTGATGGCTACTGGTGTTCAAGCTTAGCTTTCTAACAAATAATGCATGAAGCCACATAATCAATAATATCCTTCTTCAGTCCTAGACACTAGAAATTCAATTTCAGATCCTGATACATCTTTGTAGTACCCAAATGGATACTCAACATGCTTTTTTGAGCCTCATCAAACATTATCTTCCTCAATCTTATCAGAACCTTCAATCAAAGATAGGTCCTTACCACTGGCTTGAGTCTCTTTCAACTTTGCAAGATAAACATCAGACAATTATTCTTTATAAACCAGCTTTAGAAACTCATTAGCTACCTTTAGTATGCCAACAATCACCTTATCAGGTGAAGAAACATCCACAACCAAATTCAAATCTCTGGATTATTCTAGCAACTCTATCTCTTTTATCATCATCAAAGCCACATGAATGGTATTCCAACTTAAGACATTAGCAACAACATTCGCCTTTTCCAGATGATATCTCAAATCAAAGTCATAATCCTTTAGAAATTCCACCAATCTCCTTTACCTCATATTCAACTCCTTCTGATCAAATAGATATTTTAGGCTTTTATGGTCACTATACACTTCAAATTTGGACCCGTACAGGTAATGCCTCCAAATTTTCAATGCAAAAACCATAGTTGCAAGCTCCAGATCATATGTGGGATAATTCTGTTCATGCGGTCGCAACTGTCTCGTAGCATAAACAATCACTCTATTATTCTACTTCAACATACACCCAAGGCCCAACCTAGATACGTCATAATATACCATAAAGCTCTCCTATAAGTTAGGACATGTTAACATAGGAGTAGAGGTGAACTTCACCTTTAGTTCTTGGAAACTCTTTTCACACTCAGGGGTCTATACAAAAAGAACACTTTTCCTGGTCAATTTAGTCATAGGCAGTGCAACTTTGGAGAATCCCTCAATAAATCTTCTATAGTAACCAGCTAGACCTATAAAACTTCTGATCTCAGTGACAGATTTAGGTCTTTCCCAAGTCATAACAGCTTCCACCTTGGATGGATCAACAATAACACTATCCTTAGAGATAACATGCCCCAAAAATTTAATTTTATCTAACAAAAAATCACACTTAGACAGTTTAGCAAACAATTGCTTCTCCTTCAGCACTTGTAGTACCAAACAGAGATGCTCCTAGTACGACTTAGAATATGTTAGAATATCATCGATAAACACTACCACGAACAGATCCAAATAAGGATGGAAAATGTTGTTCATGTAGTTCATGAACATAAGAGGGGCATTAGTCACACCAAACATCATCACCACGTATTCAAAATGGCCATAATGGGTCCCCAATGTCATCTTGGCGATATCCAAAGCCATGACCTGGATTTGGTGGTATTTGAATTGCAAATCAATCTTTAAAAAGACTGAAGCACTCCCTAACTAATCAATCAGATCATCAATCCCTGACAACAGATATTTATTCTTTATTGTCAGCTTGTTCAACTTGCAGTAATCAACATATAACCGTATACTACCGTCTTTATTTTTAACCCGTACACCAGAGCACCCCACGGTCATACACTAGGTCAAATGAATTGCTTCTTTAACAGTCATCAACTTGCTTTATTAATTCCGCCAACTCAATAGGGGATATTGTAACATCCCTGATGTTTTAATGAGAATTATAAGAAATGGGAAATGATTAGTAAATGTTTTAGAAGTTTTATTTAATATTTGTTCTGTCTTATCCAGAGATAAGAAAGCCGGTGTCGAGATCGGTCTCAGAAGCGCGAGCAGGCAAAGTTAAAGATCGGGAGTGTAGGAGAAGAGCGGACAGAGTTAGGTGGTCTGGTCCAACCGTTGTGAGGACAGCGCCTCACACGGGGTCATAGCCTGGATTAACCTCATAATAACTGAAACAACGGGTATAGGTAACCAAGAGCTGAGCACGGATGAGATATCCGACCTCTCAGGTTGTAGCTCGGATTTTCGAGGTATGAACACTAAGTTAGGACACCGGGGGCTGATATTTATATTGGGCCTATACTCTTGCGAAGTATTAGAGAATTGTGAATAATTAAACGTTGAGGGAATAAATACGTGTAATTGATTTGATAACTATGCAATAGTTTAATATAGTGAAATTGATTAAATTTAGTAAGAATACAAATAAAATAAAGGAAATGATGATCTTGCCCATGAGCTATATATATATAAGGAAATTCTCTTCCTTCCCTCTTCATTATTTACAAGCTACCTTTGCTGTTAGTCTGTTCCTTCACTTTCATTTTTCTCCTCTCTTAACGCTGAGTTGCATGCGCTGGAGAGGGACTCCATTTGTGTCCAAACTTCAATTTATTCCCATTCCTATGATCGAGGCTTCAAGGTGAGTCTACTGATCCGTTCCAATTGTGATTCCCTTATTCCTTTTATTCTTTAGCGGTTTAGAGTCATGCATGGCTATATTCGTGGTTGTTCTCCACTCCTTCGGTGAGTGTGAGCCCAAATGTAGTCCATGAACTAAGGGCGTTGAAGTGACGAGCTGTACTTTATGATCCGTAGGTAGTAGGCTAAGCAACGGAAGACTGAGTGACGGAGTTGAGACTGTGAAACCAGTGCTCAGAGGAATGAATCGACTTAGAGAACAGATTATCGAAGCGTGGAACCAAAGTAAGGGGGTGTTCGGGTTATAATTAATTAGAATAGGACTCGCTTCTTATTCAGGTCATTGAGGTAATGTAAACAGGTTAAGGAAAATGTTGTTAAACGTAGTTGTGTGTTTATGCTTGTGCATGTGTGACTGGGTTCATTAGTTAGTGGAAGATCGGGTGTGGTTGAGTTTATCATGTTATGATCTTGTGATATCTAATGTTGAAATGATCAGCGTTATGTGACGTTGGGTTAGCAAGCAGGCTACCCGAGTGATGAGGAATTGATATTATTATGTGAAAGGTAAACTGTTGAATGATTATGTGGTGTGGGATGGCCGACGGTATATGATAGCCCCTCATATCCGGCTCCCGTGGTTTTCGTGCCCAGTTGAGCTACCCAGTGGTCAAGTAGGACCCAGTGGTCGAGGTGGAGAGTCAAGCAGGACTCGGTGAACCAAGCAGGGTTCACGGGGTGTCAAGTAGGACCCCCAGCTAAAGGCCAATCCTTTAGTATCCGGATACTAGGAGTCAAATTGTATGAGAGTCAGTTGTGATCGTGATGAATGTGATGGAATTGTGTGGTTGGTTTAATATAGTTACTGTATGTAATACACTTTGTTTCGGTATACTTACTTACAAGTGATGCTTGATGTGTATGTATAAATATGCATGTATATTTGTTAAGTTCCATTCTATATTAATTACAATGCCAAACACTCACCCTTGCCTTTTTTTTTTAGTAACCAGAGACAGGGAGAGGGAAGGAGCCATGGAGTCGCGCCAAGGGGGAGAACGGTGCCAGGGTCCGAGTGACTTTGAGTGACTCTCTATAGGGTTATATATGTGTATGAGAACTTCCAAGTATTACTAATTAGTTGTGTTTAATCAAGACCGGACGAATGCAAATCTACATTTTAAAATACATTACTGTCATTTACATATGTTGTTGTGGTAGCTATGACAAACCTTTGATTAACAGAATCATTTTTAGGGTGAGACTTGCGGGAGTCCGTCTGTATGTCTTGTCTAATCCGGTGTGTGAAAGGTATTCGCTCAAGCGAATAGAAACCTCGTTTAAGTGAGAGTCCGGAATCTCGCTTAGACGAGTAGGGGCCTCGCTCAAGCGAGAAGCCCTGATTCCCTTTCTCCCATCCGTTGTACTTAAATTAACTTTCTTTTCTTTTCTAGACCTCGTTTAATTAATCTAACTGTGACTGCTGTCACTTGAATAAGTCTGTAAAAATAAATACTTTTCACTAAATATCGATTAATTTTCAAGAAAAGGAAAAATTTATCGTAAGATGTAATCGTTTGAATAAAAATAAATGCAAAAATAACCTAGGATGTTACACTTGGTATCAGAGCGGTTCTTTCTAGAGCCGGTGTATGGGCCGATCTAGTGACTGTGATAGTCTTATAAAGATTGATTGTATTTCGTTGTATTGAGATTGTGTGTGGCCTGGCATCGTTCCCTTGACACTCCACTGGCGTAGTATTCTATGAATATAAGGTAAATTTACAATCCCCTGACTGATCTTGGTTATTAATGGTGATGTGTTTGCTCATTGTAGAATTACTAAATGGCCGGAGAGACTAGTTCTGGGGGAAGAGATGATTTCTTCTCTAGATTTACTCAGCTGATGAGTAGGACCGAGTCCGGTCCCACTCTGGATAAATTCCTGAAAAGGAATCCTCCGACTTACAAAGGGGGACATGACTATGACGGGGCATACATCTGGATCAGGGATATCGAGCAGGTTTTTGAATATTTTGAGTGCTCTGAAGAGCAAAAGGTTTTATTTGCTACTTACCAACTAAAAGAAGAGGCTAGAGTATGGTGGTCCCGAGTGAAGATGCAGATGAACGCAGCAAATGAGCCGTTGGTATGGGTGAATTTTCGAAGGAGGTTCCTTGTTAAATACTTCCCGGACAACTACAAAATCCGGAAAGAAATGGAATTCCTGAAGTTGGAGCAAGACCGGATGTCTGTAGCTGAGTACACCAGCAAGTTTGACGAGCTGTGTGATTTTTACCACCCTTTCTCGTTAGTAGGGACTGAAGGTAGCAAATGCGCCAAATACGAAGCTGGACTACGGATTGAGCTCCGTAGTGTAATCGTACCAATGGAGATTAGGGACTACCCAACCCTGGTGAACAAAGCAAGACTGACTGAAGAGGTGCAATTACAAAGGACGTCCCAGCCGAGAGATAAAAAGCCACTAAAGGCAAAAGGATTCAACTTCAAGAGGATGAGTCAATTCTTCCGGGGTGGCAAGTCTTCTGCTACCTCCTCATCCTCTTCCGGTCGGGGTTCCACTGGTCGATCGGGTAATCCTTCTGGTAATCGTACATGCTACAATTGTGGTCAGGAAGGTCACATTGCCAAACATTTCCAAGCCAATCAGATTGTGTGCTTCCAGTGCAGACAACCAGGGCATCTCAGGCCCGATTGCCCTCAGAGGCAGCAGCAGGGCAGGACGGACAACCGAACTAACTCTTCTGGGACCCGGGGTTCCAACTTTTCGAGGAGAGGCCAGAATGGAGCTGGTAGAGGGAACCAACAATCGGGAAGATATGATGCCCAATCTAGCGATCCCCAGAACGCCATGACTGGGCGTGTATTTGCGTTTGATGCTTCAGAAGCTACGAGGAATGACAATTTGGTACAGGGTAAGTGCCTCATTTGTGGTTATCTGGTTGATGTAATTTATGATTCAGGTGCCACCCATTCCTTTATTTCGGAAAGTTGTGTGCGACGGCTTGGTCTGCCAATCGGTTTAATGGAGAACGCTCTTATTGTTTCCACTCCAACTGGTTCCACTTTCCGTGCAACTACAGTGTGTAGAGAACTGCCGATGCAAATCGAAGCCCGTACTTTTCGAGTAAATTTTATCTGTATGCCATTGAAGGACTTAGATGTTATTCTGGGTCTCGATTGGCTTGCTGCTAATCATGTGTTGGTCGACTATTATCGGAAGAATATTGTTTTCTCTCAGGAACTTGACATGAAGAACGGGGTGAGCGATGTCCTAACCACGTATGTTGTTTTATTCGCTTCGGAGGGTCGGCATAACCTCCTGCTAAGTGATATTTTGATTGTTTGCGAATTTCCTGACGTTTTTTCGGAAGAAATTCTGGAGCTACCTCCCAGTCGGGAGATTGATTTCTCTATTGACTTGATTCCCGGGGCAGAACCTGTGTCCCGAGCGCCATATAGAATGTCTTCGGTGGAATTAACCGAAGTGAAGAAACAAGTAAACGAATTACTAGAAAAGGGCTTTATCCGACCCAGTGCCTCACCCTGGGGCGCTCCGGTGTTATTGGTAAAGAAGAAGGACGGTAGTATGCGAATGTGCATTGATTACCGACAGCTGAACAAACTGACAATCAAAAATAAATATCCACTACCTCGGATTGACGATTTACTGGACCAGTTGTGAGGCGCCGTTGTGTTCTCTAAGATCGACTTGAGGTCGGGATACCACCAGATCCGAGTGAGGTCGGAGGATATCCCAAAGACAGCATTTCAGACTCGATATGGGCACTTCGAGTACGTAGTAATGCCCTTTGGAGTAACGAACGCTCCTGCCATTTTTATGGACTATATGAATCGGACTTTTCAACCATACTTGGACCAGTTTGTGGTAGTATTCATTGATGATATTTTGGTATATTCGAGGTCGGACGAGGAGCATGCTCAACATCTTCGACTTGTTTTACAAGTACTTTAGGAGAAGAAGTTGTACGCTAAACTATCTAAGTGTGATTTCTAGGGGAGCAGTGTACAATTCTTGGGGCATATAATTTCCCAAGAGGGAATCTCAGTTGATCCGATAAAAATTGAGGCAGTTATGGCTTGGGAGAGGCCGAAGTCAATAACTGAAATTAGGAGTTTCCTCGGATTAGCTGGATACTATCGACGCTTCATTGAGGGGTTCTCTCGGATAGCACTTTCTCTGAATCGATTAACAAGGAAAGGAAACCCCTTCGTGTGGTCGGAAAAGTGTGAATTAAGCTTCCAAACTCTTAAGCGATGTTTAACGACTGCCCCTGTGCTTGCACTGCCCGATGTAACACAGGAATTTGAAGTATATTGTGATGCATCCAAATTTGGATTCGGGTGTGTGTTGATGCAAGCTGATCGGGCAATTGCTTATGCTTCGAGGCAATTGAGGCCACATGAGGAGAATTACCCGATTCATGATCTGGAACTTGTAGCAGTGGTGTACGCACTGAAGATTTGGCGTCATTATCTGTATGGGGCTCGCTTTGTAGTATTCAGTGATCACAAGAGCCTAAAGTACTTGTTTGATCAAAAGGAGCTAAATATGAGACAGAGGCGATGGGTGGAGTATTTAAAGGATTACGACTTCGATTTAAAGTATCACCCGGGCAAAGCGAATGTTGTGGCAGATGCACTAAGCAGGAAGGTATTACACATGGCTTACCTAATGGGTAAAGAACAGGAATTGCTGGAAAGCTTTAGAGATATGAATGTTGGAATTGTTATGGACGCGCCAAACCGGATGACAATTGGAATGTTAAAAATCTCCAACGAATTTCTGGAGTCGATGGTAGCTGCACAGAAAGACGATAAAGAGTTACTGAGGCTGATTGATACTCAGACCCAAGGCAAAAATGTGGAGATAACTAGGGGTGACGATGGTATATGGAGATTCAGGAACCGAGTGGTGGTGCCTGCACATGGAGGCTTCAGGCAGGCAGTGCTATCAGAAGCACACAAGAGCTCTTTGAGTATACATCCGGGAGTGACAAAAATGTATCATAACTTAAAAAAGGAATTCTGGTGGCCAAGTATCCTGTGTGATATGCCAGAAGTGCAAGGTTGAGCACCAACGACCTCCAGGTTTGCTTCGACCTCCAGAAATTTTGATCTGAAAGTGGGAAGGTATCACCAAGGACTTCGTGTCCGGACTACCCCGCACTCAAACCGGATACAACGCGATTTGGGTGATTGTTGATCGACTAACCAAAAGTGCGCATTTCTTGGCAATAAATATGAAGTGGTTGCTAGATCGATTAGCTAAGTTGTACGTTGCTGAGGTCGTACGACTGCAAGGTGTACCCTCAAGCATTATCTCCGATCGGGATCCCCGATTCACTTTAAGGTTTTGGGGGAGTTTGCAACAACAACTGGGTACTGAGCTCAAATTGAGCTCAGCCTACCATCCCCAGACTGATGGCCAATCAGAACGGACTATACAGACTCTTGAAGATATGTTAAGGGCATGTGTACTGGAACAGGGCGGATCATGGGAGAAATACTTGCCCTTGGTAGAGTTTGCATATAATAACAGTTACCATAGCAGCATTGGGATGGCTCCATACAAAGCTCTTTATGGTCAGAAATGTCGTACTCCATTATGTTGGAATGAGAACGGCGATGCTCTTCATCTGGGGCCTGAGATGATTCAAGAGATGAATGAGCAAATCGCTTTAATCCGAGAGAAGATGAAAATTGCTCAAGACCGGCAAAAGAGCTATTATGACAATCGGCATAGACCCCTTGAATTCCAAGTGGGTGATTGGGTGTTCCTAAGGATTTCACCGACTAAGGGTGTAGGTCGAATTTTGAAGAGCCAAAAGCTTAATCCGAAGTATATTGGACCATACCAAATACTAGAACGGATTGGTGAAGTCGCTTATCGACTGGATCTTCCCCAATCGTTGACTAACATTCACAACGTGTTCCACGTATCGCAACTTCGAGCCTACATTCCGTGTGATACCATGATTGTACCGAGTGACTCCATTGAAGTGAAGGAGAACCTGACGGTGGAGGCGGTACCAATCGGCATTGAAGAGCATCAAACCAAACGGTTAAGGAACAAGGAGGTACCGCTGGTGAAGGTGAAGTGGCAGAATTTACATTGGATAAACTACACTTGGGAGTTAGAATCCGATATGAGACGAATGTACCCTCATCTTTTTCAACCGGAACGCTGATTTCGGGGACGAAATCTCCTTTTAGGGGGGGTGGATGTAACATCCCTGATGTTTTAATGAGAATTATAAGAAATGGGAAATGATTAGTAAATGTTTTAGAAGTTTTATTTAATATTTGTTCTGTCTTAGCCAGAGATAAGAAAGTCGGTGTCGAGATCGGTCTCAGAAGCGCGAGCAGGCGGAGTTAAAGATCGGGAGTGTAGGAGAAGAGCGGACAGAGTTAGGTGGTCTGGTCCAACCGTTGTGAGGAGAGCGCCTCACGCGGGGTCATAGCCCGGATTAACCTCATAATGACTGGAACAATGGGTGTAGGTAACCAAGAGGTGAGCACGGATGAGATATCCGACCTCTCAGGTTGTAGCTCGGATTTCTGAGGTATGAACACTAAGTTAGGACACCGGGGGCTGATATTTATATTGGGCCTATACTCTTGCGAAGTATTAGAGAATTGTGAATAATTAAACGTTGAGGGAATAAATACGTGTAATTGATTTGATAACTATGCAATAGTTTAATATAGTGAAATTAATTAAATTTAGTAAGAATACAAATAAAATAAAGGAAATGACGATCTTGCCCATGAGCTATATATATATATAAGGAAATTCTCTTCCTTCCCTCTTCATTATTTACAAGCTACCTTTGCTGTTGGTCTGTTCCTTCACTTTCGTTTTTCTCCTCTCTTAACGCTGAGTTGCATGCGCTGGAGAGGGACTCCATTTGTGTCCAAACTTCAATTTATTCCCATTCCTGTGATCGAGGCTTCAAGGTGAGTCTACTGATCCATTCCAATTGTGATTCCCTTATTCCTTTTATTCTTTAGCGGTTTAGAGCCATGCATGGCTATATTCGTGGCTGTTCTCCACTCCTTCGGTGAGTGTGAGCCCAAATGCAGTCCATGAACTAAGGGCGTTGAAGTGACGAGCTGTACTTTATGATCCGTAGGTAGTAGGCTAAGCAACGGAAGACTGAGTGACGGAGTTGAGACTGCGAAACCAGTGCTCAGAGGAAGGAATCGACACAGAGAACAGATTATCGAAGCGTGGAACCAAAGTAAGGGGGTGTTCGGGTTATAATTAATTAGAATAGGACTCGCTTCTTATTCAGGTCATTGAGGTAATGTAAACAGGTTAAGGAAAATGTTGTTAAACGTAGTTGTGTGTTTATGCTTGTGCATGTGTGACTGGGTTCATTAGTTAGTGGAAGATCGGGTGTGGTTGAGTTTATCATGTTATGATCTTGTGATATCTAATGTTGAAATGATCAGCGTTATGTGACGTTGGGTTAGCAAGCAGGCTACTCGAGTGATGAGGAATTGATATTATTATATGAAAGGTAAACTGTTGAATGATTATGTGGTGTGGGATGGCCGACGGTATATGATAGCCCCTCATTTCCGGCTCCCGTGGTTTTCGTGCCCAGTTGAGCTACCCAGTGGTCAAGTAGGACCCAGTGGTCGAGGTGGAGAGTCAAGCAGGACTCGGTGAACCAAGCAGGGTTCACGGGGTGTCAAGTAGGATCCCCAGCTGAAGGCCAATCCTTTAGTATCCGGATACTAGGAGTCAAATTGTATGAGAGTCAGTTGTGATCGTGATGAATGTGATAGAATTGTGTGGTTGGTTTAATATAGTTACTGTATTTAATACACTTTGTTTCGGTATGCTTACTTACAAGTGATGCTTGATGTGTATGTATAAATATGCATGTATATTTGTTAAGTTCCATTCTATATTAATTACAATGCCAAACACTTACCCTTGCCTTTTTTTTTTTTAGTAACCAGAGACAGGGAGGGGGAAGGAGCCATGGAGTCACGCCAAGGATGAGAACGGTGTCAGGGTCCGAGTGACTTTGAGTGACTCTCTATAGGGTTATATATGTGTATGAGAACTTCCAAGTATTACTAATTAGTTGTGTTTAATCAAGACCGGACGAATGCAAATCTACATTTTAAAATACATTACTGTCATTTACATATGTTGTTGTGGTAGCTATGACAAACCTTTGATTAACAGAATCATTTTTAGGGTGAGACTTGCGGGAGTCCGTCTGTATGTCTTGTCTAATCTGGTGTGTGAAAGGTATTCGCTCAAGCGAATAGAAACCTCGTTTAAGTGAGAGTCCGGAATCTCGCTTAGACGAGTAGGGGCCTCGCTCAAGCGAGAAGCCCTGATTCCCTTTCTCCCATCCGTTGTACTTAAATTAACTTGCTTTTCTTTTCTAGACCTCATTTAATTAATCTAACTGTGATTGCTGTCACTTGAATAAGTCTGTAAAAATAAATGCTTTTCACTAAATATCGATTAATTTTCAAGAAAAGGAAAAATTTATCGTAAGATGTAATCGTTTGAATAAAAATAAATGCAAAAATAACCTTTCACACACCGGACTCTCACTTAAATGAGGTTTCTATTCGCTTGAGCGAATACCTTTCACACACCAGATTAGACAAGACATACAGACGGACTTCCGCAAGTCTCACCCTAAAAATGATTCTGTTAATCAAAGGTTTGTCATAGCTACCACAACAACATATGTAAATGACAGTAATGTATTTTAAAATGTAGATTTGCATTCCTCCGGTCTTGATTAAACACAACTAATTAGTAATACTTGGAAGTTCTCATACACATATATAACCCTATAGAGAGTCACTCAAAGTCACTCGGACCCTGGCACCGTTCTCCCCCTTGGCGCGACTCCATGGCTCCTTCCCCCTCCCTGTCTCTGGTTACTAAAAAAAAAAGGCAAGGGTGAGTGTTTGGCATTGTAATTAATATAGAATGGAACTTAACAAATATACATGCATATTTATACATACACATCAAGCATCACTTGTAAGTAAGCATACCGAAACAAAGTGTATTACATACAGTAACTATATTAAACCAACCACACAATTCCATCACATTCATCACGATCACAACTGACTCTCATACAATTTGACTCCTAGTATCCGGATACTAAAGGATTGGCCTTCAGCTGGGGGTCCTACTTGACACCCCGTGAACCCTGCTTGGTTCACCGAGTCCTGCTTGACTCTCCACCTCGACCACTGGGTCCTACTTGACCACTAGGTAGCTCAACTGGGCACGAAAACCACGGGAGCCGGAAATGAGGGGCTATCATATACCGTCGGCCATCCCACACCACATAATCATTCAACAGTTTACCTTTCACATAATAATATCAATTCCTCATCACTCGGGTAGCCTGCTTGCTAACCCAACGTCACATAACGCTGATCATTTCAACATTAGATATCACAAGATCATAACATGATAAACTCAACCATACCCGATCTTCCACTAACTAATGAACCCAGTCACACATGCACAAGCATAAACACACAACTACATTTAACAACATTTTCCTTAACCTGTTTACATTACCTCAATGACCTGAATAAGAAGCGAGTCCTATTCTAATTAATTATAACCCGAACACCCCCCTTACTTTGGTTCCATGCTTCGATAATCTGTTCTCTGTGTCGATTCCTTCCTCTGAGCACTGGTTTCGCAGTCTCAACTCCGTCACTCAGTCTTCCGTTGCTTAGCCTACTACGTACGGATCATAAAGTACAGCTCGTCACTTCAACGCCCTTAGTTCATGGACTGCATTTGGGCTCACACTCACCGAAGGAGTGGAGAACAACCACGAATATAGCCATGCATGGCTCTAAACCGCTAAAGAATAAAAGGAATAAGGGAATCACAATTGGAACGGATCAGTAGACTCACCTTGAAGCCTCGATCACAGGAATGGGAATAAATTGAAGTTTGGACACAAATGGAGTCCCTCTCCAGCGCATGCAACTCAGCGTTAAGAGAGGAGAAAAATGAAAGTGAAGGAACAGACCAACAGCAAAGGTAGCTTGTAAATAATGAAGAGGGAAGGAAGAGAATTTCCTTATATATATATAGTTCAGGGGCAAGATCGTCATTTCCTTTATTTTATTTGTATTCTTACTAAATTTAATCAATTTCACGATATTAAACTATTGCATAGTTATCAAATCAATTACACGTATTTATTCCCTCAACGTTTAATTATTCACAATTCTCTAATACTTCGCAAGAGTATAGGCCCAATATAAATATCATCCCCCGGTGTCCTAACTTAGTGTTCATACCTCGGAAATCCGAGCTACAACCTGAGAGGTCGGATATCTTATCCGTGCTCACTTCTTGGTTACCTACACCCGTTGTTTCAGTCATTATGAGGTTAATCCGAGCTATGACCCCGTGTGAGGCGCTCTCCTCACAACGGTTGGACCAGACAACCTAACTCTGTCCGCTCTTCTCCTACACTCCCAATCTTTAACTCCGCCTGCTCGCGCTTCTGAGACCGATCTCGACACCGGCTTTCTTATCTCTGGCTAAGACAGAACAAATATTAAATAAAACTTCTAAAACATTTACTAATCATTTCCCATTTCTTATAATTCTCATTAAAACATCAGGGATGTTACATCCACCCCCCCTAAAAGGAGATTTCGTCCCCGGAATCAGCTTTCCGGTTGAAAAAGATGAGGGTACATTCGTCTCATATCAGATTCTAACTCCCAAGTGTAGTTTATCCAATGTAAATTCTGCCACTTCACCTTCACCAGCGGTACCTCCTTGTTCCTTAACCGTTTGGTTTGATGCTCTTCAATGCCGATTAGTACCGCCTCCACCGTCAGGTTCTCCTTCACTTCAATGGAGTCACTCGGTACAATCATGGTATCACACGGAATGTAGGCTCGAAGTTGCGATACGTGGAACACGTTGTGAATGTTAGTCAACGATTGGGGAAGATCCAGTCGATAAGCGACTTCACCAATCCGTTCTAGTATTTGGTATGGTCCAATATACTTCGGATTAAGCTTTTGGCTCTTCAAAATTTGACCTACACCCTTAGTCGGTGAAATCCTTAGGAACACCCAATCACCCACTTGGAATTCAAGGGGTCTATACCGATTGTCATAATAGCTCTTTTGCCGGTCTTGAGCAATTTTCATCTTCTCTCAGATTAAAGCGATTTGCTCATTCATCTCTTGAATCATCTCAGGCCCCAGATGAAGAGCATCGCCGTTCTCATTCCAACATAATGGAGTACGACATTTCCGACCATAAAGAGCTTCGTATGGAGCCATCCCAATGCTGCTATGGTAACTGTTATTATATGCAAACTCTACCAAGGGCAAGTATTTCTCCCATGATCCGCCCTGTTCCAGTACACATGCCCTTAACATATCTTCAAGAGTCTGTATAGTCTGTTCTGATTGGCCATCGGTCTGGGGATGGTAGGCTGAGCTCAATTTGAGCTCAGTACCCAGTTGTTGTTGCAAACTCCCCCAAAACCTTGAAGTGAATCGGGGATCCCGATCGGAGATAATGCTTGAGGGCACACCATGCAGTCGTACGACCTCAGCAACGTACAACTTAGCTAATCGATCTAGTGACCACTTCATATTTATTGCCAGGAAATGCGCACTTTTGGTTAGTCGATCAACAATCACCCAAATCGCGTTGTATCCGGTTTGAGTGCGGGGTAGTCCGGACACGAAGTCCATGGTGATACCTTCCCACTTCCAGATCAGAATTTCTGGAGGTCGAAGCAAACCTGGAGGTGGTTGGTGCTCAACCTTGCACTTCTGGCATATCACATAGGATTTCACATACTCGATTATTGCCTTCTTCATACTTGGCCACCAGAATTCCTTTTTTAAGTTATGATACATTTTTGTCACTCCCGGATGTATACTCAAAGAGCTCTTGTGTGCTTCTGATAGCACTGCCTGCCTGAAGCCTCCATGTGCAGGCACCACCACTCGGTTCCTGAATCTCCATATACCATCGTCACCCCTAGTTATCTCCACATTTTTGCCTTGGGTCTGAGTATCAATCAGCCTCAGTAACTCTTTATCATCTTTCTGTGCAGCTACCATCGACTCCAGAAATTCGTTGGAGATTTTTAACATTCCAATTGTCATCCGGTTTGGCGCGTCCATAACAATTCCAACATTCATATCTCTAAAGCTTTCCAGCAATTCCTGTTCTTTACCCATTAGGTAAGCCACGTGTAATACCTTCCTGCTTAGTG
The DNA here is from genome assembly GCA_037962975.1 of Clitoria ternatea. Taxonomy (NCBI): domain Eukaryota; kingdom Viridiplantae; phylum Streptophyta; class Magnoliopsida; order Fabales; family Fabaceae; genus Clitoria; species Clitoria ternatea. The sequence goes on from CM075670.1 coordinate 286,032,524, forward strand.
CATCTGCCACAACATTCGCTTTGCCCGGGTGATACTTTAAATCGAAGTCGTAATCCTTTAAATACTCCACCCATCGCCTCTGTCTCATATTTAGCTCCTTTTGATCAAACAAGTACTTTAGGCTCTTGTGATCACTGAATACTACAAAGCGAGCCCCATACAAATAATGACGCCAAATCTTCAGTGCGTACACCACTGCTGCAAGTTCCAGATCATGAATCGGGTAATTCTCCTCATGTGGCCTCAATTGCCTCGAAGCATAAGCAATTGCCCGATCAGCTTGCATCAACACACACCCGAATCCAAATTTGGATGCATCACAATATACTTCAAATTCCTGTGTTACATCGGGCAGTGCAAGCACAGGGGCAGTCGTTAAACATCGCTTAAGAGTTTGGAAGCTTAATTCACACTTTTCCGACCACACGAAGGGGTTTCCTTTCCTTGTTAACCGAGTCAGAGGAAGTGCTATCCGAGAGAACCCCTCAATGAAGCGTCGATAGTATCCAGCTAATCCGAGGAAACTCCTGATTTCAGTTATATACTTCGGCCTCTCCCAAGCCATAACCGCCTCAATTTTTGTCGGATCAACTGAGATTCCCTCTTGGGAAATTATATGCCCCAAGAATTGTACACTGCTCCCCCAGAAATCACACTTAGATAGTTTAGCATACAACTTCTTCTCCCGAAGTACTTGTAAAACAAGTCGAAGATGTTGAGCATGCTCCTCGTCCGACCTCGAATATACCAAAATATCATCAATGAATACTACCACAAACTGGTCCAAGTACGGTTGAAAAGTCCGATTCATATAGTCCATAAAAATGGCAGGAGCGTTCGTTACTCCAAAGGGCATTACTACGTACTCGAAGTGCCCATATCGAGTCCGAAATGTTGTCTTTGGGATATCCTCCGACCTCACTCAGATCTGGTGGTATCCCAACCTCAAGTCGATCTTAGAGAACACAACGGCGCCTCGCAACTGGTCCAGTAAATCGTCAATCCGAGGTAGTGGATATTTATTTTTGATTGTCAGTTTGTTCAGCTGTCGGTAATCAATGCACATTCGCATACTACCGTCCTTCTTCTTTACCAATAACACCGGAGCGCCCTAGGGTGAGGCACTGGGTCGGATAAAGCCCTTTTCTAGTAATTCGTTTACTTGTTTCTTCACTTCGGTTAATTCCACCGAAGACATTCTATATGGCGCTCGGGACACAGGTTCTGCCCCGGGAATCAAGTCAATAGAGAAATCAATCTCCCGACTGGGAGGTAGCTTCGGAATTTCTTCCAGAAAAACGTCAGGAAATTCGCAAACAATCGAAATATCACTTAGCAAGAGGTTATGCCGACCCTCCGAAGCGAATAAAACAACATACGTGGTTAGGACGTCGCTCACCCCGTTCTTCATGTCAATTTCCTGAGAGAAAACAATATTCTTTCGATAACAGTCGACCAACACATGATTAGCAGCAAGCCAATCGAGACCCAGAATAACATCTAAGTCCTTCAATGGCATACAGATAAAATTTACTCGAAAAGTACGGGCTTCGATTTGCATCGGTAGTTCTCTACACACTGTAGTTGCACGGAAAGTGGAACTAGTTGGAGTGGAAACAATAAGAGCGTTCTCTATTAAACCGATTGGCAGACCAAGCCGTCGCACACAACTTTCCGAAATAAAGGAATGGGTGGCACCTGAATCATAAATTACATCAACTAGATAACCACAAATGAGGCACTTACCCTGTACCAAATTGTCATTCCTCGTAGCTTCTGAAGCATCAAACGCAAATACACGCCCGGTCATGGCGTTCTGGGCATCGCTAGATTGGGCATCATATCTTCCCGATTGTTGGTTCCCTCTACCAGCTCCATTCCGGCCTCTCCTCGAAAAGTTGGAACCCCGGGTCCCAGAAGAGTTAGTTCGGTTGTCCGTCCTACCCTGCTGCTGCCTCTGAGGGCAATCGGGCCTGAGATGCCCTGGTTGTCCGCACTGGAAGCACACAATCTGATTGGCTTGGCAATGTTTAGCAATGTGACCTTCCTGACCACAATTGTAGCATGTACGATTACCAGAAGGATTACCCGATCGACCAGTGGAACCTCGACCGGAAGAGGATGAGGAGGTAGCAGAAGACTTGCCACCCCGGAAGAATTGACTCATCCTCTTGAAGTCAAATCCTTTTGCCTTTAGTGGCTTTTTATCTCTCGGCTGGGACGTCCTTTGTAATTGCACCTCTTCAGTCAGTCTTGCTTTGTTCACCAGGGTTGGGTAGTCCTTAATCTCCATTGGTACGATTACACTACGGAGCTCAATCCGTAGTCCAGCTTCGTATTTGGCGCATTTGCTACCTTCAGTCCCTTCTAACGAGAAAGGGTGGTAAAAATCACACAGCTCGTCAAACTTGCTGGTGTACTCAGCTACAGACATCCGGTCTTGCTCCAACTTCAGGAATTCCATTTCTTTCCGGATTTTGTAGTTGTTTGGGAAGTATTTAACAAGGAACCTCCTTCGGAAATTCGCCCATACCAATGGCTCATTTGCTGCGTTCATCTGCACCTTCACTCGGGACCACCATACTCTAGCCTCTTCTTTTAGTTGGTAAGTAGCAAATAAAACCTTTTGCTCTTCAGAGCACTCAAAATATTCAAAAACCTGCTCGATATCCCTGATCCAGATGTATGCCCCGTCATAGTCATGTCTCCCTTTGTAAGTCGGAGGATTCCTTTTCAGGAATTTATCCAGAGTGGGACCGGACTCGGTCCTATTCATCAGCTGAGTAAATCTAGAGAAGAAATCATCTCTTCCCCCAGAACTAGTCTCTCCGGCCATTTAGTAATTCTACAATGAGCAAACACATCACCATTAATAACCAAGATCAGTCAGGGGATCGTAAATTTACCTTATATTCATAGAATACTACGCCAGTGGAGTGCCAAGGGAACGATGCCAGGCCACACACAATCTCAATACAACAAAATACAATCAATCTTCATAAGACTATCACAGTCACTAGATCGGCCCATACACCGGCTCTAGAAAGAACCGCTCTGATACCAAGTGTAACATCCTAGGTTATTTTTGCATTTATTTTTATTCAAACGATTACATCTTACGATAAATTTTTCCTTTTCTTGAAAATTAATCGATATTTAGTGAAAAGCATTTAACTTTACAGACTTATTCAAGTGACAGCAGTCACAGTTAGATTAATTAAACGAGGTCTAGAAAAGAAAAGCAAGTTAATTTAAGTACAACGGATGGGAGAAAGGGAATCAGGGCTTCTCGCTTGAGCGAGGCCCCTACTCGTCTAAGCGAGATTCCGGACTCTCACTTAAACGAGGTTTCTATTCGCTTGAGCGAATACCTTTCACACACCGGATTAGACAAGACATACAGACGGACTCCCGCAAGTCTCACCCTAAAAATGATTCTGTTAATCAAAGGTTTGTCATAGCTACCACAACAACATATGTAAATGACAGTAATTTATTTTAAAATGTAGATTTGCATTCGTCCGGTCTTGATTAAACACAACTAATTAGTAATACTTGGAAGTTCTCATACACATATATAACCCTATAGAGAGTCACTCAAAGTCACTCAGACCCTGGCACCGTTCTCCCCCTTGGCGCGACTCCATGGCTCCTTCCCCCTCCCTGTCTCTGGTTACTAAAAAAAAAAAGGCAAGGGTGAGTGTTTGGCATTGTAATTAATATAGAATGGAACTTAACAAATATACATGCATATTTATACATACACATCAAGCATCACTTGTAAGTAAGCATACCGAAACAAAGTGTATTACATACAGTAACTATATTAAACCAACCACACAATTCCATCACATTCATCACGATCACAACTGACTCTCATACAATTTGACTCCTAGTATCCGGATACTAAAGGATTGGCCTTCAGTTGGGGGTCCTACTTGACACCCCGTGAACCCTGCTTGGTTCACCGAGTCCTGCTTGACTCTCCACCTCGACCACTGGGTCCTACTTGACCACTGGGTAGCTCAACTGGGCACGAAAACCACGGGAGCCGGATATGAGGGGCTATCATATACCGTCGGTCATCCCACACCACATAATCATTCAACAGTTTACCTTTCACATAATAATATCAATTCCTCATCACTCGGGTAGCCTGCTTGCTAACCCAACGTCACATAACGCTGATCATTTCAACATTAGATATCACAAGATCATAACATGATAAACTCAACCACACCCGATCTTCCACTAACTAATGAACCCAGTCACACATGCACAAGAATAAACACACAACTACGTTTAACAACATTTTCCTTAACCTGTTTACATTACCTCAATGACCTGAATAAGAAGCGAGTCCTATTCTAATTAATTATAACCCGAACACCCCCTTACTTTGGTTCCACGCTTCGATAATCTGTTCTCTGTGTCGATTCCTTCCTCTGAGCACTGGTTTCGCAGTCTCAACTCCGTCACTCAGTCTTCCGTTGCTTAGCCTACTACCTACGGATCATAAAGTACAGCTCGTCACTTCAACGCCCTTAGTTCATGGACTGCATTTGGGCTCACACTCACCGAAGGAGTGGAGAACAGCCACGAATATAGCCATGCATGGCTCTAAACCGCTAAAGAATAAAAGGAATAAGGGAATCACAATTGGAACGGGTCAGTAGACTCACCTTGAAGCCTCGATCACAGGAATGGGAATAAATTGAAGTTTGGACACAAATGGAGTCCCTCTCCAGCGCATGCAACTCAGCGTTAAGAGAGGAGAAAAACGAAAGTGAAGGAACAGACCAACAGCAAAGGTAGCTTGTAAATAATGAAGAGGGAAGGAAGAGAATTTCCTTATATATATATAGCTCATGGGCAAGATCGTCATTTCCTTTATTTTATTTGTATTCTTACTAAATTTAATCAATTTCACTATATTAAACTATTGCATAGTTATCAAATCAATTACACGTATTTATTCCCTCAATGTTTAATTATTCACAATTCTCTAATACTTCGCAAGAGTATAGGCCCAATATAAATATCAGCCCCCGGTGTCCTAACTTAGTGTTCATACCTCGAAAATCTGAGCTACAACCTGAGAGGTCGGATATCTCATCCGTGCTCACCTCTTGGTTACCTACACCCGTTGTTTCAGTCATTATGAGGTTAATCCGGGCTATGACCCCGTGTGAGGCGCTCTCCTCACAACAGTTGGACCAGACCACCTAACTCTGTCCGCTCTTCTCCTACACTCCCGATCTTTAACTCCGTCTGCTCGCGCTTCTGAGACCGATCTCGACACCGGCTTTCTTATCTTTGGCTAAGACAGAACAAATATTAAATAAAACTTCTAAAACATTTACTAATCATTTCCCATTTCTTATAATTCTCATTAAAACATCAGGGATGTTACAACGCGGGCGCTCCCGCGTCTTCCACGAACATTGCTCCCCGTAACTGTACCTTGTATTGTTTGTTGGGTGTAGCAGGTTACTTTCCGGCGTGCCTTGGTGATGACCTAGATTACCCGGTATAAAGGATGACTCGTGCGGGTATAAGTCCGGAGGTTCACTTGCGATACTGATAGATGAGTGAAAGCTAGTGAAATTACCCTATTGACTATGCGCCGGTATCTAGACCAGATCATAATGAAATTTTGAAAAATCATGTCAAATGATGGAATCGAAATAAAGTCAACGTTCGTGATAGCATGCGGTATGAATGATTAAATAATAAGGATCATAAGTCAAAAGTCTATAGACAAATGAATGATTGGTAAAAAAATAGAAAGATGTTATTGAGATAAAATCAAAGTGCTTGTGAAGCCAAAGTTTTAGACTTAAAGTCCGTACACTTTATAAGTGTAAAGCTAGTTATCATAAATGAGTTGTATGGTATATGAATGATGAAATCATGATTTTGTGGTAGTTGCGATCATCAATTTGCAAACAATGAAAGAATTCAAGAAATGAATAAAGAATTACTTAATCTTGAAGAACCATACTTTGCAACCAAAATACTAACATATATTGTTAGTCATAATTGAAAATAAATTAAACATATATTTTACTAGTTGCACTACACTAATAAGATTTTTTACTTCAAAACAAATATGAGTTTGACTTAATTGATTATGTAATATGTTTGTTTTACTCATGTAGTAATTTTAAACATTTTTCTTATTTTCGGTATGAATTTTAACACTTGATTAAAAAGTTAGTAGTAGTCACAGTTTTTTCTCCCCTTTACCATAGTTTTTTCACATTTGTTAGTAAAATTTTAATAGAACACATTCTTAAATAATGGATCTAAAGGAAGAATATTATGAAAATTATGATCTTGTATATATCCATCATTTATTAAATTTGATCTTTCTTGAAGAGAATGTAAGTTGATACGATTCCCTTAGTAAATACAAAAGTTATTATGTTTTATTGTTTTGATTCCTCCCAAAAAGAATGTAAGTTAATATGATGATATATATTTATTCATGTAAAAATTTAGAAGGTCTTTTTATAAAGTCATTGTTGACTAAAATATTTGAGCAACTAGTACAAAAAATGAATATTCATGTAAGATATGAATGTCCAAATGTGGGGTAGAAGTAAATACTTTTTGCACTGTTTTTCCTTTGTTATGGTTTTTTTCCATTGAGTTTTCCTATAGTAAGGTTTTTAATGACAATAAGATTTTAACGAGGCACATTCTAAATAGATATTACAAATATTGTGGATATCCATCTTTCATGAGACATAATTTAATTCATACTGAAGAGAATATGATTTGATGATATTGATCTAATAAGCGTATTAAAAAATATTGTATTCTTTTTTCTTAACTAAGTTTTTTCCCATAAGTTTTTCTTAATAAAGTTTTAATGAGACACATTCCGAAATCATAAACATCCGAGGGGAGTGTTATGAATATTATTTATCCAAAAAGGTTATAACAAATATCTAATTTCAAAGTCATCTTATATCTAAAAATAGAAATACTTGTATTGTTGAACATAAGAATAATATTGATTCTCATATTGTTTATATTGTCTTGTTATTCTATCTATTCTTACGTTCCCTTATATCTCTCTTTTCATAACAAAATTAATCTTTTATAATTTTCTAAAATTTAAAAATTCTTCATCCAAGCAGAGGTTAGTTAGTATTTGCCTTAAACAATTAAGCATGAAATGTTGTCCATTCAATTTTTCTGGCATGCCTAGTTCCTTCACAATAAATATTAATCATTGTTCCACCAACCGGACTGGGAACTATTGGCAATGAACTAATGAACCTCCCCGACACGTAATTTTACTAGGAAAAAGTGGGACCCCTGTTAGATTTTCTTGAGTACTCATGAGTCATGATCTTTCTTGTACAATATAAACCCATCCAACATAACTTTTTCATCAAATTCGCAAGTCACTGTTCATAAGTAACTTTAATATGACTAAATTTTTTAAACTAAAATTATAAAAGAAAGTCTTAAATTTAATTTTTTTATATAAAAAAATAAGGGATTTAAAATATGCGTAAAATTCCAACAGTGATTGTGTAGTTACACTGAGGATGATACTAACACAACAAAAATCCTCGGCGAAGTGTTTCCAGTCATTCATCCTTTTGTTCAGCTATATATGGTTCCGTCTCCACGTACTCTCACATATATCCTTTACACAGTAGAGTGTTGACCCACCATTTCAAAATGAATAGAAAATGTTTGAAACTTATGAATTCTACGAGTAGTTTTAATTTATTTTAATAAGTTATCAAAATGAATTATTTCCAATTTATTTCGAAAGTTTCATTATTAAATTTATATCGCATTGTTGGATAAATTTTAAACTAAATTATCATGTATTGAAACCTTGTAAGACGTGACGTCACAAGATTAACTGAAGTGCAGTGTGGGAAGGTAAGAAGCAAAGGCAATAATTTCGGTGTAGATTGCTGACCTCCGCGATATACTGCGTCCTTCAAATTGAATTAGTTATAAGACAACGTTAAGGCCACACAGCTTAAGAAATTATATATATAATAATTAATGTTTTTTTATCACAAAAATTCAAAATTTATATCACTAATACAACCGTGATGAAAGAATTAGTAATAATAAATGACAAATTTCATCTAAAAAGTACATTTTCCTCGCATTTTTTAGTGTTTACTTCATTCTTTGTAGTCGTAACTTTTTTAAAAATTTTATTCAATCAAGGGGAACAAAATTTATTAATAAACAACTCGTTCAAATTTAGAAATATGCATATAAACGGCGTCTGCTCAAACGTAGACGACATACACAGTATACTACTCGTATCCATATGTGTAAATAGTAGAGTGGGTATAAATATTTATAAGTAGGGAATGAGTAATATATATATATATATATATATATATATATATATATATATATATTAATTACGTAAATAAGATCTCGAATGAGATATAAAGTGTTTATTACTTGGACTCATTATGATATAACACAAATTAGTATTATATAATAGAATTACAATTTTATATATTTAAAATATTATTAATAAATAATATTAAAAATGTTGATCACATTATAAAAATTTATAATATACTACTTCTGATTTTAAATATAAGTAGATTTTAGTATAATATTTTGGTTCTATAATATAATTAAAATTATACTTTTTTAATGTCATTAAATGTTTATCTATTAAGTATGTTCTCCTTATATATATTTTCAATACAACTAATGTTTTATATATTAAATGATATTCGAGGTATTTTAGGATATTATATCAAATATTTAATAATATTAATACAAGTAATTACTTCCAAACAATATTATTAATATATATGAAAATAATTATATTTATTTATATTTACGATAGGAGATAAAAGTATAATACCTGCCTGTAGTTTTACGTCTAGAGAATTTGTGAATATGGATTACAGATATATCTATAGAGTGTTAGGGAATTTCGCAACATCACGCCTTGATTAGATTCGAGAACGAGCAAAAATGCGGAATAATAAGACACAAAATTTGATAACGGAGTTCGGCCGATTATGCCTACGTCTCCGGACCGCTGCAGATATTTTACTAATAGAAAGGGAAGATACACAAAGTGTTTACAAACACTCACAACCTCTCAAAACCCACAACCCAATTACACCCAAATTTTCACTCACTAAAAAACTTATCTCTCTAAGTTTTTCTCTCTTGAAAGCTTAGAACTTCTTAAGCTTGGAATGAATTTCCTCTTCCATGGATGCATCTATTTATAGCAAGTTTTGGGCAATGTGAACACATTAAAAATGGTTGGCCACCAACCATTCATATTTTTCTCATTTGCAAGGTTGGTGGCCTAACAAATTAGGCAATTTTTGACTAACAATCTCCCACTTGAAGACTAATTTCAATCTGTCTTCACACCTTGATTAATGCAGCAGTCTTTCCTGGTCTTGTCATCCTAACAGGCCAACTGAAGTTGAGCACAGCTTCAGTTTGTCAATAGTCACCACCTTTGTTAACATATCTGCTGGGTTCATACTTCCTTGAATCTTTTTTAATGTTAACACCTCATCCTCAAGAAGAGATCTGATGAAATGGTAACGAAGACCGATATGTTTTGTTCTTGAATGAAATGTTGAGTTCTTCGCCAGATGTATAGCACTCTGACTGTCACTATGCAAAACAGTTTTCTCCTGGATGAATCCCAACTCTTTTAACAAACCTTGAAGTCATATCAATTCTTTGCTGGCTTCTGTCACTGCTACATACTCAGCCTCTATAGTGGATAAAGCTACAATCTTTTGTATCTGCGACATCCAACTAACAGCTGTAGTTCCGACAGTGAATATGTAACCAGTGGTACTTCTTCGACGATCAACTTCACCTGCAAAATCTACATCTACATAGCCTTGTACTTTTAATTCACTTTTACCTAAGTATAAACATTTCTTTGGCGTACCTCGTAGATACCTTAGAATCCATTTGACAGCTTCCCAATGAGCTTTACCTGGATTTGACATAAACCTGCTAACAACTCCTACTGCATGGCCAATGTCTGGCCTCGTACAGACCATTGCGTACATCAGACTTCCAATGGCTGAAGCATATGGAACTTTAGCCATAAATTCTCTTTCTTCTTCTGTTTGAGGGGACTGATCTTTGGATAGATGAAAATGACTTGCCAAAGGTGTACTAACTGATTTGGCATCACCCATATTGAATCTTTGCAAAACACGATTGATGTACTCCTCCTGAGATAACCGCAAAACTCCTTTTTGCTTATCTCTTGTGATTTGCATTCCAAGGATCTTCTTTGCTGGGCCTAATTCCTTCATGTCAAACTCTTTTGACAACCGCATCTTCAAACTTATAATCTCATTCATATCTGAACCTGCTACTAACACATCATCAACATAAAGTAGCAAAATGATATAATTGGACTTACTTCTCTTGAAGAAGCAACAGTGGTCAGCATTGCACTTCTGGAAACCTTCCTTGTGCATAAAGCTATCAAACTTCTTGTACCACTGTCTTGGAGCTTGTTTCAGGCCATACAAGCTTTTCTTCAATCTGCACACTAAATTTTCTTTTCCTTTCTCTAAGAATCCTTCAGGTTGGTGCATGTATATCTCCTCATCTAAGTCTCCATGGAGAAATGCAGTCTTTACATCTAACTGCTCAAGATAGAGTTCTTCACTGGCAACAATACTTAACACTGACCTTATAGTATTGAGCTTCACAACCGGAGCAAGAATTTCAGTGTAGTCGACTCCTTCTTTTTGCTGGAATCCTTTGACAACTAATCGGGCTTTGTACCATTTTAAGCCATCATGCTCCTCCTTCAATCGATACACCCACTTGTTGTGAAGTGTCTTTTTCCCCACGGGTAACTTAGTCAGTTCCCATGTCTGATTTGAGATTAAAGACTTCAACTCTTCTTCCATGGCAAGCTCCCACTTGCTGCCATCCACGGTCTGACATGCTTCCTCAAAGTCTTCAGGCTCCCCTCCATCAGTCAGCAACATGTAGTCCATGTATCTCCTGTTAGGCACATGAGGCCGAGAAGACCTTCTTAATATAGGAGCTGGAGTAGGAGGCTCTAGTGTGTCAGATTGTTGGTCACTACTTTGCTCGGTTGATTCCTCTAGGTGAGGACTCTCAACTATAGGACTTTCTGGGACATCGTCCACCTCTGCATACACTGGTTCACTCTGTTCTGAGTTGTGGTTGTTTATGCTATGCTTGTCCTTGTACAACACTCTTTCATTGAAGATCACATCTTTGCTACGGATCATCTTCTTGTTTTCATCATCCCAGAGGCGGTAGCCAAACTCATTCTCACCATAGCCGATGAAAGTGCACTTCTTTGATTTGGGATCAAGCTTATTCCTGCTATGATCACTAATATGCACATATGCTACACAACCAAAAACTTTAAGATGCAAAAGTTTTACTTCTTTTCTACTCCATACCTCTTCTGGTATTTTATGCTCCAATGGTACTGATGGACCTCGATTGATTAAGTAAGTTGCTGTGTTGACTGCTTCTGCCCAAAACTGCTTCGGTAAACCTGACTGCACACGCATGCTTCTGGCCCTTTCAGTCAATGTTCGATTCATACGCTCAGCTACACCATTGTGTTGAGGTATGCCTGGCACAGTTCTCTCCATTTTGATCCCATGCTCATAGCATAATTTCTTGAATCTGGTGTCTTCATACTCACCACCATTATCAGTTCTGAGCCTTTTGATCTTCAACCCTGTCTCATTTTCTACCATAGCTTTCCATACCTTGAAAGCCTCAAATACTTCAGACTTATGTTTAAGAAAGTATACCCATACCTTCCTAGAGTGATCATCAATAAAAGTCACAAAATATTGCTTCCCACCAAGAGATGAGATAGCCGATGGACCCCAAACATCAGAATGAACAAGCTCGAGTCTCTCCTTCTTTGGAGTTCTTCCACTTGTTTGAAAGCTTACTCGTTTCTGCTTTCCAAGTATACAGTCTTCACACATGTCAATTTCTACTGACTGAAGACCTGGTAATTTGCCCTTTGAGTGCATGATCTTCATCCCTTTCTCACTCATATGGCCTAGTCTCTGGTGCCATAGATTGGGATTTTCATTTGTTACGACCGCAATCAAATTGCATGCTCCTGCTGTCTTGTAAAGAGTACCACTCTTTCTACCACGAGCAATCGTCATTGCACCCTTTGAAATCTTCCATTGATCTCCATGGAACACTGTTGTGTAGCCATCATTGGCCAACTGGCCTATTGAGATTAAGTTCTTTGTCAGGTCGGGAATATGTCTGACATTTTTTAATTCCCATACAGATCCGTTCAACTTAATCTTCACTACACCTTTTCCAACAATCTCACAAGATTGCTAATTACCAAGGTAAACTTTACCAAGGTTTCTGAGGACATAATTCTCAAAGAATTTTTTCTGTGAAGTGGCATGAAAGGATGCTCCAGAATCTAGAACCCAAGACTCTTCCTTGTTCTCCAAAGAGCATATTAATGCATCATCCCCTCCTAAGGTGGAAGCAACATTTGCTTCCGTCTTCGCCTCCTGATTCTTTGGTGTACTCTTGCATTGATTTTTATAATGCCCGGTCTTTCCACAATTCCAACACTCGATAGTTTTCGAGTTGTGGGAATTACGATGATTTCTGGATTTGGACCGCCTGTCCTTCGATTTTCCACGAGCATTTCCTCTGGTTGAATTTCTCCCTCTTGACTCTGTATGCAATACTGAAGAGGTTGATGATTCACCCGACTCTCTCCGTCGGATCTCTTCACTGAGAACCAGATCGCGAACATCATTAAATTTCAACTTACTGCTTCCTGTTGAGCTACTCACAGCTGTGACAGTAGCATTCCAACTCTCTAGAAGAGAAGACAAAAGTATTAATGCTCGTACCTCATCATCAAATTTGATTCCAACTGAACTTAATTGGGTTGTGACTGAGCTAAGTTCATTGAGATGCTGGGCTACATATCCGCCTTCTGCCATCCGCAAGTTAAACAGCCTCCTCATCAAATGAACTTTGTTTGAAGCCGACGGCTTTTCATACATGCTGGAAAGAGCCGCCATAAGACCTGCCGTGGTTTTTTCTGTTGCAATGTTGAAAGCAACATTACGGGATAATGACAATCGGATAACCCCAAGGGCTTGTCTATCGAGAAGATTCTATTCATCGTCCTTCATGCCATCTGGTTTCTTTTCTTGGAGAGGTTGGTACAACTTCTTCTGATACAGATAATCTTCAATCTGCATTTTCCAAAAGCCAAAGTCTGCACCATCGAACTTTTCAATTTTCACCTTTCCTTCATTTGCTGCCATTGCTCCCACTCAAATGTGACTTCCTCTGGATCGTTTCTGACAATTTCAGTGAACCACCGTGTATCAGAACACTGCTGTGGATGAATTTGGTATTATTGACCAAAATTCACTATTCGCGAAATTTACTATTCACGAAATTACTATTCATGTGAATAGTACCCGTTGCGAAAATTTGACAGAAATAAGCACCTAAGCTTTGATACCAGTTGTTAGGGAATTTCGCAACATCACGCCTTGATTAGATTCGAGAACGAGCAAAAATGCGGAATAATAAGACACAAAATTTGATAACGGAATTCGGCCAATTATGCCTACGTCTCCGGACTGCTGCAGATATTTTACTAGTAGAAAGGGAAGATACACAAAGTGTTTACAAACACTCACAACCTCTCAAAACCCACAACCCAATTACACCCAAATTTTCACTCACTAAAAAACTTATCTCTCTAAGTTTTTCTCTCTTGAAAGCTTAGAACTTCTTAAGCTTGGAATGAATTTCCTCTTCCATGGATGCATCTATTTATAGCAAGTTTTGAGCAATGTGAACACATTAAAAATGGTTGGCCACCAACCATTCATATTTTTCTCATTTGCAAGGTTGGTGGCCTAACAAATTAGGCAATTTTTGACTAACATAGAGACCCGCAGATTCGAATTTTTTTGAAGATCTCAAATGATAGTTTAGCAGTAACTTCGATGAAGTCACAAAAAATTGATAACATTAAGCAAGATATATACCTTTGTGTATTAAGAAAGTGCCTTTAACAATTGTCATTGTAATTGCTCCAAGCTTGTTGATGCACATTAAACGATTGCAACCTACCCCCTTTATACAATTTTAAATATACCAGAGACTCGTTGATCGGCAGGTAGAGTTTAAATAAATCAAGTTGAGTGGAATTTGTTTTATCTCATTTCAGTTTAACAAGAATTTATTCAAGCTGAGATTCCTTTTTGCATCAAATGTTTTAACTCATATTTGACTCATTTAAAATTCACGGACTATTTTATACACTACTTCAAAGTTTGGTTCTAAATTTTTCAAAAAGTTTATCTACTTTGTTTTTGTTTGAAAAAAAGTAAATGATAAACTAAAAAATTATTGGAAAATCATTTTTTACAATTTGAAACTAAAATGAAAAATTTGTGAAGCTAACGGTTAAAACAATTGATAATTATGATTAAAAAAAAACAGGCAACCTGCTAATCTTACTGATCTATAAAGAAAGAAAGAGTAGTGTTTTAGAGAAAGTACGGTATTTTGGTGTTTTCTTCTAATATGTTGAATGGATTTTTATCATCTTTGACTTGTTGAGAAAAAGAGAAGAAATGGAACAACAGTTGTTTTGGACACATTGAGCCATAAAAAGGTTAATAAGAGTTTGTGCGTTTTGCGTATGGAGAGAAAGAGGGGGGAAGTGTCTCAAGATAGTTTTGGTGTTTTGGCCATACCTCTTTTTGTACTAGATGAAATTTCATATTCTTTAGCTTCTTGGAAAAAAGAAGAGAGGAACAACTTTGTTCTTTGACATTTTTTAAGATTCAGACTCTATCTAAGAAGTGCATCACTCACATTTTCCCACGTAATCATGAATTCCCAACTTAACTTAATTTTTAGACATTTAGCAGTTCTCACCCATATATATATATATATATATATATATATATATATATATATATATAATCATAGAGGAAAAATCGATGCATAAACTCATCTACAATCCTTTTAGTGAGACTCAATTAAAATACATTTCATGATAAATTAATAATTTTTTTTTATCATTTTTAAAATTTAATCAGGATTTAGTATAAAATAATTCGTTCATAATTATTAGATATTTTATCTTTCTTTTAATGACAGGACT
This sequence comes from Clitoria ternatea, assembly GCA_037962975.1. NCBI lineage: Eukaryota > Viridiplantae > Streptophyta > Magnoliopsida > Fabales > Fabaceae > Clitoria > Clitoria ternatea. Next base: position 286,047,720 of record CM075670.1, read on the forward strand.
ATGCCCATAAAAGTAATATGTTGTTTAAATGGAAATATTTATATCATAGTGGGATAAGTCTCACAATAAGAATTTTTTCCATTCACATGACTCGAATCCAATATCTTACTTAAAAGAAATCAAACATATAAAACTTGAACTACTCATTTGTTGATAAGATAATTTATCTATAATTAAAGATAAAATTATTAAAATACTAATAGCAAATTTATTTTTAATTATTAATACAATAAAAGTCATTAACTCATGTAATACAATTAAAGTTATATCAACGATAATTTCTAATTAATTTGTTGATAATATAAAAATATTTATACGGATAACGTATCATAATTAAATTAAAGCATTAAGCTATGTAATATCTAAATTAAAAGTTGATCACGTTCAACATTACAAACGACATTTTTCATTCAACATTGACGTAGTTTCATCATGATTTGGAAGGCAGAATAAAACATAATTTTTAATAAAAAAATTACTTTGTATCTTTCTTAATATGGGTCATATGTGATTTACATTAGAAAAGTTGTTTCTTAAAAAAAAAACCAATTAATTAATTATATTTAGGGAAGCATGGCTGAAAACGGCGATGGAAAGAGTTGCGTCATGTGTTAATTCTACTGGACTCGAATTCAAATAAGATATGTAAAACGCCTAGTTCAGATTGATGTTGAGAATGAATTAACAGGTTTTTAGTTTGGTGGTGTGGTAATGGTAGATAGGAGTTGACAGTAGTTTCTGACAGTTTGAAGTATGAAGTGATTGAAAGCGCAGGAAAGAAGAGAGGAACATAAATGAAGGGAAGGCAAGGTGGGTTGGGGGCATTTAACTGCAGAAACCTGTCGTTGAGAATGAAGAAGAAAGATGACCAACAAAAAACAGACTTGTTTTAATTTCAAGTCTGCATTTAAGTGAATTCAAGATGGTTTAATGAAGGCAGGTAGACTTCCTTCAAATTGAACCCTCCATCCATCTCTCGATGCAAGCCTTTAATATTGCCCTGGTAGTTGCCACCCTTTTCCCCCTATTAATCCCATTTTCTAAGCTTTTTTCACTCTTTCTACCCTCAATTGCCCCCCACCTATAATTCTCTCCAAACTCTTCATTTACCACCTTCTATACTGTAATATAACTTTCACTCATCAAATGCAATCTTATACAAGATAAAAAGTTAAAAGTATGGTTTAAAAATTAGTATGAGTGAGTATTAATAATATTTTTAAATGTAAATTTTTTATTTTATTGATCTTTTTATCTATACAAAATTACATAAATTAGATAAATCATTTTTATATATACAAGTAAATCTTCATTTGTATGCCTTTAATTTCATAATTCAAGCCACATTCACTAAACAATTTAAATTTTCTAATTGAATCTCATTGTGGGGCTATAACATTGAACATTCAACTTAAGGGTACACGTTTTGACTAACTATCGATAGTTCAAATGTTTTCCTTAATTAAATCTGGACTAGTTGTTTTGTTCATCAAGATATATACAAACTAGTTAAAAGATTAATCTCTGAAATTGGTCTCACCAAGAAAAAACCACGGAACATTCATAGCCGTGCTAATTTAATTCCTTTCATTCTTTAATGCTAATGTAGTCCTATGTATATATGGTGTGTGTACTCGTCATCTTTCAATAGAGATTTCGTTGATCCAATGTCCAAATTAACATCTAAACGAATAAGCACTTGGGTATTTTAATTTCTACCTAATTCGATTGAATTAATTTGATTTAACAATGCAGTCCATTTAGCAGACGACGTGAATTTCAGTTGCAAATGGTGACATTAACCGATCGATGTTTTGTACCCTGCCTTTTTGAATTAATAATGTGCTGAAACATTTATATAAAAACATGCTAGCTGGAGCAGAAAATGTAAAGGACTGTTGATTAAGTATTGGAAAGGATTTGGTTTCAGTTTTTTACGATGGCTAAATCATCACTTTAAATGCATGGTCAATATATTAATGAAAACAAGAATAAGAGTGTGTTTGTCCTGAATATTTGTATGGATATGGTACATGAAAATAGACACGTACTTATAGTCTGTCACATAAAGCTAAGCTATATAACAAGTTGGCATATACCTATAGCTACTGGATCATACAACAAATCATGTTTAATTTTTGTTTCTTTATAGTCCCTATTTAATGTATATGAAGAAAGAGATAAACATAAGACTTGGGACAAAATATTTTATTTAATTAATTATAGTATGATGAATGAAAGCGTGATGCATACAACAATGGGGATGATTGAGGTGATGTCAAGGGAGGGAGGAAGGTTGTTTGGGAGATTGAGAGAAGGGAGAAAGAATTAATTAATTTGGTAACTCAAAGGACTTGGTTGGTTTAATGGGTTGAGAGTCTTAAAAGCATCGTTTAGTAGCACAGGTCATCTATGGTTTTAATGGGTGAAGAGGGTGTTGAGAGCCTTAAAGTTGTGAGTTTTTTGAGTGACCCAATTGGGGAAGTTGGAGTTATGATTTACATTAAAGAACCATTGGCATTCAAGACCTTCCCTTCAACTGTACACACTCACAACATTAATGACCATGCCTCTCTTTCTTTCTTCCACTTCTCACCGCCTTTCATAACTGCCAGAGCTTCCCCTCTCGCCTTTTCCCTTCCCTTTCTACCACCTACGTCATTTCTTATCAAAATTTCATCCATCATCAATAAATTACTACTATACTTTACTTAATAATCAATTTAATCAACTTGTCACTTTAGTTTCACTAGTTTAATTCACCCAGTCATTAATTTAAATGATAAAACTATCCATTTTTATTATTTTGCATATACAATCAGTTTGGTAGCATACTCCACCCAATAGGTTGCATTCGAATCGGTCATATATATAAATCCTTGTTTTGAAAATAATGCTGCTATTTGCAGAATGATTTTTTCTAGGGTTTTATTTATTAAAAACCTCTTTAGTTATCACTTAGTTTTTCTAAACTGTTTTTTTTTTCAATTAAAAAAGTACAAACGACCAAATTTTATGTGTCATAAATATAATTTGTTTCATTTTCGTAACAAATGGTCCAAATGGTGACGTGGGTTTGCCATTTATTTATAAGGATTGACATTATTTGTTTTATCTTATGTTTCCTTTCTTTTCTCGTCAAAGTAGAAAATTGATCATGATACATGGTCGAAATTTTGAATTAAATTAGAATTGTATACACTTAATTATTTAAGATATAGAGTTTCCTCTCATAAAAGATGGAAATGAATCTGTACAGAATATAAATCGCTCTTTAATTCTTTTCATCATAAACAAATTTTCGATAGCGATATTCTAATTTGATGACTCTTTACATTCAATTCATCTAAATTATCTCAAAGTATAAAGTTTTTTTTAACATATATATATATATATATATAAATATATATATATATATAAAAATTAACTGTGTCTGTTGAGAACATGTTCTAAATGGTTCAGTACATGTTATGAATTTGGTTAAGGTTTCACCATAAATTTATTAAAAGTTATGTAGAATAGTATAGAGAGTCTTTCTTATATCTATCAAGATTGTAAGATATATTCTTTTGTATACAGGTTAGGATACTCCTTATACCTTCATTTAATATAATTTCATTTGCTGATAAAAAAAATATTATTTCCAATTCTAAGTAAATTTTAATGAATTTTTTTATCCATTAAATAAGTAAAATTATATTTTTTATATCATTAAATATTTGTCTATCAAATATGTCATTCTTATATGTGTTCCTAATTATATATGTTCCCAAAACAACTAATAATTTGTGTAATATATAATATTAAGAATATTTTAAGATATTACATTAAATATTTAATAACATTGATACAAATAATTACTTTAAATCATTATTTATAAAAGTAGTTACTTTTATTTATATTTAAAATTAAATATAATATTTTATTTAGATTCGAGTCACGTAAAAGATGAGACTACAATGAATAATAAAACTCTATTCCTCAATAAGTTTTAATGTATATATAATTTAAAAGTATATATATATATATATAATTTAAGTATATAATTTTTAACTAATAAGTCAGCATTCTTTCGGGCAAAATTAAGTGTAATAATATATATAGTTGTTTCATTCTCTAATAAAATTGAAGTTTCACCTAACAAACATACAGATATTTATTGCAAAAGTTATCAAAATGAAAGTGTAATTTTCATATTCAAATCGATGGTCAAAACACGTACGATAAGGCACCGTTTTTTTCATTATTATTACATGGAATACCAGAACACAAAAGAAACAAAACGATTTTCATATTATGCATAATGCAAACTACATTAATACGTAGCAAGGAAAGGGGCTGTAAATAATAATAATAATAATAATAATAATAATAATAAGCAGCTAAGTTTATTATTAATATATCTGATTCACATAATGCCATACCATTTTATGATTTTTTCGTATAAAATCGCGGATATCATTCATAAGATATAATGCACTACTATTCAATGGAATCTGTTCATTTTAGTATTTTTTATGGTGCTTTTTTTTAATGAAAATTTGAATAATTTGCATGAGTATAAGTTCAAACATCCGTATAAAAATGACTGAGGTTAATGAATATTCTAGATCACATCTATTAAAAAATATATATCCGTATAAAATAATGTTTCTAAAAATTATAAAACATATAACTCCTGAATTGACCAAATATTATATTGTTGTACTACATCATTTTAGGATTGTGGATGAAGTTATCATGTTGTAAATCTATAGTTATAGAGTATATTTCTTTTAACATCACGTCACAACCTTAAGTACAGTGCAGTTATTAATAAGCCAACTTGGGAAAAGCACGTTATACGTAAGCAGAGGCTTCTATATTTCGATCCTCAAGTTTTGGCCCCCCAATTAGATTCTCCTTATCGGTTAAAGGGAAACTCGTCCTATATAAAGACCTCACTAATACACTACATTGGATCACATTCACAACCCAAGGTTAAACCACTCCTTCAAGCCATGGTTTCCTTTCACAAACCGCTGGCCGAGAGTCCTGCCACCGAAATTCATCCAGAATTCGAAACATCATCCAAGAAGAGAAAATGGGAAGAGCCATTTGCCGAAGAATTCTTCAAGGATCATACCAACTTAGAGAAAAGAAAACCATCCTTCTTTGATATTGACCTTTACCCTCATCATGACACCCCTTTTTCTTCAGATAAATGGCGTCAATACCTAAGCATTCAGGTATCCATATTCTATATCAGTTTTCCTAGAAAGAAAAAAATAATTATGAATTATTAGAAATCGTTTTCAAGGTCACGTCTTATTAGAAATTTTTCTTTTGATTTTACTGTGTAAAATTTCAAAGATTAAAAAAATCGATAGTTCGAACATGTAGCTTCTAACAATATATATATGATCTTCAGGGTAATTTTTTTTAATGTGCAGTCAGGGCAGATACAGTTGTGTAACACAAGAACAACAAGAGATGAGCCAAAAAGTGGGCATGAAGCACCTCCAAATTCTAGTCACATGGGCTTAGACCTTGAGCTGAATTTGACATGTGATCTATCAGTGAGAAAAAAAGAAGAGAGTTATGAGAAACAAAGTTCTGGTTCCCCTGTCAAAGATTCTGCAGATGGTGGTATAATTCCTTCTCCCTCGTGGTTGTCATCATCCGAGGGAGATTACAAGGAGATGGTTGCAACAGTTTGTATGCGTTGCCACATGTTGGTTATGCTCTGCAAATCTTCTCCTTCCTGTCCTAACTGCAAATTCATGCACCCACCAGATCAGAGCCCTTCTAAATTCTTGAAGAAAAGGTGCAGCCTCTTCTGCTAGTTAGGAACGTCAAAAATTATGTATAAAAAAATTTCAGCTTTTTATAGCTCGCGTGGCACCACCAATCTTACCTTTAGCTTTCTATTTTTCGGCCTAGTTTCTTCATATATATAAAATATATATAGCTGTAAGTCCAAAATCGTGGGGTGATGATTAATAATCTAGCTCCACGTAATGGTAAATTTGATGTTAATTAGCACAAATGCGAATTAAGTGACTCCCCTAGAAACTAATCTGGTATCACGGTCATATCTAAGTACATAGTATTCTCGATATCATCCAAATCTGTTGTGATTTTCTTTCTCCTTGTAACAAGCATCGAGTTTCTCCCAAGAAAGCCAATTTTGACGTATTACAGGGTAACCTGTCTTCAAACAAGTAACCTCGGTTGTTAATTTCATCGCATAGTTTTCATGTGTGCAAATTTTCATCTACCTCTTGATTTTTCTTTTATCGTTTGAAATAATGATGAAGAAAGAAGGAGTAGTACACGAATAGAAACAGGGTTTAAGATACTTTATTGGGAAATCTTGTGACTTTGCAGCAGAGGAGATAAGTGTCAATAAATGAGTGACTAAATTTCGAACCTAGTCCATGTCTGGCATCGTATCTCGCGACTTCTAATTAGAAGCGTTAATTGATGGTATTTTTATGTAATAGTAACTAATAACCGCAGCTGCATTTACATATTGAGAGCTACTGCAAGAAAACTTCTTGAGAAATAGTCAGAAAAAGCTTCTGTATTCTAAATCTTATGCTGCAGCAATGCTGGAATGAATAACATCACACATAAAGCAAAATTAACTTTTCTACAATCAACCAACCAATTAGATGATCAAATACTAGAAGAAAAACGTTAAAACTAACGCTGAATCAGGCATAACGACAATACATAGAGTCTGTCAAGAAGACCGACAGAAGGAAGTGTTTGATTAGCAGATTTTTTTTATTCCCCAACTGAAATTGAAATAATTGTTTTAAAAAATATAATTGAAAAATTAGAAATTTTGGGAATTTGTCTTATTTATAACTTTCATCAAAACTTTTTCATTGAAGAGGTGAGAATCTTAATTTCTACCTAGTCTGTAATTATATATATATATATATATAATTAGGTCTTAAATATAAACTTATTTAATCATTACGTGTATTATTAAATTTTTATCTAAACATATATTTAAGATCATAACTTAAAAGATTTGTGTAATTTTTTTAATAATATTTTAATCACACCAATCATATCTATAACATTTCTCTTAAATATAATTCTTAAAACATATAATTTCTAAAAAATATAATTCTTGGAATTAAAAAAATATTTGTGTAGCAAATAAAGGTTCTTTGAATTTAAAATTAAATGTACAAAATATAATAATAATAATAATAATAATAATAATAATAATAATAATGTTAACGCAATATATAATAAAAAAATAAATTAAATTAACTAAATATCATAAAATTTATTGACAACAAGGGTGAGTATGATTAAGAATGTTCATGGATTGGATTTGTAACGTCCCCTTAATGATTCTTAAAATTTATCTAGGGATCTACTTAAAATCAGAGGAAATTTTTTGTTCGGCAATAAATAATAGGACCTTAAGAGCCACGTCACTCAAAAAACTCAAATTTTGGTTTTAGTAATTGATTACACTAGCGTACAAAACACATATTCCTTGTTTTTACCAGCTGGTAATCGATTACAGATACATGACAACAACTAGAATTATGTAGAATTTTATATTTTGGTCAACTTCCGGCCTACCTAACTCATTTGTTTTAACTTTGATTGCTACAAAACTTCATGCACTATCTTTTCCCCATTTTGGATTTGCTGACGTAGTTCATTTGTCAAAATTCCATCATATGAATGAGATATGTACAGAAATGCATAAAATCTAATTTCTAGCAAATACCATGCATCAAACCATTTAAATGGGTTCCAAATCACCTAAAACCTATATGCACAAGTTCTAAATAATGTGGGAACCTATTGATCCCCTCCAGGGGTCCTAAATCTCGTCGGATCACAAAATCACTTGCTCGGTTCTTAATTTAGCTTATTTTAGCCTAAAATGCAATATAAAACTTCATCAATCATAAACTCATCAATCATAACCCTATTCTTCACACAATTGCACATTTACACATTAATACATCTCATACATATATACATGTACTTGTCTATTATCATTTACCATAATTCAAGCATATATAGCTCAATACCAATACATAATCATAATAGCTACGTTAAGGCTCAATGCCTTTCACTTTCAAATCTCATACACACATCTCATATCTAATCACATGCTCCACCATATTAAATCACTAACGGAACCAATACATAATAAGTATCACATCACAAATTCGGTTCAAACTTAGATCACAATACCACAACCATTAAATTAAGTTACACTGCATAATCAAACTAACTTAACATTATCTATATCACTTGCATTAATTCCAATTCTTCCTTGGCATCCGTGCATCACTTGGTGCTTCCCTCTGATGCATCTGTCACTTCCCTGTCATTGGTTACTAAAAGAAAAACAAGGGTGAGTGTTTGGAAATCATAATTAATATAGAACAGTAATATAAATTAATGGTTATCAATTACTCATTTTACCAATGCCATACAAGCTCACAACAAACCAATACACGCCATTACGAATTATTCACCTCATTTCACATAACACTACAAATACATGTCATCAATCAAGAATCCATTTAACATACACCACAATCGACTTTCTATTCATTTCACTATTCCAAAGCGTCAAATAATCGCCAATGTAAACATCACCATAAGTCAAATCATATAAAAGATAATTGACTCTCAAACAAATATTATGACCCCCTAATATTTGGATACTAAAAGGATCGGCCTTCAGTTGAGGTCCTACTTGACACCTTATGAACTCAACTTGGTCCACCATGTAACACCCCCTTATATACACGAGATATATAAAAAAACTTTTAGAAAGATATACATATTTATCACTCTTTATCTCGCGTATACAAGGATGTATATACATCTGATTTCCTTTGAATATTAAAAGTAAAAAAAAACATTGTCTTTCAATATTTGTCTATAATGATAAAATAATTTATAGAAATCATAAGTGATAAATCATTACAATATTATATCCGGATGGGAAAGTTTATCAAAGTTTAACCTTTACCTTGTTACAATTAACTAACTTGATATTGTAATAAGGTAAGGTAAAACTAAACTATACCTTTACTACAAATGTGACCAATCATTTCCTAGTCCTTGAATCATCGAGTTTTGAAATCCTACTCTTCTCATATCTCTTCATCTATCTGATTAAGGACGAAACCACTTTACCCTCTTGTAATTACATATCCTTCCATCTTGAACCGCTAGCTATATATCACATAACATATATTTTGGACACAAAATTCAAACAAGAAGGAGTGAGAAACAGAATATAATACTTTACAGATAAGACATAAGCATAAGGGTTTTCACAAACTAATAAATTAATATCATTCAAAATTTTATACATAATTAATTATAAATATAGGGTTCTCACACACATAATAATCATACTTTCATTCACAATTATACTTTCATTCACAATCATCCATACAGAATATCACAATCACATATATGACATGTAATTCTTTTAATACTATCTCATTTAGTTTATGCATGTGGGCCCTTAAAGTTTTAATTTGCATTGGGCCAACCAGGAGTTTACACTGTTCTATAATTTCGGATAATAACATAAATGCCTTTGTAGCATATGAACATCTCAACTGGCGTGGAAACACTTAGAGACTAGTCAGACTGAGAAAGTTTTTATTATGAAAGTACCCGACACTAGAGAGCGACCTCAGGTCACCTGAAGCACCCTTTCACACCCCTCATCCCAAGGCTCGCAATTAAGCCTCCTCTAATGTATCCTTGGTTTCTATAATCCGTCCCCAGGCAATATCACATCTCATTTCTCTTTAATGATTCATGATGCATGAACTACTCGCATATTTAGTTGGTTAAGACTTTTAGAAACTCAATTATTAAATACCATAAAGGTTCACATAATCATCTCAATAAACTGTACATTCCCATAAGTTCCTCTTTGAACTTCTGTTATACGGAAACAAATTTAGTACAGTCTTCAGATTCATATCTCACCAAAATTGAGTTTCCAAGCCTTAAATATCTCAAAACTTTCTCTTAAAAAACTTCACATATTTATATAATCTTTCCAAATTTGAATCTTAGCTAGATTGAGTTTAGAAATCTCGACTATAACAAAATATCCTTTAGTTATTTCATTAGGGAAAACCAATTTAAATTTCTGATTTCTAAAAGAATATATATATATATATATGATCTGGTCCCAACACCGGCCCCCAAGAGCATGGTTTTAATGCTTTGCCAGATCAGCATTTTGAACAGGAGAAGTACGTTTCAAATACCTTATAATTACTTTTATACGGAGTACATACCGCCAGGGCACGTTACTCCGCCAAGGCATGAAACCCCGCCAAGGCACGTTACTCCGCCATGGCATGTAACTCCGCCAGGACACGTAACTCCGCCAAGGCATGTTACTCCGCCTAAGCTTATTACTCCGCCAAGGTGGAAAATATTGAATATCTTATACACATGCATAAAGTATTTCCAATGCATACTACTCCGCCAAGCCATAGGCAGAATATTGAATTTCCTATATTGCGTAGCGAGCCCATACTTATAACCCCGGCACGAGATTGACTCTGTCTTGAGAGGTTGAAAATGGGAATCACGCTGTCACGCATAAAAGGGAATAATGAATAAAATAATAAAGCATTAACACTTTCCAAGCAAGTGGAAATACCCACTACAGCGATGGTGCTCGTGAACGACACAGGGACCCACTACCTTTCTTGTATTATGCCAGAAAACAAGGAATGGGTCCTATCAATAATGGAGCACCAGTAACAGGTATATAAACCTCAGCAAAAAGGTATAAGGGGACATCCCCAATTCTGAACCTTCACTCATACTTGCATAATTCTCTCTGATTTGCTTTCTAAGTCTAATAGTATTCCAAAATACTGACTTGAGCGTCGGAGAATAACTGCAGGTACAACCACTAATTGTGTCAAGGCAAAAGAAGCTAATCCAGGCGGACTGCAACACCGCCATAAAGTGCACTATACCACGCCCAGCATACAAGAGCGCTCCGTGTTTGTATCTGTATAAGCACCTCCTTATACCAGATTTTACGTTTCATGTACATTTTGAATTGTTCGACAATCACACCTTTACACCCCCTGTAAAGAACAGTTCCATATATATATATATTTAAAATCATTAACTAAGAGTATTTAAAACTATAAAAATTTTATTTAATCCAAGAATTAATTATCTCAACCTTTGATTTTCATAAAATAGCTTCTTTCTAATACTAGATTTTATTCTAGAGTTTAAAAATAAAGTTAATGAAAATTATTTCTAAGAAGAAATAAAAGACTAAAATAATGATAAAATACTTTCTCTTAGAATAAAAATTTAAAGAGTAAGGTAAGAGAATTCTTACTGAGTTTTAACTTTCCGTCATGCTTGCTATATGCTCAAACTCCATATCACAAGGTCATCAATCACAATTAAGTATTGTAATATCATCAATCACAATCAAATATCATCAAATCATAAATATTATTAATCACAGTCTAGTATTATAAATCACAATATCATTAATCAAAATCAAATATTATTAATTATAATCAACTAAATATCAGTCATAAATATAATTCAAATTTTAATAGTTATTTAGATTAATAAGATTAATTTTAAGTCTTTATAGTCCATCCTCGCATGTAGGTCCATATAGTCCAATCCTCGCATAGGTATAGTTCAGTCCATACAGGTCATAATAGTCCAAGTCCTTGCATAGGTTCTGTGACATCCTTGGTCATTTTACATTTATTTTTATTCAATTAACTAATTTTATAATAAATTTTTCGTGTTTATAAGTAATTAATCAAGTCCTGCTCCAAAATGACATTTGCTTTCTAATACACGTATTTAAAGTAATAAACAGTAACAATTTAATTAATCAAATAAATTAAGAAAAGAAATTTAGTTACAATAAGCAAAAGGAGAAATATGAAACCCAAGGTCCATTCGCTTGAGCTAAGTTTAACTCGCTTGAGCGAAATCAGGAGTCTTTGCTTGGGCGAAACCAGATTCGCTTGAGCGAGGGGTACATTTCTTTCCTAAGCGAGACAGCGGAGCGCTTGAGCGAGGAAACAAGTTTGCATCAGTAGCCAATCTCGCTTGAGCGAAATATATCTCGCTTGAGCGAGGTTGCTCCAGTAATCACAGAAGCTCACTGTCCCATTTTCGCCTGGGCGAGGTACCTCTCGCCTGGGCGAAAATTGTCCAGTGTTGAATTTTTTTCCTCCTCGCTTGAGCGCCATCCATTTCGCTTGGGCGAAAATACTCCAGAGGCCACCCCTGATTCTTTTATTAATCTCGCTTGGGTGAAATTGTCACCCGCTCGGGCGAGAGCAGGCCAGTGACAATTTCCCCTGTTTCAAAACAATCTCGCTCGAGCGAGATTCTCACTCGCTTGAGCGAGTTATGCAGGAGTGAGGTAGAAACGAAAGTATTCCCAACTTTACACCTGAATTATTACTTTCTACCAATTAAACCCTTACTAATACATCATCTTTCTTCATCACTCATCTACAAATTCTCCCAACTACAGGAAATGCTAGGACTTAAGATTTACTTCATTCATTCATGCAATTCAGCATCAACAACATTATATTCAAACTATCATTCATACCATACCTATGATCTGAAATCATCATCATTTCACATACTTCATAAAATGGTACAAACACACATACACACAATCATTCATTAAACCTAACATCATCAAGCTTTGCAAACTTATCCTTTACCTCATTGAGTCATGGATGAAAACTGATCCTAAACATAAAATTAACATTACTCACATGTGCATCAACACCATACTACTCCATCAATAGGAATTCATATCTTCATCATGAATTTATAACCTCTTCAAATAATATCCAGGTTCTATTCCTTATCCATCACATTCATGATCATGGTGACAATATACCAAATTAACTACACACACATAAACAACATCTAAACTTAACATACATAAATCACAACACACATTACACCCATAGTTCATTACATAAATTCCCTTAGCTCCTTGGCATCAATTCTCCGCTTGACGCATCTCCGGGGCTTCAACCTCTTCCCTGTCACTGGTTACTAAATTAAAGAAACAACAGCAAGGGTGAGTGTTTGGTATCATAATTAATATAGAATGACAATTTAATAACAAGTTACATATTTATTAGTTCTGGGTTAAGCCATTATTGTTACCTCTTGTTCTCATCTTCTACTTACCAATCATGAATTCAATTCCAATTCTTTTCCCCAACTTACCAATCACAACCAACAATTGCCATAAAGCACATTCATATCATCACACAATATTAACAATGCATCGAATAACACAACTGACTCTCATATCAATTCGACGCCTAGTATCCGGATACTAAAAGGATCGGCCTTCAGCTGGGGGTCCTACTTGACACCCCGTGAACCCTGCTTGGCTCACCGAGTCCTGCTTGACTCTCCACCTCGACCATTGGGTCCTACTTGACCACTGGGTAGCTCAACTGGGCACAAAAACCACGGGAGCCGGAAATGAGGGGCTATAACATACCGTTGGCCGTCCCACACCACATAGTCATACATACAGTTCACATTTCACATGTCATAAGTGGCCATTAACAATAATTTCTCATCACTCGGGTGACCTGCTTGTCAAACCCGGCTCACATTGCTACAACACTGATTGTCACAGCATCTAGCATTTTCACAATCATCATCCTCATAAGCCACACACATACCTGATCTTTAAGCGATCGGTGTCCACAGTCACACATGTATAACATACGCACACAACATCTTATCGCAAGTGGCCAGCCATAATACATATACTCATCAATTGGGGCGACCTACTTGTCAAGCCCGTCATCACAATGCCACTATACACATTAATTCATCATAATATCAAGCATTCTCATCTCATAATCACTATAACTCATACACAAATTTTCATTCATACAAGCATACATGTACAATTATCATTCATTATCACATCTCATTATTCCCATGTTTAATTCAATGACTTAATTCAATCATACTTATCTATTCTAATTAATTATAACCCGAACACCCCCCTTACCTCGATTCCGAGCTCCGACGACTCGTTCTCGATGTGGTTAACGTTCTTTCGACACTGTGTCCAACGTCCTACATCCGAAATCAACACCCACTTCACCGTTCGACCCTCCGACGACTGTTTCGTTACCTACGGAGGTCGAAACGCAAAACCTGTCAATGTTAAACCATCCTTATTACTTTAAAGACTATTTTTAAGCTCTCATGCACTAGAGAAGTGGAAAACAAGGCCTCCTCCCACCATGCATGACCATTCGGTTAGGGAGTGAAAATGAAGAAGGAAGAGGTAACTCACTTCAAAGGGTCCATTGTACTCACCTCGAAGCCACGATCTCAAAAATGTGGTTACATTGAGGTTTTGACGTGAAACGATCCCCCCCATTGGAAGCCCCAAGTTCACGGCAATGGTGAGGAAGAAGAAGAAAAGAAACTGGCGTGAGAATGAGGAAGAAGATGATCAAACTTTATTATTTTAAGACCCAGGGGCAAAATGGTCATTTTCCCATTTCTTTTATAATTTCTTTAAGATTTTACTTAAGTCTTTACCTTTTACCTCATCGGTAACTTCAAATTTTTACTTTCTTCTAATTACACTTCATTTAACCTTTTATAATTAATCCTTAAATAAATTCATTTATTTCCACAATATTTAATTATTTATAATTGCATTTTTAATAATAATAATTCCCAAAATCTTAATAAATCTAGTTGGGCAATTATTAATATTTTCCGTCAATTAAAATTTTTTTAAAATATTAGGGATGTTACAGGTTTAGTCGAGTTCGCATAGGTTATCCCAGGTATTTGCATAGGTATTCAGATCAAGTTACACAAGATACTCAATTTAAAATTTATTATAAATATTTTTAAGTTAAATAGTTATTATTTAAAATAATATTATTATTAAATTTTAAAGGAGTAGGGGACTCCTCCTATTATTCTTATGTCTTTTCATATTATATTCCTATCCCACTCCCCCTTACCTCTTGTATCTTAGTTCGTTATGAAAAGTCTGTGCGCGTCTCGTCTTTGAGTTCTAAGATGAACATTAAGATGAAAATTAAGATTTCTACTTAAAACAAAAATGGTAAATTTTGAATAGTGAATAGTGAATAGTAAATCATAAATAGTAACAGTAAATAGTAAACATAAATAGTAATAGTAAATAGTAAAACATGAATAGTAACAGTAAAAAGTAAATCGTGAATAGTAAAGGTAAATAATAATAGTAAATAGTAATTTACTATTTTAATAGTAATTTACTATTGAAATAGTATTTTACTATTAAAATAGTATTTTACTATTCAGAATAGTAACTTAAAATAATATTATTTCTAGTATAATAATAGATTTCTAAAAATGATATAAAAATAACCCTAAAAAATATAAAAGAGATGTATTCTTACCTTAGAATTTTAGTTGAACCTTCTTCCAAAAATTTTATTTCTCTCTCTTACTTCCACCACTATCTCACTAGCACTACTATATTAAGAAAAATTAATCTGAAATTGTGAATTCTAAAGAAGAATTCCTTCGGTATTTATAGGAAAGAAAATTACTATGTATTCCATTATTTTAATATAAAAATACTATACATTTTTTGAAATTTAAATCCTGGTTACTGTACACCTTTTGAAAATTTCATGCATGCACAGTGTTTTGCATAGTAAATGTCGACTGAATTCTTAAGCCAAATAGTAACCTTTCACTCGGTATATTTTAAATATTCAAAATTAGTCCTTTTTGAAATTTAGCGATATTATATCAGTTCTTACTAATTTTATTATAAGTATTATAAAGTTTAAATTTTAAAAATCTAAAATTTTCTGTTAATAAAAATTTATTGGTACGTTTTCGATTTTTTTACGATTGGTAAAAATCAATATTTTACTCAAACTGATAATTTTTAGATAAGTCTACTTCAAATGGATTTTAGAAAATTTTCTTATAATTTAACTTCACTTTCTTGTAAATATTTTTAATTTTAAGTAACTTTATATGAATTTAAAATTATTTAAAATATTATTTTATTAAAATATTTCAAAAAAATTCATAAAAATTCCAAAAAATCATAAATATCATGTAGATAAAAAAGTTCTAAAGAACCATAGTCTAATTTCTTCAAAATGTGATTTTAAAATTCTAATAAGAGTTAAATCACAAATATGTAAAAACATAAATATAAAAACATAAAATAAAAGCTATGAATAATAAATATATTTAAAATTCTTAATATAATTTCATTAATTAATGAATACTAATTAAGTTATTTTAAAATTCTCATTCAAAATATATAAATATTTTATTATTATTATTATTTTATTTTATTTTAAAAAACAAATAATTAAATATAAATACCAAAATTTCATAAAAAATGATAATAATAACCTAACTAATAGTAAGTATTTATCATTAAAGATATATTAATATTTATTTTCTATTTGTGTTGAAAATAGGATGTTACACACCAAGCCCAACTTGTCTCTCCACCTCAATCAATAAAACACTTGATTCTTTGTCAAAGTAATAGTCGACATATTATCAGATAATATTTTTGTAGGACTATATTGTTATAGCTCACCTAACATTCTTCATAACCAAATTGCTTGAGTAACATAATCTGTTGGGTGAGGCTATTCTACCTCAATTGATGAGAATGTAACAACATGGTCTTTCTTGAATGACAATATAATAACCACTTTCCTTTTTAAGCTTCAACCTTTCTTCTACTAGTGTTAGTATTAGTTTACATGAATCCGTTTTGAACTTCTATAAATTATCTGCAACATACTTCTTTTTGAGATGAAAATTTCTTTATTTGTTTGTTTATCATCTCAAACTATGTAGCCATGCTCTTTCTTAACTTTGCTAATAGCTTGGAGTAGTTGTCTGAATATCAAATAATCTACGTATAAATAAAAAGATGATAATATTTTCATCCTTATTGGTTTTGATATATAGAGCAAGGACTCATATGAAATTCTTTGTTAATAAAATATGTATCTATACGTTTATATACCATTCTCTAGGAACTTGCTTCAATCTATAAAGTGTTTTCTTCAATTTTCAAACCTTATCTTATTTTCTTGCTTTAAGTAACCTAGTGATTATTAGATTGTTAGATGTAAACTTCTTCTTAAATACACCATTCAAGAAAACAGACTTCATATCCATAGGGAATATTTCCCATTGATTTAAACAATAGAAAGAACCATACATACTGAATTTATTATAGTGACTAGAGAAAATATTTCAAAATAATAAATTTTAGGATTCAGATTGTACCTCTTTGCTACTAAATGTGGCTTGAAACATTCCATCTCTCCATTTAGCTTGAACTTATTCTTGTACATCCATTTAACACCAATAGGCTTCTTTCCATTTGGAAAAGTATCTAATTCATATGAATCATTGTTTTCTATTGCTCGAATTTCTTCATCCATTGCTTGAATTTCTTCATACATAATCATGTGAGTGAGGAGGTGGATGGAGATTTTGATATGCATATCTATGAGGTGGTTCTTCAAATGTTGTTTGTTCTGGGGCCTCTAGTATTTTTTGGCGTCTCATTAAATTTATTTTCTCACTACACTTTTTCATTTATTGATATTGATGTTAGTAACAATTCTTTTTTTTTTTCTAATCAATCCCACACCTTATTTCCATCAAAAGTGACACATCAACTCATAATTACCCTTTTATCTAACTTTATCTTGTTGTTCGTCTATAACACGTGCATAAGCAATTTAACCAAATACATTTTTCAAATGATCAAGTTTGTGTTTTTGTCAACTCCAAGCTTCTTGTGGTGTAACACCCCCTTATATACACGAGATATATAAGTATTCTTATTACTTTTAAAAACTTTAGAAAGATATATATTTATCATTCCTTATCTCGTGTATACAAGGACGTACATATACATGATTTCCTTTGAATATTGAAAGTAAAAAAATGTTGTCTTTCAATATTTGTCTATAATGACAAAACAAATTTATAGAAATCATAAGTGATAAAAGATTACAGTATTATAACTGAATGATAAACTTTATCAAAGTTTAACCTTGACCTTGTTATAATTATCCAACTTGATATTGTAATAAGGTAAACTAAAACTAAATTATACATCTACTATGACTGTGACCAATCATTTCTTAGTCCTCGAACCATAGGGTTTTGGAATCCTACTCTTGTCATATCTCCTCACCTGATGAGACCACTTTACCCTCTTGTAATTATAGCATATATTTTGAACACAAATTCAAACATGAAGGAGTGAGAAACAAAATATAATATCTTACAGATAAGACATAAACATGAAGGTTTTCACAAACTAATATAATAATATCAGTCATAATCTCATACACAATCAATTATGAATGTAGGGTTTCCACAAACATAACAATTATATTTTCATTCACACCACCCACATAGAATGTCACAATCACATGAATGTTATGTAATGCTTTTAATGCTACTATCTCATTCAGATAATGCATGTGGGCCCTTAAAGTTTTAATTTGCACTGGGCTAACTAGGAATTTACACTACCCTATAATTTCGAATAATAATAACATAAATGCCTTCATGGAATATGAACAACTCAACTGACTTGGAAACACTTAGAGACTAGTCAGACTGAGAAGGTTTTTATTGTGAAAGTACCCGACACTAGGGAGTGACCCCAAGTCCCCTGAAGCACCCTTTCACACTCTCCCATCCTAAGGCTCACAATTAAGCCTCCTCTAATGTATCCTCGATTTCTATAATCCGTCCCCAGACAATATCACATCTTATTTCTCTTTAATGATTCATGATGCATGAACTTCTCGTGTATTGAGTTGGTCAAGACTTTTAGAAACTCAAGTATAAACTATATCTTTGGGACCTACAAATCACAACATAGCCACCCCGATGAACTGTACATTTCCAAACTCTTAAATAAGTTCTGCCACACGCAGAAGAATTTCAGTACAATTTTTCTTTATCATTCATAAATGATTTGAATTTCAAAGTCTTAACATATATTTCAAACCTTCTTTAGAGCATTTATGGGAAATTAATTTACTTTAGACACAAGTTTGAATTATTGATCTTTTTTTATCTTTAATTATAATACTTAAAAAAATGTATAATATTTCTAAACACTTTTGAAATTAAAACTCTTATTTTCAAAAGTTTAAAATAAAATATTATTGAAGTATCTCATTTCCATTTGAGAATCAAATATTTTCATATTCATACATATACATATATTATTTTTATAAAATATATTATTTTTATAAAATACTTTCTCTTTTTTATATAAAATAACTAAAATTTAATTAAATAATTTATTTTGAAAGATAAAAGTGAGTTATAAAAATTATATACTTTTATTGAAAGTTAAGAAAAATTTCTTAACAATAATCTGAATAAACATTGAGAAATAATTTCTTTTAAATTAATACTTTAAAGAGTAAGAGATAAGTATATTCTTACTGAGTTTTAGTTTTCCGTCATGCTTGTTATATACTCAAACTCCACATCACAAGATCATCAATCATTCATCAATCACAACCAAATCATAATTAAGTATCATCACTCACAATCAAATATTGATCATAATCAAATCAAATAAAAATAACATAATTACTATACAAAATTTACACAAAGGTGTCTTAATTTTTAAGTCGTAGTAGTCCAGTCCTAATGTTAGTTAGTCCATATCAAGTCCAAAATAGTCCAATGGTCATATAGATTCATCATAGTCCAATCAACGCAAATGTATAATTCAGTCCATATCAGCCCATAATAGTTCATATAAGTCCATAACAGTTCAAATCTCAATGATACGGTATGTTAGGTTAATGAGTCATCTAAATATTTTAAACTTTATGTTAGGTTAATCAAATATAATTCATCCAAATATTTTAAACTTTTGAATAAATTTTATTTATTTACTTAAGATGATAATAAGTATTACTTTAAAATATAATAATTATTCATAGTTAAAAGAAGTAGGGGACTCATTCCATTATTCCTATGTCTTTTCACATTATATTCTTATCTCACTCTCTCTTACCTTGAATTGCTACCAAAAATGAGTTTGCTTTGTGCCTCTGAATTCTAGAAATATTAATACCAATTTATTTCAGTATAGACATAAAATAAAAATAAAGATTACTATTTAAAACAGAAATGGTAATTAGTAATTATGTATAGTAACAATAAATAGTAAATTTTAAATAGTAATAGTAAATAATAAATCATGAATAGTAATAGTATATAGTAAAATATAAATAATAATAGTAAATAGTAAATCATAAATAGTAATGGTAAATAGTAAATCATGAATAGTAATAGTAAATAATAAAAAGTAAATAGTAATAGTAAATTGTAAAAGTAACAGTAAATAGTAATTTACTATTTGAATAGTAATTTACTATTCAGAATAGTAACTTAAAATAATATTATATCCAGTATAATAATAGATTTCTAAAACGATATGAAAATAAACCTAAAAAATATAAAAGAGAGTTATTCTTACCTTATAATCCTGGCAGAACCTCTTTCCATTTCAAATTATTTTTCTCTCTTACTCCCACCACTATTTCTCTAGCATTACTATATTAAGAAAATTTAATCTGAAATTTTGAATTTCTTCGTTCAGAACCTCGTTATTTATAGGCATGATTTCAACTGTGCATTTAAATATTTTAATATAAAAGTACTGTGCAATTTCTGAAATTTTCGTTTCTGATTACTGTGCAAGTTTGAAATTTTCATACATGTACAGTGTTTTGGATAGTAAATGTCGACTGAATATTAATCCAAATAGTAACCATCTCGGTATATTTTAAATATTCAAAATCAATCCTTTTCAAAATTTAACGATATTATATCAGACCTCATTAATTTTATAATAAGTAATAGAAAGTTTAAATGTTAAAAATTTAAAATTTTCTGTTAATAAAAATTTATTGGTAAGTTTCGGATTTTCTTACGATTGATAAAAATCAAGATTTTACTCAAACCGATCATTTTTAAATAAGTCTACTTGAAATGGATTTTAGAAAATTTTCTTATAATTTAACTTGACTTTCTTATAAATATTTTTAATTTTAAGTACTTTATATAAATATAAAATGATTAAAAATATATTTTTTTATTAAAATATTTTCAAATTTTCAAAAAAATTTAGAAAATCATAAATAATACGTAGATTAAAAAGTTCTAAAGAACTATAGTCTAATTCCTTCAAAATTTTATTTTAAAATTCTAATAAGAGTTAAATCATAAATATGTAAAAACATAAATAGAAAAACATAAAATAAAAGTTGTGAATAATAAAGATATTCAAAATTCTTAATATAATTTTCTTAATCAATGTATACTAATTAAGTCATTCTAAAATCCTCATTCAAAATACATATATTATTATTATTATTATTATTATTATTTTAACAAAATAATTAAATATAAATACCAAAATTTCATAAAAATATTAATTAGTTAATAATCAACTAACTAATAATAAGTGTTTTCTCATTAAAGAAATATTAATATCTATTTTCTATTTGAGTGAAAAATGGGATGTTACATGCGGAATATTATCATGTACACTTTTTACAAGACATATATTTAAGATATAAATTACATAAGCTACAACTTTACCCAAAAGCTATTTGATAATTTCTTGAATGTAACATGCTTCTTACCATATCCATGATAGTTCTATTATTTCTCTTTACCACTTCATTTTACCAAGGAGTGTATCTTGTAGTTAATTGGTTCTTAGCATTATGCTTTCTCAAAAAAATTATCACATACTGTATACCTTCTTCCGCTATCAATTCTTAATGTTTTAAGAGTATAATCACTTCTTCTTTCAAAATATGCCAAGAAACCCCTTGATATATCGCAAGCATCAACTGTTTTTTGTTTCTTTAGAAAAGAAACAAAAGTCTTCTTACTAAAGTCATCCATGAAAGTAGTAAAATAATTTTTTGTCTCTCTTAGATGAGACATCCATATAACATAAATCTGAATGCTACAACTCAAGCAGTTTGGTAGCTTTCCATGCAAGTCCTTTAGGAAAAGGATCTTGATGCTTTCTTCCCATTAATAAAGTTTTGCATAATCAATCAGGAATTTGGATGACCAGTAAGCCTATAACCTATTCTTTATGTGCTAGGAACTTAACACTTTGAAAGTTGAAATGTCCAAGTCATAAATGCTAAATCCAATTATGATCAATAATCACAACATTGCAAAGTAAAGAATCATTGTACTTGATATTCATTGAAAATAATATGTTGCTTAACATGTTTGTCTTTGCTACCAAGCTCATGTCCATATCATTTTAGTGAATTCTTGTTAAATCGTAAGTCATAATCTTTTTTGGACAATTGTCATGCACTCAAGAGATTTTGAATTATCACCAAGCATAACTATAATTCATAAGGTTTCATCTAATTCAAAATAATTCATTTTCTCACTTAGATGATTACTACACCTTGTATCTAACAACTCTTGATTGTCATTCTTAAGTAGTTACATGACTAGTAATAAGTATTATCTTCATGTTATCATCTCTGTTTAGATTATCTTCATTTTCTACGACTAAGACAACTTTCTTTAATATTCAATGGTTTAACACAACATTCTTGACTATAGGGACCATACTTATTACAATTATGGCATTGAATATAAGACTTGCATTTTGATTGAAAATAACTATTCTTGTTGCATTTATAACACTAAATATCAAACTTATTTCAAAAATTTTATCACTTTTGTATCTTGGCTTGAATTATTTTGAAATTTTCTCTATTTTCATCTAAAGTTTTGACTTCTTTGATTATGTTTTGACTTGCTTTGGACAAGTCTATCGTTCCTCATATTTGTTCGAGCTTTTAATGTTTGCTTAATATTTACACTTGACTTTTCATTCATTCATAGTTCATGAGACTTCAAAAACACTTGCAAATCATTCAATGTCATTAAGTTGAGAACTTTTGTCTTTTTAATAGTTTAAACCATATAATTAAATTGAGTTAAGAAGTTCTTTATCTATCATATCATCACAATTTCTTTTTATATCATTGACTATCTTCTTTATTTGTGAAAAAATAATCATGCATACTTTCATCCTTACCTCGTCCCATCAACTTAAGGTGAGTTTTAAGCCTTACAACCTTGTTCGCTGGATAGAATCAATATCTTCATATGTTTTGAATAACACTTTCCAAACTTCTTTTGTTGTTTTATCTTGAAAAATTTCTGCAAGAACATACATCCCAATATGTTGTCAAATAAGAATAAAGCTCTTTCATTGAGTAGGTGATCCTTATCTATTTATTGCATATCGACATTTGTTTCAACGAAGCCTTTCTCTACGCTGTTGTCATAGCCGCTAGTTTTTAAACACAACCCCTTCTTGTGCTTCCATATAGCAAAAATTTTCTATGAATAAACTCGAAGATAATGGTTTGAACATGTTGGACATGATTTGCTCTTGAATTTTTCAAGAGATAAACTTTCAATAAAAAAATACAATCATTTTAATTAAAATATATATTTTTAAGAATTTATTGTTTTATAAAAATAGATATTAAACTTAAAAATGCCCCACTTCAAATTTTACTTTAAGCCTGTAAATATATTGTGTTTGCTTTGTTTCAAATGTCTTTTCCTCTTTAACTAATAAATATTTGATACGTGAAATCATTTTCACTAACCTCATTAATAATCTCTCTAAAACGAATCTTAAATCAACAATTCAATAAAGTGGAGAAATAATAATTTCCCAATCTAAAAATTGGATAAAAACTATTTTCTAACTGAAAACACTATAAAATTATAATATAGTTTAATTTTAAACGACTGGATATCAAATAAAATTATGTTACCATCACAAAGATCCAATTCCAAATATAGTCGTGTCAAGTTAACAAAGATTTCTTCTTTTTGTTTGAAAAATAGAAAAGGAAAAAGAAAGAAACCAAATAAGGAGATAAACTGATAAAGAGATAATGTTAAATTTTATTTTCGTGAGCTAACTAGTAAGGCGACACTGTTTATGTTTATAGTGTTCGAATAATTGGGTTGGGAAATCATCTCTTTTTTCGGCGGCCTCATAACCTGCCATTAATATGGAATTCCTCAGAACAAATAAAACAACAATGTAAGTAACAAACTGTAAATTAGACATTCTTTCCTTTCACTTGCGAAGAAATGGCAATGCAGGCAGGCAACCTCTGCCAAAATCAAAATTCACATTCTCTCCCAATTTTCTTCAATCCCAATTCTGATTTCGGTTTCTTAACTTCCTGCGGCGGAGGCTTGTTCCTCGACCCCCAAATCCCCGATTCTTTTCTTTGTTTGATTCCATCGAAGATTCCATCATCTTTCGAACCAAATCCTCGGAGGAGGAGGGTTCCTCTGTGTTTCTTGTCGGTGAGCTTGCCCGGTGCTAAGCTCGTTGCCGAACCCAAGGCTTACGTACTTCGAAATGGTGACCAAGAGACCACCTCGGACACTATCGTTCAGCAGAAAAAGGTTAGGGTACGAGGAGGCAATGCCGTCAACACCACCAAGCATCTCTGGGCTGGTGCTATTGCTGCTATGGTTTCTAGGTATATTTAATTTCATAACCTTCCAAATCCCTATTTAATGTTACTGTTATTAATAAGATTCTTTTATTTTACACTCCACATTCGGAACTTCGCAGTAATTGATGTTTATTGATTTTGATTTAGCAGAACTTGTGTTGCTCCACTTGAGAGACTTAAGTTGGAATACATAGTTCGTGGTGAGAAGAGGGATATATTTGAGCTTGTTAAGAAAATTGCGGCTTCTCAAGGGTTGAGAGGCTTTTGGAAAGGGAACCTTGTAAATATTCTGCGAACGGCTCCATTCAAAGCGGTTAATTTTTGTGCTTATGATACTTATAGGAAGCAGCTTCTTAGGTTCTCTGAAAATGAAGAAACTACCAATTTTGAGAGGTTTATTGCTGGTGCTGCTGCTGGGATTACTGCTACTATTATTTGCCTCCCGCTTGATACTGTATGTGGGAATATGAATCATGATTTCGTGGTTTGTTTTCTGTGTTACATGTCAATTGAATAAACTTGCGTGCATGTGAAAAGTAAAGCACACGTTGGCACACAAATATGCTCACTATATATTTAATTTGAGAGGTCTTTGAATCCTTAGGAGCTGTTTGGTTTCAGTAAACTTTTTCTGTTTTCACTTTTAGTTACAAAACTTTTTCCTTGTTTTTTGTATTCAAAAGTCTGTATAAAAAAACAAACTTTTGAAAATACTAGCTGATAATTTTGTAACTAAAAATGAAAATAGAAAATATTTTCTCAACTGAGCAAATCCTTAGTTTTCTATGGGGGCTCAGCCTAAACCAGTAAGCTTTCAACTATACCAATTAATATTTTGGGTTTCAAGTGTTTGTCATGTTTAGTTTCAGAAACTGAATAGCAACTTTGTTGTTGTTTGTGTCTAACATCTGTCTGGTCTTCAGGCCTTTGTGTGAACTAATGGAAATCAACTGAAATTTTGAGTTCTTAGCTTCCCTTTTTATTTATGGAAACACTTGAACTGGATATGGCATCACTACAATGAAGAAAGTGAAATAGAAAATAAAAGAAAGAGAGAATTCTAGTTTGTAATGCCAGTGCTATGCTGATGTAAATTTTTAACTGCCCCCTCTCTCCAAATAAGTAAAAAGTTAATGTTAGCCCTTCAGTGAAGCATGATTTTTTCTTTCTTCCTGTCTAGCTAGCTAACCCCCCTGGCCAAATACTTTTCTCTGTTATGCATAAAATTAAATGAAAAGTAAAAGTTTATTGGCATAAGGTGTTTCATTTGGGCACAAGTCCTCCCATAATAAGTGCTGACATGGCCATATAATTTTAGTTGAGATAGATGGTCCATGTCATGTGAGAAGCTGAAATTACAAGATGCAAATCTGTTTCATATTCTGTTCCAAGTAATTTCTTAATGGCATGTGCCTATGTCCAAGTCTAACTTTTACAAAAATGGCAGGACATGATGTTAAATGGTCCATGTATGTTCTCTTCAAACAGCAAACACCAAAATCACATATAAAAAGCATTAGGTTTTGTAGCTAATAAAATAAAAGTGTAAACATTTAACTAAACACATGGAAAAATTTACTGTGGTTCCTTACAGATCCGGACCAAGCTGGTGGCACCAGGTGGAGAAACTTTGGGTGGTGTAATTGGTGCTTTCCAATACATGATTCGAACTGAGGGATTCTTTTCTCTTTACAAGGGTTTAGTGCCATCAATTATCAGCATGGCTCCCTCTGGTGCAGTATTTTATGGTGTATACGATATACTGAAATCAGCTTATCTGCATTCACCCGAAGGAATGAAGAGAATCCAGAATTTGCATAAACATGGGCAGGAACTGAGTGCCTTTGATCAGCTTGAGTTGGGGCCAGTAAGGACATTGTTGAATGGGGCTATTGCTGGTGCATGTGCAGAAGCAGCTACATATCCGTTTGAAGTGGTGAGGAGGCAGCTTCAATTGCAAGTTCAGTCTACTAAATTAAGTTCTATAGCAACTTTTGTCAAAATAGTTGAACAGGGAGGTGTTCCAGCTCTCTATGCAGGACTTATTCCCAGCTTATTACAGGTATTTAAATTCTTAACTTCATGACATTCTCTACTTGTATTTTACTGGACTTGCTAGTCTTCCTGAGGAATCAGGGTATTGCACTCTCTATTGATGACTCACTAGATTAGAATTCCTTTTCTAATGAAGGGAATATGGATATAGATGACAGGACATAGCGGGTAACTTCTGTGTTTACGCACATGATCTAAATTCCATTTTACATTGTTGTATTTGTACCATGTGGTGTTCACTAGGTGGTTGTGTTTCTTAGGGATGTCAATGGAGTGAGAAGGGTGTGGGTAGTATGATACCCGTACTCGTACTTGCGGGTATAGGAGTGGATACGGGTGTGCCCGGGTAGGGGAACAGGTACCTGTGGGTATTTATTTTTAATATTTAAAAAACAACAATAATAAAGAACATATACTAAATATATTATTTCTTTATAATATGATATAAATTAATATTGTATAATATAATTACAATGTTATTATCATTGAACAATATTAATTTTTCATCTCACTATAAAATAATAAAATGTTTTTATATTTGAATATATTTAATATAAAATAAGTATAAATACTTATGCGGGTACCAATGGGGGCGGGTAGTACAATATCCATACCCACTCCTTTAAAGAATTTGTGGGTACCTATTATGGGTATATCTATGGGTACCCGCTGGTGCAGGTTATTTTGTCATCCCTTTTTGTATGTTCCTTTTCTAATTCTTTCAGTAGAGCAATAACTTGTTTATAGAACACTTTTGACCGTGATGTTGGTTGTAAATGCCAAAACAGAAACCTTTTAATGTAGTTTAGGTACCATAACGTTCCTTCTCTAATACTTCTACATATGTTCCTTTTCTAATTCTTTCAACAACGCAATATCTTGTTTATAGAGCACTTTGACCATTCCAATTTGGATTATTTAAAGCCCTTAGTATTCCATGATGTTTGTAAATGCCAGAACAGAAACCTTTTTAGTTTTTATCTGTTTATTGTGAAGGTGTAGGTTAGGGACCATAATGAAAACACTCTGCTGCTTTACAAATGCCTTCTTCTGGGTTAAACTTAGATATTTCCTAAATGTTCTCTTTCATTATTTTCATGTAGCTTATAACTTATATTGATCCTTCCAATTTACCCCTTTTGATTTCCATACTGCTTAAGGTGTTTTTTTTTATTGATGATAAAAGTTCAATGAAGTTCACATTTTATCTTCCGGTGTTCAGGTACTTCCTTCAGCTTCAATAAGTTACTTTGTCTATGAGTTCATGAAGATTGTTCTGAAAGTGGAGTAGGCAATGAATAGATTCTCAGGTATATTCTGATACGAAGCTGTAGCATGATTTATAGGCGAGCAGCTAAAATAGTTGCAGCATGGTAACGTTCAACTTCAATTGGCAATCATATTTGATATCTGCCTTTGAGGGTGAAAGCATAATTTTAGTCTGCAATTCTCCGTAGCAGATCACTTTCCTCGTCACATTGTATTACCAACAGAAAGTTTTTGGAATGACTCTACAGTCAGATCAATATACCACCCAGGCAAAAAAATTTATTTAGTCAGCCAGAACTTGACTCCTATTTGGAGGTTTAAACAGTTTTGTTAATTTTTTTCCATCTGGCAGTTGGAATCGATCTTTATCATGGGGTGTACAAGCCAAGTCCCTTTACTTCAGGTTGTAACTTGTAAAGTAGCTTATCAATTATTCTTGTGCATTGCTTGCATTGCACCTAACTGGATCACCTACTTCTGAGCTCTTTTTTGGTGATCAAAGAGAGAAAGGGCTTAGTTAAATCAGGTAAAAATAGATCTCCTAGTCTCCCACTGTTTTTTTAAATGAGTGAATCTCCCTCAATCTTGTCTAATTACTTCATAATGACCATTTGATGAGATTTAGATGGTCCGTTTTCTACTTTGTTAAGATTTCGACGTAAGGGTTACGGTATCATCTGAACCCTTCCTTTTAATATGTTTTGTCTTTGTTGATAAAGAAAAAATAAAGATTGAAATTTTTTCTTTGGATTAGGTCAAATTTTAGATTTGTTAAAGAGACGACTTTAGATGGTTGAATATTGTGTAAATTATTGCAAGTTTCCTATTATGTTTTTTATTCCTACTGATATAAAAAAAGAATAGATGTTAGATTTATGTTGGAAAATTAATCTAAATTGAATGGAACTTATAATTATATATATATATATTAAAAATAAGCCTTTCACTTGTGTTTATACAATTATATATTTATGAAATTATATTGCTTATTTTTTTGGGCTTAATTACGTAAAAAAATCATAGGATTTGACTTGGTTAGGATTACCCTCCTTTAAATAAAACCCTTGGAAATTTTTAAATATTTAGAAAAACCTTATGCATTTTAATTATGTTAGTCAGAGGTGGTTAACTATTAACCACTTTAATTTTAATACATGTAACTTTATATATATATATATATATATATATATATATATATATGTGTGTGTGTGTGCGCCATGTCGTCACCCCTTTACCTTTTTTCCCACCCTTGCCCTCTCTCCACCTTTACCTTTTTTCCTTTTCCATCTGATCTAGGCTGCACATAGGCCCCGATAGTGTAACATTGGATAGGTCCCCAAGAGGCAAAGATGATCCAAGGAAACACTTAATGACACTGGTTGTACCTAGCATGTTCTTGAACCATGACTGGAGTCCTTGAGGACTGGTGTTATAGTGAACCTAATAGACATGCTAGGGACACACCAGTAACTAACATGTAGATTGTGTCAGGAATGTTTGTGGAAGTGTTAGTTTTTCTTGTAGTTTACATATCTGTATTGATAAAACGCAATGTAGGACTCAGCTGCCATTCACTTCTATAAATACTTCCCATTTATGACCAACCAAGGTATGTTACTCCCCATATAATACTAGATCATCACTATACCAGTGTAATATATAAGTGAGAGTTGATATTGATACTAACACCGGTTGTGCTATCCCCATATAAGATAGTTCACCATCCAACACCCAAAACCAAGCCACTCTACTGTTGTTAACAAGAGACTCAAGATGTGAAGAGCTTCAACTACAAGGCTTTCTTCGCTCTCCTTTTCATAACTGAAAGATCGCACACGTAGTACTAGAATTTCTAGCAAAGGGCAACCTTGAAGAAACCTTTGTATAGAATCATGGTCTATCATTCTTTTGTGTATAGAATCTTGATATATCATTCTAAAAGAAACCATGTCATGAAACTTGAGATTCGGTAAGCAAACAAAATCAGGAAAATTTCAACCTACTCTAAGCCATATTAATAAAGAAACAAGAGTTTCAAACCAAAAAAATTCTACATGTAACGGGAATAGAAAATGGCTTAGTTGTTTTTTTTTACCAAAATACTGAGTTCTAAGAAGAAATAGTAGTTGCACTAGACATAATGACTTACCCTAATCATAACCTTCAACAAAATGGTTTACTCACAACCGAATATTTTCAATGGGGGCCTTATCCGTTGTTCAATCATTGAAGACACTATGAGCCTTCCGCAACCATTGAAATGCCACTATGCTTTCCACCGACCCACTACCGTCTTTCCCCTCTTCTCCATCACCATAACATTATGCTTAAACATTATTTTTCGTTTCCAACGCCATCACCGCCAAAGTTGGTCTGCCGAACATCTCTAATAACCACGACAAGCCTCCATCGTGACCATTTGAGCTCCTCCACGCCACCATTTTGCTCCGATGGAATCCCCACCGTGGCATACCCTTATATGCGCGAGAACAATGAATCTCGGAGCTTCGATTTAGCCCCTCTGTGAATTGCGTAAGCTCTGATCGTTGTTCATCACGACTATCGCGTCACTGCCGCACTCCAATGACACCGCGAACCCATCATCGTCATGTTATGCGCCACACCTGTGCTCACTACCCCTATGCACTATTCCCTTTTTTACCAGACGACCACCTTGAGGAAGGGAAGGGAAGGGACAGGCGAGGTGAAATGGAATGATTGAGGTGTAATAGAATTATGTATTTTACTATTTTATAGTACAGAGACTGTCCTTTTTATAGGATGAGGAAGGGTGGAAGAGAAGTTGTATGGAAGAAGATCTAGAACATGCAATTAATTATAACTAACAACATGGAGTTACTCTAGTGTGGAAAAGCCTATGATATTACATATAACTCTGATAGGGTGGGGTGGCTCCGTTGTGACTTTTGGTTGGGAAAAGGAGAAAGAGAAAGGTGGGAAGTAGAGGTGACATGCTCCTAGGTTTTTTATATTTTAAAAAGTTACATGTGATAGTGTCTAAAAAATAATTAATTATTAGTCGTTTTAGTACTTACTTAATAAAGCCTAAAGACAAGTTTTTTAAATATTTAAAAATTTTTAGAGGCTTTATCCTAATGAAAATTGTGCCAGTAGGGTGATTTATATGAGCTAAATTTCAAGGTTTCTTACATAATTTAGTATTATTTATTTTATTTTATTTTATTTTTACACATGTTTGGTTCAAACGAGAGAAAGGGAATCAAAGAGCATTTTAATAAAGAAAAAGGGAGGTGAGAGATTTAATGAAGAGGAGAAGATAAAAGTTTAATAAAACAATTTTTCTTTCCATCTCCTGACAAAATCTCCACATTTGTAGAGAAAATAAATCCTTCCATATAATATTAATTTTGTTTAATTTCCACCTCCCTCCTAAACAATTGAATCAAACGTATTAAAATCCATTCCCTTTCCTCCTTCAAAGTTTGAAATAAACATGAAAGTAAAATCTTTCATGTCCCCCTCTCATCATCCATTGTTTTTGAACCAAAAAAAATTATCTTATTGAAAATTCTCCTCTACCTTCTCCTTCCCTTCATTTTCCTCAAACCAAGTATGTTAAAATTATATGTTATTTTTTTAATAAGATATAAGTTTTAATACTTTGATGTATTTATAAGTTTATTAATTTTAAAATTCATTTGTTCTTAATTTTATGTCTCATTTTTTCTATTTAACTTTCATATTTTGTATTGAAATTAAATTTTGTTAATACATTAAAATTTATTTATTATCATTTAAATAGATAACTAGTAAAAATATTAGAACCAAATGATCCAACTGAATTCAAACTTTTTTTTGAATTTGAAAAGTTTAGATGAGTTGAGTTTTACTAGTCACCAAACCTCTTTTAATTGGATTTAATTTAAAAATTATTCAAATTAATTGAATCAAAATGGTAGTTTAATAAAAGAATTAATCTATCTATTAGTTACACAATCAAGGAATAAAGTGATTACATATTTACATTCTAATACCCCTTCAAGCTGAAACATACATGTCATATGTGCCCACCTTGTTACATATGTAATCCAAACGAGGTCCACAAAAAGATTTTGTGAGCATGTCAACTAATTGGTCATTAGATGTGACATGTTTAGTATGGAATTCACCAAAAAACACCTTTTTCCCTTAAAAACAATTGCAATAAACTTCTGTATGCTTTATATGTTCATGAAAGATCGAATTAGATGCTATGTGAAGAGCTACCTGATTGTTATATATAAGCTTTGTATTCTAAAGATTATCAAGATGTAACAATTGAAGAAGTTGAAGAAGCCATATAATTTCTCGAGTTGCTTTCGACATTGCTCTATATTCTAATTTAGCACTAGATCTGGCCACTACGTGCTACTTCTTCCTCTGCCATAAGATCAACTTTCCTCCAATGAGAACACAATACATAATAGTGGATCATCTATATGACAATCATGTATAGTCATCATTCGAATAACAAGTGATTTAAGTATTATCTTTATCTTCATATATCAATTTTTGAGCACGTGCTTTCTTGTTATATCTAAGCATATGAGTCACAATATCCCAATGAGTGTCACAAGGAGCATTCATGAACTAGCTTATGACACTAATAACAACGAAAATGTCAAGTTACGTCATTATAAGGTAGTTTAATCTTCCTACCAGGTGGTGATATCTTTCTTGGTCTTTCAATAACTCCCCTTGACTTGGAAAGAGTGTGACATTGGGATATATAAAAGTATCACTAGGTTGACAAATCATTCTAGTCTCAACCAAAATGTTAATAATATATTTGTGTTGAGTAATTGCAACACCAGAAGAGGATTGAGCAACCTCAATGCCCAAGAAGTATTTGAAATGGCCTAAGTCTTTTAGTGTAGAATTGTTGAGAGAGATATTTCTTAAAACATCGAATGCCAAAATCACTATTACCAGTAATGATAATATCATCCTCATATACAACCAAGTAGATACAACGGCCATATGAAAGAAGAGAGAAGACTAAATGATTATCTTCACTTCCAGTCATGTTATACTGAAGAAATGCAATATTAAAATTAACCCGGTGTGCATACCGACCCCTAAAGGCAACTTACACCGATTACTAGAAAATTCAAATAAATGTCAAGTCAAATCAATAACTGGACGGAGTCCATAAAACCAGATTGGTAATCAGACTTCCCTATGGATTTGTGAACCTGATCCCGGTCAGAAAAGTTGACACCTGAATCTGAGTCAGACACAAGTGGGCAACTTGCTCCTATGCAACTGTAGCAACTGTTCACTGTCAGGGGTTAAATCATAACTTGTACTAAGGGAAGTTCTATAAATAGAAGTCATTCATTAATTCATAACAAACAACATTTACTATCCTTAACTACCTCTGTAATCCCTTTATTTTTCTGTAATTCTCATACTGACTTAAGCATCAGACTCCCTTTTGTAGGTACACCCCCGATGTGTCCCATCAACCCTGGATTGGAATTGACTCAAAAGCATACCTTAACGCGAATGGCATAATGTCCCCACTGAACCCGTGTTTATAATACCGGACTCCCATTGAGACCATGTAAAATAGAGAGCGAGAGGAACGTTTGACACTGGTAACACATGGAACTCTTTCCACCCTAAACACCGGTCAAAACAAAAATGAGCAAATCATGCACGAGGAGATCATTTTATACCATATAAGGAGCAATGTAAGTAACAAACTAGATTATTGCCATCACTAGTAATGAAGAAAGGTGGTTGGTCCACATAGACTTCCTCTAGTAATTCGTCATGCAAAAATGCATTCTTGATATCTAACTAGTGAATAGGCTAATGATGAATGCCATCAATGGCTAGAAAGAGGCAGATATACGTCATCTTTACAACAGGAGAGAATATACTATTATAGTCAAGCCCGAAGATATGTGTGTAGCCTTTGGTTATAAGTCAAGTTTTCAATAGATCAATCTTGCCATCAGGACCTACCTTCACAATGTATAGTCATCAATACCTAATTGTGGATTTTCCGGGAGGTAATAGAACTAAGTCCCAGGTATCATTCCTGTGCAACGTAACCATCTCTTCTTCCATCGCCTTCCACCAACTTAGATCAAACATGACCTCACCTAGAGTCCTAGTAATAGATATAGAATCCAAAGAAGAAACACAAGAAAAATATAAGGTAGATAAATGATCAAAGTTTAAACGACATGCATACTAAGGATTAGGCTTACGAGGTCAAATACCTTTCATAGAGCAATAGGAAGCTCAGGTGTAGGCAAAACAAGTGGAGGGATAGTTGGAGCATGAGATGAGAGGATCAAGAGACGAAGTCACAACTAGAGCCTATGGATGGCTAACCACCATGACCCTTCCTAACGTTTGAGGAGCCAATCCTAGAGTTTCCACAATGCTAGTATTGTAGTCTAGGATATGAGCTTCCACGTGGGTTACATCCTATTACATCCTAAACGTGGGCTTCTCGGGTGTTGAGGCGTTGATTAGCGTCCATGCCACGATTATGAATACAGTTGTGGGAATAAATCCATTTGGTCCCGTCGGTATTCTAATAAACTAACCAGTATGGGGACAAATCCTTAAATATGAAATTGATTTTCTCTTTCTCTCTCATGTCTCACTCTAATCCAGTGGGGATCCGATGTAGTATCCCCAAGTTTAGTGGGAACTGAGGGTCTTTAAATCTCTTTCCAATGTCTTGACCGATTTTCAAGTTGATGGGCAATATATGGTGTTACCTACGAAGATACTCTAACGCTCAAATTATTATTATTATTATCATCATCATGATCGTTATTATTATCATTATTATGATGATCATTATGATTATGATTATTATGATCATTATTATTATGGTTATTATGATTATGATCATCATTGTGATGATGTATCATCATCATTATTTCACACTGAAACCTAACCTAAGAATAAGTTTCCTTACATGGTACTCTACCTTCGCTCATTTATTCCTAAATGGCTAAACCTAATAACATCACTTTTTTTTCTTGAGTTTCTTCCTTTCGTAAATGTGTCATCACATGCCAAGCCAACCTTGTTTCATGTGATCCCTTAGTTTCAAGACATTAGTTTGTCATGTTAATTGTTTATGAATTTGTTATGTTTGGTCATGGATTTAAGTTTTAAATTTAAATGTTTGATCATAGATTTCAACTATTATGGTTTTGGATTTTTCTAGATTTCTATTTTCTTATGTTATAAACTAATCAAATATCTACTCATCTAAACCAAGCCAAACTATCTAATTTAATCCAATCCAATCAGCATTGATTGGTTTAGATTTTTTTACTCAAATATGATCCAACTCGATATTTGCTTAGTTCTAGCCATATGCACTCCTCTTATAACAGGTGCTAGGAAGAAACCTATGAAATGGACTTTTTTTGTGGAAATGAAATGGACCTTTCTAATATGAGGAATATGAGTTATGAGACGAAACAAAAACAAAAAAAAGAGTTATAAGGCTATGTTGAAACAAAATCAAAAAATAAAAGATCAAAATATGAGTTTAGCAATTTTATATTATTCAACATTCAAACTTAAAATCACTATATTCTCTTGTAATTATTGTTTGGTTGTCTTTAGACCTTTGAATGAAGTTCAATTTTAAAAAAAAAAACACTATAGAGATTAGGGGTGTTTGTGGTGTGGTTTAATTTAGTTTTGAAGTAAAAAAAGAAGTTGAACCATATAATAAAAAATATGTAGTTTAGTTTGGTTTAATTGAAATAAAATACAAAAATCAAATCAAATATTGTGGATTGGGTTAGTTCGGTCTTTCAATTTGAAACTTCGATTTAAAAATCAAATACCTAAACATCAATGTAATAAGTACAAATTAGTTAATGTTAAAAGTTATGAAAAATAAAAGAAAAATATAGTTTATCCTTTTACTTTTTTTTACTAACAATTTATTGTATTAGTGGTACTCTATTTTATAATTTATATGTTATATATATGTATAACTTGTAACAACACTTAACAATTAAGCTATTTGTGTGAATATATATTACATCTAATAAGTTCATAATAAATATAATCATTAATTAAATTATAGAATTATTTTATGACATGAACAATATAAAGTTTTTTTAAAAAATAGTTAAGTGTAATTTGGTTTGGTTTGGTTCGATTTGGTTTGAGAGTATGAACATATGCCAAACTTAACCATATTTTGAGGTGTGAGTTTTTACTGTTGATACAATTGACAATTTTTAAAAGTATCTCCAATACAACTCTCATAATGGGCTCGTTTGTTTAAGCTTATTAAAAAAGTGATTATAGAAAAACGCTTTCTTTATAATCACTTTTTTAATAAGCAGATCAGAATTGCTTCTTAAAATAAGCTAAAATCAGCTTATTTTCAGCTTCTGTTTATTTTTAAAACTTTAAATAAACACATCAAATTTTAAAATAAGTGTTTTTACAAAAAAAAAAACTTATATCTTAAAATAAGTTTAAACAAATGAACCCAATGTATCATGTGAAAGATTCTCATTTTGACGTCACAGTACCTCTGTACAACTCTCAATATATGTCCAAGCTAGTACGTAAGATTCACTTGTGTGATATTTTGACCCCCTCTATTTAAATTACCTCTACCATTTTACTTACTAATTACTATAATACAGGATGGAAAAAATAAATATAAAAATGAAAGAGAGAGTGATGTTGAATAATAAAATGTAAAGGAAACGCTATTCAACAAGCTGTGTTTACAGTTTGCATCACCGAAACCATGTCTCAATGTTTCACAAGAAAACACACATTCCGTAAGGCAATCTACACCACAAGCAATGGGAAGTTTTGCCGCTTATTGTAATATATCTCCTCTTGATAAATAATTTTGTATTTCTTATATAGACAAATGCTAATTTATTAGAAGTGTAAGAAGAAGGATTCGAACTCAACATTTCTCCTTTCACCCTCAACTACCGTACAAATAGATAAAAATATATAACCTTCAAATTTCAACAAAACATCTCGTGATTTAAATATTTTGCTTTCCTAACATTTCATTGATTCTAGAGCACAAGTTTAGCTCAGTTAGTACTTGTGAATTACTGTGAATCTTAGCTTATGTTCTTGATACATTTTAAATTTCTAGTAAAATCATAATTATAAAGTCACAGAAAGAGTAACCTTCCAACTAAATGACAAAAACATGCCCTGAAACTGAAAAAGAACGCTCTGGCTAATCAAATTTGGGGAATGGATCTCTCTCACATGAGCACTCCTAGTTGAATTGAAGGCTCCATTCTCATGATCAAATTTAGCTCTATAGTATAGACTCCTTAGCCTTACTAATTATATATAAGAAGAGAAAGGGATGAACTCATTTTTGGTTATCCTTTTGATTTTCTACTCCGCTGAAAAGCGAATGAAGCACCTCTTCTGGTAGTCACTGATACGGTTCATGGATTGCTCCAAAATCAAACAAATCAACAAAAAAAATTAAACGTACAGCTAAAATTGTGGTTCAGATCAAGAATCAGCACTTGGCTGCGTTCAATCATTAGCCTGATACATACTCCCACCATTTGTACATAGCATATCCATATACCACGCTATAAGCAATCACCCTTACAGGAGAATTCGCAAACCTGTATGTATATATCACACAAGAAATCCTTAATTACAAATTATCCTTCAAGCAGTAGTGACATTCATTTGCAGGTACATACATAGTACCATGGCCAACCAAAATCAATAAACTCGCGCTTCTATAATCTTTTACAAAATTACCTTAATTTCTATAATTTTTTATGACAAAAAGGACACCAGCTAGCTATCCTAAAATAGAAAAAGAAATCATTCCGATATAGAAAAATTCTTTATTGTATAGTATCTGGATTCTAAATTTTAATTTAATTCAGTCACCCTCTAATTAATCACATCATATGGCTAACCAATTTGTATGAGCATAAATAATATCTGGTGTAAGAAGGATTGAATTCAATAACCTTTTTAGAGAGTGAAACTATACTTGTGAAATAAAACTGAATCCAACCTTATTTTTGAGTCGATATATACACTTTATTCAGGTTGGAAACCGAATCGGTGGAATGAAAGAAAAAAAAATAGGGTACCTTAGAAATCCAGATCCTTGGAGAGAAGCTTCCCTTTCTTCAGCAGTAACAGGATAAGCCCAACGAGAGAAATCACGGTTGAAGTAATCCCAATCAGGTAGGAGTATAGCAGCGATCCCAAGAACACCCAAAACATAGGTTAGCATCATCTTTTTGAATGAGTGGGTGCATATCCCAACCACCAATATAAGTGCTGCAAGCCAAAGCAGAGAGGTTCTTAGAGCGGCGTCGTTGGCCATTACACTACGACCAATATTAGATGGATAGAGAGTTGAAGATGGTGATGGTAAATTTTTACTAAATGAAAAAGATGAGGGCCACATACACCATAGACCATACAATTAGTGTGTGAATTACAAGCTCTTTTGTTAGGCGTATAAGCTTTAAATGCCATCTCAACGCTCCCTCTCTGCACTCTAAATGTTCTCTTTAATGAATTTTCGTGCCTCCTTGCTTCTTGCTTCCACTTTCCTTAACACCGTTAATACATATATATAGCTACCCGTCAAACACTCTTTTTCTTACTTCTATAGCTTAGTTTTCCAATTCTAGTTGAGAAAGACAAAAATATATGCTTACTTCGTTCTTTTATTAATAGTTTTGACTCAAAATATTTAATCGAATGAAATTTAAATAAGTAATGAATTTTTTATTTATACCCTGTGGTTTACTAATTTGATTTTGATTTTGATTTTTAAGTAACGTGACATTTGTACGGTAGAGGCGTAGAGTACCCTGGAAACCCGACACACGGTTAGCCAGGTCACTTTTAACCATTTCGGTGGTTCAATTTAATGACTCCAATTATTCATTTCAATGGTGAAATGAAAATAATATAAAATGATTTTGTTTAACAAAAGGGGAAAAATACTTCAATTAAAAACAGTGAAGGCGACAATGTTTCTTCTGACAATAAAATCAATTTCGATATTATTTTTGGCGTTTTCCTTCAAATCTTTGCCATCTCCACTCGAGATCGTCCACTGTAGGCTGTACGTTTATAAAATCAGTGATTAAATCACCCGTTTATCTATCGTGAAATTAGGTTTTATTAGTGATAATTAAATATAAATATTATATGATATATAAATGACAAATCAATATATAATTTTGAAAAAACTTCAAGATAATTTTAAGTTAATATAAATGAATCTTATTATGCATTTTATACATTTAAATTTTGTATAAAATAATTAAATAATAGTAATCTATATAAGAAATAATTAAACATATTTTAGAATTTGAAATTAAAAAGAAAAAAGTGAAGAGTAAAAAATAATTTTTAATATAACACAAGTTCACGCTTGATTTAATTGGTTTTTACCATTTTATTAGATTTTCATTATCCTAGAATTAGTTAGTTTGATCTGATTTTTTGAACACCAATTAAAATCAATTTAGTTCAAAAGGGTAATCTAACTTAACCCTTATAATGAGTATATTAAATGGTTAGATATGAGTTAAACTTGTTGAAAGTTTTAAAAAATTGATAAATTTAAACTTTTATATTGAGTCAAGCATTCACTTTTGAGGACAAATTAAATCAAACTTTTTTATAATGTTTATTTTGACTGCCTTGACTTTAAGGTAAGTTTACTTACGTAATATCTAGGCATACTAGTTTAAAAAGTTCAAAAAATTAATTAAAAATAACATTAAAATATATTAGGAGCGAATCACACCGTGGTGCATTTATAATTAGCTTTCATTTTTAAGTTATGTCTTAAGAGTTAAAGAATATGGGTTTTGGTCGAACTCCAATCCCATAAAACTTTATAAAAGTTATAGATTTGAAATTATGAAATTGAATCATGTTCCCTTATGCCTTCATCACATTTTGAAAAATCTATATGTTTTTTTTAAATTTTCTTTAATTTTAATAGCTTAAACATACACTTTTAAATGAATAAAATATGTACTTCCCTTCACTATAATTTTTTTTGTTAGGTTTAATTCTCTCGTATTATTAGGATGACAAAAATCAACCTTCTTATTAAATCAATATTAATAGTGTTAAGATGACTAATTTATAGAAAACCTCATAATTAACACATGTCTTTATTTTAAGTATTCTTGTTATATATGGATTTTATTTAAGTCAAAAATTAATTTAAGTAATCATAATAATAGGAGTAAATACATTTATTAGTCCTTTCATCCCTAAGAGCAATAAAGTTAGTTTGTCATCCCTCATCTTCTTTTGCCCATATTTTAGGTTCATGAAGATAACAAATATTAGACTTTGATAATCTCTATCGTTAAGTGTCATCTGTTGATGCCATATAGATTGCCACATTGGACCTAAATGGTAGGGTTTTCAAAATTATAGTATTGTTAGCAATTCCTTACAACAACTAAATACAATAATAATTATGGTGGTTGCGATTTACAATTTTACATTATTAGTTGTTATATTTATGAGTTGTAGAAATTAATCTTATTTGAAAAAAATCATAACCTCAGACATTGTAAACAGTCTTATTTAATAACTTGGAACATTAATCATTTCAATTTTTCTTCACCTCTGCCATCCCTTACAACCCAACCTTAAAGATGAATAATGACTACATGTAGTTGCTGGAAGCTTTTTTTATTCACAACTTTTCAATTAAAGACACATTTTCCTACTCATTACATAAAATGTAAGATACATAACTTTTCTACTTGAATATCTTTAAATTATAAACTATCTTATAAACTTTACACAAAAAAATATAAAACCATATACTTGGTGAAGTATATGTTCCCAAATCACTGTCATCAGTTATGGTGCATTTTTTCAAAAATAAAAATTCAAAATCTACAATGATGGTATGATGTAGGAAGGGGGATCTAGTTCTCTTTCTTCTTTCTCTTTGATGTGTTTCTCTTCTAGTTTAAGGATGGCAACAGAAGAAATATGGAGAAAACGAAAAAATTAGGATTGTGAAAATAAGGAAAATGGGCAAGGCAAAGAGAAAAGGAAAAGGGGGAAATGAGGAAAAGAGTTTGGAAGGGTGGAAGGAAAAACAAGGATTAGTGAAAAAAAAAAGGAAAGTAGAGGCGCCACCTTAAGATGTAAGCCTTAAATCTCACCACCTAAAGAGAAGAAACCCTAGGATAAGAGCTTGCCTAGGTTAAGAAACCTTAGCTAAAAAGAAGGAGGAAAACTCAACCCACTTTTCACAAAAGAAAGAAATGTATTCTCTAATTCAATGTGTGAGTATTACAAAGGAGAGCATGCCTTATATAGGCTAAGGGGGTGGCACTTGCTCTAACGTAATGGACTTTACTCTCTCCCAAGCCCAAAAATACTAAAACTAAAGAAAATTAAGAAAGATGGCCATACAAGCCCCAAAAACACTTACAAGGCAACGATGACCATATAAGGCCCAAACCTATAACCCAATAAGGCTTTCTAACCCTAATCTAAAATAATAAAAAAATATACATAAAAAACAAAAAGAACTATTTTAACCAAAGAAGTCACTTTGGATATGTCCTCATCATGCCCTCTTTCCTCAAAAGGATTTGACCTCAAATCTTGTAGATCCAAAGTCAGCAATAATTTTACAAGGAAAAAGGGAACAACATGAGTCCAGGAAAAAGAAGTAGGAAAATGATTAAAAAAGGAAAAAAATTTAACCAGGATCAAATATGAAAATTGTAAAACTAGATTTAAGAATGACACAAATATTATCATAAAATGCAATGAGATAAGTTCAAAGGAATGCACATATAAAACTATATGGTAACCCTAGAACTTTATGGAAAAACAAATATGATGTATGAGCAAAAGAGATAACATATAAAGGAAATTATATGCATTCATAATGTTTTTTTAAGGTTTTAATAAGTAACAAGAGTATTAACTGTCTAGATGAGCTTGAGGCTGAAGGTGAGTTACTTGATTTTGGTAGAAGACACCACAGTTGTCTTTATGACACCACTTCCCTAGCCTCTAACGTTCATCAAGGATTTACGTTAATGACGTGGCCTTCCTCCACCAACAGTGCTTCATCATCGCGCAAGAATCTAGAGGTGGCATGGTTCTAGAATGAATTAGAAGAGCTGAGAGGTCAGATGGCGGATTACGACTAGATAAGGAGAAGGAGAAATGCCTATGTTGTCATTATTGATACTTTTGTTAGGTCTGAGCTTAGCAATAGCAAGTTCATCGGCCTTAGGCTTAGCGGCAATAGGCTCGTCGACCTCAGGCCTAGCAATAGCCAAACATTCTCGTCATCGCTCTCGCCATGGACGTTGAGATATTCTTATTTTTATTTTTAGTTTTACTTATTTTTATTGAACACTGTGTAACATTTTCATATATGTACTTTTATATATTTAGCATGTTTTCTTATTTCTCATGTGATAACAACAACAACAATTAATAAAAAATGTTTGTTGCATGGAACATAGTGTCTCATGCAACAATCATAATGTTGGAATGTCCCACGCATTGCTATCGTGTGGGAGTTAGGGTCCCACACAATGTTTGCATGAAGGGTTTTTTTCCATAGGACTCTAACTCTCTTGTAAAAGCCACTTTGCACAGGGAATATTGGTTATTGCATGGAATTGATTCTTGTAGTGCAATATTTTTATAGACCAAAAACCATAATTAAACTATGAAAAAGTATCGTAAGATAGTTTAAAAAACATATAATTGGCTTTTGTATGTTTAATGTGAAGGGTCCCTAAAGCTATGTTTTGATTGATGGTTATTAGTTCCCATATTTATCATGTTTTCCACAATGAAAGTCATCCTATTTTTATAGTTTTTACTTGTATTTTATATGAAATTGGTGGTCAAAGGTGTAAATATTGATACATGGGTAAAATTGTTAACTAACAATAACTTTTTCTCCACTTTTACAGTTAGGACATTTGGAAAGGATTGTTTTGAAGTTACCTTGAGAATTGGATTATTGTTGTTTCAACCCAAAAAGCTTCGCTTAAGCAAATTTGAGAAGTGTGAAGGGTCCAAATGTTCCAAAATTTGCTTGAGTTAAAATCTACTCGATCTAGCAAAGACAAGTCAATGAATCCAACATCTTGGGAACAAAGTCTTTCTTGAGCGAATTTCAATCTTGCTTAAGCATGAATAATAATGTCAGATCTTGGAAATTTGATTAAGTGAAAGTTCTTTATTTAAGCGAAATAGTAAAAGTTCTCGTCTCTCTCCTTCTTTATGGGACATTCATAAACCTTATGTTTTATGTCACGTCTCTTAGTTTAATTCATCATGTACAAAAAGATTAAATTGAATGTTAATGACTAATTTAAGAATTTTAAAATCTAGAAACTAAAGTGCATGGCCCATTCATTTTGAAGACTATCTTAATGATTTGCATTTTCACCTTCTTTTGCTTCGGTATTTTTTTTATTTGTCATGAGTTTCAACAAAACCTTGATTTTGAGACCTTTGTAGTCATATTTTTTTTTTGCCACCAACTAATTATCCATCTACTAGTAAGATTTTTGGTGAATGGCAATTCATCATTTGTTAATTTTTAATCACTACATTAGAGAAATAAGTAAAGCTTTTAATTTGGATTGAAATCCATAAGCCAACCTTACTTTTGGCTCATGAATTGAGTTGTAAAAAATGAAATTCACCATTAAATCAAGTTACCTCCAAGTCAATATATCTAACCTGAGTTATAATGAGTCAACTAGTGGTGAGCCATAATTTAAAAAAAAAATGAACATTAAAAAAATGAAAGGAAGAATGATAATTATTTTAAAAAATAGTTAACTTTTCTAATACTTAAAAGA
The DNA here is from genome assembly GCA_037962975.1 of Clitoria ternatea. NCBI lineage: Eukaryota > Viridiplantae > Streptophyta > Magnoliopsida > Fabales > Fabaceae > Clitoria > Clitoria ternatea. The sequence continues at coordinate 286,091,611 of CM075670.1, forward strand.
AATCTTATTTTAATCCATTAGAGTTGGTCTAATAGTGGGGTTTGGGCACTCACCCTAAGATCCTAGATTTAAATTTTAAGTTTTACAATTTTCCTATTGTCAACAAAAAAAAATTAAAAGAAATATTTTTTTTATATTTTTCATATGTGTTTTAAATATTTTTGTTTTTGTTTTTAAATTTTTTATTTATTGAGTGAGCCTAATCGTAAGCCAACCAACACAAAAAAAGTGCACAACAAATACATCAAAAGCCCACACGCGCGCATATAGTCTTTTTGTTAACTACTATCCATGCATCCACTATGAGGGTCAAATTAGGCGTACCAGTTCATTTAAAATTGGGAGAATAGTGCAAATGTGTAGCTGTCAACAACTGAAATCATAAACTTATACTCCTAAAGCAGTGTTACAACCAATAGACCACTGACTTTTTTTAGCATATGTGTGAAATTTATATTAAATTGACCATATTTTCTTTTGAATACTAATATGATAATATATTCTACTAATTAATTTATAACAATAATATAAATAAATAATAAATTTTTTTAAAAATTATATATTTAAAATATAAAAATTAAATATATGAAAGGATACTAGTAAAAATAATATACTTTGATGTTATTTTGATTATAAACTTATTATATTATATAAAATTAAATGTATACGTAATCACTTATGAATAATTATCAATATTTTTATTAAATTAAAATACTACATTTATATATTTGATGATTCTTATTTAATATAACTCTTAATTTTAATATAAAAAACTATAGATTATATATATATATATATATATATATAAATGATACAATGAGAAATGAAAATAACTCATAATAACTATTCAATCGAATTAAAAGATAAGACTAATTTAAATTAAAAATAATACTATACACCCTTATTATATGTTAACTAATTTGATATTTTTAATGTATCTTAATATTTCTAATCTAATTTGATGTATTATATTTATTATATAATTTAAATCTAAATAATTCATAATTAAATAAAACGTGTCTCTCTTTGAATCACTTATTCAACCAATGATCAAAAATGACCTGATTTCCTAATTGAGTAGATAACCAGTCTAGATTTCACAACACATGAAATTGTATGTATTGATCCATCGGTGTGCTTTCAACTCTCGCCATTTTGGGCCTCAAATATTAGCGGTCCATAGTTTGGACCATTGGAGTTTAATTGGGCTCTTGTCAAATAGGCCCGCGATTGAGAAGCCAAGATGTGTCCCAAACTTTTGACAAAAATTGTTGACCAAAAACCAAAACAACTTTTTTCCAAAACAAAACCAAAACAAGTTTTCAATAGTTTATCATTTTTTCGACCCATAAAAAAAAGTTCAACATTTGACGACCGAAACGAAAAACTTATTTAAACATTATGTATTCAAAAATTGTCCAAAAAAAAACAAAACAAAACATTATGTATTCAAACTCTAAAATTCCATATTATTATTTATATTGTTTTTTATTTTCTATACATATTCCAAAAATAAGCCTAGCTACAAGATTTTCCATTTCTTATGTTAAAAATATTTCCTATTGAACAAATTCAAATTAGCATAGGAATGATAAGGTTAATAATAGTAATAAAGTAATAATGAATTTTGAGTAGCCTATTGTCCAGAGAAGATGTACATATATAGTAAAATGTAAATGATGATTACTTTCTTGAAAAAGGAGTTACCTTGGCTGAATTTGGTAAGACCTTGGTGAGTAAATTTCTTATTGTACAAAACATAGTGATTCAAGTTTTCTCTTGCTGATGAGTAGGTTATCAATGAAGCATTACACAAGTTACTTATAAAACAGATCCTAATTTGTCAAGGTCCCCGCTTCTGTTTTCTTCATCACTTGTATATCAAAACACTGTTCTGTTCATTGTACAGTGCCCTTATTTTTCAAAAAACAAAAATGTATATCGACACAGTTGAGAAAAGGGGTTCATGGATTGAATTGATTCAGATTTTAGTAAATGAATATATAATTATATAAATATGAGTGAGAAGCTAATTTTATAAATAAAATTTTATATTTATAAATATAAGTTTAGATTGGATTGAATTAGATTGATTCTTAAATATAGATCTAAGATTTGATCTAATCTAATAAAAAAATTATTGGTTTCTATGGTTTCGGTTAATTTATTCAGTTTTTAATTTTTTTTTATCAATTTTGAGGTTTTGCATTGTATTAGATTAATTTATCAACACCTTTACTGTTGAGTATGTATATTGTATATCGACTTTCATTAACTATTTTTTTTAATCAAACAAACTTTAATTTAAGACATTTTAATATTTATTTTATTTTATATTTTCAAACCGTTAATAAATATCCTGAGAGGGAACACATTAGTCAAATACAATGTTTCAATTTTTTTGATTTTTTATACTTTTTCTTTTTTACATTCTTTTGACATTGTTGAAGACAATGATGTACATAAACATAAAAAAAAGATTTATTCAAATAAATAAAGGAAGAAAAAAAATAAATGATGTTATTTATTATTAATGACAATAAAAAGTAAATATTGATATAAAAATGAAAAATATTTTTTAACAAATTATATAACTAATTAATAAATAGAAGAACATATCTATAATTAGAATTAACAATATAAATATATTATTTAAATTCTTTCAGCCATAATATATTTTAGTTCATACAAATAATATGAGAAAAAATATCACGCGCTTTATATATAAATTTTAAGAATTAAAAATAAAAAAGGTTCTAAATATTATACAATTAATTAGTGTTAATATGTGTAAATATAGAATCGAACTAATAAATTAATGAGTATATATTTATATGAATTAAATAATATTGTTAAAAGACTAGATATCATTATAAAAATTTTGAACATTGGTAAGATAATTTTCCAGAATAATGATATATCGGCATTAATTAGCAACAAATATATAATTCACTTTTCAAAAGAAAAAGTATAAGATTAATCGGTTTGTTTCTTTTTTTTTTGTATATTTCTTTCTTATTTTACAATCATAAGCATTATAATGTGATCATATTTGATAAATCTACCTCAAATAATTTCTTCAGAAAAGGTATTTCATTATTTATAAAATAAAATTCAAAACAATTATAATAGCATCATATACATTCGTACATAATTAAAAATATAAATAATTCATTTAAAAAAAATACATTCAAATGACTGATGCATATATTAATAAAATAAATATTTTTAAAATAGTAATATGTAAGAACATATTTGCAATAAATTGTAAAGGAAGATCAAGCAAAAAAAAATGTGAATCAAATTTCAGAAAAGGTAAAAAGAAATATAGGAATTGAAGTCAATTGTATTATAAAATTTACTAACGGTTTAAAATAATCATAGTGTTAATAGCAATAGAATTGTAAATTAATCATGTCAATATTGTAACACCCTCAGTTACACCTAATAAATTCTAGAAAAACTCGTAATTTTTTTTTTTTTTACTAAAGATATGATTGTTAAAAAGAAACTATCGGAATAAATTATATACATTATTTTTGAAATACCTCACAAATATTATTAAAAACTTTATAAAGTATTTGTACATTCATCCGAAGAAAATAAACATTAAACATTATAAGAAAGAGAGGAAACTCCATGGCCCAGAAGCAGTTACTAATTAACATTATTTATTCATTGGACCACGGTATTCATACCGAGCTCCCTTTCTAGAACGTGCTATATTTACTGCTGATATTCTTCGATCCTTCCCTCTGAACCATCAATTTAGAATATATGAAACAAAAACACGGAGAAAGGAGTGAGAAACAGAATATAATATTTCCGAATAAGACATAAGCAACAAAGGGTTTTCACAACCAATACATAATAATATCAATCACAATCACATACACAATCAATTATGAATGCATGAATGTTATGCAATATCTTCATCATAACTTATCTATATATGTGGGCCCTTAAATTTTAATTTGCACTGGGCCAACCAGGAGTTTACACTGTTCCATAAGTCCGGATAATAATAATATGAACAGCTCAACTGGCATGGAAACACTTAGAGACTAGTCAGATTGAGAAAGTTTTTATTGTGAAAGTACCCGACACTAGGGAGCTACCCCAGGTCCCCTGAAGCACCCTTTCACACTCTCTCATCCCAAGGCTCGTAAATAAGCCTCCTCTAATGTATCCTCGGTTTCTATAATCCGTCCCCAGACAATATTATTTCATTTCACTTTCATTATCCATGATGCATGAACTACTCGCGTATTGAGTTGGTTAAGGCTTTTAGAAACTCAATTATTAAATCCCTTAAAGGTTTACAATATCATTTCAATAAACTGTACATTTTCTCAGTTCTCTGAATTTCTATCCCACAGAAATAAATTTGGTACAGTTTTTGAATCTCACTGAAATTGAGTTTCTAAGCCTTAAATATCTAAAAACTTTATCATATAAAACTTTACATAATCTTTCTCAAATTAAATCTTAACAAAATCAAATTTAGGAATCTCAATTATTTCCAAATATATTTAGTTATTAAGTTGGAAAAAATAAAACAATTTTCTTTCAAAAAAATTTTGTTTTATTAAAAGAGAATAATTATTAACCAAAAATACTTAAAATTATAAAATTTTTCTTTAACTCAAGATTTAATTAAATAAATTCTCATAAAATATTTTCTTTCTAAAATAAATACTAATTTTTATTTTTATTTTTCTAAATATTGAAAATAAAGTTAATAAAAATAATTTCTAAGAAGAAATAAAAGATAATAAAATTTAAAGAGTAAGGTAAGAAATTCTTACTGAATTTTAGCTTTCCGTCATGCTCGCTATATGCTCAAACTCCACATTACAATATCATCAATCAAAATCAAACAATATCAATCATAACTAAATATCATCAATCAATCAATCATAATCAAATCAATTAAATATCATTAATACATATCATAATACAAAATTTAATGATTATTAATATAGTCAATTTTAGTCCTTTTGGTCAATTCCTCGCATAGGTATATGTAAGTCCATATAATCCAGTCCTTGCATAGGTATAGTTCAGTCCATATGGGTCATAATGGTCCAAGTCCTTGCATAGGTATAGTCCAGTCCATATAGGTCATAATGGTCCAAGTCTTTGCATAGGTATGTTAGAGTTAGTTAACCGGATATTTAATTTAAAATTTATTAAAAATGTTAAGTTAAAAAGTTAATATTTTAAAATAATAATATTATTAAATTTAAAAGGAGTAGGGGACTCCTCCCATTATTCTTATGTCTTTTCATATTATAATTCTTATCTCACTCCCCCTTACCTTGAGTCGTTACCAAAAAGAGATTTGCTTTGCGCCTCCGATTTCTAGAAATATTAATATCAATCTTATTTTAGTATAAGCATAAGACGAAGATTAAGATTACTACTTAAAACAGAAATGATAAATTCTGAATAGTGAATAGTGAATAGTGAATAGTGAATAGTGAATAGTAACGGTAAATAGTAAAACGTGAATAGTAACGGTAAATAGTAACAGTAAATAGTAAATCGTGAATAGTAACGGTAAATAGTAACAGTAAATAGTAATTTACTATTTGAATAGTAATTTACTATTAAAATAGTAATTTACTATTGAAATAGTGTTTACTATGCAGAATAGTAACTTAAAATAATATTATTTTCAGTATAATAACAGATTTCTAAAAACGATATAGAAATAATCTAAAAAAATATAAAAGAGAAGTATTCTTACCTTAGGATTTTGGCAGAACCTTCTCTCCAAAAACTTTTCTTCTCTCTCTCACTTCCACCACTATCTCACTAGCACTACTGTATTAAGAAAACTTAATCTGAAATTGTGAATTCTAAAGAAGAAATCCTTCGGTATTTATAGGAAAAAATTTTACTATGCATTTCATTATTTTAATATAAAAGTACTATGCATTTTTGAATTTTTTTATTCCAGGTTACTATGCATTCTTTGAAAATTTCGTACATGCACAGTGTTTTGCATAGTAACTGTCGGCAGAATTATTAAGCCAAATAGTAACCTTTCACTCGGTATATTTTAAATATTCAAAATGAGTCCTTTTTGAAATTTAGCGATATTATATCAGTCCTCACTAATTTTATACTGAGTAATATAAAGTTGAAATTTTAAAAATCTAAAATTTTCTGTTAATAAAAATTTATTGATACGTTTCTAATTTTTAAACGATTGGAAAAAATCAAGATTTTTCTCAAACCGATAATTTTTAGATAAGTCTACTTGAAACGGATTTTATAAAATTTTCTTATAATTTAAATTCACTTTCTTGTAAATATTTTTAATTTAAGTCACTTATATGAATTTAAAATTATTTAAAAAATATTATTTTTATTAAAAAATTCCAAAATTCCAAAAAATTCTAAAAAATCATAAATAATACGTAGATTAAAAAGTTCTAAAGAACCATAATTTAATTCCTTCAAAATTTTAATATAAAAATAAAAATAGGGGTGTTACAACTCTACTCCCCTTAGAAAATTTCGTCCTCGAAATTTACATAATCAGTAAAACAAATGAGGATGAGACTCTTTCATCTCAGTTTCTAGTTCCCATGTAGCATCTTCTCCTCTCGTTTCACTCCAAATAACCTTTACAAGCGGAATTGTCTTGTCTCTTAATTGTTTTATTCTTCTGTCACTTATTCTAACAGGTGGTGCATCATATGTAAGATTATCTTTAACTTGTATGACATCAGGTTCAATAACATGTGTAGGATCAGATATATACTTTCGCAAGTTTGACACATGAAAAACATTATGGATATTAGAAAGAAAAGGTGGTAATGCTATTTGGTAGGCAAGGGGACTAACTTTATGAATTATTTGGTATGGACCGATAAATCTAGGAGTTAGTTTTCGAGATTTCATTGCCCGACCGACCCCAGTCATAGGTGTGACTTTCAAGAATACATGATCGCCTTCTTGAAATTCGAGCGGCTTTCTTCTTTTGTCATAGTAACTTTTCTGCCTGCTCTGTGTTGCCTTCATCTTTTCCTGAACTATTTTGATTTTATCCGTGGTTTGTTGTACCAACTCTGGTCCTAGCATCAAGTTTTCACCAGTCTCAAACCAACATAGCGGGGTCCTACATTTTCTTCCATATAATGCTTCAAAAGGTGCCATGCCAATGCTAGCATGGAAACTGTTGTTGTAGGTAAACTCCACATATGGTAAGAATTGATTCCAACTTCCTTTATGTTCTAACACACAAGCTCGTAACAAGTCTTCTAGAGATTGGATTGTTCTTTCTGATTGTCCATCCGTCTGAGGATGATATGCTGAACTCAGACGCAGTCTTGTTCCCAAAGCCTTGTGCAAGCTCTTCCAGAATTGTGATGTAAAACGAGGGTCCCGATCAGAAATGATACTTGAAGGAATTCCATGCAATCTCACAATCTCCTCGATGTATAATTTTGCCAGCTTCTCCATAGAGTAACGAATGTTGATAGGAATAAAGTGGGCAGTTTTGGTTAATCTATCAACTATTACCCATATTGAATCATGTCCTAATGGAGTTTTAGGTAAAGAAGTCACAAAATCCATGGTAATGCTATCCCATTTCCATTCTGGTATTTCCATTGATTGTAGCATTCCAGGGGGTTTTTGATGTTCCACTTTAACCTTCTGGCAAATTAGACATGCAGCCACATACTCTGCCACCGCTTTCTTCATTCCAGGCCACCAAAATAATTTCTTCAAATCTTGATACATTTTAGTAGCTCCGGGATGAATGCTCATATAACTTTTATGGCCTTCTTCCAAAATTGCTTTCCTCAACTCCTCTTGATCAGGGATACACACTCGATCCTTATACCTCAATAATTGGTCACTTCTTACATTGAACTCGACTTCTTTTCCTTGTTTCAAGAGTTCTTTCTTCTCTTGCAGGAATTCATCCTCTTTTTGAGCCTCTAAAACTTGTCTCAGGAATTCACTTGTCACTTGCAACGCTCCTAATCTGTAGCTGTTAGCATTAACCTTTACTGCTAGGTTAAGATCTCTGAAGTTCTCTATCAATTCCAGCTCTTTAATCATCATCGTGGACGCATGTAGAGACTTTCGACTTAAAGCATCAGCTACTACATTCGCTTTTCCAGGATGGTATTGCAACTCAAAGTCGTAGTCCTTTAAGAACTCCATCCATCTCCGTTGCCTCATGTTTAACTCCTTTTGATCGAATAAATACTTGAGACTCTTATGATCGCTAAACACATCGAATGTTGCACCATATAGATAATGCCTCCAAATCTTTAAGGCAAAAACTACAGCGGCTAACTCTAAGTCATGGGTAGGGTAGTTAATCTCATGTTGCCTTAATTGACGTGACGCATAGGCTACAACCTTCTTGTCTTGCATGAGTACACTTCCTAGTCCTTGTTTAGACGCATCACAGTAAACTTCAAAACTTCGATGTGGATCGGGGAGTACTAACACTGGCGCAGAAGTAAGTCGATCTTTCAGCTCTTGGAAACTATTCTCACATTGTGTCGTCCACACAAAAGGTTGTCCTTTCCTTGTTAACTTGGTCAATGGGTATCCTAGCTTTGAAAAGCCTTCAATGAATCTCCTATAGTATCCAGCCAAGCCCAAGAAACTTCTAATCTCAGTGATCGTGGTTGGTCTCTCCCATTTTAAAACTGCTTCTACCTTGGAAGGGTCTACAACTATTCCTCCTTGACTAATTACATGTCCTAAAAAGTTTACTTCTTCCAACCAGAATTCACACTTCGACAACTTTGCATACAGTTGTTTCTTTTTCAGGATTTCCAACACAACCTTTAAGTGTTCAACATGTTCTTCTCTACTTTTAGAGTACACTAATATATCATCAATGAACACCACTACAAATTTATCTAGATATGGATGAAAAATCCTATTCATGTAATCCATGAATACGGCTGGTGCATTAGTTACACCAAAAGGCATTACTAGATATTCGTAATGGCCATAGCGTGTTCTAAAAGCAGTTTTCGATACATCTTCTTTCTTCACCCTTATTTGATGGTATCCAGACCTCAAATCAATTTTGGAGAACACCGTGGCACCACGCAGCTGATCCATCAAGTCGTCAATCCTTGGTAGAGGATATCTGTTCTTGATTGTCACCTTGTTCAGTTGTCGATAATCTACACACAACCTCATGCTACCATCCTTCTTCTTAACCAACAACACTGGTGCACCCCAGGGGGATACACTGGGTCGTATAAACTGCTTCTCTATCATCTCTTCAAGTTGTTTCTTCAACTCTGCTAATTCTAGAGGTGACATTCGGTATGGTGCAATTGAAATGGGTCCAACTCCAGGTACTAGATCAATGGAAAATTCCACATCTCTTTCTGGGGGTAAACCAGGGATATCTTCAGGAAAAACGTCAGGAAATTCACACACAACCGGTAGATTTTTGATTTTTGATTCTTGCTCTCCTTTCGTTGAAAGCAATAGCATGAATCCTTGAGCCCCTCCTTTTAAAGAGGCACTCACTTGGTTGGCGGTTAGAAATCTCGAATCCTCAGGATTCAAATTCACTGGTTCTCTAAACATTATGGTTTTATTATGACAATCTATTAGAACATGATTGTCAGACAACCAATCTAGCCCAATAATAACTTCTAAGCCAGAAAGGGGTAAACAGAAAAGATTAGCCTTAAAGTCCCTACCATCTATGACAATAGGGCATTTCCAACAAGCTTTAGAAGTGACAATGGGATTGTTTCCAGGAGTATGTACAGATAAGTCAAATGGCAGTTCTATCACAGGTAATTTTAGTTTTTCTACACAGTCATTGGCAATAAAGGAATGTGATGCACCTGAGTCATACATAACAGTTAAAGAAATCTTATTAATGATACACTTACCTTCTACCATGGAATCAGCATGAGATGCTTCTTCTCCAGTGATTGCAAAAACCTTTCCTTTTGCTTTCGGCCTTCCGACTGCACTGTGCGCGCCTCCTTGAGTATTTATACTTGTACTTGCACCTTCAGGGTTTTCTCTCTTCATCTCTGGGCAATCCTTGATGTGATGACCTGGTTTGTTACACTTAAAGCAAACATAAGTGTTTTTAGGACAATCCCTTTTCAAATGGGGTCCTCCACAGATAAAACATTTAAAATTTGGTGCAGATGTTGGATAATAGCTTCCAGTTGAAGCTTGGGGTCTGTTAGGAACAGATGCTGCTCCAAACCGGCGAAATGGTGCTTGGTAAGGCTTATTCCTTCTGAAATCTCTTCTTTGGTGATGGTGAGGTCCTCCACTTCTTATCTCTCCTGCCTTGTGAATGGGCTCACGACTTTTGGTCATTCTATCCTTATGGTCTTCTTCAAAGATTCTGCAGCGATTTACCAATACAGAAAATTCACGGATTTCCTGCATTCGTATAGCTTCCTTAATTTCTGGCCGCAGTCCATTTACAAACTTTGCACACCGATCTCTTTCATTAGTAGCATCATTATAATGAGAATGAAAACGAGATAGCTCTTCAAACCTGGATGCGTACTCTCCAACGGTCATATTTCCTTGGGTCAGCGACAGGAATTCGAATTGTCTTTTCTCTTTAACATCAGCTGGAAAGTATTTCTCTAGAAACATATCCTTGAAATAGTCCCAAGTGATCTCCACGTCGTTGACTTCGAATTGTTTACGCATGCTATCCCACCAATGTTCGGCATCCTCAGATAAGGCATAAGTAGCGAAGACTACCTTATCAGCTTCATTACATTGCAATGCTCGAAAGATCTTCTCTATCTCTCGAATCCAGATTTGTGCTCCATCGGGGTTATATCCTCCCTTGAAACGAGGTGGATTGCGTTTTTCGAATAGGTCCAGCCTTCTCAAGGCATCGTTACCTTGACCTTCACGTGCTCCCATTGCATTGATTAAGCGTTCTACAACTCCAGCAAGATCGTTTCCAGCCATTAGTTTCCTGTTTCACAGTAACTGAGATTTGTCACATCAATCACAGTTACTACCAAGTCAGATATTCTACCTATACAGAGTTTACAGACAAAGCAAGATAGACCTTTTCCCCAGGCCTATTGGATTAACTGCTCTGATACCACTTTGTAACACCCTCAGTTACACCTAATAAATTCTAGAAAAACTCGTAATTTTTTTTTTTTTTACTAAAGATATGATTGTTAAAAAGAAACTATCGGAATAAATTATATACATTATTTTTGAAATACCTCACAAATATTATTAAAAACTTTATAAAGTATTTGTACATTCATCCGAAGAAAATAAACATTAAACATTATAAGAAAGAGAGGAAACTCCATGGCCCAGAAGCAGTTACTAATTAACATTATTTATTCATTGGACCACGGTATTCATACCGAGCTCCCTTTCTAGAACGTGCTATATTTACTGCTGATATTCTTCGATCCTTCCCTCTGAACCATCAATTTAGAATATATGAAACAAAAACACGGAGAAAGGAGTGAGAAACAGAATATAATATTTCCGAATAAGACATAAGCAACAAAGGGTTTTCACAACCAATACATAATAATATCAATCACAATCACATACACAATCAATTATGAATGCATGAATGTTATGCAATATCTTCATCATAACTTATCTATATATGTGGGCCCTTAAATTTTAATTTGCACTGGGCCAACCAGGAGTTTACACTGTTCCATAAGTCCGGATAATAATAATATGAACAGCTCAACTGGCATGGAAACACTTAGAGACTAGTCAGATTGAGAAAGTTTTTATTGTGAAAGTACCCGACACTAGGGAGCTACCCCAGGTCCCCTGAAGCACCCTTTCACACTCTCTCATCCCAAGGCTCGTAAATAAGCCTCCTCTAATGTATCCTCGGTTTCTATAATCCGTCCCCAGACAATATTATTTCATTTCACTTTCATTATCCATGATGCATGAACTACTCGCGTATTGAGTTGGTTAAGGCTTTTAGAAACTCAATTATTAAATCCCTTAAAGGTTTACAATATCATTTCAATAAACTGTACATTTTCTCAGTTCTCTGAATTTCTATCCCACAGAAATAAATTTGGTACAGTTTTTGAATCTCACTGAAATTGAGTTTCTAAGCCTTAAATATCTAAAAACTTTATCATATAAAACTTTACATAATCTTTCTCAAATTAAATCTTAACAAAATCAAATTTAGGAATCTCAATTATTTCCAAATATATTTAGTTATTAAGTTGGAAAAAATAAAACAATTTTCTTTCAAAAAAATTTTGTTTTATTAAAAGAGAATAATTATTAACCAAAAATACTTAAAATTATAAAATTTTTCTTTAACTCAAGATTTAATTAAATAAATTCTCATAAAATATTTTCTTTCTAAAATAAATACTAATTTTTATTTTTATTTTTCTAAATATTGAAAATAAAGTTAATAAAAATAATTTCTAAGAAGAAATAAAAGATAATAAAATTTAAAGAGTAAGGTAAGAAATTCTTACTGAATTTTAGCTTTCCGTCATGCTCGCTATATGCTCAAACTCCACATTACAATATCATCAATCAAAATCAAACAATATCAATCATAACTAAATATCATCAATCAATCAATCATAATCAAATCAATTAAATATCATTAATACATATCATAATACAAAATTTAATGATTATTAATATAGTCAATTTTAGTCCTTTTGGTCAATTCCTCGCATAGGTATATGTAAGTCCATATAATCCAGTCCTTGCATAGGTATAGTTCAGTCCATATGGGTCATAATGGTCCAAGTCCTTGCATAGGTATAGTCCAGTCCATATAGGTCATAATGGTCCAAGTCTTTGCATAGGTATGTTAGAGTTAGTTAACCGGATATTTAATTTAAAATTTATTAAAAATGTTAAGTTAAAAAGTTAATATTTTAAAATAATAATATTATTAAATTTAAAAGGAGTAGGGGACTCCTCCCATTATTCTTATGTCTTTTCATATTATAATTCTTATCTCACTCCCCCTTACCTTGAGTCGTTACCAAAAAGAGATTTGCTTTGCGCCTCCGATTTCTAGAAATATTAATATCAATCTTATTTTAGTATAAGCATAAGACGAAGATTAAGATTACTACTTAAAACAGAAATGATAAATTCTGAATAGTGAATAGTGAATAGTGAATAGTGAATAGTGAATAGTAACGGTAAATAGTAAAACGTGAATAGTAACGGTAAATAGTAACAGTAAATAGTAAATCGTGAATAGTAACGGTAAATAGTAACAGTAAATAGTAATTTACTATTTGAATAGTAATTTACTATTAAAATAGTAATTTACTATTGAAATAGTGTTTACTATGCAGAATAGTAACTTAAAATAATATTATTTTCAGTATAATAACAGATTTCTAAAAACGATATAGAAATAATCTAAAAAAATATAAAAGAGAAGTATTCTTACCTTAGGATTTTGGCAGAACCTTCTCTCCAAAAACTTTTCTTCTCTCTCTCACTTCCACCACTATCTCACTAGCACTACTGTATTAAGAAAACTTAATCTGAAATTGTGAATTCTAAAGAAGAAATCCTTCGGTATTTATAGGAAAAAAATTTTACTATGCATTTCATTATTTTAATATAAAAGTACTATGCATTTTTGAATTTTTTATTCCAGGTTACTATGCATTCTTTGAAAATTTCGTACATGCACAGTGTTTTGCATAGTAACTGTCGGCAGAATTATTAAGCCAAATAGTAACCTTTCACTCGGTATATTTTAAATATTCAAAATGAGTCCTTTTTGAAATTTAGCGATATTATATCAGTCCTCACTAATTTTATACTGAGTAATATAAAGTTGAAATTTTAAAAATCTAAAATTTTCTGTTAATAAAAATTTATTGATACGTTTCTAATTTTTAAACGATTGGAAAAAATCAAGATTTTTCTCAAACCGATAATTTTTAGATAAGTCTACTTGAAACGGATTTTATAAAATTTTCTTATAATTTAAATTCACTTTCTTGTAAATATTTTTAATTTAAGTCACTTATATGAATTTAAAATTATTTAAAAAATATTATTTTTATTAAAAAATTCCAAAATTCCAAAAAATTCTAAAAAATCATAAATAATACGTAGATTAAAAAGTTCTAAAGAACCATAATTTAATTCCTTCAAAATTTTAATATAAAAATAAAAATAGGGGTGTTACAAATATCTCTAAGATATAAAAATGACTTATAAAAATCTCAACAAATAAAAAAGTAAAAACAATACAATATGGAAATTTATTATATAATTTAAGATATATTATTATAATATCATAAGTTTTTTTATGATAAAGTTATGTCAAAATGTTTAAAAAACATTTTAAAAATATTTACAGTGGAAATATGTTGTTATTAGTTATATTAAGAAATAAAACTAAAATTAAATAAATTTACAAGGAGAAATAAGAATTTGATATTTTAACATAAAATTCAAATAATTAATAATTTAATTAATATTAACTTGTGAAATGATTATTAATTAATAATTTAATTTATATCAACTTAGTAAATTTAATCAAAAATATTAAGTGATTAATTAAATAAGTAATTTAATAATTTAGGTAAATAATAAAATGAACCATAAAAATTTTGTATCCCTGTAAATTCAGGGCTCCAAACATGATACATGAACACAATCACGCGTTTAATTTTGCAGTTTGTTCTCAATTTAGGGGATCGTACCATCAGCTATTAATCATTTTTTGAGTCTGTACTGAGATCGAAGCTCTTTACAACTTACATAAATACATATCGCAGGTGTGTGTACAAGCTTTTTTTTAACAAAAATAAGAAACATAAAAATTAATATACTTTATTTGAATTTAATTAAGACAGAATCATGACATGTATGATCACTGAACATGGACTTGGTAGAAATAAGGGTTAGATCCCCACAACCCAATCCAACCTCATTTAATTTGTAATAGAAATGGCATATCCAAGTGTTAATTTTAAAACTAATTCGTTAAAAGTTGTCTAAATTATTTATGGAATATTCACGACCTTATTCTTATAAAGCTGATTTTACGATTTTATTTTTGAAAAAAATGTTCAGAATTTATCTGAACACTTAACACATTATCTTAATATTGAATACATTTTCATGACTTTATTCTTAGTTGATGTTGGGGACTTACTTTAACACTTAACACACTTTTCATATACTAAATTAAATTAAATATTTGGTACGTGAAATTTATTATACTAAACATAAAATTTATTAAACCAAACATCCATATAGGTGACTCAATATTTAAACTACTAAAACTTTGTGACTATATTAAAATTAACATAACATAAAAATTAACCAGTAAATTAAGCATATCAAAGTATTCTAATTTTATTTTTAACTTATATGAAACTTTTTTAAACATTTAACAATTTACCCTTGTTGCAAACATAAAAAATCAATCAGAATCCAATAATAAAATTTTAGACATGTTTGTGATACATGCATATAACGTATTTTTGGTGGGTCTTTTGCAGCCGGGACAGTATTAATTAATTGGTAACTTTCCAAGCGGCTCTGACACCAAATTAATCCAATAGGCTTTGTAAGGTATTAGAAGGAAAGAGATACGGATCCTTGAGTTGGAAGAGTGTCCTTCAAGCCAGTTAAGAATGCCCTTCACAGGGGACAAACACACAAGTTCATGGCAATTGTGCTAAGTGGGTGGCCTCGAAGTCTGTTTTTATAACCTTTTTTCTTATGTATGTATTGGTTGGAAACCCATTGCTGCAAGCAACTCAGTTGTTTAGCTGACACTGAAATAAAACATGATATTATATATTGAAACTATAAAGTTGATCTTACATCACTCTTCCCTTCTATTCTCATTGCAACACTCAATGGTCCCCGACAGGATCCTTTGCCTCAAAGATGAAAGCCTTTGAGTGTATGAATCGTTTACTAACAAATATGCCATCTTAAAGAGTTATATTAAGACAATGAAATTTATTAAGTTTTTCATGGATCAAAAATAGGATATCCATCTATATCTAATATAATATTAGAAAATAATAAGTTTTACCCCATCTAAAAACTATTATTTCAAAATTTATTATAAAACTTACGTTAACAAAATTTAAGACATATACAGGAAATTGAAAAGGAAATAGATGTGTTGTATAAAGAAGAAAAAATGGTCTCTCTAATTAACTCCTTTGCTATTCCATATGGATGTCGACACTTACTAGTTGAATTAAATAAATTTTTGGTTTGAAAATTTATGGCTTATGTGTGAAGAAACACTGTATCTAAAGGTTTATATAAGGTTTTGGAAATACGGGTTGTTAGTCTATTGACACAATAGCATCAATCAGTTGAATTATAAAAGTTTTGATCCTGGTCAACCAATAATTTTCCGAACTAATTAATTAGTTAATTATAAATGAGTGAGATTCTGATACAAATTAAGGATCCACATTGCAGAATATTTTAGAAAAGTTTTAATTAAAACACATAGTGTGTACTAAGCGATAACCTTTTACTTTGTATCGTGTTTAAAATGCAAGATCCTACCATGACTAAGAAAAATTGCTAGAGAACAAGGGGCGTGAGGACAAATGTTCAACAAACGCCATTGAAGGTTTCTCAACCGTGCAAAGAATTAATGTCTTAAGGGTTAAAAATAGATTGGTGTAGATTTGGGTGTTTGATGCACCAATTCTCGTTCACGTCTCCAACTGCACCACCCTCCGAGTCAAAGGAGTCACATCGGTTAGGTCATTTTCAGGCAATGAGCTATTTGTAGTCTTCACCAGTGCCTTGGCTTTGTCCTGACTTTTTATGGCCTCCAGGCTTTCACTGCTATATATAGTTTATTTATCCATGTATATATATATATATATATATATATATATATATATATATATATATATATAGCTATAACTATTTTCAACAACTTTGCATAGATTTTTTCGTTTACCTGTCTAGATATTCAGATAACGTTGTGTAACATGTGCCTATATTTTACGTGCCAACTTGCCCTACACACACATACATTTGCGGTTTGGTCGTGTTTTTTTTAGGTGAAAATCGAACACAACCTATTAAATTAACTGAGATCAACTTCGTGACTGTTTGATATGAGTTTGAGTGACTTCTTAATGGTCATGTACAATAAATTTTCGAACAACTTACATTATATTTTATTTGTAGGATTAAATATGTTTTCCTCCTCAAATTTTAAATCGTCTTTATAAAATTTTTACTACATATTTTTTTATCCCTCTTAAATTATTATACTTTTTAAAAAAATTGTTATTAAAGAATCAAGATTAACAACTAATTTATTTTATAAATTTTCATATAATTTATTGATATGACATATAATAATATTAAGGATAGATATAAAAACTTTTGAGGTGAAAATATTTAATTTTTCATGATATTTTTTTATTAGAGTAATTGATATATTTAAGTTACATGTTATCATTTTTTATATTTTTATTAATAATTTTTAAATTAGATAACATAATAAGATAACTAAACAACATATCAACTCACGGTAGGTGAATGTGTTGGAAAAATTACTAGTAATAGAAAAATATGGAAAAAAACAAAATAATTAAATTAATAAGAGATTAATTCTAAATATTTTATACTAATAAAGGATAAAAATCGTAATATGAATATCAATAAAAGATAAAAAAAACATAACAAATTTTTATAGGGACTAAAATTAAAATTTAATAATTTTATATAATATGAAATACGTATTTAATCCTTATTTATTTATATTACTCTCCATCACATCATTAGCCTTATATTACATATATCTTTATCTCTTTTTTAAACATTATTCACACTATAACTCTGAATGTATCATAACAAGATATGAATGTAGAGCGAGCTTAGACCCCACCTACCCAATTTTTTTCTTGAAAAAGTGTATTATAAATTTTATTTTGAATAAAAACTGTAATTATATATTTTTATTAACATAATTATAAATATTAATAAGATGATATTATTTATTATATAGGTCACGAGGATTATTTATTTGGGTAATACATCGAAAGAGATTATTTTGTTAATTAAAAATATTTTTAATGATTAGTGCATGCCAAAAAATATAATTATATTGTTACCGATATATATATATATATATATATATATATATATATATATATATATATATATATGATGTATCTTATGAAAAATGTCTTTTTATGTGAGAGTGAGAGGGGCGAATCTGGGTTGTATAACCATACATGAATGGTTGAGATTAAAATTTTTTAAAAGTCACATGATCAATTAAAAGATCACATGACTTTTTTTAAAAACTCATAAGATTAATCTCAACCATTCATTGTATAGTTGTACGGCCCAGATTGACTCTTTTCACTCCCACATAAAAAAGCTTTTCTTATATGATACATATTATATATATATATATATATATATATATATATATATATATATATATTATTAACATAATTATAAATATATTATTTAATAGGTAGTTGCTTACATATCAAGAAGATTATTTATTTAGGTAATTGTTGAGAAGTTGATAAATGTATCAAATATTTGTTGTAATTTTGATGAGTATGTAAGAGTGTTATATTCACATGCACTTATACAATAATTAGTAAAATAATAATCTATATTTGTAAAATTACTTTAAAACTATATATAATATATTCACAAATATACGTAAGTGTTAATTGTTGGTGGAGGATGATGCAGTGGTGATAAAAACATAAAAACCACTTATGAATATAAATAAAAGTGTTAAATTAGGTTTCACCGTCTTCCACCTCAAGCACATGTTATTCTACATAGTAAACTTATGTAATTAATCAGACCAATGCAACATAAATTTCAATAAACTCAATCTCGCAGTGAATAAATCCCAAGTCCTTTTCCTTAAAATTGATCCTTGAACAAACATTTTTAAGGAGGCAGTGTCATAAAGGCAGTCATGGTGCCTTTCATCAAGAGTGTCCATCCACATTTGAATCCTTGTAACCCTTTCAGAAGGCTTACCTCTAGCCTTGAGCTTAGCTAGACACCTGTTGTATTCATCATGCTCACTAATAAGCGTATTAAAAACTATGAATAATATAGAGTTAATTAAATTTAGAATGGAATTAAAGTTAACTACGTCAGACTGATCTCATATAAGGAAAACCGGTGTCCAGGTTCAACGTTACCACACCGGATATCCGTTGTCTGGTCATCCGCCCTTACTCCATGACAGCATCATTCATTTTCGCTGTAACGGTTCTGTGTTCATTGATACAGGATATTTATATAATTGTTAGCTTTTCCCTCATAGCAAGAGAAGAGCCTTTTGATAACTTATCAACGAAGACACTGTTTGTAGCAAAATACGTCACATCAATGGCTTCAGAAAGTAAGTGGGCGTGTCAGCAGATTATGCGGAAAAGGTGATTATCCTCTCCTCTCTCTGGAGGATTATACTCTGATAATTGACCTACCCTCCTGACACATTCTGAAAGTCGAGCCACTTTGATTGACACAATATACATGCAATCAGAGATAAGGGACCCACCTGCATCCAACGTCCCATTTTTTCTCTTACGTTCAACTATAAGAGGCCATATCAACACACATGCATGGTATCGTTATTCTATCTCACATTTTACTGTTATCACGCTTGAGTATTCATTCAGTTCATACACTCTTCTAACTTGAGCGTCGGAGAATCTTCGCAGGTGGCACCACCTTTCGCCCCCCTACAACGCGAATCGTTGGTGTAAAGGATCTCCAGGACAACAAGATCGGCCTCTCCCACTGAGAGACCGAATTAATACATCGGATATACACAGTTCCGGTGTGCAAACCCTAAAAACACCTGCATCCTTGTGGCTGGTCCCACACCGGATCCTAGACCCCGGTCCAGACCAGTTCACTTTTCCTTAAAATTGATCCTTGAACAAACATTTTTAAGGAGGCAGTGTCATAAAGGCAGTCATGGTGCCTTTCATCAAGAGTGTCCATCCACATTTGAATCCTTGTAACCCTTTCAGAAGGCTTACCTCTAGCCTTGAGCTTAGCTAGACACCTGTTGTATTCATCATGCTCACTAATAAGCGTATTAAAAACTATGAATAATATAGAGTTAATTAAATTTAGAATGGAATTAAAGTTAACTGCAACTTATAATTGTCTGACACAAGCACACATCAATGAAGTCTCCCTTACCTAATTGTTTTCGGAGAGTAACTAAAAACAACTTAGTTAGGCTGACAAGACGTTATATCTTAGGAGTGGACGTCCATCCTTCCATGATATGTGAAAATGCAATTGAATGACTTTTCTCAGTTCGGTAGCAGACTCATTCTTCAGTTTAAAGGTACCATTTTAAAACAAATAATTGTCAGCCTCAAAAATTAAAAAAATACTAAACATTAAATTTAAATATAAAATACTTACATTTTTACAAAGTTAAGAATGATACTCTTGGAGATATCTTTCATTGCATGAGGCTTGCTCTAAACATAAACCCTTAAAATATATCTAGAGGTTTGAAGGACTAGCACTTAGATCCCCAAGAACCTCATCATCAGGAACATAGGGATCTTGGAGGTAACCTTGCCATTGCTCCTAAGGGTGACCAATATTTGAGTTGAAGCTGAAGCTCTCAGCTAGGACATAATCGACGTCTTGAGTGAACTAAGGGTCTCCCTTCCATGATAGGCTCATGATATGTCTGTAATAGTAATAGGTCGATTTGGCCGCATGCGTAAATTACTTGATTGGAGCAGCTTCTGGATCTTCTTTTTAGACCAACTATTGGCAACTTCCTTAAACTCTTTCGACGATCATCTCCTTCAGACATTTAAAAATATGTTAAACATTACAAAATAAGCACAAATGATTATAAATTACTTTGAGATTAACATTGCCATTAAATAGGTTAAAGTTATTTCTGGCTTGGGATATAACAGTTCTTCTAAATTTCACCTCTCTATGGTCTGTCCAAACCGAGTAATTAGGTTTGAAATTAAACTTATACAAGTGAAATGCTACCTCACTTTTGCTTAAAATTTATGTAACGTATATCTTACGCAGGGATATCTTATACTACCCTCTAAATAATAATAGAGTTGCTCTGAAGCCTTATCAATAAATTCTTTAACTTCTTTAATAAACTGATTACTTTTTAAACCTCTCATACGAGGGCATATTCTATCGTTCACAAACACTCAATATCAAAATTGACATTAATTTCAACACACCTCTAAATTATAACACATATATTATTCAAATTCTACTCTGATTAAAATGTTCCTTTTCACCTCCATATCAAATTCCACTTTGATTAAAACGTTCATTTTTATGTCACAAACACAACAAGACCAACAGCGAATAGAATAAAATCTTATAAGCAAAGAACCACTCAAAAGAAAATTTAGGATCTTGAGAGGTTTAGAGAGAAAGTTTTCAAGTGGGGAAGGCATGAGGGAAAGGAAGTTGTTGCGCACTTAAAAACTTTAAAATTGTATGAGACATATCCCACACTCAATCTCAGATCATGATCATTCATATGTCTAGATGAACGCATCATATAAACAAACAAAACAGATACCGTATATACTCTCATGACGTGAGAGAATTTGTCTCATACCCCAAACTTAGTCTAATATCATCAACATAGACCCTTAATAAACATTAAATCCCACGCTATATGAGGGATAAGAAAGGTTTCACAATTTCCTACCTTATTATAGTTCCATTTTTTTAATGAATCTTTTAGGTAGTATATGTGCGTATTATATATGTGTGTTTACGCTTGTGTGTGATACATTAAAGCAGCATTATACAAGTGCATAAATGCGTTGGTATGACTTTTGAAAGTCTGTATAATATATAATTAGCATGATTTTTAGACATCTTTATTCAATTTAATACTAAATATACCAATACGAATAGTGGTTGTTGATTGAAAAATGGGAGGTTAGATTTAGCGGAAGGACCAGTGCATCCCTCAAGTTAAATTAGTGAATTACAAATAGAATACGTGTTAGGAAAGGTATTCACGTTTATTTTCTAACCACATATATATGTATATATGCTTCAAAAATGATTCTTTCTTATAAAAATATTTGTAAAAGAAAATAATACAAAATAGTAACTAATTTTGAATTATATGATTCAACTAATTTTAAACTATATATGAAACAGTGTGGACTAAATTTAATTAATTGATGGAACTTCGTAATCTAGTGATCAAATTAACGAAATGTTTAAGTACCTAAATGATAAAATGGCGCTAAACATTGCACTCCAATAATCGTTCACAACTCAAATTAAGATTGTAGAAAGAATTAAATGTTTCATCCTACTAAATTAAAACAATTCTCATTATAAAAAATAATGATGATGTTTAGAGTCAGCCTAGCAAAGCGTAAAAATATACACTAAATTGTGTTTTGCGTCTTCGTTAACGCTCAATTCAAATGTCGTGTCTGCCCTATAACCAAAGCAAGTAAGGACATTATTTATCATTGGTATTATTATTTCCTCGAATATTCAGTAGTTTCTTGAACAAAATTTAAACTACAAAATTTAAACAACATATCCTAATTATAAGTGAGTCTCGCATTGAAAATAATAAAAAGATGTAAAGAGAATATAAGTATTGAAAACATCGTTTAAAATATTTTAAGGTTTTATAGTTACGTGTTTTTCGCCCAATATGACTCATCTTAACAACTTATTAGAACTCTCTTTACATCAAAATCACATATTAATAGAAATAAATATCAACATTTTAAAACATACCCTTGTATAATTTTTTGTAGTGTTTACAAATTGATGAAAAATCTTAAATGTGACTAAATTTCGAACATAATTTACCTTTGAGTATATATGGGTGTTTATATATATATATATATATATATATATATATATATATATATATATATATTGTTTTGCCAAACCTTCAATTGAACAGTATTTTTCAATTATTTTTAATGATTTAAAACTCACTCTATAAAATTAATTTTATATCACTTTAAAATAATTGAACGTCGTATAAATAGTTAATTATAAATTTAAACCGAATATTAACTTATTATTTTCGTGGTTGGGTATACATAGTTTGATTTACAATATATAATAGGAATAGTATTGGTTGCATGGTGTATGAGTGAGTGAATGATTCTTTAAGGGGTCATGAAATCCAAGAAGAGAGGACGTGAGCCTTTGGATGCCATGCAAACCATGACGAAAGAGAGAAACAGCCTCCTCTTTGCGTGCATGGGAGGGGTTCCTCCGACAAACTTTCACTCGCCACGTGTTACGTAATCTAATTTGTATGTTTCGTCCTTTTAAGGATACTTTCGTCCCATATTAATTGAAAGTTAAAAAATGCTTAGTCCATGATTACCAAATTATCCCCATTTCTTGGATGAATATCAAACTATTTTTTACAATTTCGAATTTTCAGAAAGAAAATGTGTAACCCAAGAAAAAATGGATTTTGCTATCACAAACTGAAGACAGTTTTAATAAACCCAATTTTGTTGCCATAAAAGATTGCGTAAAAAGTCAGAAATTCATATATGCAAATAGTATAAGTTTAATAATTATTGGTATTAAAATTGAATAAGATCAGCTACATAATTATTGCCATATACGTATAACATTGAGGTCTACCACGGCATCAAGAAAAAGTGTCAAATAAAGTAAACACATAAATGTTAAATATCATAATAAAATCCAAATCTTTAAAGTATAGATGAATGAATTTTTACACTTGTAAACTATCCAATTTATTTACATTTATTCAAATAGGACTATGTCATAGCTGTATTCTTCAACGTTTATAAAAGAAATAATTAAATTGATTAATTAGTAGTTCATTCAACCAATTCAAATACAAATTAATTAATGAGAGTTGCATTCAGAGAGGAACCCTTAAATATATAGTCTCTTGAAGACCAGCATGTTTATATATATATATATATATATATATATATATATATATATATTCATAAATTATAGTTAATTAGGAAAATGATTATGCAGTTAATTAACTTTTTTAGTTCAAAGCTTGAAGGGTATACTTGTCAAGGCATTAGGCATTTTGTTGTTTATATTTAAACGAGATATAAGTGAGTCAAATCTTGTATTGGCCTAATAAAGATTGCGAAATGTTATTTTAATCCAGATAATTAAGGACAATATTAAGAAATCAATGAGAATGGATATATAAATAGTGTGCTCCAGCCCCCAGTTTGATTTGGTGGTAACAGAGGAAAAGACAATAGCTTTTGACATATAAGGAGCACAATGGGAAGGTCCCCATGCTGTGATGAGAATGGCCTTAAAAAAGGTCCCTGGACTCCTGAAGAAGATCAAAAGCTAGTTCAGCACATTGAAAAACATGGCCATGGAAGTTGGAGAGCCCTCCCTAAGCTAGCCGGTTTGTGAATCTCTACTTCAATTTATCACTCTACTTTGCAGCTATTAATTGTATAGTTTGTTAGCTCTTTCAACGTTTCCTCCTTCATATATTTTTCTTACAAGCTTTTGCAGGTCTCAACAGATGTGGAAAAAGTTGTAGACTAAGGTGGACTAACTATTTAAGGCCTGACATCAAGAGGGGGAAATTTTCTCAAGAAGAGGAGAAAACAATTCTGCATCTCCATTCCATCCTTGGAAACAAGTAAGCACTTTGTCTAAGCTATGTATTTTACTAGTGGTTTCAGTTTTCCTTGCAAATTTATAAAACTAGATCAAATCTATCTCCATTTTTATTTCAACTCTTGTTACGAAGCTTACTGCTTCTTTGATGAACTTTCGGGAAGGATAATAAATTCCAATTGTTTGTTTATCCTTTGTAATTACGATAAAGAGGGGAAAGAGATAAGTATCAAAAACTAAGAGAGAGAATTAAGATTTAAACCAGTTTTAATATTATGTTCATACCATATACGAGTTTGCACACAATAAAGTTCCAATTGCTTTTTTGTATTTACTTATTTTATGCTAATTAATAACTATCACTTACTTTTATGTTAGATGGTCAGCAATTGCAACCCATCTTCCAGGGAGGACGGATAACGAGATAAAGAATTTCTGGAACACTCATTTAAAGAAAAAGTTGATTCAGATGGGTTTTGATCCAATGACACACCAACCTAGAACTGACCTTGTTTCCACCTTGCCATATCTGCTAGCTTTGGCCAACATGACAGACCTTATGGACCATCAGTCATTGGATGAACAAGCTGTGAGGTTACAAGCAGAGGCATTTCAGCTGGCAAAGCTTCAATACCTTAACTATCTACTCCAATCCTCAAATTCCTTAAGCACCAACTCTTCCTGCTATGACCAAAATGCCATCACAAATATAGAACCTTTCAGTTTGTTAAACTCAATCTATAATAATGTGAAAGAGAATATTCCAGCCATAGAGTGTTTGCAACAACTAGAAACTACCCCTGTTGCCTCATTTTCTCATGCCAATGTTGCTGCTAGTTCTCAACCACCCCACCACCACCCAAGCGTGTTACCTCACCTTTTAGACCCACAAGTCTCTTTCAGTTCTCAATCATATTTGAATAGTGAGCAGGGTCAAGGTACTAACTTTGCAATGGTAAGTCAAGGGGATCACACAGCAGAACATGACTCTTCATGGATAATTCCATCTATTACTCCAAATGTGATAGGGACCTCAGCTAATAACAATCCTGGAGATGCCAGCAGCACCACTTCTAGCTATGCGGGAGGAGGACCCTCTTCTTATTGGTCTGAACTATTTTTTGAGGACCCCATTATGCATGAGCTATCTTAGTATTTTATTTCAAAGAGGTTGAATTATTGTGTGTGTGGTGTTTATGCCTTGTTTTCTTCTTGCCACTTTTCACATATATAGGCTCTACTATAGGTAATATATGTTTATATATAGATATGTATGTCCATTTGTCCATTTACATACATACATACAATAAATCTATATATATATATATAAACGTACTAATATATATTAATACATGTTTTGTACATAACTTCAAGACGGTTTCGTGGAACTAGTTTGTATGTGAGTATGAGAGTATCATTTTCAACAGTTATATATATTTATAGATGTTCTAATTTGCTCAAACAAATTTTTCCCTTTACAGTTTTATGTAATTTTATTTTGTTTCGGTGAACATGTGTTTCTTTTATTTGATGTTTTCATTTGTTAGTTTTACTTGGTTTATGTATAGTTTTCTGCTTCGAACAAAATTATTTAAGGTAGAAGACGTGAGGATCTAGATTACAATCAAGCATACTTCATGAGTTAATTGCTTTATCATTTACCTCTATATATATATATATATATATATATATATATATATATATATATATTCCAGTACTGTGAATAGCTATGGCATGTTTACCAAATTTCCACTCCTGCATTCCACCATCAAAGGAAGAAAAATAAACTTCCAAGATATTATATGATTTTTCTTTACAAAACTGAAAAGTACAGTATAAATTGTAGGTGTATTTTTCACTTTTTTCTCGACTTTAATTAGTCCAAATTTATGTTGTAACGAAAGGCTAAGAAGTATTTCTCCTACTTAATTAAGGGTCTTATATATTCATAACATTAAAAAAAAAAAACTGATGGCTATTGATGCTTCTACAGTAATAAGAAATATTTTTATTAAAAGTCTAATACCAAATATACTCTAAGATAATGCAAGAGAAGCATATAAGGAATAGCTCAACTCAAACAATTAGTTTATTTGATGAAAGAACCCTATAATTTAACTAGTATATTAAGCTTCCTTAATTGCTTAAAATGAGACTCTTATTAGCTAGATAGGCTCTCCTCTCCACCTAATTAATCTGTTTCCTCAATATGCGCTTGCCTTTCTATTTTCAATATAGTTTATTTTTTAACTGTATAATGGTTTTGATCTATATATTGGCCTAGAAGATATTTTACATCTCTTCATGCAACCCACAAAAGGAAGTTGTTCTTGTTGAAAGCTTTTCTGCCTGCTTCTCTAGAGAAAAATTTAGCCACATTGCTTGAGATATGAATTAAGACTAAAAGAGTGGTAGAAAGCTATTCATTATACCTTGAGCATTACAACGTTGCAACAGAACTTAAGCGCATAATGTTCCAATAGAGGAAGTGGGGAGGGATTGTAAAAGGAATTGGATATTAATTAGTGGTGAATTATTTAAGCTACATTATGAAAACTTTGAAATATGAGGAAAATTCGAAACCATAATAAGGTTATTTTTTAAAAGGGAAATGGCTGCTTAAAAGTGGAAAGGGGTCCTATATTTCCATCGTGAGCAGTTAGATTTGATTCCTTTTCAATCAAGAAGTTGACTATGCCAAACCCTTAGAAAAAAATAATTTAAATCAAAACAAAAGGCTTAGATTACAAAGTCTTCACAATGAAGCTGATGTCTAACAGATGTCCATGCACCAGTGGACTTGTAATTAATCTAAATATACCTTTTTTGGAGTATGCCTTGTCAAAGGCCCTAGAATGATTCGATTGGTTGAGGTCAAGTTTGTCACGGTTGTCAAAGTAACAAAGAAAATCACAATGTGGTTAGGTTTGTTCTCCTCCTTCATACCCCTCCTAATTTAAAAGAATAGGGAAAAAATTTCACCACCTAATCCTACCCCATTCGTTGTGTATCACTTAAGGATTCTTATGTCATTGCAATTATGTTAGATTAAATAAGTCTAAACTAAGCATTTTTGACCCCTGCTTCTGGTGGATTTGTGGCATATAAAAACTTATGTATAATAAAATAAATAGTGCTAACGCCTTGGAAGCGATGTCTGTCCTGCGAGTGGCAACATCATCGAAGAAAATGATGTAAAGGAGGTAGTTAGAACAATCATATTCATAATAAGCAAAATCATTTTCTTGTAGTTATGCATGTATTTTCCCAACATATACTGATCCATGTGCTATTCAGTAACTGGTTTTTATGATTTAATTTGTCATTTCAGAAAAAAAAAATAAGAATATGTTACTTAATTATATTTTAAGTCCTCATAAGTGATTATCTATCATTTTGATCTCTCTCTTAAAAATAATCTTCATAAGTCATAATAATATTATGATTATTATATATACAAAATTTTAAAATATCAAATATTCATAGATAAAATCTTAATAGCCAACATCTGTTTATATTGTAAATTATATAAATTTCTTTAAAATTAAGTTGATTGATAAATTTAATATCAAATGATTTTTAAATTATATGCAATTTCATATAATGAGATTCGTTTATTCAACTATTGGATTAAAAAAATCAATACGCAATTCAAGTTTGGAGTAAGTGGAACACATATATACATAAGGGATAAAGTTACACACTATGTCAAAAATGGTCTTTTACGATTTTTCCGCACCATGTTTAATAGCGTTTTGAGATGTTATTGTTTCGCGTGTGGTAATAAGTGGAAACGTTTGTCAGCGTTTGCAAAAATGCTGTAAAAGATGTACATTTATAGCGTTTCAAAAAATACGGAAACATTGTAATAGGATAATACTATTTAAAGCGTTTTTTAACATAAACGTCGTAATTGATTCACTTTTTTATAGCATTTATTTTTGTATGAACAAATGCTATAATAGAATGATACTTTAACCAATTATTATACATGTAATAAGTCACAATTCAATGGTTTAATTAACAATTTAACTATTGAATTATGTTTATATAAGATGTAGTTGGGTCAAATTATTAAAATCAAATAACCATAAGTATATTATCAAAGAGTTTTTACTTTCATATATTTTTAAAAGCATATATTACATTCATTTTGTACATATGATCTATATGGTATGGACTTTGAATCCAATGGTAGGTTTTAAAAAATAACAATCCAATAAAAATTTATTAAGCGGTGTAACAATTAATTAAAGTTACACAAATATAACTTGATCCCTCCTTGTATATTAATCATAATGCATCAAAATTAAACTCTTTAAATATTATTATATTGAACAATGTTTTCAAAAGCGGATTGGTTATTGAACCGGTGAAGACACTGGTTCAAGTAAATCATGATTAAACCGCGGTCGAACCGTGGTTGAACCGGTAGTATTAAAGAATTGACTCAGACCGGCCACCTAGCTGGTTCATGGTTCAACCGGTCGGACCAGCTAGATCGGTTCGGTTTTAATAACAATGATATTGAATGTCTAGTTGGTGGGAGTCTAATGATATTTTCCTTATAACCACACGTATATATTCTCCATTAAAAGTAATCCTATTTGAATGAAAAAATCCACATATGGTGAAGCTCACACTTTTAGCTGTGATTTTTCCATTCATGAAACTCAAACACTTGACTTAAGTAAAATTAAGCATATTTCACTTGAATCAACCACCCGTCAGTGGCCTGAAGAGATTTAACATTGTTACATTGAAAGAACTAGATGACTTCAAATAAAGAAAATTAGAGGATTAAGTTTATTTTTCTTTATTAATAAAGAAAAATAAGTAACATCGTTGAAATGAGACATTTGACTTAAATATAAATTATAAATTATGAATATGTATATATATATATTATACATTTTTGAAGCATGTTAAAAGTTATTTATGATAACTTTATGCCAGTTTCTTATGTAATATTCATTTTATTTTATTTTTAAAATATAATAAGTTTATAGGAAATATTTAAAATCTTTTTAATAATATATAAAATTTTATTGATTATAATTGATTGATTTGATTATAATGATGGGTTATAAAAAGCGATGTTATTATGAGGAAAAAGCTTGCAAACCCTAATTGTATCACCATTTTTTTACGTCTCATTTTTTTACACGGTCTCTCTAGTTCTCTCTAATACAATATCTCTCCCTTTCTTTTTGTTTCACTTAGGTTATGTTGCGTTTAGTTCATAAGTTTTCTTAAAAAAATAGAAAATTATTCTTAGAAAAATTTAAAAAATAAAAAAAACTGTTTACTTACAAATTATTTAAAATTTTATTATAGAAAAGTAGAAAACTGATTTTCTAATTTTTAAGAAAATCAAAAAATTCTTTTAAAAGGTTTTCTAAGAAAAGTAAAAAAATAGAAAAGGCGGTAACTGAATTACAAGATAAGATAATTGAATTACAAGATAAAGACTACTATAATGAAATGGGAATGAGAATATGAAACAAGCTGCTACTAATTTGAAAAGTTCTACTACTATTATTTTGAAATATATTTAAACACAAACTCATTTGTTCTCATTTTAATATTACTTTAAATTTTTATCACAATTTTTATGTGATATACAATATTGTCATAAATAATATATATAAGACATATCACAATTAAGTTGAATTAAAGAATGTTTGAAAAAAATTTGGAAAATTGAACGCACTTGAACAACTTTTTTAGTTTTCTAGTTTTCCAAATTGAAAAACTGTCATATTATCTAAACGAGTTTTTAAAATTTTTCTAGCTATTCTAGGAAATGAAAATTTTAAAAAACAAGCTGAAAACTTTTCCCAGAAAACTAGAATAATTTTCTGTAACTAAACGCAACCTTAGTCTCTTAATTCTCACATTTTTCTACTTTTCAATTTTATGCTATTTTAACTTTTAGTTATAAATTAAACCTTACTTTTTAAAACTTCTTGGTCATTGTTAATTTTCTCTTTAATATTTCATATGTATTAAAGTTTGCAGTCAAGTAATTTATTTTTATTTTATTTTTGGTTTATTTTAAACCTAATTGGCTTATTTAAAATTAACTATATTCTTCCTTTTCTTATGAATTTTTAAATTTCACTAAATAATAATAAACTTAAATAACTGTTTTGTTATTGTTTTTAAGTTATCTGCCAGCTCGGCCTCGGCGCTAGTGATAGCAAAAACACGACCAGGAGTAGTTTGTTGTTGAATGGTTTCGATCTATACCTCAATTCTTCTGGGAGGTTGGGTTCCATAACCCTTTACATTACGACCACCATAATGTCTACTACCACCACGACCACCCGAAGCATCAGTACCATGGTTTTGAGGGAATTAGGTCGAATATGGCCTTCCTGCCTATATTGGTGAGAGATCACCTCAGCTTTCTTGTTACAATATCTCGCCATGTGGCCACTTCCATAATGAAAACATCTTCCTTGAAATTAGCCACTACCATAGTCACCAGAGGATAAGGATCCTCCCCGATAATGATTCATACCCTATTGAGTCTACCTTTTAAACTTGCCAGATTGAGGCTTTAGATGTTTATCAGCTTTTCTCTCTGCCACTCGGGCCAATTGATCCTCTTCCAGGATTCTACATTTATTCACCAACGCAGGGAAATTACGGATCTTTTGATACTGTATAGCTGATAAATGTTCATTGTGATAGGATTTTGATGTTATATATGGACAACTTTAATATGATTATGTCTATTTGGATATAAATTATGTTGTAATTAGGTAACATTTTACATTTGAGTGAATATGCCTGGGTCTTGTTAAATTAAAAACAATTAATCCCTAATTTTTGTGTAAATGTAGGTAATGAAGGAAGAAATAAAGAAAGGTATGAAGAAGTTGCAAAGATTACAAGAAAATGCCTTGGAAGATGGAGAATTTCATCTTTGAAGCCTCTCGCTTGAGCGAGGCATTTGTTCGCTTAAGCGAGAATGAAATAGGGGGAAGAGCTCATATAGAAGACTTCTCGCTTGAGCAAGATTATTCTTGCTTAAGCAAAAATGTTTTAGAGAGGAAGGATCCTATTTTATGCAGTCTCACTTGAGCGAGACCACAAAGACTGAAGCAAAGGGCAAAGGTTCCTTCAGGATGAAGTATGCTTTCTTGCTTGAGCGAGAGCTCAGCTCACTCAAGCGAGACCCTTATTTAAAAGAAAAAAATCAAATTTTGAAAAGCAACAAACGCTTTTAGAGAGAGAAACTCACTCCCACCTTCGAGGAATCGAGGCTGAAGATCGTAGAAACTATTTTCTTCTTCCCTTTTCCCATTTTTATTGGTTTGTAATGACTATGATGTGTAGATAAACACTTTTTGGGATTGAATAATCGATTCAAACCTGACGTACCTTGGGTGTTATATATATACATGGTATTTTCGTTTTATTGAGCTTTGGTATTTCGTTCTGTTCTTGATGTTTAATTTTATCTGATCAATGGTTTCTTAATTTTGTTTCTCTTGAGTTATTGGAAAATAATTCTTGAAAACCAATTTGAATGGAACACTCAATGCATTGTGTTGTTAGGAATAGCTTCCAACGTATTGAAGGCATTTAACATCTAATCTTAATGCTGGAAAGTTTCTTTAAAGGATTGAACAATCAATGTTTGGGAAGTTTTCTTAACGATTTTATATTTAAGGGATTGATATAAATGATTAATGAATGTTGCATCGAGTTCAATAATTTCAAAAATCTATATATGTATGTATATGCAAGATACGACTGAGTGAGATAGAAGAAATTCAAGCTCAGCTTTCTCTATTGGTTTTCTTAATATATAGTTTATTGGCTTTATATTTAAATTTATTATCAGTTATTTTCGATTCCATTTACTATGAACATGCCCTATTTCATTTATAAATACGCTTAATCTGTTATTAATTGATAGTTCTAAATTACAACAAACCCTAGTGGAACGACATATGAATTAATTTCTTATACTACAACTGGGAGTGGTACATTTGCCACAAACCATCAACAATAGCTTTCTTCAACTTGAACTAAAGTCTGTTCTCATACTTTACACATTTAGAAGATTCAGTACCCTTGTTCTGGAATTGAGGGTAAAATAAACTCAATTCATTAAATATTATGGTATACTCGCTAACAGACATAACACCTTGCTTTAGTTCTATAAACTCAAGCTCTTTCTGGCTTCTACCATTTTTCAGGAAAAATTCCTGCAGAAAATACTCCTTGAAATTAATCCAGATTAATTATCTTCTAACACTTATCATGCGTTGTTTGGCCTAAAGCCACCAGGTTCCAGCTTCCTTAACTAATTGATAAGTGGCATACTCCACCTTTTGTGTCTCAGAGCACTCCAAAGATCGAAACACATGTTCTATCTCCTTGATCCATAGGTAAACACCTCCAGGGTTATATCCCCTTCTAAAAGTGTATGGCTCCCACATCAGGAAGCAATCAAGACCGCCAGGACCACGGTCTTGCCTATCTAGCACACCAGCTAACTGGACTAGTGCATCGACCATAGGGTCATTACTTTACATACGGCCTGCCATCAATCAACCTAGATACATAAACAATGGGGTTAAGGAGTTTGTCCTTATAGAAGAGGTTAAAAGTGAACTTATTAAAGGGGTTAAGGAGTTTGTTGATAAGGCTACAAGCAAATTACTATTCATATAGTAATATAAGGTGTCCTTGTGTGAGATGCTCTAAGATTTTAAGTAAAAGTGAGAATAATTTTGAGTGAAAAGTAGGACATGTGACATCACCCAGACGACCACGCAAGACATCGTCCTTGCCTCAGACAATAGTGGTAGTAGTAGTAATAATAATAATAATTAGAAACTGGATTTAGCGTGGCTCTTTAATATCACATGCAAGAGTATGCGTAGAAGACGGGGTCTCATGTAAACTTTGTATGGGTTTTTTTGTGTGGAGCATGACTCCCACACAAAAATAGTTGTTACCTAGATTTATTTTGTTATTACACGGGACTTCTTCCTACACATAATAGACCTTATTCTTATAATGCTCTGCCATAACAGAAACTTACATCCTCCTTTGCATCCATCAAACACGTATATGAACATATTGTTAGCATGGTAGATAGTATTGCATGAATCGTATATGAGATGAGTTGAGGAATACGCCAAATAAATTAAAGGGTGACTCATTAATTGGATGAATTATGTTTAATTCTTACGTATTGGAGATGTATTGTTGGAATCACCAATGCATTCCCAAAATGTACTATCTTTTAGTTATATTTTGTTAGTATTTGTTTTAATGTTATCTACTTTTAGTTTGTTTTTGTATTTTGATTAGTCTATACTTTTTTTTGTGTTTAACAGATCAATAAAGGCTCAATTATAGGTTCAAGAAGGGTTATAAGCATGAAGTAAAGGAGACAAAAGTCCATAAAAGCCAGAGTTTGGCCAAGTAGGCCCAAGAGAGCCTTAAAAGGTCTCCATAGCCATTGGGTGTGGACTCCATAGCTAGGCCATGGGTGCACCACCTTGGTTGTGGAGTTGGACAAACCCTTTTTTTATCTATTTTTTGACCTCGTTTGGATTAGGCTAGTTACACTTTGGTGAGTCACTGTTAGTGAATGTTTTCATACCTTATTAGACCAAGACACTTAGTTAGGGAGAGGAGATCATATTAGATTGATCCTAGTTTTGAGTTTTAGAGTTGTTCATAGAGTATTCTAGAGAATTGTGAAGAGGCAGTCACGCCTCATCTCTTTTCTCAAGGTATTATTATTTTCACTTCTGTTTTCTTTCTTTTTCATTTATGATGGTGATTGGTATAGGTTCTTTTGTGACCTCTGTCATCATGAATGAGTAATTTCTTTATACTCTTTAGGATGCCAGAGTAATCCTAATCACGGAACCGTGCAACCTTGGGATTTACGTATTTTGAGTTCATGTCTTGATTATCTTGAATTCTATGCTAGATTTTATTAATTTCTTAGAAATGTACTATGACACCCTTAAAAAGTTAATTAATATCGTATGGAGTAATTTTGGCATTTGAACTTTTGGGATAAATGAACCTAAACAATTTCATATATTATTGGAGTTAAGAAAATTAGATCCTTAAATAAAATAGAGATTTACATGGTTGATCTTGATGTTTATGAAAAATGTCCTTTGAGATACAATTTTTACATTAATTGTTGATGAACAGGTTAATTAATTAAAGCAAATTGGTGACCCTTAATTAAAGATTAATGTTAAGGTACTCTATTGCCAATTAAAAAGCCTTGGTTGAAAATAAAATAAGATAAAAGGAAAGAGCTTACATATACATGTCATCAAGCTAACTGGCTTCAAGTGGACAACTTTTCAATTTATGCCTAAGTTGGTCCATATAAGGAGTTAAAGGTTAAACACATACTTATTTAAATTATTTGGAGAGTTATTGAAGGTTCGTCAGTCTTGGGACACTTGGCATTGCATGATATGAAGACTATGGGTAACTTTCTATGTTGTGGTAACCTCTTTCAAGTTGACAGTCTTTGGGCAAGCATAAAAATGAACTTGAATTCATAAATTAGAGAGAACTAATTCAAAAGGCTCTGGTATCCAAAGTAAAATGCCTAACACGTTCATCGTCACGACTACTGGCAAATTGGAAGGATGTATGAGCACTAGTTTATCTCTCAACTTTAAATTTTAGCACCTTTTATTTTATCACATCTTGGTTCTATTTGGACCTTTGTTTATGCAATTTTACTGCATTTGTTATATGTACTTTCTGTTATGCGTTGAATCATTGTATGTCTTACATTAACCAGTAAATCATTTCTTCACACTTGATCTTTGTTTACTTGAAATTCAAACTGTCTTGGGTGTGATTAGTGTTGTTTTTCTGGTTGTGTTGCTGTAATAATTTTCACCTCGCTTTGTTTTAATCCGTCCACCGTTTACACCTTCTCTTCTACTCTACTTCTTTTTTCCATTTTAAATTTTTATTTTACTGGAAAAGACCTTAATACCATATACTTATCAGTTTAAGAGCCTAAAGAGGACTCTGATTGACGCCTTAGATTGAACTTGAGAACCAAATAAATTAGATTAATTTCACCATAAACACATACATAGATCACTTAGTATTCATAGGTTACTAGTTTAATAATTAGGATGAAACGAAACCCTCAAGAGTATTTTTTCCATAATTAAAATCACATCGTTTAAAGTACTTTAGTTGTCTTTATTTTAATTCTTCAAACCTAAACCATTGCTTGCTCAAACTAAAGTGTAAAGCGCTAATCAGTGCTTATCAGTGCAGTCCTTGTGGGATTGATATTTTTATTACACGATAAAACTCACGCACTTGCGGGTGATATCAATCGTGAGTTTTGGTGGAATCAGACGAGAGCCACCTTTTACTAGGAGACCAAGTTGTTCACCCAAAAAAAGGTTAGATATATGCGACTCATTTCTAGAAAATGCATAAAAAATGTCTTTCTTTTAAAAGAATTTATGGAATAGGTAGATTTATTTATTATAGAATGGGAACTAAACAAAACTATTAACTTTGTCGAGACTCCATTTTATGCGAGGAATTATTTTTCGTGTCGATTGGTAATCCTTTTAGTGTAATATGTGTATTGACATTTTGTCTTGTGTGTTGAAAGTGTTAGTTGTTTCTCCTCTTCTCTTTTTATTTTAAATGATTTTCTCCTTTTGATATTGTAAAATTACCAAACAGCTAGTCAATGACTTTAGGTACCTGTTTTCTCATTTGGGAATGTTTGAATAGTATTACGATGCTAAATATGACAATAAAGACACTATTTTTCTCATCATCTTAATGTTTTCATGGTGAAGCTTGTCATGGGTTATTGATTGGTGGTTTGGGTTGATGATGAAGAGGGGTTGTATTCTTTATTGAGAGAAGGACATATATCATTTTCCTAATTGTCACATAAAGGGATAACAATAACGTTAGTTGGGGGAGGGGTGGTGGTAGAGTGAGTGGAGGTAGTGGTGCTAGGATGGGGAGATAGATGGTTAGAGTGAGATTACAGAGAGAGAAATGAATGAAGTTAGAAAAAAAAATGGGTTTGGGTTTGGGCCGGGAGTGGGGAAGGTGATGATTTATGCTCAATTGAAATTTAGTTATTTTATTATTTTTTATAGATAAACATGTCATTTTTTCATTTGACCTATCATTAGATAACAAAAATTAGTTAGTAGTAAGGACATAAAACAACTATTTAATATAATTTAAGACCAAATCATTAAAAAAATTAATTTGAAATTAAAAACAAAATTGGGTAAAAGGTGAGGGAACAAACCTTTATTTAAGCCATCAAATTATTCATCAAATTATTCATTGATGATACGTACAACCTTAGTTTTACAGCCACATATTGGGCCCGTTTGTTTAAGCTTATTAAAAAAGTGATTATAAAAAAGTGATTCTTTTATAATCACTTTTTTAATAAGCAGATTAGAGTTGTTTCTTAAAATAAACTGAAATCAGCTTATTTTCAGCTTCTGCTTATTTTTGAAACTTTAAACAAACATGTTAAAATTTAAAATAAGTACTTTTTTTAATTAAAAAAGTATTTATCTTTTAAAATAAGTTTAAACAAACGAGCCCATTATATTTTTCATTTTTGAAAACTTAGTATATCCCATCAACAGTCAGAGGGGCTGACGTTATTTGTTATAATTTCACAACTCATAGTTATAGAGACCCACCTAATACAGGTCAACATATCCTTTTTTTTCCCTTAAATTAATATCGATTATCTTTTTTAATTATTTTTTGTTTTAATATTCCATTTTCAGGAAATGGCGTGAGATAGGGATTGCAATTAACAAGGACCCAAATAAAATAATTAAATTGATGTGGGCTTATAATCACACGGAATTAGAATTGGATTTCAATTCGAGCCCAATCTGACTTAACCCAATGCAAGCACACACCTGACACCCAAGACCCTTTTCTAACGCATTAAATATTCAATCAAACTCATTTATAGGAAATGTATTGGGTGGAGTGAATTGATCACCACACTAAATTATGTTCCTTCAATTTATTTGATGAACATAATATTTTTATTTTTAAAAGGTTTGTAAAAATTAATGCTGATCAAATCTTAACAACCCACTATGTCAAATTTTTTTTTAACAATTGAGACATTCTCTTCCCTTCATGAAATTGAATGTGCAATTGATATGGATATACTTAATCTTTCAGGACTTAAGAAAAAATAATTTTTTTAGGTGGGGAGGGAGAGGGATAGAATTTTCTCAGCTCATATGAGGCATGGGTAGAGATGGAAATAAGTCAGGTTAAGCCAGACTTTGAAAGATCTAAGTCTGACCCACTTTTAATTGTCAAAGCCTGAGTATGACCTATTAGTTCGTTATAGGCTTTTTTTAAAGCTAGTCCTGGCTTGTTTGCTGACCTCACCCATTTAAAGTTTATTTAAAGGGTCTGCTTACAATTAGGCTATTAAAAGACCAACAACTACTTAAAAGCCTATCAAACTACATAGGCTGACAAACCTATCCGCCTATCACTGTAAATAGAGCTGGGTAAACAAGTCTGGGCCGCGGGCACCCATTTAGTTACTCTTTATGTGGGTTGTGGGTCAAAAAGAATTGAACTATTTAAAAAGCAGGCTCACGGGTTAGGACCGCGTAACCCGCAGTTTAAAACAAGTCTGGCTCGCAGGTTCACGGGCCAACCGCGGGCCAAATAAAAATAAAAAATATATATTAAAAATAATCTAAAAAATGAGCATATTTGTTCAAACATAATGACTCTTTGACTCATGGACTTATTGTATCTATTATTTTTATGTATTTTGTAATTATACTTGGAGTTTTTAAGACATTAATGATGTTATTAATTATTATCATGCATTTGGAACCTATTTGTTGTATTTAAGATTTATATTTGGATGATAAAACTTTCAAATTTAAACTTTCATGAGTTTATTTCATGAATCATGGTTGGATTTTTAAGATTTTGGATAATTAAATATGTTAAATTATATATGTTTTGGGTTTCATAAAAAAATGATTTGAGCCCAACAATTTCAAAGGAAAAAAAGCAAAAAAAAACAAATTCCCATATCCGGGTTAGCGGCGGGTTGGCCTACAGGTTTACAGTCCTGACGCGGGCTCAAAAAAATCAACCGACTTAGAAAGTGGGTTTCGCGGGCCAACCCGTTGCAGGGCGGGTTGACCCGTATACCCAACTATAACTGTAAACAGAGTTAGCGTTATAAATGGACCTACCAATATAAATGAGTTAAATGCACTTGATTTTAAATTCAGCAAGACAAATACAAGTTCTCATACAAAACAAAGGTAATTAAATCTAAAATAACCACCACAATTGATCCAAACAATTATAAAATAAAATTTTATATTATAAAAAATTATTATAACGTAATATTAATTTATATTATGTAAATATATAATATATATTATTTTTATGTTATAAATATATATATATATATATATATATATATATATATATATAGTCGACCTGTTGGGCTTCAAAGGCTTTTTAGAAAGCCTATGACCTAACCTGATTACTTAAAGAGGTTTTTTTAAAAGCCTAGACCTAACCTTCTAGTCTGACCTATAAGGCTTTAAACAGGTTAGGCCACGGGCTTCCAATAGATGACCTATCCTGTTTCCATCCTTAGGCATAAGTGAGTTTTTTGGGTTGAAATTAGCTGCGGTTAATAAAAAATCATTAATAAACTATGACTAAACCCTGAAATTTTTGTTATGGTATTTTTATGAGTTTGCCTCCCATGTGAAGGCCTAAGTGTCCCATGCAAATTTCTGTGTGGAGCACATCCCAAACAACCTTTTTATGTTTAAAAAAATGTTTTTCTTGTAGTGGTAGCTGCATCTCCTTTAATATGTAATATTCGTCTCTTGTTCTTGACTATTCTCTATGTAAAATAAGCAACCTTTGAGGGGGTCTAAATTTGTCTATACCTTATACAATGTATTTGGACCCCTTCCCTTTTTTTTTGACACCGTATAAATTTAACATTATATTTTTCACTTTTGTCATGCTTTTAAATTTTAAGATCTTCTTTGTCTATTTTTTGTTTGTTTGTGTTGGTTAAGTACTTGTAAAAAATTGTTATAAAGTTATTCTTCCTAAAGGAAGAAGCTCCTCCTTCAAATGAAGTTTCACTCTTATTCAAACATTCACATTACATCTCATGTATATCTCCTTACAGTATCCTTCTTTCTATTGGACAAAGTAAAAAAGCTTAAAAAGTTTATCCTGAAGACTTGCATCGCCTATCTAAACATATAGTGATGAACCCAGAAATTTTTGGTAGTGGAGGTAAGATAATGTTTTTTATTTTATATAAGAAAAAAATTCTTAATAGTAGAGGCAAAACCAAAACTAAATAATTTTAAATTACTATTTTATATCATAATATATTAAACAAAATAAAATATAAGTAGGGATGCCCCCATTATGTTGTTCCTGGTCTGTCCCTCCAAACATTCTTCTAAAAAGATATTTGATTATCCATGCTTACTTCCGAATTTAACCCATCCTAAAACCACTCTTTATCCCCACTGACCATTTTTTTTTCTAATTTCCCCTTAAATGTCTTAATTATCACTCTGATACTCTTTTCAAATTACTACCAGTTAACTAATACATTTCCTTTCTTTGGTAAGTATACCAAATCAATTGTAGTTTCAAAATAAAGGTTGTCGATCCTCATAGACTTGTCACATATCAACATTGTTGTGATAATTGCTACTAACTACACAAGGTTGTCACTTTTATACTTTATAAAAAAGATTGGATTAGATGTTTGGATATTTCAAAAGTAGAAAATCGATTAATGAAGGAATATATAACAAAAAGTATTAGGATCAAACTATACCTTTTCAATTTATGTTCTTGCAATTATTCAGTCCAATCATGTAATTAATCAAGTTACCAAAACTCAATTTTCACCAAACCTGATCTTTCGAAGCACGGATCCTAAACTTATTCTTAATTGAAGATTCCTCTAATGATTAACGATATACAATTTGCATTAGGAACGAGTACTGACGACTATTTTTCTTGATCTTATTCATAGAAATCAGGGACATTAGGTAATTTAATCCTAAACTTTTTTAAACACATCGAAACACATACATGGTTTGAAACATGAATTAGAAGTAAAAATTAAATCACTAACTTTAATCAATTATATAAACTGAACCAAAATACTTATAAGCACATAAACCTACCACAGTTGTCCAATCCCAACTAAAAAGGAAATCAACCACATAGGATGAAACTTACAAGTGAATCAACGGATGAAAATCACAAGAGTTCAAGAAGAAGATGAAGCTTAATGATGAAAATGGTGTCTCAACTTCAAAAGCCTTCTCTATTTTTGTGCTCTATTTTCACCGTTTGAAAAATGTAATTGGGTCGTTTATATAACCCAATAACTAAGTGGACAAAGTGATGCACCGCATGACTCGCCTAGGCGAATGGATCAGTTTTTCTCCTTCACACCTGGACAAGTGTGGCTCGCCTAGGCGAATAGTCTAAAACTTGTCTCCTTTACTTTCCATGCTCTGCTTGCCATTTTATCCTATTTTCCTACAAAATATAAGAAAAACACACAATTGGGTTGATTTATACATATAATTCAATTTCTACATAATGATTGAGAAATTTGCTAGCTACAAGGTATTTTACTATTCAAAACAAAGTTAAACAGATAAGAAAATTAACTTAAAATAGACAACTAACAGTCATCTTATATAAAAAGGATGATATTTTAGTCAATAATCTTCGCTTCCACTTTCCTAAGAGAGCTAATTAAGTTGATGTTCCCCATATCCCTAGTCCTTAGCTTACACTTCTCTTTCTCCTGACACCTCTTCTCCCACTTTGCAAGGGTAATTTTACTCTCACACTCATCACCCCATGAGAAATCTCCAACCAAAACAGACAGTAAAGAATTCCTACTTTAGTAAATTGTGAAACGGATAAATGGTTTCATAATCGAATAAATAAAAATAGAAATAATTAATAAAGACTTAACATGACGTGAAAATCTTTATAGTGGAATTAATAATATTACCTTCATCCCTAAATATAATACACTTTTGAGAATTTTTTATCCTTTAATATAAGATCCTATTTTAAATTTTTATGTCATTAATTATTTTTATACTAAAATACCCCTATTAAATGAGTGACTCTTATTAGAATTTATAAAGACAATAAACAAATTACATGCCTAATAATATTTATCTCTTTTATTATAATTGATTGACATAAAAGATTAATTTCTTTTCTTATTGACTTTGTCTTTTTATATGGAATACAAATTATTAACTATGATGGAGAGAGAATTAGTAGAAATGAGTGAAAAGAAAACATGATATTCCCAAATATCTTAAGAGTAATTTTTCAAAATTACCCTTAATTTTAACTAGAGATAATAATTTTAACTAAACTAATTAATTTTCTTAAATTAAGTAAAAGAGAGAGGTAAGGTAGCACAAGATAGTTGAACTAAAAATAAAAAGTAAGTGATCACATTCATAATATTAAAAAGGGTCAATGCGTGCAAAACTTTCTTCATTCCAAAATCAACAGGAGTGATTGACATGAACCAACGTTTACGGTGGCCAGGGGCAATAAATATATATACCAAAATCAAACTCTAGATATTTTAAATTTTAACATAAATATTGTTTATTGTAAAGATTATGTTTAACGTTTATATGGAAATAAAATTAATCAGGTTTGGAGTAAACGGTGTAGATGCTGTTGTTTGATTTGCAGTTGGGGAAATGGAGTTGAGTTAAAGTGAAAAATTTAAAGGTTGATATTAATTTTTTACACCGTTCGAGACAATCAAAACTCTCTTGAGCATAGATAAAAAAACTCACACGAATTAACGAGGTTTTCTCAGTTTTCCAACTGCTCCAAACAGCCTCTATATGCAGGATTTGGACAGGAGTGGTGGAAATGTCTAATATCAGTATATGATGATTGAAGATATATAGGAACAAGTTGGAGCTGCAAGTACTTTTGTTGTTGAAACTGGTTTCCTTGGTAGATAACATATACTAGGCCCGCCGCGCCGTTGTCGCACTGGAATTGAATATTATATTCGATTCCATTTGGAATGGTTTGTTGTCGATTGAATTAATTTGGCAGAAACCACCATCACATAATGGTCATCTCTGCTATCTTCTACGGACATATAGAATTTTCCAATCACGTAGAGGCCCCCCCGCCATGGATTGAAGACAAACCATGCATGAATCCTAGCTTCTATTGATGGCGATACACTACCATCGCCGCATGCTAGTATATCTTACGCAACTTTAAAAATTGATAATCGATCTCAAAATCATCTAATTTTTAGTTTAGTATTTTATTTTTTTTCTCTTCTCATATATTTGACTATTTAAAGAGTAAATATATAATAGAAATATTAGTAATAAGTGTTTTTTTAATAATTTGTGATTTAAAAACATTACACCCCAGACAAAGTTAACTGCTTAAAGTCATGGGTTACCAATTGTGATTTAAATGAGTTAATGGTTTTGGGTAATGAAGAGGTAAATAGATTAATATTGTTCAACAAAACCTTAGGTATTTTAATTAGTACAAACATTAAATTTTCTGTTAGTGAAACACTAGGTTTGAATAGTATATTTAAGGTCCATTTTATAGATTATGGACAATGATTTAAAAAGACTCGTCAAAATTACAAGGTTTAAACAAGAGATTATTTTAGAGATTCTTATCTGTCTAGATACGGCAAATCTTGGAGAGAAGACAAGCTTTATGTCTCTTGAGTCCAAGTATCAACGAGTAGAGACTAGTGTGATGAGTTATGAGACGACTGTTGGATATTGTCTGAATGATATGAACATAATGAGTCGCTTGGGAATTTGTTATGTTGGTGATCAGTTGATAGGATTGGGACCAATGCATAGGATTTTTTGAAGTCGTGCTGATCTTGTGGAGAGTAATGGTTTTGGAGAAATTTTTTCTTTACAATCCCATCATGTCAGGCTATATGGACAAGAAGCTTATAATTGGATTGTTGTTGCTTTGGTCGGGCTATATGGACAAGGAGCTTATAATTAGATTATTGGTACTTTGGTCGAGCTTCAGATAAGGTCTTCATTTATACATGCCTCATCGAGTAGTAGGTTATTTAATGTTTCTCAAGAGGTTTTTCTTACACAAACTTCATCATTGCTAGTGTTAATATGCCATCATATCATATGTTCATCCTCAAGCCTCCCATTGGCCGAGTTCCAAGGTTATCTTGTCACGTGTGGATAGAGGGAAGTTTAGATTTCCTATACCACGTCCTTAGGTGTTCCCTTGCTTCACCACCATTAGATTAGCTTACTCGTTGACCTCTTATTGTTAGGATGTCCTTTTGGCCCTTGGATGGTGGCAAC
Source organism: Clitoria ternatea (assembly GCA_037962975.1). NCBI lineage: Eukaryota > Viridiplantae > Streptophyta > Magnoliopsida > Fabales > Fabaceae > Clitoria > Clitoria ternatea. Next base: position 286,135,734 of record CM075670.1, read on the forward strand.
CTTTGGGTGCTCCTTTGGTCAACAGTCGTTGGATTGCGCCATTTTCCCCTTTGTATATATACCATTGGATTGGTTCATCTCTTGGTTTCCTACCATCGAATTTTGATGGTTTCGGAAGATGAAACATCATTGTTGGATTAGGTTTTCCTTTATGATTATTTATCGTCAAATCTTGACGGTTTGAAAAAATGAATCATCATTTTCTTACCTAAATACTTACCCATTTTCCTTCTTTTTATTTCTCTTCCTTCATAATTTCCTCTTCCTTTTCTTCTTCTTTAAGAACTCTTCATGTCTTTTGTGGTTTCTGTCATGTTTAAGACCTTACCTTGTTTTGACATTAGGGGGTGTTTCTTGGAGATGTTGAAGCTTCCTCCTATTTTCCTCTGGGTGTGACTCCTTATTTTCTTTCTTCTTCTTCTTCCTTAACTGTGTGTATTGATTTCTTCTCCATTTCCTTTCCTTGTTTTTACTATTCTTGCATTGTTTTTACTATTTCTTTTACATTTCCTTTCCTTGTTTTTACTATTCCTGCATTGTTTCTACTATCATCCATTTCCCTTATTTCTTTTGGTTTTTCTTTTTCCTAGAGTGTGATCAAGATCTTAGGATAGTGCGTTCAATTATGGGTGCTTAGAGAGTTACTGGTGAAGTTCTTATTATTGTTGTTGTTGCCCAAGATTTTTCTTCAGTGATCGAGGAGCTTCTTTGAACCTGATCAATGATACACAATGTTTAACACATTATTAAGTCGAGAAGTAAGTATAACCTGCTTAGTAATGGTGTTTAGGATGATGTTGAGTGTGTGCCTTGTGGTAATGATGAAAGGGCGTGCCATGGCAAAGTCTGGGTATCTGGCCTTGATTTTGTCTATGAGGCCTTTTTCTCTCACCTTGGGTTGACTTTTCCTTTTAGTTTGTTCCAACAAAGTATTCTTTAAGCTATTAATATAGCTCTTTCGCAACTTCACCTGAATGGTAGGGTTTTGTTCATGCCTTTAAGATTTTATATGCGTAGTTAGGTATATCCCTCACCATGCCTCTTTTCTTTTCCTCTTTCTAGACCAAAGTTTTTAAATCTGAGGTCCTTATGACTTAGGTATCATTTAGTGGGGTGCCCGGTGTTAACCCTTTGGCAAGCATACTAAGTCAATTGTAGTTTCAATAAAACTAAAGGTTTGTCGGTCCATAGGGACTTTCTAGACATCACGACAGCTTGATAATTGTTATTAATTTACCATTAAAAATATATAAATAAAGTTGTCACTTTCGTAATTCATAAAAAGGTTTGATTTGATTTTTAATTGTTTCAAAAGTAGGAAATTAATTAATGGATGAAATATAAAAGAAGAAAGACATTGGGATCGAACCATATCTATTCAATTTATGTTCTTGCAATTATTTGGTCCAATTACATAATTAATTAAGTTACCAAAACTCAGTTTTTATCAAACATAATCCCTCAAAGCACGGATCCTCAATTTCATCCTTAATTGAAGATCCTTGTAAAAAAATTAATGATAAGAGTTGCATTAGGAACGAGTACTAATGGTTATTATCCATGATTCTATTCCAAAATCAAGGGTAATAGGTAATTCAACCCTAAATCCATTTGAATGCATTGAAACACATACATGTATCATTCTCCCGTTTAAAACATAAATTAGAAATTGAATTACTGACTTTGATTAATTTTATAAAAGGAACCAAAGAAATTACAATCTCATAAACCTATTAAGGTTGTTCAATCCCAGCAAAAAGGAAAATCAACCATACATAATCATGTACAAGAACTAACAAGTGATGCAAAACAAGAAAATACAAAGATCCCTTAAAGAACTTAAAGATCCGAGATGGAAATTGTGTAAAAATTCTTCAAAGGCTTGAATCACTAAATGGATAATGTGTTCGCCCGTATATCTCTCCTAGGTGAGCTAGTCATTTTTTTCTCCTATTCATCTAGGCGAGGCTAGCTCGATTGGGCAAGCTACCAACAGCTTGTGTTCTCTCATTTCATTCGTTGCTTAGGTCTTTTCTCGCTTAGTTTCCTACAAAAAGCAATGGAAACACACAGTGAGGCTAATTTCCAAGCAAATACTTGATACTTACAAAACGGATAAAAAACTTTCTAATTACAGAGGTTTTACTACTTAAAACAAGATTAACAAGATATGAAAAGTAACCTAAAGTATACATCTAACACTCGACCATAAGATATTAGAAGTCTTTGATCAATTCTTCAAGGGGCTTAAAGGTTTCTTCTTCAAACTCTATCTAGCCCCCAAACACAAAGGCTTTTTTACTTCTTCAAGAGGTAAGGCCCTCTTTCTATAACATCTCAATTTTTAATTATTGGTTAATTGATTATTAATCAAATAATTAATTAAGATTGTTAAATTAAATTAAAAAAGGTATGTTAATTTTAGAATTAATCTAGTTAATTTTTTGGTAACTTGATATTACCAGATTTATTTCAAAAATGAACCAAAAGAATAAAAAGATGATTTTTCCCTTAATGAATAAAGATTTAATTCCACTCTTTTTCTCATTTCCTCATTATGTTGTTAGGAACAAAAGAAATAGAAATTTATTTTTTCTTCTACATTCCACTCGCAAGTCATCATCTTCACTATCCATTCTTCATTTCATTTTCCTCCATTGAAACCAAGGTCCCATTCTTTATCTTTCTCCTCCATATGAGCTTGAAATTGGAAAGGCAAGAATCCCCTTGATTTTCCATTGAAGGTAAGGTTTCCAAGAGGACCCATTTTTGGTTTTGGCTTCAATTGCTACTATATTCTTGAAAATTGTGTGCACAAGAACCATTTGGAAGATGTGGGTTGTGTCGGAAGGTTGAGTTTCATTCTGGAACATTGTTGGCTTTAAACCGGTAAGTTGAAATTCTTCAGAACAATAACCATTACCTTAAATTGGTTCAATTTCATGGTTCCAACTTCAATTCCTTTCACTTTCATGGTTGTAGGTTGCTTTAGAACCATTTCTAAGTCATGGGCAGCTTTAGATCGTTTGGAAATAGCTTTCATAACCTCGTTGGCAACCGTTCGGTAAGTTGAAATCTCCAAACTCTTGTGCCTTTGATAAATTGGTAGTTCTAGCAAGGTTTTAGATTTCTGGGTAGTTAGGAATTAATTGAATTGAATGAATTTAGTAAGTGGTCAATTAATCGAAGAGTTGTCGATGTGTTTTTATTGTAGGTTCGTTTTTGAAACCAGACCAAGATGTGATTTTGGATTGGAATCTTCAATTCCAGGTAGGTTGAGAGTATTATATTTTAAATGTATGGGTTATGGATAGATAGAGAAAATGTTTATATTTAAATATGATAACTTTAATTGATGCTGATGATGAATTTAATAATATTGGTGATTATGTGATTGAAGTAGTTATATATCCCCTTGTTGTTAATTATTATCAAGGACTTAATTTAAGTCGTTCATATGAATTAATGGTTTTTGATTAGGATTGGGATTTGATTGATTATTATAATGATGAAAAAATGATAATGATATGAATTATTGATGAATAATATTCCCTTGATTGATATTGAAAATGAATTTATGAATAATTATTGTTGGATATCAAGGAAATGGAAATAATGCAATTGATGATGAAAGTAAATGATTATAATGTTGTGAGTACTTGAATTGATAACACGAATAGTTATGTTTGATTGAATTTGTATGTTATGCCTTGTTTAGAAAATTGGTTATGAAACCCTTGGTGATGGTAACCAAGTGGTAACTCCTAGTGATGGTAATCAAGAAATTTATTGATGATTATGGTTGTTTGGCATAGCACTTGCCTAACGACACTCACAGGACTATAGGGGCTTGTGATGCCAGCCTAGATGGGAGAGTGGTCTGATGGTAAGGCACAAACCCTTGGTGGTTTTCTTCAAGATCTGCAACCGCTTTAGATTTGGACTCTAAGATCGGCCCGCAACACTTGAGTTGAGTTATCGCAGTCACTTAGAGTGACGATGTTGTAAATGGGCAAGCGGCTCAATACCGATAAAAGGTTAATAAGTATATTGTTGAAATTAAATACTATAGTATAATCACATCAATTGAGTCAGGTCTGTATGCATATACATTAGCATCATGATATTGAGTTTAAAGTGTTGTTGAGCAGCTAATGATGATTGTTGTTATGATTGATACCTTTGAATTGAGTGTGTGTGTGTGTGTATGTTAAACGATAATGGAATAAATGGTAAATTATGATAATTGATGAAGTGAATATGATTCAATATGATTATGTAATTTGGTGTGAACTAGATGCTTAGATATATGTGATTGAGGTTGAATCCTGTTCAATATTTGTCATTTAACATATAATTGCTCACCCCTTACCATTTTTGACTTGACAGTGAACTTGGCACGTGGAGATGAATGGTGAAGTGTCATTGATGATTATTGTTCTAGGAATCCTTTATAAGGATTATTACAATCATACATTTGTGTATCTTTTGTATTATGTAATGCCTTGGCTGACTCTTTTGTAGTTGTATATATGTATATACAACTATTGTACATAACTATTAGTGGATAGGTAGCTGGTACCTTATTAGAGGTGTCGATTATATTTTGTGTATGGTAATGTGATGATAAACACATAAATATGAATGGTGATGATGATTTAATGTTCATATGCCTAGGAATTGCTTATATTTTCTTGTTAGTGACTTAGGTATATGATGGATAGGTTATGTGGTATGGTATAAGTCATGAATTGACATGTTTATACTTATATGACAAGGAATGCATTATAGCATTGAAACTAGAATGATTGCCATGTTGTTTTTAGTGAGAAATTAAGCTTAAATAGGAACTGGACAGGTCATATTTTGATCTAAGAGGGTTTTGGTGTCCGCAAATAGGTTAGATAGTTCACGTGACATATTAAATGTGTTGGGACCTTAAGAAGCCCATTTGAATAGGTTTTGGATGGTTTGGAAGGTCCAAATGGCCTATAAATGGCCTAATTATATTTTTTGTATATCTCCCCCGTTTTTAAAAATTTCTAGGCGTGGTTGGTGGCCACATGTCACAATTAATGCTAATAAACTTGTGGTAAATTTTGGTCTTATTTGGGGGTACGGTTTGAGTAGTTAAGCACACGAGCAAAATTTGATTTTTAAAATAAAACGTGCAATTTTTGCCATGTTCGGTAAATTAGCAAGGTAGATCCGCATTTTGATACACCAGGGATTTTGTGTGCTAAATTAGCCTTTCCTCCTTTCATGAAAGTTTTAGGTATCTGAGCTATGAAAGTTTACAAATTAAGTTCATCTCAATCGGAGCTTCGTAGGTCAACTTATGTATAAAAAACTACAACTTGCCTCTACTAGAAAACCCAAATAGGACAGATCTGCATAATGCAGTATTGGGACCAATATAGGTTGAATTGGTCTCTTGTCCCTTCATCAAAGTTGTAGGTATTTAAGCTATAGAGATGTACAAATTGGATTCACCTCAATCAGAGTTTTAAAGCTTAAGTTATGCGTAAAAAATTGAACTGCACCACTGCTGAAATTCCAAACAAGGAATACTTACATTCTGCTACATGGAGCCCAATATAGACTAAATTAGTATCTCATGTTGGAACCCCCCATTGGAGCCTCAACGGGCAGGTTTTATCCGAATAGTGCCTCCCCTAAGTGTCCTCCACGTTACGTGATTATTGATCCTTCGATCAAAGGTTAGTTTGAGCTTATGTAGACGAACAAGGATTTCTCATAGCCCCTCATGTCCCTTTGGAATGGTTGGGTGAACTCAACGACTATTATTAATGCTCACCTATGTATTGATATGGACATGGAGCAATTTGACTCTTCTCATTTGATGGCTTACACTCGAGTCGAGGAAATGATAAGGTTGATGGTCGCCATGATGTTTCACCATCTCAAGGCTAAGAGTCATTCTCGCCATATTGCTGTGGAGATTTCTAAGCAAGAGAGGGATGAGGCCTTGCAATAACTCAAGCTTGTTTTCCCTTGCATTAAAGCCTCTGAGGCCTAAGAGAATGGAATCATTAAGTTGGAGACACATGTCAAAGAGCTCCAAGCTTCTGAGGCTTCTTTAAAAAGGGAATTAAAAGAAGCTGAGGTCTCATTAATTTATTAAGGAATGTACCAAACCCTACAAGGTGGACATCAAAGGCTTAGGCAATGACTATACGATTTTAAAGGATAAACTCAAATAGAGGATTGTTAAGAAGGACGCGAAGGATAAGGAGATCTCTTGGAGATGAAAACCTATGAAAAGGTTGTCGCCAAGCAGATGTTTAAAGGTTTCAATAATTTCAAGGCTCAAATTTTTATGATCTATCCTGGTGAGGATGCCTTCAAGGAGGTAGTTTATGGGTAGATCGTGGACCCCCCAAAGAGTGATGAAGATGAAGGCCGGGGAATGCCTCAATGACTTTGTAAAACTTGGTTGTTCATTTTGTTTTTTATGAACAACTTTCTTTATTTAAAGTCTTTAACCTATCGGTTGATCCTTGATGCATTTTAAACTTGTGTATATTTGCCTTTTCTTTTGTATAACTGTCATATTTGCTTCCTGAATTATCCTTATTTCGGTATTTACTTAGTTGTGTATGAGTGAAGTCCACCTACAATCGTTAATTTTGATTAAGTCTTTAGCCAGAGTCTTTTACCTTTTAGAAATTTGTAAATGGTAGAGGTTCTAGGTGTGGGGAACTTCTTTTCCCCCAAAATTGTTCTAGCTTATAGGCTCCTCTACTGATGACTTCTCTAACCCTGTACGGTCTTTCCAAATTAGGGACTAATTTTCCTTCCCCTTGCACTCCTTACGTTATCTACTAGTCTTAACACTAAGTCTCCCTATTTTAATCTTCTGGGCGTGAGAATGATATTTCTTTTATTCTTTAATTGTCTCTTCTTCCTCCACAATTCTTATGTACATCATTTCTCTATTTTCTTGGCTCGAGTCTAAGTTTTGTCTTCTAACTTGTTCATTCCCCTTCAAGTTGTGGAACTTGTGCCTCAGTGTAGGTTCTCCTAGTTCCATAAGGATCATTGTTTCTATTTCATATGTAATATGAAAGGTGATTCTTTCGGTTAAGGATTGTGGCATGGTGTGTATTGCCTATAGGATCCCTGGGAGTTCTCCCGCCTATTTTCCTTTGGCCAATTTGAGTCTCCTTTTAAGTTCCCTTAGTATGACTTTGTTGGCGAACTCCACCTACCCATTTGTTTGTGGATGCTCTATAAATGATAACCTTCGTTGGATTCCCAAGTTGTTGCAAAAGTCTTTAAACCCGTATAGTAAATTGTTGGCCATTATTAAGAATGATGGTGTTTGGTAGGCCATGATGGCAAATGAGCGCTTTCTATACGAATTTCTGGACCTTGTCGACTGATATGACTTGGCTTTAATTCACTTTGTGAACAAGTAAATTACCACCATAAGATATTTTATTTAGTGTAAAACTGGAGGAAAAAGACCCAAAATGTCCAATCCTCATATATTAAAGGGCTAGAGTGAGAGAATACCATGGAACACTTCAAGTAGGGGGTGTATTATATCAACATTCCTCTAAGATTGATCACATTTATCCATGAAGTTTATGTAGTGTCCATGCATATGCATGGTGGGCCAGTAGTATCCCGCCCTTACTATTTTGGCTACCAATGTACCTTCGTGAACACCACATATTACTTTGTGAATTTCACTCATGATGTAGTGCACCTGCACTTCATCCATACATTTCAGTGGAATCCTTTTTTGTATAATTCCCCATCCACCAGGGTGTAATTTCCGCTCTATGCTCGAATCTTTCTTTCTCATGCTTTTTCACCAAGTAATTCTTCTTCTATTTCTAAGCATAATTTAAAGAGTGCAATCCATGCAGTAAGGTGGAATGTTGCTTCCAAGGTGTTGACTTGGTCATTATTTTCTTCCATGATTGGTTCAAATAATGTAGATTGCACTATTGACTTGAGATTGTTGATGCCTTTCGCATAGGCTAGCTTTGAAATGAGATTTGCATGTGTATTTTTTGATCGGGGACATGAGGGATTCTCACTTGTTTGAACTTTCCTAGCAATTATTTAACCAGATAAAGATACTTGGTCAATAGAGAATCTTTTTCCTAGCATACTCCTTCCACCTATTTAGTTACCAATAAGGAGCCAGTTTTCACCTGAACGCACTAAACCCCTAAGTCTAAAGCCATTCACAGTCCGATCATTAGTGCCTCATATTCAGCTTGATTGTTGTTGACTTCAAAGAGAAAGATGAAATATGCTTCTATCATGAGGTCGTTTGGTGCTTCTAGTATGATGTTGATCTTGCTTCCCGTAACATTTGATGCTCCATCAACATAGAGTTCCCAGGTCATGCAATCCAATACTTGATCTCATGTTTTACCTCCAACTTAAAGATGAAGTCTGCTTAAAATTAGGCCTTTATAAGTCTCTTTGGTTTGAAGGATATGTCGAATTTGGACAGTTCCATTGCCTAAGTAACCATTCTCCCTACTAGTTTTGGTTTATACAGTATCATTCTTAGGGGTTAGGTTGTCTTGACAATGATAGTGTGACTATGAAAGTATAGATTCAAGTTCCGCATCGCTATGAACAATGCTAATGTAAATTTTTTAATTTGTTGGATTCCGATATCAGAGCTTCTAAGAGTTTTACTTGCCAAGTAAATGGGTCTTTGCATGCTTCATTATTCCTATATTAAAGTTGTGCTGGCAGTGAAATCATTAGTAGATAAATAAAAGAGCAAAGGGATACCTAGGTTTGGTCAAGTAAAGATAGATGACTTAGCCAAATAAGCCTTCAACTCCTTGAATGTCTTCTCATATTCCTTTGTCCATTCAAAGTTGTCTAGTGACTTGAGTATTAGATGGAAAGGTTTAGCCATATCAAATATTTTAGATAAAAAGTGATTAAGGGTTGTTATTCAAACATTTAGTCATTGTACTTCATTCATATTTTTAGGGCTCTAAATCCCCAAGACAGCTCCACATTGATCCACATTGGCTTCTATTCATCTGTGTATTAGCATGTAACCTAATAATTTCCCTCCTTGGACACCAAAAGAGCATTTCCCTGGGTTCATCCTATGGTATTTTCTTAGTACCACAAAGGTTTCTTGCAAGTTTGACTCATTACCACCATTTTATTCATGTATACCTCCATGTTTTGTCCCACTTTGTTCTGTGAAGATTTTGTTGACCAACCTTTGATCTGTTGCCATGACATTCTTAAGACCAAATGACATAACAAGACACCAATAATTGGCACTTCTTGTCATGAAGGCTGTCTTTTTTGTTGTAGCCGCAGTACCTATCCTTAAAGCTAAGTAGTTTATAGCTTGAGGTCCTGTCCACTAGCATGTCGATGCTTGGTAATGGATAGGATCATTAAGGCATACCAAATTTAGTGGTTTGAAGTCAACACACATCTACCACTTGCCATTGGATTTTTTTACCATCACCATGTTTGACAACTAGGTAGTAAATCTTGTTTCCATCAACTTGGATGTCCCTTGTTGGTGGCTTTACGATGGTCGAGTCCCAGCTTCCTCCACTTCTAAACAACTAGTCGAGCAGGAGACTAGGAATGTGTATAAGAGACCAAGCAAACAAATTAATATTTAAATGTAGCAAACTTACCAGGGATTCCTCTATGTTGGGGGTAATATGACTCGAATTTGGGTTTATTGATATGACTCAGGGAGTTTTAATTATTTAAATAGGTCTTAATAAAGCTTTAACATATTCCTTAGTAAAACTTAGCAAAGACCCATTATACCTCTTCAACTAACTCAGGGAGTTTTAATTATTTGAACATGTCCCAATAAAGAATCATGTTCCCTGATACCTTTTCAACAATGCAACTTTCCACTTCAACAACGATAACCATTGGGTTAGTCTTGTTAGGACCTAAGTCAGGGTAGTCGAAGTTGTCAAAGATGATCCATTTAGGGCCTGCCTCTTGGTGGTTCTGCGGATTTTGTTCATCCTTCCCCGAGGGTCATGCCCTCTAAGTCAAGCTTCACAAACCTTTATGAATTTGTGTTAATTATTTTCTTCCCATCATTCTTATCAAGACCTTGAGTGTTCTCGTACAAGCTCAGGATTTTCCCGTCGGGCCTTTCTATGGGGTCTAGGTGGTACCCACAGCCCCTATTGTTCTCATTGCGTCATTAGTTATACTTAGTGCAGTATCTATTCTATTTGATTATGCAACGCCCAACAACCCTTGGTGTTGTGTCCCCTTGAATGGTGGTATTTGAAAAACTTAGGTTTTTCTTCTTTATCCCCCTCCTGGAAGGGTCAATCTTAAGGAGTTCCATGTGATATACTTCCCTTGATATCCTTTCTTTATTAGAACCAACCAAAGTATAAGGGTTATTGAATCTATAAGGATGATTAATTAGTTTACCTTTTCCCTTAATCAGGGTCATTTTTCGATCGTTCTTCATTTATTCTTTCCAATTAGTTTACATCAAGTCATCCGATTTAAATTAAGTGCTACTACTCCAGATTCTTCGACTATCATGAATCTTATTTTTTTTACAATAGAATCACTATGGTATGTACTAGAATCTAAAGTAAATTACATTGAATGTTGATTGAAACTGAGTCCTACATTGCTTGTACTTGCAAGGACTAGAGAGGCTTATATTGTATATAGGCTTAAATCTTTTGAGTGTAAATGTACCAAGTGGAAACACCTATAGTAATGAGTGTACTGATCATGGGTGCTAACGGGAAGTACCCATAAACACTTTAACCTTTTTTTTGTTTTTATGCTCTTGTGATAGTATTGTGAGATAAGACATGGAGAGTGTGGGTATACTTGAATTAGATGATAGTTGAGAGTGAAGTTTTATATGATGTAAACATTTTAATGCAATATTTTTGTATAGTGATTGTTCTTTGCAGTTTTATTTCTCAAAAAAATTCCTAAGAGGGAATTGATCTAATTTCCTAATAGTGGTATCAAAGCTATAATGGTTTGGTGAGATATAAATTCTTAGGATGTTTTATGGTTGCAACTTTGTCTAAGCTTCTACATTAGAAAAAAAATTTCCTATGTAGTTGAGAATTTCCTTGATTGTTAAAAAGTGTATTACTGTAAATGTTGGTATGGTAAAAGTTCTGCCTAAAGAAAAACTTGGTATTTAAGCGTGTTCTTTTAAACCCACTTTTCTTTCCTAGGAAAGAATCTGGTGCACAGTTTGATGTGTTTAAGCACATGGTTGAAATGTTAACTTTGGAAAATATGATGGAAGGATTATTTTTGGCTTCTAGAAAATGCAGGTTAATGATGAATTAATACAATCGTGATTATACAAGGTGTTAAAAGGTGAAAATTTTGGTACTAGTAATGCATTCATCTCCAAAAGGTTGGGATGTCTACTCTTGTGACATGTGTAAGTTGTCATATAAGAGGAAGAACTATTGCCAATGGATTCACATGGGCATTGATGCAAGGTGTGTGGTGGAATAATTTATCGATGACTGAATAACTTTTGGAATGAGCCAATAAAAGAGTTACACAATAAATTTTTAACAAGATTTTGACATGTGCTCAATAATAAATTCTTGGAATTGTTTAGTTTCAAGTGAGTATACTCTTTATAATAAAAATTATAGAAAAGATAATGATCGTAAGTTTAGATAAATACAAAATAATCTTTGATATAGATAATGAAAACAAATAACTATCCATATAAATTACCCAAATGAAAGATATACTCATTTCATGAAGATGGAAATTATCGAAATGAATTAAAAATGAGTCCCGCACTCAGGGACGGTTCTAGAAATGGTTTAAGGAGGCATAATGGTTTTTTAACAGAGCACTTGAGTAATAATTTTGCAGATTCTAATGACAGGAAATGAGAAGACTAAAGTGATGTGTCTTTTTGTCATCTGCCAATCAATGTCTTAACTGTTTGTTCCTTATTGCAGTGCTCTTTCTAATCAAATAATATACTTTATATATGTTATGTATGTATTGATCGCAAAGGGGAGATACAGAAATAGATTAATACGGTTCTGATATGAGTTTTTACTTATGGGCCTGGTGTTTTTCTTTTAAAAAAAATCTAGGTTAGATTGGCTTCTTAGGTTTTATTAGCCCAATTACTATCAATTGCCTTAGGATCGAATGGATTATTAGCATATTTTAGGATATTGCAAATATTGCAAATGTAATATTTTTAGATAATAATTATCATATATTTTTATTATATAAAATAGATAAGTTAAAATTTACTTCGTTAATCTCTACATTAAATTAATTTTCGGCTCTCAATTAGAGGATACATTTGGTATCTTCGAAAAAAAAAATTAAATGTTTTTTTGTTAATGTGTTATTATAAAATTTGAAATATGGGATTAAGTAAGACAGCAGATGCAACAGTGAAGTTGATAGTGACATAATATATATATATATATATATATATATATATATATATATATATATATATGAATAAAAATTTTAAAGAATTAAGTTGAAAGGGTTCATCAAAACAATTTAAAGTTAGACAAATACTTACATAAACATTTATATATCATTCACTAATAAAATTTTTATATCGATATAATTTAAACTGATAATATATACTTATAAATTAGATCTTTAAGCAATTAAACTAATTTTATTAACATGAGGACATATATTTTGTATATGCATGTGAATGGAATCGGAGTAAAGAACAGGAAAGGCCCACCAGAAGGGGGAGTAGTCGACTTATCCACGTCTGATATCTCACATGCTTGTCAAGTACCAACTTGAGATATATAGAAACAAATTCCATCATCTTTGTTCATTAAAATGGAAAAAAGAAAAAAAAAAGATTTCAACTAAGAAATTGGAAAATGACCCTAGAATCAGATACGACTCGTGATTGATTCCGATCATAACACATCAACTCATATCTATCCCTTTTAAATTTAAATATTCTAAAAACTCAACCACCGAAAACTAAATCAACAAGTCTTTCAAAATATAGAAAGTTAATTGATTAAACTGGTTAAATTTGTTGCTCTAAATTCACATAATGAAATCATATTGATCAATTAAAAAATATAATTGGTTAGTTTATTTTAATACGATATCTTCCATGTGAGAGCACATTTACAAAAACAAATATTCTTATTTACTATTGGACAATAACTACCAGGCTGTTAATTATTTTTGCTTTCAATAATACAGCATTTTATAATATGAAAATCAAATTATTAATATAACTTTAATTTTTTTTATAGGAGTTGATTATTGACGTTTTAGCTATATAAACTACGAGCTCTTCATTGCCAACCTATAACTACTCTTATTAATCATCGTTTTGAGAATCAATGGCATTTAGCGTATGTTATAGGCATATTTCATTTTCATTTGTAAGTGTTTTGGTTTCTCTCTTTTATATTGAAAAAAAAAAAACATTGCAGAGTCTCTACACTTTAAACATATTGCTTTACAAGGGACTTCTTATCGACATATTGCGTTTTAGTTTGTTTGGTTTGTGGCCTTCCCCCGTCCAACATATATACTAAAATATTAATAGCTAAATTTATATACAAAATATTAATAGCTAAAAATATAAGTGTTAGATTTGTTTAAAGTATAGAATAAAAGATTTCTCTAAAAGTTTTGTTTAATGGTTTAGAGAACTTTTACTTTGTATGTTAGGTTTGTAATCTTTTTATTTATATATGGGTTACGGTATATACCATTTGTACCCTATTTAATGATATTGTTTTTGTTGATAAAAAATAGAAAATAATTTTTAAAATTTAATATTCTACATTATTAAAGAGTATTAATATAAGTCTATTTAAATCTTGATTCGGTCCTAATACCGATTCATGGACAATACGATAATTTGACCATAATCGGTCATTTAGGATCGGTATCCCACATAGCTTGGTATCACAACACCGACATTCCGGTATTATGCGTGAGGTACTTAAACTGACTCCGGTATGAGTCATTCTCTCAACACCGGAAAGTTAGAGTTGACCTATGCATCAACGTCTTAAACAAGTAACTTGCAAAGTGACAGATTGATAGGTAGAGCCATTTGAAAACGTCTCTTTCATGTATCAGCCTTTTTGCAAAAGATCAGAATAGTACTAACAGAATGTATGGGAAACTTCATGAGCAAGAAGGCTCTTCCGCTATCTCCAGGTATGAATACTCATGCATCAACGTAACAAAGATGGAACATTCTCTCTATAACTTGTGTTTGAGCTCTGATATTCCCATTGAATATTCACTGACTTGAGCATCAGAGTGTCCTTGCAGGTGACACCCCTTTTCACCCCGCAACTCGTAAGGCTAGTGGTTCGGTACAAGGAATCACCCAAGACCTTTATTCCCTACTGGAATAGAGGATATAATACTGAATCCCCACTGGACGGGTATAAAATCTGAGCTTATAAACATAATTAAGAATTGTCCCGAGACCAGCCCTTGTACCCCAGCCTGGACAAGTTCAAATCTTAAATATCCTTCAATCAATTAATATCTATTTTGAAATAATCCCTTAACAATTACTTTATGTCATTATAAAATAATGAGAGTTGTACAGAAAATATAAAACCAAAATTAGATTAATTATAGTTTTTGGCATTAATTTGAACGCTGTAATAAAAGGTGCACCTACAAAAATTATTGTTTTGTCCTAATATGAACCGTGAATATCTAGAATGTATTGGCAGATACTAATGCCTATAAGAGATCAAAATATGGTACATTTCTTTAGACATCTTTAATGCTCAAGTCAATAAAGATTGAACAAATAATTTGAGGTATGTCGAGGATGTAAAGAATGTACATTGTGTATGTATGGGATGTAACATCCCTAATATTTTAGAAAAGTTTTAATTGACGAAAAATATTAATAATGGCCCAACCGGATGTATTGAAATTTTAGGAATTATTAGTATTAAAAATGCAATTAGAAATAATTAAATGTTGTGGGAATAAATAAATTTATTTGATTAATCAATTATAAAAGATTAAATGAAGGTAAATAGAAGGAGGTAAATTTGAAGTTACAATGGGGTAAAAGGTGAAGGGTGAAAGGTAAAGGTAAAAGTTTTAATTAAAGCTTTTAAAAGAAAATGTAATTGAAATAGGAAATGACCAAATTGCCCCTGGGTATTAAAATCTTAATTTCTTCTTCTTCTTCCTCACTTCACGCGTGTACTCTTCCTTCTTCTTCTTCTCACCATTGCCGAAACTTGCATGCACCAGTGGGAGGTCGATCTTGCGTCGAAACTTCGAGATAACTGTGTTTTTAAGATCGTGGCTTCGAGGTGACGAAACAGTCGTCGGAGGATCGAACGACAAAGTGGGTGTTGATTTCGGACATAGAACGTTGGACATAGCGTCGAGGGAACGCCAATCTCATCAAGAACGAGTCGTCGGAGCTCGGAATCGAGGTAAGGGGGGTGTTCGGGTCGTAATTAATTAGAATAGGTAAATGTAATTAAATTGAGTAAGTGAATTAAATACGGAATTAATGAGAATATATAAATAATGATAGTGTATGTGTATGAATGAAAGTTGTGTATGATTGTGATGATTATGAGTACAATGTAAATTAAATGGTGAAGAGCTGATGAGTATAGTGGCATTGTGATGACGGGCTTGACAAGTAGGTCGCCCAATTGATGAGTATGCGTTTTGTGATGGCCACTTGCATTATGATATATATGAAGTATGAATATACATGTGTGATTATGTGGTGTAGGACGGCCGACGGTATGTGCAGCCCCTCGTTTCTGGCTCCCGCGGTGTTTATGCCCAGTTGAGCTACCCAGTGGTCAAGTAGGATCCAGTGGTTGAGGTGGAGAGTCAAGTAGGACTCAGTGGACCAAGTAGGGTTCACGGGGTGTCAAGTAGGACCCCCAGCTGAAGGCCGATCCTTTTAGTATCCGGATACTAGGCGTCGATTTAATATGAGAGTCAGTTGTGTTATTTGATGCATTGTTAGCATTGTATGATGATATGAATGTGTTTCATGATAATTGTTGATTGTGATTGGCAAATTGGGGATAAAGGGATTGGAATCAAATTTTGATTGGTAAATGGAGATTGAGGACAAGAGGTAAGATAAATGGTACAAACTAAAATATAGTGAATATGTATTTTGTTATTGAATTGCCATTCTATATTAATTATGATACCAAACACTCACCCTTGCTGTTGTTTCTTTAATTTTAGTAACCAGTGACAGGGAAGAGGTTGAAGCCCTGGAGGTGCGCCAAGCGGAGAATTGATGCCAAGGAGTGCAGAGAATTATGAATTGAAGGATGTGTGTGTGTGCTTTATATGCGTTATGTTAATATATGTTTTCCATGTGTGCTAGACTAATTTAGATGTGATCAATGTGGTTATGAAGGTTTGTAATAAGTAACAGATGGAGATTGCATGTTGGTGATGAGAAAGGGAATTCATGATAAGCTTCATGAACTAGACATATATGTTTATGGGCAGGTCTTGCTCATTTAGTGAAGAATGGATGTTGGGAGTTGTGAATTATAGCTCCTTAGGATGTGTGTTTTAAGATTTTGGATAGTTGCTTTATGCATGAGCTAGGAACTAGCATAGTCAAATAATGATTTATGTGGTTTTGATGTAATGGAAGGAATGCAATAGCTTAAATATGTTAATTGTGGTTTGTGAAGAATGGAATGGATCCATTTTGCCAAAAATGGACTCATTGACTACCCTAAAATGCCTTAAGACGGGATAAACGCATTTAGGCGCATAAATCACTCATTTTTAGGAATTTTTGAGTGCGGTCAGCTGTCACACGTCACAATTAATGTGTTTTGGCTTGTGTTAAAATTTGGTGGCATTCCGACATCGTTTACATGATTTTTGGTAGTCAAGAAGTTCATTTCGGGTGTAAAATCTGCATAATTTCTGCATAATGACAGGGTGTAATCGATTAGCCTCTAAGGGGTAATCGATTACAAGGCCTCTGTCTGTAGTCTAATCGATTAGACATTAGTGAATAATCGATTACGGGTCACCCAGAAACCTTGTAATCGATTATGTCCTGAGGTGCAATCGATTAGAGGACGCACCTGATACACTATATGAGTCCCAGCAACTTACTAATCGATTATGGGTAGTATAGTAATCGATTACGTGTCCACAGAAACCTTGTAATCGATTATCCAAGATTCTGTAATCGATTGTGAACCCAACAGAACCATGGTAATCGATTAGGTCACTGATATAATCGATTAAGTACTGCCCCTGATCCAACGAACCATTCCAGGAAGCTGGTAACCGATTACTCTTTGCTTGGTAATCGATTGGGACATTGTAATTAACTAATTTCAGTCCTTTCAAGCCTTGAATAAGCAAAGGGGTATCCGATCACGCTATTTGAGTAAAAGAGATAATGTTCTATGAACATGTTAGTGAAAAAGGAATGCTATTTTGATTTAGGGCCTAATTAATTATTGTTAAATGTGAAAAATGTATTATGAATATTAAACTAAACAAATATAAATAAATGTAAAATGACGAAGGACGTCACATGGGAGCTATATTTATAATTGAAGATAGGTTAAAATACCTTTTAACCCGCTTAAAGTCTAGGGTTTAGGAAAAACCCACTCAAAAATTTACCCTAGACTTTTGACCCTTAAAAATTTTTAAGGTTTATGAAATTAAGGAAACGTTAGCCTTGGCTGTTAACTGATGAGGTGGCTAACGGCTGTGTCACCTCATCAGTGACACGTGGTTGACAAGTGATGAATTTTTTAAAAATAAAAAAATAAAAATTCTGTATCATTCTGTCCTTTCATTGTCTTGTCTTCCTCATCTTCCTTCACTTTCTCTCTCTCTAAATCCCTAACCATAACCAGATCTTACTTTCTCTCTCTAAAGACACATAACCCAAATTAGGTATTTCTATAAATGTGAACTGCTTACAAGCCCCTCGATGACAGGGCTCCCAAGGAATAGAGGAACTAGATTTAGTAACTAGAAAAAGAAAATAATAAAAACAACACAAGATTAATAAGGAACAAGTGGAAGGTAATGAAATCAAAACATACAAGGGCTGTAAATTAATTTATTATTAAGAATATAACATATTCTTCTAGAACAGGGCTCATATTTTTTTTTATAGATTTTAGATTATTGCTGCAAGTTTTTAATACCCATTATTAACAAGCTTTACAAACTATTGTTAATTTCCATATCTGAATTTACAGTCCTATGAAATCAACCATGATTTTTTACAGTTATTTACTTTCCTCTAATTTTGCATAGCAGCATTTAACACCTATAAATGTTATTCGCAAGAGATTCAATGGTTTCTTCATCCACTAGTCGCTAGAATGAACTTACGAGAAGCCTTCATTGCCTACTATTTCTTGGGAGCCTTGACACAAAATGGGTGTTTCTCTAAAGGCACACAACCAAGGTCAGTGAACAACAAGAAAAAAACACAAATTACAAAGACGCCTAATTTCATTATTTTCCAAATAATCAAACAAAAATACAGAAATTAGTCTCTATAAATGTGAGCACAAAAATATTAATAATTGATTTTCTTCTTCTTTTGTTCCATACATTTTTCCTTAAGAAAAGATAAGGGGACACACAACACAGAGGCTATAAGACCAGGTTGTCTTTCAAATTACAAGATTTTTATGAAATGAGGGAAAGATTTAAAATTTATAACAAAAATTGAACTTTACTCTTGGGGAAGTAGTGAAATACCCTTTTTATGTTGTGTGTCTTTAGAGAGAGAAAATGAGATCTGGTTATGGTTAGGGATTTAGAGAGAGAAAACAAGGGAAGATGATGAAGACTAGACAATGAAAGGATATGATGTGAAATTTTTATTTTTTATTTTAAAAAAATTTGCCACCTGCAAACCATGTGTCACTAAGGAGGTGGCACAACCGTTAGCCACCTCATCATACCCTAAAATTTTTTCAGGGCCAAAAGTTTAAGGTAAATTTTTAAGGGGTTTTTTTTCTAAACCCTAGACTTTAAGAAGACTGAAAATGTATTTTAACCTTGAAGATATATATGGAAGTGGCTTGACATGTATATGTACAACTCGAACTTGAATGTATGATAGTTCAGAGTTTAAGATATACCAGAATTGGTCAGAGTATCAATCTAAGATATATAAAAGTTAGTTAAAGTATCAACAAAAGATATATTAGAGTTGGTCATTGTATCGATATGAGATATATCAAAGTAAACAAAAGTATACCAATATGATATGTATTGAAGTTGGTTAAAATCCCAATCTAAGATATGTTAAATTGATTAATATACTAATACTAGAAGTAGTTGAAATATTAATATGAGATATATAAGAATTGGTTAGGATATCAAGTCAAGGTTATTATAAAATATATTGAGTTAGATAGCGTATGTATTTTTCTAGGTTTTATATGTACTGATATCTAATTTTTGGATCAATTACTCTACTATGACGCTCATTACAATATCCTAACAGCTAATAATAATGCCTACGTTGTATTTACATATGTAAAATTTGTAGCTTTCGTACAAACTTGATTCTAGATCTCGATTCGGGAAAAGGCTAAAGGTTCATCAATAATTAGGTTGTAACACCCCTATTTTTATTTTTATATTAAAATTTTGAAGGAATTAAATTATGGTTCTTTAGAACTTTTTAATCTACGTATTATTTATGATTTTTTGGAATTTTTTGGAATTTTGGAATTTTTTAATAAAAATAATATTTTTTAAATAATTTTAAATTCATATAAGTGACTTAAATTAAAAATATTTATAAGAAAGTGAATTTAAATTATAAGAAAATTTTCTAAAATCCATTTCAAGTAGACTTATCTAAAAATTATCGGTTTGAGAAAAATCTTGATTTTTTCCAATCGTTAAAAAAATTAAAAATGTATCAATAAATTTTTAGTAACAGAAAATTTTAGATTTTTAAAATTTCAACTTTATATTACTTATTATAAAATTAGTGAGGACTGATATAATATCGCTAAATTTCAAAAAGGACTCATTTTGAATATTTAAAATATACCGAGTGAAAGGTTACTATTTGGCTTAATAATTCTACCGACAGTTACTATGCAAAACACTGTGCATGTACGAAATTTTCAAAGAATGCATAGTAACCTAGAATAAAAAATTCAAAAATACATAGTACTTTTATATTAAAATAATGGAATGCATAGTAAAATTTTTTTTCCTATAAATACCGAAGGATTTCTTCTTTAGAATTCACAATTTCAGATTAAGTTTTCTTAATACAGTAGTGCTAGTGAGATAGTGGTGGAAGTGAGAGAGAGAAGAAAAGTTTTTGGAGAGAAGGTTCTGCCAAAATCCTAAGGTAAGAATACTTCTCTTTTATATTTTTTTAGATTATTTTTATATCGTTTTTAGAAATCTGTTATTATACTGAAAATAATATTATTTTAAGTTACTATTCTGCATAGTAAACACTATTTCAATAGTAAATTACTATTTCAATAGTAAATTACTATTCAAATAGTAAATTACTATTTACTGTTACTATTTACTGTTACTATTCACGATTTACTATTTACTGTTACTATTCACGTTTTACTATTTACTGTTACTATTCACGTTTTACTATTTACTGTTACTATTCACGATTCACTATTTACTATTCACTATTCACTATTCAAAATTTACCATTTCTGTTTTAAGTAGTAATCTTAATCTTCGTCTTATGCTTATACTGAAATAAAATTGATATTAATATTTCTAGAAATCGGAGGCGCAAAGCAAATCTCTTTTTGGTAACGACTCAAGGTAAGGGGGAGTGAGATAAGAGTATAATATGAAAAGACATAAGAATAATGGGAGGAGTCCCCTACTCCTTTTAAATCTGATAATATTATTATTTTAAAATATTAACTTTTTAACTTAAAATTTATAATAAATTTTAAATTAAATATCCGGTTTAACTAACTCTAACATACCTATGCAAAGACTTGGACCATTATGACCTATATGGACTGGACAATACCTATGCAAGGACTTGGACCATTATGACCCATATGGACTGAACTATACCTATGCAAGGACTGGATTATATGGACTTACATATACCTATGCGAGGAATTGACCAAAAGGACTAAAATTGACTATATTAATAATCATTAAATTTTGTATTATGATATGTATTAATGATATTTAATTGATTTGATTATGATTGATTGATTGATGATATTTAGTTATGATTGATATTGTTTAATTTTGATTGATGATATTGTAATGTGGAGTTTGAGCATATAGCGAGCATGACGGAAAGCTAAAATTCAGTAAGAATTTCTTACCTTACTCTTTAAATTTTATTATCTTTTAATTCTTCTTAGAAATTATTTTTATTAACTTTATTTTCAATATTTAGAATAAAAAAATTAGTATTTATTTTAGAAAGAAAATATTTTATTAGAATTTATTTAATTAAATCTTGAGTTAAAGAAAAATTTTGTAATTTTAAGTATTTTTGGTTAATAATTATTCTCTTTTAATAAAACAAAATTTTTTGAAAGAAAATTATTTTATTTTTTCCAAATTAATAACTAAATATATTTGGAAATAATTGAGATTCCTAAATTTGATTTTGTTAAGATTTAATTTGAGAAAGATTATGTAAAGTTTTATATGATAAAGTTTTTAGATATTTAAGGCTTAGAAACTCAATTTCAGTGAGATTCGAAAACTGTACCAAATTTATTTCTGTGGGACAGAAATTTAGAGAAAATGTACAGTTTATTGAAATAATGTTGTAAACCTTTAAGGGATTTAATAATTGAGTTTCTAAAAGCCTTAACCAACTCAATACGCGAGTAGTTCATGCATCATGAATCATTAAAGTGAAATGAAATAATATTGTCTGGGGACGGATTATAGAAACCGAGGATACATTAGAGGAGGCTTAATTACGAGCCTTGGGATGAGAGGGTGTGAAAGGGTGCTTCAGGGGACCTGGGGTAGCTCCCTAGTGTCGGGTACTTTCACAATAAAAACTTTCTCAATCTGACTAGTCTCTAAGTGTTTCCATGCCAGTTGAGCTGTTCATATTATTATTATCCGGACTTATGGAACAGTGTAAACTCCTGGTTGGCCCAGTGCAAATTAAAATTTAAGGGCCCACATATATAAGTAAGTTATGATGAAGATATTGCATAACATTCAAGCATTCATAATTGATTGTGTATGTGATTGTGATTGATATTATTATGTATTGGTTGTGAAAACCCTTTGTTGCTTATGTCTTATTCGGAAATATTATATTCTGTTTCTCACTCCTTTCTCCGTGTTTTTGTTTCACATGTTTTAAATTGATGGTTCAGAGGGAAGGATCGAAGAATATCGGCAGTAAATATAGCACGTTCTAGAAAGGGAGCTCGGTATGAATACCGTGGTCCAATGACTAAATAATGTTAATAAGTAACTGCTTCTGGGCCATGGAGTTTCCTCTCTTTCTTATAATGTTTAATATTTATTTCCGTTGGATGAATGTAAAATTACTTTATAAAGTTTTAATAATATTTATGAGGTATTTCAGCAATAATGTATATAATTTATTCCGATAGTTTCTTTTTAACAATCATATCTTTAGTAAAAAAAAAAATTACGAATTTTTCTAGAATTTATTAAGGTTTAACAGAGGGTGTTACAAAGTGGTATCAGAGCAGTTAATCCAATAGGCCTGGGGAAAAGGTCTATCTTGCTTTGTCTGTAAACTCTGTATAGGTAGAATATCTGACTTGGTAGTTGTAACACCCTCTGTTACACCTTAATAAATTCTAGAAAAACTCGTAATTTTTTTTTTTACTAAAGATATGATTGTTAAAAAGAAACTATCGGAATAAATTATATACATTATTTCTGAAATACCTCACAAATATTATTAAAAACTTTATAAAGTATTTGTACATTCATCCGAAGAAAATAAATATTAAACATTATAAGAAAGAGAGGAAACTCCATGGCCCAGAAGCAGTTACTTATTAACATTATTTAGTCATTGGACCACGGTATTCATACCGAGCTCCCTTTCTAGAACGTGCTATATTTACTGCCGATATTCTTCGATCCTTCCCTCTGAACCATCAATTTAAAACATGTGAAACAAAAACACGGAGAAAGGAGTGAGAAACAGAATATAATATTTCCGAATAAGACATAAGCAACAAAGGGTTTTCACAACCAATACATAATAATATCAATCACAATCACATACACAATCAATTATGAATGCATGAATGTTATGCAATATCTTCATCATAACTTACTTATATATGTGGGCCCTTAAATTTTAATTTGCACTGGGCCAACCAGGAGTTTACACTGTTCCATAAGTCCGGATAATAATAATATGAACAGCTCAACTGGTGTGGAAACACTTAGAGACTAGTCAGATTGAGAAAGTTTTTATTGTGAAAGTACCCGACACTAGGGAGCTACCCCAGGTCCCCTGAAGCACCCTTTCACACCCTCTCATCCCAAGGCTCGTAATTAAGCCTCCTCTAATGTATCCTCGGTTTCTATAATCCGTCCCCAGACAATATTATTTCATTTCACTTTAATGATTCATGATGCATGAACTACTCGCGTATTGAGTTGGTTAAGGCTTTTAGAAACTCAATTATTAAATCCCTTAAAGGTTTACAACATTATTTCAATAAACTGTACATTTTCTCGATTCTCTGAATTTCTGTCCCACAGAAATAAATTTGGTACAGTTTTTGAATCTCACTGAAATTTGAGTTTCTAAGCCTTAAATATCTAAAAACTTTCTCATATAAAACTTTACATAATCTTTCTCAAATTAAATCTTAACAAAGTCAAATTTAGAAATCTCAATTATTTCCAAATATTTTTAATTATTAAGTTGGATAAAGTAATTTTCTTTCAAAAAAATTTTGTTTTATTAAAAGAGAATAATTATTAACCAAAAATACTTAAAATTACAAAATTCTTTTCTTTAACTCAAAATTTAATTAAATAAATTCTCATAAAATGTTTTCTTTCTAAAATAAATACTAATTTTTTTTTATTCTAAATATTGAAAATAAAGTTAAAAATAATTTCTAAGAAGAAATAAAAGATAATAAAATTTAAAAAGTAAGGTAAGAAATTCTTACTGAATTTTAGCTTTCCGTCATGCTCGCTATATGCTCAAACTCCACATTACAATATCATCAATCAAAATCAAATAATATCAATCATAACTAAATATCATCAATCAATCAATCATAATCAAATCAATTAAATATCATTAATACATATCATAATACAAAATTTAATGATTATTAATATAATCAATTTTAGTCCTTTTGGTCAATTCCTCGCATAGGTATATGTAAGTCCATATAATCCAGTCCTTGCATAGGTATAGTTCAGTCCATATGAGTCATAATGGTCCAAGTCCTTGCATAGGTATAATCCAGTCCATATAGGTCATAATGGTCCAAGTCTTTGCATAGGTATGTTAGAGTTAGTTAAACCGGATATTTAATTTAAAATTTATTAAAAATGTTAAGTTAAAAAGTTAATATTTTTAAAATAATAATATTATTAAATTTAAAAGGAGTAGGGGACTCCTCCCATTATTCTTATGTCTTTTCATATTATAATTCTTATCTCACTCCCCCTTACCTTGAGTCGTTACCAAAAAGAGATTTGCTTTGCGCCTCCGATTTCTAGAAATATTAATATCAATTTTATTTCAGTATAAGCATAAGACGAAGATTAAGATTACTACTTAAAACAGAAATGGTAAATTTTGAATAGTGAATAGTGAATAGTGAATAGTGAATAGTGAATAGTGAATCGTGAATAGTAACGGTAAATAGTAAAACGTGAATAGTAACGGTAAATAGTAACAGTAAATAGTAATTTACTATTTGAATAGTAATTTACTATTAAAATAGTAATTTACTATTGAAATAGTGTTTACTATGCAGAATAGTAACTTAAAATAATATTATTTTCAGTATAATAACAGATTTCTAAAAACGATATAAAAATAATCTAAAAAAATATAAAAGAGAAGTATTCTTACCTTAGGATTTTGGCAGAACCTTCTCTCCAAAAACTTTTCTTCTCTCTCTCACTTCCACCACTATCTCACTAGCACTACTGTATTAAGAAAACTTAATCTGAAATTGTGAATTCTAAAGAAGAAATCCTTCGGTATTTATAGGAAAAAATTTTACTATGCATTCCATTATTTTAATATAAAAGTACTATGCATTTTTGAATTTTTTATTCCAGGTTACTATGCATTCTTTGAAAATTTCGTACATGCACAGTGTTTTGCATAGTAACTGTCGGCAGAATTATTAAGCCAAATAGTAACCTTTCACTCGGTATATTTTAAATATTCAAAATGAGTCCTTTTTAAAATTTAGCGATATTATATCAGTCCTCACTAATTTTATAATAAGTAATATAAAGCTGAAATTTTAAAAATCTAAAATTTTCTGTTAATAAAAATTTATTGATACGTTTCTAATTTTTAAACGATTGGAAAAAATCAAGATTTTTCTCAAACCGATAATTTTTAGATAAGTCTACTTGAAACGGATTTTAGAAAATTTTCTTATAATTTAAATTCACTTTCTTATAAATATTTTTAATTTAAGTCACTTGTATGAATTTAAAATTATTTAAAAAAAATATTATTTTTATTAAAAAATTCCAAAATTCCAAAAAATTCCAAAAAAATCATAAATAATACGTAGATTAAAAAGTTCTAAAGAACCATAATTTAATTCCTTCAAAATTTTAATATAAAAATAAAAATAGGGGTGTTACAACTCTACTCCCCTTAGAAAATTTCGTCCTCGAAATTTACATTAATCAGTAAAACAAATGAGGATGAGACTCTTTCATCTCAGTTTCTAGTTCCCATGTAGCATCTTCTCCTCTCGTTTCACTCCAAATAACCTTTACAAGCGGAATTGTCTTGTCTCTTAATTGTTTTATTCTTCTGTCACTTATTCTAACAGGTGGTGCATCATATGTAAGATTATCTTTAACTTGTATGACATTAGGTTCAATAACATGTGTAGGATCAGATATATACTTTCGCAAGTTTGACACATGAAAAACATTATGGATATTAGAAAGAAAAGGTGGTAATGCTATTTGGTAGGCAAGGGGACTAACTTTATGAATTATTTGGTATGGACCGATAAATCTAGGGGTTAGTTTTCGAGATTTCATTGCCCGACCGACCCCAGTCATAGGTGTGACTTTCAAGAATACATGATCGCCTTCTTGAAATTCGAGCGGCTTTCTTCTTTTGTCATAGTAACTTTTCTGCCTGCTCTGTGTTGCCTTCATCTTTTCCTGAACTATTTTGATTTTATCCGTGGTTTGTTGTACCAACTCTGGTCCTAGCATCAAGTTTTCACCAGTCTCAAACCAACATAGCGGGGTCCTACATTTTCTTCCATATAATGCTTCAAAAGGTGCCATGCCAATGCTAGCATGGAAACTGTTGTTGTAGGTAAACTCCACATATGGTAAGAATTGATTCCAACTTCCTTTATGCTCTAACACACAAGCTCGTAACAAGTCCTCTAGAGATTGGATTGTTCTTTCTGATTGTCCATCCGTCTGAGGATGATATGCTGAACTCAGACGTAGTCTTGTTCCCAAAGCCTTGTGCAAGCTCTTCCAGAATTGTGATGTAAAACGAGGGTCCCGATCAGAAATGATACTTGAAGGAATTCCATGCAATCTCACAATCTCCTCGATGTATAATTTTGCCAGCTTCTCCATAGAGTAACGAATGTTGATGGGAATAAAGTGGGCAGACTTTGTTAGTCTATCAACTATTACCCATATCGAATCATGTCCTAATGGAGTTTTGGGTAAAGAAGTCACAAAATCCATGGTAATGCTATCCCATTTCCATTCTGGTATTTCCATTGATTGTAGCATTCCAGGGGGTTTTTGATGTTCCACTTTAACCTTCTGGCAAATTAGACATGCAGCCACATACTCTGCCACCGCTTTCTTCATTCCAGGCCACCAAAATAACTTCTTCAAATCTTGATACATTTTAGTAGCTCCGGGATGAATGCTCATATAACTTTTATGGCCTTCTTCTAGAATTGCTTTCCTCAACTCCTCTTTGTCAGGGATACACACTCGATCCTTATATCTCAATAATTGGTCGTTTCCCACATTGAACTCGACTTCTTTTCCTTGTTTCAAGAGTTCTTTCTTCTCTTGCAGTAATTCATCCTCTCGTTGAGCCTCTAAAACTTGTCTCAGGAATTCACTTGTAACTTGCAACGCTCCTAATCTGTAGCTGTTAGCATTAACCTTTACTGCTAGGTTAAGATCTCTGAAGTTCTCTATTAATTCCAACTCTTTAATCATCATTGTGGATGCATGTAGAGACTTTCGACTTAAAGCATCAGCTACTACGTTCGCTTTTCCAGGATGGTATTGCAACTCAAAGTCGTAGTCCTTTAAGAACTCCATCCATCTCCGTTGCCTCATGTTTAACTCCTTTTGATCAAATAAATACTTGAGACTCTTATGATCGCTAAACACATCGAATGTTGCACCATATAGATAATGCCTCCAAATCTTTAAGGCAAAAACTACAGCGGCTAACTCTAAGTCATGGGTAGGGTAGTTAATCTCATGTTGCCTTAATTGACGTGACGCATAGGCTACAACCTTCTTGTCTTGCATGAGTACACTTCCTAGTCCTTGTTTAGACGCATCACAGTAAACTTCAAAACTTCGATGTGGATCGGGGAGTACTAACACTGGCGCAGAAGTAAGTCGATCTTTCAGCTCTTGGAAACTATTCTCACATTGTGTCGTCCACACAAAAGGTTGTCCTTTCCGTGTTAACTTGGTCAATGGGTATCCTAGCTTTGAAAAGCCTTCAATGAATCTCCTATAGTATCCAGCCAAGCCCAAGAAACTTCTAATCTCAGTGATCGTGGTTGGTCTCTCCCATTTTAAAACTGCTTCCACCTTGGAAGGGTCTACAGCTATTCCTCCTTGACTAATTACATGTCCTAAAAAGTTTACTTCTTCCAACCAGAATTCACACTTCGACAACTTTGCATACAGTTGTTTCTTTTTCAGGATTTCTAACACAACCTTCAAGTGTTCAACATGTTCTTCTCTGCTTTTAGAGTACACTAATATATCATCAATGAACACCACTACAAATTTATCTAGATATGGATGAAAAATCCTATTCATGTAATCCATGAATACGGCTGGTGCATTAGTTACACCAAAAGGCATTACTAGATATTCGTAATGGCCATAGCGTGTTCTAAAAGCAGTTTTCGATACATCTTCTTTCTTCACCCTTATTTGATGGTATCCAGACCTCAAATCAATTTTGGAGAACACCGTGGCACCACGCAGCTGATCCATCAAGTCGTCAATCCTTGGTAGAGGATATCTGTTCTTGATTGTCACCTTGTTCAGTTGTCGATAATCTACACACAACCTCATGCTACCATCCTTCTTCTTAACCAACAACACTGGTGCACCCCAGGGGGATACACTGGGTCGTATAAACTGCTTCTCTATCATCTCTTCAAGTTGTTTCTTCAACTCTGCTAATTCTAGAGGTGACATTCGGTATGGTGCAATTGAAATGGGTCCAACTCCAGGTACTAGATCAATGGAAAATTCCACATCTCTTTCTGGGGGTAAACCAGGGATATCTTCAGGAAAAACGTCAGGAAATTCACACACAACCGGCAGATTTTTGATTTTTGATTCTTGCTCTCCTTTCGTTGAAAGCAATAGCATGAATCCTTGAGCCCCTCCTTTTAAAGAGGCACTCACTTGGTTGGCGGTTAGAAATCTCGAATCCTCAGGATTCAAATTCACTGGTTCTCTAAACATTATGGTTTTATTATGACAATCTATTAGAACATGATTGTCAGACAACCAATCTAGCCCAATAATAACTTCTAAGCCAGAAAGGGGTAAACAGAAAAGATTAGCCTTAAAGTCCCTACCATCTATGACAATAGGGCATTTCCAACAAGCTTTAGAAGTGACAATGGGATTGTTTCCAGGAGTATGTACAGATAAGTCAAATGGAAGTTCTATCACAGGTAATTTTAGTTTTTCTACACAGTCATTGGCAATAAAGGAATGTGATGCACCTGAGTCATACATAACAGTTAAAGAAATCTTATTAATGATACACTTACCTTCTACCATGGAATCAGCATGAGATGCTTCTTCTCCAGTGATTGCAAAAACCTTTCCTTTTGCTTTCGGCCTTCCGACTGCACTGTGCGCGCCTCCTTGAGTATTTATACTTGTACTTGCACCTTCAGGGTTTTCTCTCTTCATCTCTGGGCAATCCTTGATGTGATGACCTGGTTTGTTACACTTAAAGCAAACATAAGTGTTTTTAGGACAATCCCTTTTCAAATGGGGTCCTCCACAGATAAAACATTTAAAATTTGGTGCAGATGTTGGATAATAGCTTCCAGTTGAAGCTTGGGGTCTGTTAGGAACAGATGCTGCTCCAAACCGGCGAAATGGTGCTTGGTAAGGCTTATTCCTTCTGAAATCTCTTCTTTGGTGATGGTGAGGTCCTCCACTTCTTATCTCTCCTGCCTTGTGAATGGGCTCACGACTTTTGGTCATTCTATCCTTATGGTCTTCTTCAAAGATTCTGCAGCGATTTACCAATACAGAAAATTCACGGATTTCCTGCATTCGTATAGCTTCCTTAATTTCTGGCCGCAGTCCATTTACAAACTTTGCACACCGATCTCTTTCATTAGTAGCATCATTATAATGAGAATGAAAACGAGATAGCTCTTCAAACCTGGATGCGTACTCTCCAACGGTCATATTTCCTTGGGTCAGCGACAGGAATTCGAATTGTCTTTTCTCTTTAACATCAGCTGGAAAGTATTTTTCCAGAAACATATCCTTGAAATAGTCCCAAGTGATCTCCACGTCGTTGACTTCGAATTGTTTACGCATGCTATCCCACCAATGTTCGGCATCCTCAGATAAGGCATAAGTAGCGAAGACTACCTTATCAGCTTCATTACATTGCAATGCTCGAAAGATCTTCTCTATCTCTCGAATCCAGATTTGTGCTCCATCAGGGTTATATCCTCCCTTGAAACGAGGTGGATTGCGCTTTTCGAATAGGTCCAGTCTTCTCAAGGCATCATTACCTTGACCTTCACGTGCTCCCATTGCATTGATTAAGCGTTCTACAACTCCAGCAAGATCGTTTCCAGCCATTAGTTTCCTGTTTCACAGTAACTGAGATTTGTCACATCAATCACAGTTACTACCAAGTCAGATATTCTACCTATACAGAGTTTACAGACAAAGCAAGATAGACCTTTTCCCCAGGCCTATTGGATTAACTGCTCTGATACCACTTTGTAACACCCTCTGTTACACCTTAATAAATTCTAGAAAAACTCGTAATTTTTTTTTTTTTACTAAAGATATGATTGTTAAAAAGAAACTATCGGAATAAATTATATACATTATTGCTGAAATACCTCACAAATATTATTAAAAACTTTATAAAGTATTTGTACATTCATCCGAAGAAAATAAATATTAAACATTATAAGAAAGAGAGGAAACTCCATGGCCCAGAAGCAGTTACTTATTAACATTATTTAGTCATTGGACCACGGTATTCATACCGAGCTCCCTTTCTAGAACGTGCTATATTTACTGCCGATATTCTTCGATCCTTCCCTCTGAACCATCAATTTAAAACATGTGAAACAAAAACACGGAGAAAGGAGTGAGAAACAGAATATAATATTTCCGAATAAGACATAAGCAACAAAGGGTTTTCACAACCAATACATAATAATATCAATCACAATCACATACACAATCAATTATGAATGCATGAATGTTATGCAATATCTTCATCATAACTTACTTATATATGTGGGCCCTTAAATTTTAATTTGCACTGGGCCAACCAGGAGTTTACACTGTTCCATAAGTCCGGATAATAATAATATGAACAGCTCAACTGGTGTGGAAACACTTAGAGACTAGTCAGATTGAGAAAGTTTTTATTGTGAAAGTACCCGACACTAGGGAGCTACCCCAGGTCCCCTGAAGCACCCTTTCACACCCTCTCATCCCAAGGCTCGTAATTAAGCCTCCTCTAATGTATCCTCGGTTTCTATAATCCGTCCCCAGACAATATTATTTCATTTCACTTTAATGATTCATGATGCATGAACTACTCGCGTATTGAGTTGGTTAAGGCTTTTAGAAACTCAATTATTAAATCCCTTAAAGGTTTACAACATTATTTCAATAAACTGTACATTTTCTCGATTCTCTGAATTTCTGTCCCACAGAAATAAATTTGGTACAGTTTTTGAATCTCACTGAAATTTGAGTTTCTAAGCCTTAAATATCTAAAAACTTTCTCATATAAAACTTTACATAATCTTTCTCAAATTAAATCTTAACAAAGTCAAATTTAGAAATCTCAATTATTTCCAAATATTTTTAATTATTAAGTTGGATAAAGTAATTTTCTTTCAAAAAAATTTTGTTTTATTAAAAGAGAATAATTATTAACCAAAAATACTTAAAATTACAAAATTCTTTTCTTTAACTCAAAATTTAATTAAATAAATTCTCATAAAATGTTTTCTTTCTAAAATAAATACTAATTTTTTTTATTCTAAATATTGAAAATAAAGTTAAAAATAATTTCTAAGAAGAAATAAAAGATAATAAAATTTAAAAAGTAAGGTAAGAAATTCTTACTGAATTTTAGCTTTCCGTCATGCTCGCTATATGCTCAAACTCCACATTACAATATCATCAATCAAAATCAAATAATATCAATCATAACTAAATATCATCAATCAATCAATCATAATCAAATCAATTAAATATCATTAATACATATCATAATACAAAATTTAATGATTATTAATATAATCAATTTTAGTCCTTTTGGTCAATTCCTCGCATAGGTATATGTAAGTCCATATAATCCAGTCCTTGCATAGGTATAGTTCAGTCCATATGAGTCATAATGGTCCAAGTCCTTGCATAGGTATAATCCAGTCCATATAGGTCATAATGGTCCAAGTCTTTGCATAGGTATGTTAGAGTTAGTTAAACCGGATATTTAATTTAAAATTTATTAAAAATGTTAAGTTAAAAAGTTAATATTTTTAAAATAATAATATTATTAAATTTAAAAGGAGTAGGGGACTCCTCCCATTATTCTTATGTCTTTTCATATTATAATTCTTATCTCACTCCCCCTTACCTTGAGTCGTTACCAAAAAGAGATTTGCTTTGCGCCTCCGATTTCTAGAAATATTAATATCAATTTTATTTCAGTATAAGCATAAGACGAAGATTAAGATTACTACTTAAAACAGAAATGGTAAATTTTGAATAGTGAATAGTGAATAGTGAATAGTGAATAGTGAATAGTGAATCGTGAATAGTAACGGTAAATAGTAAAACGTGAATAGTAACGGTAAATAGTAACAGTAAATAGTAATTTACTATTTGAATAGTAATTTACTATTAAAATAGTAATTTACTATTGAAATAGTGTTTACTATGCAGAATAGTAACTTAAAATAATATTATTTTCAGTATAATAACAGATTTCTAAAAACGATATAAAAATAATCTAAAAAAATATAAAAGAGAAGTATTCTTACCTTAGGATTTTGGCAGAACCTTCTCTCCAAAAACTTTTCTTCTCTCTCTCACTTCCACCACTATCTCACTAGCACTACTGTATTAAGAAAACTTAATCTGAAATTGTGAATTCTAAAGAAGAAATCCTTCGGTATTTATAGGAAAAAATTTTACTATGCATTCCATTATTTTAATATAAAAGTACTATGCATTTTTGAATTTTTTATTCCAGGTTACTATGCATTCTTTGAAAATTTCGTACATGCACAGTGTTTTGCATAGTAACTGTAGGCAGAATTATTAAGCCAAATAGTAACCTTTCACTCGGTATATTTTAAATATTCAAAATGAGTCCTTTTTAAAATTTAGCGATATTATATCAGTCCTCACTAATTTTATAATAAGTAATATAAAGCTGAAATTTTAAAAATCTAAAATTTTCTGTTAATAAAAATTTATTGATACGTTTCTAATTTTTAAACGATTGGAAAAAATCAAGATTTTTCTCAAACCGATAATTTTTAGATAAGTCTACTTGAAACGGATTTTAGAAAATTTTCTTATAATTTAAATTCACTTTCTTATAAATATTTTTAATTTAAGTCACTTGTATGAATTTAAAATTATTTAAAAAAAATATTATTTTTATTAAAAAATTCCAAAATTCCAAAAAATTCCAAAAAAATCATAAATAATACGTAGATTAAAAAGTTCTAAAGAACCATAATTTAATTCCTTCAAAATTTTAATATAAAAATAAAAATAGGGGTGTTACAGTAGTAACTGTGATTGATGTGACAAATCTCAGTTACTGTGAAACAGGAAACTAATGGCTGGAAACGATCTTGCTGGAGTTGTAGAACGCTTAATCAATGCAATGGGAGCACGTGAAGGTCAAGGTAATGATGCCTTGAGAAGACTG
This sequence comes from Clitoria ternatea, assembly GCA_037962975.1. Classification (NCBI taxonomy): domain Eukaryota; kingdom Viridiplantae; phylum Streptophyta; class Magnoliopsida; order Fabales; family Fabaceae; genus Clitoria; species Clitoria ternatea. The sequence continues at coordinate 286,169,389 of CM075670.1, forward strand.
GACCTATTCGAAAAGCGCAATCCACCTCGTTTCAAGGGAGGATATAACCCTGATGGAGCACAAATCTGGATTCGAGAGATAGAGAAGATCTTTCGAGCATTGCAATGTAATGAAGCTGATAAGGTAGTCTTCGCTACTTATGCCTTATCTGAGGATGCCGAACATTGGTGGGATAGCATGCGTAAACAATTCGAAGTCAACGACGTGGAGATCACTTGGGACTATTTCAAGGATATGTTTCTGGAAAAATACTTTCCAGCTGATGTTAAAGAGAAAAGACAATTCGAATTCCTGTCGCTGACCCAAGGAAATATGACCGTTGGAGAGTACGCATCCAGGTTTGAAGAGCTATCTCGTTTTCATTCTCATTATAATGATGCTACTAATGAAAGAGATCGGTGTGCAAAGTTTGTAAATGGACTGCGGCCAGAAATTAAGGAAGCTATACGAATGCAGGAAATCCGTGAATTTTCTGTATTGGTAAATCGCTGCAGGATCTTTGAAGAAGACCATAAGGATAGAATGACCAAAAGTCGTGAGCCCATTCACAAGGCAGGAGAAATAAGAAGTGGAGGACCTCACCATCACCAAAGAAGAGATTTCAGAAGGAATAAGCCTTACCAAGCACCATTTCGTCGGTTTGGAGCAGCATCTGTTCCTAACAGACCCCAAGCTTCAACTGGAAGCTATTACCCAACATCTGCACCAAATTTTAAATGTTTTATCTGTGGAGGACCCCATTTGAAAAGGGATTGTCCTAAAAACACTTATGTTTGCTTTAAGTGTAACAAACCAGGTCATCACATCAAGGATTGCCCAGAGATGAAGAGAGAAAACCCTGAAGGTGCAAGTACAAGCATAAATACTCAAGGAGGCGCGCACAGTGCAGTCGGAAGGCCGAAAGCAAAAGGAAAGGTTTTTGCAATCACTGGAGAAGAAGCATCTCATGCTGATTCCATGGTAGAAGGTAAGTGTATCATTAATAAGATTTCTTTAACTGTTATGTATGACTCGGGTGCATCACATTCCTTTATTGCCAATGACTGTGTAGAAAAACTAAAATTACCTGTGATAGAACTTCCATTTGACTTATCTGTACATACTCCTGGAAACAATCCCATTGTCACTTCTAAAGCTTGTTGGAAATGCCCTATTGTCATAGATGGTAGGGACTTTAAGGCTAATCTTTTCTGTTTACCCCTTTCTGGCTTAGAAGTCATTATTGGGCTAGATTGGTTGTCTGACAATCATGTTCTAATAGATTGTCATAATAAAACCATAATGTTTAAAGAACCAGTGAATTTGAATCCTGAGGATTCGAGATTTCTAACCGCCAACCAAGTGAGTGCCTCTTTAAAAGGAGGGGCTCAAGGATTCATGCTATTGCTTTCAACGAAAGGAGAGCAAGAATCAAAAATCAAAAATCTGCCGGTTGTGTGTGAATTTCCTGACGTTTTTCCTGAAGATATCCCTGGTTTACCCCCAGAAAGAGATGTGGAATTTTCCATTGATCTAGTACCTGGAGTTGGACCCATTTCAATTGCACCATACCGAATGTCACCTCTAGAATTAGCAGAGTTGAAGAAACAACTTGAAGAGATGATAGAAAAGCAGTTTATACGACCCAGTGTATCCCCCTGGGGTGCACCAGTGTTGTTGGTTAAGAAGAAGGATGGTAGCATGAGGTTGTGTGTAGATTATCGACAACTGAACAAGGTGACGATCAAGAACAGATACCCTCTGCCAAGGATTGACGACTTGATGGATCAGCTGCGTGGTGCCACGGTGTTCTCCAAAATTGATTTGAGGTCTGGATACCATCAAATAAGGGTGAAGAAAGAAGATGTATCGAAAACTGCTTTTAGAACACGCTATGGCCATTACGAATATCTAGTAATGCCTTTTGGTGTAACTAATGCACCAGCCGTATTCATGGATTACATGAATAGGATTTTTCATCCATATCTAGATAAATTTGTAGTGGTGTTCATTGATGATATATTAGTGTACTCTAAAAGCAGAGAAGAACATGTTGAACATTTGAAGGTCGTGTTGGAAATCCTGAAAAAGAAACAACTGTATGCAAAGCTGTCGAAGTGTGAATTCTGGTTGGAAGAGGTGAACTTTTTAGGACATGTAATTAGTCAAGGAGGAATAGCTGTAGACCCTTCCAAGGTGGAGGCGGTTTTAAAATGGGAGAGACCAACCACGATCACTGAGATTAGAAGTTTCTTGGGCTTGGCTGGATACTATAGGAGATTCATTGAAGGATTTTCAAAGCTAGGATACCCATTGACCAAGTTAACACGGAAAGGACAACCTTTTGTGTGGACGACACAATGCGAGAATAGTTTCCAAGAGCTGAAAGATCGACTTACGTCTGCGCCGGTGTTAGTACTCCCTGATCCACATCAAAGTTTTGAAGTTTACTGTGATGCGTCTAAACAAGGACTAGGAAGTGTACTCATGCAAGACAAGAAGGTTGTAGCCTATGCGTCGCGTCAATTAAGGCAACATGAGATTAACTACCCTACCCATGACTTAGAGTTAGCCGCTGTAGTTTTTGCCTTAAAGATTTGGAGGCATTATCTATACGGTGCAACATTCGATGTGTTTAGCGATCATAAGAGTCTCAAGTATTTATTCGACCAAAAGGAGTTAAACATGAGGCAACGGAGATGGATGGAGTTCTTAAAGGACTACGACTTTGAGTTGCAATACCATCCTGGAAAAGCGAACGTAGTAGCTGATGCTTTAAGTCGAAAGTCTCTACATGCGTCCACGATGATGATTCAAGAGCTGGAATTGATAGAGAACTTCAGAGATCTTAACCTAGCAGTAAAGGTTAATGCTAACAGCTACAGATTAGGAGCGTTGCAAGTGACAAGTGAATTCCTGAGACAAGTTTTAGAGGCTCAAAGAGAGGATGAATTCCTGCAAGAGAAGAAAGAACTCTTGAAACAAGGAAAAGAAGTCGAGTTCAATGTAAGAAGTGACCAATTGCTAAGGTATAAGGATCGAGTGTGTATCCCTAATCAAGAGGAGTTGAGGAAAGCAATTCTGGAAGAAGGCCATAAAAGTTATATGAGCATTCATCCCGGAGCTACTAAAATGTATCAAGATTTGAAGAAGTTATTTTGGTGGCCTGGAATGAAGAAAGAAGTGGCAGAGTACGTGGCTGCATGTCTAATTTGCCAGAAGGTTAAAGTAGAACACCAAAAACCCCCTGGAATGCTACAATCAATGGAAATACCAGAATGGAAATGGGATAGCATTACCATGGATTTTGTGACTTCTCTACCCAAAACTCCATTAGGACATGATTCGATATGGGTAATAGTTGATAGACTAACAAAGTCTGCCCACTTTATTCCCATCAACATTCGTTACTCTATGGAGAAGCTGGCAAAATTATACATCGAGGAGATTGTGAGATTGCATGGAATTCCTTCAAGTATCATTTCTGATCGGGACCCTCGTTTTACATCACAATTCTGGAAGAGCTTGCACAAGGCTATGGGAACAAGACTGCGTCTGAGTTCAGCATATCATCCTCAGACGGATGGACAATCAGAAAGAACAATCCAATCTCTAGAAGACTTGTTACGAGCTTGTGTGTTAGAGCATAAAGGAAGTTGGAATCAATTCTTACCATATGTGGAGTTTACCTACAACAACAGTTTCCATGCTAGCATTGGCATGGCACCTTTTGAAGCATTATATGGAAGAAAATGTAGGACCCCGCTATGTTGGTTTGAGACTGGTGAAAACTTGATGCTAGGACCAGAGTTGGTACAACAAACCACGGATAAAATCAAAATAGTTCAGGAAAAGATGAAGGCAACACAGAGCAGGCAGAAAAGTTACTATGACAAAAGAAGAAAGCCGCTCGAATTTCAAGAAGGCGATCATGTATTCTTGAAAGTCACACCTATGACTGGGGTCGGTCGGGCAATGAAATCTCGAAAACTAACTCCTAGATTTATCGGTCCATACCAAATAATTCATAAAGTTAGTCCCCTTGCCTACCAAATAGCATTACCACCTTTTCTTTCTAATATCCATAATGTTTTTCATGTGTCAAACTTGCGAAAGTATATATCTGATCCTACACATGTTATTGAACCTGATGTCATACAAGTTAAAGATAATCTTACATATGATGCACCACCTGTTAGAATAAGTGACAGAAGAATAAAACAATTAAGAGACAAGACAATTCCGCTTGTAAAGGTTATTTGGAGTGAAACGAGAGGAGAAGATGCTACATGGGAACTAGAAACTGAGATGAAAGAGTCTCATCCTCATTTGTTTTACTGATTAATGTAAATTTCGAGGACGAAATTTTCTAAGGGGAGTAGAGTTGTAACACCCCTATTTTTATTTTTATATTAAAATTTTGAAGGAATTAAATTATGGTTCTTTAGAACTTTTTAATCTACGTATTATTTATGATTTTTTGGAATTTTTTGGAATTTTGGAATTTTTTAATAAAAATAATATTTTTTAAATAATTTTAAATTCATATAAGTGACTTAAATTAAAAATATTTATAAGAAAGTGAATTTAAATTATAAGAAAATTTTCTAAAATCCATTTCAAGTAGACTTATCTAAAAATTATCGGTTTGAGAAAAATCTTGATTTTTTCCAATCGTTAAAAAAATTAAAAATGTATCAATAAATTTTTAGTAACAGAAAATTTTAGATTTTTAAAATTTCAACTTTATATTACTTATTATAAAATTAGTGAGGACTGATATAATATCGCTAAATTTCAAAAAGGACTCATTTTGAATATTTAAAATATACCGAGTGAAAGGTTACTATTTGGCTTAATAATTCTACCGACAGTTACTATGCAAAACACTATGCATGTACGAAATTTTCAAAGAATGCATAGTAACCTAGAATAAAAAATTCAAAAATACATAGTACTTTTATATTAAAATAATGGAATGCATAGTAAAATTTTTTCCTATAAATACCGAAGGATTTCTTCTTTAGAATTCACAATTTCAGATTAAGTTTTCTTAATACAGTAGTGCTAGTGAGATAGTGGTGGAAGTGAGAGAGAGAAGAAAAGTTTTTGGAGAGAAGGTTCTGCCAAAATCCTAAGGTAAGAATACTTCTCTTTTATATTTTTTTAGATTATTTTTATATCGTTTTTAGAAATCTGTTATTATACTGAAAATAATATTATTTTAAGTTACTATTCTGCATAGTAAACACTATTTCAATAGTAAATTACTATTTTAATAGTAAATTACTATTCAAATAGTAAATTACTATTTACTGTTACTATTTACTGTTACTATTCACGATTTACTATTTACTGTTACTATTCACGTTTTACTATTTACTGTTACTATTCACGTTTTACTATTTACTGTTACTATTCACGATTCACTATTTACTATTCACTATTCACTATTCAAAATTTACCATTTCTGTTTTAAGTAGTAATCTTAATCTTCGTCTTATGCTTATACTGAAATAAAATTGATATTAATATTTCTAGAAATCAGAGGCGCAAAGCAAATCTCTTTTTGGTAACGACTCAAGGTAAGGGGGAGTGAGATAAGAGTATAATATGAAAAGACATAAGAATAATGGGAGGAGTCCCCTACTCCTTTTAAATCTGATAATATTATTATTTTAAAATATTAACTTTTTAACTTAAAATTTATAATAAATTTTAAATTAAATATCCGGTTTAACTAACTCTAACATACCTATGCAAAGACTTGGACCATTATGACCTATATGGACTGGACAATACCTATGCAAGGACTTGGACCATTATGACCCATATGGACTGAACTATACCTATGCAAGGACTGGATTATATGGACTTACATATACCTATGCGAGGAATTGACCAAAAGGACTAAAATTGACTATATTAATAATCATTAAATTTTGTATTATGATATGTATTAATGATATTTAATTGATTTGATTATGATTGATTGATTGATGATATTTAGTTATGATTGATATTGTTTAATTTTGATTGATGATATTGTAATGTGGAGTTTGAGCATATAGCGAGCATGACGGAAAGCTAAAATTCAGTAAGAATTTCTTACCTTACTCTTTAAATTTTATTATCTTTTAATTCTTCTTAGAAATTATTTTTATTAACTTTATTTTCAATATTTAGAATAAAAAAATTAGTATTTATTTTAGAAAGAAAATATTTTATTAGAATTTATTTAATTAAATCTTGAGTTAAAGAAAAATTTTGTAATTTTAAGTATTTTTGGTTAATAATTATTCTCTTTTAATAAAACAAAATTTTTTGAAAGAAAATTATTTTATTTTTTCCAAATTAATAACTAAATATATTTGGAAATAATTGAGATTCCTAAATTTGATTTTGTTAAGATTTAATTTGAGAAAGATTATGTAAAGTTTTATATGATAAAGTTTTTAGATATTTAAGGCTTAGAAACTCAATTTCAGTGAGATTCGAAAACTGTACCAAATTTATTTCTGTGGGACAGAAATTTAGAGAAAATGTACAGTTTATTGAAATAATGTTGTAAACCTTTAAGGGATTTAATAATTGAGTTTCTAAAAGCCTTAACCAACTCAATACGCGAGTAGTTCATGCATCATGAATCATTAAAGTGAAATGAAATAATATTGTCTGGGGACGGATTATAGAAACCGAGGATACATTAGAGGAGGCTTAATTACGAGCCTTGGGATGAGAGGGTGTGAAAGGGTGCTTCAGGGGACCTGGGGTAGCTCCCTAGTGTCGGGTACTTTCACAATAAAAACTTTCTCAATCTGACTAGTCTCTAAGTGTTTCCATGCCAGTTGAGCTGTTCATATTATTATTATCCGGACTTATGGAACAGTGTAAACTCCTGGTTGGCCCAGTGCAAATTAAAATTTAAGGGCCCACATATATAAGTAAGTTATGATGAAGATATTGCATAACATTCAAGCATTCATAATTGATTGTGTATGTGATTGTGATTGATATTATTATGTATTGGTTGTGAAAACCCTTTGTTGCTTATGTCTTATTCGGAAATATTATATTCTGTTTCTCACTCCTTTCTCCGTGTTTTTGTTTCACATGTTTTAAATTGATGGTTCAGAGGGAAGGATCGAAGAATATCGGCAGTAAATATAGCACGTTCTAGAAAGGGAGCTCGGTATGAATACCGTGGTCCAATGACTAAATAATGTTAATAAGTAACTGCTTCTGGGCCATGGAGTTTCCTCTCTTTCTTATAATGTTTAATATTTATTTCCGTTGGATGAATGTAAAATTACTTTATAAAGTTTTAATAATATTTATGAGGTATTTCAGCAATAATGTATATAATTTATTCCGATAGTTTCTTTTTAACAATCATATCTTTAGTAAAAAAAAAAATTACGAATTTTTCTAGAATTTATTAAGGTTTAACAGAGGGTGTTACATAGGTAACTTTGTTTTTAAAAGGGTCAAATTACAAAAAAGGGAAAGCGGATGATTAAAATGAAATCGAAATTACTCGAATTGAACGGTAGCTTACATGAAACAAACTAGTATTTATAATTTATACATAAAATATCATTATAACCACCAACAGCTTCTAATAACTTTCGGCAATGATCACTGTTCATTAATTTTGATTCTTCACTGTGGATGAATTTTATGGTTTTGATTCTTCCCATCTTCAAATTTTCTTGTTGATCACGTACAATCATGTCAAATTAAAATGTATTTGATACTTGATGGACATAAGTATCAAAGACTTTGATTACTCCTAATATCATATCTTATCCCTAAATTACCTTTAAAATGACTCTAACACTCATCTTGCATAACTAAGCAGAACCTAGCTATGCGTAACATAATTGTCATTATAGAAAAGGAGGTGAACACTAGTCTCCACATAATTACCACAAAATACACAAAGCACACTTAAGTTGTCAAACATAATTTCATGACTAATCAAATTTTGTTTGGTTTAGATTCAATCAAATAGTAATATCTACCCAAATTCCAGCATTTTAAGGGGCACAATATTAGTCTAAGAAAACTACACAAATGAATTAACCCATAGGACAAGGGCCTAATGTACAACATCATAAACTAATTTTACTAAGTAATAATTTGAAGAATCACCCAACCATAGCCTAGAGTCTTGAACATCCTCATACACACCAACAAAACCTTGAATACCTGATGTAGATTCGACAACAAATCCTGTTATGAGACAAATGATTCTCTACGCCATTTTAGATCTCAAACTCAAACCCCTCACCCAGGTACCTATCTCGACCAAATATATATTTTGTTGTGTTTATATTAAGAATAATCTTTGCAAACTAAATTTGAGTACTGATAGGTATTTAATTTGCATTGTTTTGTGATGTTTTTACTTAGGATTTCTAGGTAATCTGTGTCATTTTCCTCTTGTTTCCCGTATGATTTCCTTCATTCCGTACATGTCACTTGAGTGTTTGAAGTTTTACAGGAATAACCTTGATTTAGGTGCATAAATGCAAGAATGCAATGCATTTGACGAAGCATGTGATGAATGCAAGATAGTCCAACCACTTGAAAGCTTAAAAAAAAGAAAGGATTCGCTCTTGGAAGTGGCATAAAAGAAGGAAAAACCAAAGAAACACTTCGGGGCCTTGAAATAGTAAAAGAAAAGGCATTTTGTGAAGTTTAGAAAAATCCACTGCCAGTGGGTTTTTCCCACTGGCCGTGGACCTCTCTGGAGTGGGTGATATTGTGCATAAGAAAACCCACTGCCAGTGGGTTTTTCCCACTGGCCGTGGGTCTTACTGTTGGAAACCCACTGCCAGTGGAAAAAACCCACTGGCCGTGGATCTTGCTGCCCGGAGAAGGAAAAATTGGTTTTTTTTAGACTCCAAAAACACCCACTACCAGTGGGTTTTTCCCACTGCCAGTGGGTTTTTGCACGTTCTGCACTTGGCTTAATTTTTGGAGCAGTTTTATGAATAAAAGAGGTGGTTTTTGAGAGGGAAAATACACAGAGACATTGAGGCACATTTTTTTGGAAGAAAAAGAAAGAGCTTTGCCAAGGGTTTTCGAAGGGGATCAACGCCAAAACGTCAAAGGAGATCAAATTCTACATATTTGGGAGAAAGATTTTGGGAGATTTAGTGAGAACTTCTTGTATTTTCTAAATCCCTCTTCATCTTTTGATTTTCCTTCTATGTTTGGTTTGAATTCCTTGTATTGTGGTATTGTTTTAGTTGTTTCCATGGCACATTAAACATTTCTCTTGGGAATTAAGGTGTAGCATTTATGTGAACCTATATGTAATGTTCTTCGTTCTTGATTATTGAATTGTGTTCTTATTCGATTTTGTGAGTTCTTAATGCTTCCATTAAGCTTAAAGATAAGTATGAATGATTGTAAACGGTATGGGTAATCGAAAGATTGGCGTATAGTTTGAATTACACAAAATCGAACCTAGGGATTCGGGTTACGAAAGTTATTGAAACTCTTTGAGGGATATCCGAGTTTTCATAAAGCTTAAAGGACCTAATTAGTGAATTGAACGCGGTTCTTCAATAATTAGGTACGTTAGTGAGGTTTCGAGAGAAAGTCACTGATCAATTTAGGAAAACCCGCCTTAAGAAACATGATTTAATGATCTAGAAATTGAATTACATTAAATATAGGCACCCACATTTATGTGAACCTTTACCTCCCAAGAAATTAATCTCCATCGTTTCCAAGTCAATCTTTTTATTGTCGTTGCTTAGTGTTCTCTGTTTATGTCATTTAGTTCTTTGCGTTATAAATTTCTGAACCAACAAATGTTTTGTCTAGATAATCAAAATGCTATAAACTAGTAATTGGGAACAATCTCTGTGGGACGATAATTTTATTACTGCGATACCCCGTGCGCTTGCGGGTGCCTATCAAGTACATACTCCCCCACCCAAAAATTCATCCAAAACCCAACTTAAAATCCATTTCCAACTACTCTTCTTAAATTCTTCCCAAATCAACTAACTTCATTTGATTTTTTTAATATTCCTCCCAAGAAGTCACTTGCTCTTTATCTTTTGATTTTTTTGGTACAAATATATCTTTTGATTGTTATTCAATCAAAGTTAATCCAACATCAATATTGGATTTCAAATTCAGAGTTTATTTCCTTTTGATCTCCATACACAACATTTTGAGCATTTGACCAACTTTTCTCTTTTTTTTTGCCTTTGACGTTTGACAAATGATTTTCAAGTTCAGCCATTCTAACTACTGAATTGAATACTTGATTTTGGGAAGACGTACTTCATTTTTGTCTCAAGTCAACTTCTTGATTTAATAATTTTTGTTCAACAACTATTAGTATTTGAACATTCTCTTAATATTCGTCGTGCTATAAAAAATATATTGATAATTTTTATTGATTAAAGATAACATGTCAGAATTCGGTATTCTTATTGAAAATCATTTATGACAACAAATTTATTATTTATTTCAATGAGTTATTTATGACTATTGAAGCAAGTAGTTAGTTATGTTAGTTATGATGAAAGTTGTTAGTTAATTATGATTTTTAGTTGCAATCATGTGTATATATTGCTGATCCCTCTCTGCCATGTAACAGACTTTTTATTCAATTGACAAAGCCTATGAAATTCAGTTTCTATTTCTCTTCAGCTTTCTTTCTATCATCAACATGGTATCATCCTAATATTTTGATCCAATGGCCTTCACACCCACCATATTCAATCCACACATATTCACCTCTTCAATTTCAATAAAACTCAATGATGACAACTACCTCACATGGATGCAACAAGCATAAGCAACCATAAAGGGTTTCAAATTAAAGAGATACATTGCAGGAGCCAAATCAATACTACCACAATATGTTGATGATGCAGCCAAAGCCAAATGAAAGATGAATCCAGCCTTTAAAGATTATGAACAACAAGACAACTTACTCAAGTCCTGGCTTCTTGAATCCGTGGATCAAAAATTTAAGATCCACATGGTTGGTTGCACATGGTCATTTGAAATTTGGCAAATCTTGAAAACATATTTTGCCACCCAAACAAGGACTCGAATAAAAGCAACTTAGAAACATCAAGAAAACAATATCAATTGCTGAATATTTGCTACAAATTAAATAATTCATAGAAACTCTTGCGGCCATAGGAGCCCCTTAACTCAAGAAGATCATATAGAGGTAATTTTTGATGGTTTATCTAATGAATATGATACTTTTATTACCTTCTACATCAGTAGGACGGAAGCCTACACTGTGTCATAAATTGAGGCACTACTTATGCACCAAGAAGAAAGAATCGAAAAACACAAGCACAAAGATTTATGCAGCCTCAGACTCACATGGTTCAACAGCAATCCAAGAAACCATATCTTGGCAACATCAGAAGCAACAGACAAGTCAAAAGGCCCAACAAAGGTGTAACATCCCGGTTTTTAGTAAGCAGTTGTTAGTCCTCAAATTTTCAATAAAAGCTTTAATAAAAATTTCATAAAAATTATAAAAATTAGTTTAATTTGTTAGAAAATTAGGCTTTAAATTCAATAAATGGATGTTGTTGGAAATAATCTACCCTTGATCAATTTTCTCTAGTTTTGCAGTGAAAAAGTTAAGAAATCAAGAGAAAATTACACTAGAGGAACTGACGCGTAGCCTCACCCCACGCGTAGCATGAACAACTATTTTTGATTCTGACGCTACGCGTCACAGCCACGCATAGCGTCAGTGCTGCGTGGTCTCCACCTCCAACTTGGTCAACCACTCCACTTGGACCCAATAATGGGTACTCCACTCAGCACCAAGGGCCACCCCACTAAGCACAAATGGCCAAAATACAGTGGAAACACGTCCAAGTGGTCAAGCATGATCAAATTTAATAATTTGAAGTGGCCATTATCAGTTGTTTAATAGAAGCTGAGTCAGGGGCCTGACGCGTAGGGTCAGCACCCTTGCTCAGCCCTATAAATAGGGCCATCCAACACCATTCTAAGCATCTCATTCTCTATTTTCAGAGTTTTTTCCTCTCTTCTATACTCGAGTTTTGAGTATTTCTTTTAGAGTTTGTAGTTCTAGAATAGTTTTCTAGATACTTGAGAGTGTTGTGGTGTATTGTGATCGTTGTATCGTGAAGTTTCCATCGTCTTCGTAATGTCAAACTCTGTAAGTGTTGTTTCTACTTTTACCATGTGTAACTAATTTGTTTATGTTGGAATTGGTGAACTAATCTATTGAGTATAATGTTGTGAATTCGACCTCTGCATGTTTATGATTCAAGTCCATGTTAGTATTTCAACTTTTTATTAATATGAACGTCAAACGGGAGAATGATTTTCATGTGTATTGAAACTTGTTTTATTAGTATGAATGTAAAATGGGAGAATGATTATTCATGCAGTATTGAAAATTGTTTTGACGAAAGTAAAAGTTGGAATACCCTTGGTATCTCAATTCTATAGGGGTTGTTAACTATTGTTGCCATAAGGCCAGGTCTTAATGCAAGTTTTTACTGAGAAAGCTCACGAGGGATCGGACTTTATGGTGAATTCTTAGAATTTATATCACGAGGGATCGGTTATAATGATTTTAAGCTGCAATGACATGAAACTTGATGATTAAATATGCATGTCTTGAGTTCCTCATTGTTATTCTAGATTAGGGATCCAATTTCCAACATAATTTGTTTATCTGTGTTTATCTCAAGTATCTTACCTATTCTAGATTGCAACTCAACTTTTTAGATAGATTTTTTATTTTCTTTTTAGCTCATGAACTACTCAATCATGCTATCTTGTGAATACTGTATAAATTGTATATAAATCATTCTTTTGTCTATAACTTTCTTCACATTTACCATAGTGAATAGAAAATTACTGTTGTTATTGGACTTTCAATCCCAGTGGAACGATATCTAAATTTTGAAAACTACAAACGATTGGTGCGCTTGCCAATTAACAACCCGGTGGTAGAAACGAACAGTTGAGACGCTATCACCGGGTTAACAGCAGTCTTAACCTTGTAAATTATGAAAGTTCTGTAAGTGATAATAAGTAAATAAAATACCTTCTTTGATACTAACTTTCGGTAGTGCTCTGATTGGGACATTACCGAGTAAAATATTATTGAGCAAGCAATTTCCGAGTGGATCATGTCTAAGATAAGACTGTCCGAGTGTAGAAAGGAATCTGATTTCGAGTGAGATGTTTCCGAGTGAGTCATGACCAAGAGAACCACTTCCGAGTGAAGGGAGTCCTGGCCTCGAAGACATTTCTGAGTGAAGCGTGTCCGAGAGAACCACTTCTGAGTGAAATGGGCTCTAACCTCAAATGAGCACCTTTCGGGCAAAGACGTTTCCAAGTTCCATACTTCCGGGTGGAGTGTCTTCGAGTGACACGTTTCCAAATGAAACATCTCCGAGTGAGACATTTTGGAGTGAAACGTATCCGAATGAAACGTCTCTGCTGAAACATTTCTTAGTCAAACGTCTTCGAGTGACACGTTTCTGAATGAAACGTCTCCGAATAAAACGTCTCCGAGTGACTCGTTTCCGAGTAAAACGTCTCTGAATGAAACGTCTCCGAGTGACTCGTTCCTGAATGAAACGTCTCCGAGTGAAACGTTTCTGAGAGAAGTACTTCCGAACGAAGAAAAGCTTTGATTTCAAATGAGTACTTCTCGGGCCGAGATATTTCTGAGCAGTTAATTCCCGAGTGGGGTATCTCCGAGTTGAGTGTAACTTTCCCAAATAGGGTGTCTCTGAGTGCGACACTTCCGTGTGGGATGGCACCGGGTGAGACATTTCCAAGTGGGATAACACCAAGTGAGATTTTCAATTTCCGCGTAGTATGGCACCGATTGAAATATACCGAGTGAGTCATTTTCAGGGGAAGTACTTCTGGACAGAGAAAGGTTTTGATTTTGAATAAGTACGCTTCCGAGTGAATAGTTCCCGAGGGAAGTAAATATCCGAGTGGTGAACCCCTTCATTCTATTAGTGCTCGGATGTCTTAAAGATTGCCTAGAGCCTGTGCTCGGATCCATATTCAAAGTTGCCGAGAGCTTGTGCTCAGGTTCGTCTTCGAGATTGCCTTCGACTTCGAATGATCCTTTCAGTTGTAAGATTTCTGAGTGACGCAACTCCGAATGATCTTTCGGTTGTAAATTTCCGAGTAACGCATTTCCGAGAGAAATACTTTTGAGTGAAGAAAGGCTTTGACTTCGAATAAAGTACTTTTCGGGCAGAAATATATCCGAGTAGAGAATTTCTGAGTGAATCAATTCTGAACGAAAAGTGGCTGACTTTGAAAGAACACTTTTCGGGCAGATATATCCGAGTGAGATATTTCTGAATGAGGTGTCTCTGGGTGAGACATTTCCGAATGAGTCACTTCCGAGGAAGGAAAGGCTATGACCGAGTGTTTCAAGCAGAAACATTTCTGAGTGAATTCCCTCCGAGTGAAGCAATTCTGAACAAAAAGAGGCTCTGATGAATACTTCTCGGAAAGAGATATGCCCAAAATACCAAAAACAATGTCAGAATTGATAGGGGACATGATCAATAGAACCTGGCTGGATCAGGGCTGGGATAGTGACATTATTCCTAACCAGTTTCGAAAAGGTTCGCTCATGCTGGAAGGAACATCCCCACTTAGTGATCGGTCTGCTAGTTCGCGCAAATCCGAATAGGTTATCACGGACGAGCCACATGCAGGGAAACTTGCACATTTTACTCCAATCATGTCGTTTTGTACATATTTTAATATTTTTACTTCAATCATACAAGCTCCATTATGTAAGCTGCGGAAATGGTCAACAATACAACTCATTTTCTTATCTAAAACCTCCATTATTACCACAATTAACGCACCTAACATCCCATTACAATCCTATTATGAAAAGCTTGTCCCCCACTTGTCATTTGCATCATAAAATCGATACCACATCTTGTTCTCAAGTCTGAATTCTTAGAACAAGCTAAAGTTAGTAAAGTCTCTCTCTCAGTTCCTTTTCTCCATCAAGTCACTCTTGATCTGTAACTAGGACAATAAGAGAACGTTTTCAACTACTCCAGGATCTTTCATCAAGGTAAGGGGGGTATATTCTCTGGTATCCTGGGGGGGACCGTGTGTTTGGAAAGACTAAGGTACTTTTGGTCCTTACCTTTCCGAGGGCAGGTTCAGGAATTGTTGTTAAATTAAGATGCTTTAATTTTTATATATTTGTTATATAATTTTTATTTCTATGTATATGATTAATTGGCTGTGTTGATTATTACTAACCATGATGATTAAGTGGATATGTTAAGTATTGAATTATGAAAATATTAAGAACCATGGGTGTCTATGTGGATTCCAGTGAGGAAGTTTTGAAAGACGAGATAAATAAGGAAATAAGGATGAATGGTCACCATTTATATCACTGTCACTATTATTATGATTATGATTACGATTATAATTATAATTATGAATATGAATATGATTATTATTATCATTATTATGATTATTATTATTATTATTATTATTATTATTATTATTATTGTTATTGTTACTAATATTATTATTGTTTTAGTTATGAACAATGAAATAAGGAACATACTACTTACTCTTTAAACGAAGCATTATTTTAGTCAAGATATAACCGCTATATTTTTTAGAATAAGAATAAATAAAATAATAAAAATAACCTACAACGTCTGAAAAACTGGTGGGACCTAACAACTTGAGGACAAATATTACGAGGCTGGAAACACATAGATACCCAAGGATCAAACGATAAAACTTAAATAATGCATTTTGCATCATGAAGATATTTTTGGAGGATTAAAACTAGAGCATACACCGGGTACGCTGGAGGACATTCACGTCCGATCTCTGAGGAGAATCTTGGGAGTACAACCGGGATGGAAACCCAATGGCATCAGAGTCGCGCCTGAAGCCGGGTCAGACGATGCAAGTCTGATGTACTTTGACTAAATGACGGAATGTAACTATGATCGTGTAGAGCCAAGTCCCAGGATAATATAATGATTAGAACCTGTGAGTTTATTCGTACCTTATAATGATTAAATAATGATTGGGGGACTTGGTGGGCTCCGATCGCTCTAGTATGGAAACGTTGTGCCAAAGAATGAGATAATGGTGATGGTGGATTGGTTTATTGGGCCCACATGCATCATGAGACTTAAACTTAAGATAAATTATAATAAACCTAACTCATGCATTCCATAACAACATTATTGATTGTTATAGTTGTAAATATGTTAACTGTATTATTTATGTTATATTATCTATTGACTGGATATGTCCGCACCGGGAACCTTCAGGGTCTGGGGTATATACTCACCCTTTCTGATTAATAATAACAGAGGAGCTAGGAAACCAGGAACCGGAGTATGAAGAACAGCAATACGTTGGACCAACTGGGAGCACTCAATAAAAGTAGGATATATGTAGTTGAATATTTATAAATAAATAATAAGACAATGGATGACTGTATATATTTAAGGGTGCCTATGTGCCCCATTCTGTTAAGAGTACAATTGCTTATGGTTTGTGAATGACTATGTGAATTACCTACTATTTGCTTCCACTGATTTGCCATTATTTTACTAAAAAAAAAATTTCATTTTTTCTAAAAACTTTTAACCTCTTAGTTAAATAGGATGAACCTATAGAAGGGTCTGTCTTATTTAACCGAGGGTGTTACAAAAGGCATATTCAGAGGTGGCAGAAGCTTTAATACAGTCTTGGTAGAGGAACTCGGGTTTAATGTCAAGTCTATGGAAAATATGGTCATTCTTCCTTTCGCTGCTGGTCCAGATATGATGACCAAATCAGTGAACCTATCATTGGAAATTCCAGCATCCAAACAACTATTCAAGATCCTTCTATCACTACAATGCTATCATCTAATCCCTTTCAGATTAATGATGAAGCATGGTATCCTGATACAAGAGCGACACATGACATCAATAACCTCACAAACAAATCTGACTATTCAGGATCAGAGAAAGTGCATGTAGCAAATGGTAATACCTTACGAATATCTCACATTGGCTCATCTAATATCACATCTATCATTACTAATCAAGATTTTAAACTGCATAATATTTTATATGTTCCACATATATCTAAAAATCTCATTAGTGTTTCTCAATTCACTAAGGGCAACAATGTATACTTTGAATTCTTTCCTGACTATTGCCTTGTAAAATGCTAGGTCACCAAGAAGGTACTTCTGCAAGGCAAATTTAAACAGGGATTATATGTTCTTAATAACATCCAGTTGCAACCTAGCTCTGCAATTCAGAACATGTCAACTTACACTATTACTGCACCTATTGATATTTTTGATCTATGGCACAATAGGCTTGTTCATGCTTCTATTATAGAACTATTGCTCAAGTGATAAAAATGTGTAATATACCTATTACAAAAAGCAATAAAAATTATATTTGTGGTCCTTACTATATTGGTAAATCACATACTTTACCTTTCCATTTAACTGCTTGTGTATGACAAACCATTGCAATTAGTTCATTCTGACATATGAGGGCCTATTCCCACTCCCTCAAGAGAAGGCTACATGTATTACATCTCCTTTATTGACGCCTTCGGCAAATTCACTTTGATCTATTTCTTACGTAACAGGTCAGAGGCCTTAAGTGCCTTTACTACCTTCAAGCAAATGATGGAATTGCAATTAGACATCAAAATAAAGGCTATCCAAACTGATTCAGGCAAAGAATACATGACCTTCAAATCTTTCCTCAATCAACATGGGATTATAAATAGGCTAAATTGCCCCTACACTCACCAACAAGATGGTACAGCAGAAAGAAAACACAGGCACATCATTGAAATCGGTCTCACTCTCTTAAATCACTCCATATCATCAACAATGACGATCAATAAAAATATGAACTCTTTTCTACAAATTTAAGACACCTTACCCTTATTGAACTCCCCTTCTAGTGCCATTTTAATTTGTTTAAATGAAAATTTTACAATTTTCATATAAATTTAATTTTAGATCTCAATTTGGAGAAGAGAATCACTTCCTCTGACTCCTCTTCAATAATTAGGTAAAATTAAAAGGGAAAACAAAATAAAAGAAAAAGGAAAGAAAATAAAATGAAATCAAAATAACTTGAATTTAAATGGTGGTTGGAAACAGAGGGTTAAGAATTTATCCTTTGATGGTGCAAACATATGCATATAAAATATTTTTGTTTGGAGAGACTGAACTAGTTTTTAGCTTTTAGTTAAGAGACATTATTGGGTTTTTTTTTTTAAAAAAAGACAACATAGTGAGAATTTTAGTAACCATATTTTATAAAATAAAACTCACAAATTTAAAAATATATATACGTGTATGTATATATATATATGCTTACATTTGTATTTAATTTAACCAATTAATTCACTTTTTATTTCATAAAAAAAGAAAATTTTACTCATCAAGATTCAAAATTTCTAAAATATATTTTAATTTATAAATTTTAAGTGAGATAATTTAATTAAATTATGAATTTAAAGGCTTTTAAAATGTCACAACACAAAAAAAAAATCACAATTAGTATTACAATGGAGTTTACATGCCAATGTCATAAAGTGATTTTAAAATAATCATTAACTCCTTTCAACCTATTTTAATAGGTATGTTGGCTGGAATTATGATCTTGTAAAAGATATAGAGAGATTATTTGATAATAACTAATGAGTTATTATAAACAAATATTTTTGAGTAATTTTGATAATATAATAGGTTTCAACCTCAATGCTTTTATTATATTATATATATAATATATTCTTTTAGCACAAGCACCCTTTTGAAGCTTAAAAAAAAGAACATAGGACTGTAGGAGGGCAGTATTCCAACCAGTGCTTTTATTGTTTTCAAGACAAGATAAAAAAAAAATCGAACATCTTTAAGTTGTAAAAAGGAAAGAGGAAAAGAAAATCGTTTTTATTTTTGAAAAGGGAAATTAAGCTCTGTGCGGAGTGAATCTTCCATTTGATATTAAAAGATAATGGAGTAAATGTATTCTAATCAATTAATGTTCATGATATTTGCAATCAATCACAATTTTGTGTTAGTATCTTCCAGATTAAATACATGTTCATTGATTTAAGCAACGTGTCTAAATGCAATATAAGCTACCTATTGAGAGTGTGATGAATCAGAAAAGGCATGCACGAAAACATGAAAATTAAATGAGGTATTAATTTGTATGATTTTTTTGATTATCCAACGTGTGAGTTACAACTTAGGTAGAAATACAAGAAACGAGAGACGTGGATGATGGATTTGTTTTATTTATCGCATAGTGCATAGGATAAGAGAAGAGAAGAGAAAAAGAAAAAAAAATCTCGAGAACAAAAAAGTTGTGGCTGCAATTTGCCTATCAATTCATTGTATCTTCCCCACTCAGTTAACCAATCCTCCTCACTTCCTCTTCCTTCCAACCTTTCTCTCTCGGTCTGTCCATTCTCTCAAACCCTTAGGCTTTTTCGTACACCTAGGTAATCAAAGGAGCAAAATACCATTTTGGTCGAAATTTTTATACATAATTAAGATAAAGTGTTGTATTTTTTATTTGTATAATTTTTTCTAAAATAATTAAATAAAAATAGATAAGAGAGGAAGAAATAATAATAATAATAATAATTTTGTTTCTTTTTTATTTGATGTAATTTTTAAAAAATATTTTTTATTTGTCACTTTATAAATTTTAAAAAGTATTTATTATTTATTTTACTATCAAATTCTTACTGTTTAAATAAATGAGTATAATAACAATGTGAAATTATATATGTAAAAATTATTTAATGATTTTCATGTGTGTATTTAAAATTGCATAATATAAAAACAGGGGAAAAAATGATAATTTGGTTGAAAAACAAGCAAAACGTACGTAAGTGCCAAAACTTGAAAAGTCCTCAACCCAATAATGAATCTGTGCTTTTTTACCTATTTATGACTTAAATAAGAAGAGAAATAGAAGGAACCGAAAAGAAATAAAAAAAGATAAGACTAATTAACTTTTTTTTTTTGGCTTGGTTTTCTTCATCACTGACTGGGAAGACAGGTGGTAAAGAGACAAGTTACATGACATGATCAAAACTTGTTAAAGAGGTGGGTGGGTGTGTGTGAATATAGTTTAAGGTTGTGGTGGGTAGGTGAAGTGTTGTAGAGATGTCAAGTGGTGGATGCAGCATAGTGTGGTTCAGAAGAGATCTGAGGGTTGAGGATAACCCAGCACTGAGTGCAGCAGTGAGAGCAGGTTCTGTGGTTGCAGTTTTCATATGGGCACCTGAAGAAGAAGGCCAATACTATCCTGGGAGGGTATCTAGGTGGTGGCTCAAACACAGTTTGGCTCAACTTGATTCCTCTTTGAGGAATCTTGGTACTCCTCTCATCACTAAGCGATCCACTGATAGTCTTTCTTCTCTACTTGGGGTTGTCAAGTCCACTGGAGCTACTCAACTCTTTTTCAACCACTTATATGGTTTGTTTTCTATCCTCAACGAGTGTCTGGCACTAAGCACTTCGTATGTTTGTGTATGATTCTAGTGTTTCTGTTTACTATAACTAGTATTCTACTTTTTGTTCTGATATCAACACATTTCATGTCAGAAGACTGGGATTGTTTTTCTTTGTTTGGTAAACTGACTAAACTTAACCGTGTTGTTTCTTTGTCAGGTGGCAATGTACAGGCATGATAATATGATATCACCATTTTTTTCCTTGTGTTTTTTATATTCTTTGCTCTTTATTAGTTTGTGTAAAAGCTGCCTGTGATTATTTCTCCGTACGAATTGCTTTTCCCATTTCTATTTATCTTTTGGGATTCGCTTTTTTAATAAGTGAAAAGTATTCTATTTCTATTTCATGATATTTTTTGCCTTCTTGAATTCTTGCTTGCAAAAATGGGTGCGTCTAAATGTTACTTGTGATATTTCTATGTTTTCAGATCCCCTTTCACTTATCAGGGATCACAGAGCAAAGGAGGTTCTGACTGCTCAGGGCATAAGTGTACGTTCCTTCAATTCGGATTTATTATATGAACCATGGGATGTCAACGATGCACATGGCCAACCATTCACCACTTTTACTGCTTTTTGGGAGAGATGTCTTAGTATGCCTTATGACCCCGAGTCACCTCTTCTCCCACCTAAGAGGATTATTCCAGGTCTACTTTTGTTTCCTTTCGTCAATCTTTCTTTAAATTTTCTTCATTATGTAGATTATGGTTGTCAACTGCATAATTCATTGATCTCTTGTGCTTCTCCCTGTTCATTACTAAACTATTATCTAAATTGGACAAGAAACAACTTTGTGCTATTTTAAAGCCACTTGCTATGTTGCTATTTAACATAACAAAAAAGTGCAAACTATATGATGATGTCTTACATTTACTAGAAATTTCATCAATTAATAATGTAAAACATGACAGTAATCATCATATCATAAGTTTGATTTTAAGTTTGAGTTGTCTAATATTCAAATTTAATATCATATCAGAGTCCATTTCTAATAGTATAAACATATTATATACCACCATGTGGAGTACATATTATATACACAAACTTATAGTTAATTGTGCCTAATTAACTAATAACTAATAGGCATTCAAATATGGCTGACTAACCAACGATTTGTTCAAATAATACATGTTCGATTTTCTTTAAGCAAGATCTATTGTTCCAGTCTTATGGGTGAAAAAAAATCTTGCTTGAAAGAATTAGTCTTACCAAGATATAGATATTTTCGGCTCTAATAAGATTGCTTGGAGGATACTTGTGTTAAAACAAAATATATATATATATATATATATATATAGCTGGGAACAATTAGGCTCCTGATGTCGAAATTTCCTTGGTCTGCAACATATGTATGCTTTGTTCTGTGAGACATTGTTCATTATTCATGTTCAATTAGGGGCTTTAATTTAATTTGCACTTGTTGACTTGGCCTCTTTCAGGTGATGTATCAAGGTGCACTTGTGATACATTGGTTTTTGAAGATGAATCAGAGAAGGCAAGCAATGCACTTCTTGCTCGAGCATGGTCACCAGGGTGGAGCAATGCTAACAAGGCATTGACCACATTCATAAATGGTCCACTGATTGAGTACTCAAAAAACCGGAGGAAGGCTGACAGTGCCACTACCTCACTTCTCTCACCTCATTTGCATTTTGGTGAGGTGAGTGTGAAGAAGGTGTTCCATCTTGTTCGTATCAAACAAGTGTTGTGGGCCAATGAAGGAAACAAAGCCGGTGAAGAAAGCGTGAACTTGTTCCTGAAATCTATTGGTCTTAGGGAGTATTCAAGGTACATTAGTTTCAACTACCCGTACAGTCATGAGAGGCCTCTTCTAGGCCACCTTAAGTTCTTCCCTTGGGTTGTGAATGAAGGGTATTTTAAGGCATGGAGACAAGGTAGAACTGGATACCCGTTGGTGGATGCTGGGATGAGGGAGTTGTGGGCCACTGGTTGGCTGCATGATAGGATACGTGTTGTAGTTTCCAGTTTCTTTGTGAAGGTTCTGCAGCTTCCCTGGAGATGGGGTATGAAATATTTCTGGGATACCCTCTTGGATGCAGATCTCGAGAGTGATGCTCTTGGTTGGCAGTACATATCTGGTACTCTCCCTGATGGTCGTGAATTTGACCGAATAGATAATCCACAGGTTCTGTTATATACTCTTGTTTTCAATCTGCATAATTCATCTTTGTGCAGATACTTTTGATGTATCATCATCTCTTTGCATGTGCATGTACTCTGCCCTCTTTTGCTTTCCCCTAATGAATTATACATTGACCTTATTGAATTCACAGGTAAAAAGAGTGAATGTGTAATTCTTTTTTTCCTTCTGTTAAATAAAAGGAATTACATATTCACTCTTTCCACCTGTGAATTTGGTCTGATATATGATCCATCACAAGTATTACAAATTTTGAGTTTTTCCTTTTCCAACCTCATCTTGTGTAGATTGCTGCTTGAAACTTTGTTCCTCCATCTATTGGTTCAGTAGGATTGAATTTTGAGTATGTGATTATTAACATTAGCATTGACGATTTAAGATATGTCTTACTGTGAGTTATGCCTGTTAGAAATAGTATTAGAGTAAATAAAAAATGAAGTTTTGTAATTACAAGTTAAAGTGTTGCTAGTAATTATACATCAAAGGAGCACTATTGTTGTTTAAGGATTATTTTTCCTTCTTCTGTAGTCATATAGCACTTACTTTTAGCATTATGTTGATTTTTACTATTTATTTAAGTAATTATGTCATGGTTATGAATCATTCTTGTATAACTAGAAAACCATCGTCATGTATTATGTGTGGCAATGGCAAAGTAATAAAATTTCTGTATTCCCTGTGGCCTTCATTTTTTTTCCTTCTAACACTGTCTGCTATTTGAATGCTACAAATGGATGGATTTTCTGGTAGTAGTTACACTCATTTCAGTTGTTTGATTTTATAGTTTGAAGGCTACAAATTTGACCCAAATGGAGAATATGTAAGACGCTGGCTTCCAGAACTAGCAAGATTACCGACTGAGTGGATACATCATCCATGGAATGCACCAGAATCAGTGCTACAAGCTGCAGGAATAGAGCTAGGATCAAACTACCCTCTTCCAATTGTGAGCATAGATGCAGCAAAAGTCAGATTACAGGAAGCACTATCAGAAATGTGGCAACTAGAGGCAGCTTCAAGAGCTGCAATTGAAAATGGAACTGAGGAAGGGCTTGGAGACTCTTCTGAATCAGTCCCTGCTGCTTTTCCTCAAGACACACTGATGGAGGAAAGTCATGAAGCTGTTAGGAACAATCCCTTCCCTCTTGCTCGGCGCTACCAGGACCAGATGGTTCCTAGCATCACTTCCTCCTTGCTGAGAGTGGAAGAAGAAGAAACTTCTTCTGATCTTAGAAACACGGCAGAAGAGAGCAGCAGAGCTGAAGTGCCAGTAAATGTAAATGCAGGAACAAATGCAAGAGACACATCGAACGGAAGGGTGTTGCTGCAGACTGTTCATGCACGAATACAATACAATAATACAATGGAGCTGAGAACTGTAGCTGAGGATTCTGCAGTAGAATCTTCAAGTGTTAGCAGGAGGGATGGAGGTTTAGTTCCGGAATGGTCTCCTCCAGCTTCCAGTTACTCAGAACAATATGTAGGAGAAGAAAATGGTATAACAAGCAGTTCATCTTATTTGCAAAGGCATCCTCAGTCTCACCAATTGCTACCTCAGACTGGGTATGATCTCCCAAACCACTGAAAAATTGATGTCTTGTATATACTGTTCTGGACATTTGAGGAATACCATAAATTGCCAATATTAACCAAAATTTTCATGTAAGTGAAAATCATTGACTTTGTAATAAATGTTTTAATAATTATACATGAGGTGATTTCTAATCAGTTAACAGTTACACTGATAAACTAATTAATTTAACGATTGTTTTCTTTTTCTTTTGTTTACTCTTTGTTATGTTATCACAATTAAATCTTAATTACAGGTAAATCATATCTAGAGCAGTTAGACTAGAAGCTGGGAGGTGGAAAATAAAATCTTGAGAGAAGTGGGATGTTGAACCCGCTGGACATGCATGTCCTAATTTCCTACTCCTTTTACCAAGGGCTGAGCTCATTGTGAATGAAAATTTCAATTCACATGGCAGTTCATTTGCAGTCCCTTTTACTGTCTTGTACAATATTTGCATCTAGCTGTATATTATACTTTTTTAGTGAAGGAGAAATAGCTACCATAGATTTTGGTCTACTAATAAACTCAGGTTTGTAGTTGCATTTAAGGCAAATATATTACTTATTATGTTTCGATCTTTATTTACATTTCGTGTGCTTGACCACCGTAAAATGTATCTCATATTGATGCTCGCATATCTGAAACTTATGCAGCAGTTAATCCACACTGCTTGAACGCTTTTTTTTTTCTTTTCTGTTCTAGTAATTCATATCTTGAAATTCCAATACATTAAGTGGGAAAGATATAAACATTTAGTTGCAACATTTATTAACTTCCTTGACTACTGCTTTTGTACTTGTTTTAAATTGTTATCATAACTGTTATTACAGAATATGGACTTAGAATTTGTTTAGTTCATAGTTGAAGTTTCTCAATTGAGGTGGATCAAAAGTTATTTTTTCATCTGTTAGTTAAATGGAATAACATGTAAAATTAATTTTGATTATTAAATGACTTTATTTCCACAATTAGATAAATATTGTGTTGAGTGCTAAACTTTAGACACAATGAGAACATACTTCTAATGAAATTTTGGACAAAGTTTTTAGTAAAATTGTAACTGTTGCTAAATCAACCCTCTACCCCCAATGTGATGTTTCGAAGCACGGTCAGATTGTTTATTTTTGTTTTACCATGGAATATAAATTCACCAAGATATTAATCATGGACATTGTGATCTCATGATGAGTCGGTCACAAGGTAAATCATAGTGCAGTCTACATGGTTATTTTGTTTAGGTACCTCTGTGGATTTGGCTTCTTTTTATATACAGTGCCACATCAATAAAAAAAAAATAAAATTAGTTGTTAAAATGTGATCCTTAAATTACGGGGTTTGTAAACCGTACTGTGTGTTTGCTCCCTTATAGTAAGTTTGTTGTGACTTGTGAAAACCAAAATGATTTTTATACACCAGAGGCGATGGCAGAGCCTAAACTCCTTGAAAGGTACATGGAATAGCCATAGGACTGCGGAGCAAATTGAATTGATATTGGCACTCTGAAATAGCACCTGATATAACCAGCTATGATGACTTCAAACAGAACAAAATTGTTCATAACTTGCAGCTATATATACAACTGACTTGGATATTCAATATTACAAGACTTAAAAGACAATCTTCCTTTCTTTTTAAATTATCTTTTAAGAATGCTTAGGTTTGGTATACACCAAGTGTATGAATAGGTCCATTTTCAATAATCCCAACCTTCAACTCTAAACACCACACCCATAAAGAACCTTTATTTAAACACCACACCCATAAAGAACCTTTATTTACTTTTGCCCATCAGAAACTATCTTGTCTAAAACCTTACACATGTTTAATTATGTAAATTTCATGTAACAAATATATAAGACTTGTTAACATAAAAAATATATATAAGACTTGAAAATAATTCTCCTCTCTTAGGCCAAGTTTTAGTGATAAACTAGGCTGGGCCCATTTTTAATAGTTTCAACTTTCGGCACTAAACTTCTTACCCATAAAGAATATTTATTCATCTTTTCCTGGTTTTGTTCAGTCGTTTTCAGTACCTTCGGCCATAAAAAGAAATACATGCATATTAGGTATAGAAGACTAGCAGAGAGTACAAAATCATATCTATGTAGGAGTGCATAAATAGAAAAAGGTAAAGTAATTTTCAATCAATGTCTTAAAAAAATCAAGATAAAAATATATTAATTACAGTTTTTAATGAAAAAATTTAAAAAATACTCTCAATTTTTTAACCATTAAAATATTGGTTACCAAATGGCTAAAGATAAAATAAACGATACCCCACTTGAGTGGAAACATATCGAATGGAAAGCATTAGTATTAAATTGGACAGTTGGTAATGGACTGCTACATATCATTTTGTTTAACTCAAAGTCTCCACCTTGTCATCGTCGAAAACTTTAAAAGCGATATCAACTGGCACAGTGCATATAGTTAAGGCAGTAGCAACTACCACAAGCAAGACTCATTGAATAGAAACATATAGCTTTAAATTAGAGGTTAGAGCATGTCACACTCACAGAAAGAGCAGAGAATTGAAACATAACTTGGTCTGTGGCATGGAGAGGGTCCAGCCTCGTGGGGTTCACCATAAAATAGACTTCGCTTTCTATGCTAATCTTGTTAACTGGACATTAATGTGTCGTATATACTCATGGGCCACAACAAGTTTTATCTGTTGTGACAAAACATTCCTTAGTTATTGTTACTAATGTACTAATGACACAAATTTAGAATTTCGCGTCACTAATACGACCATGATGTCAAATTTTGTCAATGTAAAAAATTTCTTTAGAAAAAAACACACTTTCTTTCTTGAAATGATATTAGCTAGCTAGTTTTAGTTTTTGATATGATGTTGACGAAGCGCTTTAACATTGTAAATTTTACTAGCAACTTGGTTAGAAACTAGTTTGTAGGAAGCTATGCATGATTGCAAAAGGCAAACACCAATGCATGCATCATGCGTTGATATGTAATTTTGTTTACTCAATAAGTTTGAATTTACTTCCATCCATTTCTCACCGACCACTATTCACATGACAAAATATTATATAGTTCTAGATTAATGATGTTGATTAATATGTTGAAATATGGTGGATAAAAAAAATATCAGATAAAAAAAATAATCATATTATAATATGAATATTCCTTGTACAAATAAATAATAGATGTGACTAACACTAATAAAGTAATATTATTTGTAATATTTATCTAAAAAAGCATTAACGGTGCTTTTCCTTTTTTTATGACAAAAAAAATTTAGATGAATTGACAGTGCTCTTCATTTCTTATAATGAATTTTTTTGGGTTAGATTTTTATAGGTTTTGAAAGCTCTAAACAAAATAAGAGGGCATAAATATCTCTACTCACTTTTCTCTTTTCTCATACAATTCACCTCTCTCACCCTCTCTCCGTCTCTCTCTCTCTCTCTTTGCGCGCGATTTCTGTAGCAACTCTCTATGAAATGTACCTTCGATTTCTCATCTCTGCCTCCGATCAATGACTACCGATGAAAGCAATTTGATCCATCAAGAACAGCTTCAATTTGTTGACAATTTCATTGCTGAAGATGGATCTCATCCTTATCTTCTGCAAACGTGGGAGTGCAAGGTGAACGATTATGATTTTTATTGGATTATTAGTTTTGATCCGAAAGAATCATTATCAATGGGATTTGTTACTGAGATTGGTGCGGTTGTGCAAATAAACGATTAGTCTAATTCAAAATCATCCCACTGTATTTCCCTTGGCAACCTAAAATAATTTATGGAATTTTATAGATTATAGAAATTTTTCGAGAAAGATACTTAAATCACTTTCTTATTTGGTATTGTACTGAAGGGATCTTGTAATGTGATTGGTTTGCATAGTCTTTTTCACAAACAATATGATGTGAGCTTAGAGTGTTTGGTGTGCTTGATAATGTATTGATTCAGTTTTGCATATCCAAGACATTAACTTTGTTGCAGTTTCGTTGCTCTTTAGTAACAATGAAGGTGTTGGTGGTGATAATTAGCCTGCTGAAAAACCTGATGAAGCTATTAAGAAAAGAAAAAGAAATTTAAATTCTAGTGGCACTAGAACAAAATCTATTGTCTGGGCTCACTTTAATAGATTGCCGGTTGTGGAAGGAAAAGAACCAGAAGCAAAATGTTGTTACTATCCAAAGACCTTTTATTGTGACACTAAGAAGCATGGAACCCCTAACTTACTTGCCCATGTGAAATCTTGCGTGAAAAACCCTTTAAACTTATCTGTTGATCCAACTCAATCTGTCCTAACATTTGAAACAAATAATAAACAACTACGGTCTACACTAAGTATGTTTGATAAAGATTCTTGTAGAAAAGTTGTAGCGATGTTTGTTATGTTAGATGAGCTTCCATTCAGTGTTGTTGAGTGTCCAGGGTTTAGGAATTTGTGTAGGGTGTTGTGTCCCCAATTCAAGGTCCTATCTAAATATACAATTGTTAGGGATTGTTACCAACTGTATGTTAGTATGAAAGTAAAGTTGCATTAACCACAGACTGTTGGACATCAGTCCAAAATCTCAACTACATTAGCCTAACAACTCATTTTGTTGACAATGAGTGGACATATCAAAAAAGGATAATTAATTTTCCTGTCATTGAGGATCACAAAGGTGATACTAGTGGAAAGCAAGTGGAACAATGCTTTATAGAGTGGGGGTTTGAGTAGTGTATTCACAATTACACTTGATAATGCATCAACTAATGATGTGGTTGTTGCATATATGTAGTTTGGTCTTAGATGGTGAGTTTGTGCATATGAGATGTTGTGCTCACATCCTTAACCTTATTGTCCAAGATGGCCTTAAAGAGCTCAACAAGAGCATCTCAACCATAAGGCATGCTATGAAGTATGTGAGATCATCTTCACATAGGTTAAAGAAGTTTAAAGAGTGTGTTCGGGAAGTTGGGATTGATAGTGGGAAATTAGTGTGTCTAGATGTCTCTACAAGATGGAATTCAACTTATCTTGGATTCTGTTCAAAAGTTTGAATATGCTTTTGAGAGACTAAGGTTTCATGACCCTGGTTATTTAGAGAGTCTTGGATCATATGGCATACCTACTTGTATCGATTGGGCAGATTCTCGGGTATTTGTAAAATTTCTCAAGATTTTTTAAGATGCAACCAAGATTTTCTCAGCCTCTAACTCAATTAACATCAACAATGCTTCACTGTGAAATTAGTGAAGCCATACACAATGTTGATTACTTTTTAAGTAGAATGGGTGCTGACATGAAAAGGGAATATGATAAGTATTGGGGCAACCCACACCAGATTAACCAGTTGTTGTATTTTGGTGTCATTTTAGACCCAAGATACAAGCTGCAATTTATTTTATGGGTGTTCAAAAAAATGCACCAAGGTGGTGTGTTGTTGTAACACCCTCTGTTACACCTTAATAAATTATAGAAAAATTTGTAAATTTTTTTTAGAGATATGATTGTTAAAAAGAAACTATCGGAATAAATTACATACATTATTTCTAAAATATCTCATAAATATTATTAAAACTTTATAAAGTAATTGTACATTCATCCGAAAAACATAAACATTAAACATTATAAGAAAGAGAGGAAACTCCATGGCCTAGAAGCAGTTACTTATTAACATTATTTATTCATTGGACCACGGTATTCATACCGAGCTCCCTTTCTAGGACGTGCTATATTTACTGTCGAGATTCTTCGATCCTTCCCTCTGAACCATCAATTTAGAATATATGAAACAAAAACACGGAGAAAGGAGTGAGAAACAGAATATAATATTCTCAAATAAGACATAAGCAACAAAGGGTTTTCACAAACTAATACATAATAATATCAGTCACAATCACATACACAATCAATTATGAATGCATGAATGTTATGCAATATCTTCATCATAACTTACCTATATATGTGGGCCCTTAAATTTTAATTTGCACTAGGCCAACCAGGAGTTTACACTGTTCCACAAGTCCGGATAATAATAATATGAACAGCTCAACTGGCATGGAAACACTTAGAGACTAGTCAGATTGAGAAAGTTTTTATAGTGAAAGTACCCGACACTAAGGAGTTACCCCAGGTCCCCTGAAGCACCCTTTCGCACCCTCTCATCCCAAGGCTCGTAATTAAGCCTCCTCTAATGTATCCTCGGTTTCTATAATCTGTCCCCAGACAATATCATTTAATTTCACTTTAATGATTCATGATGCATGAACTACTCACGTATTTAGTTGGTTAAGGCTTTTAGAAACTGAATTATTAAATACCTTAAAGCTTTACAACATCATTTCAATAAACTGTACATTTTCTCAATTCTCTAAATTTCTGTCCCACAGAAATAAATTTGGTACAATTTTCGAATCTCACTGAAATTGAGTTTCTAAGCCTTAAATATCTCAAAACTTTTTCATATAAAACTTTTACATAATCTTTCTCAAATTGAATCTTAACAAGATCAAATTCTAAATTATTTCCAAATATCTTTAGTTATTAAGTTGGAAAAAAAAATTTCTTTTGAAAATGTTATTTTATTAAAAAAGAATAATCTTTAAATCATTAACAAAAAATACTTAAAATTACAAAAATTTTCTTTAATTCAAGATTTAATTATCTCAATTTGTTATAAATTAATTTTCATAAAATGTCTTCTTTCTAAAATAAATACTAATTTTTTTATTCTAAATATTGAAAATAAAGTTAATAAAAATAATTTCTAAGAAGAGAAGATTTAAAGTAATAAAAATTTAAAGAGTAAGGTAAGAAAATTCTTACTGAGTTTTAGCTTTCCGTCATGCTCGCTATATGCTCAAACTCCACATCACAAAATCATCAATCAAAATCAAGCATTATCAATTATAACTAAATATCATCAATTACATCAAATATTATTAATCACAATTAAATATCAATCAAAATCAAATATTATCAATTATAAACAATTCAAATAAATTAAATCACTCAAAGTGTAATTCAAATCTTAATGGTTATTTAGATTAATAAGATTGATTTTGAGTCTTTATAGTCTATTTCTTGCATGGGTCTATGTAGGTCCATATAGTCCAACACTCGCATAGGTATAATTCAGTCCATAAGTCCATACAGGTCATAATAATCCAAGTCCTTGTATAGGTTCAGCTCAATTCACATAGGTTATCCAGGTATTTGCATAGGTATTTTAGAGTTAGTTACATCAGATATTTAATTTAAATTTTATTATAAATTTTAAGTTAAAAGTTAATATTTTAAAATAATAATATTATTTAATTTAAAAGGAGTAGGGGACTCCTCCTATTATTCTTATGTCTTTTCATATTATATTCTCATCTCACTCCCCCTTACCTCTTGTATACTGGCTCGTTATTGTAAATCCGTGCACGTCTCGTCTCTGAGTTCTAAAACATACCAATTTCATTTTAATATAGTTACAAGATAAAAATTAAGATTACTACTTAAAACAGAAATGGTAAATTTTGAATAGTGAATAGTGAATAATGAATAGTAAATCATGAATAGTAATGGTAAATAGTAAATCATGAATAGTAACGGTAAATAGTAAAGGTAAATAGTAACAGTAAATAGTAATTTACTATTTAAATAGTAATTTACTATTAAAATAGTAATTTACTATTGAAATAGTATTTTACTATTTAGAATAGTAACTTAAAATAATATTATTTTCAGTATAATAATGGATTTCTAAAAACGATATAAGAATAACCCTAAAAAATATAAAAGAGAGGTATTCGTACCTTAGAATTTTAGCAGAATCTTCTTCTAAAAAATTATATTTCTCTCTCTCACTTCCACTACTATCTCACTAGTACTACTATATTAAGAAAACTTAATCTGAAATTGTGAATTCTAAAAAAGAATTCCTTCGGTATTTATAGGAAAAAAAATTACTATGTATTCTATTATTTTAATATAAAAGTACTGTGTATTTTTTGAAATTTTAAACCTGGTTACTGTGCATTTTTTGAAAATTTTGTACATGCACAGTGTTTTACATAGTAACTATCGACAGAATTATTAAGTCAAATAGTAACCTTTCATTCGGTATATTTTAAATATTCAAAATCAGTCCTTTTTGAAATTTAGCGATATTATATCTGAACTGGTCTGGACCGGGGTCTAGGATCCGGTGTGGGACCAGCCACAAGAGTGCAGGTGTTTTAGGCTTCGCACACCGGAATTGTGGGTAACCGATGTGTTAATCCGGTCTCTCAGTGGGAGAGGCCGGTCTTGTTGTCCTGGAGATCCTTTACACCAACGGTTCGCGTTGTAGGGGGGCGAAAGGTGGTGCCACCTGCGAAGATTCTCCGACGCTCAAGTTAGAAGAGTGTATGAACTCAATGAACATTCAAGCGTAGTAACAGTAAAGTATGAGATAGAACAACGATACCATGAATCTGTGTTGATATGGGCTTCTTATAGTTGAACGTAAGAGAAATGAGTCGTTGGATGCAGGTGGGTCCCTTAGCTCTGATTGCGTGTATATTGTGTCAATCAAAGTGGCTCGACTTTCAGAATGTGTCAGGAGGGTAGGTCAATTATCAGAGTACAATCCTCTAGGGAGAGGAGAGGATAATCACCTTTTCCGCATAATCTGCTGACACGCCCACTTACTTTCTGAAGCCATTGATGTGACGTATTTTGCTACAAACAGTGTCTTCGTTGATAAGTTATCAGGGACTCTTCTCTTACTGTGACTGAAAAGCTAACAGTTATATAAACACCCTGTAAAAATGAACATAGAACCGCTATGGAGAAAATGAATGATGTTGTCGTGGAGTGAGGGCGGACGGCCAGACAACGGATATCCGGTGTGGCAACATTGAACCAGGACACCGGTTATCCTTATATGAGGTCAGTCTGACGTCACAAGTATGGGGGCCGGTATCTAGACCGGATCATCTGTCCCCTAGCTTGTATGAGGGACTGTTAAGTTGCTCATATGAGCTACATAACTCTTAAGAGAAGTCTGGATGCCGGTAGTACATTCTTGTAAGTCTCTGGGAGCTCGATGGCGTCCGCTCTAGTAAACGAGTGACCGCCCTTCTCGCGTTGCGTACAACGGATTCAGACAGCATAAACTAAGTAATGGAAATCCCAAAAGTCTTTGAAAATCGAAACCCTTGGTATTCGGAAAGTGGTTGGGAGGTATTAAATGCGCACAGCATGATTAGACAATAAATGCGTTTTTTATGCAAGAGCCATCATTGCTCAAGAGTGTAACCGTCGATTGAGCTTATTTGGCCTGGATTCAAACTGTGTGGGGGACCCATTTTGCCAAAACGTTTACTGAAACGTTACTGTTTTCGCGCCCGTTTGTGGTGAGACGACGGAGTCGTTTCAATCTGAAGGGTCGCGTTTTGATGCAAGCCTTGTGACCTTCGATGAAGCACTGTGTTTCTTCGTTACCTATAAAAGGAACTCTTAGCAGATTTTGGAATCCATACTTGTCCTCAAGCTTAGTGAAACTCTGCTCAAATTTCCTTGGAATTTCCTTGTCATCTCCAACTTCTCAAAGATCCTCTTCCTTTAGGTAACCTCCCTTTCCTTCACTCCTTGCAATTTTAGTCATTCTATTTCCATCATGCGCCCTAGAGCAGGCCACGCTGGTCCTTCAAATAGGGGGAGGTTTGGCTCTCGTGCCCCCTTTAGCCACCGTGGTGGGAGGATTCCAGCGAATCCTCCTGTGGCTGGGCGTCATCGCTCAGAGAGAGCCGAAGCTTCTTCCTCACGAGCGTCTTCTTCCTCTCGTCGCTCTGAGGTTCCCCTTGGTTCGAGGGCTACCAGCCGCTCTGATGAGGGGTCAAGTGCTGAAGGTTATCTCTCTGACGATGTTGCTTTTTATCACAGCACCTACGTATTCCACCGCGCCTGCACAACCATGGATCTTCCAGGACGTGGAAAAACACCGTTTCTCCGCTCTGCTGAAGGGTGTGTCAATGTTGTGGCACACCGGCTTGATTGAGAGAAACTCAACAGGGAAAAACCTTATTGCTGGGTGGAAGAGGAATTCCTAGAGATCCCTTCGCACCATGCAAGTGAGGAGGAGCGCACGGTTTCTTTCCGCTGTAAGATATATTCGGATAAGAAGTACAAAGCGCGATACGCTGTGATGGCTCCGCATCCTTCTGAAAGAATATGCCACAGCGTCCCTGACGCGAGGTCGGTCTACATGTACGACTTCGTTTTCTTAAAGCTGGGAGTACGCTTTCCCCTGACGGATTTCCAGATGGCCGTCCTGCGTTTCCTAGACTGTGCCCCCTCACAACTACATCCCAACGGTTGGAGTCTTGTCCGGGCTCTGGAAGTTTTGGGGGAGCATTTTGGCTTCTCCGCCACTGTGGCCAAACTTTTTTACTATTGCCAAGTGGTCCGCCGAGCTAATAAGAAGGGCGGCCTTGGGTTCATTACTCTCCGTAGTGACTCAAGGGTTGTAAATTTCAAGTCTTATACGGAATCCGCAAAGGTAGATGGGCGCTCTTTCAAACACTACTACACGCGGGTCCAGATCCAACCAAATAAGCCAGTCTTCTGGCGGAATAAAGAGGGGTTTACCAAGTTTCCCCTTAGCTGGACGCACGAGCATTTTCTTCTTATGAGCCGTGCTTATTATACAGATGAGAGCGAACTTTCCCCTCATTCTGTTGAGGTCTTGAGCGCCCTGCAGACGGCCTCAAAGACCCTCAAAGGGTTTTCCAGCCGTCTTCTCTTGGCCGAGGATGGCATCAAAAACACCTACCTCCGTAACATCCGCTCTTATTCTCCTTGTGTTGTATGGTTATTCCGCTCTAGTTATTTTTCTCCTTGTATGCTTATTCGACTTTTCTTGTTTTGCAGAACAAATTGAAAAAGCCTGCCCAGAGATGTTGTCGTTAAGGACCATGATGGCTGACGATGACTCCTCTTCTGAAGAAAATGACATCCAGGCGAAGAGGAACGCCACTAAAACTCCCCTCATTCCTCTGACTTCTGCGGTAGGAGATGAGGTTCCTCTCTTCGACGAGGAGGAAACCGAAGAAGCAACTGAGGCCGCTGGAGCGGGTGGCGAGGAGGCCGTCCCAGAGAAAAAGAAGAAGAAGAGGCATCTTGTAAAGAAGGCAAATCAAGAGAAGCCCTCCTCTGATGACCCTGTGAAGAAGCGTCAGAGGACGGCCGAAGAAACTGAATTAAAGAAGGACAAGGGAAAGAAACCCGTTCCTGAGTTCTCTGCACCTTCTTCTCAAAATGCTTCAGAACCGGATTCTGAGAACGGTCCTCCTCCGGCGTTCGATCCTCCGCGTGACTCCTTCCTTTCTCCTTATTTGTGGTTTCAAGGGTCTATGCCTCCTACTCTCCCAAAGGCGCGGTATTGCCTCCGCCCTTCCCTCGACGCTGCTGGGGTCCGAGGTGCTTGCAAGGCTGGGCGTTGGCAACTTGATGAACTGTCTGGCCTGCTTGAGTCCCTGAGCGAGAAAGCTGACTATATGGATCAGGTTGAAAAACTTGAGACCGAACTCGCGGTGAAGGAGAAATTCGCGGCCAAGCAAGCTGAAGTTCACAGAGGGGTGGAATCAGAATTGAAGAAAGCTAAAGAAACGCTCCAGAGGAAGACTGAAGAGGCAAGCCAAGTTCATTTTGCGAACAAGGCCCTAGAGCGGGAAGTTGCCGACCTCCAGAATAAAAACAAATCCATACCCCTCCTTGAAGAAGAATTACAACTGGAGAAGAAGAGATCGGCTAAGCTTGCTGACGATCTCAAAGTTATGGAGGAGGGTCGCAACAAGGACCTTGGGGAGTGGGAGTCTATTCGGAAGGAGATGCAAGCCCAAATTGATGAACTCAAAAAGGGTGGTGCGAGTGCTGGGCCTTTAGAAGAGGATTATGCCAAGGTTCAAAGAAGACTAGCTGCTGCAAAGGCCAAGGCTGCCAAAGCCTTGGATATATGCAAAAATGTGGCGTATGAATCTTTCGGCCTGGCCCTTCGTCAAGTCTATTATCGTAACCCTGGAGTAAAGCTGAATTTATACGGATTAGATCCGTTCTTCGAGTTCCATGGGGGAAGACTTGTAGAAGTTCATAAGGACGGATCGCACCATGAACCCCATGCATCTCTGTACGAACTGCCTCCCCTCCCAGAAGGCCAAAGTATGGAGCCTACAACGTCCACTGCTGCCTCTGGAGCTGAAGCACCAGAAGGTGCCCAAACTGGGGTGGAGGACCAGACGGAGAAGGCGGGAGTGCCCACTGTGGAGGATCAAGCACCGGCCTCTTAATTTTATGCTTTCACTCATAGCCGTGTTCTGGGATCGGCTCCAGCCTTAAAACATTTTGTAACCTGCATATTTCCTTATTTTTGAAAATAAGATTCATTATTACTTTTCCTCAACTGTTTGCATCAAATGTGTGAGTGCTGAATAACTTGGTGTTGTACAAAACACTTCATTATTTCCAATGCTTTACGAATCCGTTCTGCGTGGTTACCTAGTTACTTGAAGCGTACTTATCACACTGGATTAAGATAACAAATTGTAATGAATAAATGACAATTAAGTTAAAGCACGCCCTGTCCCCAAGCGTAAGTTCATTGGGAAGGGAGAGTTTATCTCAAAGATTACCTTTTAACTTCTTAAAAGATAGAAATCCTTATCTGTCCTCGAAGATGTAGAGCGGGTACGTCAGCGTTCAACCGCTCCGGGGTGGATATTCCACCACTGAGGACGGACATTGCCTTTTGAATTTTGGCGCTTTGACAAGGGTAAGCTTTTACGCCTTTCTTTTGAGGTTCGGTTTGGTCCTACATCTCAAGTCTTCACACGGTATTCGGTTCGATCCTACTAACCGTACTTGGAGTTCGGTGCAATCCTACAGTCCAAGCCTTCAACACGGGGTTCGGATCAGGGCTAATCCTGAACCTACTGCGCCCGTTACTCGGGGTTCAGCGCGGTTTCCTGTGTGAACCGGCCTACTGCGCCCAAGCCTTCGCATGGGGTTCGGTTTGTGGCCTTGAAAAAGGACCAGCCCTACAACCCATGTAGTCTTCGAATGGGGTTCGGTTTGTGGCCTTGAGAAAGGACCAGCCCTACAACCCATGTAGTCTTCGAATGGGGTTCGGTTTGTGGCCTTGAGAAAGGACCAGCCCTACAACCCATGTAGTCTTCGAATGGGGTTCGGTTTGTGGCCTTGAGAAAGGACCAGCCCTACAACCCATGTAGTCTTCGAATGGGGTTCGGTTTGTGGCCTTGAGAAAGGACCAGCCCTACAACCCATGTAGTCTTCGAATGGGGTTCGGTTTGTGGCCTTGAGAAAGGACCAGCCCTATAACCCATTCCACCTCAAGGAATTACATCGTCCGTCTTGAGGGGTCTTCCTCCGTTCTTCGAGGAATTATCTCATCAACTACAGAATAGGTAGTTGCGTTCATCCGTCCTGAGGTGTATGCGTATTAAACTACGGCTTTAAATCATAACACATAAGAAAAGTGAGAATGATAGGGCGGTGAAAGTGTATTCTTATTAAAATTGAAAATAAATTACACAAAGAGCGTCGTTGGGGCCATGCCTCGTTAAAACCTTCTTGAGAAAACCCAATGGGAAAAAACTCAAGTAAGGAAAAAGAGTACACGCCGTCTTACCAACTAGCTGTAATACACTCGTAAATTCTGAGTGTTCCATTTGTTGCGGATTGGGGTTCCATCAAGTTCTTCCAACCGGTATGATCCCTTTCCAGTCACCTCTGAAACTCTATAAGGTCCTTCCCACGTCGGTGCTAGCTTTCCTTGGTGAGCGAACTTATTCCCCACACTGGCCTTTCTCAGAACGAGGTCTCCGGTGTTAAAAGCTCTGTACTGGACACGTTTATTATACCGGAGTGCAGCCTTTGCTTTTATTGCTTGATCTCTGACGAAAGCCTTTTCCCTTAACTCTTGGAGGACGTCCAGCTCTGATGCTAAGTTGGCGTTGTTATCTTCTGCTAAAAAATACTCCACACGAGCCGATCTTGTTTGTAACTCAACTGGGATCATCGCCTCAACCCCGTACACCAACCGGTATGGGGATTCGTTAGTTGAAGAATGAGGCGTAGTGCGGTATGCCCATAGAACATGACATAACTGGTCAGTCCATCCTCCCTTCGCTTCTCCCAGACGCTTCTTTAACCCCTTTAGCACCTCTCGGTTAGCTACCTCTGCTTGCCCATTGGTTTGGGGATGTTCAACAGATGAAAATATCTGGATTATCCCCAGTCCTTCAAGTAAACCCGTGAACTTTTTATCTGTAAACTGGGTGCCGTTGTCAGTCACAATCCGCCCTGGCACCCCGAACCGAGCAATGATATTTTCGTACATGAAACGTCTTGTACGTGCAGAAGTGATATGCACTACTGGTTCTGCCTCGATCCATTTGGTGAAGTAGTCTACCCCCACAATCAAGTATTTGATACCTCCTGGCGCAGTGGGAAACGGACCCAAAATATCAAGGCCCCATTGGTAGAACGGCCAAGGCACAGCAGATGAAGATAACTCTTGGGCTGGTGTATGGTGGAGATTGGAGAATTTTTGGCAAGCGTCGCACTTCCTCACGAAGTCTGCGGAATCCTGCTTCACAGTGGGCCACCAGTATCCAGCCCTGAGGACTTTTCTCATTAGGCTTCGGCCTCCAGCGTGGTGCCCACATTGCCCCTCGTGTACCTCGGTTAAGACCGCTTGAACTTCATCTTCTCTTAAACATGAAAGATATGGGACAGAGAACCCCCTTCTGTAGAGAACACCATCGACCATAGTAAAATATGGCAGCTCCCTCTTTACTCGTCTCCTTTCCTTCTCATCAGTGGGAAGTTGACCATCAGCCAGATAACGAATATAGGGAATGACCCAAGAATCCTCATATGGATAGCTCACCATGACAGCATTCAGAGAAGGATACAGAGGTATACTAGGTGATGTCAAAGTGCTTTGAACCACCGTTGTTGTGCTACCAGGCTGCTTTGTACTTGCCAATCTTGACAAGATGTCCGCTCTGGTATTTTCTTCCCTGGGCACATGCTTGAACTCTAAAACTTCAAATCTTCCCTTCAACTCATTAACACAATTCAAGTACAATTGAAGTTGTGGTTCCTTCGCCTGGTACTCCCCCTGGATTTGCGAAATCACCAGCTGGGAATCACTGCAGAGTGTAACTGCTGATGCTCAGATGTCAATCGCCGCACGGAGGCCGGCCAAGCATGCTTCGTATTCAGCTTGATTGTTGGAGGTCTTGAAATTGAATCGGAGGGAAATTTCTAAGTGCACACCGTCATCACTTTCTACTACCACACCTGCTCCACAACCTTTGCTGTTCGACGAGCCATCGACGTAGATGGTCCAATACGCTCGAGGGGTGGTCGGGTCCGCCCCAGTCATTTCTACCACAAAATCGGCCAACACTTGCGCTTTGATGGCTCCTCGAGGCTCATATGAAATTTCAAATTCTGACAGCTTGATAGACCACTTTATCATCCTTCCGGCGAGGTCTGGCTTGCTGAGTACTGAACGGAGTGGCAAATCCGTTCTTACCAATACTGGGTGCGCATGGAAATAAGGCCTCAGCCGTCGTGACGCCCATACAACTGCCAGGGCGGCTTTCTCAATCTTCTGATACCTTCCTTTCGCCCCCTGAAACGTTTTACTAGTAAAATACACCGGTCTCTGCCCTTCAAGGGTTTCTTTCACCAGTGCTACACCTAGAGCTTCGTCGGATATTGCCAAGTATAAGATTAACGTTTCGCCCGGGTCAGGCTTAACCAGAATTGGTGAACTCGAGAGAACGGCCTTGAGCTGCTGGAAGGCTTGCTCTTGTTCCTCTCCCCATTCAAAACTCTTGTGTTTCTTCAACGCCTTATACAAGGGGAGGGACCTGTGTGCCATCTTAGGCATGAAACGAGCTAAAGCGGCCACTTTCCCATTCAAGGACTGGACTTCCCTCAAACATTTGGGACTCTGCATGTCCAGGATTGCTTGACATTTCCTGGGGTTAGCCTCAATGCCTCGTTGAGTCAACATGAATCCCAAGAATTTTCCTGCTGGAACGGCGAAGGTGCACTTTAAAGGATTTAACCTCATGTTGTATTGCCGAAGCCTAGTGAAAACTTGGCGTAGATCTTCAATGTGGTCTCCTCCAGTGGGCGTTTTGGCTATGATATCATCAATATAAACTTCGACCAGCTTTGTATGCATCCCTTCAAAGACTTTGTTAATCATGCGCTGATAGGTAGCGCCGGCGTTCTTCAGTCCAAAAGGCATGACGGTGTAGCAGAAAACACCGCGGTCATTGATAAAGGCAGTTTTCTCCTGGTCTCCCTCCCACATCGGAATCTGGTTGTACCCCGAATAGGCATCCATGAAACTGAGATATTGGTAACCAGATGAATCATCCACCATGCGATCGATGTTGGGCAGGGGATATGGATCTTTAGGGTAGCAACGGTTAAGATCCACATAATCTGTACACATTCTCCATTTACCGTTAGTCTTCTGCACCATGACCACATTAGAAAGCCAAGATGAATAGCGTATTTCCCTTATAAAACCTGCTTTCAACAACTCCTCTGTTTGCTCACAAGCCGCCCTCTGCTTCTCCGGTCCCAACCTCCTCTTCTTCTGAGCCACCGGTCTGGTTTCAGGATACACTACAAGTTTGTGACAACAGAAATCAGGATCCATCCCCGGCATGTCTGCTGCTGTCCATGCGAAAAGGTCTTTGAATTCCTGCAAAAGGGCTAATAAGCGTTGCTCCATAGCAGACTCCAGCTTATCGTTGATGTGCGTGACCTTCTCTGGGGAATCTCCCAATACGACATCCCTGGAGCCACCATCTGGTGTGGGCTTAGATGGATTGAGTGGATCAATCTTCAATTCCGCTCTGGGGTCTAGGTCAATAAGACTGACAGACCCTGCCGCTGTTCCTCCGTCGTTCAACTTCCTCTTCTTGTTGAATACATCCAACTTAACCATGTTGAGGCTCAGATTATAACAATATCGAGCCATCTCCTGATCTCCACAGAGTGAGGACACACCGTTGTCCTTGTCGATAAATTTGATCAAGAGATGAGGGGTGGATACAATTGCTTCCATAGCGTTCAGTGTTGGACGGCCTATGATACCGTTGTACGGGGATTCCACATCAATCACCAGAATTCTTGACTTGACCGTTCTTGCACCGGGCTCCCCTTCAAAAGAAATCAAAGTGTCGAGGTATCCCTTAGTGGGTTGCTTGGCTCCGTTAAACGCTGTGAGTTCTTGTGTGTGTGGTTGTAAATCTGCATCACTGAAACCCATTCGTTTGAAACAATTATAAAAGATAACATCACAAGAACTTCCCTGATCGACGAGGATCCTCTTGACGTCCTTATTGGCTATGACGGCCACAATCACTACTGCATCATCACCTCCTGGAATTGTTGGGCCGAAGTCATCATCTGTAAATGACACCGTCGGGGCTGTCACCCCGTCCCTGAAAGGGCGGTTATCCCTCGGTTTACCCTGGACTGACAGAATCATCCTATGGTGGTTCTTTCGTGCTGTGATTGATGTTCCTCCTCCTGCAAATCCTCCAGCTATCATCTCAATCACTTCTCGTCTGCCCTGCCTCTGCTGCTGGGGCATGTTACTTTGTTGGGCACCTTCAGCAATCACTACCCCTTTCTGCTTTTCAGCCGCAGTGAACTTCCTTGCTGGGTTGCGTGTATTATCATCTTCATCATCAGGATCTCTATTCCTTTTCTCCATCCTGTGAGGCTCATCCATAGATTTCTCCTTAAACAAATACTGCTTCAGTTTTCCTTCCCGAATGAGAGTTTCCACCGTATTCTTTAACGCCTTACACTCATCAGTGTTGTGCCCTGTCTGCTCATGGAAAGTGCAGTATTTACGTGAGTTACCACCCCTCTTGGCTGGGGCTGGCTTCCTTATACCAAAGACGTTCAAAGTTGGCCAACCAACCTCCCTCATGATTTGTGAGTGCCTGGTGTTCAGCGGAGCATAGTGATCGAACGATGATACGCGCCTATCTCGTGGATGCTGACGAGCGTTCACAAAGTCTTCTCTAAAGGCATGCTTCTCAGGCCTCACTCTCTCCTTTTCTCTCCGTGGCTGCTGAGCGGGTGCAGAAGGCTTTACTCTTGTTGCAGTTGCCTCTAGATGCATCTCTATGCCCACATATTTGGAAGCTTTCCTTCGAAACTCCTCGAAGGTTGTAGGTGGGCTCTTTGCCAAAGATAGGGCAAAGGCTGAACCTGGCTGAAGAGCTTCCACTACAATATGGAGTTGTATGGCCTCCGTGAGGTTAGGGACCAACGCAGCCTCCTTGTAAAACCTTTTCAGGAACTCCTTAAGAGTCTCAGTTTCTCCCTGCCTTATCTGGGCCAGGGTGTGAGAAGTTCTTGGGATATCCCTGGAGATGACGAAATGGCTTTCGAATGCAGCAGCCATTTCCTCCCAAGAGTCTATAGATCCTGAGGGCAAACTTTTAAACCAGCCGAGAGCTTCCTCCGTCAGCGTCCTTGGGAACATTCTGCACATGACATCTTCATCTGCTCCCAGATACATAGCTTCATAAACGTAAGCATCCAAATGCTTAGTGGGGTCGGTCTCTCCATTATACTTCCCAATCGACAATGGCTGAGTTGTTTGCAAATGTTTTGGAATGACAATATTCATCAACCTTCTTGAAAAAGGGACATTGAGCTTGTATGTCCCTGAAGTTACCACCGCCTGCTCCCTTCTCCTGGTACTGACTCTATCACCAGAGTCCTGCGTTTGCCCCCTCTCTTCATATGTGGGGATCTTCGAATACTGGAGGGTGGTAGATCTATCCCTCGCTGATGCATGGTGAGCATCCTCTGCATGAGACACTATTCTGTCCCCAGCTCCTCCTCTCTCTCGCCTTAACTCCATCAGCTCCTCCTTCAGTTGCCTGATAACCTCATCGCGAGGGTCAGGCGTCTGCACTTGCACCATCCTCTGGGTTTGAGTTACAGGGGATTCGAAGACGAGTCTCCTCCCAGCCTGTTGATGGGTCACATCCTCCACGTGACCTTCCACGAAATCTCTCCCATCACCTTCCATTGTGACAACCTAACTTCTGCGAAAATGGGAATAACTCTATCGTGTCCCACCGGGCGTGCCAATGAACTGGTCTGGACCGGGGTCTAGGATCCGGTGTGGGACCAGCCACAAGAGTGCAGGTGTTTTAGGGTTCGCACACCGGAATTGTGGGTAACCGATGTGTTAATCCGGTCTCTCAGTGGGAGAGGCCGGTCTTGTTGTCCTGGAGATCCTTTACACCAACGGTTCACGTTGTAGGGGGACGAAAGGTGGTGCCACCTGCGAAGATTCTCCGACGCTCAAGTTAGAAGAGTGTATGAACTCAATGAACATTCAAGCGTAGTAACAGTAAAGTATGAGATAGAACAACGATACCATGAATCTGTGTTGATATGGGCTTCTTATAGTTGAACGTAAGAGAAATGAGTCGTTGGATGCAGGTGGGTCCCTTAGCTCTGATTGCGTGTATATTGTGTCAATCAAAGTGGCTCGACTTTCAGAATGTGTCAGGAGGGTAGGTCAATTATCAGAGTACAATCCTCTAGGGAGAGGAGAGGATAATCACCTTTTCCGCATAATCTGCTGACACGCCCACTTACTTTCTGAAGCCATTGATGTGACGTATTTTGCTACAAACAGTGTCTTCGTTGATAAGTTATCAGGGACTCTTCTCTTACTGTGACTGAAAAGCTAACAGTTATATAAACACCCTGTAAAAATGAACATAGAACCGCTATGGAGAAAATGAATGATGTTGTCGTGGAGTGAGGGCGGACGGCCAGACAACGGATATCCGGTGTGGCAACATTGAACCAGGACACCGGTTATCCTTATATGAGGTCAGTCTGACGTCACAAGTATGGGGGCCGGTATCTAGACCGGATCAATATCAGTCCTCACTAATTTTATAATAACTAATATAAAGTTTAAATTTTAAAAATCTAAAATTTTCTGTTAATAAAAATTTATTGATACGTTCCCAATTTTTTAACGATTGAAAAAAATCAAGATTTTTCTCAAACCGATAATTTTTAGATAAGTCTTCTTGAAAAGGATTTTAGAAAATTTTCTTCTAATTTAAATTCACTTTCTTATAAATATTTTTAATTTTAAGTCACTTTATATGAATTTAAAATTATTTAAAATATATTATTTTATTAAAATAATTCAAAAATTCCAAAAAATCATAAATAATACGTAGATTAAAAAGTTCTAAAGAACCATAATTTAATTCCTTCAAAATTTTAATATAAAAATAAAAATAGGGGTGTTACAACTCTACTCCCTTT
Organism: Clitoria ternatea; assembly: GCA_037962975.1. Lineage (NCBI taxonomy): Eukaryota > Viridiplantae > Streptophyta > Magnoliopsida > Fabales > Fabaceae > Clitoria > Clitoria ternatea. Next base: position 286,214,053 of record CM075670.1, read on the forward strand.
AGAAAAATTTCGTCCTCGAAATTTACATTATTCAGTAAAACAAATGGGGATGAGACTCTTTCATCTCAGTTTCTAGTTCCCATGTAGCCTTTTCTCCTCTCGTTTCACTCCAAATGACCTTTACGAGTGGAATTGTCTTGTCCCTTAGCTGTTTTATTCTTCTGTCAACTATTCTGACAGGTGGTGCATCATATGTAAGATTATCTTTAACTTGTATGACATCAGGTTCAATAACATGTGTAGGATCAAATATGTACTTTCGTAAGTTTGATACATGAAAAACATTATGGATATTAGAAAGAAAAGGTGGTAATGCTATTTGGTAGGCAAGAGGACTAACTTTATGAATTATTTGATATGGACCAATAAATCTAGGAGTTAGTTTTCGAGATTTCATTGTCCGACCGACCCCAGTCATAGGTGTGACTTTCAAGAATACATGATCGCCTTCTTGAAATTCGAGCGACTTCCTTCTTTTGTCATAGTAACTTTTCTGCCTGCTCTGTGTCGCCTTCATCTTTTCCTGAACTATTTTGATTTTATCCGTGGTTTGTTGTACCAACTCTGGTCCTAGCATCAAGTTTTCACCAGTCTCAAACCAACATAGCGGGGTCCTATATTTTCTTCCATATAATGCTTCAAAAGGTGTCATGCCAAAGCTAGCATGGAAACTGTTGTTGTAGGTAAACTCCACATATGGTAAGAATTGATTCCAACTTCCTTTATGCTCTAACACACAAGTTCGTAACAAGTCCTCTAGAGATTGGATTGTTCTTTCTGATTGTCCATCCGTCTGAGGATGATATGCTGAACTCAGACGCAGTCTTGTTCCCAAAGCCTTGTGCAAGCTCTTCTAGAATTGTGATGTAAAATGAGGGTCCCGATCAGAAATGATACTTGAAGGAATTCCATGCAATCTCACAATCTCCTCGATGTATAATTTTGCCAGCTTCTCCATAGAGTAATGAATATTGATGGGAATAAAATGGGCAGATTTTGTAACATCCTAAAAATTTTATTCTCATGTATAATCATTTTGATTTAGACCATCAATGATATTATCCATTTTATCTCAACTTTCTACATAAATTTTTGGTTAGGACAACATCTTCAATTTAACCTTTTACCATGGTAAATAATTTTAACTTTATACCTTTGGTAAAAGTTAATCAAATAATTTATTACCTATTTCCTTAGTTATTAATTTCCTTGGCTTTTCCAATTACTCTCATCAAATTGCCACATACTCCACTCAAAATACGTCATCTTGTACACATTTTAATTGTTAGTTAGAGTCCGAATTTGGAAATGTGTCCAACTACAAAGTTGTTCCTCTTTTTCTTATCTTTCCAACAAGACCAAATTTGTTAAATTCCATTAAGATATGAGAGAGATATACCCAAAATACCGAAACAGTGTCAGAATTGATATTTTATTTCAATCATATCATCTTGTACATATTTTAATACCTTGTTAGAGTCCGAATTTGAAAAAGTGGTAAACTACAAAGTTGTTCCAAGTTGTCTTAGCTTTCCAACAAGACCACATTTGTTAAAATCCATTAAGATATGAGAGAGATATGCCTAAAATACCAAAACAGTGTCAGAATTGATATTTACTTCAATCAAACAAACTACATTATGTAGGCTGCGGAAATGGTCAACAATCCAGCTCATTTTTCTCACCTAAAACCTCCATTATCACCATAATTCATGCACCTAACATCCCACTACAATCCCATTATGAAAATCTTGTCCCCCACTTGTCATTTACATCATTAAATCAACACTACATCTTGTTCCCAAGTCTGAATTCTTAGAACAAGCTAAAGTTAGTGAAGTCTCTCTCTTATTTTCTTTCACTTTCTCCATCAATTTCACTCTTTATCTGAAGCTAGGACAATAATACAACACTTTCAACCACTTTAGGAACCTCCATTAAGGTAAGAGGGGACAGGGTTGTGAATAACTATGAAATGGGTAGAATTGTATGCTGTCCTAGGATTCCCGTTTTTATTTTCGTATCTTGTTACTCATTTTTGAGATTGAAAACGTGTGATTTTGATTCTGACTTCTTCATAAAAGTTGTAGATCTTTTTGTTATCTAAATTTTGAGACTTGAATCAATTAATTTTAATATGTATAGCAAAAGTTATAGCCAAAATACTACAGCATGTCCGAGTGGAATATTTATCCTATATTTTGTATATATATTAAAATTCTGGGACTTATACATGCATAATCAGCCTTTGATGTCTGTATGAAAGTTGTAGATATTTGTGTTATGGATCTGTAGAAAGTGGTTTCAAGTCAAAATGATTTTTGTAGCTCGAGTTATGCCTAAAATACTGAAGTATGTCAAAGCTGTAAATCTGTTAACTTGAGATACGTATTTTATTTTTTAAAAACTGGAAACTTTGTGGTGAGAATTAGTGATTGGTGTCTTCATCAAAGTTGTAGATCTTCTTGTTATGAGAATTTTGAGACCTGAACCGACTGAATTGGATATGTATAGCATACGTTATGATCAAAATACTACAGCATGTCCGATTGAAATACTTATCTTGTGTTTTGTGCATATATGAATATTCTGGGAATTATACATATGTTTTTAGACCTTGCTGTCTTCATGAAAGTTGTATATATTTATGTTATGGATCTATAGAAAGTGGTTTCAAGTTAAAAGGATGTTTGTAGCTCTAGTTATGCCTAAAATACTGAAGTATGCTCAAACTAAAAATCTGTTAACAATGAAATGATATGTATAACATGAGTTATAACCAAAATACTACAACATGTCCGATTGAAATACTTGTCTTATGTTTTGTGCATATATTAATATTCTGGGAATTATACATACATTTTTAGACTATGATGTCTTCATGAAAGTTGTAGATATTTATGTTATGGATCTATAGAAAGTGGTTTCAAGTTAAAAGGATGTCTTTAGCTCTCGTTATACCTAAAATACTAAAGTATGCTCAAACTGAAAATCTGTTAACTATGAAATCCGAATCTTATTTTTAAAACTGGGAATTTTGTGGTGAGAATTAGTGGTTGGTGCCTTCATGAAAGTTGTAGATATTTGTGTTTAGAATAATTTAGAACTGGTTTCATGCCAAAATTGTTTTTGTAGCTCTAGAAACGTTGAAAATACTAACCTGTGTACGTTTTAAAAATCCTCTTTGAGGCAGTTTTGTATTCTGTGAATAAGTGATGTTTCTGTTTAGAATTTTAATTTATGGTCTTCATGAAAGTTGTAGATATTTATGTTATTGAGCTATAGAAAGTGGAATCACATGAAAAGGATTTGATTTGCTCATGTTATGACTGTTTTACTAACGTATGTTGCTGTTGGAAATGCTGAAATTTGCTTATAATGGTTATTATGGATAAAAATGATATTTTCCCTATGGGTAACCAATTATTATTGAATTCTTGAGTGATTATGAAGTATTATGAATGTTTATGAGTGTCTAATGAGCATCATTCAGTTTGTGTATTTTGGTGGTGAATAATTATGAATGACTAAATTAATATATATACATGAATGTCTTACGGTTATTGATATATGTGGTTGAAACAGTAAATCCATGATTCTGAAAATTATTATATATGATGTGTCCTTTGAGGACTTGTGGTTTTCCAAGTGGTTTTGGAAATTGATATATCATGGTATGTTAAATGATAAAGAGAATTAAAGGCATTCATGCATCATAAGCATTTGGACGCACCATGGAATTTAGGGGTTCCATGATTGCCTACCCTGGTGGGGGGTTACTCTATGATGAGTTTAAGCCCTATTTTCACAAGAACCATGGAAGTGTAGGGATCCATGGTTGTGTAAATTCCTACTGGTATACTTATTTCTGCAGGAGCCATGAAAGTGTAGGGATTCATGGTTATGCTAATTCCTACTGGAGTCTCTATGAGACTTTTTACTGCAGTATTTCCACCAAACTAAATGGATCCAGCATGACATCATGTGACTAATTAAAGATTTATAAATGAACTTGTTTGGCATATTCATCATATCATTATGCCTTGTTGGTTGTGTTTGTGCAATTTTATTTATTTTATAATTATTCTATATTCTGTCTCACTCTTACATTAATTTTTACAGTGAATGCTACACAGAATGAAGAGTGATGCCATGAATGGAGTTTACGTGAATTATTGCTTGGAATTTGACTTTATTTTAGTTTGATGGGTTGTAATAATAATATAATGTTTCTTGTACTATATTTTTCTAAATCGTTTCCGCTATATAAATATTTCATGACTTTAGTTATTCACGACTAGTATGTATGATAATAATCCGCGTTTATCAACTTTTACATGACTTATTACAAATTTAAAAAAAATGATTTTTAAAACGCGAAAAATTTATTCGGAAAATTTATACGGGACGTCACATTACAGTGGTATCAGAGCCTAGCCTCTCCTAGTACGGTATGGTTCGGGGACGAACCAGGCGGAAGCTGGTGGGCATGTGACATCCTGGCGCTGTTGAGGGCGGGGAGTGATCGCCGGTGCATGGACACGGACATGGAGCGGCTCCTGGCAGGCTTCCAGCGAGGAATGTGGCATCCCGAGCACTGTTGAGGGCGGGGAGTGATCGCCGGTGCATAGGCACGGACAAGGAGCGGCTCCTGGCAGGCTTCCAGTGGGAGGGACACATGAACGAACCGAATACATACCAGAATGAGAGGGATCCAAAGACTGTATAGGTATGGGACTATACAGTCGATGATAGCTTAAAGAAATGAATTCGTACTACCTATAACAACAAATGCATTAGCCTTTTCGGTAGCCTATCACTTAAGAACTCCAAAGTTAAGCGTGCTTAACTTAGAGTAATTCTGGGATGGGTGACCTCCTGGGAAGTTCTCAGGAAATGTGTGAGTGAGGACAAAAGCACATTGGAAAGGTCTCGTGTTGGTCTGTGGGGCGAGTCGTTCATTCCTGAAAAGCGGCCGGGGCGTTACAGTGGTATCAGAGCGTTTTCAAAAATTCAGGACCAATTGATGTAACATGTATTGTTCTTGATATATTACGTGAATTGTTTGATTACTTGTTTGATAATATGTTAAGTGTGTACTATATGACTTGTGCCTGACTGATAAATTGCAAAATGACTTGTTTGATTACTTGCTTGATAATATGATAAATGTATATTATATGACTTATTACTTATCTGATAAATTGTAGAATACTTATAGTTACGTTATAATATATATATATATATACGACATATTTTCCCTTAGAATTAGTATAAACCAAACTACAAATGTAGGATGGCAAGAAACAACAACAACAACGATATGGCAGCTGCTTTCAACCGTTTGGCTGAAGCCATTGAAAGACAAAATCAATCAAGAAGTGCTGGTGGACTTCACGGGCTAGATCATTTCCTAAAAAGGAAGCCATCACAATTCAAAGGAGGCTACAATCCAGAGGTAGCGTACCTATGGGTTAAGGAAATGGAGCACATTTTCCGAGCCTTGCCCTGCACAGAATTTGAAAAGGTGGAGTGTGCCACTTATATGATGGTTGAGGAAGCAGAAAACTGGTGGATACATGCCAGAACTCGTATGATTGAAACTGACAGACCTTTGAACTGGGTCAACTTCAAAGACTGTTTCCTAGAGAAATATTTTCCAGCAAGTGTGAAAAGTCGTAAAGAGCTGGAATTTATGGAGCTGAAACAAGGCTCAATGTCTGTTGGAGAATATGCTGCAAAGTTTGAAGAACTATCTCTCTTTTACCCTCCTTTTCAACAGGCTGGTGCCGAAGAATCAAAATGTGTTAAATTTGAGAACGGGCTGAATTTGGAAATCAAAGAGGCGATAGGGTACCAAGAAATTCGGAGTTTTCCTATTCTAATCAACAAATGCAGAATTTTTGAAGAAAATCACCAAGCCAGACTGGTGCATGAAAAGGCCAATAGACAACTGAAACCTCATTCAGTTGATTTCAAAAGAAGAGGATCGTTCTATCCAAGACGTTTCAAGGGAGGATCATCATCATCATCTTCAGAGAGACGCACCAATATGAGGTGTCTTAAGTGCGGAGGTAATCATCATGTACGTGATTGTAACAGACGTCTTGAAGATGTTACTTGCTTTCGATGTAATCAGAAAGGACACATCAGTCCAAATTGCCCTCAGAACCGTCAAAATGACAGCAACACTATGAATAATCAAAGAGGCTCTAACTATCAAGGAGGTCGTGGAGAAAATACGCGAGCTGCTCAACCTCAAAGACTGAAAAGGGAGTCAACAGACCAGAGGTTACAGCCAACAACTGGGAGAGTCTTTGCCATCAGCGGTTCAGAGGCAGACCAAGATGATGACCTCATACAAAGTAAGTGTGAGATCAATGGTACAATTTTATCTGTGTTATTTGATTCTGGTGCTACATATTCTTTCATTTCTGATGAGTGTGTTAGACGCCTTCAATTACCTGTGAAGCCTATGACATATGATCTGATTGTTTCCACTCCCACCGGTACACAACTTAGGACTACTAAGGTGTGTAACGAATGTTCTATGCTTATAGAAGGTAAAAACTTTCTAGTAGATCTTGTTTGTTTACCTTTGAAGGATCTGGAAGTAATCCTAGGGATGGACTGGTTATCGGCAAATCGAGTCTTGGTGGACTGTCATAACAAAACTGTGATATTTCCATCAGAAGAAAATCTTACTTCCGACAATCTCAAACTTTTTGCCTTACAAGGTGAAAGCCAATTATTTGCCTTGTTTACTTTTTCACAAGGAGATGGAGAATCTAAAGAGATCGAGATACCAGTTGTTTCTGAATTCCCTGAAGTATTTCCTGAGGATGTCTCGAGTTTACCTCCAGAACGTGAGATAGAATTCTAAATTGATTTAATTCCAGGAGCAGAACCAGTATCTAAGGCCTCATATCGTATGTCACCTATTGAACTGGCAGAACTAAAGAAGCAAATTGAGGAGTTGTTGGAGAAGCATTTCATCAGGCCCAGTGTGTCACCATGGGGAGCGCCAGTATTACTTGTCAAGAAGAAAGATGGAAGCATGAGATTATGTGTAGATTATCGTTAGTTGAATAAATTGACGGTGAAGAATAGATATCCTTTGCCCAGAATTGATGATTTGATAGATCAATTGAGAGATGCTGTAGTATTTTCTAAAATTGATCTACGATCAGGTTATCATCAGATTCGTGTCAAGTCTGAGGATATTCCAAAGACGGCATTTAGAACACGCTATGGTCATTACGAGTATCTTGTGATGCCTTTCGGAGTAACCAATGCCCCAGCTGTATTCATGGATTACATGAATCGAGTGTTTCATTCATACTTGGATCAGTTTGTTATTATCTTCATTGATGACATTCTGATTTATTCTAAGACATGGGAGGAGCATGAAAAACATCTTCGAGTGGTATTGCAGATCCTAAAAGAGAAGCAGTTGTATGCTAAGTTGTCTAAATGTGAATTCTGGTTGGAAGAGGTAAAGTTCCTAGGCCATGTAATCTCAAGCAAAGGAGTGTCTGTGGATCCTTCTAAAATAGAAGCTGTAATAAACTGGGAGAGACCTACTTCAGTCACTGAGATACGAAGCTTCTTAGGATTAGCCGGATATTATCGGAGATTCATTGAGGGGTTTTCTCGAATTGCCCTACCAATGACTCGTCTGACCCGGAAGAATCAACCCTTTTCTTGGACGCCAGAATGTGAAGAAAGTTTCCAAGAACTAAAATTGAAGCTTACATCTGCTCCAGTTTTAACTTTGCCTAATCCACAAGAAGACTTTGTAGTTTATTGCGATGCTTCTACGATGGGCTTAGGTTGTGTTTTGATGCAGCAACGGAAGGTGGTTGCCTATGCTTCTAGACAGTTGAGACCACATGAAATGAACTACCCGACACATGATCTAGAATTGGCAGCGGTGGTATTTGCTTTGAAAATCTGGAGACACCATTTGTATGGAGTCAAGTTTGAAGTGTTCAGTGACCACAAGAGCTTGAAGTATTTGTTCGATCAAAAGGAATTGAACATGAGGCAGCGAAGATGGATGGAGTTTCTTAAAGATTATGATTTTGATTTGAAGTACCATCCAGGAAAAGCAAATGTGGTGGCAGATGCACTTAGCCGAAAGTCCATTCATATGGCATCTTTGATGATAAAAGAGATGGAGATGATAGAACAATTCAGAGACATGAACTTGGGTGTGGAGATGAAATCTTCAAAAAGTATGACTTTGGGAACTTTGAAAATAACCAATGATTTTCTGAAGCTGATAGGTGAAATACAGACAGAGGACTTGCAACTACAGGAGTTGAGAGAGTTGCAGGTGTAACATCCCAAAAATTTCAATCTCATGTGTAATTATTTTTAATCTAGGTCATTATTAATATTATCCATTTTATCTCAATTTTCTATAAAAAAAAAATTTGGTTAGGACAACATCTTCAATTTAACCTTTTACCATGGTAAATAATTTTAACTTTATACCTTAGGTAAAAGTTAATCAAGTAACTTATTACCTATTTCCTTAGTTATTAATTCCTTTGGTTTTTCCAATTCCTCTCAACAAATTACCACATACTCTACTCAAATTACGTCATCTTGTATACATTTTAATTATTAGTTAGACTCTGAATTTGGAAATATGATCAACTACAAAGTTGTTCCTCGTTGTCTTAGCTTTCTAACAAGACCAAATTTGTTAAAATCCATTAAGATATGAGAGAGATATACCCAAAATACCAAAACAGTATCAGAATTGGTATTTTACTTCAATCATATCATCTTATACATATTTTAACTCCTAGTTAAAGTCCGAATATGAAAAAGTGATAAACTACAAAGTTGTTCCTCGTTGTCTTAACTTTCCAACAAGACCACATTTATTAAAATCCATTAAGATATGAGAGAGATATACCCAAAATACTAAAACAGTGTTAGATTTGTTGTTTACTTCAATCATACAAGCTCCATTATGTAGGCTGCGGAAATGGTCAACAATACAACTCATTTTTCTTACCTAAAACCTCCATTATCACCACAATAATGTACCTAACATCCCACTACAATCCCATTATGAAAAGCTTGTCCCCCACTTGTCATTTGCATCATTAAATCAACACTACATCTTGTTCCCAAGTCTGAATTCTTAGAACAAGCTAAAGTTAGTGAAGTCTCTCTCTCATTTCCTTTCATTTTCTCCATCAAAGTCACCCTTGATCTGAAGCTAGGACAATAAGTGAACATTTTCAACCACTCTAGGATCCTCCATCAAGGTAAGAGGGGATAGGGTTGTGAATAATTATGAAATGGGTAGAATTGTATGTTGTCCTAGGATTCCAGTTTTATTTTCGTAATTTGTTACTTAGTTTTTAGATTGAAAACGTATGATTTTGATTCTGACTTCTTCATGAAAGTTGTATATCTTTTTGTTATCTGAATTTTGAGACCTGAATCAATTAATTTGAATATGTATAGCAAAAGTTATAGCCAAAATACTACAGCATGTCTGAGTAGAATATTTATCCTATGTTTTGTGTATATATTAAAATTCTAGGACTTATATATGCATAATCAGCCTTTGATGTCTTCATGAAAGTTGTAGATATTTGTGTTATGGATCTGTAGAAAGTGTTTTCAAGTCAAAATGATTTTTGTAGCTCGAGTTATGCCTAAAATACTGAAGTATGTTCAAGCAGTAAATCTGTTAACTTAAGATACATATTTTATTTTTAAAAACTGGGAACTTTGTGGTGAGAATTAGTGATTTGTGTCTTCATCAAAGTTGTAGATATTCTTTTTATATGAATTTTGAGACCTGAACCGACTGAATTGGATATGTATAGCATGAGTTATGATCAAAATACTACAGTATGTCCGATTGAAATACTTATCTTGTGTTTTGTGCATATATGAATATTATGAGAATTATACATACGTTTTTAGACCTTGATGTCTTCATGAAAGTTGTATATATTTATGTTATGGATCTATAGAAAGTGGTTTCAAGTTAAAAGGATGTTTGTAGCTCTAGTTATGCCTAAAATACTAAAGTATGCTCAAACTAAAAATCTGTTAACAATGAAATGATATGTATAGCATGAGTTATAGCCAAAATACTACAACATGTCCGATTGAAATACTTGTCTTATGTTTTGTGCATATATTAATATTCTGGGAATTATACATACATTTTTAGACTATGATGTCTTCATGAAAGTTGTAGATATTTATGTTATGGATCTATAGAAAGTGGTTTCAAGTTAAAAGGATGTCTTTAGCTCTCGTTATACCTAAAATACTAAAGTATGCTCAAACTGAAAACCTGTTAACTATGAAATCCAAATCTTATTTTTAAAACTGGGAATTTTGTGGTGAGAATTAGTGGTTGGTGCCTTCATGAAAGTTGTAGATATTTGTGTTAAGAATAATTTAGAACTAGTTTCATGCCAAAATTGTTTTTGTAGCTCCAGAAACGTTGAAAATACGAACCTGTGTACGTTTTAAAAATCCTCTTTGAGGCAGTTTTGTATTCTGTGAATAAGTGATGTTTTGTTTAGAATTTGAATTTATGGTCTTCATGAAAGTTGTAGATATTTATGTTATTGAGCTATAGAAAGTGGAATCACATGAAAAGGATTTGATTTGCTCATGTTTTGACTGTTTTACTAACGTATGTTGCTGTTGGAAATGCTGAAATTTGCTTATAATGGTTATTATGGATAAAAATGATATTTTCCCTATGGGTAACAAATTATTATTGAATTCTTGAGTGATTATGAAGTATTATGAATGTTTATGAGTGTCTAATGAGCATCATTCAGTTTGTATATTTTGGTGGTGAATAATTATGAATGACTAAATATATATATACATGAATGCCTTACGGTTATTGATATATGTGGTTGAAACAGTAAATCCATGATTCTGAAAATTATTATATATGATGTGTCCTTTAAGGACTTGTGGTTTTCCAAGTGGTCTTGGAAATTGATATATCATGGTATGTTAAATGATAAAAAGAATTAAAGGCATTCATGCATCATAAGCATTTGGACGCACCATGGAATTTAGGGGTTCCATGATTGCCTACCCTGGTGGGGGGTTACTCTATGATGAGTTAAAGCCCTATTTTTGCAATGTGTTGGTCATGGGGCTGTAGGGATCCATGACTGTATAAATTCCTACCGATGTGTTGGTCTTGGGGCTGTAGGGATCCATGACTGTATAAATTCCTACCGATGTGTTGGTCATGGGGCTGTAGGGATCCATGACTGTATTAATTCCTACCGATGTCTCTATGAGACCTTTTACTGCAGTATTCCCACCAAACCAAATGGATCCAGCATGACATCATTGGACTAAATTAAAGATTTATTAAATATAAATGAACTTGTTTGGCATATTCATCATATCATTATGGTTTGTTGATTGTGTTTGTACAATTTTATTTATTTTATATTTATTCTATATTCTGTCTCACTCTTACATTAATTTTTACAGTGAAAGCCACCCAGAATGAAGAGTGATGCTATGGTTGATGCCTATGTGAATTATTGCTTGGATTTCTAATTTATTCTAATTTTATGATTTGTAATAAATACAACGTGTTATGTACTGTTATTTTTAAAATCGTTTCCGCTATGTAATTATTCCTTGAATTTTATTATTCACGACTAGTATGCATAATAATATTCCGCTATTATCGACCTTTATGTGAACTCTGATTTTAATTTATGAATTTTAAAATGATCTTTTAAAAACGCAAAAAAATTTATTCAGAAAATTACATGGGACGTCACATTGGTGGTATCAAAGCATTTGCAAAAATTCAGGACCAATTACCATGACATGTATTGATTCTTGATATACTATGTGAATTGTTTGATTATTTGTTTGATAATATGTTACGTATGTGCTATATGACTTGTGCCTGACTGATAAACTGCAAGTGATTTGTTTGATTACTAGCTTGATGATATGATAAATGTGTGTTATATGACTTATTGCTTATCTGATAACTTATAGAATACGTATAGTTACGTTATAATATTATATATATACATATATTTTCCCTTAGAATTAGTATAAACCAAACCACAAATGTAGGATGGCAAGAGACAATAACGACGCTATGGCAGCCGCTCTTAACCGTTTGGCTGAGGTTTTGGAGAGGCAGAATCAACCAAGAAACACTGGAAGACTTCACGGACTAGATTACTTCCTAAAAAAGGAAGTCATCGATAATCCAGAGGTAGCATACCTATGGATTAAGGAAATGGAATGCATTTTCGAGCCTTACCCCGTTCAGAAATTGAGAAGGAGGAGTATACCACCATACGATGATTGAGGAAGCAGAGTACTGGTGGACCCATGTTAGAATCAGGTTAACAACTGATGGACACGCCATCACTTGGGAACGAATTCAAGATGAAATTTCTCGCCAAATATTTCTCTGAAGACATAAGGAGGCAGAAAGATCAGGAATTCTTTAATTTGAAATGAGGTAATATGACAGTTAGGGAGTACGCTTCTAAGTTTGATGAATTGGCCAAATGTCCCTACTACACCCAAATGGGAAAAGCGTTGAGATGTGTAAAAATTTGAAGGAGGGCTACGATAGAAAATCCGTTAAATATTATTGGGACTAGAGTTAAAATTATACCCAGTTAGAAAATGGGTGTCAGACCAAGTATCTTCGAATTGAGATGCCATTGGTCAGGGCTATTACGAATATTATTGGGAATCCAAATCTATATTCGGAATAATTTTTGGATTTAGTATTAAGCCCGAACGGGAATCCTGTTTGTTATAAAACGGGAAATATTTTAATGATGGACCGAGACATAACTTATTTCCCTTTTCCTCTCCCTCATTTTCGTCACTTCTTCCTCCTCTACACAAACTCTCTTTTCTCCTCTTCTTCTACAAAGCTCACCATTTTATGAATCTCCTTCCATACCTAACCAACCATGCCTTCTTTTTCTTCGTTTTGAAGAATGATTCAGATGCTTGGAAGCTCTCTATTCTCCCATTATATTCGTATACATGCTAGGGTTTTGGGATAGCTTGGGGCTTGAGGTAAACTTCTCTACTTTTTTGTTGTTTTGGCCCTAGGTTTTGGTTTCTATATGGTTAGGAGAGTGTCTTATGAATGGATTTAGAAATAAGAACCATTTTCATGTAAAACCCAAAGGTGGGATGTGATTTATGTGTTTTTGGTTAGGTGTGAAGTAGTATACGAAAGTTTTAAGAATTAGAGATGGAAGATGATGATTGTTAACGGTGATTATTGATTTTAGTGAAATCATAACTCTAGAATTTGGGGGAAATGAGTAATAAGGTTATGAAATGATTTTTAGTGAAAACCCCTAGTAATGAGTGTGTAGGTGTTATTAATAATGGAGGTTGGTGATTATTAGAAATGATTATTTAGTTTTGATAAAGAACCCTAAGTGTTATAATTTGGGGAATTTAGTTAAATTGAAGATTTCTGATGACTTTGAATACTCTAGAATGATTATATAAAGAGGAAATGAATGTTTGAAGCATTAGTATTGAATATTGAGGATTGGGAGAAAAGTGTATATGAATATGTGTATGGTTGGGGGAATTAATTTAGGTTGTTGATGTTTATGATGATGTTAAAAATGGTTGTAAGCCATTGATAGTGGATTAGGGAAATAGATACTTAAATTGATGAATGGATATGCCATTTTGAAATAGTTGAATTGGTAATGGTCTTAGACGTATCCGATAGGTTTATAATGAGTTTGAATAGATTTTTGATGATGATTGAATGATTCATGTGATTATTTGGAGGTCTTAAGGCTAAGGGACATAGTATTGTTGTTGTTAGGTGTGGTTAGCCATTTAAGATTTAAAGAATCTTGGTCTTAGGAGAGGAATTCCCGAAGCCTAACATGAGCGTGTAAATTGGATTAGACAAGTCTAGGACATGATAGTGAGTTTTGGGGGATGATGTCTTATGATGGTATAATAATAGCATGAATATGTATAGTTGTGATAAGATTGTGTTCCGGATGATGGGGCGGAATGATTTCAGCTTTGAAATTTCGAGGACGAAATTTTTATTAGGGTGGGAGAATTGTAACATCCCAAAAATTTCAATCTCATGTGTAATTATTTTTAATCTAGGTCATTATTAATATTATCCATTTTATCTCAATTTTCTATAAAAAAAAAATTTTGGTTAGGACAACATCTTCAATTTAACCTTTTACCATGGTAAATAATTTTAACTTTATACCTTAGGTAAAAGTTAATCAAGTAACTTATTACCTATTTCCTTAGTTATTAATTCCTTTGGTTTTTCCAATTCCTCTCATCAAATTACCACATACTCTACTCAAATTGCGTCATCTTGTATACATTTTAATTATTAGATAGACTCTGAATTTGGAAATATGATCAACTACAAAGTTGTTCCTCGTTGTCTTAGCTTTCTAACAAGACCAAATTTGTTAAAATCCATTAAGATATGAGAGAGATATACCCAAAATACCAAAACAGTATCAGAATTGGTATTTTACTTCAATCATATCATCTTATACATATTTTAACTCCTAGTTAAAGTCCGAATATGAAAAAGTGATAAACTACAAAGTTGTTCCTCGTTGTCTTAGCTTTCCAACAAGACCACATTTATTAAAATCCATTAAGATATGAGAAAGATATGCCCAAAATACTAAAACAGTGTTAGATTTGTTGTTTACTTCAATCATACAAGCTCCATTATGTAGGCTGCGGAAATGGTCAACAATACAGCTCATTTTTCTTACCTAAAACCTCCATTATCACCACAATAATGTACCTAACATCCCACTACAATCCCATTATGAAAAGCTTGTCCCCCACTTGTCATTTGCATCATTAAATCAACACTACATCTTGTTCCCAAGTCTGAATTCTTAGAACAAGTTAAAGTTAGTGAAGTCTCTCTCTCATTTCCTTTCATTTTCTCCATCAAAGTCACCCTTGATCTGAAGCTAGGACAATAAGTGAACATTTTCAACCACTCTAGGATCCTCCATCAAGGTAAGAGGGGATAGGGTTGTGAATAATTATGAAATGGGTAGAATTGTATGCTGTCCTAGGATTCCAGTTTTATTTTCGTAACTTGTTACTCAGTTTTGAGATTGAAAACGTATGATTTTGATTCTAACTTCTTCATGAAAGTTGTATATCTTTTTGTTATCTGAATTTTGAGACCTGAATCAATTAATTTGAATATGTATAGCAAAAGTTATAGCCAAAATACTACAGCATGTCCGAGTGGAATATTTATCCTATGTTTTGTGTATATATTAATATTCTGGGACTTATATATGCATAATCAGCCTTTGATGTCTTCATGAAAGTTGTAGATATTTGTGTTATGGATCTGTAGAAAGTGGTTTCAAGTCAAAATGATTTTTGTAGCTCGAGTTATGCCTAAAATACTGAAGTATGTTCAAGCAGTAAATCTGTTAACTTAAGATACATATTTTATTTTTAAAAACTGGGAACTTTGTTGTGAGAATTAGTGATTTGTGTCTTCATCAAAGTTGTAGATATTCTTTTTATATGAATTTTGAGACCTGAACCGACTGAATTGGATATGTATAGCATGAGTTATGATCAAAATACTACAGTATGTCCGATTGAAATACTTATCTTGTGTTTTGTGCATATATGAATATTATGAGAATTATACATACGTTTTTAGACCTTGATGTCTTCATGAAAGTTGTATATATTTATGTTATGGATCTATAGAAAGTGGTTTCAAGTTAAAAGGATGTTTGTAGCTCTAGTTATGCCTAAAATACTAAAGTATGCTCAAACTAAAAATCTGTTAACAATGAAATGATATGTATAGCATGAGTTATAGCCAAAATACTACAACATGTCCGATTGAAATACTTGTCTTATGTTTTGTGCATATATTAATATTCTGGGAATTATACATACATTTTTAGACTATGATGTCTTCATGAAAGTTGTAGATATTTATGTTATGGATCTATAGAAAGTGGTTTCAAGTTAAAAGGATGTCTTTAGCTCTCGTTATACCTAAAATACTAAAGTATGCTCAAACTGAAAACCTGTTAACTATGAAATCCAAATCTTATTTTTAAAACTGGGAATTTTGTGGTGAGAATTAGTGGTTGGTGCCTTCATGAAAGTTGTAGATATTTGTGTTAAGAATAATTTAGAACTAGTTTCATGCCAAAATTGTTTTTGTAGCTCCAGAAACGTTGAAAATACGAACCTGTGTACGTTTTAAAAATCCTCTTTGAGGCAGTTTTGTATTCTGTGAATAAGTGATGTTTTGTTTAGAATTTGAATTTATGGTCTTCATGAAAGTTGTAGATATTTATGTTATTGAGCTATAGAAAGTGGAATCACATGAAAAGGATTTGATTTGCTCATGTTTTGACTGTTTTACTAACGTATGTTGCTGTTGGAAATGCTGAAATTTGCTTATAATGGTTATTATGGATAAAAATGATATTTTCCCTATGGGTAACAAATTATTATTGAATTCTTGAGTGATTATGAAGTATTATGAATGTTTATGAGTGTCTAATGAGCATCATTCAGTTTGTGTATTTTGGTGGTGAATAATTATGAATGACTAAATATATATATACATGAATGCCTTACGATTATTGATATATGTGGTTGAAACAGTAAATCCATGATTCTGAAAATTATTATATATGATGTGTCCTTTAAGGACTTGTGGTTTTCCAAGTGGTCTTGGAAATTGATATATCATGGTATGTTAAATGATAAAAAGAATTAAAGGCATTCATGCATCATAAGCATTTGGACGCACCATGGAATTTAGGGGTTCCATGATTGCCTACCCTGGTGGGGGGTTACTCTATGATGAGTTAAAGCCCTATTTTTGCGATGTGTTGGTCATGGGGCTGTAGGGATCCATGACTGTATAAATTCCTACCGATGTGTTGGTCTTGGGGCTGTAGGGATCCATGACTGTATAAATTCCTACCGATGTGTTGGTCATGGGGCTGTAGGGATCCATGACTGTATTAATTCCTACCGATGTCTCTATGAGACCTTTTACTGCAGTATTCCCACCAAACCAAATGGATCCAGCATGACATCATTGGACTAAATTAAAGATTTATTAAATATAAATGAACTTGTTTGGCATATTCATCATATCATTATGGTTTGTTGATTGTGTTTGTACAATTTTATTTATTTTATATTTATTCTATATTCTGTCTCACTCTTACATTAATTTTTACAGTGAAAGCCACCCAGAATGAAGAGTGATGCTATGGTTGATGCCTATGTGAATTATTGCTTGGATTTCTAATTTATTCTAATTTTATGATTTGTAATAAATACAACGTGTTATGTACTGTTATTTTTAAAATCGTTTCCGCTATGTAATTATTCCTTGAATTTTATTATTCACGACTAGTATGCATAATAATATTCCGCTATTATCGACCTTTATGTGAACTCTGATTTTAATTTATGAATTTTAAAATGATCTTTTAAAAACGCAAAAAAATTTATTCGGAAAATTACATGGGACGTCACAGCAAGCGAATGGAAAGGATATGGGATTACAAGAAGGATCAGATGGAATTTGGAGAATCAGAAGTAGAATTTGTGTACCAGATGATGTTGATCTGAGAAGGACAATCCTAGAAGAAGCGCATAAAAGTATGTTGAACATTCATCCTGGATCAACTAAGATGTATCAAGATCTGAAGAAAAGCTTTTGGTGGCCAAGGATGAAGAAAGAAATAGCTGAATATGTGTCTTCATGTCTGGTGTGTCAAAAAGCCAAAGTGGAACATCAGAAGCCATCTGGTGAACTACAACCATTGGAGATTCCTGTCTGGAAATGGGATGACATTTCAATGGACTTTGTGTCAGGATTACCAAGAACACGTTCAGGAAATGATGCAATCTGGGTTATTGTAGACAGATTGACTAAGTCTGCTCACTTCCTTCCGATGAATATGAAGAATTCTCTACAAAAGTTGGCACAATTATATGTGAAAGAGATCGTGAGACTTCATGGTGTACCATCCAGTATTGTGTCAGATAGAGATCCGAGGTTCACTTCCCGATTCTGGGGAAGCTTGCATCAGGAGTTGGGTTCAAGACTCCGATTAAGTTCAGCTTATCATCCTCAAACAGATGGACAGTCAGAGCGTACCATACAAAGTTTGGAAGACTTACTGCGATCTTGTGTACTTGAGCATGGTGGTAGTTGGGAGCAATTTCTTCCACTGATTGAATTCACGTATAACAACAGTTACCATAGCAGTATTGGTATGGCTCCATTTGAAGCATTGTATGGTAGAAAGTGTCGAACGCCCCTTTGTTGGTTAGAAACTGGTGAAAGTTTGGCGTTAGGACCTGAAATTGTGCAGCAGACTACTGAACAAATAGAAGTAATCAGAGAGAAGATGAAGGCATCCCAAGATAGACAGAAGCACTATTATGATAAAAGGAGGAAACCACTTGAATTCCAAGTTGGTGATCATGTATTTTTGAAGGTTTCACCTCACAAGGGGATTGGCCGAGCATTGAAGAGTAAGAAGTTGAGTCCAAGGTTTATTGGACCATATGAAATTCTAAAGAGGATTGGTACAGTGGCGTATCAGATTGCACTTCCTCCTCATCTTGCAAATTTGCACAATGTGTTTCATGTATCACAATTGAGGAAGTATGTACAAGACCCCACTCATGTGATTGCTAATGATGATGTTGAAGTTAGAGAAAATTTGACCATCCTTACAGAACCCACACAGATCATAGAAAGGTCAATTAAACACCTCAGAAACAAGAACGTACCATTAGTGAAGGTTGCATGGAAACAAGGGAATGATGTAACTCTGACTTGGGAGCGTGAGGATGCTATGAAGACGCAATACCCAGAATTGTTTCACTGAGGAGTGCGTTATGTTAAATTTCGAGGACGAAATTTTTATTAGGGTGGGAGAATTGTAACATCCTAAAAATTTTATTCTCATGTATAATCATTTTGATTTAGACCATCAATGATATTATCCATTTTATCTCAACTTTCTACATAAATTTTTGGTTAGGACAACATCTTCAATTTAACCTTTTACCATGGTAAATAATTTTAACTTTATACCTTTGGTAAAAGTTAATCAAATAATTTATTACCTATTTCCTTAGTTATTAATTTCCTTGGCTTTTCCAATTACTCTCATCAAATTGCCACATACTCCACTCAAAATGCGTCATTTTGTACACATTTTAATTGTTAGTTAGAGTTCGAATTTGGAAATGTGTCCAACTACAAAGTTTTTCCTCTTTTTCTTATCTTTCCAACAAGACTAAATTTGTTAAATTCCATTAAGATATGAGAGAGATATGCCCAAAACACCGAAACAGTGTCAGAATTGATATTTTATTTCAATCATATCATCTTGTACATATTTTAATACCTTGTTAGAGTCCGAATTTGAAAGAGTGGTAAACTACAAAGTTGTTCCTCGTTGTCTTAGCTTTCCAACAAGACCACATTTGTTAAAAGCCATTAAGATATGAGAGAGATATGCCTAAAATACCAAAACAGTGTCAGAATTGATATTTACTTCAATCAAACAAACTACATTATGTAGGCTGCGGAAATGGTAAACAATCCAGCTCATTTTTCTCACCTAAAACCTCCATTATCACCATAATTCATGCACCTAACATCCCACTACAATCCCATTATGAAAATCTTGTCCCCCACTTGTCATTTACATCATTAAATCAACACTACATCTTGTTCCCAAGTCTGAATTCTTAGAACAAGCTAAAGTTAGTGAAGTCTCTCTCTTATTTTCTTTCACTTTCTCCATCAATTTCACTCTTTATCTGAAGTTAGGACAATAATACAACACTTTCAACCACTTTAGGAACCTCCATTAAGGTAAGAGGGGACAGGGTTGTGAATAACTATGAAATGGGTAGAATTGTATGCTGTCCTAGGATTCCCGTTTTTATTTTCGTATCTTGTTACTCAGTTTTGAGATTGAAAACGTGTGATTTTGATTCTAACTTCTTTATAAAAGTTGTAGATCTTTTTGTTATCTAAATTTTGAGACTTGAATCAATTAATTTTAATATGTATAGCAAAAGTTATAGCCAAAATACTACAGCATGTCCGAGTGGAATATTTATCCTATGTTTTGTATATATATTAAAATTCTGGGACTTATACATGCATAATCAGCCTTTGATGTCTTCATGAAAGTTGTAGATATTTGTGTTATGGATCTGTAGAAAATGGTTTCAAGTCAAAATGATTTTTGTAGCTCGAGTTATGCCTAAAATACTGAAGTATGTCAAAGCTGTAAATCTGTTAACTTGAGATACGTATTTTATTTTTTAAAAACTGGAAACTTTGTGGTGAGAATTAGTGATTGGTGTCTTCATCAAAGTTGTAGATCTTCTTGTTATGAGAATTTTGAGACCTGAACCGACTGAATTGGATATGTATAGCATACGTTATGATCAAAATACTACAGCATGTCCGATTGAAATACTTATCTTGTGTTTTGTGCATATATGAATATTCTGGGAATTATACATATGTTTTTAGACCTTGCTGTCTTCATGAAAGTTGTATATATTTATGTTATGGATCTATAGAAAGTGGTTTCAAGTTAAAAGGATGTTTGTAGCTCTAGTTATGCCTAAAATACTGAAGTATGCTCAAACTAAAAATCTGTTAACAATGAAATGATATGTATAACATGAGTTATAGCCAAAATACTACAACATGTCCGATTGAAATACTTGTCTTATGTTTTGTGCATATATTAATATTCTGGGAATTATACATACATTTTTAGACTATGATGTCTTCATGAAAGTTGTAGATATTTATGTTATGGATCTATAGAAAGTGGTTTCAAGTTAAAAGGATGTCTTTAGCTCTCGTTATACCTAAAATACTAAAGTATGCTCAAACTGAAAACCTGTTAACTATGAAATCCGAATCTTATTTTTAAAACTGGGAATTTTGTGGTGAGAATTAGTGGTTGGTGCCTTCATGAAAGTTGTAGATATTTGTGTTAAGAATAATTTAGAACTGGTTTCATGCCAAAATTGTTTTTGTAGCTCCAGAAACGTTGAAAATACTAACCTGTGTACGTTTTAAAAATCCTCTTTGAGGCAGTTTTGTATTCTGTGAATAAGTAATGTTTCTGTTTAGAATTTGAATTTATGGTCTTCATGAAAATTGAGCTATAGAAAGTGGAATCACATGAAAAGGATTTGATTTGCTCATGTTATGACTGTTTTACTAATGTATGTTGCTGTTGGAAATGCTGAAATTTGCTTATAATGGTTATTATGGATAAAAATGATATTTTCCCTATGGGTAACAAATTATTATTGAATTCTTGAGTGATTATGAAGTATTATGAATGTTTATGAGTGTCTAATGAGCATCATTCAGTTTGTGTATTTTGGTGGTGAATAATTATGAATGACTAAATTAATATATATACATGAATGTCTTACGGTTATTGATATATGTGGTTGAAACAGTAAATCCATGATTCTGAAAATTATTATATATGATGTGTCCTTTGAGGACTTGTGGTTTTCCAAGTGGTTTTGGAAATTGATATATCATGGTATGTTAAATGATAAAGAGAATTAAAGGCATTCATGCATCATAAGCATTTGGACGCACCATGGAATTTAGGGGTTCCATGATTGCCTACCCTGGTGGGGGGTTACTCTATGATGAGTTTAAGCCCTATTTTCACAAGAACCATGGAAGTGTAGGGATCCATGGTTGTGTAAATTCCTACTGGTATACTTATTTCTGCAGGAGCCATGAAAGTGTAGGGATTCATGGTTATGCTAATTCCTACTGGAGTCTCTATGAGACTTTTTACTGCAGTATTTCCACCAAACTAAATGGATCCAGCATGACATCATGTGACTAATTAAAGATTTATAAATGAACTTGTTTGGCATATTCATCATATCATTATGCCTTGTTGGTTGTGTTTGTGCAATTTTATTTATTTTATAATTATTCTATATTCTGTCTCACTCTTACATTAATTTTTACAGTGAATGCTACACAAAATGAAGAGTGATGCCATGAATGGAGTTTACGTGAATTATTGCTTGGAATTTGACTTTATTTTAATTTGATGGGTTGTAATAATAATATAATGTTTCTTGTACTGTATTTTTCTAAATCGTTTCCGCTATATAAATATTTCATGACTTTAGTTATTCACGACTAGTATGTATGATAATAATCCGCGTTTATCAACTTTTACATGACTTATTACAAATTTTAAAAAAAAAATGATTTTTAAAACGCGAAAAATTTATTCGGAAAATTTATACGGGACGTCACAGATTTGGTTAATCTATCAACTATTACCCATATTGAATCATGTCCTAATGGAGTTTTAGGTAGAGAAGTCACAAAATCCATGGTAATGCTATCCCATTTCTATTCCGGTATTTCCATTGATTGTAGCATTCTAGGGGGTTTTGGTGTTCTACTTTAACCTTCTGGCAAATTAGACATGCAGCCACGTACTCTGCCACCGCTTTCTCCATTCCAGGCCACCAAAATAACTTCTTCAAATCTTGATACATTTTAGTAGCTCCGGGATGAATGCTCATATAACTTTTGTGGCCTTCTTCCAGAATTGCTTTCCTCAACTCCTCTTGATCAGGGATACACACTCGATCCTTATACTTCAACAATTGGTCATTTTCCATATTGAACTCGACTTCTTTTCCTTGTTTCTAGAGTTCTTTCTTCTCTTGCAAGAATTCATCCTCTCGTTGAGCCACTAAAACTTGCCTCAGGAATTCACTTGTCACTTGCAACGCTCCTAATCTGTAGCTATTAGCATTAACCTTTACTGCTAGGTTAAGATCTCTGAAGTTCTTTATCAATTCTAGCTCTTTAATCATCATTGTGGATGCATGTAGAGATTTTTGACTCAAAGCATCAGCTACTACGTTCGTTTTTCCAGGATGGTACTGTAACTCAAAGTCGTAGTCCTTTAAGAATTCCATCCATCTCCGTTGCCTCATGTTTAACTCCTTTTGGTCGCATAAATACTTGAGACTCTTATGATCGCTAAACACATCGAATGTTTCACCGTATAGATAGTGCCTCCAAATCTTTAAGGCAAAAACTACAGCGGCTAACTCTAAGTCATGGGTAGGGTAGTTAATCTCATGTTGCCTTAATTGGCGCGATGCATAGGCTATAACCTTCTTGTCTTGCATGAGTACACTTCCTAGTCCTTGTTTAGACGCATCACAGTAAACTTCAAAACTTCGACGTGGATCAGGGAGTACTAACACCGGCACAGAAGTAAGTCGATCTTTCAACTCTTGGAACTATTCTCGCATTGTGTCGTCCACACAAAAGGTTGTCCCTTCCGTGTTAGCTTGGTCAGTGGGTATCCTAACTTTGAAAATCCTTTAATGAATCTCCTATAGTATCCAACTAAGCCCAAGAAACTTCTAATCTCAGTGATCATGGTTGGTCTCTCCCATTTTAAAACTGCCTCCACCTTGGAAGGGTCTACAGCTATTCCTCCTTGACTAATTACATGTCCTAAAAAGTTCACTTCTTCCAACCAGAATTCACACTTCGACAGCTTTGCATACAATTGTTTCTTTTTCAAGATTTCCAACACAATCTTCAAGTGTTCAATGTGTTCTTCTCTGCTTTTAGAGTACACTAATATATCATCAATGAACAGCACTGCAAATTTATCTAGATATGGATGAAAAATCCTATTCATGTAATCCATGAATACGGCTGGTGCATTAGTTACACCAAAAGGCATTACTAGATATTCGTAATGGTCATAGCGTGTTCTAAAAGCAGTTTTTGGTACATCTTCTTTCTTCACCCTTATTTGATGGCATCCAGACCTCAGATCAATTTTTAGAGAACACCGTGGCACCACGCAGTTGATCTATCAAGTCGTCAATCCTTGGCAGAAGATATCTGTTCTTGATTGTCACTTTGTTCAGTTGTTGATAATCTACACACAACCTCATGCTACCATCCTTTTTCTTTAATCAATAACACTGGTGCACCCCAGGGGGATACACTGGGTCGTATAAACTGCTTCTCTATCATCTCTTCAAGTTGTTTCTTCAACTCTACTAATTCTAGAGGTGACATTCGGTATGGTGCAATTGAAATGGGTCTAACTCCAGGTACTAGATCAATGGCGAATTCCACATCTCTTTCTGGGGGTAAACAAAACATCAAGAAATTCACACACAATCGGCAGATTTTTGATTTTTGACTCTTGCTCTCCTTTCGTTGAAAGCAATAGCATGAATCCTTGAGCCCCTCCTTTTAAAGAGGCACTCACTTGGTTGGCAGTTAGAAATCTAAAATCCTCAGGATTCAAATTCACTGGTTCTTTAAACATTATGGTTTTATTATGACAATCTATTAGAACATGATTGTCAGACAACCAATCTAGCCCAATAATAACTCCTAAGCCAGAAAGGCGTAAACAGAAAAGATTAGCCTTAAAGTCCCTACCATCTATGACAATAGGGTATTTCCAACAGGCTTTAGAAATGACAATGAGATTGTTTCCAGGAGTATGTACAGATAAGTCAAATGGCAGTTCTGTCATAGGTAATTTTAGTTTTTCTACACAGTCATTGGCAATAAAGGAATGTGATGCACTTGAGTCATACATAACAGTTAAAGGAATCTTATTAATGATACACTTACCTTCCACCATGGAATCAGAATGAGATGCTTCTTCTCCAGTGATTGCAAAAACCTTTCCTTTTGCCTTTGGCCTTCCGACTGCACTGTGCATGCCTCCTTGAGTATTTATGTTTGTACTCGCACCTTTAGGGTTTTCTCTCTTCATCTATGGGCAATCCTTGATGTGATGACCTAGTTTGTTACACTTAAAGCAAACATAAGTGTTTTTAGGACAATCCCTTTTTCAAATGGGGTCCTCAACAGATAAAACATTTAAAATTTGGTGCAGATGTCGGGTAATAGCTTCCAGTTGAAGCTTGGGGTCTGTTAGGAACAGATGCTGCTCTAAACCGGCGAAATGGCGCTTGGTAAGGCTTATTTCTCCTGAAGTCTCTTCTTTGGTAATGGTGAGGTCCTCCACTTCTCATTTCTCCCGTCTTATGAATGGGTTCACAACTTTTGGTCATTCTATCCTTATGATCCTCTTCAAAGATTCTGCAGTGATTTACCAATATAGAAAATTCACGGATTTTCTGCATTCATATAGCTTCCTTAATTTCTGGTCGCAGTCCATTTACAAACTTTGAACACCGATCACCTTCGTTAGTAGCATCATTATAATGAGAATGAAAAATAGATAGCACTTTAAACCTGGATGCGTACTCTCCAACGGTCATATTTCCTTGGGTTAGTGACAGGAATTCAAATTGTCTTTTCTCTTTAACATCAGCTGGAAAGTATTTCTCCAGAAATATATCCTTGAAATGATCCCAAGTGATCTCCATGTCGTTGACTTCAAATTGTCTACGCATGCTATCCCACCAATGTCCGGCATCCTCAGATAAGGCATAAGTAGCGAAGACTACATGATCAGCTTCATTACATTGCAATGCTCGAAAGATCTTCTCTATCTCTCGAATCCATGTTTGTGCTCCATCAGGGTTATATCCTCCCTTGAAACGAGGTGGATTGCGCTTTTCGAATAGGTCCAGCCTTCTCAAGGCATCGTTACCTTGACCTTCACGTGCTCCCATTGCATTGATTAAGCATTCTACAACTCCAGCAAGATCGTTTCCAGCCATTAGTTTCCTGTTTCACAGTAACTAAGATTTGTCACATCAATCACAGTTACTACCAAGTCAGATATTCTATTCTCTATCACCTATACAGAGTTTATAGACAAAGCAAGATAGACCTTTTCCCCAGGCCTATTGGATTAACTGCTCTGATACCACTTTGTAACACCCTCTGTCACACCTTAATAAATTATAGAAAAATTTGTAAATTTTTTTAAAAGATATAATTGTTAAAAAGAAACTATCGGAATAAATTACATACATTATTTCTAAAATACCTCATAAATATTATTAAAACTTTATAAAGTAATTGTACATTCATCCGAAGAAAATAAACATTAAACATTATAAGAAAGAGAGGAAACTCCATGGCCTAGAAGCAGTTACTTATTAACATTATTTATTCATTGGACCACAGTATTCATACCGAGCTCCCTTTCTAGGACGTGCTATATTTACTGTCGAGATTCTTCGATCCTTCCCTCTGAACCATCAATTTAGAATATATGAAACAAAAACACGGAGAAAGGAGTGAGAAACAGAATATAATATTCTCAAATAAGACATAAGCAACAAAGGGTTTTCACAAACCAATACCTAATAATATCAGTCACAATCACATACACAATCAATTATGAATGCATGAATGTTATGCAATATCTTCATCATAACTTACCTATATATATGGGCCCTTAAATTTTAATTTGCACTGGGCCAACCAGGAGTTTACACTGTTCCATAAGTCCGGATAATAATAATATGAACAGCTCAACTGGCATGGAAACACTTAGAGACTAGTCAGATTGAGAAAGTTTTTATAGTGAAAGTACCTGACACTAGGGAGCTACCCCAGGTCCCCTGAAGCACCCTTTCACACCCTCTCATCCCAAGGCTCGTAATTAAGCCTCCTCTAATGTATCCTCGGTTTCTATAATTTGTCCCCAGATAATATCATTTAATTTCACTTTAATGATTCATAATGCATGAACTACTCGCGTATTTAGTTAGTTAAGGCTTTTAGAAACTCAATTATTAAATACCTTAAAGCTTTACAACATCATTTCAATAAACTGTACATTTTCTCAATTCTCTAAATTTCTGTCCCACAGAAATAAATTTGGTACAATTTTCAAATTTTCGTGAAATTGAGTTTCTAAGCCTTAAATATCTCAAAACTTTTTCATATAAAACTTTTACATAATCTTTCTCAAATTGAATCTTAACAAGATCAAATTCTCAATTATTTCCAAATATCTTTAGTTATTAAGTTAGAAAAATAAAATAATTTTCTTTTGAAAATTTTATTTTATTAAAAAAGAATAATCTTTAAATCATTAACCAAAAATACTTAAAATTATAAAAATTTTCTTTAATTCAAGATTTAATTATCTCAATTTGTTATAAATTAATTTTCACAGAATGTCTTCTTTCTAAAATAAATACTAATTTTTTTATTCTAAATATTGAAAATAAAGTTAATAAAAATAATTTCTAAGAAGAGAAGATTTAAAGTAATAAAAATTTAAAGAGTAAGGTAAGAAAATTCTTACTGAGTTTTAGCTTTCCGTCATGTTCGCTATATGCTCAAACTCCACATCACAAAATCATCAATCAAAATCAAGCATTATCAATTATAACTAAATATTATTAATCACAATTAAATATCAATCAAAATCAAATATTATCAATTATAAACAATTCAAATAAATTAAATATCCCTCATAATGTAATTCAAATCTTAATGGTTATTTAGATTAATAAGATTGATTTTGAGTCTTTATAGTTCATTTCTTGCATGGGTCTATGTAGGTCCATATAGTCCAATACTCGCATAGGTATAATTCAGTCCATAAGTCCATACAGGTCATAATAATCCAAGTCCTTGCATAGGTTCAGTCCAGTGCGCATAGGTTATCCAGTATTTGCATAGGTATTTTAGAGTTAGTTACATCAGATATTTAATTTAGATTTTATTATAAATTTTAATTTAAAAGTTAATATTTTAAAATAATAATATTATTTAATTTAAAAGGAGTAGGAGACTCCTCTTACCTCTTGTATACTGGCTCGTTATTGTAAATCCGTACACGTCTCATCTCCGAGTTCTAAAACATACCAATTTCATTTTAATATAGTTACAAGATGAAAATTAAGATTACTACTTAAAACAGAAATGGTAAATTTTGAATAGTGAATAGTGAATAGTAAATCATGAATAGTAACAATAAATAGTAAAACATGAATAGTAATGGTAAATAGTAAATTATAAATAGTAACAGTAAATAGTAAATCGTGAGTAGTAACAGTAAATAGTAAATCGTGAATAGTAATGATAAATAATAAAGGTAAATAGTAACAGTACATAGTAATTTACTATTTGAATAGTAATTTACTATTAAATAGTAATTTACTATTGAAATAGTATTTTACTATTTAGAATAGTAACTTAAAATAATATTATTTCCAGTATAATAATAGATTTCTAAAAACGATATAAAAATAACCCTAAAAAATATAAAAGAGAGGTATTCGTACCTTAGAATTTTAGTAGAACCTTCTTCCAAAAAATTATATTTCTCTCTCTCACTTCCACTACTATCTCACTAGTACTACTATATTAAGAAAACTTAATCTGAAATTGTGAATTCTAAAGAAGAATTCCTTCGGTATTTACAAGAGAAAAATTACTATGCATTCCATTATTTTAATATAAAAGTACTGTGTATTTTTTTGAAATTTCAAACCTGGTTACTATGTATTTTTTGAAAATTTCGTACATGCACAGTGTTTTGTATAGTAACTGTCGGCAGAATTATTAAGCCAAATAGTAACCTTTCACTCGGAATATTTTAAATATTTAAAATCAGTCCTTTTTGAAACTTAGCGATATTATATCAGTCCTCACTAATTTTATAATAAGTAATATAAAGTTTAAATTTTAAAAATCTAAAATTTTCTGTTAATAAAAATTTATTGATACGTTCCTAATTTTTTAACGATTGGAAAAAATCAAGATTTTTCTCAAACCGATAATTTTTAGATAAGTCTTCTTAAAATGGATTTTAAAAAATTTTCTTATAATTTAAATTCACTTTCTTATAAATATTTTTAATTTTAAGTCACTTTATATGAATTTAAAATTATTTAAAATATATTATTTTATTAAAATAATTCAAAAATTACAAAAAAATTCCAAAAAATCATAAATAATACGTAGATTAAAAAGTTCTAAAGAACTATAATTTAATTCCTTCAAAATTTTAATATAAAATAAAAATAGGTGTGTTACAGTTGTCTTCATCTGAACTTGCAAATGGTGTGAAAGTCAGCTTGATTAAGATGTTCATATGGTATTTTAATCTAAATCGACTTGTATCTCAGTTTGCACATGGTTCTCAGGTGTCGGGTGTAGTGCAGAGTAATAATAATCAATTAGAGTTGGAAGCCCATGGCAGGGATAAGTTAAATGACTCGTTTAAGGATTTTTTAAATTCTCAAAGCATGATTGACCAGAAAACTAAACTAGAAACATACCTTGATGAACCATGTGTAAAAAGGGATAACAACTTTGATCTTTTAATTTGGTGGAAACAAAATACATAAAGGTTTCCAATTCTGTCTCGTATAGCTAGAGATGTGCTATCCACACCAGTCTCAACTGCAGCTTCTAAGTCTGTGTTTAGCACTGGAGGTAGGGTGCTTGACATATATAAGAACTCATTAAGCCCTAAAATGGCTGGAACCCTTATATATGTTCAGAATTGGTTACGGCCTAATCTAAATCCATTTTTTGAGTTAAATGTTAGTGAAGAGCTGTAAGCTACAGGTGATATAGTTCAAGGTCACCAAAAACACCTTATACTTACATGTTACTTATTATCCATGTGATTTAAAACCCTTGTATTATTATCATTATTTTATGTATAATTTTATTTTAATTTATTCCTAGAAATTGAGGAAGGCAACAAGAGACAACCATCTGTTGCTGTTGGATCAACATTTGCAACTGGTGTTGCAACTGGTCAATCTTAAAACAGGTATTGATTTATTGCATAAGACTGAATATGTTTTTTTTCATGTGTTTCTATAACTTATTATAGTTATACTGATTTATATTATTTTTGCTTTGTAGTATTATTTACATGATAGTATGATGCTTTTTTGGAATGCCATTGCGTCTGGTCTCATGAAACAGGTATTTATCTCTTGCTTAAGACTTCATGTTTTTTTTGCATTAGTCTTTCAGCAACTTATTACAACTACTAATTTATAATTTTTTTGCTTTGTATTCTTTACATGATAGTATGATGTTGTTTTGGAATGCCATTGCATCTGGTCTCATGAAATAGGTGTTCATCTCTTGCTTAAGACTTCATGTTTTTTTGCATTAGTTTCTGAGCAACTTATTAAAGTATTAATTCATAATTTTTTGCTTTGTAGTATTGTTTACATGATAGCATAGTATGATGCTTTTTTGGAATGCCATTGCATCTAGTCTCGTGAAACAGGTATTGATCTCTTGCTTCAGACTTCATGATTTTTTACATTAGTTTTTCAGCAACTTATTACCACTATTAATTTATAATTTTTTACTTTGTAGTATTATTTACATGATAGTATGATATTTTTTGTTGGAATGTCATTACGTCTGCTCTGTCATGAAACAAGTATCGATTTCTTGGTTAAGACTTGAAAGGTATTAAATTATATTTTCTATTTGGCAATTGATTAGAGCTATTAAATTATATTTTCCTTTTTTCACTAGCACTTTTTGCATGGTAATTTGACACTTTTTGGAAGGTCATTTCATCTTGATTCTGGTCGGTCTTAACACTAACAGGTATTAACTTGCTATATAAGGTTGCATCAGTGTTTTAGTAACTATTGATTGGTTTGTGTTTACCATTCTTTTTTATAATTAATTGAACTGTATTTATTTTTTAGTGTTTATCAGGTGTTATTTTGTCTCAATGATTTCAACACACAAGCTTATGGATATTAATCATTTAGGTATAATGCATTTTCTTTAGCCTTCATATTCTATTATTTAATTTTGATTGAAATGTAAATAATGTAAACACACTAATTATGATTTTGTGTTTCCAGGTCTGTGATGTGTTGAAGGAAAGATATTAGGAATTTAGGATTCTTTGAATGATGTAATATTGATTCCTTATGCTTGATACATACCGATTTAGTTCTGGACTTTTATTTTGAATAATTATTATATATATTTGTAATGTGCACAAAGTAGTTATCTTTTAGATATAGGTGTAATGTAAGGGGTTGATATTGTTGTTGATTATGTTTAAATTGCTACTAAAGATGTTTCTTTATGTATGTTATTTTTTTTGTTTTTAGATGGATATGTTTTTTATAATTGACAAATAGAAATAAAAATTTAAAATTATATTCAGCAAGTTAAAAGGTTCAAAGAAAAAAGATAAGATAAAAAAGTTTGAATATTGCAAAGGCCCAAATTAAAAGAGGAAGTGTTATACTGTATGGGTTGAAAAAGGTCTAAATATTGTAAAGGCCCAAATTGAAGGAAATAAAAAAAATTGTTAGGTTGAAAATCTAAAAGGGTTAAAAAGGCCCAAATCTGAAATCCGCCCAATAGCATCCGAGGCTCGATCACCCGCCACCCGAAAATACCGAAAATGTACCCGGATGAAAATGGGCCATAATTTTATAGGCTCAGATTTTTTGGGTCCTTTTTTGGGGTTTGAACCCGACTGGGCCGACCGATGCCCAACCCTAAATATGCAAGTATGAAAACCATATGTTTTTAATTAATAAAAATCATATTTTCTAATGTATTTTTTAAAATAATATGATATAATTCAATTGGAAGAACGTATAAGATATGGAAGAGATCATGGTTGTTTACATCATGTTTCTACTCGAAGAATTGTATAATTCTATAATTCTATCGGTAGAATCGGAGAATTAGTAAAATCAGTAAATTATTCTACTGATTTTTATAAAACTTGTAAAAGAAACCCACAAATCTAACCCAACTATGTGCAACCTGATCTTTTCAGCTTCTTATCATATTCAACCTGGAAACTCTCTACTTTTCCCACTCAGTTTTTGCTTTGCATGGTTCGAACTTCTTCATCCTTGTGCGGGGCCTGCCTTCCATCTGAAAGGCTCATTTGTTTAAGCTTATCTTTAAGTGTTTTTTAAAAAAAACACTTTCTTTATAAGTACTTTTTTTATAAGTAGATTAGAGTTGTTTCTTAAAATAAGCAGAAATCTGCTTATTTTTTACTTTTGCTTATTTTTAAAACTTTAAACAAACAGTTTTTTGGCAGGATTGGGGTTGTTTTAAGAAATATTTAAGGGGAAGGGGTGTGTATAAAAAAATTTCGTGGTCTGGGGTTTAAAGTGTCAAATCAAATTTATAAACCGCATGCTGGGGGGATAAGTTTCAGCATGTCTGCCACGTGTGACCGGTGTAAGAAACCGTCGAAGAGACGAGTTCAGACCTGCGCACAACTTTTTCAGACTGGAAACCGCCCCTTAGACCGGCGGTTTGCACGCTAACCGGAGCACACCCCCACCCTTTAAAACGTGATGTTCAATGAAGAAGAAGCACATTTGTGGGCAGCCATTTTATATGGTCCAGTGTGTTGTGGAGAAGGTTGTGGTCCAGTGTGTGTTTTGTGGAAAAGGTTATGGTTCAGTGTGTGTTTTGTGGAGCTTAAGTGTTGAAGGTTGTGGTCCATTAGTGAAAGTTGCATTCCATTTGTGGTCCAGTTTGCTTTATTTAAAAAGGTTAGTTGTTTTTTATGGTTAATGTTTAATTATTTGTATGTTGTTAAGGAGTTAGTATTATATTAGTTTTTAATTATTTAAGGAATAATATTGTAGCTTAATGAATTAAATTATGATTAGTATTGTATTGTGTTTAGTAAAAAAATATTAGTGTTCATTTTGTAAAGAAGATGAGTTATATTTTATTGGTTTAGTGTTTAATTAGTAGTATGGTTAATGTTAAATATTTAGTATTATATTAGTTTTTAGGGAAATATTATGTAGGGTTTAGGGATAATATTGTAAGTAAATATAGTTAAACTAATTTTTGTGTTTAGTAGTATTTTGTTGATTTGGTGTTTAGTGAGTTGTATGGTTGATGTGGCTAAATATTTAGTATTATATTAGTGTTTAGTTAAATATTGTTTAGGTTTAAGGATAAGATTGTAATTAAAGTTAGACAAATTACTTTTACATAGAACAAATATATATTCTACAAACACAAAATATAAAGATTAACAAAAATTTAATAGAATATATGTTATCATTATTGCCTAAACAATAACTTCTAACACAATATATATTATCATTATTATATACATAATAACTTTTAACAGAAAATATATTCTATAAACCTTAAACAATAAATAATACTTAACAAAATATATTCTATAAATATATAAACAACAAATAAAATTAAACAGGATATATATTTAACAATATTTTAAATTCTACAAACAAAATATATAAATAATAAATATATAAACAACAAACAAAATAAAACAGAATATATATTTAACAAGAATATATACATAGTTTACTAAACATAGTTTACTAAATACAATATTGTCCCTAAAATAATTAAACACTAATATAATACTAACTACTTAACATTCAACATACAAAAATAATCAAACATTAACAATAAAAATACAACTAACCTTTTTAAATAAACCTAAAGAAACAATTTTCTGGAAATGGACCAACTTTAACAACTGAAATAACGAAATGAATAGAAGTAGAAGCTGGAAATGGATCACAATTGCACAAATGCACACTTCCACCGTGAGAACTACACGTTTAAATGGGCAAATTTTGGCCTCGGTAATTGTGCAAACTGCCAGTCCACCAGGCGATTTCAGGATGTCGAACCTAAAAAGCAATAAAACCGCCCTTCCACCAGGCGATTTCAGGGGGCAAAGGGACAGGTCACATCACTGAAAAGCAACTGAAATCGCCCTTCCACCGGGCGGTTTCTAGGGGCACAGGGGCAGGTGACATCACAGTCATGTCCACCTAAGAAAGCAACTAAAACCGCCTCTTTAGGGGACGGTTTCTATGCATGCTTGACATGTGTCATACATGCAGAAACTCGTCCCCTTATCCAACGGTTCACAAAAATCGTCTGCTGCCCAGGGGGTTTATAAAGCTTGATTTGACAACTTGCACCCTAAACCAGTAATTTTTTTGGCATATAACCCATTCTTATAAATTTTTTAAAAGGGACCCCAATCCTGCAAAAAATCCTTAAATAAACACATAAAAATTTAAAATAACTACTTTTTTTAATAAAAAAAGCACTTATCTTTTAAAATAAATTTAAACAAACAAACCTATTAGGGTTGACTTTTTGTGATTTCTCTTTTGTTTATAAAACCTATAAAATAGGTTTTTTTAAAGGCCTTTCTTTTGAAATATATCTTGAATCTTTATACTTAAATTCTTTATCCTACGTTTAACTATTTACATAATTTATTTTTTACTTTTATTATTACTATTAAATATAAAAGTAAAGAAAATATTACTAATAAATTAATTAAAATAAAATTTGAAATTCTTCCTTTACTTTTTAATGATATTACTAATTATATTAATTAATTATATTAGTTGATTATATTATGATTACTTTTTTTGTGTAATTAAGACTTTTTTTAACATAAAACATCTATTAGGTATGTCATTTTATTTTATTTTTAGTTATTGGTAGAATCTCTCAATTCTACCCAGACTCTCGATTTTACGAGTCGTGGAAGTCTCTACAATTCTAGGTAGAAATTCGATTCGAACAACCTTGGAAGAGGTTCCCACAAACATATAAAAAGGATTGAGTTAAGTGAGAAATTTTTTTATTATAAAAAATGACGAAGATAAATCTTAATCACAAAATCATATATGAATGGTAAATATATATTTAAAGTTAATTAGGTTTCACACGACCACTTAAAATATCTTGTGCATTTATCTTTTAATTTTGATCATTTAAATAAAATCATATATATATATATATATATATATATATATATATATATATCAATGAATGATTTTCAATAGGCTTTTTAAAGCATTGATCCCTCAGTTAGTGTGCAAAGAAAATATGGTGAGTTAAAGGTATTATATAGGCCTGCCACACCATTAAACTCATCCCAATTGATTAGTCAACCTGCCTGATTTTGAGCGGGTCAGGCAGGTTAATTCGTGGGTTAATAAATTATTTTTATTTTTAAAAAAAATATTAGCAAGTTAGTAATTTAATCCCAATTTTTTTATTGCTTCCTAAAAAGAGTAAGTTAATTAACTCATATTTATTAACATGATGTGTATTTTCTTTTTTATATATTTTTTAATTATTAACTTTGATTATTTCATCTTTTCTAGACGGGTTAATTCACTAACCATCTAAATAAAAAAAATTGTTTTATTAAACTTGACATGCAAACCTATCAGCCTACTGGAAAAATAAAGGCAGTTAGAGAAGTCAACATGGCTCTTACAGGTATCCAAATCCGTCTTGCATAATTTCTTACAGATTAATAACGTGCCTGAAATACAAAAGAATGAGAATAAAGCTAAGCTAGAAATCCGGCATGACTAGTGAATCAGAGGCATTTTTATCCATTGGCGTGTTTTTGGATTGTGTAAGTATGAGTTGTCTCTTTAAGAATCCGCTGGGTGTAATAATTTCTTCTTTTTTGTTTTTCCCTACCTTTCTTACCAGCAAATAAGCATTGGATTCCACTTTATTTTAGATGTTAGGGTACTGTCCTAGAACATTTAGTAAACTTCAATCACTTAATGCCTGGAGACACATGTTAATGTCGTAGGATTCGGATCATTTAATAGCTACTACTTGCATTTGCCACTATCTGAAATGTGTATATTATGATTATGATATAATAAGAAGAAAAACATGCGAATTTATGCGGTTTATAAATTATCTAACTAAAGTTGACATTTGAAAGCGAATTAAGTTCATATTAAACTATATATAATATGCATATCGTCAGGTGTTTCACAACTTGGCTGTTTTGAGATGTTAGAGAAATTGCACAGAAAGATGCTTTGGGTATATGCAAACTTTAGCACCAACTGAAATAGCAAGTTTAATTAATTTACTTAGTGGAAACAAATCACGCTTGTGACTTTAAATTAGTTAGCTCTTGACGATTTTGAGGAATCAATCAAAACTAGCAAACGCGATGCAAATAATGTGTTGAATTAATAAAAGGATATGATTACACAGATTTTTTTTGTTTTTGGAGTTATATGACACAGAATTTTGAATAATGAACACAAAACTTAACCCCGTAAAATTAATTAAAGTACACAGGTCGCCTGCAAAAATGGTGCAATGAAATAAGAGAAAGAGAAAAATGGTAGAAAAGATGGTCTGATTAATTTGACTTGTTCAAATGCTTTTGAAAGGTAAAAAAGCTACCGGTTCTCTTTTGAACAGAGACTGATTTTTGTCCATTTATTAAACAAATAGTAATTCATATACGTAGCTGTATCTACAAAAATTTGAGGTTTTAAGCAAAATTTAAACGGATGTTTTCATCTCATGTACAGTCTTCTTCTCTAAACATGAACCAACTTACGATAGAGGGGAAGCACAACCGCCCTTTTGCTCCATCGATACAGCCAAAATTAATTTGGATAGTAAAACTCTTTCTACCCATATTTAACCGTGTAACGTTTCTTGAGACTTGAATCTAAGACTACAAATTAGGATTGCTAGCTGCGTTTGTAAGCTTTAGTTTATATCTTGATGCATAATTAAAAGTCATATAAGATGCTTATAGATTTAAAACAAAATACCAAATTACAATAATATATGAAAAGGAAGACCGTAAGAATCAAACTATTTAAAGTTGATCAAAAGTCGACTCTATGTAAAAGATGGGGACGCTAATGCATATTTTTACAACGGTATGGAAGTAGATGTTAAAACACAAAAAGTTCCATTAGTTTAATAGAAAAATCTAAGTAGCACTTGCTTTTGTGGTAAACGCGACTTAGCCTCTGCAATTACGGAAACAACATGTGCCTTTTCCATTTGAAACCATTGTTATGAGCAGTAGCAAAGTTTCCACTGCGTCACCCTATCGAACCATGACGCCTCATGCTCCCCTACTTCCGCGTCGTCATCCCCCCCCGGAAGCTCCTCTTATTTTGTATATTTTTCTACCACATCTTATCTTATAGTCCCACAACATATCTTCCATCGCATCTTCTCCCACTATTGAACACAACCACAAACACCATTCCCATCTTCACTTGTTTCTCAAACATGCATGGAACAACATTGATCGCAAATATTATGACAGTTCAGAGTCACACTTAGTAAGGGGAAAGGTTGAATAAGTCTTAGACTCTTTTCGTGTAGAACTTAAAAACTTTGAGAGCATGAATCTAGTAGACTTTTTGACCAGACTTTAAAATATCAAGGATAGAGAGATTTAACACATAATTTATACTGGTTCACTTCCAACTCAAGCTACATCCAGTCCCTTTTAAAAACACCTTTTACACAACAACACAGACAGTGCTACAAGTATTGTTGACTCCAACCACTCCTAGCTTATATACAAGTATTGTTTCAACAAGCCACTCTTGGCTCATCCCTAAGTATTCTTTCAAAAGTATTTTTAGGCCAACAACTATTTCCCAATAGAAACTAAGACTGACAAAATACAGACTTTTACACATACAAAGGATATAAGATAAAGAGCTAATACACGAAGTATAGAAGACAAAGACTAAGGTATGTTAAAAGCAGAACAACAAAGAAAGTCTTTGCTTTAAAAAAGAAAGTTATGACAAAGAGCTTGAAAGAGCAGATAGAAGCTTTCGTGAATCTGATTCTCAAAGTCGTTAACTTCTTCGAGTTCTGAGAACCCTTCATATATAAGGCCTTTGAGATAGCCGTTATGAATCCGTTGAAGGGATGTAGCCGTTGAGGACATTGGGCCTTGAAGATGAGATGAGGACAAAATGTCTGGTACGAGGAACATCAGAGCTTGTACTAAAATGGTATTCCTTGAGTGATTCAGAGCAAAAGACCTTCTGTAGGCATTCTACTTTCAACTAAAACGTGTAGAGTATATAGGGTTGACCTTCAGAAAGCTTTCTAACACAAGTACTCATCTTTATCAACCTTTCTGAAATGCGCAGAACAGCTACATTGGTTTCTTCCCATGCAAGCTTTAGTTTTTGCATTGGTTTGTCTTCTTTCCTCTTTTGATGATAAGAGCAGTTTCTCTTAACAAGAAATTGGTTCAGAGTATCTTCAAAATAAACCTTGATTTTTGTTTGATGCAATCTTTTGAGTAACATTCTTGTTGCTTCAAAAGTCTGGGGTCTGATTGATAAAGCAAGTACGCATGCTAAGAACAGAATACGTATGACTTAGCAGTCCAAAAGTCTAGACGAGCGCACTTGAATCAAACTCTTCTTGAACATTGTTCTAGGATCAGACTTTTCTTGGGACGAGTTTGTACGCAAGTTTTTTTTTTATCCCAAGCAAACTTGTTCTAAAATAACTTACATAGCTCAAGGCATACTTTTTAATTGGTGGACTCCCTCTTTCATTTGTAACCTATTCATCTTATATTTGTATCCTGAAACACTTAATTGAACAGGTTAGACAACACGTAGGCCAACTTTATTTAATTAAATGTCTTGATATGTGTTATTAGCAAATCTTGGGGTCTAATAAATGATAATCAATAATTTGAAATCTTTTACAAAGCAGACTTGGTTTTAACACATTAGAAAGGGAGATAAACTTGGAGAGTTAGAAAGTTAGAGGCAAAGAAATAAGAGGGAAGAGCATAGCCTTTATCATTATTCAAACATAGCCTCGATTTAATGACCGGCTCTATGTAGAGTCGATTAAGTTAACGCTTTTTCCAATAGCTTTGACAATTTAGGGTTTAAATCAAGAAATGCGGACTATTGTTAGTTAGGGTCGGCCATGGCAAACGTTGAGTTCATTATAGAGTTTGATTTTTTTTTAGTTTTAAAATTCGGCTTAGAGTTCGTGTAACATCCCAAAATTTAATCAATGGGAGGTTTTAAGGAAATAAATCAAGCACATGATTTACTTCTAATGGTTCATAATTAATTAATTAATTAATTATTTGATGATCAATAAATTAAAATATCTAGAGAGTGACCCATTACGTGAGAGGATTTAATCATGTCGATTGTTAGGAATTAAGTCGGGGGGTATTCGGTTTCGGTGGTTAACATAAAAGGTTAAAGAACCGAATTACCATTGGCCAACCTGAATTAATTAGGTTAATTCCTTTTCTTTTTCTCTTTCTCTCACTCACTTACTCACCTTCCATTTTCCTACTTATTCACTCACTAACTCACTTCACTTTTTCTTTAAAATCATTCTCCACTACCTTAAACCATACGACTCTCTTTCTCTCCCTCTCATTACCTTGTTTCTTCCATCATTTCTCTTTTTCCACTTCACCTTCCTATTCACCATCACCCTCACTCACAGCCTTTCCCTCTCTAAGCCATCACCCTTCCATTTTCTTCCTCTTCACCACAATACCACCACCAGCTTGTTGTAGCCATCTCCCTTCCCTTTTCCATCACGTGTTATTCTTCTTCTCCATCATCATCATCCCTTATCCTTCCTCATCACCATCACCATGCTCCCTCTCTAGCTTCATTTCATCTCTTCCTTAGCATCATCATGTGTCTTTCTCTCCCTCTCTAATTCATTTGCATTCATGGCGTCCATTGTCATGGAGCTTGGAGGTTATGTTGAGGGTTATCTGAATGCTCGATCAGAATCCAAAACGAAGATCCTAGTTGTCGATCAACACGAAATTGCGTTGTTAAGTTAAAACTCTTTCTTTTTCCCTTGCATGCATGACCATTTCTTCCTCTTTCACTACATGTTGAAGTTGTAGTTTTCATGGGTTTTTTATCAATCTGCATGGGGTTGTTCGATTGTGTTTTTGGAAAAGTCATGAACACAAAAATTATTCTTCTTTCTTTCCTTTTTCCAATGAGCTATAGAACATCTAAATCTGATCACTAGAGAGAAAGTTATACCTAAAATACAAACATTGTTCTGGCTGTATGCATGGCTACGGGTCAGCAAACTATTTTTGAAATCTAGGACTTATTGGCTTAGAATTGACTTTTGGTGTCTTCATAAAAGTTATAGTACATTTCATTACAAGAATTTTGAGACCAAGATCACTTAAATCGGACACTTGTAGCTTAAGTTATGATTAAAATAGTGGAGTATGCGTATGTTACTCTTTCCAATCGTATGCATATTTTTCTTTCCCGTTGCATGCAATATTTTTTACTTTCCCTTTCTCTTTTCTAGCTTGATTGTGTGCGTTCAAGAGGTGTCGATAGCATTTCAGAGCTCTGAGGTAGTTTTAGCACCCCGTTGACGAGATTCATAACCCTCGATAAGTATGATTCTTATCGAAACTCCATCGATTTTATGTTCGAGTCTTGACTTTGGTGTTTCAGCGATTTATAGGTTACAAGGTTATTTTTAAATTAATTTTTTGGAGTTTTTTGAATATAGGAGGATATTTACGCTCGAAGCAAAAATGGGGATTGAGATTGTGCTCGAAAAGCCGAATAACGCCCTAAGGTAGTTCATTGTCTGCGTAGCGAATAAGGATTTCTAATTCTGATGAGGGTTTTTAAGTTTAAACGTTTATTTTAAGTATTGATGCTTGGAAAAAACATTGATTGTTATAAAATAAAAATATAATTATTATTTATGTTCTGAAATATTGTTCATAAATGGAAGTTTAGTGTTTGATAGATGTTTATATTAATTTTATGAGAATTTGACTCATGAAATACTATTGAATATATTGTTTGGTGGTGTTGTTGGCAATGGCCCATGATGGTGTTGAAAATATTTTAGAAATTTGGATTTTATGTTATGAAATAATATTCAC
Source organism: Clitoria ternatea (assembly GCA_037962975.1). NCBI lineage: Eukaryota > Viridiplantae > Streptophyta > Magnoliopsida > Fabales > Fabaceae > Clitoria > Clitoria ternatea. Next base: position 286,254,894 of record CM075670.1, read on the forward strand.
GATGTGACACGTAGTGCTTGACATTGTTGATGATTGATTGATACTATTTTATTGAAATGTTATTGGTTACACCTTGCGATATATGTTTGTTGAAGCCTGTTGTTCTATTCATACACACTTGATTGACTTATAATATTCATAAGTACTTATAGTGATGTCAATGATGTTTATATTGAAAAGTAATGATTGATTTGGAAATATATTGAAGTTAGTAAAGTTAGATTATGATGTCAGAATGGTTATAAATGTGCTACGACTCACATCCATGCATTTCTGTATTATCATGACATCATATGCATTAATAAAGTGCTACGATTTGCCCAGTACTATGATTTGCTATTTGAGACTGTCAATTATAACACTATGATTTGTTGTGTAGCTTCCAAGGTACCACCGATTATAACACTACGATTTGCTGTGTATGATTACCTGGATATCCACCACCTTATAACACTACGATTTATTGTGTGGATTATCCTTTGGCACTATGATTTGCCTTACTGTGAAGTTGGATCCGCATTGCATGCTTTCATGTATTTGGAAAGAATGTGATTTTCAAAGTTCATGAAATTTAGATCCTACATTTTGAGAATATTAGAATATTGAAGTATGATTAATTAATGGAAGTTTGGAGGTAAAATGATGATGTTTGATATTGAAATGATGAATTGATTATTGATATATATTTGATGATATTGGAAATTGAATTGATCATTTGAGATATGATTTGTTGGCATATACGTCATTGTGGTGAGATTGTAATATTTTAAATTACTTGACCCAATGGGTACTTTATCTGTAGATTGCTATTTACTGCTTAAAGTGATACTCACCCCTCAACTTTCATTTTAGTGAGTTTTCAATGTGACAATGTTGCTTGGCGAGCTCAAAGCTAGGGAAATGCAATGCCAAACTGAAAGATTTGTAATTAATCATTTTGTTGTGTTTTTTAAGATAAACGTTAATCTTCGTGGTTTTGTTGATATTTAAAGTTTATGCTATAGCCCTTTGATTGGCTTAATTTGATAAACACTATATGATTCCAAAAGTTTAGTTTTGATTTATGTATGTATGTATGTATGTGTATGTATTAAGTTTTGGTAGGGCCTTTGGTTGGTCTAAACTGGAAATTAATTATGCATGTAAAGCTTGATGTCATCTCTTAGTAATTATGATGATTATATTTATTTGATTGTTAGTGAATAGGTAGCTGACACCTCGTTGAAAGTTTAGTTTGAATCTTTTCATGATATGATGTTGAGGAATTGATCATCTCTATGTCCAGAAACTGTTTACATTTTAATGATTATGAATTTTGACATTATGGTCATGTGGTGTGAGTGTTGCCCTAGAATGGGTATTCTTTGGTTCCCTACTCATATCGTCACATATGGGAATTGAGGAATACCCTGCTATGGATCTATAACTAGGGCTTATAGTACATGTTTCCGCTGTATGTATTGTTAAGTTGTGTGTCACTTAGGTTCTTAGGGTTAGTTCGTTGGGGTATTGGGTTCTGCGTGAAAATTTTTCTCAAATTTCTATAAAATCCTAGGGATTAATCCTAGAAATTTAGGCGAGACGCCACAGTTCGCCATGGCAAACACTAATAGTGTTAGGCTGTTGGTTTCGTGGCAGACATGATATACATGATGTTAAAATACTATTTTCTTGTTAGTGAAAATTGCTTTTAAGCAAGTTAAACATATCTTAATTGAGGTAATATATCTTCTTTTTTTATTCTTTAAAATAGTCATAAAATGGAGAAAAGACATATGTGAATTAGGTTTAAACTCATCATTTTTAACTCTTTATGTCTATACTAAGCATCAATGTTGCTTAGATGTATTTTTTCATAATTGATGTTTAACATGAATATAAAGTGATGTTTTGTGTGTGTCTATATATATATATATATATAAGGATTAATTATAGAAACATATAATTGTTTTCATATTTTAAAAAATACTTTAAAAGATTGTTTATATTTAAAACCGGAGAAGATAATATATGTTTCAGTTACTTTCACAATCTATGCTACATACTAAGTTCAAATGAGTAAAAAGTTGCTACCTCTATCCTTTAATATAAGAAACTCTTGAGAGGTTTTTTTATCTTTAAGAATCCCTTCAAAAAGTCAACAATGTTAATTAATTTTATATTAAAATACTCTTAATAAATATAATAGAGTACTTATATGAATCTAATACTATTAATATAAATTTTCTTAAGAATATAAACCAGAAAGTCAAATTTTGGACCAATTCAATTCGCTGGTCAATGGTCCTATAGTTTTGATGACATGAATATGTGAAAACTTTCAACAACTTTGATAAGCACAAGGAAAGATGATTCATTTTCAATAAAACTACCATTAATGTTGACTATACTTTGCGACCTAACAGAAGGTCCTTCCACTGTGCTGCCATGCCAACTTTCACTGCCATTACTAAGGAACAAATACGTCAAAATTAAAGACTCACTCCATCAGTTCGTAAATTAATTTTATAGTAAACCCAAAAATAGTGAAATGCATGAATATAATATTGTGCTATTATGTCTTATTTGCCTTTGTAAAATAAAAGACCCGGATATATCATAATAAAAAATTGAGATGGTTATTCAATACTTAGGAGAGTGTGGAAACACAAAGAGAAGCGTTTGATTTTATTTATAATATAGAATTTATCTATTAAGAAGTATTTAATGTTTTTTTTATATTTATCCTTATTTTAAAAAGTTATTAAAAGTAAGGTTTAAATTTAACTAAGAATAAAATTCAAATATTATAATATTTTTAATAAAAATTAATATTTTAATATATATTTTTGTTTAAATTGTCATATAAATATAGGAAAAAAGGAAGTATTAGTTTTGACTAAATAACATGACTCCAGAAGGAATTACAAAACACCATAAGGTAGGTGTAATTTACTTTATCTCTATATGTGTGGGGTTTTATATTCACCGAACAATTATATACCGCGATTGATACCTAGAGAAATCTAAAGAAAATAAAACACTCTTAAGAAAATTATGTAAAGTAAAGAATTTAATTTTTAGCATAAAATAGCTATTCACCTGTGTGTATATCTGTCAAATCTCAAAACTTGTGAACGAATCAAAGACAAAATTTCCCATATAACTCGGGTACAGAATTTTTTTATATTAGTATATTATTATATTAGTTATGTTATGTTTATTTTTAAATTCTTAATTTATCTTTTATACTTTCTTTGTCATTTTAATACTTTACATTTATAATTTTATTATAATATTTTATTTTTTGTTGTTGAATATCCTAATCCCTTTCTTTTTCTTCGTCTAAGCTTTTTATTCTATAATTATTTTCAATCAGTTAAACAAACATCATAAAATCACTACATCACCAATCATATCATGGGTAGAAGTTAGAATATGAGGATGATTGGTGGTGGAGGCAAGGTGTGAATTTTCTGATTGAAAATGGTTATAAAAGAAGAGAAAAAAAAAAGTAGATGGAGTTATGACATTTAATAAAGAAGAGAAATATTATAAAAATTTAAACATAAAGTATTAAATTGATAAAAAAAAACCTTGAAAGATCAACCCGAAATTTAAATAGACATAAAAAAATAAAAGAATTGTTTTCCTCAAATTTTCTTAAAATGTAAATCCCAAAATGAAAAGTAAAAGGTTAAGGTTTATTATTATTGTTAAATTCATTATTTATTATATTCATATTTTAAAAAAGTAAAAAATACAAGGAATGTTGATGGAAAATGTAATGGAAGCGTGTTTATCCCGAGTATGGTATATACTCCTGGATAATTATTTTGAAGAATATGTACTTTCTTTCTTACGCGCACAACAAGCATAATCGCACTTTAATCTTCATAAAATCGCTAGACTTATGCAATTACAGAGGGAAATCGTAATTATTAATTTTAAAAAACAGTAATTTCCCCCTTAAATAAAAAACAGTAATTTTCAACATGGTTTCTTTAACTCTCTCGTACTTATCTATTCATCTCTACCGTTTTTAATTAACACTCACCGTCGCTTCGAAAGATAAATGAATCATTCATTTAAATATTTTTGGTATATATATATATATATATATATATATATATATATATATATATATTATGAGTTTAATTACACTACTCTCAAATAAATTAGAATTCATCCTAAATGAATTTTAAAATAATTATTACAAAAATTATGTATAATTGATTATATCTCAATCAATAATTGATCGCCGTAAAACAAATTACATTGATAAATTTATTTTATACATACATAGATTTGTTTAATTTGTGTAATCTTACCTATAATAAAATTGTTTTATTAAAATTTGTGTAAAGATTATTTAAAAGTTTGTGTAAATGAATATTAATGATGTTTTTAAATAAAAAAATTTATTTATTGGTCTCACAACCTGTGTAAAGTTACACAAGTTAAAAAAATTGTGTATACATATATATATATATATATATATATATATATATATATATATTTATGTGTGTGTGATATATGATGTATCAAGTTAGATCTTCTCATAGATGGTTATGTAAGTTTTTTTAAAAATTATATGAATAATTAAGTAATTATGTAACTTTAAAAACCTTTTAATCATGATAATTCATATATAATTATATGGTCATATCTGTCTCTTTCACTTTCACCTAAGACAACTTTTTTAGTAGGCTATATATATAATTTTATAATAATACAAAATAGAAAAGTCAACAGGAAAGAAGTCATTGGTATGCTTTGTGAGCACCCTTTTCCTTTTCACGTCATAATATATATAATTTTCTTTTTCTTTGTTGTTTTGCGAAGCCTAAGTTCCCAAACGGTTACATAATAATATCATAACCGAGAAACAAAATTCCTTTCTGTCTCAAACACAAGTTTCAAAACTATCAATTTGCTTTCCTTCCACACAAATGCTCTTGCTCTCTCATTTATCTTTGCTTTCTCTGTCATTATTCTTCTAGATTCCGGCTTCTGCTAACTAGGAAGCAGAGCAGGGGAAGAGAAATAGCATGAACTATACAAGTTTAATTCTTTCTCAATTTTGATTGGAAGTGAGTTGTGATTCTTTCATACCTCACTTTTGCCTTTCTTTTTTCATGCCACTACTACACTGGTGCCTTGCTTAATGGCTTTCTGGGGTTTGGGATTGTTTTGGAAAAATCTGTTTTTTTTTAACATTTAATTGCCTCTCTGTTTTGATCATACAGTTTGTAATTCTGGACAAGTTTTGTGATTTCAGGAATTGGGTTCCTTTTTTAATAGTTACATATATTTTTCAGCAAAGTGATTTATGCTGAGACTTAGTGGAAAACAGTGAACAAGCTGCTCAATTTTTTGTTTTGTTTTTGAATTCATGGATAAGCTATGCTGCTTTAAGTCTTCCTACTCCCAGGTAAGCATGTATCTGCTGCTTTTAGCTGTCTAATGCTTGTGCATGAAACATTATGTACTCCTTAATTGAGTCCTCACATATACTGACCTTGGTGGAATGCATTACTAATAGTGTTATATAATCTTCATTATTACTTTATAATTTATCTTGGAAAGGAAAGGGGCATAGTTCACTCTTCATGTGCTTTTAACCAATCCAAATCTAGAATTTTAATGTATCACTGTTTGATTAGTAATTTTTATTTGTTGTGGAATGATTGGTTTTTTTCTGCTTCCTCTTTTTTTCTGGGAGTAGGAATCTGTATCGGGAGAGTTAGGGAAATAATATGTTAATAACTGCTAGACGATCATTAACATAAGACACCAAATTTATATTTTGGGACCCTAAAACTTTTAAGTTTGGATACATCACATCATATAAAATGTTGCTGAGCAATGTTATTTTCTGTTTCTCATTACATAACATTTCTCCTTCACATTCTTATGTTACTTTTTTCTCTTTATCTCTCTTCATCACATATCTGATCTAGCACTTTTCTCTCTTTTCTTTTTATCTTTTTTTTTTTTGGGAGTAAGGTTTTCTCCGAGTATCCTTTAAGTCGTAAGCCCAGTGACTAATCCCTACTTCTGATGGTTAACACATTCTTGTTGTAGAGATTGTAATGAAAACATAAAGAACTTTCTTTGTTTTAGGACCAACTAGTACATGACATATAGAACTTCGAAAGGATCTGATTATGAATGTACTGATTGTGCTTTTCTGTGCAATCAAATACTTATTCTCCCTCCTATATATGTTACCTGAACTGGCAGGACTATTCAATCTCTTTGTGTATATTTCTTTACAGTTGGTAGCAGCACGTTCTTCATCCAGCACTGGTAAGGGAAAAAATCATGGGGGTTTAATAAAGTATGGTTTCAGTCTTGTAAAAGGAAAAGCTAATCATCCAATGGAGGATTATCATGTTGCCAAGTTTGTGAAGATAAAAGATAACGAATTGGGTTTATTTGCTATTTATGATGGTCACTTGGGAGACCGCGTACCTGCGTACTTACAGAAACATTTGTTTACCAACATTTTAACGGAGGTGGGTTGTTACTGTGATAGTTGTGAAAAGACAAATGATATCTTTTCTATGCTAGTTTGATCAAAGTTTAATTGGAAATGTACATTCTTTTTATTCAGGAGGAGTTTTGGGAAGACCCTACTCTCTCTATCTCAAAAGCATACGAGAGCACAGATCAAGAAATTTTATCACATAGTTCTGATTTGGGACGTGGTGGATCAACGGCTGTAACTGCTATATTGATCAATGGACGAAGGTTATGGATAGCTAATGTTGGAGACTCACGAGCTGTTCTTTCAAGAAAAGGTCAAGCTGTTCAAATGACTACAGACCATGAGCCCAACACAGAACGATGCAGTATTGAGACTAAGGGTGGTTTTGTATCCAACTTGCCAGGTACCTTAAAGCTTCCATTCTACTATTCCAATTTATGGATTCTATGTGGCTTCACACTTTTGTTTCCATGAATGATCTCCTCTATTTGTTTAATCTGTTGCCAGTTGCCACTGTTCAGTAGAAAAGGAATATGCTCAAAATGCTTTAGTGAATTTCATTGCTATAATTCTGTAGAGAAGCTACTTGATTTTTTATGACTTTAATTTCAAATATGACAAAGTAAGTTAATCATGCATCCATATGACTAGATTAAATAACAGAAAATATCTTATTCCTTGTTATGCTATCCCAGAGTACTGAACATTTAATCTGCTATAGAATGGATTTGAAAATATATGAATTTTATAATTTTTTATAAATCATAACTAAATTCAAGTTAAATTTTCTTTATATTGTTTTGTACATTGCATTATGCTTGTCTGGTTTTCTTAGAAGAGAATTTTGCTAGGCACATCATAAACCATGAGTTTATATTTTGTTCCTTTTAACATGAGAGTGTAGTAGGGTACCATGTTTGCGATCTACTTTTCATTTTAGGGGGTATTGGAGAGTAATATAAGAGTAATTCCTGAAATATCTAAGTAAAAAGTGATAGTTTATTACAAACTTGTCAACAATTTATAAAATGTTTCACATGGAATTTCTTTTTCTTCATTTTAATGGAATTTTGTTTCCAGAATCATTAGAATTTTATTCATAAGCTAATATCAAAGAATTAATGATGATGACGATGCAAGGTGATGTGCCTAGAGTAAATGGTCAACTAGCTGTTTCTCGTGCATTTGGAGATAAGAGTCTCAAGTCACATTTGCGATCAGACCCTGATGTACAGAATACTGACATAGACGCTGATACTGATATTCTAATCCTTGCAAGTGATGGACTGTGGAAGGTGAAATAGAAACATACTGTTATTTTCATGGCTCTTAAACTTAAATGTTAATACAAAAACGAAACAAAAAAAAAATCTATCTGCATGTCATAAACCAGGTAATGGCTAATCAAGAAGCTGTGGATATTGCTGGAAGAATGAAAGATCCACATAAAGCAGCTAAGCAATTAACCGCTGAAGCATTAAAAAGAGATAGTAAAGATGATATATCCTGCGTTGTGGTTAAATTCAGGTGATGCTGATGATATCTATCTTTCAAACCATTTCTCATGCTGGAGTGGAGTATATAACACTAATAAGGGCACATCTCTATGGAGCATGTCAACTCATGATTGGACCAAACAACATATATTACATATTTGTATGGTTTAATCTTGAATCAATTTTTCTAAATATGTAATTTGATAAAGTAAAAAAAAAGAAAAAGAAACGTTTGCCAAATTCTATTTTTTAATGATTGTCATTTTTGTGGCTTGAGAATGCTTGATTTCCAGTGTGACTACTCAGGATCTGGTGTATACCTATCTTTTTTATTCTCAAAGACTAACTGTGTAAAAGATAAATACACTTCTAGTTGTTGATTGGAGTACAGTAATTGCTAGGATGATTGGTGCTATCCACTGTTGTACACCATATTGATAGACATGGACCCTCCTTCCCTTGTTCCATTTTTTCAAATGGGAGGAGTTTCGCTAGTTGGGAAGCTCAGGGTCATTCGTGATCCAGTCACACCAGATTGCATAATATGAACAAAAGTATCTGTTTCTGAGTGCATAATAGAAATGCAGCACAATGATTTTACTTTTATTGACCGGACAGAGGACAATTCCATTGTTGTGACTTGCAAATCATAGATGAGATTTTAAATTTTGAAGGATGAATCTTTTTTCATTCCTAGGAACTATGCTTTCGGGTGTGTGTGTCTGTATACATGTGTGTGTGTGTATATATATATATATATATATATAGCTTGGTATAAATGTTTAAAAAATTACTCCGAATGATTGGACAATGTGTCAGGTGTGCCTGCTTCCGAGCTTAATGGTTCCCACCCTTGTCTTATGATATTTTGTTGGAAAGCATAGTTCAAACAAGAACTTGACTTTAAATGAGAATAAACTTATAATCATTTTTGAAAAATTAATACAAGATTAAATAGTATTTTTTTTAAAGGCAAACAATGTTATAAAACCTAAAGTTTGAACTTAGAATCTCAAGATAACCATTCAAACTCCCCGCGAATAAACTGATCCCATTGGATTAACTATAAAATTTGTATGACATACACTTCTATTTTAATCAAATAAACTTATAAAGTAGCATAAATCACTTGCCATACATAATTTAAAAGTTTGGAAGCTAGTTAAATTTCATTTTATTGTAAATGCAAATATGCCAAACATGTGGACAAGACATCTGATATATTGAAGGCTGTTTTCCCAACCTCTCCAAAGCATGTTTAGTCCATAGACTTTCTTATCATCAAAAAAGTAATAGTACAAAGACCAGTTAATGTTCAGAATGATCAAATTCTCATATCAGCACAGGGGCCGCAGTCAAGCAAGCAAAATCATTGTTACATTTCACGGTTTTTTAAGACAATCAAAATCCTGAGGAAAAGAACTTAAATATTATTTTGATAGAAGATAAAATGCCTCTATGATATTTTAATCAGAGTGTCACCATCTTATTATTTCGAACTTTTACAAATAACCACGCATCGAGTACAACAACTTGGCATCCAATCAGTATTGAGCGGGATTTACAATCATTTCGTTCCCAGCAAAAATAAATTTATGAACTGATGATCAAAGACTTGACCTTCAAGTAAACCTACAAGTCAAAGAATTACAGATTTCAGCCCGAGTTTGCTACATTTTAACTATACACATTGAAGTCTCAATTTTCTAGAGCGCTGAATGAAGTATTTCTTGATCATATGGACATGCAAGGGACGATTACATCATTCAGTAACATAATTGACCTCACTATGCATGAGGCCCAAGGTTGTGAAGATGATCCTGACACAAAGGTACATGGCATAACTTGCAGCCAAGTGTTTCATTAGGGTATATTCAATTCTCCAAGTTCAAGAGGGAAACTGCTCGGTACAGTCAACTCACTGATGCATCCCACGACTGGTGCTTTCCTCTCCAATTGCAACGGTGGCAAGGGACTTGGAAGCCCATGCTTTAGCATTCATTGCCCCTTCCTGCAGATTACTTCTCTTGCATGGCTCTTTCAGACATTTAAATGACTGTATTATCCGCTTCAAATAAACCAAAGGACGTTCCAGCAAGCTCCCTATTCTAACATTTTGGATGACCCTTCTCCAAGTATATTGCATACATATTAGTAGTGTAGGAAATAGCATGTATAGTACTCTCAAAACCACAAAGGTAGTGGCCAGAGCCAAATAAGTTTCTTGACGCAGTAAATTTTCTGGAGATCTAGCCCAAGAAAATGGACAACTTTCTGGCTCGGAGTTACCATGATTCTCATTAGCAGATGGACGAGCAATTTTCTCAAGTGAAAGTTGATCAAGTGATTCAATCCTAATCCCTACAATGACAGCCAAATAATGAACTAAATACAAGAAAATAAGCCAAACAAAATGTGACTGAATAGCATGATTACAAAATTTTTAGTTTGTTTGGATAAACAATTTAAAAGAGGACTATTTATTTATTGTGAGAATTAATATGATTTACTATGAAATGCTTACTTGGTATTAAACAAAGAATTTTAAAAAATGCTTGGAATTCTCATCAGGTAATTTTTAAACCAAAAATGGAAATTTTGATATTCATCACCCTGTTAGCCAATTCTTAAAATCCAGAAACTCTGACTCCTCTCTTAGGAATTCAAACTCAATAATGCATTTCCAATTCCCAAATCTAAAAACCATGCCCTTTCTCCTCACTGAAACTGGCATTGCATATCTGCATGCTTTCTATATATAAAAAAAGGTTACCATCTTCCCCACTAATTACAAATAACTCCTTCCGCAAACTTCAGCTCTACAGCCACAATGAATTCAGGGTCTCTGTAGGTTAGTTCAGGGCCAGAATCATTATCATTTAGAACGCCATCATATTGTTTTGTTTCGGCGCTTGTTCTTTTTGTTCTTATTCTTTGAGCAAGAAAATACATGTTCTATCGTGGGAAAATTGGTGGTGGTATCACTTAGGCTGTCTGTTGGTGCAAAAATGAGGATTCTGCTGGCTTTAGAAATTGGGTAAATTACACTCACAGCCCCTAAGGGTTTAACAAAATTTCACTTGATGGTTGATACCCCTCATTTTTTCAACCCTACACAAATTGCACTTTAATTATATAAAAACAACACTGACTTCCCCTAATTTCTTATGCATCTATACAAGTAAAAAGGAGGTCTCAAAGTAATGTAAGAAAGGAGAGGAGTATCAAATGCAATTTCATTAGACATCAGGGGATGTGCATGTAATTTTCCCTTAGAAATTGGGAAAATGGAGCAAGCAGGACAATGTGGTCTGTGAGTTTGATCACATAGGATGTAAGGTTCCCTTGCATTTAAAACTCTTCTAAATTTTGAAATATTCCATTCAGAGACCCATGCTAACAGATTCTTTTAAGGCATGACGACTATTATTATGCCCCCAAACACCCAGGCCCTGACAGTTTTCACCTCATCCTTGAAAGACACAGTAATTGTGCAATTGTAGCACACAACAAATAAGGTACCCCCAAAGTATGCCAACAATCAATTATTGAAATTTAATCTTAACTAATAACCAAAACCAATCTATTTAAAAGAAAATGTATTGTGACTCGTGAGGATGAGGAAAAAACAGAGACAAATCCTTAAAATGAACCAAATAATAGAATATGACATATTCCCCTTCTGTGTCAAACAAATCCATTCATTCATTCTTTCATGAGATCAGGTTAGGAAATCAGATTTCTACTAAGTTTAGAAAGCTTCATAGATTGAACAGTGTGAACAAATTTAAACTCCATTATCAATTGAATAAATTAATTACTAGCTACAACTTACAAGAATCAAAAGCTTGTTAGTTACATTTGACTCATGAAGAAAAAAATCAAGATAACAATAAAAAATCCCAAACCCAATGCAACAAACCAAAGAGAACAGAAGAAAAATGGCCTTACCAGTAACATCACTATAGAAACCAATGAGAGAGCCAAGTGTCCTTGATCCATGATAACGGACACGCATGGTAGTATTCAAAATGAACAGAGTAGGAAAACCATGGACACCATATTTGGATAGTATACTGCAAGGATTGGATCGGCACTCAATTAAAAGGTTACAAAACCAAAAACAGCAAAGCTGAAAAAACACGAACCTCGGCCTAACAGACGATTCTTCGATAGCAAAATGAGGAATAGAAGGGTGCAAGGCAGAGAGAACAGAGAAAACGGGTCTAAATACCCGAGAGAAAGGGCACCACGATGCATAGAAGAGTACAGCCACATACTCCTGATTATTTTTATGAATCATATTCAGTGCCTTAAGCAAAGAAACCTCATCTCCCTGCACATCACCAATACACAGCTTCCATAAAAATCATACTACACTAACACAACAAGTCATCACAATCTTCAATCACACAATCTAACCAGTGTCCCAGCTCAAAACATCAACAGGGAGTAAATCTCTAGAATTCGCATACTATATTATAAATAAATAAATAAATAATTAGAAAGAGAAAGGGGTTACCTCGGTGACGGCAATGGATCCAAGGGAATCGGGAAGGGAACAGGTGGAATCGGGAAACCCTAGGAAGAAATCGAGGAGGGAGTGAACGGAGCAAACGGTGGAGGAGGAGGAGGAGGAGGAGAGAGAAACCCTAAGCGGTTGGGCGGTGGAGGAAAGGGTCCCGCAGAGCAACACGGCGAAGAAGATCTCCGATCCCGAAACCCTCATCCTCATCCCTTCCCCTTTTCCCTTTCCCAACGAACCTTGCCGAACGAAATCCAAATGGAAGCCCTAATGATTCCAAAGCATGGATTTGAAGAGCGACAAGACAGATGACGTGCCTCAACCTCAGTGGATGGTTATTTTATTTTATAATTATTTTTATTTTACGTTATTGACAGAGAAACAGTGGGAATTGGGGAGGAGAGGAAGGTGATTGGTATCAGTTGGTGAGTGTCAACTGTGAATGCATCGCTGCTGCTGGCGCCAAGGGCGTTACCGTTTAGCGTTTGGGATAGAAATTAGAATACAGAGTCGAACCTTCATATCCTTTGCATTCAACACTACAACCACTTTGGTTGGTTTTCAATTCACAGTCTTTGACTTCTCTTTTTTTTTTTATTCTGTCCCAATAATTTTTTTCATTATTTCAACCTTTTTTATTTCCATTTTTTAATCATATATTTGGGGAATCTCTGTTCTGTTGAGTATTTCTTATTAAAATATTCTTTATTAATTTCGTCCACAAATAATAAACAACATTTTTCATCAAAATTCTTTAAATTTAAACTAAAGTGACAACAGAATCACATATCCCCCTCTATTTGGTTTCTTATATGATTTTTACCTTATAAACTAAAACAATAAGAAAACATTAATAAAGTAAAAATACAACGTTCTTATTTAAAAAATATTCTTAATATCCATGTTTCTTGATTTTTAATTCTTTAAGCAATACATTCAAGGAATATTTGGTATGTGAATTCCTTTTAGCTTCTCATAATTTTAATACTGAAATCCTAGTTTTCTCATGTTTATTGTGTCATCTTTTTTTAAAAAAATTCTCTTATATTTTACAAAGTTACTCAACTAAACATTCCTGGTTGAATTAAGTCTAATTTATTTTTAGAAAATATTTTTATTCTATTTTTTATTTTTACTTTTAATTATAAAATTACCATATTGTTAAATTAAGTTAATTCAGCAAAGTTAAACTTAGCCTAAAATCTAATCAATGAGAACTCATCCAACATACATATCTAATATGCAAGAACAGTTCAACATATAGTTATAAGCTTAATTATACAAACTACGATGAATTTTGGTTTTATAACTTCTTTTCCAACAAATCATGTTAGTTAAATAATGGTTCCTACTGTAAGAGATTTATAGATCTCGTATGGGGACCAGGAAATATTTACATGTTACAAAAGCTAATTAACTAGAAAAATATAAAACATTCAATCTATTACCCCTAATAATCAAGTGTATGCCACAATAACTCATCTTAACAAGATTAAAATTAAAGGTGGTAAAGTGGGTGAGCCCACCAAAATGGGTTAAAGGGTGGCTTCGGTCAAGTTTTTTTTGACTCACCAACCTATTTAAGTTTCACCCATTTTGGTTTGTTAAAAAAAGGTTAGAGACGGAACATATCAGGCTAACCAAATTTTATAAAAAATTAATGATAAATTTAATATATATTTAAATATCATTTTATATGGTTTTTCTAAAAAAGTATTGTTTTTAGTGAATTATAATGAAAAATTAATCATTACAAAAAAAATCATCTACAAAAATTATTATTTATTAAAAAAAATAAAATTTAATAAAAACATTTAAAAAAATAAAAGGAAGAGGAAAGTGAGCCTACTCGTCAACCCGCCCCTAAATGGGCCGAACCCAAATTCTTAGTCTATTTTCATGTTGTAGTTTGGCTTGTATTTTGACAAGCCTATGACAGCCTACTGTGCCACCCCTAATCAAAACTTAAACTACAGAAAAAAAATTGAAATGGCGTACATGAGATTTTGTTTTAAAAAAAAGTGAAATAAAATCTTTAGAAGACTTCAATTTTGGTCATCTGCCTCACGAGGATACAACCACAAAGTAGATCATTTCGATAAAGAAAAAATGTTACTAAAAATGGTTTCCAAACTATATTAGTCATGCAAACACATTACGAAGCAACTTGCTTGCTTTTAATTCGGTGACTTGTACAATTATTTTTTTCAATGTAATATAAAGACTGAATTCGTAATGACAATATTTAAGGTTCTATTAATGTGATATCTAATAATGTCTAACTATATTTACTTAATTTAATTAGATATTTTAGTCTCAATTTAATAGGTTTTACTTTAAATAATGTAACACACATAAAAGATTTAAATAATAACATGAAGAAGTTTTTAGAAAAAAAAATTCAGGATGCACTTTTCTTGTACATTGTTTAATATTTTACGTTTAACAGGAGCTATAAAACTACAATCGAGGTGAATCCAATTGGTACACCTTTGAAACTCAATTATCTACATATGTTATGAAGATGTCGAAAGCCAATTATACACCTAAAATCGTCCAATTCATGAAAATGTAAAATTGTTATGCATACAATTTTTAACATGAACACCTTGTAGTATTTTATGCATAACTTGAGCTACAGACCTCCTTTTAAGGTGAATCCAATTAGAAAATATTTGTAACTCAATTATCTACAACTTTAATGTGACATGCAAGAGCCAATTCGGCCTATATCAAACGTAGTTTTACAAACAAGCTAGTAATCGATTACAGTATTTCTTGTAATTGATTATCATTCATTTATGCTTGCGACTAATCTATTACCATCAATACAAATGTAGTTTTTATGTTGATTTTGGCCTCCAAGTCAACTTTTGCAACCTCTTGCTCGTTTGACATCTGAATCCTACGACACTTATAAACACCACATATGACCCATTTCAGACATGTCGCAATCCATACTCAAAAATTCCTCCAGTTCGCGGAGTTATGAAGAAAAATGTATTATTGTCAATTCCATGCAACTTCTATACCAAAACCCATTCAATTAACAATTTAACCTACACACAAGTTTCACTTATGCCTAAGGATCTATTGGTGTATTCTGAGGACTCTAAATCTCACTAAAACTCAAGATCACCTACTAAGTTGGCTTAATTAGCCATTTTTCTCCTAAAACAGAATTTTCCAATAATTACATTTATCAATTCCCAACTTCAGATCATAAATCACCTTCCTGTCTCATTACTAATCAAGTTTACCAATCAGTGTCATTTCACAATATATATATACACACACATACACACATTTCAACTTTAATAAGCACATCACCATGCAAAACATATTCATTTATATTTATCAACCATGTTGACAATAAAGATGCATCAAACATTACTTCCACAACTCATTAAATATCAAAATATTGATCATCATCAATCATGGCTCATCATAAACATAATATATATATATATATATATATATATGTGTGTGTGTGTGTGTGTGTGTGTGTGCTCGCGCGCGCACCAGATATCATAATAATACCAAATTCTCAAAACATAAGTATATACACATCGTTATCACACTTCTCCTTAGCATTGCTCTATATAATTCATTTGGTACTGGCCTCTATGGTATCAACATGATCTCTGTCTTCAGTCACTATATCAATAAGTAAGGGTGAGTGACTTGCAATAATAAATCAATGGAAATAATTCACAATACAAAAAAACATAAACTAGCTTATGTTTATCATATTGTGACCATTCATTTAATTATTTTACTAAATACTTAATCAACACTTGAAATCGTTAGAATGCTTGAAATTCAATAACATTATGGAAATATACAATTTCACATACCACATTGTCAGGAATATTACTCAAGTTCATCAGATATTCACAATAACAATCAATTTAATGCACAATAGACTCTCAATCAATATAATCAAGACTCCCTATTATTCGAATACCAAACTGGATCGGTTGTCAGCTAGTGGTTCTTCCTGACCAACCATGAACTACTAGAGCCAAAACGAGGGGTAAAATATATCAATCGATCATCCATAACACACAATTATACACATACACAAATATATCTCAATATAACTTTGATAAATTTACAATATAGTGTCCTGACACTACAGTCATCACCCTGGGACCACAATCAAGCCACGCAAGCATATTTCCTTCTTTTATCTCATTTCATATCACATTCCAGATTCTCAATTAATAACAATTACAATATCATCTTATTGTTCCATATTAACATGTTAGTAATTCTGTATAAAATCATAATTCATCATTTTCATACTCCAAGCATATAATTTCACAATCTACATCATAATTTTCAACAGACTCATGTATCTAAAATTATTAATCATTATTTAAGCATTTCAAAAATCATATTTCTATAGCATAAATCATACTCACATACCCAGGTAATCAGGTTAATTATTTGCGTTATATATAATTAAATTATAAATTATTGGCAAGTTGACGAAGATTAAACTTATTAAATTAATTAAAGAGTGGTTTTAGGAATTAAAGTAAAAGTAGTGAGTTATTTTAAAAAGGCAATTAGAAAAGAGAAATAAACTTTGAAATTTAAAAGAAATAGGATTTGAAATTTAAATGGTAAATAGAATAAGAGAAAAATAATTTAGAAGAAAATGGGAAATAAAATAAAATAGAGGGGAGATTACTAAATTACCCCTAAATAGCATAGTCGAGAGAGGAAAAAAATATAGTTGTGGGTTCTAAGCTCCAATTGGCGGCCGATTTGTTATTGAAAGCTAAAATTAACTATGTTTTTGGGATCTTAGGAGCGAGGGCAACGTTAGGTACTTCTAATTTTATGTTTCAGTGTAATTCTTCTTCTTCTTCTTCTCAATTCTTTGAACCCTGGGTGATTTATTTGAATTTCAAGATTCTAAAACGGTTAAAAGGTTTTTTGTAACCTCCGGATAGCAATGATGCTAACAGAGTTCAGTTTTGGTGTTGTTAGGTTTCGAATCAAGAATCAGAGCGCCATTAGGTAAAAAAGGGTTTTGAATTGGAAGGCGGAATATGCTGAGGTAAGTCTCTAAACTCATTGGAGTGAATTTGACATTGTTTTGGTAACTTAGATTATGGTTTTGAAGGCTGATATATAACTTTAGTTCGTAAATGCCTCGATTTTAGATATTTTATGAATTTGGGTGAAGTCAACAAGTGATTCAAAGCTTTGAAGGCTTGAAGTTGAGGCAAAAGGGTGTACGGGCGTATGAGTGTATAGGCATATGAATTATGAAAATATCTATTATCATTAATTCTGACGAAAAAAGGTCTATTAGCTTTTAAATTCTTAAATTAAATGTTTACTATAATTAAAAATATAAAGCATGTTTGAAACAATATGAAATTAAATAAATGTGATTCTAGAAGATAATGAAATAAGGATTATGATTAAAATTGTAAATTAGTATGATATGAAGTGTAAATAAATGATGTAGTTGTATATGAATTGTGAAACATATGTATAGAGATTATAAAGTCGTAATAAATTGTAAAATGATGAATGAGATATGTGTATTGAGATAAAATGATGATTACATGATGATATATATGTGATAACGATGTGGTGGTATTGAAAAATAATGAGATGAGGAGATTACATTAAAATTGATGACATGAGATTGAGAATTAAGAAATAAAAGAAATGCTGATGTGGTAGAGTTGAGTTATAATGAGGGCTTTTATGTTAAAGAGAGAGAGTTATGATGATACATGTTGATTTAAATGATGATGAGATGTTTGTATTCCATTGTGTGGTATGGATGAATATTCAGTATAAATTACCTCTTGTTTTGGCTCCTATGGTTGAGTGTGGCCTAGTTGAGCTACCCAAAGGTCGAGAGGACCCAGTGGTGAGGTGGGGAGCCAAGTGAGCTCGATGAACCAAGTAGGGTTCATGGTGGTCAGGTAGGATCACCAGCTGATGGTTGCTTCTTTTTAGTATCCGGATACTAGAGTTAACTATATGATGTTGAATGAGAGTCAATGGTATTTTATTTGAATTTTCATATGAATATATAGTATGATAAAATGAATGAGATGAAATAGTATGAATTGGTGATGAATAAATTAATATTGGTAGTTTTGGTGAAATGATGATGATTTTGATAGAATGGTTATGTTGGTGAAGTGGTGATGATTATAATTAAGTGACTTGAAACATATGGATGAATGTGAATGAGAAATAATTAGTAAGTAAAATGATATACAATAATGAAAATAAAATAAAATGTAACTTGAGTGTTTTATGCTTTTTCCATTGTTGTTATTTATTATATTTACATTATTTGTATTGTCAGTCATTCACCCTTATTGTGGTTTTTAGTGACTGAAGATGGGGAGGTAGCAAACACCATGCATACCAGTACCAAATGAAGAAATTCTGGAAGCACTGCTAAGGAGATTGTATAAATGTATATATTGTTATGTTTTGAAGCTTAAATACATTATATTCATATTTTCATGGTGTTAACATTTGATATATATACTTAAGCAGTTTTAATGATCGCGAATGATGTGAGTTATGTGTTTATGGATGATGATGATGATGATGATAATGATGATGATGTTGATGAAATTTCATAAGTGAATCTATATATGCATATTGATGATGAGATGTTGAATGAAATAGTTATTAAGGAGCTTGATGATGAAATTGATGATATAGAGGAATGATGATGATATAGGTTGAATTATATGTCCAGGATATGTAAATTGATGAAATTGGCATGGAGTCATTTATTGATTTGTATGGTGAATGTTTTGAGCTAATATTGATGGTGTGGAATTGCTTGTAGTAAATTGATATATAATTAAAGTGAGTAGAATAATTAAAACTATGAGGTTATGTGTAAATTTAATGAATTAGGAGAATTGAATAGGTTATTTTGAGATCCTGGGGGAATTAGATTCCCCGGATATTCTCAATAGGTCTATGGGTGCATATTGAATTGATGCATATGCTTGAATTAGAATTTGAGTGGCAAATTGGTGAGTTTTGTACCTTGAGTTGGTCATACAATAGTTAACTTGTATTTTTCTGCATAACTTCTTCATATGAAGGAATTTTTGAAAACAAATTACGCTGGCAGGTTCAGAATAGGTCAAATATGGTGTCTATAAATTTTCATATTATTCAGAGTCAACTTGTGCAATATAGAGGTATTAGAAGTTGGAAAAGTATGAGAATGTTGCAACAATTGTTGGTCTTGGTTCTGCTCTGGGTGTACCTACACTAAGCCTGTGTGTGCTTACGCCCAGGTTCTGTCCCTTTGTTCTGCCCAGGTGCGCGAAGTTACGCCCATTAGCGTACCTACGCTAGTGGTGTACGTGGGTCTTGTTTCTGTTTGGGCGTGCCTATGTTAGGAGCCAAGGTGCCTACGCATGCGAGTCATGATTTCTAGTTGGATGCTAGCATACATATACTAGCCTCGACGTGCTTACGTCCAAGCCATGTTCCTTTTCAGGTGTGTTGGTGTGATTACGCCCAACCTGGGCGTAAAAGTTTCCATTTTTTTTTCATTTTTGATGTTTTGGGTCTCTGACTTGCATTTCTTTTGAAATAGTTTAAAATATAAAATTAATTAAACAATAAAGGTTTTATATTTGTGAATTTTTTTTGTAAAATCTATGAATTGAGTGAAAATTTAATTAAAACGTGACAGATGTTACACATCTCGCTAATTAATTCTCCTTATAATTTTTAATACAATTATATATTTTTATAGCATATATAAATGATTTATTCACTAATGGACTATTCTACCCTTTTCCCATACGCCTAATTCAACATTAATTATTATTTTCATTAATCTATATTCTAAGTACACCCTCTTACCTCGTTTCCACGCCTTCGTAACTTGTTATCGATGTTGGGTACGTCCGATATCTAAAATTTAAGAAAATTACAAGAAGAATTAATGTTTTGGCCTTTGAAACTAAAACCCACTTTACCAAAACAACATCAAATACATTTTTAGCATTCCTGAAGCTTACCTCAACGTATTTCGTTCTTAATTCAAGCTTTGCTTCAACTAGCACCTTGTTAGTGCTTGTTTCGCTACCTACAACACCGAAACAAAAACTCATTAACACCAAGCACCACTTTTGAACCTTAGAGACTTACTTTCATCTACTTCCTACACAAAAACATTAAACAAAAAAGAATTCAAGAATCTCCTTCATTTATGCCAATTTGGTTTTGCAAGAAATGACATAGATTTCAAAATTGAAGCTAACCACTTTACTTACCTTGCTTCCACAGTTCCGAATATGCGATCAACTTCAAGTTTCGTTAAGAAATCGTGGCCCCATTCAGGCCCAAAAGCACATGGCTATGGGGAGAAAGAAGCTTATGTTTCTCATTTCAATGGCACGCGTGAATAATGAGGAGAAGGAAGAAGGAAAATATGTTTTAAGGGCAAGGGTAATTTGGTCATTTATTTTTTCTTTTCTTTTCTTCTACTTATTTTAATTAAATAAAATTTACTTTCACCTCATGGTAACTTATACTTTACCACCACTATTTAATTCAACTTTAAATTTTACAATTAAATCACCTAAAATTAAGAATTTTCAATTAATCCATATTAAATTAGAAAAATTTTCCTAATCAAATTCAAATTAATTTAATTTAATACTCAAGAATACTTAATTAATTTTATGTGGTAAAGTAAATTTTAATTAGTATCAAGGAGGTTACATCTATTAAAGAGAAAATAGTTAAAAATCATCTATTAGGGTATGTGCCAAGACCTTTAAAAGGGTTTGTTCGAAGAGTTGAGCAAATATTTAATAATTCTATGAAGAGAGGTAGGGAAGACTGAAAAATACACTTAAATAAGTTATTGATAAAATATTTTGTTAAATATAAAGTATAAAGTTCTCCTATTATCTTCTTTTCTTCTCTCCGCCAAATCCATTTACACAGAAGACCAAGGGTTAATTCAATTCTTCCCATGCAACCTTCACATTTTCCATGAAACTTATATTTGGACCACGTTAAGCTAGGTTAAAACAACTAACCTATCACTGATGAGGATGAAACCAAAGGTTTTAAGTAGCATTTTTTCCATGTCAATATAGTTAAAAAAAATGATTGATTCACACGAATATGCTCTTAATTTGTATTAAATATTATCAATTTTTATATTAAATTCTTATTTTAAAAATGTGTGCAATCACCAACAAGTAGTTGGTTCAAATTGCACCTGTTTAATTTCCTTAACAAATTCTCAAATTTAAACTCTATAATTCGAATAAAATTTAAAGAAAGAAACATGTAATTTAACTACACAAGATATGTACGATCATCCACTAAATCAATACAAAGAATTCTATGGTTTCTACGCCAATGAAGTCAAATTATACCTTCAATTTCATCCCCATACGCCCATTTATTTGGGGGACTATATTACAATATGAATAACTACGTCACCAATCAACAGTCACATCATTTATCCTGTCCATCCTTTTTTTTTTTACATAAGGGACATAAACCCACTTGTCCACATGGACCATTTTCCCGCTTCCTCTCGTGTATACGCAACTATAAAATAGTTAGGCAAGCACCATTTTATAAAAGAAGCTCTCAAATACAGAAACTACCGGTGAATCAATTCAAGAATTTAAAAAACATCCTCGTGCAAGGTACAAGGATGCTTTGACCATGGTGTAATGGACAGGAAACTATAGAAGAAGTGATTGTTTGATATCTAGTTATAGAAATTAAGATTAGTCAATTGAATCATTTAATGGTAATTTAACACACCATTTAAGATATTTTTAAACTATTTAACTAGTAAGAACTAAACATACCTGAAGAACAAAATCGAGATGGAGTGGAAAAAGGGAAAAAAATAAATAAACCCCACAGAATGCATTGGATAAGTAGCCCTGGAGGTTATGCAAAGAGACAATCAACATGTAATTGGGTATTTCTTTCGAAAATTTGGGAAAACAAGTTCCTTCTGCATTCGCAGGACCTGCCTAAAATTTGATGTCAGTATACCAGTCACCAGAAGAAAACAACAGAATTTTGAGCTGGGCCTAAAGGAAAACTTTTACTTGCAAAATAAAAATGGTATCTGAGCTCTAGCAAGAAGCAAGCAAAGCATCACATCAGAACCGCAAAATAACCTCTAGAATGTAGAAGCCACCAGCACGACCTGCTGAATCTATCAACAAAATAATTCCTTCGAGCAATTGTCTGTTTTGTCCCAAAAAAACAAAAACAAAATCAGTAAACCCGAAACCTTGGGAAGTCATCAGCTGCAAAAGTAAAGTAACCAGAGAACAAGAAAACTTCTACATCTACAGTAAAGTAACAGAAGAGTAAGACACAATTCACGTTAAGGTTCATATGCACAGTCGTCTTAAATTGTTCCCATCCCACAAAAATATCTTTCGCTCAACTGTTTTCACTATCATCAGGCAAGAAGCTGACCAAAGCTACAGGATTGCACCTACACCTCAAAGCAACAAAAGGTACGATTATATGATTATAGTTCACTGTTATTTTTGGCGTCAAATTCTACACAGTCACTAGAAAATTCAAGTTTTAATGTATTCTTGATCATCAACATCATAGGATATTATGTCCCGAAAAAACCTTAATCAATCTCCTTTTTAAATATACAAAATCACTTTCATTTCATCATAATTTTCAAAATCACTTTGTCCAGAGACATAAATGGATCCCTAGAAACAAATAGTCCTTCTACAGAAAATAATCTATATCCCTAGAAACAAATCAGTCCTTCTACAGAAAATAATTTTTCATACTATATATAATCATATTACCTTTTCTAGGCTATCATCATCAATAGGAAATTGAGAATATACAAGCAGAGCCTTGTGCCACACTCTGCGGAACTTCCATACAGGTTTTATTAAGAAATATTGTTTCTTGCGCTGCACGTGTCATGACATCCGCAACTTAATCTATGGATCTATCTGACAGCTAGCAAAATTTGGGCAGATGCATTCTGTAGTTTGGAATATTTCAACTTCCTTCTTAGCCTTCTCTGGTGAGCAAGATTCATTTACTTTAGTAACACCATCATCGATTCGCTTGTCAAATAATATACTTCCACCAAGAGCAACTGATACAGATCCTTGTGATTTTCCCTGCTTAATGTTTGCAGAAGTATACTCATCTACAGCAGCAACATTGCTGCTGCCCAACAGAGGGTCCATGCAATCAACATCAACAGCTTCAAGTGCATCAAAGGTTCCAACAGAGAAATTATGCACATTATCATGGAAAGCAGAAGGGTGCTGATTACCAGTAAGAGCAAATAAATTACTTTCGGAGCTCTGCAACAGACTGTCCAATGTGCAATTTTGGTCACGCAGGGCACCCCTTTCCTGAAAACAACTTGTCACGGCTTCCTCATTTGGAGGAATATGATCATCATTGACATCCCTAGTTACTTTCAGATAGGGAGGATAATCAACTCCATCAGACTCAGATACAACTTGTGTGCAGGAGCTAAAAGAAATATTACCAATGTAATCACTTTGAAAACATGGTCTGTCATCAATGGATGAGCTAAATAAATCACTATCAAAGAAAATTTCCTCAGCAGAGTCCTTCAGCATTGAAGTTTGTGTCTTGTCCATACTATGATCATTCTGAGATGGGACAAGTGAACAACCTTCAGAACTACTCTGCATTTTAACATTAGTAGGAAGAGCTTTAATTTCAGGCTGTACTTCGCTACAAATAATTTGTTGGTTTTCATCTTCAACAGGCTTGCTATCTCTAATCTCCATGTCCAGTGAGTTAATAAGATGCCTATCCTCTAAATTTTTACCACCAAGTGTTTTCTCTTCAGAATTTGGAGTCAGCATACTTCTTTCAAAGCCCATATTCTGAATGTTCTCTTCCACTAGTTGCACAGGGAGCCCAAGCCCATTGTTGTCGACATGTGCTTGCTTGTTTCCAGAGGGAACAGTTTCACAGTGTTCAGTATTTCTATCCTGACTAGTAAACTTATTGATGTCATCTTTTATGCATGTGGCAGCATTTATTTCATCAGAAACTTGATCATGGTCAGAATTATTGTTGGAGAAAGGAGTTGAGAAAACCAAAGGAATATATAGATTGCAAGCAGCATCACTAGCCTTGATAGCACCAACCAACTTCTCATTTAGTGCATTACAAACTCTAGCCTCCCCAAGAGAACATCCCTGAACTGAACTTCCATCATTCTTATCTGCCATCAACACTTGCTTATCTTCAGTTTGATGGTCCAAATCTCTAACAGCTTCACCAGCAGTATCTCCTAATTTAATACCCAAAGCCATATCACTATTGAAATTCTCTCTACCAATAGATGATGATACAGTGGCCTGCTTCTCATGGTTAGAGTGTGTAACTCCCCCCAAACATGAATAACTTGCATTGGCATTAGTCTTCATGTCTCCAGCTGGGGAATGAACAACACTCTGCGGCATGTGTTTTAAAAGATAATGAGGTATGTTCCTTTTGTGGTTGAAATAGAATAAGAAATAAAACATTACAAAATTTGCTTACACTTTCAGATGCGATATTGATACTATGGGATACTTGCTCCATATCATGAGTATAACTGGATTTTGAACGGCTTATATCTTCGACTCCAGAAGAGGAAAGCAAGTATGCAGAAACTTCCTTGCAAGACTCAAACTGGTGTCCATCAGGGCTGGACAGAATCACATAGGGAAATTGCATAAGGATTCAACATAAAACCGTTGTAATAACAAGAAAATAGGTCAAACAATAAATCATTTTTATTTAGAAAAATTGAACCACCCGTATGGGTTCCACTCTCAGAATATAATAAGCTATATCTTCTATTATTGTTTCCATCTATGTGGTCAGGATATAAATTACAATTAAACCCTACATATTCTATAATGGTTTCAATTAACATGCTAACTACTTTTCTTAAAGGATGTGAGCACTTCAGTGATAGCAAATATTTCCATACTAATGAAATCATCTATCTGGGCTACCAATGAATTTCTAAAGAGCACTTAAATGATAGAAAATATTTCGTCACTAATGAAACCAGCTATGCGGGCTCCACTCTCACAGAATAGAAATTACATTTAAATTCTATATCTTCTATCGATTCATGCTTTCAATTAACATGCTCAGATTCAGAGAGCATAATAATATTCTACTAATGAAATTTCATGCAGAGCAAATATTCTACCAATGAATTACAATTAAATATTATATCTTCTATCTATTCATGCTTTTAATTAACATGCTCAGGTTCAGGGAGCATAATAATATTCTACCAATGAATTTCATGCAGAGTATATATTTCTATACCAGTACATTCAGAAAATAACTATCATGGTCATGTGGGCAAACAGTGATGGGTGTCCCATTTTTGGTTCTTATCACCAAAAGTGCATGAATGCCTATCACCACCACATGGTGCATACTAAACTGATCACAGAATCTTAAGGTCAGTGGAATCTTAGAAGGATGAAAGAATAACATCAACAGACTTTGATTATTGATAATGTGTTGAATTACTTAAGTTAAATATCTTCATCTTTTATGCATTTCTCATTTGAATTAAACATTTATGAACTTGTTTTATGTAAAGTAATAGTTTGGCAAGTGGCTTATTGGTCGAACCAGTGCGCTATTGATCCAGTGACATGGCCAAGTTGATGACCAGTCCAGATTGAATAATTACAGGCTTTTCTTCACGAATCTCCCGTGTCGACTCCATGCCAACTCAGCTTCTTGAAGGAAATAGACCGTATACGAGTCCCAAGATTTATCACAGTAAAAAGATAGGTTGTTTTTGGTAAAATAAAACATAAGTTTTACACATTATTGTTGTAAAAAGAAAATGGTCAAAAAATTTAACTACTGTGCATCATTGATTTCCATATGAATTAACTTCTAAAGCAAAACACTCATCTTAAAAAAATTACTTTGCGCAATTAACAAAGCCCAAAGGTGTAGCTAAAAATCCTAATTCAGACAACTAATAACATTTGGAAAATTTTACCCTGTTGAACACAAGTTAAATGGCAGGTCTTACTAGAAATTAATGTACCGTTGTCTAGAGGTAGGCACTCCTAAAGCACCAAAAGGTGCTGACCACTTCTAGTGCCTCACCCCAGCACCTTAGGCATGCCTTCACTACACTGTTCATGTTTGATATTCAAGTTAAACCCACTTATAAACTTATTAAACATAATCTCATCTAAAACTGAATCAACTCCTCATCCATTTTTTAATTGTTAAAGTAGTAGAGTGGACTAGTGGTGATGAGCAGTTTACACACGGTCATAAACAGAAAACAGTGTCCAAGACTCTATCCTTAGAGCATCAAATACAATTACTCTATCCTTTGGAAACCACCTATTTGTCTCATCCACTAAACTCATGTGGGTTCATGCTTTAAAATTTGTAACCTAAAACAGAAAAATTGATATCCTATTGCCATTTTTTCCTGCTTGCATACCATATGTGCAAAGAAGTGATATGATTCATAAAAATTCACAGCCATTGCTATCAGAATTCTATGTGATATCATTCATGCAATTCAATTCTTAGAAGCGGCAATTCAGATCACATCCATAATTAGTTTTGGAATGGTCATCGTAATCACAAGGGTGGCACCTGGAACCATCTGTATCAATGGTTTCATGACTTGGGGTCTTTTTCTTTCTTAACTCGCAGACCACATCAGAAAAACCAGAATTTCCAGTTTAACTTAAACACTAAAAACAGACACTTCTCTCGCATTCAGTCACGCAACCTTCCCTAGGGTTGTGCAACAGCCAAAATTAGAGCCCTGAACACTGCTTCAAGCCTTCAACCTTTCTCAGGGCTGTGCTTCAAGACCTTTTGTGTTTTATTTTTCTTATAAAATATTTTTTATGAACTGTATTGGACATTGAATCCTAGGTTATGAATTTCCAGTCCAAGTTTAGTTCAATGATGTCCTTTTCCCCGTATTGTATCATTTTATTTGCATATATGTGTATGTTTTGCCCCTTATTATCATTTCTATACATAATTCAAAGCACAAATCAAAGGATAGACATAGTTGTACGCAATGAGAGAGTTTATGTGAAAGGAGAAAAGAAGGAAAAAAAAAAACCTTATGTAACGGCGACAAACCACCCAAGCACGACCGGCTCTCCTCAAAAGAGTGACCACAATCTTCCAACCCGCAGGCAACGAATCCCCAAGATCACTTGCCGGCACAATCCTTCGCTTCTTTCTCTGACTCCCCCATTCTCCATTAAGAGTCTCCAAGAATTGCAACAACTGCGACTCCGTTTCCAACCCTTGCGTCCTTCTCTTCAATTCCTCCCCAAATGGATCCCCAGAATCCACCACATGACCACCGCCATCCACAAAACCCTTAACGTTGACAATCTCCTCCGTCTTCACAACCGTATCAACGGTAACACCTTTCCTATCAACAAATTCCACCGATTTCCCCTCAACGTTACCGTTAACCGCCTTCGAATCCTCCACACGCTCTTCCAAATTCTCATTCTTACGCGGCCGTCCGCGCCTTCGTTTCTTCTGACTGCCTTCAACAACACCGCCGATTGGAACGTGGGGAAAGGATTGGGGAAGCGGTTGTTTAAACTCGACCGGAACGGGAACCGGAACCGAACCGGGCACCGGACCACGGCCGTCCACGTCATCATTGCGGCGGTTACGAGAGGACTCGACGCCGAAGAGTTGTTCGAGAACTCCGATAATCTGCGAGTTTTCTTCGTCGAGAGGCTCCGGAATGCGTGGAGTGTGGAGGGAGGAGAGAGGGACAGTGGAGTTAGGTTTTCTGAGGCGGAGTTTGGAGAAAGTCTGTTTGCGGCTGCCGGCGGATTCGTTGAAAATTGAACGGTCGATTTTAGGGACCATGGAATCGTCGTAGTTGCGAATGTGGGAAGGAGTGGCGCCGGAGAGGGAGAGAGTGAAGAGTTCGGATTGAGAGAGAAGGCGTAGGTCGATAAGCGGAAGTGAATCTGTGGAGGGTTCAGAAGTGGCCATGGGCATTGCAAACTGAATCTCTGAATTCGAGGGAAGTGGTGTTAATCTCGCACGCACACGCACACGCACACGCACCCCTCTCTCTCTCTCCCCCTTTCTTCTAACTTTCAACTGCCTATATTCAATTTTGATCTCACTATTTATTCATTTTTTTTCTGTCTTTCATAGGGGAGTTTCCGGATAATCGCAACGGTTCGAGGTCAGATAGGCTAAGGAACATATCGTCCTAAGATGGTAAGGAGCGTTGAAGATCCACAACAAAATTTTCAGTTTTCATTAGTTTTGAATAAATTGTACGGTCAAATTCAAAAAGAAATATTAATGAGTTTACTTTTATAGAAATTTTGAAATTTGAAAACTCAATAATAAATATATGAACATGGATACTAATGAAATTAATTTTGTAAGGAAAGTAATAAATTGATTGATAAAGAATATCGTATTTTAAGGAATAAAATAAGATGATTAGTGAATAAATATATTATTGATTTTTTTAAACATGTATAAGATTGTACATGAAAAAAATATTAAGAGAAAATTTATATTAAATTAATATTAATATAGTTATTTGTGATTTTTTTGGTAACAAAATGTAAAGAAGGACTTAAGATAAATCATTAAGGCTCACAACATCTTTTGAAGGATGACTCCGCACAGTCAAATTACTACCATCTATAAGACATTTACGAGTTGATAAATTTACTAACTCATTCCTATCATGCTAGATAACACTTAGATTGACACTCTAATTCTTATTAAGCAAATCACAAAATAGGCATGAGAACTAAACCCCATATCCAATTGACATAAAGTTGTTGTGTGACATCCTGCCTAAATTTCTAGAATAAATCCCTATGATTTACAAAATTTAGAGAAATTTTTTCACTAAGAACACAACACCTCAGCGGACTAACCTTAGGAACTTAAGCGACACGCAGCTCAACAAAACACACAACGAAAATATAACCTACAAGCCCTAACAGGCTTAAGGATGGACCTACCAAGCTATAGGTCCCTAACAATAAGTAAGGTATCCTTCCCTTCCCATATATGATGATATGAATCGAGAACTGTTAGTCCTTAAATTTTCAATAAAAACTTAAATAAAAATTTCATAAAAATTATAAAAATTAGTTTAATTTGTTAGAAAATTAGGATTTAAATTCAATAAATGGATGTTGTTGGAATAATCTGCCCTTGATCAATTTTCTCTAGTTTTGCAGTGAAAAAGTTAAGAAATCAAGAGAAAATTACACTGAAGGAGCGGACGCGTAGCCTCACCCCACGCGTAGCATCAAGAGCTATTTTTAATGCTGACGCTACGCATCACAGCCACGCGTAGCGTCAGTGCTGCGTGCTGCGTGGTCTCCACTCCCACTTTTGGCCAACCACTCCACTTGGACCCAATAATGGGCACTCCACTCAGCCCAAGGGCCACCCCAATCAGCATAAATGGCCAAAACTCGGTGGAAACATGTCCATGTGGCCAAGCATGATCAAAATTAATTATTTGAAGTGGCCATTATCAGCTGTTTAATGGAAGCTGAGTCAGGGGTCTGACGCGTAGCGTCACAGGGACGCGTAGCGTCACAGGGACGCGTAGCGTCACAGGGACGCGTAGCGTCACAGGGACGCGTAGCGTCATCACCCTTGTTCAGCCCTATAAATAGGGCCATCCAACACCATTCAACACATCACATTCCATACACAGCATTCTCTTCTCTTCTCTCTTGTGCTCGACTTTGAGTACTTCTTTTGTGAGTTGTAGTTCTAGAATAGTTTTCTAGATACTTGAGTGTGTTTCGGTGTATTGTGATCGTTGTATCGTGAAGTGTCCATCGTCTTCGTAATGTCAAACTCTGTAAGTGTTGTTTTTACTTTTACCATGTGTAACTAATTTGTTTATGTTGGAATTGGTGAACTAATCTATTGAGTATAATGTTGTGAATTCGACCTCTGCATGTTTATGATTCAAGTCCATGTTAGTATCTCAACCTTTTATTAATATGAACGTCAAACGGGAGAATGATTTTCATGTGTATCGAAACTGGTTTTATTAGTGTAAATGTCAAACAGGAGAATGATTATTTATGCCGTATTGAAACTAGTTTTGACGAAAGTAAAAAGTTGGAATACCCTTGGTATCTCAATTCTATAGGGGTTGTTAACCATTGTTGCCATAAGGCCAGGTCTTAATGCAAGTTTTTACTGAGAAAGCTCACGAGGGATCGGACTTTACGGTGAATTCTTAGAATTTATATCACGAGGGATCGGTTATAATGATTTTAAGCTGCAATGACATGAAACTTGATGATTAAATATGCATGTCTTGAGTTCCTCATTGTTATTCTAGATTAGGGATTCAATTTCCAACATAATTTGTTTATCTGTGTTTATCTCAAGTATCTTATCTATTCTAGATTGCAACTCGACTTTTTAGATAGATTTTTATTTTCTTTTATCTTATGAATCACTCAACCATGCTATCTTGTGAATATTGTATAAACTGTATATAAATCATTCTTTTGTTTATAATTTCCTTCACATTTACCATAGTAAGTAGAAAATTACTGTTGTTATTGGACTTTCAATCCCAGTGGAACGATATCTAAATTTCGAAAACTACAAACGATTGGTGCGCTTGCCAATTAACAAAACCCGGTGGTGGACACGGACCGCTGAGGCGCCGTCGCCGGGTTAACAAGTTTTCTGGCGTCGTTGCCGGGGATTGAATTGTTTCAGTAAAACAATAAAATTTTAATTACCGTGGTAAATATTTTTTTTACCTTAGATAATTTTTTTTATTTTTTATCATTGTTACACTAACTTTCTTTGTCTAGTTTGTGTATGCAAACTTGATCTACCGCAGGTAAAATTTATTTTGATCCTGAGATAGAAAAGTTTATAAAGAAAATCAAGTCTCTGAAATCTAAAACACAAACTAATTCTTCTTCTACTTCGAAAATTTTTGAAAATTCAAATATGGTTGCTGAAAAGAGAACATTGGGACAGTTTGCTGCTATAAATGGTCCACCCCGAGTTTCGGGAATGTTTCAAGGACCAGTTTTACGAGTGGAAATTAAACCTGCCACTTTAAACATTATTCAAAACAACCAATTTGCTGGTTTAAATCATGAAGAACCATATGAACATTTAACTGTTTTTTATGAGTTATGCAGCACAATTGGTTTTGAACCCAATCAAGAATAGTCTGTTTACATGAGACTTTTTCCTTTTTCATTGATTGGGAAAGCAAAAGAATGGTTTAAATCTTGTCCACCGGGTAGTTTTGCAAATTGGTCCGATGTTGAAAGAAAATTTTTGGAAAGATTTTATTCTCCTTCAAAATATTTTGAAGCAATGACAGCCATACACTCTTTTTCTCAAAATAATGATGAATCACTAGGAGAAACATGGGAACGATTCAAGGCACTCTTGAGAAAATGCCCAAATCACAACATGAATGATGCCGAAAAGGTAAGAATCGTTTACCATGGTCTATTGCCTCAGTTCAAGATGATGTTAGATGCTTGTGCAGGTGGTTCTTTAATGAACAAGACTGTGGAAGAAGCCATAGAAATATTGGAATCAATGGCTATTAGTGACCGCCAAGCAAAGCATGAAAGAGGTAATATGCAGAGGAAGCCAGGAATGCTCGAATTGGGAGTAAATGATGCAGTGTTGGCTCAACAAAAATTACTGACCCAACAAATTGAAGTTATGAGTAAGCAATTGGAAAAACTTCAAATTGCTCAAGTAGCATCACCACCCCCTGCTCAACTTAAAACATGTATGCACTGCATGGGAGAACAACCATGTGGTTACTGTGGAAATGAGCAAGAGCAAGCCAATTTCATGAACCATCAAAGAGCACCCTTAGGTAATTTTCCTTTTAATCATGGAAATTCTTTTCCTAACAATTACCTGCAGGGTTGGCAAAATCAGAATATTGGCTGGAGACAGGACACTGGACCTTCCAATAGACCTCCTAACAATCAATTCAAGCCACAACAAACTGACAATGCAAGATTGACAAGAATAGAGGAATCTATTCAACAGTTATTGCAGTTTGTAGAGACAAATGAAGCTGCCCGAAAAGCATCAGACATACAAATGGGTCAGCTTGCAAAAGAGATAGCTGAATTAAAGAGTTCTGGGTTTTCTGCAAACACTCAAAACCCAAGGGAACAATGTAATGCTGTTTCTTCTGATATTGTAAAAATTGATTGTAAAGAAAAGAGTGAGAAAAAGAAAGAAGAAGAGAAAGAAAGTGAAAAAATAGAAAAAAATGAAAAAAATGAAAAAGAAAAAATATGCAAAGAGATACAGAGCAAGAAACAAACTATATAACCCCGAAGAAATGTAAAGATCCGGGGAGTTTCACCATTCCTGTGACAATCGGAAATATCAACATCAGGAATGCGTTATTAGATTTAGGGGCTAACATTAACTTGATGCCCTTAGATTTAATAAAGCGCATTGGTGAATATGAGCTAAAAGAAGCAAAGACAGAATTACAGTTTGCAGATCGCTCTGTCAAAAAACCTTTTGGGATTGTGGAAGATGTGTTGGTAAAGGTTGACAAGTACCACTTCAAGGTTGACTTTGTGGTGCTAGATATGAAGGAGGATACTGAGATCCCCCTGATCCTAGGAAGACCTTTCATGAAGACTGTAAGAATCAGAGTAGATGTTGATTTAAGTACGGTTGCAGTCAAAGTTTATGAAGAAGAGGTAAGCTTCAGTGCTCATGAACACCTCAGGGTAAGTAATAAGGCAAAAGTTTACCTTTCAACCGAACCAGGTATACCTCTTCCCAATCAATTAAATTGTTTTAAATTAACCGATGCTTTGAAAGATGAAAAACAGGTAATTAAGCATCAGAAAAGAAGAAGAAGAAAGAAGAGGACAGGTGATTCCTCAATGGATATTGGGAGACCACTTGATTAAATCAGAGGTAATGTCTGGCTGGAGACATTAAATCTAGCGCTCAATGGGAGGCAACCCATTCTTTACTTTTGATTTTTAATTTTTTTTTAAAAAAAAATCTTAGATAAGAATTTTATTTTGAAAAGAAAAGGAGTTTAAAATTGAAAAAGGTTTTTGAAAATCAAAATTTTGAAAAATCAAAAACAGAAGCCCACGCGTAGCGCCCATTTGACGCGTAGCGTGGACTCTGAATTTTGGGTCTGATGCGTAGCGTCCCATCCACGCGTAGCGTCAGAGCCCACGTTCAGTTTTTTAAATTTGAACCAGAGAGGCCCATCTTAGGTTTTAAAACCTAAAATCCCCTCTCTGCCTCACTTAGTTTTCAGAAACCAAATTTTAAAAAACCCCTTTTCTCTCTTCCAAAGCTCTTCTCAATCCTATTGCTCAAGGAATCACAAGTAAGTATTCTAATCCTTTCTCTTTAGTTTTGTTTTTGATCTGTAGAAATAAATGTGGTTAGGATTAGGATTAGAAGACCATTGGGATTGATTGCTGTTAGGAATTAGTAATTGAATGGATATAATGTGGTTTGGAAAGGGGTTGCTGCTGTGCAACCCCTATTTTTTTCTGTTCTGCGCAGCTCACGCGTAGCGTCACACTGACGTGTAGCGTGAGAATGAACTGTGAACCCACGCGTAGCGTCCCACAGACGCGTAGCGTGGGCAGAACAGGCTGATGCGTAGCGTCACACCACGCGTAGCGTCAGCTTCTGTTTTTTTTATTTTTTAATTCTTGCTGTTTGTTTGTTGGTTGTTGTTTTCTTTTTTAATTAATAAATTTTCATATTTAGTATTTGTTATACTTTCTTGCATAAAAATAAATTTGTATAAATTTTGAATAAATTATATTTTGTTTTGAAAATTATTTATAGGTGTGTTAATTTCTTTATAAATCATAAAATACAAAAATATGTTGTGGTATATTTGAATTCCAATTTTAGAAAAAACCAAAAATATTTTTATGGATTAATGTGTGATTTATTGTTTAATGTGTGTTTAATTTTAAAATTTTTACTTTTTGTAGATGGCACCTAGGAAATCCATTCCCACTGCTGGTCCCTCTAAAAGACAGAGGAAGACCACGGATACCGATACCACCTCTGAGGATCCTGATCCTCAGGGACAGGAGGTGTTAGGACCGAGGGATCCCACCAGATTTCGCACTGATGCGAAGTGGGCACGGTTTCATCAGATTAAGGGCCAGAGACTTATCTGGGAGAGGGTCCTTGATTTGAGTGCAGGAGATTACCCTGAGCTTCAAGATGGAATTCAGCAGAGGAGATGGGGACCTCTATTCTCTCTACCTACTGAGGGGGACCTCATCTTAGTAATGGAGTTTTATGCAAATGCTTTCAGGACCCGCCAGGACGCACCGAACATAGGGCAGCAGCGGACGAGTTGGGTGAGAGGCCGGCATATTTCATATGACCGGGACACTATCAGCACCCTATTGGGTAACCCTTGGGAGCCTACTCCCGAGGATGACACTTGTTTTTGGAAAGAAAACAGAAACAAGATTGCTGCTGAGGGAGAGTTAGGATACTCCCTCGAGGAGGTTGCTCATTTCTTGAGCAAGGATGGAATCTTTTTCAACCTGAGTAGGGTTGGAAGGAGTCCATCTAACCTCCTAAAGACCCAGTTGACCCCCATAGCCCAGGCGTAGTCCCATCTCATGCTTCATAATATCACTCCTGTCACCCACCTTTCTTCCCTTCCAGTTGATCGTTGTTGCCTTCTCTATTCTATCCTCCAGGGCCACACCATTGATATTGCTAAGCTTATATCCGAACAGATTCACTTTTATGCCCTTGGGTATAAAGTGAATCGCCCCATACCCTTTCCTCTCATCATATCTGCCTTACTGAGGAGGCAGGGAGTCATGGTGCCTTCACCAGAGTTTACTAGTTCTTCAGGGAGAGTCCCTAAAGTTCTAGTGAACAGAGATTATTTTGTGCAGCAGTGCGAGCTTCCACCACTAGAGTAGGAGGCTCAGCCCCGACCTAGGAGGAGGAGACCACCAGTGCAGCCTCCATCTACTGATGCTGTCACACAGGGCTTTGCCCGGATATCACTTGAGCATCAGCATATGATGCAGATGATGGCTGCCACTCATAGAGCTTATATTCATCTTCACGATGAATTTTACCAGTACAGGTTACAGGGAGAGGGAGCACCTTATGTTACCCCGGCCGAGTTTGCAGCACATGTAGCTTGGCCCGGAGATTTACCCACCTATCCTGAGACTGGTGGATCTTCTGGCGCACAGGTTGACTCTAATGGCGATGGTGATGATGATGAGGAGGAGTAGGATGATGATCAGATGGAGGATTGAGGATGCCATCTTCATCTTATTTTGAGTACATTTATTTTTAGTTGATATTTATATTTATATTTACATTTACATTTTATATTATGGTATTTCATTATTATGTGGTGTGTTTTTACGTAGTTATTCGTTTTTGCTTATTTTTCGAATAAAAATAAATAATCAAAAAAATAAAATTTTCTTTTAATAAATAAATCAAATTTTTGTTAGTAAGTTAATTTATACACTTAGAGTTTTTACACAATAAAACCAATTTTGTAAAATCAATTATCAATTTCTTTATAACTTAGGAATTTTGATAAATTTTAATACAATAAGCTTATTAACCATCAAGCAAATTTCAATAACCCGGTGAGTTGAGAGATCTTTTTTTTAAACACAACACTTGAGGGTTTAATCGACATATTTTCAATTCAAATTGATTTTGCTTTAATCTCTGATTTGTGTTGTTGTACAGAGAATTCGGGAAAATGATCAAGGCACATTTATTGGTGAAACGAAACCTTGGGCCAAACAGCTTACCTTGGTAAAAAAATCTTTTATCCCTTGCAAGCCAATTTAAACCTAAAAATAAAATTCTTTGGTACCCTTAAAACCTAATTTTGTTTTAACCATTCCCTATACTTGATTGATTAAAAGAGCAGTTGAAATAAATGAAAAATATTTTGAGTGTTCTTACAAAAATGGGGAGTGAAAATGAGCAACTTGATTCTTTTCAAAAAAAAAATAGAATATGGAAAATAAAAGTCAAAAATAGTGAAAAGAATCAAGTTGGGGGTATTTATTTTTCATCAATAAAAATAAATGAGAGTTTGGATCAAGAGAAAAGCCTAAATGCTCTTTTATGATTTCAGGTTTTTGAATTCCAAGAAAAACCATTGATTCTTGTAAACCAAGCCTCATTACAACCCGTGAAAAGACCTTGTGATTTTTGAATTAACTCTGTATAAATAACCATTGATTAGATGACAAACAAAGTTAAATTCGTTTGATTTTATGATTGATTGAGTGAAACAGGTTACCATTTGCATAGAGATAAACACTTGTGAGGTAAGCCTGAAATTCTGCTTGATTGTTAATAGAATATTGTAAATAATTTTATCATTAAACCTTTGTTATACTTGATATCAGTTTTTGATTATTACAAAATAGTTAAAATTGTGTAATTATTTTTTGTGGTAAATTTTCGGACTAACTTAAAAATTTGATTTTAAATTTTTATTTTTCTTATTTTTCTCTCTTGCTCGAGGACGAGCAATGTCTCAAGTTGGGGGTATTTGTTAGTCCTCAAATTTTCAATAAAAACTTAAATAAAAATTTCATAAAAATTATAAAAATTAGTTTAATTTGTTAGAAAATTAGGATTTAAATTCAATAAATGGATGTTGTTGGAAATAATCTGCCCTTGATCAATTTTCTCTAGTTTTGCAGTGAAAAAGTTAAGAAATCAAGAGAAAATTACACTGAAGGAGCGGACGCGTAGCCTCACCCCACGCGTAGCATCAAGAGCTATTTTTAATGCTGACGCTACGCATCACAGCCACGCGTAGCGTCAGTGCTGCGTGGTCTCCACTCCCACTTTTGGCCAACCACTCCACTTGGACCCAATAATGGACACTCCACTCAGCCCAAGGGCCACCCCAATCAGCATAAATGGCCAAAACTCGGTGGAAACATGTCCATGTGGCCAAGCATGATCAAAATTAATTATTTGAAGTGGCCATTATCAGCTGTTTAATGGAAGCTGAGTCAGGGGTCTGACGCGTAGCGTCACAGGGATGCGTAGCGTCATCACCCTTGCTCAGCCCTATAAATAGGGCCATCCAACACCATTCAACACATCCCATTCCATACATAGCATTCTCTTCTCTTCTCTCTTGTGCTTGACTTTGAGTACTTCTTTTGTGAGTTGTAGTTCTAGAATATTTTTCTAGATACTTGAGTGTGTTTCGGTGTATTGTGATCGTTGTATCGTGAAGTTTCCATCGTCTTCGTAATGTCAAACTCTGTAAGTGTTGTTTTTACTTTTACCATGTGTAACTAATTTGTTTATGTTGGAATTAGTGAACTAATCTATTGAGTATAATGTTATGAATTCGACCTCTGCATGTTTATGATTCAAGTCCATGTTAGTATCTCAACCTTTTATTAATATGAACGTCAAACGGGAGAATGATTTTCATGTGTATCGAAACTGGTTTTATTAGTGTAAATGTCAAACGGGAGAATGATTATTTATGCCGTATTGAAACTAGTTTTGACGAAAGTAAAAAGTTGGAATACCCTTGGTATCTCAATTCTATAGGGGTTGTTAACCATTGTTGCCATAAGGCCAGGTCTTAATGTAAGTTTTTACTGAGAAAGCTCACGAGGGATCGAACTTTACGGTGAATTCTTAGAATTTATATCATGAGGGATCGGTTATAATGATTTTAAGCTGCAATGACATGAAACTTGATGATTAAATATGCATGTCTTGAATTCCTCATTGTTATTCTAGATTAGGGATCCAATTTCCAACATAATTTGTTTATCTGTGTTTATCTCAAGTATCTTATCTATTCTAGATTGCAACTCGACTTTTTAGATAGATTTTTATTTTCTTTTATCTTATGAATCACTCAACCATGCTATCTTGTGAATATTGTATAAACTGTATATAAATCATTCTTTTGTTTATAATTTCCTTCATATTTACCATAGTAAGTAGAAAATTACTGTTGTTATTGGACTTTCCCAGTGGAACGATATCTAAATTTCGAAAACTACAAACGATTGGTGCGCTTGCCAATTTACAAAACCGTGGTGGACACGGACCGCTGAGGCGCCGTCGCCGGGTTAACAAGAACCAAGGAATATCAACCTCAGGGCATCATTACATAACTCAATCATACTACAATTCACATTCATAATGATCTAAAATAATCCCCGAACATTTGAAGGACTAAATCCTCAATATAATATCATTGCAAGACAAAATATAAACCTCTAATAAGGTGTCAATTACTTATCCACTAACAATTAGATAAATATAATTATCACAATTACTAAGAGATGACATCAACAACATGTGCATATATATGCTTGCCATCTTAAGCCAATCGAAGGGTCGCACTACAAGCCTTATGTATCAACTTAATATTTGGCATCACATTTATGTGTTCGCCAATCTGAGCTAATCAAAGGGCTACACAAAACTTCACATATCAAATAACCCTAAGCCAATCTGAGGGTCATACCACCCTTTCATATATAATTAAACCAAACTAATTACGCATTTACTTTAAGTAACACAACAAAAATATTAGTTATAAATTCGTCTTGGCATTGCATTGCCCCTACCTTCGAGCTCACCGAACAACATCCTCACCTTGAAAACTCACCGAACGACATCCCAACAACATATATTAAGCAATATATTAAATGGAACTTTGCAAATCTAATTCACATAATATTAATTACCAACATTCATCAAGCGTCAGGCTCCCATTTATAAGTAATACTTCATAATACAATAATAATTATATTTTTATTTTATATAAAATCAATATTTTTAGGTGTTGACATTTGAAGTAAACTTTTTAATCATAAAAACCAGCCTCGAAAATAGAATCCCTACTCGCTACTCGAGTGATAAACTCCCTCGTACGTCAACACGTACATTAAGGCATTATCCAACTTTTTAAACATAATCTCGATCCTCGGTTCCGCTTCGAGCATAAATACTCTATATTCAAAAAAGTTTAAAAATTTAATTTAAAAATAACCTCGTAACCATTAAATTGCCAAAATACCAAAGTCAAGACTTGAACACAAAATCGATGGAGTTTCGATAAGAATAATACTTACCAAGGGTTACAAATCTCGTCGACGAGGTGCTGAAACTACCTCGGAGCTCTAAAATCCTACCGAGGCCTCTCGAACGTACACGACCAAGCTAGAAAATAGAAGGGGGAAATTGAAAACAACGCATGAACCGGGAAAGAAAAATAAGCATGCGATCGAAAAGAGTAACATATGCATACTCTACCATTTTAATCATAACTTAAGCTACGAGTATCCAATTTAAGTGATCTTAGTCTTCAAATTTTTGTAACGAAATTTACAACAACTTTTATGAAGACACCAAAAGTCAATTCTAAGCCACAAAGTCCCAGATTTCAATAAAAGGTTATTGACCCATAGCCAATTTCCAACCAAAACAACCTTTCATATTTTGGGCATAACTTTCACTCTAGTTATCGAATTTAGGTGTTTTATAGCTCATTGGAAAGAGGAACCATTTTTGTGTTCATGATTTTTCCAAAAACATAATGGAACAACACCATGAAAACTGATCAAAAACCCATGAAAACCACAATTTCAACATGCAGCA
Organism: Clitoria ternatea; assembly: GCA_037962975.1. Lineage (NCBI taxonomy): Eukaryota > Viridiplantae > Streptophyta > Magnoliopsida > Fabales > Fabaceae > Clitoria > Clitoria ternatea. The sequence goes on from CM075670.1 coordinate 286,295,152, forward strand.
AGGAGGAAGAAGAATATGCTCATGCATGCAAAGATGGACATGCATGCAAAGAAAGAGTGAGGTAGGTGGAATGGAGAAGAAGATAAAGTGATTAGAGGAAAAAAGAAGGAGAAAAGTGACATGAAAATAGAAAGGAGAAGGAGGAAGCACATGTATGTATGTGTATGTGTGTGTGTGTGTGTATATATATATATATATATATATATATATATATATATATAAAGAGAAAGAGAGAGAGAGAGAAAGAGAGAGAGAGAGAGATGAATGGTGAGAACAAAGGAAAGTGAAGTGGAAATAAGAAAAGAGAAGTGAAGTGGAAACTTGGTGGGAAAGAAGGAAAATGAGAGTGAGTGAGTAAATGAGAAGGAAAAGAGAAAAGGAATTAACCTAATTAATTTAGGTTGGTCAAGGGTAGTTTGGTCCTTTAACCCTTTTGGTTAATAAACGTAACTGAATATCTTTCGATTTAAATCTTAAAAATCAACAAGATTAAACCCTCTCATGTAATGGGTCAATCTCTAGAGATTTTAATTTATTGACCATTGAATAATTAACTAATTACAAACCATTAGAAACAAATCACGTGCCCGATTTATTTCCCTAAAACCTCCGAATTAATTAAAATTTGGATGTTAGATGTTGCCTTTACACAATCCATCCTACACACCAAATCCTTCCAACCCATGTCTCAACCATGGTGAAGCCCAACCTGCAACGCTTTCAACTCAATAATAATGAATTTCCATTTGGAGCTTCACTTTCCTATGAATCATGAAAATCTCCACCTTAACCCATAACGTTTCTTTAAGGATGTTAGTTTCCATCAACATTTTACTTGACCCTCACAGCATCAAGCGAAATCAATCTTTGATGATCAACTGTATGAACTTGCTAATTTATCTCCACACGTAGTAGATGAACTTGCCTAACCACATAACTCAAGGACTAAGATAAGTCTCCAATAGTCCTATAGTTCCTTCAGCGCCGTGCTTACCACCTGATTGCAATAGATAAGGAACAATTTGGATGTTTCTATAACTTACATAGCCATTGATGGAAGGGCAAAGAATCATGAAGCAATGGTAAAAAATTACCAAAACAACTCCATAAATTCTTAGTGAAGTGACACTTCCTCAACACATGAACCATGTCTTCAACCACATGACCACATCTAGCACACTTGAATGACATTGTTAGCTTACAATGAGGACATTTTTCATTTGTAAGAAAAACAAGTTTTATAAGGCTTGCCATATAGAAAAAAACTAAAACTTCTTAGTGTCACAACCTGGATCGCGACGGCGCGGCCGACCCTCAAGATGGTTTTTGTTCCGAAAAGAAAAACAGAAAGTCGCCACCAACTGGTGGAGATTTTTAATTTCTCTACTTCCGCCCCCTGTCTGCCACCCCCAGGATTCCTGGATCCACTTGGGTGGTGGAATCCAAGTCAGCACGGGCGAACAGGGGGAGTAGGGGTCGGTTTTCTGCTTCTGACTCAGATTTAGTGCCTCAGTCGGTATACACCCATAGTGGGAAACAATCCGAGTGGAAAAGGTTCCTTTTAAACACAAGACCGAGTGGAAAATATGCAAAAAACTGAGTGAAAGCTTTGCTCGGTTTTATTTGTTGGTCGGTGTGAGGTTGCTGTGAGGAGCTGGGACGAGCAAAACAACTCAGGTTGACACATTCAACCGGAACTGAGTGAAGAATGACTTGGAACCGACTCAGAAATGGTTGGAGGATAACTCGAAAATAGGTGAAATGTGACTCGGAAATGGGCAAAAGGCTGACTCGGAATTGGGTGAAAGGTGACTTGGAATTGGGTGAAAAGGCTGACTTGGAATTGGGTGAAAAGGATGACTCAGAATTGGGTGGAAAGTGACTCGGAAATGGGTGGAAAGTGACTCGGAAATTGGTAAAAATGGCTCGAAATTGACTAAGAGGGGTGACTCGAAATTGTGTAAAAAAATGGCTCGAAAATAGTGGAAAGTGACTTGGAAATGGGTAAAAATGGCTCGAAAATTGAGTGAAAGGATTCACTCGGTGCTGACTAAGAGCGACTCACTCGGTGTGGATTGAGAGAGGACTCACTCGGTATCAGAAGTGTTTTGATCGGATTTTGTCTATGCAAGAAGCATTCACTCAGAATTTGCTTCAGTCGGAGGTGTCTTGCTCGGATCTTATCTCTGGTTGGCTTTGTTTTAAAAAATAAGACCACTCGGTGCATTCACTCGGAGTTGGCTTTGTTTTCAATCAGAACTTAGAACTGGGATATTTTCACTCAGTAACGAACTTCTTTCCACTCAGAAATTGGAATTTGACAATTTGACAACTCAGATTTCTCTCCAACTGAGTGATATTCACTCGGATCTTGTTACTGCTTCAGTATTGACTCGGAATTGACCTTGGGAGTCGGTCTAATCTTCCAATCAGAATGGAACTTGGACTTTTTCACTCGGAAACCGCCTTCTTCTCACTCAGAAATTGAATTTTGACAATTTGACAACTCGGATTTCTCTCCAATTGAGGGATACTCACTCGGATCTTGTTACTGCTTCAGTATTGACTCGGAACTGACCTTAATCGGAGGTGCTCTGCTTGGATCTTGTCACTTCTTGAAGCATTGACTCGGAATTTCTGTGCCCAGGAAAAGACACCTGTCCCCAAATCAGACTTGCTGCTCCAATCGGTAATCCTTCACTCGGTATTTGTTCACAATCGGTCCCTTTAACTCGGATGGTCAATCAATCCCTCGGAATCCTTCACTTGGACAAGTCTTGGTCGGATTCAGGGCTCAGGAGTAGTTCATTTGCGCATCGGAACTTAGATATATTCACTCGGAGATGCTCTATTTTCTATCAGAACTTGCCACCTTTTCTCTCAGAATTTGGCACTTGAGAATATGACCACTTGGATATATTCACTCGGAGTCGGTTTTGATCAGGAATTTGTACTCGGATTTATCTCAAGGCAATATTCCACTCGGCAATGCTTTACTTCGAGTCATTCTACTCGGATTTGATCAATTTTGAGTCATTTCACTCGGATTTTTGTCCAACAGGGCTATATTTCACTCGAAAATGCTTCAATCAGAGTCATCCTGCTCGGACTTGATTATTTTTGAGTCATTTCACTCGGATTTTTGTCCAATAGGGCTATATTTCACTTGGCAATGCTTCACTTCGAGTCATTCTACTCGGATTTGATCAATTTTGTGTCATTCCACTCGGATTTTTGTCCAACAGGGCTATATTTCACTCGGAAATGCTTCAATTCGAGTCATTCTACTCAGATTTGATCAATTTTGAGTCATTCCACTCGGATTTTTGTCCAACAGGGCTATATTTCACTCGAAAATTCTTCAATCAGAGTCATCCTGCTCGGACTTGATCATTTTTGAGTCATTCCACTCGGATTTTTACCATTCTGATTTAGAATTCAGTATAAAAGAAGATTCGTTCCACTTGGACCGGACCAAAAGAGGTGTTCACACTTAGGAACACTAGCTTTCCAAATTAATGCCCAAACAAAAGCATCCACTGCCATAGACAATTATGGAATATCAATAACTTGAATTTCCTCCACCAATATTTACGATAAAATTGTGTAGAGGTCTTGTAACCACCCTTGACCATTCCTCCAAAGTTGAGACAACATAATATTAGTATCCACAATGTGAACATAAGGCACTTTATCATAAATTCTCCCTGTGCCTAACCAATATGTGTACCAAAAAGAAGAATCACCTGGTTCTAAATGAACATTAAACCCCTCAAACAAAGCATCTTTGGCTTTAATAATACTCCTCTAAATATAAGAATCTCCACCTTTTGTTAGCTAAGTTTCCTAAAACTAAAATATTGGCTCGTCTTGTTTCCCACATGCCCGAACCATCTTTGTTTCTTGGTTCAACCATATGATGCTAAAAGACTAAGCGTCATCCCTTAGTAACACCATCTATAAACCAAATAAATTTTTTAACATCTCTATCCACTGAGTCACATACCCCCTGGGGAGATAAAGACATTGCATCAAATATACATGTATAAAAGAGATCACTAACCTTGTAAGATAACTTTTACTTGCTTTGTTGAGAAGCCTACATTTCCAAGATGCCAATTGCTGCTCAATATTTTCCATCATCAAATTAAAATATGCCCACTTCACTTTTCCTTGCAAGAGAGGGATTCCAAGATACTTACCCAAACTAATAGCATGTCAGATACCATATAAAGAAGTAAGATATTTTTTCCTATTAAGTGGAACACTCTTTGAGTAAAACATTCTAGATTTCACAATATTTACCTTCAAATTAGACACATCACAAAAATCCCTTAAAGCACTAGCCATCAAGTGTAATCGTGTTTTTGTCGCTCTATCAAATCTAGGGCATCATTCGATCCTTAAAAATAAATGGGATATTCTAGGCTTATCCTTGGCAATTTGAATCAGATGCCATACATTATTCGTTATTTCTGTAGAAAAAATAATAGGTAAGGGGATAAAGGATCCCCTTGTCTTGAACTGCACCTCAGAGAAAATGAAGGCAGTTTATCTCCATTCTAAAGAATAGATAAATTAGCCTCTCCCACGTCCTTACATAATTAAATCAACAATTTTAGTAGCAAATCCAAAATCATAAAGAGTAGCTCTAAAAAAATCTCAATTAACATAGTTTTTTTTCTTTCTAAATCTACCTTTAGCTACAAGTCCCCTCTTCATTTTATCATTGTGAATAGTTTCCATGATCTCTCGAGCTAAAAGAATATTATCCTACATACATTTTCTAGGAATGAAACTCCCTCGTAAAGACCCTACAAGATCCTTGGGACATGGTCTAAAATGGTTCACTAACGCTTTAGTGATAACCTTGTAAGCAACATTGTGTAGGCTAATGGATCTTAAATCCTTTAAGCGAGCAAGATTGTCCATTTTAAGGATCAAGACAAATAAAGTATCCAACAACTCTAATGCCCTTCCTTGTAAAATGCATTCTGAACCCAACCTCTAAGTCCAGTGGGTTTGAAGTAACATCATTAAGAACCCGATCTCCATGGGTGCTTGTAAGAGTGTCCAAAAAACGACAAGCATTTCCTCTTAAGTGCTCTATGTTTATAGTAAAAAAGGCTTCACATCCAACGTCATGCATACCCATATGTTTGGAACCCTGAGAGAAACTATGGAGAGTTTCTTTTTCTTCACTCAGTTTGACCCCTCTTGACCTCATATGACGTGGTCGCTTCTTCCCATTTGCATGTCCACTATGTCTTATGGTAGGATTGGCTCGCTCTACATTAAATTGAATCCCTTTATTCGTGATTTTTAAGGTAAGTTCAACATAATTTTTAATAAAATTTCTAATTTTTAATTTCTTACAAGTTGGTAGGTGATTTAAAAGTATATTTGAAAATCTTCGTCAAATCTTAAGATATATCCCAATGATAGAGAGTCGCGCCATAACTCAACTTACAAAAATTCTTTTTTAACAAAGTATTATTAATAAAAACATTAGTGAATAATTTTGTATAAAAATAATAAATTCAAGAACAAAATCATCTATAATAAATATATTAATAATTTACCAGTGAGTTTTGGCTCAGTTGACAAATTAGGACATTAGCTCAAAATATCCATCATGAAAAATTAGGTGCAAATATGAGTTGTTTCCCCCTAAAAATGAAAAAACTTAACATAAAAAAAACTTATCATTATACACTTTTTTCAGAAAACAAAAAAGGAACCTAAGGCTTCACTCACTCTTTTTTCTCGCGCAGTGCCTTCTTCTCTTGCACAGTGCCTTCATCTCTTGCACGCTTCATTCCCATTGGGCTCTATTCACAATTCAAGCATTGATTTCCATTGGCGATCAATATTCCCCTCATCTGCATGTTTCTTCCATTAAGTTTGTTTTCACATTTTTTTGTTGTCTTTTTGTTGGTGATGACCCCTGTTTTGTATATCTGCATTGTTGGTGATGGCCTATGTTCTGTATATATGCATTACTGTGAATTGAAAACTGGTGGCCCTATTCTATGTATATTGTTATGTATACATGCATTGCTAAGAACCTTTATGGTTCCCATTAACAGGAACATAAGATTGTAACACCCTGGAGCCAACTTACAAATCCCAAGATAATTACCGTTACCATATAAAATTTTCTTGGGTAACTTATTTTCGTCTGATAATTATCAAGTGATTCACAATCTGATTCTAGATGTTACTAATAGAATATCAGAGTATGTAACTTTTTACATAATTAACTTCTTATTATTCATATTATATTCTACAACAGGTACCTATATCTTATAAAATATAAGGATATAAAACACCAAAACATAACATACACATAATACAGCCAAAGTAGCTACGCAAGCAAGCATCAACATCAAAAGTCTTCATCATTCATCCATATCAAGCATCATCTAGTTTGTCACATATTTTTGTAATTAAACACTAAAGGGTTGCCACAAGTAACAGAAAGAGCGAGATAAAATATTAAATAAATAGAAATTAAATTAGAACATAAACAAACACAAGTAGGATGTTATGCGATACAGATGCTAAATAAGTGTTTTATATTATTGTTATATTATTATCTTTTATTCTTTATACGAATGAAAATACAGGATAGATCCATTCTGGTGGGAACATAGGTAGTGATTTCTAACAATAATATTTTTATAGATATCCAACTGATACCGCGCCCCATAATGCAACACCTACATCAGATAACAATACCATAATATTATCGGGTGTTATGGGACCCCCTTAAGGACACACTGCTCAGCCCTTAAGACGGCTGTGGTATAAAACCACCGCAGGGGTCTGTTGCTCAACAGAGCGAGTCCCCGCATCGGGAACCCCCTCAAAGAACCCCCCCTACGGATCATTTGAACGACCAATGCATATGATGCATGAATGCATTAGATTTAAATTAAATTATCAAATTTTTTATATAATTAATCTTAACAATAAGATTATAACAATCAAAATACTATGATATTTTATCACATTTATAAGCATACTCCATATATCATAATCTAAAAAATATGGAAACACATTTTCCATAATAATTATTAATATATCATAATCCAAAGAATATGGAAACACATTTTCCATATTAATATTCTAAAATTGTACTACTAAAAAAATAGGAAAATAAACTTCTAAAATTAATTTAATTAATCATATTTATTTATTTCAAGATAAAGTCTGAAGGATAATTAAAAATCCATTATTTAATAATAATTTTGATGTTTTAAAAAAATATCATTTTTTTTAAGTTTTTAATCATATTTACAAAAATGTCATTGTCTTATTTACAAAAATGTCACCGTTCTAATTTATTTACAAAAATGTCACCGCTTTTGATTTATTTACAAAAATGACACTGCTTCTGTTTTAGTTACAAAAATGCCACCGTTTTCGGTTTTTAACACCGGTTGCAAATATCCGCTGTTAAAGGGGTCTAATCTGTAGAAACGAGAATAATACCTCTGTTTGCTGTTTTAAATACTTTAAATTGCAAATTAAACATGCCAATTGATTCCAAATCATCATACAACATCAGAAATATATCATATATCAAATTCCATAGCAATTAACACCAATTTCATAACTTAATTCAATTTAAATTAAAATCTAACTATATTGGTTTCTAAACCATTAATCAATTAAACAAACAATTCTAACTTAATTCCTATCTATTTAACGTTCTATCTCCTCTTTCTTACCTCAATTGAAGATTTCTCAAGGACTAGATTGCTTTGTCTCTTTGTTTCTCCTTAGATCTTCAAGTGAGTGTTACTCCTAAGATGCCAAAATTGAAGAGCTTGAGTGTGAAAATGGAGTTTTTGAAAGCTTGAAGATGATGATGAAGGGTTATGGAAACTTGTGGAGTTTTTGGATTGAAGAAATTTTGAGTAGTGGTAGAGTATATTATAGGTGGAATATGGTGGTGGAGGAAGAAGGGAGAAATTTCGTAGGAATAAAATCTCGGGGGATAAAGGAGATTTTTTTTCTCCTTTTTTTTCTTTAGCAGGTTCCTTAACAATTCTACGTTTTATTGTCATGTTCTGTTTCCGTCTAATCTCATTTTAAATCTGATTTACGAAATAAAAATATTCATGTAACCGAAATAAAATTTTCTATTTTCTAAAATTCATTTCTTATTTTTCTGAGAAAATTTAATGTTTTTACTATTTAATTACCAATTCAAATTTAATTAAAAATTGGGTCGTGACAAATATTGTTCATGATGTGATATTAGAAGGCTTGCAACACATATGTTCACTGCTGATTCCAAACGACAACACCTAGATAGTAGCCTCGCTATTATACTAGAAACGTCAATTACACCTCCAGAAAACACAAATTTAATGTGGAACATAATCATATGCTAAAGGATTTCCTAGCCAAAACTAAATGTCATAGGACATAATATTTCACACTCCATGTTTTTTCCTCTAATGCAAAAGTCACACACAATACCAATCGATGTCCTATGCTAAACCTGACATGAGACATTAAGTACCACACCACTTCAGAGTGTAAAATGAGGCGTGAGATATCAAAACCTTTTTTTAATATTTTTCTTTATTTGATATTTATAAAAAATTCTAAACCTGTAAAAATTAAAATTGAATCCATTAAACCTATACTAGACATCTAATTATAAATTGTAATTGAAATGAATCAATTATCATCTATATAAATACATAATTAATATTTAAAATTTTATTAATATACAAGTTTCAAATAACTAATACTAATTAAAATGGGGCATGAAACATTAATTCCTAGCATATTTCATCCTATATTTTTTATTATAATAATATTTTTTATTATTATAATAATAATTATTAATTACAATTATTATTATTATTATTATTATTATTATTATTATCACGTGAGAATAGTATAAATAGAATAAAATACAAGTTCAACAAAAATTTAATAAATTCAATGTTCATGGCGAGAGTAGTAAGTAAGGACGCTGCTGGGTTTGGGGTGGGGCCCTAGACAATCGGCTGCTATTAAGGTTAATGACGATGTCTACAGTGCTCAGCCTGACATTGGTGTCAATGCTTCTCCTCCTCATCCTCTGAGATAGACTGGTCATCTAGGGTAACATCAAAATGTTAATAACTACCCGTGGATGGTTCACCTTGTTGTGGTTGAGCTAGGGTAGCCATTTGGGTTTTCGACCAACTATACTGTGTTAGTTGTCCTCTGACGTCCTATAGCTCTTTCTGAAAGCGTGCTACCTGCGAATCTATAGTGCGGACTCGAGCGCTAGTGGAAAGGGAAGGTTGCGCAATCAAAGATGACCGCCAACAAACATTGGAGGCTAAGAAGGTGGTGCCATAAAGACGACCATCTTACCTCCCACCAACAATCTCTGTCTAGAGCTGAATCCTCACAGCCACCTCAAGAGGCTGGCCTCCAACCTTGCACTCAGCCAAGTGCCTATCGTACTTTTTATGCTCCTTAATACATTAAAAACTATGAACAATACAGAGTTAATTAAATTTGAAATGAAATTAAAAGTTAACTACAACTTAAAATAGTCTGATGCGAGTGCTCATCAATGAAGTCCCTCTTACTCAATTGTTTTCGATGAGTCACAAGAAACAACTCATTTGGACTGATAGGGCGCTGACATATCTCTTTATACGAAAAATAATTAAAAACCTTAATGATAAAACAAATAAACAACTTACCATCAACTTGACAATGTTAGCATGTGGCCGGCTACCCGTGTTGTGTAGCAACCACTCACATTATTATTCCAGTTGCGCCAGTTACGCTCCTGAACACCTAGTATTTAGGCTTTTCCTCATTGGTGAGTAGGCTAGCCCATATAGCCTCCCCGATCTACACGAGACTAGTAGGAGTCCAACTAACAAGGCCCTCTTTACGGACCTTACTGAGTATGTGTCAATAAGGCGTGCCCTCCTAACCTTTTTACATCCTCATGCTCAGTTGCGATACTCACATCCTCATGCTCAGTTGCGATACTCACATCCTCTTGCAATTGATAAACAATATATAAATTATTAGGAAAATAATATGACCATTATAACAATTGAGTAAGTTAGGAAATTATGTAGCAAGGTCTTTGAAAATGGTATTAATATCGGATCTAAGATAATGAACTAATTAAATTATAAACATGAAATAAGTTCATGAACACTTAATCATTAATTATATGCACAGGAAGGGATAATTCAAGATCAGGATTCAGGACTATATTAGAATGAGTTTGAACCTTAGAAATTATACAACAAGAATAGAGTTAACTTAGGAGTTTAAAGCTTCAAAGAGAAACAAAATCAGTTCATATATATTAATATTATGAAAGTAAATCCATTCAGTGTATATTATGAAACATGTTGCATGTATCTAAGATATTAGTTTCGGCAATAGCTTAATTAAAGTATGGCTGATGCAAGTGAGCGTATCCCAACTTTCTTTGTGGCAATTATATGTAAGCAAAGCACATATAATGCTGTAATTTTTTTGGGTTTTAGTTTTAGATTTTTCATTTATTTTTTTTTAAAAAACCAAAATCGACTTCCAACAATACCCTTCGGTGTAAGTTTTCGGTTCAATTCTTTTTACTACTTGGGCTATTGTATTTTAATTATCGATCAGTAATTAAAACGATTGGCACACATCAGAATGGGAAAGGAGAAAGAAAAAAATTAGATCAGAATAAAACTCAATAATTGTCAATACAAAAAGATAAGTAAAAACCCAAGCCAGGACATCATATATGAAATTTTAACATGTTGAGATATAGATGATAACTCCAAACAAGAAAGGTAACTCTCTAATCTATAATAACAGAAAATAAAATTCTAACTCTGATACCATAATAAAGATTATCCTAAAATCAATTAACAATAGTTAGAACCATATGAAATATTATGAAATAGACGATATTAGAATTCCAATCCAATAAGCTGGGCTCTTCAACATGCAGGGAATGAGAGAAGGTCCGCAGACGGCTGGCACCAGATTCATTGAACATTGATGACTCAATTTTTGGAACAAAAGAATCGCTAAGGTTGCAATGCTGAAGTGTGGGGTCTCGGCGATTGGAGAAAGAAGGCCAAGGTCAATAACGGAAAGCGAATCGACTGAGAATTTTGAAGTTGCCATAGGCATTAAGTTGATTCACAAATTTCAATCTAATTATAAAATTTTGCAATAAGAACCATTCAGTTTTATGTCTCTTCTAATCACAACATGGTTAGGAGTGTTACAAATCCCCGATAAAATCTTCATTTTTAACTACCTGTACTACATTCAATATTCAATAATCGTAAAAATATTTATCCTGTTATGTATGGAAAAAATGGTAAACTCAAAACTGAAATTGTCAATGATAAATATTTTAATAAATTTGGTATCCGAAGAAAATATTACACAGTCTGGAAATAACACGTCATTTATTATTGCATCCAAATTATAAAACAAAATTTACTAGTAATGGTAAGAAGTGTATATGTGTGTATGTGATGGAGGGGATGCACTTGCTTGCCCCACATATTCTCTTTTTTCTTTTTTTGCTATTATTTCTCTTCACCGTCCTCTCAATCTCTAGGTTCAATAATAATTAAGCAATGGGAGTATAAACAAAGAACCTAGAAAAGGATATGTGCATCAAGCTTTAAAAGAGTAACGGAAGAAAAATGCTAAAGAACAAAAAAACAAGAATAAATTTTTTATTATCGAATATATAAAGGCAATTTCCCAATAACACACTAGAAAATTTATTGCTCCTTTCACAACTGTATCAAAAATTCTTCGATGAATAAAGGTTATATATTGTATTCGTTGACACTTGCATAATATTCAATTTTTAAACCATAGAAGTTTAAAAAATAACTATTGACGTAATTCTTGAAGAGCAAAATAAAATCAATAAATTGCAAAATAAAATCATATCCATTCCAGCTGATTAGATAAATAGGAAATTCAATTTCAGTAAACTTTATTTATAATTATTTAATTTAGATATTTTTTAGTTGATATGCACTTTAGTTAATTTAAGAAATTGTTTTAACATTCTCAAATATTATGTTTTCAATAAAAATCATATATTCATACAAGTTTGAATAAAAATGTTATTAGATATATTAATATTATAAGAAAGTACTTATTACTATACAAAATAAATTTTACTCACAAGATGTTTTACTTAATTTATATTTTAAAAGAAATATTTTGTTGCTAGAAGAAAATTAAAAAGACTATTTACCTCCAACCTCTTTCAAATTTGAATCTAATCATGTTTAATTTAATTAATATTTAAACTTAAATATGTCAGCAATCTTAAGAATTAGGATTACGTCCCTATTAAAAAAAATACTGTATTAGTTTTAAGTCGTGGTAAATTTCTTCATTGCCAAATATTCTCACCGTTAAATATGACATGTGTTATGAATTATTAAATAAATTTATTAAATTTTTTATAAACCCCGTATTAGCCATCGTATCTCTTCTTCCTCTTCAACCCATAACCAGATCACCGTTATTCTCTTCTCTTCCACTCCACCCTATAACCTCATCACCCTCTATTCTCCTTTCTTCCTCTCCACAACCATAAGCCCATCATCGATTACTTCTCTTTCTCTTTTCTCTCTGACAATCACCCTTCAACCACGCTCATCCCAAATAGATGTTGGAGGTGCCTTCGGTGGTCTGATAATGGTCGCTCACTATAAGGAGACAACGAAACGACATCCGGAACGTGGTGGAGATTTGGTTTTGGGTTGTTGGTTCATAGTGATGGAGGGTTGGATTTATGGTTGAGACATATTCTTCAAACTCAGAGAAACATGTTTCCAACTTGTTGTTTTTTCTTCTGATTCTTTAAACTCAACATGTACAGGAACCATCGACACCACTATTGTGGAATCACGAGTTCTCTGTTCCTGGCGCAAGAAAGAGCATGGAGCTCAGATTGACAGAACATGCTGAGGTCAATCACTGGAAGAGAATCGGAAGAAAACTGCAACATCGTTGACATGGATACTGTGATTAACCTCGCTCCTTGAATATTGCACAACTTTCAACTGTCAATGCACATTTTACTTTCACTTCACTTTTTCTCTTTTATAGATGTGTTTGCATAATCACAACGCTTCGCTTCAGAATTACACCGTCAAATCACCTCACTCAATTTAGCACAAAACTATAACCCTCAGATGCCCAAATATGGTTAGGGGCGTTCAGAGCCAACGTAGTCGAAAAAATAGGGTATAGAAAAAAGAGAAATATAATTATTAATATTCTTCATATCATTCAAAACAATTAAAATTCTTTTTAATCATAAAATAAAAAATCTCCCACACCCAAACTCCATTTGAGGGTGCAAACAAACTTACTCCATATCTTCAATTTCGTGCGTTGGCTAAAATAGGTACTGCATTAATTCAAAAGTGAATAGCAAAAATATTTATAATTTTACGGAAAATGTTAAATTCAAAATTGAAATCCCCAATAGTAATAAATATATTAATAATTTAAATTTACATGACAAATAATAAATTCAATGTGTTGCCAAAAACATTCCAATAACAAAAATATCAGACTTCGCAAAAACAAATAGAATATCTAAATTCAAGAATATGTTAATGATTTTAGTTTTATATGTGAAAATGGAAAGTTCAAGAATAAAATCGTCAATAATAAATATATTAATTATTTTACTTTTATATGAAAATTATTAAATTTGATAATATGTTTAAGATTATAATAAGTGTCAGAAAACACATTTCATCGTCAAACCAACAAAAAGCTACCATATATTATATGAAACCAAAAGTTGAACAAGAGATGATCATCAATTTCATAATTCAAACTATAAAGTTGCAAGTTCATTAAAAACTCCTCTAATATCAATAAATTGTTCTTATTTTTCGTTTGTCATTGTAAAAAAACCATGACTCACGTCTAAAGATAAAAAAACTCATACCAAAATTCTTGGAACAAGACACATTTTTTCATGTTAGTTCTCCTTATGTTATATCACGTAGGACTCCAACTCAAATAAAAAAATTTTGACGTGGGATTCCAACAACTTGTGTTATGGTGGTAAGTCAAAATTCTAAAAAGTTATTAGTGCGGTTCTATGTAAAAGCGCACTAATATAATTTTTAAAATTTGTTTTATAGAAGCCCATATTGGACACTGCTGCAAAATTATGCAGCAACAAAATGACATTTAAGTACATCAACAATAGATAAACATATTCATCAGCAACATATTAACTTTACATAGCTTCAAACAAGATATTTAGAAAAATCAAGAATATATTAAGAAAACTGTCAAAGTTCTCAAGAATCTGGAATGAATCACACATGAACACTCTAGCAACCATTAAAGTTCTCATTGCCAAGAACCTTTGCCTCTGAGCAGAAAGAAAAAGAACAGCATGCAAAACAGAGTCATGAGAGAGAGAAAGATAAAAGAGAGTACACGAGAGATCAATATGAATAATGATTGATTCCATAAACTGAAAATGCAAAGAAATAGAATATATATATATATATATATATATATATATATATATAAGCAGAAAAGGACAAAACAAGCTAACTAAATTCTAACAAAAACTATCACCATATCAAAATCCAATTAGTACTCAAAGTTACTACATTTAGGAAAATTAACCTAAAAATCAACTCACAAAGATTTTAGGTCCAAGAAATGATATGACTAACAAATATTATTCAATTACATGAACCTATGGTCTAAGTCAAACCGATCATAAAACAATAAGATTCCAAATTTACGTGGGAGAACAAGAGTTTGTACTATAGAATACTCTCCCTCTTAATTATAATTTCAAGTTTCTACATAAAAACAGAAAACTATATTGGACCAAGCTACTTACTATAATCTAAATTTGGGAATTACTCTTAAATCTCATAGTACAATAGTATACTTAATTAGTTAATGACTAATCTCTAAGAATCAGCACCAAGAGGCATATATTGACACAAATCTCTCAAAGACAATAAATATAAATTTGAAAAGAACAAATTTTATTGATGTATAAATACCATAGATTTACACAATGCTAGAGCATATATTACCATCTTGTCAGAGTGGTAATATGTAAAACTAAAATCCAAAGTGTAAGATAAAGGGGATGTTTCAGACACTATATCAAAAATGAGATATTGCAACACTCATATTAAAGTATTTAATTAAAATAATAAATGGTATAAAAATAACGGTTAATTATTTTATGGTGTTGGTTTCTATTGTGGTGTAGTTGAGTGAATGCATTTACCATGGTTGCTTGAGAAAATAATTTAAAAATATACTATAATAATTATTTTAAAAAATGAAACCCTATTATAGCATTTATTTAAGAGAATGACATAATAGGTAATTCTATTTACAGTAGTTCTTTTTAAATTTCTTTTTAAATGTTATTATAGTTTTCTTCCAATTTTGACATCAATTTTCATCTCACGCCATTCTTGATCACTCTCTGTCTCGTCTCTACAAACTGAAAACCGCCAAATCCCTAAAAGAAATTTGCAAGGCATTTCTCCCAAAACCCCTGAAACCTCACTTCTCTGTTTGGGAGCACCGCCTCCTCTTTCCCCTTTTGCTTCGCAAGGTAAGGCTGTGATGCTTTTTAGTGATATTAATTTATTTGGTATGCTGTGATTGTTGGTTAATTAATTAATGGCTTGTCGTTAATCTCTGCATAAACACAGGTTGAATGGGGATGAGGGGAGAGTTAGTTACCTAGTAATGACTACATATTGCTTATTATTATTCAATAATATATATTATATATAAAAATACGCTGTTGCTAATACCGAAAGTTTTGGCTAAAAAATATAATTTTTCCATGAGATGCTAGGGAATCAGCTACTTCGTTTCTATTTCTAGATATCCAACAAAAATTCAAGACCCCGGTCCTTGCTTTGTAGCTCCAATGAGTATTGAACTCATCATTGCACCGCACAATACTTAATAATTCTTGTGAATCTGTTTCACACAGCAGATTTCTAAAACCCAGCAACATGTCAGTCCTTCTTCCAAAGCAAAAAGCTCAATCTTAATTCTAAAATATTTCAATAACGATGTATTATGTCTTCAACAACAGTGAGATAAAAGTAACATGTCCAACTCTGCAATTTTCATCAGAAGCATATTTAGCCAAATTGCAGGCCCTATAGTTTCAATGATGACATTCAAAGTTCAAACAGCAGAAACTAGCAAGAGAACAATTCAATGGACCCAAGCAGAACATGGATGAACCAAGAACCTACCATTTCACGGGGTTTTTATGTCGTAACAGAAAACAGAGAAATCCAGAGCAAGTCAAAGACGGATTGGATGTGTTGACTGAAGATCTCTGTTTGCAGTAGCTGAAGCAATTCAAAATAATATGAATCAGTTTAGTGCTGAAATGCAAGAGATCAAACACATATGCTTTCACTAAAATATTCAGCTGCCTCTTTCCTTTCTTGGTCAGGCCTGAACTCAGCAAGTTACCAAATATAATCTTCCTGGATCAACAGAAGCATAAGCAAATCAAGGAAAGAAAAGAAAAGAATGCAGCAACCCATGAAGCATAAGGATAGAAAAAGTACACGGACACAATAATCCAACGATTCATTAGTAGCACTGGACTTCCTACAGAGCCAATGGTAAATCAAACTTATATAGTATTCACTCATCATTTGGACAAATAGTGCGTGAGAGAGAAAATCAAACTAAGAGTACTCACTCATCAATCACTTCTCCTTGATTAATTTAACATCATGCTTTTTTCCTCACACTCTTTCTTATGCTTAAGAAGCTCTCCAAGCACCAATTATATTTGACTAAACACCCCAGTTAATTCCTCACTCCAACAGAGTCGGACACTTAGGTCCTCCAATTAATAAGTGAGTCCCGTTAGTCCTCCACGTCCATCATCGTCGGACAAATAGATCCCTGCCGTTAATGAAGTGTTAATGTCCGTCAGAGTCAGCTGACGTGGATCGTTAAATTCTAATAGGATGCCGCGTCAGAGTCGGCGAGGATCTATTTGTCCGATGATGACGGACGTGGAGGACTAACGAGACTCATTAACTGGAGGACCTAAGTGTCCGACTCTGTTGGGGTCAGGGACTAAGTGGGAGTGTTTACTCAAAATATTTTACCTTCTATATAACTATAATATATGTTCTTTAAAAATTATTTAACACAAATTATATAAGTTTTGTCAAACTCTTCTATTTCAATAACTATCAAGGTTATCAGAGTCTTAACTCTTCTATTCCAAGGAAGTGAAACCAAGTTGGTTCCATTGCTAATAGCACTGTCAGTTGGATATGACTGTGAATCTTGCTGCAACACAGGGCTACCATTAGGTGAGAAACTAACAGTTGAAGGGGAGTTATAAACAGTGAAACTTCCAACTGCAGAAGAAGACTCCAATGTGCAGTAAAGTTCAAAACTTGGATTAGAGAAGTGAGTTCCATGGCCTCCATCATTGTAGTATAGCTGATGATTTAGAGTCTGATGCCTGCATTATAGAACTAACAATGAAAAATCCAATTAGTGTGTCAAGTGCAATATAGTAGTCTCCCTAGTGTCTTTCAGCAGATTATATTTAGATGATGAACAACTGACGATCAAAGTGATAATTTCTTGCAGAATAGTGCCAATATATTTGAAACCCTTGAATCTAGTCAAACAGCTGACCCAACTGATGATGCAAGACTTTTTCCCCAAACCACGTTGGCAGGGAGCACTAGGGAGCAGCCTCTACGAAACCTCCAACGGAGCTTCGATGGACAAAACGGAGAAGGAAGCCAACCAAACGCAACCACTTAGCAGTTGTTGAGAGGGAGAAGAGAACAGAGACAAGAGAAGAAGCTAGTGGGGGAAGATGAAGAAAACCAGAAAATACGAAAAGACAAGAAGAAGAAGGAGAACGATGAAAATACTTAGGGTTACCATCAAAACAACACCGTATTATTTTTATTTGTGTGACATGGCTTTCAGAGATGAAATATTTTGAGTAAACACCCTCACTTAGTCCCTGACCCCAACAGAGTCGGACACTTAGGTCCTCTAGTTAATAAGTCTCGTTAGTCCTCCACGTTCGTCATCGTCGGACAAATAGATCCTCGCCGACTCTAACGTGGCATCCTTTTTGGAATTTAACGATCCACGTCAGCTGACTCTGACGGACGTTAACACTTCATTAACGGCAGGGATTTATTTGTCCGACGATGACGAACATGGAGGATTAACGGGACCCACTTATTAATTGGAGGACCTAAGTGTCCGACTCTGTTGGAGTGAGGGACTAACTGGGGTGTTTAGTCATTATATTTTTGTATGATAAGACTTATACTTATGAAAAAAGTCTAACCTAGAAGATTAGTCTATTAGATAAGAGAGTCTCATGGTTTAAGTATTACATTGAAATATCATAGTTACTCAATGTGAGATTCCAATCATTACCGCCCCTTTTAAAGACTAACATCCGCAACAGCTTCACTCTATGGACAGTGATCTGATGGTAGCTTTTCCCTCTTTTAACGACTTCATTCACCTATTCGTACGTGGTAAATGAGCATGGATATGCCACTAAATGAAAACACATGTACCCAATAAAAGCACCTGCTATTGTTGCTCTCCTTTTCTTTTTTTTTTCTCTTTTTTTCTTTTCTTTTCTTTCGATCCCTTCTTCGGTGATCCTATTCCGCCAAGTCCTTGTTTTTTTTTATACTGCATAGTACCTACTTGAATTTCTCTGCCATGGCTACTGAAGTTTAAACCACATTTGTCATTGTATTTTTTTTTATATTGGGCAATACCTACTTTTGTCACTTTTGTCTCATTCTTTTGTTTCTTGAACTTGTCAGTTTGATGTTTATGTTATGACTTTTGACATATAGAGAGTTGAATCGACTTAAAGAAACCCAATTGACATCTAGTATCAATATTTCAATTGATAGAACATGCAATAAATTTGAATTTTAGAAATCAATTGGTGCTATATGAATGGAAAAGAATAGATTATATTTTTCAAACACGACAATCATGAAAGTCATAAAAATCAAGAGGCCATCACAGACCTTGTTGAGCAACAGCAACATTGCCTCTTCCTCTCTTCGGCTTCTCGAACGAAGTGGACTTTCTTTGAACCAAAGCGATGTGGCTCTTGTTACAGGTGATCTTGGATTCAGTTTTGAGAACGTGCAGACGCGATAGATTCACAAAGATTAGAGAGAATAGGATTTTGAGAATTGAGATTGAAAATAGAACTCCGGTGATTAGTAACTGACATGAGAGTCGTAACCGCTATCTACGTCGAGTAAGAGAGCCCAGAGCAGTTTTACATTTGCTCAGGGTAAAAAAGTCCAAAAGTTGATGCCACTTTCGGCTGCCACCATTAATATTAAAAGTGTTTCTACTTAACCCTTAAAAAATTAAGGGTTTTGGAACCCCTAATATGTTTTCTACTTTTTTAAAAACATGTGGGTTATTTTTATATTTTAATAATTCTAACTTTTTAAAATTATAAATTAACCCCTTTCTTCTTTTTTATCATTTCCTATTCTAAAATTTCCCCTAATCTTAAACCCTCCGAACTTAGATCTTGTACCTCCCTCAAAGACTCCAGACTTCTAACTTTACTCTTCTAAAATTTTCCCACGTACATCATGTTAGAAACTACCAAGGCACATCACAGCCTTTGCTAGGAGTGCAGGTCACAGAGCTACTTGACGGTGTCTTCATCACCTTCTCAATCAACCATGCCGTTGCTGACAGCCAATCGTTTTGGCATTTCGTCAATTCCTGGGCCGAAATCTCACGAGGTTCCCAGAAAATATCTAAACTCCCAGTTTTCGAACGATATTTTCCCGAAGACATTAACCGCCCCATCTGGTTCCCTTTCACTGAGGAAGAGAAGTAACACTCCAAAAGCCTCAACCCACAATTACCAGTTGAGAGGATCTTCCGTTTCTCAAAAGAAAAAATCACGCAACTGAAATTGAAGGCCAATACAGAGATCAACACTAACAAAATACATCTCTACAAGCGCTTTTAACTCGCCTTTGGCGCTCTGTGATTCGTTGCCAAAGTTTGGACCCAAAAGAAGAGACCCATTGTATGATGATGATGAGGGCTAGGCCCAGGATGGATCCACCGTTGGGAGAGGGGTATTTTGGGAACGCAGGGGTGGTTAACGGGGTTAGCATGAAAGCAGGGGAACTGTTGCAGAGTGGGTTGGGAAAGGTAGCTCTGGAGATGAACAAGATAATTTCTTTGCCCTCTCATGAGAGGATGAAGAATCAGTACGAGTCTTGGGTGAGAAGCCCAAAGTTGGTTAGGCTTGGCGGCATGATCCACATGGGAAAATTTTAGATGAGGAAAGGTTGAAATCTGGAGTCTTGTGAGGGAAAATAGCATAGGGAGGTACAAGATTTAAGTTATGAGAGTTTGAGATTGGGGGAAATTTTAGAACAGGAAATGATAAAGAAGAATAAAGGGGTTAATTTATAATTTTAAAAAGTTAGAATTATTAAAATATATAATATATTATGTGTAAAAATAGTCTACATGTCTTTTAAAAAAGTAGACAGCATGTTAAGAGTTTTAAAATCCTCAGTTTTTTAAGGGTTCACTAGAAACATTCTAATATTAATATACTCATATTTTATACGGTATATTTATAAATAATGATATTATATAATATATTATTTTGTATCTTATGTATTATAAGAAAAATGTTAATATTATATATTTTTAAGAGATCAACAATATAATAAATATTTTTATTTAGTTAAATAAAATATAAAAAGAGAAATTAAAATTTATGAATAAAAAGTATTTTTTTATTCTTATTTTAATTTTTAATTTTTCTATTTATATATTCGTAAGAAAATAATAAATCAAAGAAAATATTTAATAAAGTTAAAATAAATAAAATTACTTATTAATATCGAGTTTAATAAATATATAAATAATAAATATTAATTTGTAAGTAATTTAAAACATATACATTGTAAAACAAAATAGATAATTTTTATTTTTCATCATGATATTGGATATATACAAACTATAGTTAGAAGAGTGGTAAGCTATATTATTTTTGTTAACCAAGTGGTCTCAATTACTCAAGAAGGGGGTGAATTGAGTATTAAAAATTTTCCTTGGAATACTTTTGAAATTGATTCTTTAACAAGTATACTTAATGAAGATGGTAAAAATTAATAGCAGGTAATAACAAGTTATATGCAAGACAAGTTAACAAACACTTAATAAATGGTAAGTATATCCAATTAAGAGTTAATACAACTTTTTTCAAATAAATTTAACAACCAAGTTATAATCACAATAAATCGAGCAAGCAATTTAAATACACAATTATAAAAGAGTGTAGGGAAAGAGAAATTGCAAACCGATATACGAGTTCCACCACACCGGTGTACGTCTCGCCTTCAAGCAACCCACTTGAAGGATTCTACTATTGGAGATTAGAGATACAAACTTTGAGCAATTGTAGCTTCCTCAAGAACTCAATTCTCATAAGTATAAGGGCACCTTTACAAGGTTGAAATCCAACCTAAACTCTAGAAATTAGGTGTTTAAAAATCACAAGAGTAATTCTCCAATAGAGTGGATATACAAACTAAAGCTCAAAATAATTTTTCTCTTTGACTAACTCTCAAAGGAAATAACCAATTTAATGAAAACAGGGTAACGAGGAAAGGAAAGAATGAAAGCGGAGAAGAATTTTGCTTGCGTTGTTGTTGTTGTTGTTGTTGTTGTTGTTGTTGTTGTTGTTGTTTCTGCTTCTTCCAATTTCCTCTCTATTTATAGGCTTCAAATGCATGGTGTCGTTGTCAATTAATTCCTTTTGGCGTAGTGGAGCATTACCCGATTTCTGCTTTAGTGGAGCATGTTTCCTGACTTGAAATTTGTATTTGACTCTGTGATTAATGCAAAACTATTTCCAATTCAAATTTGAACCATCTCTGCGCACTTTAAGTTTCATGATAATCAGTAATGATTTTCCATGTTGTGAATCAATTCCCAAAAGTCATGAATCAATTCCTCTGATGTCTATGCCTTTAATTTTGCCAAAAATACACTGCATGAATCAATTCCTTAGTGCATGAATCGATTCCCAGGCTTTTCAACACGCAGGAATCGATTCCCAGAAAGGATGAATCAATTCTCAAGCTGATGAATCGATTCCTAGTCCAATGAATTGATTTCTGGCCCATAAAATTGCATGAATTAGGCATGG
Source organism: Clitoria ternatea (assembly GCA_037962975.1). NCBI lineage: Eukaryota > Viridiplantae > Streptophyta > Magnoliopsida > Fabales > Fabaceae > Clitoria > Clitoria ternatea. The sequence goes on from CM075670.1 coordinate 286,317,452, forward strand.
CAATGGGGCAGGGCGGGTACGGATAGTGTTTACCCGCTACCCGCCCCGTGATGGGCAATCTATACCCGTGCCCACCCCGTTACCTGCCGGTACCCGCCTAAACGGATTTAAGCGGGTTTAACGGGTACCCGTGGATTTACGGGTATCTATAATTAAATATTATTCAATTAAATCTCATGAAAAATATAACTTTTAAAAAGAAAAAACACAATTAAAATCATAATAATGATATAAAATATTTTATGCATTGTGAAGTGTCCAAATCTTAATATGCAAATTGTCAAATGTCACATAATAATAAAATCTTAATTGTAAATTGTCACACAAAAGGCGATATAAGAACAATCCATTAACATAATACATGCCAAATCATATATAGGTCCCATAATTCATATCCTTCACATCTAACGGGTACTCGCGGGCACGGGTACCCCTATACCGCTACCTGCCCCGTTTATTAACAGGTTTTAAAAATACCCGTTTAATCTACCCGCGGGTACCCGTTTGGCTATCCATATCCGCCCCATCACAGGTAATATCCATGGATATCCACGGGTACGGGTTTTTTTAGCCATTCCTAGCATGAAGCGATTCCTGGTCTTCAAATTTGTGATTTTTGCACTTCCAGGGGCATGAATCGATTCCTATGATCCATGAATTGATTCATGTGCCTGATGCTTCCATTTTGATACATTGTTGGCCCTTTCTAATCATATGTTTCATGGTTCTTCACCCTTTCTTATTTGATCATCATTCTTCTTTTGTTTTTGAATGAATATCACTATATTTCATTTAAATTGATATATTGCTTGATTTGTTTAGATGCTTTGAATACTTTGTTTGTCATTATCAAAACATGTTTCAACATATAAACACAATTTTGTGTTATTTATCATATCATAGGAAAAGTATCAATATTAAATATTTTTATAAGATTAATACTATAATAAACATTTTTATTTAATTAAATGTAATATAATATAAAAGAGTAAAATTTATGAATGAAAAATATTTTTTATTTTATTCTCATTTCAATTTTTAAATTTTTTATTTTATATACTTTCAAGAAAAACAACAAATCAAATAAAACACACAATAAAATTGAAATAAATAAAGTTAATGATCAATATTGAGTTTAATAAATAGATATGTAAAATAAATATTAATATATAAATAATTTAAACATATGCATTATAAAATAAAAAATAAACAAATAGTTTTTATCATGATACTATATATATACAAATTATAATTAAAAAAGTTGTAAGATTGATCTAGTGGCTAGAAAAAGAGTTAAAAGGGAAAGTAAAGAGAAGAGTTACAGATTTAAATCATTTCTTCTTATATTTTTAACAATACATATTGATAATTTTGAGAGGAAATTTTACCATTAAAAATTTATTTATTAATTTATCATAAATAATTTAATTTAATTATTTAGTTCATGAATAAACTCTCCATTTAGTCTCTGTTATCTTAATTAAATTTTTTTCAAGTCAAATATAATAGTAAGTAAAAAAATTAAAAACATTGATTATTCTTCTTGAATAAAATTAAAAGTATGTAATGAACAAAATATATCATGTATATAATCAAATTTTATTTATTTTTCAATTAATAATTCTTTTAACAATTTATTAATAAAAAATTGGGGTCATTCTCTTATTTTTAGTCCTGCCAAAGGCAAGAGGCGACCCTGGATGCAACAACTTGAAGTCAGACATAGCTTTGTTTGGAGTTGGAGATTTTAGGTTTTGATTTTTATAAAAAATAAAATAAAAACAACTTTAAACTGCACCTTTCAGTGTGCTGAAATTTTGTTTAGATATAAGCTTGTGGTTGGTTTCAGCTCTTTTTCTGCCTTTAATTCGTATTTAACAATCGAAAAAATTAAATGGATCAAATTCACATATCAAAGTGGGAAGAAAGAAGAAACAAAAATATTATATGATATAAAACTCAAATTGTTAATGACAGAGATCAGTAAACACCACCATCATATGGCTTTATTTTTACATAACATTGAATCTCTCAAAAGCCATATAATTAATTTCGTTGATCATTTGCAGTTTTATTGCTGTTATTGCGTGAGGACTCCATGCAAAAGAGATGCTTCAAGATAATTTGAGAAAAGTCTTTATCCAAGGGAGTGGAGACAGTAGAATTTGTATTGTTTAAGCAGGAAGGAGAGAAATAAGTCTGCTGATGGCTAGCAGCAGATTCATTGAACAGTGAAGGGTCGATTTTGGGAACAAAAGAGTTGTGATGGTGAAGTTCATCAGTGCCTCCGCAAATGGAGAGCTTGTAGAGTTCTGATTGAGAAAGATGGCGAAGGTCAATAACGGCAAGGGAATCCGCAGATAATTTCGAATTTTCCATCGACATTGGGATTAAGTACATTCACAATTTTCAATCTCATTTCTTTTCTTTTATAGGGTTTTGTAATAGTCACAAATTAAAACGTACAGTCAAATGTCAATAAATATCTAAAGCAAACAAACAAATGAACTTAATTTAACATTAAATATATTTTTGGTTCTTGTATTTTTGTCCTTGATATTAGTCTATAATATATTAATGTTAATCTCAAAATGTAATAATGTTAACATAATTACTAAGAGAAACGTTACTTAATTTTGTATTCTTCTTCATGGATACCTTTAGAAATCAATTTCTTCATAATAAATAATGACTAAAATAATAGGAAAAAAATTGAGGAAACAAAACAAAAAATTAGTCAAAACACATAACTTAAAAACATATTTAACCATTTAATTTATATGAAAAATAATAAAAATATGAATATTCAAAAGAATGATAAATTTATTATTATATTTAAAAAATCATTTAGTAAAAAAAATATGTACTTAAAAAATCATAAGTAAACATATTTATCTCAATGTGGTTCAATTAATTGAGTTTAAAAGGAAAAATTGATTTAATACTTTCCCATCAAATTTGAATCTAACACTTCACTTGATTCTATTTTAAATTTGAACTAATTGATCCATCAAAAGGAGGAAAAGAGGAACAAAAGTTTACGCCAAATACGAAAGAAAGAAATATGCACCAAAAGCAGAAGGAAAAAAAGTAAATAAATTTATTGGAAATAACTAAACGAATTTTAATACAGTATTTAGCAGAAGATGAGATGAGATTGTACCCCTCAAATAATAACCCGCGTCTCTTTTTTATAAAATTAAATGTAATTTTCTTTAAAGATAATTATTTTCTAACTAAAAATCTTTAGATTATGACGAGTCAACATCCATATTAATGACCACATTAAGGATATGAGTTCATTAATTGAATAACTTGCCTACTCAATAATAAAGTGGGAGTAATTTTACTTTTATATAATAATGAAAATAGTAAATTTAAATATAAAAATAGTTTTTAATAAATATAAATTGCATTTTTTATTTTTGAAAAACCTAACATAGACTAATAAATTATTGGTTGGACCACATGACCGGTAGTAGTCTAGAACAGTGTAATAATTTCTCCTATGACACAACCAACTTGTGTATTCAATAATAAAGTGTGAATGATTTTATTTTCATATATTAATAAAAATAGTAAATACAAATCGAGAATTAATATGGTAGTATTAAGTTTGACTGTTTCAGAAACCATGAGAGTCAAACATATATATTGAGAATTAATTTTATCCCAAAGTGATTTAATTGATTTTATAAGAAAAAATGTCATTTAATCTTACTTGTCCATTTGTTTAAATTGTGCAATTAACTCAATTTAATTTTAAATTTAATCAAAAGGAAAAATATGTTTTGAATTTGATTTGAAAGAATAAATTTGATCTAATCTATATTATATCTATATATAATATAATATATAAAACTTCTTCATACAGCATTTTATTTTTTAACTTTTTTGAAAATTTATCATCTAGTTTAAATATCACTGACTTTTAATTTAATTCATTTAATTCCTAAATTTTTATATTTTCAATTTTATAGAATAACTATAATAAAAAATATCATAAATTTAAAATAGTCAAAAAAATAATTATGTTTCTATATATATATATATTAGTATAGCATCTCAAAAAAATTGTTTACTTTTTAATAGATGATACATTATTTTAAGGGTTAAATGTTTTTCATCCCTATAAAATTATCAAATTTCAATTTTCGTTCATATAAAAATTTTGTTAAGTTTTTCATTCTTTATGAATATTGCAACATCTTAATTTTGAATAATCAAAAAAATTTATTTAAAATTTAAACAGAGGAATTGATGTGAATTTAGTGGGTAAAATTAATTAATAATCTAGAGATTTATTTTTCAGGATTAAAAAAGCAACTCATTAGATTATGAGGATAGTTTGAATAATTTTAGGCTCAAAGGATGTTTAGTTTTGGTGGTTAACCAAAAAGGTTAAAGGATAGAGCTATCCTTAGCTGACCTAAACTAATTAAACAAATTTCCCCCTTTTTCTTTTTCTAATCAACTCACTTCACTCATTCTCCTTCTCGCGTGCCTTCTCATTTTTCTCACTTTCCCATGTGCTCTTTCCCTCTCTCATTCATTATTTTCCTCACACGCCACTCCCTCTTTCTCCACCATTATTTTCCTTTTTTTTTCATCACCACCCACACTGTGCCTCCAACCTTCTCCATCTTAATCTTGCTTTAGCTTTCACAAGGGTGAGTGATGAATTGTCATAAATGGAAATAACACAAAGGCAATTCAGGGAATGGATGTGGAGGAGAATAATTCTGTTAGGAATAATGGACAAGTGTCAAGTGATCCTATGATTGTGGGTAACTGAAAAAGTACAAGGATGAGAATGGAAAATTCATGCATGAGGGATTATGTGTGAGGTAGCAATTAGTCATATAACATCTAAGAGAAGGAAAGATGAGTATGGGTATTATTGTATTTCTCTTTCTTCTCTCTATCGTCTTTGTAGTTGTTATCATTGCATAGTAACTTTTTTCCCTTATTGTAATAGATCCATCAGTACTACAGTGGTTATCATACTATCCATTTACCATTTACTTGTTATTTCATTTCTTATTTGACCTGCCTTCATTACATTAGTGCTTTCATTCTCGACTTATTTGCCTTCATGGCTGAAAACACTCGATTGAAGGACCTGTCCATAGATGTCAAACAACTGTCCTCAAAGTTGATAGAATCTCCACACACAAAGTATTCTACTCATTTTGAGAGCCTTAAAGCTGGAATGACCTCGTTGCATGTAGCCATTGTGTCATTGAAAGCGTCAGACGCAAGTTCTATGCAACCGTTTTAGGTTCGTAATGTCAAACTTGTTTTTCCACATTTCAATGGTTCAAATATGCTAGAATGGATCTTTAATGTAACATCCCTGATGTTTTAATGAGAATTATAAGAAATGGGAAATGTTAGTAAATGTTTTAGAAGTTTTATTTAATATTTGTTCTGTCTTAGCCAAAGATAAGAAAACCGGTGTCGAAGTCGGTATCTGAAGCGCGAGCAGGCGGAGTTAAAGATCGGAAGTGTAGGAGAAGAGCGGACAGGGCTAGGCGGTCTGGTCCAACCGTTGTGAGGAGAGCGCCTCACACGGGGTCATAGCCCGGATTAACCTCATAATGACTGAAACAACGGATATAAGTAACCAAGAGGTGGGCACGGATAAGGTATCCGATCTCTCAGGTTGTAGCTCAGATTTCCGAGGTATGAACACTAAGTTAGGACGTCGGGGGCCGATATTCATATTGGGCCTATACTCTTGCGAAGTATTAGAGAATCGTGAATAATTAAACGTTGAGGGAATAAATAAGTATAATTGATTTAATAACTATGCAATAGTTTAATATAGTGAAATTGATTAAATTTAGTAAGAATACAAATAAAATAAAGGAAAAGACGATCTTGCCCATGAGCTATATATATAAGGAAATTCTCTTCCTTCCCTCTTCATTATTTACAAGTTACCTTTGCTGTTGGCCTGTTCCTCCACTTTCGTTTTTCTCCTCTCTTATCGCTGATTTGCATGCGCTGGAGAGGGACTCCATTTGTGTCTAAACTTCAATTGAACCCCATTCCTGTGATCGAGGCTTCAAGGTGAGTCTACTGATCCGTTCCAATTGTGATTCCCTTATTCCTTTTATTCTTTGGCTGTTAAGAGCCATGCATGGCTATATTCGTGGCTGTTCTCCACTCCTCTGGTGAGCGTGAGTCCAGATGTTGTCCATGAACTAAGGGCGTTGAAGTGATGAGCTGTACTTTATGATCCGTAGGTAGTAGGCTAAGCAACGGAAGACTGAGTGACGGAGTTGAGACTGCGAAACCAGTGTTTAGAGGAAGGAATCGACACAGAGAACAGATCATCGAAGCGTGGAACCAAAGTAAGGGGAGTGTTCGGGTTATAATTAATTAGAATAGGACTTGCTTCTTAAATAGGTCATTGAAGTAACGTAAACCAGTTAAGGAAAATGTTGCTAAACGTAGTTGTGTGTTTATGCTTGTGCATGTGTGACTGAGTACATTAATTGGTGGAGGATCGGGTGTGGATGAGTTTATCATGTATGATCTTGTGATATCTAATGTGAAATGATCAGTATTATGTGACGTCGGGTTAGCAAGCAGGCTACCCGAGTGATGAGGAATTGATATTATTATGTGAAAGGTAAACTGTTGAATGATTATGTGGTATGGGATGGCCGACGGTATATGATAGCCCCTCATTTCCGGCTCCCGTGGTTTTCGTGCCCAGTTGAGCTACCCAGTGGTCAAGTAGGACCTAGTGGTTGAGGTGGAGAGTCAAGTAGGACTCGGTGAACCAAGCAGGGTTCACGGGGTGTCAAGTAGGACCCCAGCTGAAGGCCAATCCTTTAGTATCCGGATACTAGGAGTCAGATTGTATGAGAGTCAGTTGTGATCGTGATGAATGTGATGGAATTGTGTAGATGGTTTAACATAGTTACTGTATGTAATACACTATGTTTCAGTATGCTTGCTTACAAGTGATGCTTGATGTGTATGTATAAATATGCATGTATATTTGTTAAGATCCATTCTAAATTAATTACAATGCCAAACACTCACCCTTGCATTTTTTTTAGTAACCAGGGACAGGGAGGGGGAAGGAGCCATGGAGCCGCGCCAAGGGGGAGAACGGTGCCAGGGTCCGAGTGACTTCGAGTGACTCTTTATAGAGTCATATGTGTGTATAAAAACTTCTTAGTATAATTATTAGTTGTGTTTAATTAAGACCGGATCAGATGTAAACCTATATCTTAAAATATATCACTGTTATTTGCATATGCTTTCATGGTAGTTATGATAACTCTTTGGGTTCACAGAACCATTTTTAGAGTGAAATTTTGGGAGTCCGGTTGCATGTCTTGTCTAATCCGGTGTGTGAAAGGTATTCGCTCAAGCGAATAGAAACCTCGTTTAAGTGAGAGTCCGGAATCTCGCTTAGACGAGTAGGGGCCTCGCTCAAGTGAGAAGCCCTGACACCCTTTCTCCCATCCGTTGTGTTTAAATTAACTTGCTTTTCTTTTCATGACCTCATTTAATTAAGCTAACTGTGACTGCTGTCACTTGAATAAGTCAGTAAAAATAAATGCTTTTTCACTAAATATCAATTAATTTTCAAGAAAAGGAAAAATTTATCGTAAGAGGTAATTGTTTAAATAAAAATAAATGCAAAAATAACCTAGGATGTTACATTTAACGCGAAACAATTGTTTACGTTTTACAATACTCCGAAGAAGTAATGCCTTACCATTGCTACAATTCATACGAAAGCAGATATGATTCTTTGGTTCCAACTGCTTATTAAGAACAATCCATTTCAATCTTGGATTGGTTTCACTCGATCCCCAGAACTGGAAGTTAGCCCCTCTCCTTCTTAGTTCCCTTGTTCTACCATTTTTAAACTGACGCAAACATGGTTCAAGATTATTATCGAGAATTTATAGCTTTGGCTAATCGTGTTCAGGGCATTACTGTAAATGCTTTACTTGATTGTTTCCTTAGTGGCCTCAAGATTGACATTCATAGAGATATTATTGCTTAAATCCAACCTCCTTGTTACGTGTTGTTTCATTAGCTAAAATTTTCAAAGAGAAATACCTACCTAAACAGAAACCCACCTCAGCCTACTCTTACCCTAAATACCAATCATTGTCCCTAGCCCAAACGGCCGAATCCATGAGCCCACCACCCTTGTTACCCAACCTAAACACTATAAACCAGCCCAATCACCAATCCATCAAGTTTTCCAATGTTAAAAAAATGTTTGCAGCGGAAATACAATTGAGAAGGGAGAAGGAATTGCGTTTCACTTGTGATTAGAAATTTTCACCTAGCCATAGATGCCCCAATAAACAATACTTGTTGTTACAACTAGAGGAAGATGAGGACTTGAAACTCGACCTGACCCACCTAATGAGGCCAATATCCATTAGATGCACCCACTGGAATAAGAACATCACCTTTCTTTTAATGCTTTTAAAGAAGCTTCGGGCATTGGTAATATGTGATTTCAGGCTACTATCAATAAGGTGCTGTTAGTCCTCAAATTTTCAATAAAAGCTTTAATAAAAATTTCATAAAAATTACAAAAATTAGTTTAATTTGTTAGAAAATTAGGATTTAAATTCAATAAATGGATGTTGTTGGAAATAATCTACCCTTGATCAATTTTCTCTAAGTTTTGCAGTGAAAAAGTTAAGAAATCAAGAGAAAATTACACTGGAGGAGCTGACGCGTAGCCTCATCCCACGCGTAGCATCAACAACTATTTTTGATGCTGACGCTACGCGTCACAGTCACGCGTAGCGTTAGTGCTGCGTGGTCTCCACCTCCACTTTGGCCAACCACTCCACTTGGACCCAATAATGGGCACTCCACTTAGCACCAATGGGCATCCCACTCAGCATGAAAGGCCAAAACTCGGTGGAAACATGTTCATGTGGCCAGGCATGATCAAATTTAATAATTTGAAGTGGCCATTATCAAGTGTTTAATGGAGGCTGAGTCAGGGGTCTGACGCGTAGCGTCAGCACCCTTGCTCAGCCCTATAAATAGGGCCATCCAACACCATTCTAAAGAATCCCATAGCATCCCATTCTCTTTTTTTCTCTCTTTGTGCTCGACTTTGAGTACTTCTTTTGTGAGTTGTAGTTCTAGAATAGTTTTCTAGATACTTGAGTATGTTTTGGTGTATTGTGATCGTTGTATCGTGAAGTTCCCATCGTCTTCGTAATGTCAAACTCTGTAAGTATTTTTTTTACTTTCACCATGTGTAACTAATTTGTTTATGTTGGAATTGGTGAACTAATCTATTGAGTATAATATTGTGAATTCAACCTCTGCATGTTTATGATTCAAGTCCATGTTAGTATTTCAACCTTTTATTAATATGAACGTCAAACAGGAGAATGATTTTCATGTGTATTGAAACTTGTTTTATTAGTATGAATGTCAAACGGGAGAATGATTATTCATGCCGTATTAAAACTTGTTTTGACGAAAGTAAAAGTTGGAATACCCTTGGTATCTCAATTCTATAGGGGTTGTTAACCATTGTTGCCATAAGGCCAGGTCTTAATGCAAGTTTTTACTGAGAAAGCTCACGAGGGATCGGACTTTACGGTGAATTCTTAGAATTTATATCACGAGGGATCGGTTATAATGATTTTAAGCTACAATGACATGAAACTTGATGATTAAATATGCATGTCTTGAGTTCCTCATTGTTATTCTAGATTAGGGATCCAATTTCCAACATAATTTGTTTATCTGTGTTTATCTCAAGTATCTTACCTATTCTAGATTGCAACTCAACTTTTTAGATAGATTTTATTTTCTTTTTATCTTATGAACCACTCAATCATGCTATCCTGTGAATATTGTATAAATTGTATATAAATCATTCTTTTGTTTATAACTTCCTTCACATTTACCATAGTAAATAGAAAATTACTGTTGTTATTGGACTTTCAATCCCAGTGGAACGATATCTAAATTTTGAAAACTACAAACGATTGGTGCGCTTGCCAATTAACAACCCAGTGGTGGAAACAAACTGTTGAGACGCTATCGCCGGGTTAACAAGTTTTCTGGTGCCGTCGCCGGGGATTGAATTATTTCAGTAAAATAGTAAATTTTTAATTACCGTGGTAAATATTTTTTTTACCTTAGTTAAATTTTTTTTTACTTATTGTTACACTAACTTTCTTTGTCTAGTTTGTGTATGCAAACTCGATCTACCGCAGGTAAAATTTATTTTGATCCTGAGATAGAAAAGTTTGTAAAGAAAATCAAGTCTTTGAAATCTAAAACACAAACTAAATCTTCTTCTACTTTTAATTTTGAAAATCAAATATGGCTGCTGAAAGGAGAACATTGGGACAGTTTGCTGCTATTAATGGTTCACCCCGAGTTTCGGGTATGTTTCAAGGACCTGTTGTACCAGTGAAGATTAAACCTGCTACTTTAAATATTATTCAAAATAATCAATTTGCTGGTTTAAATCATGAAGAACCATATGAACATTTAACTATTTTTTATGAGTTATGCAGCACAATTGGTTTTGAACCCAATCAAGAAGAGTCTGTTTACATGAGACTTTTTCCTTTTTCATTGATTGGTAAAGCAAAAGAATGGTTTAAATCTTGTCCACCGGGTAGTTTTGCAAACTGGTCCGATGTTGAAAGAAAATTTTTGGAAAGATTTTATTCTCCTTCAAAATATTTTGAAGCAATGACAACCATACACTCTTTTTCTCAAAATAATGATGAATCACTAGGAGAGACATGGGAAGGATTCAAGGCACTTTTGAGAAAGTGTCCAAACCACAATCTGAATGATGCCGAAAAGGTAAGAATCGTTTACCATGGTTTATTGCCTCAGTTCAAGATGATGTTAGATGCTTGTGCAGGTGGTTCTTTAATGAACAAAACTGTGGAGGAAGCCATAGAAATATTGGAATCAATGGCTATCAGTGATCGCCAAGCAAAGCATGAAAGAGGTAATGTACAGAGGAAGCCAGGAATGCTCGAATTGGGAGTAAATGATGCGGTGTTGGCTCAGCAAAAATTACTGACCCAACAAATTGAAGTTATGAGCAAGCAATTGGAAAAACTCCAAATTGCTCAAGTAGCATCACCACCCCCTGCTCAACTTAAACAATGTATGCACTGCATGGGAGAACAACCATGTGGTTACTGTGGAAATGAGCAAGAGCAAGCCAATTTCATGAACCATCAAAGAGCACCCTTAGGTAATTTTCCTTTCAATCATAGAAATTCTTTTCCTAACAATTACCTGCAGGGTTGGCAAAATCAGAATACTGGCTGGAGACAGGACACTAGACCTTCAAACAGACCTCCTAACAATCAGTTTAAGCAACAACAAATTGACAATGCAAGATTGACAAGGATAGAGGAATCTATTCAACAGTTACTGCAGTTTGTGGAAACAAATGAAGCTGCCCGAAAAGCATCAGACATACAAATGGGACAGCTTGCAAAAGAAATAGCCGAATTAAAGAGTTCTAGGTTTACTGCAAACACTCAAAACCCAAGGGAACAATGTAATGTTGTTTCTTCTGATGTTGTAAAAATTGATTGTAAAGAAAAGAGTGAGAAAAAGAAAGAAGAAGAAGAAAAAGAAAGTGAAAAAATAGAAAAAAATGAAAAAAATGAAAAAGAAAAAAATGTGCAAGTAAATACAGAGCAAGAAACAAACTGTATAACCCCGAAAAAATGTAAAGATCTGGGGAGTTTCACCATTCTTGTAACAATTGGAAATATCAATATCAGGAATGCGTTATTAGATTTAGGGGCTAACATCAACTTGATGCCCTTAGAATTAATAAAGCGCATCAGTGAATATGAGCTAAAAGAAGCAAAGACAGAATTACAGTTTGTGGATCGCTCTGTCAAAAAGCCTTTTGGGATTGTGGAAGATGTACTGGTAAAGGTTGATAAGTACCACTTCAGAGTTGATTTTATGGTACTGGATATGAAGGAGGATACTGAGATCCCCCTGATCCTAGGAAGACCTTTCATGAAGACTGCAAGGATCAGAGTAGATGTTGATCTAAGTATGGTTGCAGTCAAGGTTTATGAAGAAGAAGTAAGCTTCAGTGCTCATGAACACCTCAGGACAAGTAATGAGGAAAAAGTTTACCCTTCAACAGAACCAGGTATATCTCTTCCCAATCAATTAAATTGTTTTAAATTAACCGATGCCTTGAAAGATGAAAAACAGGTAATTAAACCTCGGAAAAGAAGAAGGAGGAAGAAAAAGACAGGTGATTCCTCAACGAATATTGGGAGACCACCTGATTAATCAGAGGTAATGTCTGGCTGGAGACATTAAATCTAGCGCTCAGTGGGAGGCAACCCATTCTTTTCTTGTTATTTTCAAATAAAAATAAAAAAATAATAATTTAGAATTAATTTAAAAAGAAAAGGGGTTTAAAACTCAAAAGAAAAGGTTTTTGAAAATCAAAATTTTGAAAAATCAAAAAACAGAAGCCCATGCGTAGCGCCACTGTGACGCGTAGCATGGACTCTGAATTTTGGACCTGACGCGTAGCGTCCCATCCGCGCGTAGCGTGAGAGCCCACGTTCAGTTTTTAAAACTGAACCAGAGAGGCCCATCTTAGGGTTTAAAACCTAAGATCTCCTCTCTGCCTCACTTAAGTTTTCAAAACCTAATTTTTGAAACCTCATTTTCTCTCTTCCAAACCTTCTCAATCCTATTTGCTCAAGGAATCACATGTAAGTGTTCTAATCCTTTCTCTTTAGTTTTGTTTTTAATTTTCGATTCTTAGAAATAAATGTGGTTAGGATTAGGATTAGAAGACCATTGGAATTGATTACTGTTAGAATTAGGAATTGAATGGATATAATGTGGTTTGAAAGGGGTTGCTGATGTGCAACCCCTATTTTTTTTTATGTTCTGTGTAGCTCACGCGTAGCGTCCCACTGACGCGTAGCGTGAGGATGAACTGTGAGCCCACGCGTAGACAATGATGCCCCTGTTATGGGAAGTTACGCTTTGATTACATGCATATTGAATTTGACTCATGACATCATATGCATTGGTTACTCGCTCAACACTCAAATTTCCTGCAAGGGTCCACCGATTATAATACTTAGATTTATTGTGTGGTTCCTAAAGTACCACTATTTATAACACTCAGATTTGATGTGTGGTTACCAGGATGAACACCAATTTATAGCACTCAGATTTGTTGTATAGATTATCCATTTGGGCACTCAAATTTATCATTTATTAAGTCGGATCTGCATTGTATGCTTTTATGCATTTGAAAATAATATGATTTTGAAAGTCCATGGCATTTGATTATTTGCATCGAGAGAATAGAAATATATGTGTATATATATAGGCATTGGAAGTATCTGGTGATGTTTGGAACTGAAATGATGATTGATGTATGGTTTGCTTCATTATATGTTGTTGTGTTTGATCGTAATATATTGAATTACTATTTACTACTTTGAGTGGTACTCACACTTCAACCTTTATTTTAGTGAGTTTTCAAGGTGATGATACCATTTAGTGAGCTCGAAGGCGGAAAATAATGCCAACGATGGATCTTGTACTTGACTATTTTGTTGTGGTGTTTGAGGTGGACATGCATAATATTGTTTTGTGATATATGAAGATATGGTGTGGCCCTTTAATTAGCCTAAGATGACAAGTATGTATACATAAGAATGTTAAAAGATGAATTTAAGGTTTTGATGTATATGTTGCTAAATGAAATTATAACTGTATGATTGCTAATGGATAAGTAGTTGACACTGACTGGAGGTTTAGTTTATGCCTTGCAAATGTTTTGAGATGAGGAATTGATTTCTCACATTCCCCAAAACTGTTAATGTTTGATTGTTATGAGATATAGGTAAGTTTTGTAATGTTGTGATGATAATTGGCGTAGTATGAAGCTTAGTGTGTTTGTGAAGGAAAAAGTGTTGTGGTATGTGAATTGTAGCATTGAATGTGAGGATATATAATTTTAGTGAAGGATTAAGCCTAAAACAAAAATTGAATAGGTCATATTTTAATTCGTGAGGTTTCAGAACTTCCGAATAGATTGGATAATATTCCTAATGAATTTGAAATATGGTAGGATTTCTTTGGACCTTTTTGAATAGGTTTTGGATGGTTTGGTAGGTTTAAATGGCCTATGAATGGCCCAATTGCATTTTCTGCATAACTACCTTAATTTTGGGATTTTTCAAGAGAAATTGGCAGAAATAGTTCACAAATAGCATAAATAAGCTTGTTGTAAATTTTGGCAGCATTCGAAGGCGGAACAAATAAGTTAGGGTGCGCAGAAGTTGGTCTGGTGACAAAAATTCTACATAATTTTGCATCTATTTAGATGCTGTAGAATTTTAGGAGTGAAAATAGGCATACTTATGTGGTTTGGCCTTGCTTAAGAACTGGGAACCAAATGAACCTTTCCTAGTGGTTTGGTGTGATACTAACTTATGACGAGAGACCACAATAGGTTGAAAGGTTATGCTAGTTTCATATATTGTCGGCATGAACGATTGCATTGTATGGATTAGTTGCCATGCTTCCAATTTTCTATATAAAGACATAGAATGAGCTCTATAATATGTGTGTGATGAGATGCAAGATTCATACTTCAAAAGCATGAAATACTAGGATTAATTTCCAAGTTAGAATACCATGAATTAGGTGAATTATGTGCGCTAAAAATGATCTAGCCAATGCATGAGTCAAGGGTTCCAAATGAGACATTTTTGTGTGCTATAACAAAGGTATGGTAGTGAGAACCATAACCAGTGGTAGGAATCACAACTAGGTTATGGAACTCACTGCCTCAGGGACCCAAAATTATGCTAATTTCCTATGTTTGGCAGAAGGAACCACGGCCAGTGGTGGCCACCACAACCAGGCCATGGAACCTACTGCTAGAGGACCAATTTTGCCTTGTTTCCCCCTCTTCTGGCAGTGCAAACCATGACCAATTTTTAGTCCTAGTAAATATGACTCTCTTTATTTTAGTCCCTAAAAAAATATTGATTTTTTAGATCGACTTTGGTTTAATATTATGTTTTTAGTCCCTGGTAATATTTTTTTGCTCTTTTTCTCTCTCTGCTCTCTTTTTCTCCCTCTGTACACCCCCTCTCACTAAACCACTACCCATCCACCTCATCTAGGCCACCATCACTCTCTTCCATTAAACCATTGCCCACCCATCAATTTTTACCCAGAAAATTCACAAATTTGTACAAAGAAACAAAGGAGAAAAAACAATCCCCTAAATCTTCTTTATTTTTTTTCTTCCTTAAATATGCCACAAAGATTAAGGCTAGGCATATTGAATTCTCACCCTCGCTTAAAAGCTAGGTATATTGAATTCTCATCTTTTGAATCGTAAAGACTATGACCTAACCTAACTCCAAAAAGATCTAATTTATGTATTTCTTGTGAGTTTTCACTTGGATACAGGTGAAACCCATCTCCGTTTCTATTCCATTTTTGTAGTGTAGCATTTTCATTAAGGACGCCTAAATGATGAAAGAGATGATGGGCAGTGTAGTGGTGGTTGGGGGACGATTCTAGCAATGATGGGTAAGGGGTGATGGTTATGGATAGAGACAATGTTAGTAGTAGTGGGTGGGTAGTGTTAAGTATTGGGGTAAGGATGACAGATCTAGGCGGTTCCGACTTGTTCTAGAGGTAGCAAGATCCACTAACATGGTGGCGGCTTGTTTCACATCTGATAATGGTGATCCCAACAATGGGTATTTTTCCTTTTTGTTTCTTTTTAATTTTGTTGTTCAATTTCTCATAATTCTATCCCCCTTATGTTCTTTGTGGTTGGGGTCATGAAGATTTTTGGATGATAATGGTTTGACGGGTGACATTGGTCATGGAAGGTTGGAGGTGAGGTGGTTCAGTAGTGGTGGTTCATATAAGGTGGAAGGGGTATGGAGAAGGAATGAAAGATGAGAGAAAGAAAAAGAGCAAAAACAAAAAGAAATTTACATAGACTAAAAAATATTACAAGGGACTAAAACAACAAAAAAAGAATTATAGGGACTGAAATAAAAAAAGGTCATATTTACAAGGACTAAAACATATTTAAGTTTTATTGTTATTTAGTGTATTTTATTTTATTTATTTCTCATGTTTTAATAATATTAATATTAATACTAATAATTAAAATTATTATTATTATTATTATTACACTACTAGAAAATATCATTTTAGTTATTGGATTTTAGCTATTTATCGATAACACTTCAATCCTAATAGCAACTCCTTTAACGATGACCAATAGAATAAGGATCAGAATGCACCCGGTGAAGGTTTGCAACGTGGGTGAGTGAGCACCCCAATGTCGTCACTAATATTCCTTATTCGTCTGTTTCAAAAAACGTTATTGTATATGGATTTAAAACAAGTAGATCGTTCTTGTCGTTGAACATATCATATAGCGAGAACAACAAGTCGTCGCTATATATCATTTTCCATGTTCTGCTTCCATTCACATCACTGAATTGAAAATGTGACTTTAGCAACAGTAGAGAGCACAAACGTTGCTAAGATTGGTGGACACATTAAATAAGAATAATGAAAATGTAAATATCAATAACAGAGGACAAGCATGTCGCTATTATCTTTCTCAAACGTCATCGCCAACCCTACCTCTAAAGTTGACAAAGAATCTAAAAAGATGCTTGTTGCCATAGACATCACTAAGGTTGATAGACACATTAAATAAGAAAAAAAGAAATATAAATACTAGTGATGGAGGACACGTCAGTCGATATTATCTTTCTCAAACATTATTGTCAACCTGGTCGTTAAAGTTGACAAAGAATCTGAAAAGATGCCTGTCACAAAAGACGTCGCTAAGAATCATGGACACATTAAATAAGAAATATGAAAATGCAAATATTAAAGGCGAAGGACACATCTATCGCTCTTTTCTTTAACAAGACCCCGTCACCACTCCCATCACCATAGTTGATAGAGAATCTGGATAAAAAATGCATGTCATCACTGATGCCGCTAAACATGTCCATGTTTTACTATAATGTAGCGATAGGGTGTGTGTTCATCGTTGTAGACCCGTGGACACATTACCAATTAGTTTATGCCACATGTTAAGTGTTTTTGAATTAGTTATTGGAATAGTGACGGGTTGACATTTGTAGCTAATCTAAAAACACTTAATTGAGCTTGAGCCCCTTGCCTATTCACTCTTTCATTTCTCTCAACCCACAACCCAACTTTCCCCTTCTCCCAAATCCCTCGGCATCCCATAACCTTTTATGTCTCTATTTTTTCTCACGCGACCCACAACCTTATCTCTCTCTCTCTTCTTTATATATTGTCAACCTCTTTATGTCTCTGTCTCTTTATTTTCTCTTTATATATTGTCTCTGCTTTATGAAACAGATGGTAAATTGATTGGATTAATTAATGATAAATTTTAATAGAAAATTTAAAAGACAGGATAAATTGGAAGATAGGGATCTATCTTGTGTTCCCTTTTCATCTCTAGATTATGATAGAAAGAATATTTATTATTATTAAAGCTTTATCACTAATTTACTTTTATTGTTAGCATGATGTATGTGATGAACTAGTGTGTAATGAATTTTTGTTTTACCTTTTTCATCTTCTCCGTTCGTGCATTCTCCCTATCCCTTGACCATTCTATTGGATATGATTTCAATGCATTTTTTTAAATCTTTTTTTCTTTAATTCTATCGATAATATGACCTATACCATTCACATTAGCGACGAGCTTGGCAATAACATCATGTTGCGACACAACAAAATTCGTCGCTAATAGTCTGAAACATTTAGAGACGAGCAACTCCTGTCGCTACAAGTTTTGCTACTTACATTGTTTGTCAAACAACTTTTTTTATCAAATAAAATAATGGTAAATGAAAATAAATGTTGAAATCAAATTCGAAACCCTACTCTAATTACTTTATATATTCATGACAAACACCAACTACATATGCTACCCATTTGGGACTCTTGAAAAGTTTAATTCTTTTAAATTTTAAAACAATTTTTCCAAAACAAAATGTTTATAGTTATTAATTAATGATTCCTTTGAATTATATTTGTACCTATTCTATATATGAGTTCTTATTCGGTGCCTCTAAATAGAGGATGAAACGAGGAACTATCGTGATATAAGCACTAACTATATATTTTTTTAAAAATCAAAAGGAATATATTTTATAAAATTGAAAAATATAAGATTGAATAGAAGTTATGAGTTTTTGAAAGATTTTAAGTATTTTTAATTTTCTTCCAATATTTATTGTGGACCTAGCTTCTCTAATTCTCACTTGTCAAGTGAAATTATGTGAATCAAAGTTTAATAAGTTTTAGGATGCAGCATCAAACAGTTTCGTTTTCTCGGTTTGAAAAAGGGAATATTTAAGTGATTTAGATTCTAGAGTTTCTACTATAGTCAACAAGAGAGAAGCATCATTTACCAATATTGTTTTATTTGGAAATGGAGATATATGCTAAACATTCTATGAACTCTAAATACTCGAGGAATAAGAAGTTGAGAGAATCAAATAAAATTGAGCGCCTTATTTATTTTAATTTTGACGAAATAATAGGTAACTAGCGGTGTACATGAATCTAATTGTAATCTCACTTAAACTATTTCCATTCTTTATATAGCTATTTGCTATTTTTGCTATATAATAACCATATCTACTGTTCTTTTTAAGTTTGGTGGGTGACATAAAAACCAGGAACTTGTCGTGGCTGTTGCAGAAAAGCTAGGGGACAACGCAAAACAAATTAAAGAAAACATGGTGATCGATTGATGACCCTGAAAAAGGATAACAGAAAATGATGTAAGAGTTTCAAGGTAGTGGGCAGAGAGAGAAGAAAAGGAGATTTAGAAGAAGAGGTTGATAAATATATGACACTAGTATCCGACAACATTATGGATCCGTTTCGTTGTGTGTCATGCATAATGCTTCACTTACAACCACAAGCAGGTCTTGACTCTTGAGGCTGGGGTTCCATCGTGCGCTAAGTACGACACGAATTTGGTTGGTCCTCATGCATGCGCACGCAATATGCATGCCATAGTGGGGTGTGCTGACGTTCATTTGTACTTGTTTACAAAAAAGTTAGACAAATGATAGCTCATCATGTTAAGACGTTAAAAATTCAGTTTTTTTAGCTCAAGCAACTTTTATTTTAAGTAAAACATACTTAACCATAAAATATTATGAATGATGTTTCTAATATTTATATATTATTTAATTTAATTTAATTTACTTAGAATATTTATATTATTAATAAAATTAGTTTTTAAATTATTCACATTATTCCGATATTAATTAGATGAGATATTAATAGAAAAGAGTATTATTATTATAAAATTAAGTAATAAGTAATACTACATAGATTTACTAAATTAAGTGCAAATAATTTAAAATAAAACAAAATTCATAAAATAAATATAAACTGAAGAGGTGTTATATATTAATACTTAAATTAATAAATCACATTCAATATAATTGTCAGAGAATTAAGTGATTTAAACATGCTAATATATTCAAATTCTGGGGTGTGAATATTGTGTAAATTAAAAAATGTTTTACCCTTCCTCTTTATCTGTTATTAATAAAAATTTAATTTTCAAATTATGATACACTTTAATTTACTAAATTAATAAACACGTATAAAATGTATTAATTCATATATATTTTATATGTCTCTTTTTTGGAAGAAAAGGACTTATATTTTCTCTATAATTATACAACTTTTTCTTTAAGTATAACAAAATAAAATATATTATAAATATTCATAAAGGTGAGATCTTTTATCACACTTAAAATTTTATTGAAACGTGTGATTTAGTATAAAAATAATAATAAATGCAATATTATTTATACAGGTCACAAATAATGCATTAGTTTTAAAACAAAAATAAACAGAATTACCCTATAAAATTATTCACTATTGCGAATAATAATTTAGATGTTAAATTTAACATGGATGATTTTACTGAGAGATATTCAGAAAATGTTTGGATGGGAAGAAAATGATAAGAAAAAATTGAGAGGAAAAAATTTAAAAATAATGTATTTTTTTTATTTAGATGAAAAAATATAAAGAAATGCAAAGTTGATTTTGTAAAAATAAAAATTCAAAATTTTTCCTCCTATTTTTTTATTCAAAATTTAATTTTTTTTCACTTATTTATTTTCTCTCTCAAAAAAATATTCACTATATTTCTAAATAGTTGACGTTAACAGTGTAGGAATCTTTACACTATGTTTCAATTAAATATCTATGATATTGATCCGGTCTCAATACCGGTATCCGATCTGCTATACATATTTCAACGTCTTTGATAAGACATCTACGTGTAACCGGTGTCATCGGTATACATCCGGACTGTAATTCCGTATCAGGCGTTCTCCCTATACCGGTTGTTCAGGATAACACCATGACATCGGATAATACACACGTCACTGTGCAAAAGACAAGGATTGATGCTACAGGGATCGATCAATAATTCCCTGCACTACGAGCCAAATTCTGCTCACGGGAATGGTCAACTTGTTCCCTAATCCTAGTCTACATTCTCTATGCTCAATATAAAATAGCCACTTGACCCAATCATGCAGGTAAGTGCGCAATATAATAATGCTAATGGGAGTTGGTGGTTCCCCACCAACGAGTCCTCGTTAATCGAGCCAATCAGGTATATGAACTCACTTCATGATTGAAGTGGGGGATCTTCAGCTCATTTTTTACGACTGATTACTCTCTGAATACATTCCTTACTTGGAATATAATCACTGACTTGAGCGTCGGAGAATCTTTGCAGGTGACACCACCATTCGCCCATTTCAACGCGTTAGGTCGGTGTGAAGGATCTCCAGAACGCCCAATCCGCTCTCCTCACTCAAGGACAACGGATACCTACACCGGATACACATACATCCGGTCTTCTATACAGTATTTACATACTATTTGTGACTGGTCTGAGTCCGGATCTCTAGACCCCGGTTCAGGACAGATCATTGGCACGCCCAGTGGGACCCGATAAAGTTATTCCCATATCCTTTGACAGAGCAGGTAATCCACAATGGAAGGCGAAGCACAAGACTTCATGGAGAATCAAGCTGAAGGCAGAACCAATCCTAACGCTTTCAGAAAACTCAACTTTGATTCTCATGGGGGCAGCTCAAAGAAGATAGTAACAGTGTCTGATCCTGATCCTCGCGATGAGTTGATCAGACAACTTCAGAGAGAACTCGCTGAATTGCGAAGAGAAAAAAGGCAAAGCGAGGATAAAGAATCATCTCGCACGCGAAACACTCCCCACACAACTGATGGTGAAAAGTCCACCACTCTGCAGTACTCAAATATCCCTACGTTTGAGGGGGGAGAACAGACTCGCAATTCTGAGGATGCAGCTTCCCGAAGGAAGAGAGATTCAACAACAGCACTCCCATTGTCTTACAATCTGAAGGTTCCTTTTTCAAGGAGACTTATGGGCATCAGCATCCCCAAGCACCTTCAAACTACTCAACCACTTTCCATCGGAAAGTATAATGGTGAAACTGATCCAACTAAGCACCTTGATGCTTATGTGTTTGAAGCTATGTACTTGGGGGCTGATGAAGACGTGATGTGCCGAATGTTCCCTCGAACATTGTCTGAGGAGGCCCTCGGGTGGTTTAAAGGCCTGCCTGTTGGATCCATAGATTCTTGGACGGAAATGGCAGCTGCCTTTGAAACCCACTTTGTCATCTCCAGAGACGTACCCAAGACGTCTCATACCTTGGCTCAGATTAAGCAAGGTGAAACAGAGGGCTTAAAAGATTTTTTAAAGAGGTTTTATAAGGAAGCAGCCCTGGTTCCTAACCTCACAGAATCTATCAAGCTGCATATCGTTATTGAGGCATTGCAGCTAGGATCAGCTTTCGCTCTTTCATTAGCAAAGAGCCCTCCAGCAACTTTTGAGGAGTTCAGGAAAAAAGCCTCAAAGTACGTGAGCATAGAGATGCACTTGGAGGCAATGGCTACAAAGAAAAAGCCACCAACACCATCTCCCTAAACCCAGAAGGGTAAGGAGAAGACGAGGTCAGAACGCATGGAGAGGCCATTCACCAATCCTAAGGTTAATAACCACCCTCCTCGACCTCGAGAAAAGCATGTCAATTCCTTCAGCCATTATGCACAGTTATCTGCTAGACCATCTCAGATTTTGAGAGAGGTCGGATGGCCAGTTTTCAGCACATATGGCATCAGGAAACCAGCCCCTATGAAAAGACCAGGAAATTCCCGTAAGTACTGTGATTTTCATGAACAAAATGGTCATTCCACTGATGAATGCCAAGCTCTAAAGAACGCGGTTGAGACGCTAATTAGAGAAGGCAAATTGAAGCAGTACCTGTTCAAAGAAAAATCTCTTGACAGGGTAGAACGGAATGAGAAGAGAGAAAGAGATCCAGACGACGGGGATGACAACAACGGTAATCCGGTCCGAAAGTTCTCTGCTGCAGAAAAGCAAAAAGGTGTGATGACTGATAATGCAGCGCAAAGAGACAGCCTGCCCCAGCAACAACGTCAGGGCCGACGCGAAGTTATTGACATGATTGCTGAAGGATTTGCTGAAGGAGGAGCTTCAATCACAGCTCGTAAGAATCATCACAGAATGATTCTATCTGTGCAAGGGAAAGTCAAAGACAATCGCCCTTACAGAGGAGGGATTGAGGCTCCCATAATCTCTTTCTCCGATGAGGATTTTGGCCCAACCATTCCTGGTAGTGACGATGCTGTAGTCATCACTGCAGTGATAGCCAACAAGGACGTCCGAAGAATCCTCGTTGACCAGGGAAGTTCCTGCGATGTTATTTTCTATAATTGCTTTGAAAGAATGGGTTTTAAAGACTCAGACTTACAGCCTTATACGCAGGAACTAACAGCTTTCAACGGTGCAAAGCAACTAACTAAAGGGTATCTTGACACCCTTATCTCATTTGAAGGTGAGCCAGGGGCCAGAACGGTCAAATCCCGAGTGCTGGTGATTGATGTCAAATCACCATTTAACGGCATCATAGGCCGCCCTACTCTAAATGCAATGGAGGCAGTTGTGTCAACCCCACATCTCCTTATCAAGTTCATTGATAAGGATAATGATGTTTCATCAATCCGGGGTGATCAAGAGATGGCTAGGTACTGCTATAACCTCAGCCTCAACATGACGAAGCTGTACGCCTCCAATAAAAAGAGGAAACTCAATGATGCTGGAGCAGCTGCTGGATCTGTAAGCCTTGTCGACCTGGACCCTAGGGCGGATTTGAACATTGATCCGCTCAACCCGTTAAAGCCCACACCGGATGGAAGTTCCAGGGACATCGTCTTGGGAGATTCTCCAGAAAAGATCACCCATATCAACGACAAGCTAGATACAGAAATGGAGCAACGACTACTGATGCTCCTGCAAGAGTTTAAAGATCTCTTCGCATGGACTGCAGCCGATATGCCAGGCATAGACCCTGAATTCTGCTGTCATAAATTATCCGTCTATCCAGAGACGAAACCGGTGGCCCAAAATAAAAGACGATTGGGCCTAGAGAAACAAAAGGCAGCTTGCCAGCAAACTGAAGAGTTGATGAAGGCCGGATTTATCAAGGAAATCCGGTATTCCTCTTGGCTTTCGAATGTGGTGATGGTCCATAAATCCAATGGTAAATGGAGAATGTGCGTTGACTACGTGGACCTCAACCGCTGCTATCCAAAAGATCCTTATCCTCTTTCTAATATAGATCGGATGGTGGATGATTCCTCTGGTTATTAATACCTGAGCTTCATGGACGCTTATTCAGGTTACAACCAAATTCCGATGTGCGAAGAGGATCAAGAGAAGACAGCTTTCATAAATGATCGTGGTGTCTTTTGTTATAAAGTCATGCCCTTTGGCCTGAAAAACGCTGGGGCAACATATGAGCGCATGATCAACAAGGTTTTCAAAGGTATGCACACCAAACTTGTTGAAGTATACATTGACGATATAATAGCAAAGACACCGGCTGGTGGCGATCATGTTGAAGACCTACGCCAAGTGTTCACCCGTTTGAGAAAATTTAACATGAGGCTGAACCCAATGAAATGCACATTTGCTGTCCCTGCTGGGAAATTCTTGGGATTCATGTTAACTCAACGAGGTATCAAAGCCAATCCAGGGAAATGCCAAACGATTCTAGACATGCAGAGTCCAAAGAATCTCAGAGAAGTCCAATCCCTGAATGGCATGGTAGCAGCTTTGGCACGATTCATGCCAAAGATGGCTCACAGGTCGCTCCCCCTGTATAGGATACTGAAAAAGTCCAAGAAATTTGAGTGGGGACAGGAACAAGAAAAAGCTTTCCAAGAGCTTAAGGAGGTGTTGTCCAAACCTCCCATTCTCACGAAGCCTGACCCCGAAGATACACTCATTCTGTACTTGGCTATTTCAGATGAAGCTTTGGGCATTGCCTTGATAAAAGAAACTCCCGATGGACAGAGACCGGTCTATTTCATTAGCAAAACCTTACAAGGTGCTGAGATCCGGTATCAAAAAATCGAAAAGGCCGCCCTCGCTGTTGTTTGGGCCTCTCGACGGCTGCGTCCGTACTTTCACGCCCATCCAATCATAGTGAGAACGGATTTGCCACTCCGTTCTGTCTTAATCAAGCCCGATCTCGCTGGGAGGATGATCAAATGGTCTATTGAACTATCTGAGTTTGATATATCCTATGAACCTCGAAGTGCTATTAAAGCTCAAGTCTTGGCTGATTTTATTGTGGAAATGACAGGGACTGATCCAGATTCCTCTCGTGTCCATTGGACCATTTACGTTGATGGTTCATCGAACCAAAGAGGCTCTGGAGCGGGTGTAGTTCTAGAAAGTGACGACGGAGTACACCTGGAAATCTCCCTTCGTTTCAATTTCAAAACATCCAACAACCAAGCTGAGTACGAGGCTTGTTTGGCCGGACTAAGAGCTGTAATTGACATCGGAGCTTCTGAGGCGACGCTCTGCAGCGATTCACAGCTGGTGATTTCACAAATCTTAGGAGATTATCAAGCTCGCAAACCTCAACTCCAATTATACTTGAACTGTGTCAAGGAGTTGGTAGAGAAATTCTCGAAGGTAGAATTCAAGCATGTTCCGCGCGAAGAGAATACAAGAGCGGATATACTCTCCAGATTAGCAAGCACCAAACGACCAGGTAGCACCACTACGCTGGTCCAAAGCACACTGACGTCGCCCAGCATCCCTCTTTTTCCTTCTCTAAACGCCATAATGACTAACTCCCTTTACGGGGATACATGGATGGCTCCTTACATCTGTTATTTGGCTGATGGACAACTACCTACAGATGAGAAGGAAAAGACGAGGCTAAGGAGAGAATTACCGTATTTCACTATGATTGATGGTAATCTTTACAGAAGGGCACTTTCTATGCCCTATTTGATTTGTCTCAAAGAGGATGAGGTGCAAGATGTAATGGAGGAAGTGCATGGAGGACAATGTGGACACCACGCCGGAGGAAGAAGCTTAATGCGAAAAATCCTCAGAGCTGGATACTGGTGGCCCACGATGAAGCAAGACTCCATTGACTTCGTCAAAAAATACGACGCTTGCCAAAAATTCTCTAACCTTCACCACACACCGGCGGAAGAACTCTTCACATCCGCTGTTCCATGGCCCTTCTATCAATGGGGATTGGATATTCTGGGCCCCTTTCCAACTGCTCCTGGGGGCATCAAATATCTCATTTTAGGGGTCGATTATTTCACTAAGTGGATAGAAGCAAAGCCGGTGGTGCATATTACTTCAGCCCGAACTCGTCGTTTCATGTATGAAAACATCATAACACGGTTCGGGGTCCCAGCACGGATTGTCACAGATAATGGTACCCAGTTCACGGATAGAAAATTCACAGATTTGCTCGAGGGGTTAGGAATAACCCAGATATTCTCATCCGTTGAACACCCCCAAACTAACGGTCAAGCTGAAGTAGCCAACAGGGAGGTGCTAAAGGGACTCAAGAAACGCCTTGGTGAAGCCAAGGGCGGATGGACAGACCAGCTGTGCCACGTCCTGTGGGCATATCAGACAACGCCTCATTCATCTACCAATGAATCCCCATATCGTCTAACATACGGGGTAGAGGCAATGATACCTGTGGAACTGCAAATTGCTTCCACAAGGGTCAAGTACTTCTCTGAAGAAACGAATAACGCCAACTTGGCATCCGAAATGGATGTCATACAGGAACTCAGAGAAGATGCATTCATCAGAGATCAAGCCATCAAAGCCAAAGTTGCTCTCCGGTACAACAAACGAGTCCAATCAAGGACTTTCAACGTTGGAGATTTGGTTTTGAGGAAAACAAGTATAGGGAACAAATTCGCTCATCAAGGTAAACTAGCCCCAAACTGGGAAGGCCCATATAGGGTATCCGAAGTTACTGGCAAAGGCTCTTACCGCCTTGAAAACCTTGATGGCACTCCAATCCGAAATAAATGGAACACCCAAAACTTGCGCATCTACTATAGCTAGCTGTTGGAACCATCTACACTCTCCTATCCTTATCTTGGATTGAATACTGGAGAATTTATTTTCACAGCTACGCTCTCATTGTAATTCTTATTTTTGATTTAATAAGAATCTCTCACAACAATTTAACTCTTTCGAGTTTTTCTTATGCTGTGATTTTCAGTTTATCCGGTGTACAGAAACATATTCAGGACGGATGATCTCAGCTACTTGTTCTGTAGTTGACGATGTAACTCCTCGAATATGTGCAACACACAAGAGCATACTCAGGACGGATGATCTCAATTACCCATTCTGTAATTGACGATATAACTCCTCGAGTGTGTCTAATTGATTGAAGGCCCGGATTGTAGGATTAAACCAAACTCTGGGTACGGTTAGTAAGTTTGGCTGAACACCGGTGAAGGCTCGGATTGTAGGATTAAACCGAACTCTGAGTACGACTAGTAGGTTTGGCCGAACGTCGGTGAAGACCTGAGTTGTAGGATTAAACCGAACCTCAGGACATGGGTTGTAGGGCTGGTCCTTTTTCAAGGCCACAAACCAAACCCCATGCGAAGGCTTGGGCGCAGTAGGCTGGTTCTTCTTCAAGACCACGTTGAACCCCAAGTAACGGGCGTAGTAGGTTCAGGATTAGCCCTGATCTGAACCCCGTGTTGAAGGCTCAGATTGTAGGATTAAACCGAACTCTGAGTACGACTACTAGGATTAACCGAACGTCGGTGAAGAATCGTCATTGGGTAAAACCAAAAGACCGATTGAAGAACGGTTAGTAGGATTAAACCGAACGCCAAATACGACGTGGATTGTAGGATCAAACCGAACTCCAAACACAACAAGTAAGTTATACTGAACTCCGAATTAATACTTTCTGGTGAAGTTCTTTATTTGGAAGTTTTATAGCTTTGAATTCTGACTCATCAATTCCGACACAAAAATAATTCACTCGGGTATGCCACAATCTGAGGCATATTCACCCGAAACCTCTCAGTCGGAAATATTTGAAGAGGAATTTCTATTTTAAATCCTCATTCTCAAGAACTCTCACGTGAAAGTCTCACTCAGAGTTTGTTCAAAGTACTGATCACCCAATGATACTGGGGGACAACATCAACGGTTTAACGAATATCTTGAGGAATGAACTCTCGATGAAACGATCTCACAATCATTCCCCTTAAGTCGATCTCGTGATGATGATATGTTCCCTCACACGCGGTGATCCTATTATGAAATTCATCTCTTATGTATAAGACCGGTATGGAGATTGTGTTTTACAATCCGATCTTCATTACTTAAATCCGGAATGACACAATACACATGCAATCCCTATATTAGAGTTGTTTTTCACTAAACAGGAATGGAGGTAAAAAACTCTTTTATTGATTTAATGAGAATTACAATTCGTGTAATAATCTGGAGCTGATCCCGGAACACAGCGAATTCGAATCAATAAAATGAAAAAGGAAACAGGGAAGGCGCTACTTTCTCTGGCTTGAATCTCCTTCTTTCCCTTCGCCTTTGCCTCCGGTCTTGCCTTCTTCAGTGCGAGAGCTTGTTCCTGTACTTATGGGCTTCAGGAGTGAAGGTCCCATTGATTGGCCTTCAGGTAAAGGAGCAAACTTATAAGGAGTGTTAGGCGGACTCTCATGACGTTTATCAACGATGGCCACTAGTTTCCCTTAGTGAAACTCATAAAACGGATCGATACCGTTCAGATTAATTGACACCTTGGGATTCCGGTATAGCACTTGACGAACTGCCAACCCGAAAGCCTCCTTAACTGCTTGATCACACATGTTTACAGCATCGTCCAAGTCTGCTTTCAGGGTCTTGACTTCGTCAGTCGAATCCGCCAACTTTAAGAGCAGCTCCTTTTCCTTACGTGACCAATCATCCACTCCTTGAGAATGGACGACCTTAGCCTCCTTCAACCCCTCTTCTAGCTTCGAAGAGCGTTCCTTCTCCACACAAAGATTGGCATGGAGGTCAGCATTGATTTTCTTCTGATCAAGAACTTGACCCTCCAGCTCCTTGGCAAGGTTCTTCAGCTTGGCAATTTCTTCATCCTTCTTCTGTCCTTCTTCTCTAGAAGCTTCTAGTCTTCTTTCTAAATCGAGGATGTTTGCCTTGTCTTTGCCAACCAATGAGCTGAGCCTCTCGTTCTCTTCTGTAAGCTCATGAACCGACTTGAGAAGCCCAGACAATTCAGCCAAGTGCTTCTGTCCGTCGTCGCAAGCTTTGATCATTTCTTTACTCTTCAACGAGGGCTTCACCTTGTATGAAGGTTCAGGAACGCCCTCAGGAACGGAGTCCTCAAACACCGGATTATGAACAAGACTGGAACTACCTTCAAGAGGACAAGGAGCTTTGGGTGTGAAATAAGTCGTTATTGGCTTCACCCCATAAGTGATTACACTGCCTGGGGCATCAGGAGTGGGCTCTTCCGCTCTCTTTTCCTTAGAGGGCTCTGGCTCAATAACCCCTCTTGAAGTCTTTGGCTTCTTGGGCAAAGGTTGACGGTCTGAGATCTTGGAGGGGTCACGCTTTGTCCTCTTCTTTTTCTCGACGACCTTCTCAGATCCGCCCTCGAGTAAAGGAATATCGTCACCAGCAGATGAGGTTAATATTATTGTCTCAGCAGTAGCCTTCTTTGAATTCCGCTTTGCCTGAATGTCATTTTTAGCCGCAACGGAAGTCTCTCTGGCCTTGAGTCCTTTTAGCCTATTCATCTCTGGTGACTCGCTCTGAATTTCACCTGCACAATCAAAAGACACAATCAGAGATCAAAAGTTTCAAGGCATGACATAATAACGCATGAAGAATGGCAGGAAAATTACGTAAATACTCCTCGCAAGTAGACTTTGGTCCTAACAAACGCCTGTAGGAGAAAAATTGGTGTGAGGCTGTGTAGGATTGCAGAGCCGAAAGAACAGAGATCGAGGATGGGCTCAGTTCGTCCTCCTCGGTGTAGTACGCTTGGGAGGTCAACAAAAAATGTTCGTGCGTCCAAGCCGTTGGGAATTTTGGAATCCCATCTTCAGTTAACCAAAAAATTGGTTCATTCGGATGGACGCTGATCTTCGTATAATAGGACTTGAAAGAACGGCCATCGACTTTGGCCGAATCAGTGTACGCTTCAAAATTGATTATTTTGGAGAGAGTCCGGAGAGATATCAAGCTCACTCCCCCCTTCTCCTTATTTGCACGACGGACTACTTGAGAAAAGTAGAAGAGCATAGCCACCGTCGGTTGAAAATTGAAGTGCTCCCCAAGCACTTCGAGAGAACGGATTAACCCCCATCCATTAGGGTGAAGTTGCGAGGGAGCGCAGTCCAGGAATCTCAGGACTCCCATCTGAAACTTCGTAAAAGGGAAACGCACGCCCAAGTTCAGAAATAAAAAATCATACATGTACAAGGACCTCTCGTCCGGTGTATGACATATCCGTTCTGATGGAAGGGGAGCGAACACCTTAAAACACCATTTGTATTTGTCCTTCTTCCAAACCGTAAACCGCGGCTCCAGCTCCGCTTCATCCTCCCGAGCGTGGACGGACGGTGTTTCACGAAACTCCTCAGCCACCCAGCTGAATGGGCGCTTCTGTTGGAATTTCACCCAGTCTATCCGGTGTGCAACCACATTGCATAGGCCGGATTGGGTCTTCAAGATATACTTCTCAGAAGGAGATTCCCCTTCAGACGATTTCCTCCCAGTAACTTTCTTTGTCACCATTGTGAAAGCTTTGATGCTGCGATAAAATTTCACATCATCAGAGAGATACAAATCCCCACTCTCGACACTCTCACTGGAGGAAGAAGACTCTGAAGAGGGTATAATCACCCTTCGCCTTTGATATTACGACTCCTCCCCCTCTGTATACTGTGGCCTCGACTGGAAGATCACTGGGATCCTCCCACCACGAACGCTAGGGTTTTGAGTCAAAGCCCTTCCTCTTCTTCCTCTAGGGCTAACGCCACTGAAGCTAACACCCTTCCTAGACATTCTCAAATATTGAAAAGAGATACAAAAAACGAAGGGAAAGTGGTTACCTAAGGATAGTGAATTGAAATTCACAGAGGCGAACACGAAGAACTTCTCGGAACTTTTGCAGAGGTTCGTTAAGGGAGCAACAAGAAATGGTAACTGAGATTGCCAGATATGCCTTTTTCAGGGCACAAGAATTTTTCAAATACCCACTAAACACAACCTGTCGTTTACCCCCAAACGACTCACCGTTTAGTGGACCAAAATTGTCGTTTAGTACCTCAAGGCGCGAAAATGCCATCGTTTTGTCACAGAGCCTTCGAAATGGGCCTATTAAAACCAAATACTAGGCCCAACAAGACTATACGTGACAGTTACTAAGACATGCGCATTTAACGCAATAATGGCTCGCCCACGTGAATTAAGGCATTAAATGTCCAATCATTAGAAACGTGGCCACCATTACTCGAATACCAAGGGTTGCGAAATTCGATAAACTCCTAATATTCTCATTGTCGAATCCGCCCTTAGGAGATTCATCACTACGGAACCTTGTTCCCAGAGCGGACATATACACTTCGATGTAGTCCCGAAATCTAGACGTACTACGATTAATATAGCTCATATGAGCAAGTCTACTCATTCCTCACATTAGCTAGGGGGCTAGTAGAGGTATTACTCGGATTTCGGATTCGAAAATTTGTTCAATCTCAATCACTTATTCTGTGATTCGATGATATAACTCCTGGTATGAAGAATTCCAATAATCATTCTAGGACGGATGATCTCAATCACCTATTCTGTGATTCGATGATGTAGCTCCTGGTGTGAATCATTCCAGGACGGATGATCTCAATCACCTATAAAGTGATTCGACGATGTAACTCCTGGTATGAACAATTCTCATCATCATTCTTACGATGAAAGCTTTTGAAAACTGAAAAGTATTCACTCAATCCGTACTCCTACGATTGAAAAATGTCTCCAGGATGGATTATCTAAATCACTTAATCTGTGATCTGACGATGTAACTCTTGGTGTTGTGTACTTTTCCAGAACGGATAATCTCAATCACCCGTTACGTGATATGACGATGTAACTCCTTGACATGGTATACCTGCCCAGGACGGATGATCTCAATCACCTATTCTGTGATATGACGATGTAACTCCTGGCGCCATACACACCTCAAGGACGGATGATCTCAATCACCTATTATGTGATCCGACGATATAACTTCTGGTGCTGTACACATCCCCAAGACGGATGATCTCAATCACTTATGAAGTGATTTGATGACAAAACACCTGGCATGATCAATTCATATAATCATTCCTATGACGGAAAATTCTGAAAGTCAGTCCGCACTTTCACTTTCAAGTGGTATTCTCCTAGGTCGGATACTCTTTATCACCTATTCTGTGATACAATGACGTAACTCCTGGCGTAGAAAAACTCCCATCATCATCCTTATGATGGAGGACTCAAGCACCACTTCCTTACACCTTTGCAGTTCCCCAAACTTGGAACAATACTCTTACAATGAATGACATAGTTTTCTCCAGTGAGAATAACATGAATAAAATACAGTCATCCGTCCTATTACATTACTCTACTGAACAGCGGATTGACCCATCTTTCCCCAAGAGAATTAAGAGAATTAAGGATCATGCCCCAAAGACAGGCACCTTCTTCTTAATACGCACTTGGGGACATGTATATATTTATCCGTTCTAAATTTTATTTGTTGTTTAATCTTCCGAGGTAGTTGTTTCAATCCGACCTCAAGGTTAATCATACAAAATGGATTAGCAACGATTTAAATATACATGAAACGATGAAGACAAATTTCTTAAATGAAATTCATTCATTGAATTGAGATTACATATAATGGTTAAAAGCCGGAGTTGATCTCGGCACACAACTATACATACAAAGGAAAACAAAACTATGGAAGAGGAGTCTGCTCTTCAGTTTTCTGTGCCTCCTCAGCACCAGGCTCTTGTGATCCTTCCTTAGGAACCTCCACAGGAGTCTCCCCTCCAGGAGCCTCAGCCCTTTCTTCAGAAGAGGGAACCTCGGACACAGGAAAGACATAATCCGGTCCCATGGTTTGACCCTCAGGAAGAGGAGGCAAACCATACAGGGACGTCGGTGGATCTTCGTGACGACCATCCACCACTGCGACTAACTTTCCCCCATGGAATTCATAGAACGGATCCATTCCATAAAGGTTAAGTTTCGCAGTGGGGTTGCGGTAGAAAACTTGGCGTATAGCTAGGCCGAAGGATTCTTCGACAGCCCGGCTGCATATGTCAACAGCTTCTTCTCTCTCAGCTTTCGCTGTAGCCAATTCTCCCCGCAACTTGGACAGCTCCTCACTAGATACTTCGGACTCCGTTTTCCTAGCCTTCAGTCCCTCTATCTCAAGAAGGAGCTTCTTCTCCCTTTGAGACCACTCCTCAGCAGCAGCTTTATTTTTATCCTGGCTGCTACGGAGTTCTTCCTCCTTCTCTGCCACTTTGCCTTCCAAGTTTTTGAGGTCGCCTTTAAGCTTAAGATTCTCTTTAGTCATTATATCTCCGAACTCCTTAGATTTGTTGAGACGATCTTCCATTAACTTTATGGAGGCTTTGTCTTTTTCCGAGGAAAGGTTGAGTTCTTCTAATTTGTCACTCAGCTCTTCAACCTTATCGACGTTATCAGCCAACTCGCTGACTGAGGAAAGCATTCCAGCGAGTTTGGCTAACTGCCACCTTCCGGCCTCACACGCTCCTTTAATTTCTTTAGCACTGAGCGTAGGCCGGAGTTTGTACATCGGTGGTGGAAGAGTGGCTGGAGTAGAACCCTCATAGGATAGGAAGGGGGTGAGAAACGAGGTAGTTGGGAAGGAGGTCGGATTTGACCCAGAAGCCCCAGCAGCAGTTTCTTTATTAAGACTAGAGGAAGCACCAGCTGCTTCCGAGGTTTCAATAGCTCTATCCTCTGAAGTCCTATGCTTCTTGGACAGACGCCTTGCAGGGTCATTCTGAATCTTTCTTCTCCTCTCAGAAACTTGAGGATGACCCGTGGCTACATCCGCGGCAGAGGAACCGCCCTCAACCAATGGAACGTCCCCTTCAGCATCCGAGGTCAATATTATTAATTCAGGACGATCCTTAGTTGAGGGCCTGGGCTTAACCTCGTTCTCACGAGCAACGGACTTACCCTCCGCCTTGAATTTCTTTAACTTGTCCATCTCTGGAGTTTCTTATTCTATTTCACCTACATGAACAAACACAAGATGTTAGCAACTATAAATATTTTATATACATTTGGTAAAGGAGAAAAGGTGAAATAAAACGAGAAATACGCAAATATTCCTCCCGGACTCCGCTTGAGCTACTTAGCAAACGCCTACACGAAAAGACGTGACGACGTGAAGTGTGTGATTCAAGTGCGAACAACACTCTCGACGTATCACGAGACAGATCGGATTGATCAGTGTAGTACGCGTGGGAGCTCAAGAGAAAGTGTTTGTGTGTCCAACTCAAGGGAAATTTGTCGACGCCCTCTTCATCCTTCCAAAATATTGGTTTCCCCTTCTTGATGGATATGCGAGTGAAATAAGTCTTGAAGGACTTCCCATCGACCTTGGCAGAATCTGTATAAGACTCAAAGTTCACAAAGGAACAGAGAGTCCGAAGAGTCACCAGACCAACTCCACCCTGCTTATTTGCCCTTCGAACTACTTGTGTGTAATAGAACAGCATCGCTACAGTTGGTGTGAAATTAAAATGTTCACCCAAGACCTCCAAAGCTCGGATGAGGCCCCAACCGTTGGGATGAAGTTGGGAGGGTGCACAGTTCAGAAACTTCAAGACGCCCATCTGGAGTTCGGTTAGAGGGAAACGAACTCCCAGATAATGAAAAATAAAGTCGTACATATATACAGAGCGGTCATTAGGGACGACATGGCATATCCGCTCTGTCGGAAGTGGTGCGTAAACCCTATACCACTTTTTCGTCTCTTCATCCGTACTCAGCGTGAACCTCGGTTGAATCCGGGATCCCTCCTCATCCGCATGACGAGAGGCCAAGTCCTTAAACTCGCTGGACACCCAACAGAAAAGCAATTTAGCCTGAACCTCCTCCCAATTCAGCCTCGAAGCAACAACGCTATAGAGATCTTCAGTTGTCCTCGAAATAGCGCTATTTCCAGAGGTTCCCTCTCCAGTAGCCATTTGGATTTTCTAAATCGAACTCCTTAATCTACGATAAGAAATAAAATGTCGTCAGAAGGTTGTAATCATTACTCACTGTATTTTAAAAGCAACTACAATCAGAGGACGACTCTGAGAAGGGAAAGGTCACTTTCCACAGTGAGTAAGATCCCCTTTCTGAGCGACGCGATTCAGTCTTAGGAAGAATCGTAAGGATTCTTCCCCATGACTATTAGGGTTGCGGGAAACTGATTCCCCCTAGATGAAGCCTACTTTCTTTAACTCAGAAGTAGCAAAATAAAACAAGACCAGAACAACAAGGAAGAAATAGTTACCTCAGACGATAACGATGAATATGAAGAACGAAGAAACCCTCGTAATGTAGGCAGCAAACTTC
The DNA here is from genome assembly GCA_037962975.1 of Clitoria ternatea. Lineage (NCBI taxonomy): Eukaryota > Viridiplantae > Streptophyta > Magnoliopsida > Fabales > Fabaceae > Clitoria > Clitoria ternatea. Next base: position 286,352,646 of record CM075670.1, read on the forward strand.
CTTGAAAAATTTCTACAGAATTTTGTTAAGGAAACAAAAGCGAGTGGAACCCAGAATCCACTAAGTATTCCTTTTATAGGAAACGAAGAGGTTCGGTTACCCCCTCTTGAAGTTGTGTCATTCTCGATAAAACGCATTCGTTCACAAGCGAAACGACACAACCGTTCCAAATTCTTGGGCGCCAAAACGATAGCGACTCAGTGAAGGGCTACCCACTAGGCCCAAAAGTTTCGAAAACTTCGGGCCCATTAAGCCCAAAACGACGGTTAATGAGATTTTCATCTCAGACGCAATAATTGCTTGCCCACGTGATTAAAAGCATTAATGTCCAATCATGCAACGCAATTCGCGCTTTACAGCCGTTACACGAACTTCAAGAGCTTTCAATTCCAATAAACTCTTGAAATTCTCGTACAACGAATCTTTGTCTGAATCCGTTATGGCCGCATCGACAGGTCGGATCTATTAATTTTAGAACGGTTCTTTACGAATGACAACAGATGCTAAGGAACTGTTACACACGTAAGCTTACCGATATTAAGACCTCTCGCAGGTTGAGTAGCTTATGTGAACAACCATTCGGTCCCTCACACAAGCTAGGGGACATATGATCCGGTCTCAATACCGGTATCCGATCTGCTATACATATTTCAACGTCTTTGATAAGACATCTACGTGTAACCGGTGTCATCGGTATACATCCGGACTGTAATTCCGTATCAGGCGTTCTCCCTATACCGGTTGTTCAGGATAACATCATGACATCGGATAATACACACGTTACTGTGCAAAAGACAAGGATTGATGCTACAGGGATCGATCAATAATTCCCTGCACTACGAGCCAAATTCTGCTCACGGGAATGGTCAACTTGTTCCCTAATCCTAGTCTACATTCTCTATGCTCAATATAAAATAGCCACTTGACCCAATCATGCAGGTAAGTGCGCAATATAATAATGCTAATGGGAGTTGGTGGTTCCCCACCAACGAGTCCTCGTTAATCGAGCCAATCAGGTATATGAACTCACTTCATGATTGAAGTGGGGGATCTTCAGCTCATTTTTTACGACTGATTACTCTCTGAATACATTCCTTACTTGGAATATAATCACTGACTTGAGCGTCGGAGAATCTTTGCAGGTGACACCACCATTCGCCCATTTCAACGCGTTAGGTCGGTGTGAAGGATCTCCAGAACGCCCAATCCGCTCTCCTCACTCAAGGACAACGGATACCTACACCGGATACACATACATCCGGTCTTCTATACAGTATTTACATACTATTTGTGACTGGTCTGAGTCCGGATCTCTAGACCCCGGTTCAGGACAGATCAGATATGTTATTTAATACCTCTATAATTTTTTTTTCTATATTAACTATCTTATTTTACATTTATATATTTTATCTCATGTCCTATCCTAAATTCAATATTTATCACAACCATCTTAATGAATTCAATTTGTGAGCACCTTAATCAATTATTTAAGAAGAAAATTTTTCGAGTTAAAATTTGTAATTAAACTTTTATATATATATTGATCCGGTCTGGATACCGGCCCCCATTCTTGTGACATCAGAGTGACCTCATATAAGGAAAACCGGTGTCCTGGTTCAATATTACCACACCGGATATCCGATGTCTGGCCGTCCATCCTCGTCACACGATTGCCCCACTTATATATTCCATAACGGTTCTTTGTTCATTTTCGCAGGACATTTATATAACTGTTGGCTTTTCAGTCACTGTAAGATAAGAGCCCCTAATAACTTATCAGCGAAGACACTGTTTGTAGCAAAATACGTCACGTCAATGGCCTCAGAAAGCAAGTGGATGTGTCAGCAGATTATGCGGAAAAGGTGATTATCCTCTCCTCTTCCTAGAGGATCGTACTCTGATAATTGACCTACCCTCCTGACACATTCTGAAAGTTGAGCCACCCTGATTGACATAATATACACGCTATCAGAGCTAAGGGACCCACCTGCATCCAACGACTCATTTTCTCACATACAACTATAAGTAGCATATTTCAATACACATGCATGGTATCGTTGTTCTATCTCACTTTTTACTGTTACTTCGCTTGAGCATTCACTGAATTCTTACACTCTTCTAACTTGAGCGTCGGAGAATCTTCGCAGGTGGCACCACCTTTCGTCCCCCTACAACGCGAAACGTTGGTGTGAAGGATCTCCAGGACAACAAGACCGGCCTCTCCCACTGAGAGACCGGATTGATACATCGGATACACCCTGTTCCGGTGTGCAAACCCTAAAAACACCTAAACACTTGTGGCTGGTCCCACACCGGATCCTAGACCCCGGTCTAGACCAGTTCATATATATAACTGAAAATTTCTGAATTTACTAAGTTTTTTAAGTAACTTCTTAACCACAACATGTTATAATCTTACTAAAATCCCAATGATTATTCCATGAATAAATAAAAATATGGAATTCTTTTTTATAATTTTATAGGATACTAATACCTCTGGTAACAAATATTACAATTTAAACAGTAACTTAATACAGATAAGTCCATAATATAAAACAAAATAAATGACTAAAATATAATGTGATAATTAAAATTAGGCTTCTCATCATTAAAATTTAATAGTAATAATATTAGTAATATTAAAGAATATTGATATTAATAATCACAATAATTATAATAGTAGACTAGTAGTAATACTTAATAATAATAAAAGAACAATAAAACAATAAAAAATATAAATATAAATAATAAAACTATTACACAATTTAATACCATAATGTTGACTAATTGATAAAACTATATATAAGGACAAAGCCAATTGCTATCATTTATCAAACGGAAAGGAACAGAGTTATTTATACTTGACCATAGTAAAACAACACAAGTTTATATAAACTAGAAGACAAAACATTGAATATTATACATTAGAAATTGGACTTTACAATCTATATTCTATAATCATATTTTTGACAAAATAACCTGGATTTTAATTATTTATTCATCATAGAAAAAGAGAAGCTAAAAAAAAATCAATTTATTCAGTCCCAGTTACTCGGTTAACCACATTAAAAAACCTTTCATGGTAGTCTTGCTTTCATAGGTGAAACGTATAATGGTTAATCATAATTCATAAACGCGATACACAAATTTTCAATTAGAATTAATAACAGAAACTGATAGTCATTTGTTGCTTGAGTAATGCGAGTAACACATTTCTTAGATGCACAAACCTACACATTTGAGAACGTAAACTATCTAAGTTTAGAAGGAAAGGTTCAGGTTCAGAGAGATACACCAAGCTTTCATGAAACCCCATTTGTGTATGCAACTTGCACTACCTAGCTGTCAAACCACCTTTATTCTTTATTTTGAAATTATCTATTCTGACAACTATAACATTCACAACCAACACAACACTTCAACACTCAAGTTTAACATGAGGAAACAAAGTTTATATTGGGGTTCACTGCAAACATGAGTGTTTGAGTAATATGGCACCAATAACATAACTTATGAGTAAAATCCTACCCAGCGCCACACACATAGTATGGGAATTGAGGAAGGTCACGCGTTGCACGGGCACAATGACGCCTGCTCAGCGTGAGGATGCGAGAGGAACAGAGGCTAGCACATAACGCCAGCGTTAGAACGCTAAGTCCCAGCGTGAGGGCGCGCGCGCATGGAGCAGACATGGACGGTTTGGGAGACGCCCATGCCGCGTGTGAACGCGCAGGTGCAGGGGTGAGAGGGAAAACACACGCAACAACATACGAGCAGCGTGCTCGCGGACACAATTAAGCTTGAAGAAATCCTAATATAACCATATATGTCTGAATCCCTTGAAGAAAATCCTCGGCAGTCCAATTATATGCATATAACATGACAATCTCTAAGTAATGAGGCCCTATTAAATATTAAACATTTTTGAGATAACTGAATAACCAAAAATAATAATAATTATCATGTCTCACTAACCAATCTCTAAGCTTTTAGCATTGCTAGAGAGTAGATAGACATCGCAGAGGATAATATAACTCTATCAACTGGGTTAGACAATTTCTGATGATACATTGAGAACAAGGAATATCAATTTCTGATGATATATGTGGCAAGACAAACTGTTAGCCAAAATTGGCCAAATGTGTTAGGCCAACAACCATGCAAAATAAGTGTGTTAGGCCAACAACCATGCAAAATAAGAAAAATGTAAATGATTGGTATATAAATAGATACATTCATGGAAGAAGGAAATCATTCCAAGCTTAAGAGTTTTAAACATTCAAGAGAGGAAAAGTTAGAGAGATAAGTTTTTAGTGAGTGAAATTTTGGGTGTAATTGGGTTGTGGGTTGTGAGGGGTTGTGAGTGTTTGTAAACACTTTGTGTATCTTCCCTTTCTATTAGTAAAATATCTGCAGCAGTCCGGAGAAGTAAACATAATTGGCCGAACTCCGTTATCAAATTTTGTGTTTTATTATTCTGTATTTTTGCTCATTCTCGAATCTGATCAAGACGTGATGTTGCGAAATACCCTAACACAAACATATATTGATATACAAACGCCAACAAGCAAGCCATTACTATGGCTTAAAAGGTCATACAATAATGTCCAGCCATAGAAGCTTGATCCAAATTGATAAATGGCATGAAAAACCAGTGATAGAAACACTTAAAAAGTAAGGCATTGCGCTGATGCAAGCCATTCCATTTTCACTGCATTTCTTTCCTTATGGAATGCATCATTATTTCATGGTTTAATATATTCTTATTCTTTGTTATGCTAGTAGTTTAAGGTTAAATTTAAGGTATGATCCTAATCATAAGATAGAGTAAACAAAACTCCTAATTTCATCATCATTTAATTCTAGCATGACTCCATACATCACAAAAAAATTTCAATTACACAAACAACCAATTGTGCATTTCCCACACAATAGTATTGATCTGCCTGATATGCGGGGGAAAAGTACTCCGTCTGCAACCGGTGTTCAGAGTAGATGTTTGATGTGTAGATAAACTTGGGCGTTGTCCGTGTCCAATGTCGTGAATTGGGCCGGTCTCCTGGACCGGGATGTTGTCATCAAGTGACGTTGTCAAGTTCCTCACACTGGCCCAACGCATTGAGGGGCGAAGGGGTGGTACCTACAAAGACACTCCGACACTTAAGTCAGTTTGGATTCTAACATCAGAGCTATGTCGGGTCAATGAAATGGGTATAAGAGAGCTTACCACTTATGAGAGTGATTGTTGTATTTATAACGAAGGAGTGTCATGTCGTGCCTCGTGTTGTGTGCCAGATCAGGTTCGTACATCACGTGGGACTGATATTGTTGATGGTTTGTCCGATGTTGCTATTTTCATGTCTTCTCGTGACTTCGGTCATTAAGCCACTCAAGGAGCTCTTGACTCCAGTCACGAGAGTGAAGTGTTGACGTCGGTTTATGAATGGGCCGATGTAATGACTCAACTCATGCCTTAAGAATATTTTCAAATTAATTATTAATATTATTTAAATAATAATAGTTAATAATCAATTAATTTATTTGATTTGGTTATCAATTTGTGATTACAATTAGAAAAATTATAATTCAAAATTAATTCATATTAAACTCAGTAATCAATGAAATCTGATTTAATATATATCGCTTTAGAAAATATATTTTCAAATTATTTAATATTTGCTTAGTAAGATTAATAATTAATAAATATTATTTTTAATATAAATTAATTAAATGGAGTTGTATTTCATGAGGTATTAACATATGGTAGAATTACCTAAAATAGATTTCACAAGATTTTACAAATGTATATAATATAGATATAGATGTATTTATTTAATAATAACAACATTTGTGACCATTTTTTTTTAAAATTATTTGTAGGAGGATTAGAATTAAAAAATGTGGTTAAAAGAAATGAAACTAAAATTAATCACAATTGCGAAAATTAAAAACAAATTTAGTTTTTTTTAGAAAATGTAACTTTATAAAACAGAATGGCTCATTTACTAAATTAAATATGCTTACACTACAGCATATGACCTTATATCAAACAGGAAAGCTACCTTCCCGTTCGTTTGAAGCTTTAGCCACGAGTAGAAGCACTGTGATATTCACACCGCCTAAAGGCCCACCTTGTTAAATTTCTATTAAACTTTTAGAAACACCAACTCTATTCATAGTTAAGAGCATCTCATTATTATATGGATTGTAATCATAGTTAAGAGCATCTCATTATTATATTGTTGAATTCTATTCTCAATAATGGCTATAGGAATTCAATCACGGCACATTATTTCCTTTTACATTTTCCTACTACAATTTAAGTTATTCTTGTTTTTAATAGTGTAATTATAAAGAGATTCACACATATTTATTATTCATCATTGTATGGTTTTTTTAATCAGGTACCAAAAGTTTAGAGTTTAATCTTACAGCTCAATAATTAACACACTAAATTGTGTTTGTTCACATGAATCAGTTATCAAACCTTAATAATATATTTAAAGGAAAAACTGTTGAATCACCACACCAATTATATTGGTTTATTGACTTTTATTTAAACTTAAATTTTTTAATATTGAGAAGTTAAATATAGCACAGATATAATATATTTAAGATTATAACTAGTTTATTTTAATTTTAGGAAATAATTTGAGAACTAAAATAATAAAATATTTCCAAATTTTATTAATTTTAATGTGTAATTTAAACAACATTGATCAAATTGCATAACGACACTGTAGGTTTTTATGTGAATGATAAATTAATACAAAATAATTATAAGTTTAAGGCAACTTCTTTTTTTTGGAAAAAGAAAATCCGAAAATAATCACTATCCAAAGTCAAGACATGTTAGGAAGCCGCATGTTATAGTTTATGATTTTTTTATAAGTAGAATGAATTAGTCCAGGTACAAGAATATATAAATTCATATACAAGAGGTTCAGAAAATACATTATAAAACTTTAGAATATCTTTATCTCACTTATACACTTAAAAAAACCGGGAAATTTGTTGATTAACCTAGAAAGCTGTGTTCGGATATAATTATGAGAAGTTTATGTTGCGTTTAGTTTATAAGTTTTCTTAAAAAAATAGAAAATTATTTTTAGAAAAAATAAAAAAAAATAAAAAACTGTTTATTTACAAATTATTTAATTTTTTAAAAATAAATTACAAGATAAGGTAACTAAATTATAAGATAAAGACTATTGTAATCAAATGGGAATATGAAACAAGCGGCTACTAATTCAAAATATATTTAAACACAAACTCATTTGCTCTCATTTTAATATTACTTTAAATTTTTGTCATAATTTTTTTGTGATGCATATACTATACAATATTGTCATAAATAATATATATATATATAAGATATATCTCAATTAATTTAAATTAAAAATATTTAAAAAAATTTAGAAAACTGAGTACACTTGAACAACTTTTTTAGTTTTCTAGTTTTCCAAAGTGAAAAACTGTCACATTATCTAAACGAGTTTTCAAAATTTTTCTAGCTATTATAAAAAATAAAATTTTTGAAAAACAAACGAAATTTTTTTCCAAAAAACTAAAATAATTTTCTATGATTAAACTAGCAGAGAAATAGCATTTATAAAAGAAAATAACAGGTGTATATATATATATATATATATATATATATATATATATATATATATATATATATAATATAGCGATTAAATTTACATCTTAAAAACCTCGTTGAAATAATTTGTAAGTACCACTTATCTTTGTTAGTTTAATATGAACTTTAAATTTTAAATTCAACTATAAGTTTTCTTAAAAAGATTGTGAACAGTCTCAACAATGAGTTAAAATAACATTAGCATAATTTATATAGTCCACAAGTGTTATATAATTTAATGGACCGAATAATATAAGTCTAACAAATACTGTCATTTTGTGGTTACGAAGAACATGCAGGGGCTGGGTCACTGATAGCTGAACATCCGCGTTGGTTGCGCGTTTCTCTTTCGTTGTATTTTCCGAACAAATTCTACACCCACTCACCACTTAATATCCTTAAACAACACAACCCCAGCCTCTCCAATTTCACTTACACACAAAACAACTACGATCCTTTCAGAGAATTAGTATCAGCACATCTCAGGCTCTCATTAGTTGGACAATCTGGCGAAATTCCGATTCAAAAGGTTCGATTTTTGACCATAATGTTCCCTCAATATGCTTGGGGCAGTGTTTGTGTCAAAAGTATAGGGGTTCTTTTATTTTGGTTGGGTTATAGTTCATGTTCCCTTTGACCCCTTAAACACTCGCTCATGCTTCTGCTGTTTAAAGTTCTGCAGTGAGTGTGGAATTGAATTCCTAGCATACCTGTTAAAAGAGTATATATTCTTATCAGCATGGGTATGGGTTGCAAGTTCTAGATATCATATATTAATAATTTTTTCGAAAGAATTTATTCGTTGACTGCAAGTTTTGATTGGGTGGCATATTTTGCTTATCTGAATTCTGAATGATTGATTGGTCTTTCACTATGTAGGCTTGTTTCTAGAGACAAATATTCATGGAGCTTTGAAGAGTTGCAGCATAGGTATATACAACAACTCTGGCCAACTCTCTAGCCTTATCTTCACCAACCTTATCAGGTGTTGGTCCTTGCTTTTCTGGCTCGCAGTTTTGCTTGGACAGGCTCCTATCTCTTGTTCTGCGCCTTCCCACCGATTATGGCTAATTTCTGATTCACTCTTCTTCGATGTGATTTTCCATATCTCAAACAATTTCTTTGTTATTGCCTGTACTATCACTGAGTCAAGATGTGAGCTGCAATAGGATTGTGAAAAGAACCGGTACAAAGTTTGATAGCACGACGAAGATTGAATAAAAAGGATCTAGAACAAGCTTTTATCTTCTGCAATGGCCATGCTGGGGTGTCTCTCTGTCTGTATTGGAAGGAAGGAGAAAAGCAAGGTAAAAATTTGTGCTGATATTGTGTCTGGTTTTGGTTTTGCGAGGTTGGTTTAAACCATATAATTTACCTTCTTTGGTCTATTTGTGCTTGCTTTCTTCAGGGCGCTGAACGATCTTCAACGGGGGAACTTAAAACTCCACACCCAAAGATTTCATTGGAGAGACATGATTTGAAGCCAGCTGCTACCCTTGATGTTAAAGTAACTTGTGGCATACAGAAGAATTCAAAGTGCAATGTGAGGGTTGTGAATCTTGAGAGTCCTGTGAAGACGGAAGTAGCGGAAGCTTATGAAGGGGAAGATGAGCATGAAGAATCACGCTCCATCAAGAGGGAACTCTCTGATTTTGATCTTCAAGCTCACGAAGTTGCTGCAAACAAAGATGATCATGATCCATCATATAAAGATGTAAAATACCCCTGTTTATATGAAAACCAGGCTAACATTCAACTAGAAGACAGTGACTATAAAAACAGCATAAAGAGTGTTGATGTAATCCAAAGTGGACATGTCAGTGATCCTGGGATTGCCAAGGCTGACTTTTGGGCTTCTCCAAAGCTCAAGCGGTCCTGCTCTAACCTGGAACGAAGGGATGTACTTAGGAAGACTTCTCGTCACTTTCCATCTTCAAAGTCAGTGTCTTTTGAGGATTTGCAGGAATTATCAGCACATGGGATGATTAATCTAGAAAGTCCCAGGTCTGTGATGACTCACTGCAGTGCTGATAAAGTGATGTTGAGAAGGCATTCGTCAAGTCAAGTTCTGCCTTCTCAAAGCAAAAGACTCTGGTGGAAGTTGTTCCTCTGGAGCCACAGGAATATACACAGAGCTCGGTTAAGCAAATCAACACTAAAACACCCTGCAAGTGCTGCTTTAAATAGTCAATGTGGGTACTCTTCAGACACCCTTGAACCAAAACAAGGCAAGGCGTTGAGACACATCGAATCACCCTCACCTGGGTCGTCTTTTGGGGAATATTTTCACAAGAGCTGCGATGACAACAATACTGATAACCAAAGGTGGAGCAGATTTCAGAGAGAAAATTTTGGTTTTTGGCCACAAAACCACTGGGTAGCTTTCTCAACAGAATCATCCCCCCTCAGCAGAGTGGATGAGTGGGTGAAAGATCTTGAAATTCAGCAACCACCTCCTGAGGAAGATTTTGATGATGACCATATCAAAAGCATTGGCTTCCCACCTTCTCCTGATGCCAATAAATCAATGGTTCGACATCCAGATGCCAATCTTTCAAAGGAGATATTGAATGCCAATAGTGTGGTTCAGTCCCTGAACCCAGCCTCGACTGCAGCTCATATATCTGGTATTGGTATAAAAGTCATCCCCACCCTTTCACACTTCTCCGCTCTCCGCTCTGTCAATTTGTCAAGCAATCTCATAGGTATAACTTGTTTCAGAGACGAAACTTATCCTTCATATAACATCATAAATAATAATAATAATAATAGTACTAACTAACTCAATTGGCTGGTGATTGCATTGATTTGCAGTTCACATCACGCCTGGATTTCTCCCAAAAGGTATTCATACACTGAATTTGTCTAGAAACAAAATCAGTACCATTGAGGGCCTCAGAGAATTAACCCGCCTGAGGGTACTTGACTTAAGTTATAATCGCATCTCAAGAATTGGACAAGGTTAGTTTCTATTTTGGCTGGTGCTCAGTGGAGGTTTTAACTAGTCAATTTCTCACCCTTCGTTAAGTATTTTCTATAATTTGATTATCTACTGTGTTTTATCAGGGTTATCAAATTGTACTCTAGTCAAGGAGCTATATCTTGCGGGAAACAAGATAAGTGATGTTGAAGGGCTACACAGGTTATTGAAGCTAACAGTTCTGGACTTGAGCTTTAACAAGATCACTACAGCAAAAGCATTAGGCCAGCTTGTTGCTAACTACAACTCACTTCAGGCCCTGAATCTACTCGGAAATCCAATTCAAAGCAACATCAGTGACGACCAGCTACGCAAAGCAGTTTGCGGTCTTCTTCCAAAGCTTGTGTACCTGAACAAGCAATCTATCAAGCCTCAAAGGGCACGAGAAATACTCACTGATAGTGTTGCCAAGGCTGCACTTGGGAGCAGCAGCCGAAGCTCACATAGAAGAACACTAAAGAAAGGAAGCCAAGGAGGGTCAACAAGTTCCTCCAGTGTGCATAGAAGCAGTGCTAGCGTTGCTCAGAAAAACAGGAACAGGTCAAGGAGCAGACCTAAACATCATTAGGTTTCTGTAGAGGGAGCAATGCATGAGCCTTTATTTCTAAGACTTGATTAAGTGAAGCGGGATTTATTCAAATTTGCTTTCACCTATTATTTTCTTTCAACATGTACCCCACCCTGTGGGATAATGCTTGGTTGTGATTGTAGTTATTGTTGTGATTGCTTCAACCTGTCATCGCAGGTGTTTGATTTATACCATAAAGGAGACTGGTCTAGTCAACGACAGTGTCTTGGTTTACGACTTGATGTTATGCAGTCTTCATTGTCTCCAATTTAAGTGTGGAACTTGATGTCATTATCTAGTTTTGTCAAAATATACACAATTTTGGCTGTGCAAAACAAAATTGGACAACCGCATTGTTACTGTTATCACTACCACTACCAGTATATTACAACTTTACATGGCAACTGAACAATTCATTGGAGGCACCATGAATTTTAACTCGCAAGTGTCTCTATGTAAAGGGAGAGATCAAAAATCATGTCAGAGGAGAGCCAATTACTGCAAGTGTCCCAACCATATGTTTGATCCGAACAAGGTAGTCTCCAATTGGACCAGTTTTCTTGATGTTACGGAGCTTAATCTTAACTTGCTTCACTCTGGCTCTCGTCTGCGATGCAAAGTAGGTTTTGAGAATATGCCAAATTTGGTATGACCATTGACAGCCAATCATACGAATCTTGAACTGCATGCCCATGGATTCCAGAAGCCAAGATTTGAGCAAGTTATTTTCTTGTTCAAAATTTTCGAATTCTGCATCGATTTCACCTCTTTCTTGTGAGCTCTCATCGACAAATTTCTTAGGAATAGAATCTTCTCTAGTGATGTATTTTGTCAAGTGAAAAGCTTTGATTATGGACCCAACATGTTGCATCCATGTAAGATAATTGTCTTCTGTAAGTTTTGTTGAGATGAGAGAAGAAAAGGTGTGGAGGATAAACGTGGAAGCGGAGGCCATGTGAGGATCGAACAGGGATGATACCATGTAAAAGGAGAGATCAGAGAGAAGGTATAGAATGCATTGAGTGCATTGTAAACAGGAACATGAATTTATTGATTTATGTGAATAGATGAATCTGATACAAGGGAAATAGGAACAACTCATATATAGAAGAGTTCCTAACAAACTAAAACAAAAATCCTAACAAACTAAAACAGATCATAACAAACTCTTAACAATCCCTTATCTCAAGAAGGTTCCTTAACACTTTGAAAATGAAATGGGACTAGAAATCTCTAATACCTGTAGTGTCTATTTAAAGGTAACAATTCACATATCTTATTGTTTATGTTGCAACTATGGTCAAACTCTGAAAGAAGAACCACGCCAGATCTTTCGGTTAGAGCAAGATATACTCTGACATGAGAAATTGACGCAGATAGCACAACACTTGTTATAACCCTACTATTCAAGGCAAGTTTGACAATACTAGAAACTGGTTAGAAATCATATAAAAAGGAAAAAGATAAATGAGAATTTGTTATGGTTTGGAGTAATTTCAAGACATTCCAGACACATACACATTCTACGTCATCAAATTTAGTGTGTAGGTGAAATTATGTGTTGATATCGTGCTTCCAACAAAAATGTGTCAAACTTGGGCTTAGAGATAAATGAGTGAAACAAGGTCTTTTACATAGGACCCAATTAGTCTCTTCAGAGTGATGTAAATGTATTTGAACATTATTTCGAAAGGGATAGAAACATTCTCTCTTCTCTGGGAAGAGGTTTCCAATCCTTCTAGGATTTTTTGGTATAATGGCTACCATAAGGGTATGTTCATTTCATTGCTTTGGGAGTGCTAGGTGAGAGTCTTGGCTGTATTCCTTCCTTCCCTTCTCCTGTCTTTGGTCTTCCTTGTTTGTGTCCTTGGCCCCCTCTTGGTGTCTTCCCCCTTCCCTTTTACCTCTACTTCTCTGCTCCTCTCCGTTTTTCCTTAGGTTTTTTGTTGAACATAAGTATGAATGATGTGAATACCTATTTCGGTCCGGTCAATTTTCACCAAGAATGGGGAGTCCTGTCGCTTGGAACCCCTTCTTTCTATTTATGCTCGGGTGTGCCTTAACAATTACCAAGAGCTTGTTCTCGGGTGTGCCTTAAAGATTGCCTAGGGCCTGTGTTTGGGCCCATTTTCAAAGTTGCCGAGAGCTTGTGTGACATCCCGGGCACTGTTGAGGGCGGGGAGTGATCGCCGGTGCATGAGCACGGACAAGGAGCGGCTCCTGGCAGGCTTCCAGTGGGAGGGACACATGAATGAATCGAATATATACCGGAATGAGAGGGATCCAAAGACTGTATAGGTATGGGACTATATGTAACATCCCTGTTTTTAGAAACAGTTTTACCCTTGTAATTTTTGAAGTATGGAAGTTTTGTAAGTGATAATAAGTAAATAAGGGACTCTACATATAGTCAAGAATTGATGATCTAATCCTATATCTAACACTAATTTAGTAAACTAATTAGACTTGTACCATCATTCATCAAGTCAATTCCTAGACATTCGATTCATACCGAAAAGAGATCCACAATTATCTATTTCTACACTTTGGGGACATCCGATTTCAGTATGGACAGTCCCTAATGAACTGTTTTGACAAATCAAACACTTTTCCTGAAGAGCCAAAACTTTAATTCAGACCTCATCAACCTCGTTTCTTGGAAAAACTTATCTAGTTAAATAGGAACCTCTGAATTCAACTAAAATATCTTTCCTGTTTTGGGCATAACTTTTTCATGAGGTCGAAATTAAGAAATTTTAATCTCGGTTTCGTTGTTATGAAAAACCTGACAAACTCTATTTCTAGCCTCAAACTCTATTTCGTGATCTATCATTACCAAACTTGAAAAACCCGTTATTTAATCTTGTTAAATTCTTAGAAAAATCATACGAGCTCAGAATCAGTTCGTTGTAATTTTTCTGTTCTCGTATTAAATCCCTCTACAATTCTCGTGAAGAACCTGAAAGCTAGTTCTTGCTCGATCATCCCCGAAAAGCGAAAATTTTTAGAGAAATAGTGATTTTCGCAGGAATAGTAACTCCTATAGAAAAACGTGAATATCTCTCTCATACGATGTCGAAATGACTTCGTTCTTTTTTTCATGGTTTCGTATCGAAAAATCCTACAACTTTCGTGAAGAAATGAAAGGCTAATTCCCAACAGATTTTGCGCGGCAGAATTATCTTTCAAAAAAGAACTATTACACCAACTCCCATTTTTCTCTGTTTTTGGCGTAACTTTTGCTCCGGGTGTCAGATTTTTGCATACCATATATCGTTTCGAAGAGAAAGAGCCGATCTACAACTTTCATGTTGGAAACTTTTTCAGATTTTAACCACAACTATAAGTAACTTTTTGTTTTCTTTTAAAATTAACTATTCAAAACCGGTACCAATTAAATTTAGACCCGGTGGCCAAATTTTTCTATAAATATGGCATCATCCCTCTTCAAAAGCTGCACCACTCTTTCTCTCCCACTTCATGCAGCCCTTCTCTCTCTCTCTCTCCCTCTCTCTCCTCTATTGACACTAAACCACCTCTGTTCTTCACCAAAATCACGTAAAGTCTAACTACGGAGACAGATCATCGATTGGAGCTACGGTCTGAAAGTTGGATTCTCTCCCTCTCATCTAGTATCAAAAAAAAAAATACGACATCTGAGGTAAGGGGGGTATATTCTCGGGTATTCTGGGGAAATCTGAGTGAAAGGAAAGGGTTAAGGTACCTTGGGTCCTCACCTTTCAAGAACAGATTCAGTTTTGTTGTGAATTAAATGCCTTAATTGTTATATATTTGTTATATATATTTTATGTATATGATTAATTATCTGTGTTAATTATTAATCATGATGATTGAATGATATGATCGGTGTTAAATTGTGGATATGATCTGTATTGGATTGTGAAAATATTAAGAACCATGGGTGCCTATGTGGATTCCAGTAAGGAAGTTTTGAAAGATAAGATAAACAAGGAAATAAGGATGGATGATCACCATTTATATCATTGTTACTATTATTATGATTAAGATTATAATTATGATTATGAATATGATTATTATTATTATTATATTTATTGTTATTATTATTATTATTATTATTATTATTTACTATTAAGCTTAATGGACGGCTCTGCCGCCTTATTCTCTGCATTTATCTTTCTTTTTATTTCCGCTTATCTATATTATAATGGACGGCTCTGCCGCCTTATTATTAACATTTTATTTTTATTTAATTTATGTCATTTATTTTATTGAATATATTGGCTGGCTCTGCCGCCTTATTCTTTGCATTTATCTTTCCTTTTATTTCCGCCTATCTATATTATAATGGACGGCTCTGCCGCCTTATTCTTAACATTTTATTTTTATTTAATTTATGTCATTTATTTTATTGAATATATTGGCTGGCTCTGCCGCCTTATTCTTTGCATTTATCTTTCTTTTTATTTCCGCTTATCTATATTATAATAGACGGCCCTGCCGCCTTATTCTCTCTATTTATTTTTCCTTTTATTTCATTTTTTTATAACAGATGATGCCTTATTATTATTATTATTATTATTATTATTATTCTTATAACTAATATTATTGTTTAAGTTATGAATAATGAAATAAGGAACAAACTACTTATTCTTTAAACGAAACATTATTTTAGCCAAAATATAACTGATATATTTTCTTGAATAATAATAAATAAAATAATAAAAATAATTTACAACGTCTTAAAAACTGGTGGACCTAACAACATGAATATTACGAGGCTGGAATCACATAGATACCTAGGGATCAAAGTAATGATAAAACTTAAATAATGCACTTTGCATCATGAAAATATTTTTGAAGGAGAAAAATTATCTAGAGCATACACCTGGTACGCTGAAGGACATTCACGTTCGATTTCCATGAAGATCTTGGGAGTACAACTGGAACGGAAACCCAATGGCATCAGAGTCGCGCCTGATAGCCGGGTGAGACGATGCAATTCTAGTGTACTTTGACTAAATGACGGAGTGTAACTATGATCGTAGGGATCCAAGCTCCAAAAATATATAAATCAATGATGAGAACCAATGAGTTCATTCGTACCCTATGGGAGCTTGGGCGGACCCTGATCGCTCTAGAAAATGGAATGGAGATATTCCAAAGAATGAGAAGAAGAAATGATTTATTGGGCCCACATGCATCATGAGACTTAACCAAAGATAAATCATAATAAATTCAACTCATGCATTCCATGACAACATATTTGATTGTTATAATTTTGAACATGTTAATTGTATGATTATGTGATATTATCTGTTAACTGGATTATGTCCGCACCGGGTAACCTTCAGGGTCTTGGGTTATACTCACCCTTACTGTTGAACATTTTTCAGAGGAATTAGAAACTCAAGAACCCGAGTGTGAAGATCAGCAATACGCTGAACCCATTGAGAACAATCATTAAGGATAGAATATTTACAATTAGACACCGGATGACTGTATAATATTTAAGGGTGCCTGCGTGCCCCATTCTGTTAAGAGTACAATTATTTACAGTTTATGAATGACTATGTGATATATACAATATTACTTCTGCTGATCTGCCACGTATTTATTTTAAAAAAAAATTCACTTTTTCTAAGAACTGTTAACACTCTCAGTTAAATGGGATGAACCTACAGAAGGATTTGTCTTATCTAACCGAGGGTGTTACATTGGTGGTATCAGAGCATAGTCGATTCATTAAGCTTGTGGAGTGGACCATTAGGTTTCCACGTACTCTGATAGAAATATCAAACAGTCTATAACACTCCTAAGACTAAATATCCTATGTGGAATGCTCCACATAACGCATACCTTGAATCTATTTGTTGATATTCTTTCAGCAAATTTCTCATGGCACGCCAAAATAACAATCATGTGATGGAGAATCTTCTTACCAGAATTGTGGAGGTAATAGAACGACAAGAGTCACCTCATGCTTCTGCCAGACAGGGATTAGCTGATTTTCAAAGGAATAATCCTACGCAGTTCAAAGGAGGCTTCAATCCAGAAGGAGCACAACTATGGATTGAACACCTTGAAAAGATTTTTGCCGCTATGCGATGTTTGATGAGGATTGTGTAACCTTTGCTGTCTTCATGCTGGTTGGAGAAGCAGAACACTGGTGGACTCATGCTAGAATCAGACTAGCTACTGATGGGCATATCATTACTTGGGGACGATTCAGGACAGAGTTCCTTGCCAAATATTTCCCTGAAGACATAAGGAGACAGAAGGAGCAGGAATTTTTCAATCTGAA
This sequence comes from Clitoria ternatea, assembly GCA_037962975.1. Lineage (NCBI taxonomy): Eukaryota > Viridiplantae > Streptophyta > Magnoliopsida > Fabales > Fabaceae > Clitoria > Clitoria ternatea. Next base: position 286,370,119 of record CM075670.1, read on the forward strand.
ACAAGGTAATATGACTGTTGGGGAGTACGCTGCTAAATTTGATGAATTGGCAAAATATTGTCCCTACTACACCCACATGGGAGAAGCGTCAAGGTGCGCGAAGTTTGAAGCTGGATTACGGCAAGAGATTCGTCAAACCATATGTTGCCAACAAATTACACAATTCACTACTTTGGTTGACAGATGCCGTATATTTGAGAACACCTCTAATCTTCGACGACCTGGAACGTCTAATCATGGGCCAGAACGACGTATGCCAGATCGACATCAAAGGAGGGATTTCCGAACAGATCGGCCATATTTCCGACCTTTCAACTCAGCCAACCGAATTCCTCCTAGAGGTCAGGAGACCCAAAGCAGTAGAAACTGCACGATTTGTGGACGGATTGGACATCGTGATGCTGACTGTTGGTACAGAAATAATAACAACCAACAACAAGTGACTCAAAAGCAGGCAGTACGACCTACGGGTCAAGGAAGTGGAGGATTTGCTACAAACACCTCTACAAACAATGCCCCAAGGATGCAGAATGTTCACCGCGGCAATAATTCCAATCAGAACAATAATCCTAGAAGGCCTGGGAATGGCTCGACAGGAAGACAGGGAGGAAATGCCAGAGTTTTTACTATGAATGGTGCGGAAATATCACAAGGGAACGACCTTGTGCAAGGTACATGTTTTATAGGAAGCACTCTATTGAATGTATTATATGATTCAGGAGCCACTCACTCTTTCATATCTGAGAATTGTGTAAAACATTTAAAGCTTCCTACAACCTCTCTGCCCTATCAAATGATTGTCACAACCGCCGCCAATAAGCCCATTTGCCCTTCTTATATATGTTCGAAATGCCCACTCAACATCGAAGGGAAAGCTTATCAAGTAGATCTGATATGTTTGCCTTTGATTGATCTAGATATTATTCTAGGAATGAATTGGCTTGCTGCCAACCATATTCTGATTGACTGTCATAATAGATCCATTTCTCTCGGGTCTACTACATCACACTATGATCAAGACATTGATTCTTGTCCTGTTGACTCAGAAAAGGTAATTCCAGCAAAGGAAGTCCAACTATACATGATCCTTACTGAAATTGAAAGTAAGGTCACTCCTCAAATTAATCAAATTCCTGTTGTTCAAGAATTCCCAGAAGTTTTTCCTGATGATATACGTGAGCTACCTCCAGAACGAGAAATTGAGTTCAGTATTGATATTATACCGGGTGCGGGACCGATCTCTATTGCTCCTTACCAAATGTCACCCAAGGAACTCAGTGAACTTAAGGAGCAAATAGAAGAACTTTTAGAAAAAGGAATGATCAGACCCAGTGTCTCACCTTGGGGAGCACCAGTTCTTCTAGTCAAAAAGAAGGATGGCAGTATGCGGTTATGTGTTGACTATCGTCAGTTGAATAAAGCTACGATCAAGAACCGATACCCTCTCCCAAGAATTGATGATTTGATGGACCAATTACGAGGAGCCACTATCTTCTCGAAGATTGATCTGCGATCAGGCTATCATCAAATCAGAGTGAAGAAAGAGGATGTACCCAAAACAGCATTCAGAACACGATATGGACACTATGAGTATCTTGTTATGCCCTTTGGAGTTACAAATGCACCTGCAGTCTTTATGGGATACATGAATCGAATCTTCCATGAGTACTTGGACAAATTCGTGGTTGTATTCATTGATGACATTCTCATCTACTCCAAGAGCCATGAGGAACACGAGGAGCATCTTCGAATTGTTCTAAACACTTTGCGTGCAAGGCAATTGTACGCTAAGTTTTCAAAATATGAATTCTGGTTGACAGAAGTGAAATTTTTAGGACATGTCATCTCTAAGGAAGGAGTTGCTGTGGATCCTACAAAGGTAGAAGCTGTACTAAATTGGGAACAACCCAAGAATGTGACGGAAATCCGCAGTTTCCTTGGACTGGCTGGATATTATCGTCGATTCATCGAGAATTTCTCTCGAATTGCAACGCCTTTAACTAAGCTGACTCGTAAAGATCAACCATTCGAATGGACAGACAAATGTGAAAGCAGTTTTACAGAGTTACGCCAACGACTCACTAGTGCACCAGTCTTGATTTTGCCAGATCCTACCAAGCCATATGAGGTTTATTGTGATGCATCAAGACAAGGACTGGGATGTGTTCTAATGCAAGAAAGAAAGGTTGTTGCTTATGCCTCACGACAGCTAAGATCACATGAAGTTAATTATCCCACACATGATTTGGAATTAGCTGCAGTTGTGTTTGCCTTGAAAATATGGAGGCACTATTTATATGGCACATATTTTGAAGTCTTCAGTGACCATAAGAGCTTGAAGTATCTATTCGACCAGAAAGAGTTAAATATGCGACAACGTAGGTGGATGGAATTCATCAAAGATTATGATTTCGAGCTCCGATATCATCCTGGGAAGGCAAATGTGGTGGCTGATGCACTCAGCAGAAAGGCTTTACGCCTATCATATATGATGACAAAGGAGTTGGAATTGATTGAACAGTTTCGCGATTTGAATCTAGCAGTAACACCTAAAAGGGGAAGCCTTATGGTTGGAATGTTAAGAATTTCCAATGATTTCCTGGAACAAGTCAAAGAAGCTCAAGCTAATGACCAGGAACTACAAGGCTTAGCAGAAAAGACAAGAGAAGAAGGCTCAAAATTTAGCAAAGATGAACATGGGGTGATCAGGTATCAACAGAGACTCTGTATTCCAGTCAACACAGATCTTAAAAGATCCATCCTGGATGAAGCACACAAAAGTAAATACAGTATCCACCCAGGATCGACCAAAATGTATCAGGACTTAAAAAAATTATTCTGGTGGCAAGGAATGAAAAAGGATATCGCTGAGCATGTGACAGCTTGTCTGATGTGTCAGAAGGTAAAGGCAGATCAACAACGACCAAGTGGAACCCTTCGTCCTTTGGATATTCCAGAATGGAAATGGGATGAGATTGCTATGGACTTCGTGACTGGATTTCCTAGAACATCAGCTGGATATGATGCCATTTGGGTAATCGTGGATCGATTAACAAAGACTGCTCACTTCATTCCTGTCAATATGAAGTATTCCCTAGAGAAACTCACTCAGATCTATATCAAGGAAATCGTACGATTACATGGAACACCCACTGCAATTGTGTCTGATCGAGATCCTCGTTTCACATCACAATTTTGGAAGAGCCTGCAACAAGCTCTGGGAACTCGTCTGAAGTTAAGTTCCGCATATCACCCACAGACAGACGGACAATCAGAAAGGACGATCAAAACTCTTGAAGATTTGTTACGTCTTTGTGTCTTAGAACATGGGGGAAGTTGGCAAGAATATCTCCCACTTATTGAGTTCACTTACAACAACAACTATCATGCTAGCATCGGAATGGCCCCTTATGAGGCTTTGTATGGAAGAAAATGCCGTACACCTTTATGTTGGTATGAAACTGGTGAGAAAACAATAATTGGACCAGAGATTGTTCAGAAGACAATAGAACAAGTTCAGAGGATTCAAATGGCAATGAAGGCTTCGCAAGATAGACAAAAGAGTTACTACGACAAACGTCGGAAGCCATTGGAGTTTGAGGAGGGAGATCATGTTTTTCTCAAAGTTACCCCTACCACTGGAGTAGGAAGAGCTTTGAAGGCCAAGAAGTTAAGCCCCAGATACGTAGGACCCTATCAGATTCTGCAAAAGATAGGAACTCATGCCTACCGTATTGCTCTGCCACCCGAGCTAACAAACCTTCACAATGTCTTTCATGTCTCCCAGCTCCGTAAATATGTGTCAAGCCCTGATCATGTCCTGAGACCAGATCAGTTTATTCTGAAGGAAAATCTCACTTATGAAGTGTCGCCAGTGAAGATTGTTGATCGACGTCTCAAACAGTTAAGAGGCAAGGAAATCCCTTTGGTCAAGGTAGTTTGGAGTCAGACAGATGATGGGGATGCTACTTGGGAAATTGAGGAGAAAATAAGAGAATTGTACCCTCAATTGTTTTAACTTTGAATTTCGGGACGAAATTCCTAAAAGGGGAGGAGAATGTAACATCCCTGTTTTTAGAAACAGTTTTACCCTTGTAATTTTTGAAGTATGGAAGTTTTGTAAGTGATAATAAGTAAATAAGGGACTCTACATATAGTCAAGAATTGATGATCTAATCCTATATCTAACACTAATTTAGTAAACTAATTAGACTTGTACCATCATTCATCAAGTCAATTCCTAGACATTCGATTCATACCGAAAAGAGATCCACAATTATCTATTTCTACACTTTGGGGACATCCGATTTCAGTATGGACAGTCCCTAATGAACTGTTTTGACAAATCAAACACTTTTCCTGAAGAGCCAAAACTTTAATTCAGACCTCATCAACCTCGTTTCTTGGAAAAACTTATCTAGTTAAATAGGAACCTCTGAATTCAACTAAAATATCTTTCCTGTTTTGGGCATAACTTTTTCATATGAGGTCGAAATTAAGAAATTTTAATCTCGGTTTCGTTGTTATGAAAAGCCTGACAAACTCTATTTCTAGCCTCAAACTCTATTTCGTGATCTATCATTACCAAACTTGAAAAACCCGTTATTTAATCTTGTTAAATTCTTAGAAAAATCATACGAGCTCAGAATCAGTTTGTTGTAATTTTTCTGTTCTCGTATTAAATCCCTCTACAATTCTCGTGAAGAACCTGAAAGCTAGTTCTTGCTCGATCATCCCCGAAAAGCGAAAATTTTTAGAGAAATAGTGATTTTCGCAGGAATAGTAACTCCTATAGAAAAACGTGAATATCTCTCTCATACGATGTCGAAATGACTTCGTTCTTTTTTTCATGGTTTCGTATCGAAAAATCCTACAACTTTCGTGAAGAAATGAAAGGCTAATTCCCAACAGATTTTGCGCGGAAGAATTATCTTTCAAAAAAGAACTATTACACCAACTCCCATTTTTCTCTGTTTTTGGCGTAACTTTTGCTCCGGGTGTCAGATTTTTGCATACCATATATCGTTTCGAAGAGAAAGAGCCGATCTACAACTTTTATGTTGGAAACTTTTTCAGATTTTAACCACAACTATAAGTAACTTTTTGTTTTCTTTTAAAATTAACTATTCAAAACCGGTACCAATTAAATTTAGACCCGGTGGCCAGATTTTTCTATAAATATGGCATCATCCCTCTTCAAAAGCTGCACCACTCTTTCTCTCCCACTTCATGCAGCCCTTCTCTCTCTCTCTCCCTCTCTCTCCTCTATTGACACTAAACCACCTCTGTTCTTCACCAAAATCACGTAAAGTCTAACTACGGAGACAGATCATCGATTGGAGCTACGGTCTGAAAGTTGGATTCTCTCCCTCTCATCTAGTATCAAAAAAAAAATACGACATCTGAGGTAAGGGGGGTATATTCTCGGGTATTCTGGGGAAATCTGAGTGAAAGGAAAGGGTTAAGGTACCTTGGGTCCTCACCTTTCCAGAACAGATTCAGTTTTGTTGTGAATTAAATGCCTTAATTGTTATATATTTGTTATATATATTTTATGTATATGATTAATTATCTGTGTTAATTATTAATCATGATGATTGAATGATATGATCGGTGTTAAATTGTGGATATGATCTGTATTGGATTGTGAAAATATTAAGAACCATAAGTGCCTATGTGGATTCCAGTAAGGAAGTTTTGAAAGATAAGATAAACAAGGAAATAAGGATGGATGATCACCATTTATATCATTGTTACTATTATTATGATTAAGATTATAATTATGATTATGAATATGATTATTATTATTATTATATTTATTGTTATTATTATTATTATTATTATTATTTACTATTAAGCTTAATGGACGGCTCTGCCGCCTTATTCTCTGCATTTATCTTTCTTTTTATTTCCGCTTATCTATATTATAATGGACGGCTCTGCCGCCTTATTATTAACATTTTATTTTTATTTAATTTATGTCATTTATTTTATTGAATATATTGGCTGGCTCTGCCGCCTTATTCTTTGCATTTATCTTTCCTTTTATTTCCGCCTATCTATATTATAATGGACGGCTCTGCCGCCTTATTCTTAACATTTTATTTTTATTTAATTTATGTCATTTATTTTATTGAATATATTGGCTGGCTCTGCCGCCTTATTCTTTGCATTTATCTTTCTTTTTATTTCCGCTTATCTATATTATAATAGACGGCCCTGCCGCCTTATTCTCTCTATTTATTTTTCCTTTTATTTCATTTTTTTATAACAGATGATGCCTTATTATTATTATTATTATTATTATTATTCTTATAACTAATATTATTGTTTAAGTTATGAATAATGAAATAAGGAACAAACTACTTATTCTTTAAACGAAACATTATTTTAGCCAAAATATAACTGATATATTTTCTTGAATAATAATAAATAAAATAATAAAAATAATTTACAACGTCTTAAAAACTGGTGGACCTAACAACATGAATATTACGAGGCTGGAATCACATAGATACCTAGGGATCAAAGTAATGATAAAACTTAAATAATGCACTTTGCATCATGAAAATATTTTTGAAGGAGAAAAATTATCTAGAGCATACACCTGGTACGCTGAAGGACATTCACGTTCGATTTCCATGAAGATCTTGGGAGTACAACTGGAACGGAAACCCAATGGCATCAGAGTCGCACCTGATAGCCGGGTGAGACGATGCAATTCTAGTGTACTTTGACTAAATGACGGAGTGTAACTATGATCGTAGGGATCCAAGCTCCAAAAATATATAAATCAATGATGAGAACCAATGAGTTCATTCGTACCCTATGGGAGCTTGGGCGGACCCTGATCGCTCTAGAAAATGGAATGGAGATATTCCAAAGAATGAGAAGAAGAAATGATTTATTGGGCCCACATGCATCATGAGACTTAACCAAAGATAAATCATAATAAATTCAACTCATGCATTCCATGACAACATATTTGATTGTTATAATTTTGAACATGTTAATTGTATGATTATGTGATATTATCTGTTAACTGGATTATGTCCGCACCGGGTAACCTTCAGGGTCTTGGGTTATACTCACCCTTACTGTTGAACATTTTTCAGAGGAATTAGAAACTCAAGAACCCGAGTGTGAAGATCAGCAATACGCTGAACCCATTGAGAACAATCATTAAGGATAGAATATTTACAATTAGACACCGGATGACTGTATAATATTTAAGGGTGCCTGCGTGCCCCATTCTGTTAAGAGTACAATTATTTACAGTTTATGAATGACTATGTGATATATACAATATTACTTCCGCTGATCTGCCACGTATTTATTTTAAAAAAAAAAATTCACTTTTTCTAAGAACTGTTAACACTCTCAGTTAAATGGGATGAACCTACAGAAGGATTTGTCTTATCTAACCGAGGGTGTTACACTATACAGTCGAGGATAGCTTAAAGAAATGAATTCGTACTACCTATACCAACAAATGCATTAGCCTTTTCGGTAGCCTATCACTTAAGAACTCCGAAGTTAAGCGTGCTTAACTTGGAGTAATTCTGGGATGGGTGACCTCCTGGGAAGTTCTCAGGAAATGTGTGAGTGAGGACAAAAGCACATTGGAAAGGTCTCGTGTTGGTCTGTGGGGCGAGTCGTTAATTCCTGAAAAGCGGTCGGGGCGTTACAGTGGTATCAGAGCCTAGCCTCTCCTAGTACGGTATGGTTCGAGGACGAACCAGGCGGAAGCTGGTGGGCATGTGACATCCCGGGCGCTGTTGAGGGCGTGGAGTGATCGTCGGTGCATGAGCACGGACAAGGAGCGGCTCCTGGCAGGCTTCCAGTGGGAGGGACACATGAATGAATCGAATATATACCGGAATGAGAGGGATCCAAAGACTGTATAGGTATGGGACTATACAGTCGAGGATAGCTTAAAGAAATGAATTCATACTACCTATACCAACAAATGCATTAGCCTTTTCAGTAGCCTATCACTTAAGAACTCCGAAGTTAAGCGTGCTTAACTTGGAGTAATTCTGGGATGGGTGACCTCCTGGGAAGTTCTCAGGAAATGTGTGAGTGAGGACAAAAGCACATTGGAAAGGTCTCGTGTTGGTCTGTGGGGTGAGTCGTTCATTCCTGAAAAGCGGCCGGGGCGTTACAGCTTGTGCTCGGGTTCGTCTTCGAGACTGTCTTCGACTCCGAGCGATATTCCCAGGTGAAAGGATTTCCGAGAGAGGACTGAACTTCGATTCCGAATGATCCTTTCGGTTGTAAGATTTCCGAGTGAGACATTTCCAAGTGGGTTGCTTCCGAGGGAAGTACCTCCGAGCGAATAGAGACTCTGACTTCGAATGAATACCTCTCGGGCGGAGATACATCCAGGTGAAAGGATTTCCGAGAGAGGACTGAACTTCGATTTCGAATGATCCTTTCGGTTGTAAGATTTCCGAGTGAGACATTTCCAAGTGGGTTGCTTCCGAGGGAAGTACCTCCGAGCGAATAGAGACTCTGACTTCGAATGAATACCTCTCGGGCGGAGATACATCCGAGTGAAGAATTCCCGATTTCGGATGAGTGCTTTTTCTAGGCAGAGATGTTTCCGAGTGGATAATTCCCGAGTGAATTGATTCTGAACGAAAAGGGCTCTGAACTTCGGAAGAGCACTTTTCGGGCAGAGACACTTCCAAGTTCCATACTTCCGAGCGAGGTGTCTCCGAGTGAGACATTTCTGAGTGAGTCATTTCAAGGGAATTACCTCCGAGTGAGTAGAGACTATGACTTCGAATGAGTACCTCTCGGGTGGAGATACATCCGAGTGAAGAATTCCCGATTGAAGTCATTCTGAATGAAAAGCGAGCCCGATTTCGGATGAGTTGCTTTTTCTAGGCAGAGATGTTTCCGAGTGGATAATTCCCGAGTGAATTAATTCTGAACGAAAAGGGCTCTGAACTTCGAAAGAGCACTTTTCGGGCAGAGACACTTCCAAGTTCCATACTTCCGAGCGAGATGTCTCCGAGTGAGACATTTTCGAGTGAGTCATTTCAAGGGAATTACTTCCGAGCAAAGAAAGACTATGACTTCAAATGAGTACTTTTCGGGCAAAGATATATCCGAGTAGGGTGTCTCCGAGTGAGATATTTCCAAGTGGGTTATTTCCGAGGGAATCACTTCCAAGCAAAGAAAGGCCTTGACTTCGAATGAGTATTTCTTGGGTACAGATATTTCTGAGTGAATCGATTCTGAATGAAAAAAGGCTCTAAACTTCGAAGGAGCACTTTTCGGGCAGAGACACTTCCGAGTTCCATACTTTCGAGTGGGGTGTCACCGAATGAGACATTTCCGAAGTGGGTCATTTTCAAGGGAATTACTCCTGAGCGAAGAAAGGCTCTGACTATGAATGAGTACTTTTCGGGCAAAGATATATCCGATTGGGGTGTCCCCGAATGAGACATTTCTGAGTGGGTCACTTTCAAGGGAAGAAAGGCTGACTTTAAGTAAATGCTTCAAGCAGAAACCTTTCTGAGCGAATCACCTCCGAGTGAAGCGATTCTGAACGAAAAAAGGCTCTGATGAATACTTCTCGGGAAGAGATATTCCCGAGTGAGTCGGACTTCGAAAGAGCACTTTTTAGGCAGAGGTATATCCGGGTGAGACATTTTCGAGTGGGTCACTAGAAGGAAGAAAGGCTATGACTAAATGAGTGTTTCAAGCAGAGACATTTCCGGACAAATCACCTTCGAATGGAGCAATTCTGAACAAGAAAGGGATCCAGTGTTACTTGAATGAATTCAAGCCTTCACACCGAGTGTCAAAGGATCGATTCTGCATTCGGGCTTTTCATATATGTGAACACCTGTTTCGGTCCGACCATTTTCCACCAAGAATGGATACTAACATAGCGGTCCGAGCCATAAGAACACCGGTTCGGGTCTGAGGGATACCGATCTGAGCCAACGAAAGAGGCATCGTTCCCCTGAGACCGTCCAAGTGAGACTGATGTCCTCTCTTATCCGATGTGGGAAGGCACTTTCATGAACTTGATAATGGACCCGTGTAACACCGTTCGAGGAGTCCAATTGTCCATGCTGTGACTTGGAATCGCACCACCTAAGTTGATCCACGAATTCTGGGGGTGGCAGACAGGGGACAGAAGTAGAAATAATTAAAAATTCCCCACCAGCCGCCGCTCCCCATAACCTGTTAATGGCCAGGTTGGCTCCACTGTACACGTGGGTAAGCGGAGGCTTGAGCTGTCCAAGCACTCAGCCAGCGCCCTGAACCTCTATAAATGCCTCATCTGAAGAGGCACAAAGGGTTGGAAAATTTAGTCATTGAGTCGATACTCTGAGCACAAACTCCCCTGATAACTTGCTCCGATCTCCAGAACCTCTTGACCCCAAAGCTCTTGAAGTTTGTTCCGGTGTTCAAGAACTGGAACCTTGGTTTCTCACACCTCTTAATTACTCCAGACCCTAAAGCATCACCAAGACACCGGATCAAACCCTGTTAGTGAACTCCATTTCCCATATACCGTCCAGATCTCCTAAATCACCCTCATCAACTTCATACCGGCTCTTCCACCAAATCCTCACAGTCCCTTCAGTGAACTGTACACCGGTGCCCCATAGTTCCACAGCTACACCAGCGTCACGCCGGTTCCTACTGTTCAAGTCTACATCGGTTCTCAGCATCCCCATCACACCAGTTACATTCTGTTCCTTATTTTCTTTTTTTTCTCGTTGTTTATTTTCCTGTCAAATTTGCCATTTTTGTCGAATCTGTCGTCTCGTTTTAGTATATCCTGTTGAATTTCTTTTGTTCTGCCTTGCAATCAATAATAACAATAAAAAGAAACCAAAATTTTCGTGTTCCTCTTAACCAATGTAGGAGCCTTTTTAATCAGTGTCGTACGGAAGTACTTCCGTCTACACTAGTTCCTTAGGACTCGTGCACGTGCGAAGAACTTCGCCTTGTATGAGTCTTCCTCATGGGTATTATCCACCATCAATTACATAGTTCTTTTTTCTAAAACCACCTTAAAGAACTACGTAACCCTGATTTCTCGATAACTCGAGAATACGTAGGAGCAGGACTTAACTCCTGTCGGGCCCATCCTTCCTTTTTCATTTTTACATTTTTTTTAACTATTCCGTTCTTATCACTTCCATGAAAATCAATTTAGATGTGACGTCTTGTTAATTTTCCCCCATTTTTGGTAAACCATCACCACGATTCATAAGGAAAGGGATACTTAGGAAGAGACGTTCCGTTTATCCCCTTCTCATTTCTGCCCCCCGTATTTTTGATTAAAGGATGACTAATTTAGACACGACGTCTTGTTAACATTCTTCCCTTTCCCTGTTTTATACCGAAATCCAGGTTAATTTAGACGAGACGTCCTGTTGACCTTGCTTCAACATTCGTTTGTTCAGTCTGCTTCTTCTGTTTTTTTAAATAAACAAAAAAATGCAATAATAAAAAGGAAGAAATAATACATCCCTTGTAAGACTATTCATGTTGCACATTTTCGATCTCGGTACTGTTTTTAACAGGCGATGTAGGGTGCTAATACCTTCCCTACTCGTAACCGACTCCCGAATTCAAATCTCACTCTTTTTAACCAGTGCCCTGTTAAAGTTTTTTTCCTCCAATATTTTTTTCCTATGGATAAAAAATATTGGTGGCGACTCCCTGTTTTTTGCTTGCATCATCTTTTCGAAGGGTCAGCTGCGCCGCCGCGATCTAGGTCGCGATAAATGATTTTAAGGAAAGGATCATGCAACACATGAACGAAACTGAGGTTTGGGATGAGTCCATAGTTGAACTTGAGACAAATAAACAACAGATAAAACAACTTTATGAGAATACCTTGTTTGGAAAGTTAATGACTACTAAAAAGGTCAGTCTTACATCTACCCAGAAAACCTTAAAGGCCTCTTGCAAAAGCTTACTGATTTTCAGATCATAGAAATGGGAAGGAATACTTTTATAATAAAATGCAGGCAAAATGAAATGTCAAAAGTGATCTTGGATTGTAGTTTATGACATGTAATAGGCCATCTCCTAAGCCTTCAAGAATGTAAGCCTCAACAATCTATGAGTAAAGTGGACTTCTTCAAGGTTCAATTTTGGGTCCAGATTCATAACATTCCACTGAAGTTCTTAACAACTAATAATGCCTTAAAAATCAGGAAGAAGATAGGGGAACCATTGGAGGCCGAGAATCCTATTGTTAGAGGAATGGTTCTAAGGAGTTTCCTACGTGTTAGAGTTCTTATTAACATTACAAATCCTCTCCTTCCTGGATTGTTTTTCCTAGTGTGGAAGATCAGTTGATTCCAATATGGCTACAGTATGAGAAGCTTCAAGATCTGTGTTACAACTGTGGGATTATTGGGTAAGACTTTAAAAATTGTAAAACCCCAAAGGAGAAATCGAGTTTTGAAGAAGGCAAGTTCAAGTTTGGGCCCCATCTCTCCCCCCAGCTAAACCATTGATAACCTTTGCCTCCCATGGCTAGGTTGGCATCGGACCAGAGAAGGAAGCTGAGAAAGAGAAGATGAGTTGTCAATTAGACCTAGAGATAAGAGCTGGAAATATCATAATCAAAGAAGAAGGGGAAGCCAGTGTCAATTGATTTGGTTGAAGTGACAACTAAAGGGAGTGGCAATATTTTGGAGGTAGAAAATGATAAATTCAAGGAGAAAAATATTATCAAGGGCTTGTGTCAAGATTAGGTAGGTCCTTCATCTAAAAAAGGGTTCCTCAAGCCAGCAGCCTGTCAACCTTTGTCAATGTCCCATCAGTCCATCTCCCTTATCCCACTTTCTAGAAGTAGAAGTCTAACCCTTTTCCCTTAAACAACTACCACAAAACCCAAGGATGGCCTATTTCAAGACTCCCCTACCCAAACAACTTTTCACCAAGCTAAATTACAATTACAGAAACCCTCTCCCTCTGCCCAAACCTTACCCAACAGAAAGTCCACCTCACCTAACCTAAATATAAACTCCTACCCTATAACTCTACCCAATATCATAAGAACCCTACCCAACCAGTCTATTGATGTACCTTTTCTCAAACCTTCCCCTACCTATTTCATTGAGGTCCCAAAGGATTCTCCTTTTAAGTCCTCAATTCCTATCCCTTCTCCATATGGATTAACTTTGAGTAAAGGAATCCAGGAAGTGTTGAACCTTAAAAGAGGTAGAGAAGAAGAAGATGGTTTTAATATTAGAAAGAGGAGGCAACTTCAATTGACAAGCTCAAAATTCCAGAACTTACTCATTGATCAGTATGGGTCTAATTTTTACCAACATTCTTCTAAGGTTGAGGAGGCGGGCCTAACCAATCCCCTAGCTTAATCATCAAACTCTTAAGCTAGAATTGTCGTGGGATTGTTTCTCCTGCAATAATGAAGGAACTAAAATTCCTCTAGAACAAGTTGAAGTTGTCTCTAATGTTTGTAATAGAAACCAAAGCTAGTAACAGTCGTATAGAGATTATTAGAAGAAAGTTAGGTTTTAATTTCTATCATGTTGTTAGTGTAGTTGGCCTTCTTGGTGGCCTTGCTCTTTTGTGGGACTCTTCTTTTGATATTAATATCATAGAGTCTAATCTGAATGTAATTCACTCTACTATAACTTTTGAAGCAACTAATACTAAAGTATATTGTAACTTTGTGTATGCCCCCTGTGTTTAATGATAGAAAATTATTTTTACTTAAGCTTAAATATCTAGATGTTCCTCCTGGATTCAGATGGTACCTGATGAGAGATTTTAATGAATGCTTACATGACAATGACAAATTCAGTCATATCTTACCCTTTTCCCAGTAGAATATCTCTATTTAAGGATATGATTAGTAGCCACAGTCTCATGGAAAATCCAATTAAGGGTTGTCATTTTACTTGGATCAATAACCCCAAGAATGGTAGAATCATTAAGGAAAAAGTAGATAGACTATTTTCTAATTATGAAGCACTAGAGATCTTCCCTCATTGCCTATGTACAACTTTCACTCTTGTTTCCTCTGACCACTCCCTTTATTCCTATATCTAAAGCCGGAAAAGACCAGCAATTCTTATTTTAAATCTGAGGCCTTTTGGGTTGAACACCCAAAATGCATTAATACAGTATAGGAGGGTTGCTTAAAGCAAAAAACAAAGTCAATCCTTGGGATCAACTACTTGAGTATCAATCTCAATGTTGTAATTTCCTTCAACATTGGCATCGAAAAACCTTTAGAAAGTCAGATATTGAAGTGACAAGACTCTAGCACAAGATGTAAAATTTAATTAACAAAGGCACTACAAAATCGGATCAGGAAATGATTATTGATACCCAACAACAAATTGATAAGGTAAAGGAGCGAGAAGAGAACTATTGATTCCAAAGATCTAGGATCCATTGGCTCAAATAAGGAGACTCCAACACTAGATTTTTCCATGCATCCATTCTTCAAAGAAGGGCCAGAAACAGAATAACTAGGCCGCATGATGATAATAACTCCTGGATTGAAAGATAGGAAGTTGTGTTAAGTATGGTGACTAACTACTTCAAGGATATCTTCACTACTAAAGATGCAACTAACATCTAAGATTGTCTTAAAATGATTCCAAAGAAGGTGTCTGAGGCTATAAATGAATTCTTAACTGCCCTTATTTCTGATATAGAAAATGAAAAGTTGTCTGATCATTTCCCCCATACAAAGCCCTTAGCCTGGATGGTCTTAACGGGTTATTTTATCAGACGAATTAGGAAATTATCAGGGAATCAGTTTGTCATGCTATTAAATCCTTCTTTTCTTCTGGGGAATTACATCCCCAAATAAATAATACCCTAATCACATTGATCCCTAAAGTTCTAAATCAAGAAAAGGTTTCTCAATTTCATCCTATAAGTTGTTGCAATTTTGTCCCTAAGGTCATTGTAAAAATCATGCAATTGAGGCTTAAACCCTTCCTTCCTACCTTTATCTCCCCCCATCAATTTGCTTTCATTAAAGGTAGACTAATCCAAGACAACGTCATTATTAGCCAAGAAGTTTTTCACTCTCTTAAGCCTAGATCCTCTTTCTCTAAAAACCATGAGACCATTAAATTGGATATGAACAAAGTTTATTGATGGTTTAGAGTCAGACTTAGAAAGGGGGTGAATAAGTTTGAAACTCTTTTCACGAAACTTAAACTTTTTCAAACAAGAAACACAACAGACTTTTGAACCATACTTTAAGAGATAAGGAAAAGAGAGATAACACTCAGCAGATTTATATTGGTTCACTTTCAATGCAGAAGTTATGTCCAATACCTTCAAACTTGAAGGATTTTCACTATGTAAAAATGTTTCTTTACACAACATAGCAAAGCCTGTACCTTAAGTATTCTTGACTCCAACCACTCCTGGCTTAAACCCAAGTATTCTTTCAATAAGTCATTCCTAGCTCAAACCCAAGTATTCTTTCAAAGGCTTCTTCAAGACAAATAGTGTTTTCCAATAGAAACTAAGGTTAGAAATGCACCAGACTTTGACATAGGTTATGATTTGAGTGTGTGTTTGTGTTTCTGATAACTTAGTGTACAAGATAATGAATCTTAAAGAACAAATACATTAAGTAGAAGATAAAGACTAAGTCTACAAGAAATAGAGATACAAAAGAAGTCTTTGTTTTTAAGAAGAAAGCTTGAATTGCTTAAAGTTTCAGATTGTTGCTTTCACGCGTGTGTTTTTTTCGAGTCTCTTCATATTTATAGGCCAGTGGAGATAGTAATTGATGATTCGTTGAAGAGAGGTAGCCATTTGAAGCTTGCAGACTCTGAATGAAAAGAAGGCAAAAGGTTTGAATCGAGAATCTTCAGAACTTGCATTAAAATGAAGTACCTCGAGTACTTCAAAGAAACAGTCTTTTGTAGTCTTTCTTCTGTCATAAATTTATGCAGAAATAGGCATGGTTGACCTTCTGATGATTTCTAATACAAGTACTGATCTTCATCAGCTTTTTGATCGGTGTAGAGTAGCTTCCTCGATTTCTTCTCCATGCAATCATTGGTTCTTGCACTAGCTTGTCTTCTTTCCTTTTTCAGTGATAAGAGCATTCTAGCTTGAACAGGATCTAGCTCTGGGCATCTTTAAAAAATATCCTTGTGTTTATTGATGCAAATTCAAAGTAACGTTCTTGTGCTTCAAGAGTCTGAAGTCTGATGTCTTGAAGAAAGTGTGTGTGCTGACTTCTCAAAATGAATATGTATGGGAGGCATAACTCAACAGTCCATAGGTCTGGAAGAGCACACTTGAATCAGACTCTTCTTGAATATTGTCTTGTGTCAGACTTTTCTTCGGACAGAGTTATATGAGAACTGTTTTAGTCCCACACAGACTTGTTCTGAAATATTTTGCATAACTCAAAGCAGACTTTTAATGATGGACTCCCCTTTCTTTTATAGCATATGCATCACAGACTTGTAACTTGAAACACTTAATTAGAGTGGTTAGATAACACGTAGGCATACTTTATTTAATTAAATGTCTTGATGTGTGTTATTAATAAAACTTGGGGGGTCTTTAAAATAATAACAAAAAATTCCAAAGTCCTTTGTAAACCAGACTTGGTTCTAACATCTATGATAGACTAAATTAAGATTTCCTAAGTCAAACTCTTATTTTATTTGGCCTTTCTCCTCTTTGGGTCTCCCTTGTTATGGCTCTTGTTACTATAGTTTCCTACAACATTAGCCTTAATGGTACTAGAGGCCCTTCCTTTAAACCTCAAAGAGGCCTTAGGAAGGGTGATCCTCTATCCCCTTACCTTTTCATTTTTACAGCCGAGGCTTTATCCTATTTACTTTCTAGATCAGTGGAGGAAGGGTCCCTATCTGGTATGCTTCTCACCCCATATTGTCCTAAACTGACTCACCTATTTTTTTTGTAGATGAAATTACAATCTTAGCCAAGACAACAAAAAAAATCCTATGCTATTTTTCTTAATACCTATACCCAAGCATCTGGTTAGATAATTAATGTTGCAAAGTCAGGAATTATCTTTGGCCATCAGGTTCCATCCTCTAAGCGTATGAATATATCCTTCATCCTTCATATGGAGCAGTGGATTAATGTAGGAAATTACCTAGGGTTTCCTAGTGATTAGGGAGGGTCCATCCCAATCTAATTCAGTAGGTATACCTCTTTAGAAAGCGATCTGGGAGGCAAAAGTTCTTATGAAAATCCAAACTTTTGTTTGGAAAATCTACCACAACCTTCTACCAGTGAGAATCAACTTAGTTAAGAAGAAGATAATCAAGCAGACATCAAGCCTACCTACTCAGAAATTTTGTTAGATGGAGCCGACCCCCCAACCTAGCAAGTTGAGGATCAACACCGATGTTGCTTGGGAGAAGTCTTCTAGAGGGACTACTGGTATTATAATTAAGGACCAGTCATCTTATACTTGGGCTCCTACTGCCCTCTAAGCTGAAGGTATTGTGTTGAAAGATGCCATGGCCCTGGCCCTGGCACACAACTTGGAATTGGATGAGATTATTATAGAATCTGACAATCTCAATTTAATTAGGGCTTGTAGAGGGGAAGTTCAAATTCGTGAAATTGACCCACTACTTCAAGATATTACCTCACTACAAAAAGACTTCTATTCATGTAAAAGAGAGGCCAATGAGGCATCCCATGTTGTAGCGCATCTGGCTGCAACGAGAAGCCTCGAGAGGAACTCGTGGGCATCACCTCCTGCAAGCTTGTGAAAGATTCTAGCCCAAGACAAACGTTGGATTCCATCATCTTAGGATTTTTCTTCTATCTTGTTGTCGAGCGTTGCTCTCCTCCCTCACACCTTGGTTAGGGTTTCCATCTCCACAGAGAGCTCACCCTAAGCAAATTGAGAGTTTCAAGTTGTAATGGTTTCTCTGTTGTGCAAGCAGGTCTGCATTCCTAGAAACTGTTTCTTTTCTTTAGGCCTATCGAATTGTACACCTTGGGCCTTTTGGCCCATTTCTTTTCAATCAATATTATTAACCAAAAAAAAAGAATGATGTAAATGTAATAAGTACTGTTAAGCTTGGACACATTCCTTGTCTCAGAATGAGACATAATCCCTTACCCTTAAATTTAACTTACCAAAAGAGAACTATTTAAATATTTTAAAATAAATCTTCATATTTTATTTAAGTTTTTGAACTACAAGAAGTTATTGGAATTGTTGTCATAGATCCAATTTCTTTTAAGTACTTACATACTTTCAAAATAAAAGTACTTATCTATAAATCTCTAAAGAATTTAGTACTTGGTAATAATATTAGTTATGTAATAACCTAACAACAACATTTTGATATGAGGAGAACCTGGTATGGCTAGATAAAATGGTAATGTTGGCAAACCTAAATTCTTGTCACATGCAATTTTTCATGTGTAACATCCCCTTGTATATACAAACTGTATATATGAGATGAATATTGGTTTTAGTTCTCATAAAATTGTCATCTTTCATTGCTGAAAGTATTATGTCAACATGTAAGAGAGGTGTATCTCACCCACCTTTTGGTAAAGCTTTCAGAAGGAAGAACCTCCTGTGCAGTGACTTTAACATTAGCAATCCAAATAATATCACCTCCATTAGGCCACCGAAGAGGAATTTTGTAATTTGTACAGCCTAAATAAAACGGCACATGGAAAAGGAAAAATGTAAACCTTCCGACCTGCCGGATTCGAACCAGCGACCTAAGGATGGCCATCAGGCATCTACCTACTACAGTCCTCCGCTCTACCAACTGAGCTAAGGTCGGATATACATCTTGAATGCAAACCTTAAATAAACTCGCATCATTTAATTAGTATTTTTAATTTAACTACCCAGCTACAGCGTGGATAATTTTGTAGATTCTTAAAAGTTTAAACATGTTGTGAATACTATATAGGAAGCAAAAAGACCAACATATAACCCACAGCCACAAATTCAATTAAGGATTTTATATATTGCAATTATATCTTAAAATAGTGTCTTAGTAAAACATGTCCTAAATTATACTTCTTTTTGTAATTCTATAGTATAATTCATGGAAACTTTTTTCATGTAAATTATGATGATATAGAGTTTTTTATACCTTTTTAATTATGATTTGGGACTTTTCTTCATCCTAGACTTATTAGAATGGTAACTCAATTTAATAAAACATCTAAGGGGAAGAAAGTCTTTAAATTGTACAGTGTCATTTGATATAGTTACCCAATACTCATAGAAAAGTCGTAACAAGAAAATCTTTAAAGGCACTAAAGCATATATATGTCATTATTTTAGTAAACCAATTAAAGTCAATTTCTCAACACTGTAATGAACCCACGTTGTAAAGTGAGTTTATAGATTAAAATAGAGATTTGATGAATTTTTTTTGTTAAGAGTAAATATATTTTGGATCACATCTTGCAAATTGCAATTATCTTTCTCTATTCACAGTCGCGCCAATTCTAAACGTCACGTGAGTGCAAGATGGAGAATGTGAATTTGATTTCACCACGTTATATGCATTGACAAATTAATCAAAATAGAGTGCTGGCCATTACAAGAGACGCAAATGAACCTATGAAATGAGCAGAACCAAAGTAAGTAAACATAAATATAACTTATTCTATCATCATTTTCCGAATCTTAAGCATGTGTCTGTGTAACAGTAATCAGACATCACATGGAAAATGAAATCTACCTATATACTTCCTCATCTGCTCTGCTCCTCGTTTGATAATTACAAGGCCCTATCCTATGCATATATACCCTACGGCTACATAGGAGTTGTGACGGTATCACTGACGAGAATTCACTGTTCCCTCTTGTTTTTCCCAGGTTTCTTTCTGTCCAAAAATTTCCAATCCCCACTTTCTATGGCGGGGCACTATGATAATAAATGAACATTATGAAAATGAATATATGAATATTTTGGTCTAATTTCTTCGGGTTGGGGTGTTACTGTGCTTGTTGGAGTACCAAACAAAGACGATGCATTCAAAACTCATTCTATGAATTTCTTGAATGAGATGACTCTTGAGAGTACCTTTTATGGTAACTGCAATCCCCGCATTGATCTTCCTTCTGTTGTGGAGAAGTACATGAAAAGGGTAAGCTTTACATAAATTGATTGAATTGTGTTGTTTATTGGTAACAGGCCAATGTTTTTAAAAACCGGCTTAGTTACTTAACTGGTTTAAAGTTAAACCGTTTAGGCGGATTTGACCAAACTGGATAATAATGGTTAGAATTAGATCTTATTTTGTTGTTAACGTGGTCTTTATGGTGATATGGTGTAGGAACTGGAATTGGAGAAATTCATCACTCACACGGTTCCACTCTCGGAGATTAACAAAGCTTTTGATTACATGCAGAAAGGGGAGTCCATCAGATGCATCATCCGTATGGGGGAGTAAAACACTAAACAATGATGAATAATCCCTAGTTTGGGGACTGAGTTTCCCTTGTGGTTGTGAACATGAAAAAAAAAAAAATTGATATGTAATCAATCCCTTTAGAATTATTGATTTTGTGAAAATATTTGAAGTTTGGATGTAGAGAATGATAGGGCCTTTGGATTATCTAATACATGATAAATAAAATGCTGTTTTTGTTTTTCTATCTTGTTCTTGTGGTAATACAAGTGATTTTCGGTTCTAAAGGAAAAAATTAAAAAAATAAAAAGAAATACATGTACCACAATTGTCCAGTGCAGGTTCAATTGCTTGGGATTTTGGTAAAAAATATAGAAAAATTACTCGCTACTCTTCTTTTGCAAGATTTTGCCATTTTCTCTGCGCTTACCTTTCCTATGCAGAAATCAAAAGAGAGAAATGAGCTGACACTTGGTGTTAATTTATAATTTATTTTCTTTCATTATCCGTGTTTGAACTGGCATTTACCCTGATCCTCTATAGTTTATGAAGGTTATCATTGTTATAAATAATGAACAATTATCTTTATTGTTAATAAAAAGTTTTTATAATAATCAACAATCAATCCAATTGAAAATTAAGCTTGTTATTGTTAGTATATTTCATCATTTATGATATAATTAGAAACGAAATAAGTGATGGACTCAAATGGTGTACATGTTTTTTCTTATCAGAAATGGTATACTTGATAATAAAATTTGACTTTGATTGGAATATCGATGTTATGTTTTGCTGCATAAATATGACACATTTCAACAATTATTTTGCAAAGCAAAATTAGAAGAATCAAATGAAGATTATGAGTTACATTATACATTAGACTCCACACAGATCTTGATTAAGGCTCAAAATTTATAGACACGGCCTTATTTCCCTGCGTTAAACTCTGACTTTCAAAGATAACAGAATTGATGATGTGCACACTTTTAATCCCAAGCTACATGGATTGAACAAAAGGAATGTCATGTTGCAGTGTTACCAGCCCTCATGCTAATTTGCTCCGTCTTTTGGTAACAAATATGAGAGGAGAATTTCGTTCCACATATCAGGAACACCAGGTAAAACACCAATGACTACAATCAGGCACAGATGGCTTGTCACTCCAAGTGCCCACACGCCCACCGCTTCTATATGCAGTGATTGGTGTCACATGCATAAATGTTACATAGCACTCATATTCTTCACTACTCTCTTTATCATATCTGATATTGGGCTTCTCTCCCTCCCATTCGTTCTCTTCCAAGGCCATCGACTCACTTTGCAAGCATTATGGTTCTGTCCACTGCCACAAACACAAGCATGTCAACAATTCACACTTCACAGATACCATCAAGTTTCATTACCCTTGTGTTACCATTAGAATATTTTTTTTATTCATATTTAGCCATTGGACTAACTAGAAACTTGCTTAAGAACCAAGCAAAAAATAATAATAATAATAATAAATGAATATGGTGCACAATTCTACCTGCAATGAGAGGATTCAAAGGTGCGGAAGAATATTCTTGTCCTGTTTGTGTTGATGGTATTCTCCACCCAATATGCCCAGGTGAGCAAAACTGTGTTGAAAGCAGAATTAATTGGCATTCCAAGCTTCAGTGAGTTACCAACCTGAAAAATACCAGCCCCTGTCTGAAGATCGTTAGCAGCAAATGGTTGATAATCTTCACTAAAATTTTAGTCCTAGTCATGTACCAAACAGTCAAATTGTAGAAGCACAAGTCTGAGGAAACTAATATATATATTGAGATACCAAAAGTATTTTATACAGATGAATATCCAAAAATTTTAACTTCTACCTAGGTGTTATGCAGTTGCTTACAGTTATAGGTTGCCATTTAAGCAGGGAATTTGGATGATATTTCTATACAAGACAGACATCAAAAATACAAAGAAAACTAAATTATATTTAGTAAGGTAGTAAGTTAAGCCATATGTAAATTGAGAAACTATCAACTCTCAGCAAAATGCATTCAAGGTCACACGCGTAAGTTATCAATGACACAAAGAAAAGGAGTGTAAGATAAAGCACATTCAAAGGTGTTGCTAT
This sequence comes from Clitoria ternatea, assembly GCA_037962975.1. NCBI lineage: Eukaryota > Viridiplantae > Streptophyta > Magnoliopsida > Fabales > Fabaceae > Clitoria > Clitoria ternatea. The sequence continues at coordinate 286,392,611 of CM075670.1, forward strand.
CGATTATCGGAACATTATTCCACTGTGATGTTTTACATCATACCCTATTTTTAGTTTTCTTGACATGATCATGACCCTGCCCATAAGAAAATCTCAAGGAGAATTCACCAATCCAGTACCATAGACAATAACCCTCTAATTTGTGATACAAGCTCTATAGTTTAAGTGAAGAACCAGCTTTTTGTATACAGCTGCTCAATGACCAATTAGTTCATTAGAGACCATCTGAACTCTGAAGATTTTGAAATAAGCCTAATTTCATATTTTAGAAGCCTCATCAGTCATCATAGAGATGGTGACAAGAGTTAGACACTGTCTTCTTAAAGTTCATTTGTGTCAGTACTTCTGATGGTATAACATCTCATCTAAAGAATTATGAAGACTGAAAGATAAACAGTCTCTCAATAAACTTGTGTCAAAAACATAATTTGGCACCTTACAAAACCCGACTCGTTGCTTCTCTTTAGAGAAACCAGTTCTGTACAAGTAAAAAAACTGTAAGTTGAAGGGCTTTTGAACATCCAGTACAATGAGGTTCTGAGACACCTACGTTCTGGATTAAAAACTGCAGAGGATTTATTTTTCTTTGGCTTTATATTAAAAGATCAAAGTAAAAATATTTTTTAAAAATATCAGCACTTGGATTAAGATTGCAGTAGCTAGTTGGTAAAGTTACAAACACAACTGCAGTTGATCCATTTCCCTATCTTGCAATTCTTATCATTAGTAAATATGTGAATTGTAATCTACCAGAAAAGAATGCATTCAATGGATCCAAAGATGAAAATTAAGTCCAAAGTATTATCATATCATAAAGCCTGTCTTTGAGGAGCAAATCCAACTATGAAATTTATAAAAAAATAAATATAGATAACGGCATTAAGATATAAATACTCTATCTGCCAAAAAATGCAATCATATCACCATTAGGAAACTGAAGCTACTCACACATCAAAAAGCTTAGTCCGTGTCCACCAGTGACCTGAGTTGAATATAAGAACATCAGAATCAATCCTTACCTCAACTAATATCATCTATCTTGTCTAATCTCAGAGTATCCTTCACCCTTTGGGGTCCATGTCTAGGCACAAGACCAGGCTTCACCAGGAACACTGATAAAAATCGATTCCAACATCAAAAGTACTAACCTCACACCTAAAAACCTTATCTGTTATGTGATCTTGTTGCCTTTGACTTCATAAACACTCTTGTTATCCTCAACACCTGTCATTAGCAAACATATCATGGACTCCCATTGTTTCCTACTAAATGAATCACCAACAAAACCACCCTTTTCCCTCTAAGTTGTTCAAGTATTCCACAAGCATTAAACCTTGGAATATCACAGTTCTTTGGTTTCCACCTTCATTTTGTGTAACCTCCATTTTTGTGTAACCTTGGAATATCACAGTTCTTTGGTCTTCTTTCCTCAACCTTCAAGCCCTTTTTAAAGAGCTTATTGCCACACACTACTCTGCCCAGAAAACACAACACAATTCTGAATTCACTCCAAAGATCAAGTTAAATGCTGCTCTTCCATCCCAAAATCAGAAACAGGTTCCATTTCCTTCATGAGAGCATACTTATAAAGCTTCTCATTAAACAGCACCTGGGGATCTTTCTCGACCAAAACACCATTACAATCATATGCATCCTTCAAGAACACGGCCCAATTCATCTCAGTCCCAGCCAAATAAAATGCCCGAGGCTGCTTCATCAGCATATGATAAGTATGCTTAGTCAAACTAAACTCCTCCTTAAACTCCACAAGGTGATGAATAGAAGCCCTCTTCTCCAACGTCAAGCTCAAGAACTCATGAATCACCCCAACCCTATACTTCTCTGCCTCCAAGCTCCACAAATCCAATTTACTCCCGTCAGAATAAGGAGACACCAGAGGAAGCGTGTTCAAGAAATTAAGCTTCCTCGCACCATCCGAATCCAAATCCAAATCCTTCCCATACTTAACAGGAAACCTAAATTTCTTCTTAGCACTATCCTCGTCAACCATGAACTCCTTCTCTAACGCACTCACAGCTAAAAGAGGATCCCAATTGACCAACTCGAGCACTCTCGTCTTATCGTCTTCAACCACAACCCTAAAAAAATTGGGATACTTAGAAACCCTATATCTAAAATCGTCAGGGATACCAAACAGGGTCCTACAATGGTGGATTTTATTAAGGGGAATGCGGTTACGCGAAGACATCATGAGTAATTTTCGAACCTTGTCGACGCGGTTGAGTTCCATGGAGTCCATGAGGGATTGTTCCTCTAAGAGGAGGTCTTCCATGAGGTCGGTGAAGCCGAGCCACATTTTGCCGTCGGAGTGGCGGTAGGTTTGGAAGAGGAGCGGGTGGCTTTGGAGGAAGCGGGAGACCTTGCGGCCGCGAGGGAAGCCGAGCTCGCGGTGCAACTTGCCGGCGTCGTCGAGGCGGAGGACGTGCTCCGGTTGGGCGGAGAGGAACTGCTTCGACCGCGTCACAAATCGGAAGAGGGCGTCGCGCTCCAGTATGCGTTCGAGTTCGGGGATGCGGTTCGGTTCGGTTTGGACCGGGTTGGTTCGTGGAGTGTGTTTGGGTTTGCGTTTTGTCTTGAGTTTTTTGGGGGTTTTGGTGATCAGAAAAGAGGTGGAAAACGAGGCGGTGGATAACAAGGGGTTGCAATTAGGGTTCCAAAGGGTTTTGTTGTTGGAGAGGAAATTGAAGAAGCGCCACGCCATGAATCTGAATTCTGAAACAATGAAATGATCAATTTCAATCGTTAAAAACAATGAAATGGGGTTGATGATCAAATAGTAAAAAATAATGGGAAATGGAAAAAGAATCGGTTGTGTCGGAGTGGGACGTTTGCGAATGAAATGAAAAACTGTTATTATTATTGATAAACGGCACATGGAAAACGAAAAACAAAACCTTACGACCTGCCGGATTCGAACCAGCGACCTAAGGATGGCTACGAGGTTTCCACCAACTACAGTCCTCCGCTCTACCAACTGAGCTAAGATCGGAGATGTAAGTGAGACCGCAAAGTTTTATTATACTCTTCTTATTTAAATTATAATTTTGAATTTAACTTACCGGCTACAACATGGATAAATTTGTAGATTCTTAAAAGTTTAAACACGTTGTGAGTTAAGGATTTTATATATGCTAATCTTGATAATTTTATGATTCTTTGGTTTTAGATTCGGTGTGCATGTAATATTTTTTACAAATCCATTAAATTTAATTAAAATATTTTTAAATATATATTGATTTCATCACTTTAAATTTTAATATAAATTATTTTATTCATTATTTTCAATGTTTTAAGTTTAAGAAGTTAGGTTATGGACTTTAATACCTAACAGGTATTTAAAACATACAAAATATTATGAGACAGATGATGTTATACCCTTGTCTAAATTTTAATATTAGATCCATGGGTTATACTAAATTTCACTCGTTGTCTACGTAATCTATAATTTTATGAATAAATTTTTTGCAACACGATTCTATTTAATTTACCTACATTAGTTTATTTTAATTTCTCCCGCTTACCAAGCAAAGTACATAAAACATTAAATTTCTCCCAAGGCAAGGATCACTTAGTATAGATTTATGAAGGGGGACAGAACCTGACCCACGTAATCATATGTCTATATACTACAATAACATGTTATCATAAATGGCTCTGTGCCAACATCATCACTAGTTTATGTTTCCTAACATCACAAAACACAACAATCATCATCAACATCTATTCACAGCCCTCATAATACTTGCAAATTTGGATTTTAGCTAATTTCAATAAATACATCATCCACACTACAAAAGATATGCATATCATTATTAGTATCATCAAAAGACTAGATACACAAATATGCAATTACATGTATACACCTATACATATATATCTACGGCTCAATGACAAAATCCCTACAAATTATAATTCATCAAGATGCATGACTTCTCACCACATCACCTAGTTCATTCACATTTTACATGATTCCAACTATGACATATCCAATCCTATCACTATTCATTGAAACACAATTCAAGTCCCTAATTCATGAAATCAAAAGATAAGCGTGTATATTTATATATATCAACATCAAGATGATTAAAGTATTCAAAACTGCACTAAACACAACTACACACACGTGTATATATATGGGCATCTGCTATGGCTGAGCAATTATAACGTCTCGCCTAATTATTAGACACTAATTATGTGATTGAACTTAATTAAGTACGTAATTAGTGACCAATTAACAAAATACAGTGAAGAATTTTCGTAATTAAAATAAATACTGGGGATGAAGGAAAAATATTTATAAAAAGAAGTTGAGAAATACACTTTCATTTTGTTGACTTCTAATAATACCATTAGATAGAGGTAACTATATATTTGCATTTCATAAAGCTTAAAACAATCCAATAAAATAATTAATAAAGTAAAAGAAGAAAAATGGAATCAGGGTCATTCGCTTGAGCGAAGCCCTGACTTGCTTAAGCGAGACCAGAAATGGTCGCTTAAGCGAGTCCCTACTCGCTTGGGTGAGTTCCACATTTCATCCTCGGGCGAGCCACGAATGCGCTTGAGCGAGAGAGAGTCCATGCGCATCAGGTCCTTATTTCGCTTGAGCGATGTGACACCCAGAACCCAAATTACAAATTCCAATTAATTAACCCAAATTTTTGAAATAAATTTTTTGCGTTTAAAGAATCATTTTGAAATTCGTAATTTAAATTCTGAGGTCACGTAAAAATTGATAAATGCGGAATATTATCATGCATACTAGTCGTGAATGAATAAAACATAACACATTTATATAGCGGAAACGATAGATATGATTGCAGTACGTGGTACATAATATTATTACAACACATTAAAATTCAAATAAAGTCAAAGTCCAAGCAATAAAACATAAAAACTGATCCGGTCTAGATACCGGCCCCCAATCTTGTGACGTCAAAGCGACCTCATATAAGGAAAACCGGTGTCCTGGTTCAACATTACCACACCGGATATCCGATGTCTGGCCTTTCGTTCTCATCTCACGACCGCCCCACTTATTTTCTCTATAACGGATCATTGTTCATTTTCACAGAACATTTATATAACTGTTGGCTTCTCAGTCACAGCAAGATAAGAGCCCCTAATAACTTATCAGCGAAGATACTGTATGTAGCAAAATATGTCACGTCAATGGCCTCAGAAAGCAAGTGGATGTGTCAACAAATTATACGGAAAAGGTGATTATCCTCTCTCCTTCCTATAGGATCGTACTCTGATAATTGACCTACCCTCCTGACACATTCTGAGTGTTGAGCCACCCTGATTGACATAATGTACACACTATCAGAGCTAGGGGACCCACCTGTATCCAACGACTCATTTTCTCACGTACAACTATAAATAGCTCATTTCAATACACATGCAAGGTGATGTTGTTCTAACTTACACTTTACTATTACTTCGCTTGAGCATTCATTGAGTTCTTACACTCTTCTAACTTGAGCGTCGGAGAATCTTCGTAGGTGGCACCACCTTTCGCCCCCCTGCAACGCGAATCGTTGGTGTGAAGGATCTCAAGGACAACAAGACCGGCCTCTCCCACTGAGAGACCGGATTAATACATCGGATACACACTGTACCGGTGTGCAAACCCTAAAAACACCTATATTCTTGTGGCTGGTCCCACACCGGATCCTAGACCCCGGTCCAGACCAGTTCATTGGCACGCCCGGTGGGACTCGTTAGAGTTATTCCCATTTTCACAGAAGTTTGGTTGTCACGATGGAAGGTGATGGGAGAGATTTCGTTGATGGTCACGTGGAGGATGTGACCCATCAACAGACTGGAAGGAGACTTGTCTTTGAGTCCCCTATAACTCAGACCCGGAGGTTGGTGCAAGTGCAAACGCCTGACCCTCGCGATGAGGTTATCAGGCAGCTTAGGGAGGAGCTGATGGAGTTGAAGCGGGAGAGAGGAGGAGCTGGGGACAGGGTAACGTCCCATGCAGAAGAGACTTACCACGCATCAGAGAGGGGCAGGTCTACAGCCCTCCAGTATTCGAAGATCCCCACGTATGAAGAGAGAGAGCAGACTCAAGACTCTGGTGATAGAGTCAGTACCAGGAGAAGGGAGCAGGCGGTAGTGACTTCAGGGACGTACAAGCTCAGTGTCCCTTTCTCAAGAAGGCTGATGAGCATTACCATCCCGAAACATTTGCAAACAACTCAGCCACTGTCAATAGGGAAGTATAATGGAGAAACTGATCCCACTAAGCATTTGGATGCTTATGTGTATGAAGCTATGTATTTGGGAGCAGATGAAGATGTTATGTGTAGGATGTTCCCAAGAACACTAACGGAGGAGGCTCTCAGTTGGTTTAAAAGCTTACCCTCAGGATCTATAGACTCTTGGGAGGAAATGGCCGCTGCATTTGAAAGCCATTTTGTCATCTCTAGGGATATCCCAAGAACTTCTCACACCCTGGCCCAGATAAGGCAGGGAGAAACTGAAACTCTTAAGGAGTTCTTGAAGAGGTTTTATAAGGAGGCAGCTTTGGTCCCCAACCTCACGGAGGCCATACAACTTCATATTGTAGTGGAAGCTCTTCAGCCTGGTTCAGCCTTTGCCCTATCTTTGGCAAAGATCCCCCCAACAACCTTCGAGGAGTTTCGAAGGAAAGCTTCCAAGTACGTGGGCATAGAGATGCATCTGGAGGCAACCGCAACAAGAATGAAGCCTTCAGCACCCACTCAGCAGCCACGGAGAGAAAAGGAGAGAGTGAGGCCTGAGAAGCATGCCTTTAGAGAAGACCTTGTAAACGCTCGCCCGCATCCACGAGATAGGCGTGTATCATCGTTCAACAACTATGCTCCGTTGAACACCAGGCATTCACAAATCATGAGGGAGGTTGGTTGGCCAACGTTGAACGTCTTTGGTATAAGGAAACCAGCCCCAGTCAAGAGGGGTGGTAACCCACGCAAGTATTGCACTTTCCATGAACAGACAGGACACAATACTGATGAGTGCAAGGCATTAAAGAATACGGTGGAAACTCTCATCCGAGAAGGAAAGCTGAAGCAGTATTTGTTCAAGGAGAAATCTGTAGACGAGCCTCAAAGGATGGAAAAAAGGAGTAGAGATCCTGATGACGAAGATGATAATACACGCAACCCAGCAAGGAAGTTCACTGCAGCCGAAAAGCAGAAGGGAGTAGTGATTGCTGGAGATGCCCAACAAAATAACATGCCCCAGCAGCAGAGGCAGGGCAGACGAGAAGTGATTGAGATGATAGCCGGAGGATTTGCAGGAGGAGGAGCATCAATCACAGCACGGAAGAATCACCACAGGATGATTCTGTCTGTCCAGGGCAAACCAAGGGATAACCGCCCTTTCAGGGACGGTATGGCAGCTCCGACAGTGTCATTTACTGATGATGATTTTGGCCCAACAATTCTAGGAGGTGATGATGCAGTAGTTATCGTGGCAGTCATAGCCAACAAGGATGTCAAGAGGATCCTCGTCGATCAGGGAAGTTCTTGTGATGTTATCTTTTATAATTGTTTCAAATGAATGGGTTTCAATGATGCAGATTTACAACCTTACACGCAAGAACTCACAACGTTTAATGGAGCCAAACAACCCACCAAGGGGTATCTTGACACTCTAATTTCCTTTGAAGGAGAGCCTGGAGCGAGAACAGTCAAGTCTAGAATTCTGGTGATTGATGTGGAATCCCCATACAACGGTATCATAGGCCGTCCTACATTGAATGCGATGGAAGCAATTGTATCCACTCCTCACCTCTTGATCAAATTCATTGACAAGGACAACGGTGTGTCCTCTCTCCGTGGTGATCAGGAGATGGCTCGATATTGTTATAACTTGAGCCTCAACATGGTCAAGTTGGAAGCATTCAACAAGAAGAGGAAGCTGAACGACGGAGGAACAGCGGCAGGGTCTGTCAGTCTAATTGATCTGGACCCTAGAGCGAAATTGAAGATTGATCCACTCAATCCCTCTAAGCCCACACCGGATGGTGGTTCCAGGGATGTTGTCTTAGGGGATTCCCCAGAGAATGTCACGCACATCAATGATAAGCTGGAGTTTGCTATGGAGCAACGCTTATTAGCCCTTCTGCAGGAGTTCAAGGATCTTTTCGCATGGACAGCAGCAGACATACCTGGGATGGACCCTGATTTCTGTTGCCACAAGCTTGCTGTGTACCCTGAAACAAGACCGGTGGCCCAGAAGAAGAGGAGGTTGGGACCGGAGAAGCAGAGGGCAGCTTGTGAGCAGACAGAGGAGTTGTTGAAAGCAGGCTTTATAAGGGAGATACACTACTCTTCTTGGCTTTCTAATGTGGTTATGGTGCAGAAAGCTAATGGCAAATGGAGAATGTGCACAGATTATGTGGATCTTAACCGTTGCTGCCCCAAGGATCCATATCCCCTGCCCAACATTGATCGCATGGTGGATGATTCATCTGGTTACCAGTACCTCAGTTTCATGGATGCTTATTCGGGGTATAACCAGATTCCGATGTGGGAGGGAGACCAAGAGAAAACTGCCTTTATCAATGACCGCGGTGTTTTCTGCTACACCGTCATGCCTTTTGGATTGAAGAATGCCGGCGCTACCTATCAGCGCATGATTAACAAAGTCTTTGAAGGGATGCACACCAGGCTGGTCGAAGTTTATATCGATGATATTATAGCCAAAACACCCGCTGGAGGAGACCACATTGAGGATCTGCGCCAAGTTTTCACTAGGCTTCGACAGTACAACATGAGGTTAAACCCCTTAAAATGCACCTTTGCCGTTCCAGCTGGGAAATTCTTGGGATTCATGTTGACCCAACGAGGCATCGAGGCTAACCCTGGGAAGTGTCAAGCAATCCTGGACATGCAGAGCCCTAAGAACCTGAGGGAAGTCCAATCATTAAATGGGAAGGTAGCCGCTCTGGCTCGTTTCATGCCCAAAATGGCACACAGATCCCTTCCCCTGTATAAGGCGTTGAAGAAACACAAGAATTTTGAATGGGGAGAGGAGCAAGAACAAGCCTTCCAGCAACTCAAGGTCGTTCTCTCAAGTCCACCGATACTGGTTAAGCCTGACCCTGGTGAGACTTTGATCTTGTATTTAGCAATCTCTGATGAAGCCCTAGGCATGGCCTTGGTTAAAGAAACCCCTGAAGGGCAGAGGCCGGTGTACTTTACTAGTAAGACGCTTCAGGGGGCGGAAGGAAGGTATCAGAAGATTGAGAAGGCTGCTCTAGCAGTCGTGTGGGCATCACGACGGTTGAGGCCCTATTTCCACGCGCATCCAGTACTGGTGAGAACGGATTTGCCTCTCCGTTCAGTGCTTAGCAAGCCAGACCTCGCCGGAAGGATGATAAAATGGTCTATCGAGTTGTCTGAATTTGAAATTTCGTATGAGCCTCGAGGAGCCATCAAGGCGCAAGTGTTGGCTGATTTTGTTGTGGAGATGACTGGGGCGGACCCTGCCACCCCTCGAGCGCATTGGACCATTTACGTTGATGGATCGTCGAATAGCAAAGGTTGTGGAGCAGGTGTTGTGGTAGAAAGTGATGATGGTGTGCATCTAGAAATTTCCCTCCGATTCAATTTCAAAACCTCCAACAACCAGGCCGAATACGAAGCATGCTTGGCCGGTCTCCGTGCGGCGATTAACATCGGAGCATCAGCAGTCACACTGTGCAGTGATTCCCAATTGGTGATTTCACAGATCCAGGGGGAGTACCAAGCGAAGGAGCCGCAACTTCAATTGTACTTGAATTGTGTTAATGAGTTGAAGGGAAGATTTGAAGTTTTAGAGTTCAAGCATGTGCCCAGAGAGGAAAACACCAGAGCGGACATCTTGTCAAGACTGGCAAGTACAAAGCAGCCCGGTAGCACAACGACGGTGGTTCAAAGCACTTTGACATCACCTAGCATACCTTTGTACCTTTCTCTGAATGCTGTCATGGTGAGTTATCCGTATGAGGATTCTTGGGTCATCCCTTATATTCGCTATCTGGCTGATGGTCAACTTCCCACTGATGAAAAGGAGAGGAGACGAGTGAAGAGGGAGCTACCATATTTTACTATGGTTGATGGTGTTCTCTACAAAAAGGGATTCTCTGTCCCATATCTTTTGTGTTTGAGAGAGGATGAGGTTCAAGCGGTTATGGAGGAAGTGCACGAGGGGCAGTGCGGGCACCATGCTGGGGGTCGGAGCTTAATGAGAAAGGTCCTCAGGGCTGGATATTGGTGGCCCACTGTGAAGCAGGATTCTGCAGATTTTGTTAGGAAGTGTGACGCTTGTCAAAAATTCTCTAATCTCCACCATACACCGGCCCAAGAGCTGTCCTCATCTGCTGTACCTTGGCCGTTCTACCAGTGGGGCCTTGATATTTTGGGTCCATTTCCCACTGCGCCATGAGGTATCAAATATTTGATCGTGGGGGTAGACTACTTCACCAAGTGGATCGAAGCTGAGCCCGTAGTGCACATTACTTCTGCGCGAACAAGACGTTTCGTGTATGAAAATATCATAGCTCGGTTCAGGGTGCCAGGGCGGATTGTGACTGACAACGACACCCAGTTTACAGACAAAAAGTTCACAGATTTGCTTGAAGGACTGGGGATAATCCAGATATTTTCATCTGTTGAACACCCCCAAACCAATGGACAAGCGGAGGTAGCCAATCGAGAAGTGCTAAAGAGGTTGAAGAAGCGTCTGGGAGAAGCAAATGGAGGATGGACTGACCAGCTATGTCATGTTTTATGGGCATACCGCACTATGCCTCATTCTTCAACTAACGAATCCCCATACCGGCTGACGTACGGGGTTGAGGCGATGATTCCAGTGGAGCTACGAACAAGATCGGCTCGTGTGGAGTATTTTTCAGCTGAAGACAACAACGCCAACCTGGCATCAGAGCTGGACGTCCTCCAGGAGTTAAGAGAAAAGGCTTTTATCAGGGATCACGCAGTAAAAGCAAAGGCAGCACTCCGGTATAATAAACGTGTCCAATACAGGGCTTTCAACACCGGAGATCTTGTTTTGAGAAAGGTGAGTGTGGGGAATAAATTCGCTCACCAAGGAAAGCTAGCACCGACGTGGGAAGGTCCTTATAGAGTTTCTGAAGTGACTGGAAAAGGGTCATACCGGTTGGAAGAACTTGATGGAACTCCAATCCGCAACAAATGGAACACTCAGAACTTACGTGTTTATTACAGCTAGTTGGTAAGACGGCGTGTACTCTTTTTCCTTCTTGAGTTTTTTCCCATTGGGTTTTCTTAAGAAGGTTTTAACGAGGCACGACCCCAACTACGCTCTCTTTGTAATGTACTTTCAATCTTAATGAGAATACATTTTAACCACCCTATCATTCTCACTTTTCTTATGTGTTGTGATTTATAGCCGTAGCTTAACACACATACACCTCAGGACGGATGATCTCAATCACACATCGTGTGTTTCGACGGTGTAACTCCTTGAGGTGGAATGGGTTGTAGGGCTGGTCCTTTTTCAAGGCCACAAACCAAACCTCATTCGAAGACAACATGGGTTGTAGGGCTGGTCCTTTTTCAAGGCCATAAACCGAACCCCATCCGAAGACCACATGGGTTGTAGGGTTGGTCCTTCCTCAAGGCCACAAACCGAACCCCATTCGAAGACAACATGGGTTGTAGGGCTGGTCCTTCCTCAAGGCCACAAACCGAACCCCATTCGAAGACAACATGGGTTGTAGGGCTGGTTCTTCCTCAAGGTCACAAACCGAACCCCATGCGAAGGCTTGGGCGCAGTAGGCCGGTTCATACAGAAAACCACGCTGAACCCCGAGTAACGGGCGTAGTAGGTTCAGGATTATCCCTGATCCGAACCACGTGTTGAAGGCTTGGATTGTAGGATTGCACCGAACTCCAAGTACGGTTAGTAGGATCGAACCGAACACCACGTGAAGACTTGAGATGTAGGACCAAACCGAACCTCAAGAGAAAGGCGTAAAGCTTACCCTTGTCAAAGTTGTACCAAAATTCAAAGGCAATGTCCGTCCTCAATTATGGAATATCCACCCCAGAGCGGTTGAACGCTAACATACCCGCTCTACATCTCCGAGGACAGATGAGCATTTCTATCTTTTTAAGAAGTTAAAAGGTAATTCTTGAGATAAAATTTCCCTTCCCAATGTACTTATACTTGGGGACAGGGCATGCTTTAACTTAATTATCGCTTCTTCGTTACAATTTGTTATCTTAATCCGGTGTGACAAGTACGCTTTAAGCAGCTAGGTAACCACATAGAACGGATTCACAAAGCATTGAAAACAATAAAGTGTTTTGTATAGCACTAAGTTATCCAATAATCATACATTCGACGCAAGCAGTTGAAGAGAAACAACAGTGAATTTTATTTCCAAAAATGAGAAATTATTCAGGCTACAAAGTAGTTAAAGCTGGAGCTGATCCCAGTACACAGCTATGAATAAAGTATAAATTAAGAGGCCGGTGCTTGATCCTCCACAGTGGGCACTCCTGTCTTCTCCATTTTGCCCTCTGCTACAGTTTGGGTACCTTCTTACGTTTCAGCACCAGAGGCAGCGGGGGACGTTGTCGGCTCTATACTTTGACCTTCTGGAAGGGGAGGCAGTTCATACAGAGATGCACAAGGTTCATGGTGCGAGCCGTCCTTATGTACTTCAACAAGTTTTCCCCCATGGAATTCGAAGAACGGATCCAATCCGTACAGATTCAGCTTCACTCCAGGGTTACGATAATAAACTTGACGGAGGGCCAGGCCGAAGGATTCATACGCCACATTTTTGCATATCTCCAAGGCTTTGGCAGCCTTGGCCTTCACAGCAGTTAATTTTCTTTGAACCTTGGCAAAATCCTCTTCTGAAGGCCCAGCACTCACACCACCTTTCTTGAGTTCCTCAATTTGGGCTTGCATCTCCTTCTGAAGGTTCTCCCACTCCCTAAGGTCTTTATTGCGACCGTCCTCCATACTTTTGAGATCGTCAGCAAGCTTAGCCGATCTCTTCTTCTCCAGTTGTAATTCTTCTTCGAGGAGGGGTATGGATTTGTTCTGTTTCTGGAGGTCGGCAACTTCCCGCTCTAGAGCCTTGTTCGCAAAATGAACTTGGCTTGCCTCCTCAGTTTTCCTCTGGAGTGTCTCCTTGGTTTTCTTCAACTCTGACTCTACGCCTCTATGAACTTCAGCTTGTTTGGCCGCCCATGTCTCCTTCACCGCGAGTTCGGCTTCAAGTTTTTCAACCTGCTCCATGTAATCTGCCTTCTTGCTCAGGGAATCAAGGAGGCCGGACAGTTCATCCAGCTGCCAACGCCCGGCCTTACAAGCACCTCGGACTCCAGCAGCGTCGAGGGAAGGACGGAGGCAATACCTTGCCTTTGGAAGAGTGGGAGGCATGGACCCCTGAAACCATAAGTAAGGAGAAAGGAAGGAGTCACGCGGAGGATCAAACGCCGGAGGAGGACCATTCCCAGAGTCCGGCTCTGAAGCATTCTGTGAAGAAGGGGCAGAGGATTCAGGAATGGGCTTCTTTCCCTTATCCTTCTTCAATCCGGTTTCTTCGAGCGTTTTTTGATGCTTCTTCACAGGGTCATCAGAGTAGGGCTTTTCTTGATCTGCCTTTTTTACAAGGTGCCTCTTTTTCTTCTTCTTTTATGGGACGGCCTCCTCGTCGCCCGCTCCTGTGGCTTCAGCTTGTTTTTCTGTTTCCTCCTCATCAAAGAGAGGAACCTCTTCACCTACTGCGGAGGTCAGGGGAATGAGGGGAGTTTTGGTGGCGTTCCTCTTCGCCTGGATCTCATTCTCCTCAGAGGAGGAATCACCGTCGGCCATCATGGTCTTTAACGACAACATCTCTGGGCAGGCTCTTTCGATTTGTTCTGCAAAACAAGAAAGGTCGAGTTACCACATAAGAAGAAAAGATAATCAGAACGGAATAACTATGCAACACAAATAAAGTAAGAGCGGATATTACGGAGGTAGGCGTTTCTGATGTCATCCTCTGCCAAGAGGAGCCTGCTGGAAAATCCTTTGAGGGTCTTCGAGGCCGTCTGCATGGCGCTCAAGACCTCAACAGAGTGAGAGGAGAGTTCACTCTCATCTGTGTAATAAGCACGGCTCATGAGGAGAAAATGCTCGTGCGTCCAGCTAAGAGGAAACTTGGTGAATCCCTCCTTGTTTCGCCAGAAGACCGGCTTATTCGGTTGAATACGGACCCGCGTGTAGTAATGCTTGAAGGAGCGTCCATCCACCTTCGCGGATTCCGTATAAGATTTGAAATTTACCATCCTTGAGTCACTACGGAGAGTAATGAACCCAAGGCCGCCCTTCTTATTAGCACGGCGGACCACTTGGCAATAGTAGAACAGTTTGGCCACAGTGGCGGAGAAGTTGAAATGCTCCCCCAGAATCTCTAGAGCCCGGACTAGACCCCAACCGTTAGGATGCAGTTGTGTAGGGGCGCAGTCTAAGAAGCATAGGACGACCATCTGGAATTCCGTCATGGGGAAGCGTACCCCCAATTTCAAGAAGACGAAGTCGTACATGTAGACCGACCTCTCATCAGGGACGCTGTGGCATACTCTCTCAGAGGGACGTGGTGCCAGCACAGCGTATCGCGCTTTGTACTTCTTGTCTGAGTATATTTTGCAGCGGAAAGAGACCGTGCATTCCTCCTCACTCGCATGATGCGAAGGGATCTCTAGGAATTCCTCTTCCATCCAGCAGTAGGGTTTCTCCCTGTTGAGCTTTTCCCAGTCAAGCCGGTGTGCCACAACGTTGACACATCCTTTAGCAGAGCGGAGAACTGGTGTTTTTCCACGTCCAGGAAGATCCATAGTTGTGCAGGCACAGTGGAACGCGTACGTACTGTGGTAAAAAGCAACATCGTCAGAGAGATAACCTTCAGCACTTGACCCTTCATCAGAGCGGCTGGAAGCCCTCGAGTCAAGGGGAACCTCAGAGTGACGTTGGGAAGAGGACGCTCGTGAGGAAGAAGCTTCAGCTCTCTCTGAGCGACGAGGCCCAGCCACAGGAGGATTCGCTGGAATCTTCCCACCACGGTGGCTAAGGGGGACGCGAGAGCCAAAACTCCCCCTGTTTGAAGGACCAGCGTTGCCTGCTCCAGGGCGCATGGTGGAAACAGAATGAACAAAAATTGCAAGGAGTTGAAGGAAAGGGAGGTTACCTAAAGGAAGAAGATCTTTGAGAAGTTTGAAGACGACAGAGAAATTTCCAAGAAATTTGAGCAGAGGTTCACTAAGCTTGAAAACAGGAGTGGACTCCAAAATCTGTTAAGAGCCCCTTTTATAGGTAACGAAGAGGCATAATGTTCCGTCGAAGGTCACAATGCTTGCCTCAAAACGCAACCTTTCAAATTGAAACGACTCCGTCGTTTCGTCACGAATAAGCGTGAAAATGGTAACGTTTCAGTAAACGTTTTGGCAAAATGGGCCCCCCTTTCAGTTTGAATCCAGGCCCAATAAGCCCAATCAACGGTTACACTCTTGGGTAATGATGGCTCGTGCGTAAAAAATGCATTTAATGTCCAATCATGCCATGCGCATTTAATGCCTTTCAACCACTTTTCGAATACCAAGGGTTTTGATTCTCAAAGACTCTTGGGATTTCCATCATTTATTTTACGCTGTCGGAATCTGTTGTACGCAGCGCGAGAAGAGCGGTCACTCGTTCATTAGAGCGGATGCCACCGAGCTTTCAGAGACCTTCCAGAATGTACCACCGGCATCCAGACTTCTCTAGAGTTGTGTAGCTCATATGAGCAACTTAACAGTCCCTCATACAAGCTAGGGGACAGATGATCCGGTCTGGATACCGGCCCCCAATCTTGTGACGTCAGAGCGACCTCATATAAGGAAAACCGGTGTCCTAGTTCAACATTACCACACCGGATATCCGATGTCTGGCCTTCCGTTCTCATCTCACGACCGCCCCACTTATTTTCTCTATAACGGATCATTGTTCATTTTCACAGAACATTTATATAACTGTTGGCTTCTCAGTCATAGCAAGATAAGAGCCCCTAATAACTTATCAGTGAAGATACTGTATGTAGCAAAATATGTCACGTCAATGGCCTCAGAAAGCAAGTGGATGTGTCAGCAAATTATACGGAAAAGGTGATTATCCTCTCTCCTTCCTATAGGATCGTACTCTGATAATTGACCTACCCTCCTGACACATTCTGAATGTTGAGCCACCCTGATTGACATAATGTACACACTATCAGAGCTAGGGGACCCACCTGTATCCAACGACTCATTTTCTCACGTACAACTATAAATAGCTCATTTCAATACACATGCAAGGTGATGTTGTTCTAACTTACACTTTACTATTACTTCGCTTGAGCATTCATTAAGTTCTTACACTCTTCTAACTTGAGCGTCGGAGAATCTTCGCAGGTGGCACCACCTTTCGCCCCCCTGCAACGCGAATCGTTGGTGTGAAGGATCTCAAGGACAACAAGACCGGCCTCTCCCACTGAGAGACCGGATTAATACATCGGATACACACTGTACCGGTGTGCAAACCCTAAAAACACCTATATTCTTGTGGCTGGTCCCACACCGGATCTTAGACCCCGGTCCAGACCAGTTCAAAAACTTTATTAATTGCACCACTCGTCATTCTGTGAAGCATGCACTGTAAAAATAATGTAAGAGTGAGATAGAATATAGAATAAATATAAAATAAGTAAAATTGCACAAACACAATCAACAAACAATTATGATATGATGAATATGCCAAACAAGGTTATTTACATTTAATAATCTTTAATTTAGTTGAATGATGTCATGCTGGATCCATTTTGATTTAGTGGGAATACTGCAGTAAAAAGTCTCATAGAGACACAAGTAGGACTTAGCATAATGCCACGAATCCCTACCCTTCGTAGCGCTCAAGTACCGAAGTACACAAGTAGGACTTAGCATATACCATGAATCCCTACCCTTCATGGCGCTCAAGTACCAAGTACACAAGTAGGACTTAACATAAACCATGAATCCTTACACTTCATGGCGCTCAATGAAAATAAGGTTTTAACTCATCATAGAGTAACCCCCCACCAGGGTCGGTAATTATGGAACCCTTAAATTCCATGGTGCATCCAAATGCTTATGATGCATGAATACCTTTAATTCTCTTTATCAATTTAACATATCATGATATCAATACTTCCATAATCACTTGAAAGCCATAAGTCCTCAAAGGACACATCACATATATCAATTCTCAAAATCATGGATTTATAGTTCAACAACATATCTCAATAAACCACAAGACATTCATGTATACATTAATTTAGTCATTCATAATTATTCATCACAAAAATATACATACTGTATGACATTCATAGGACACTCAATAACATCAATAATAATCAATCATCCTTCAATAATTCATAAATAAATCAATATCCATATGGAAAATATCATTTTCATCCATAATAATCATCATAGGTAAATTTTAGAAATTTACAACAGCAACATACATTAGTAAAAAGGCCATAACATGAGCAATTTAAATCCTTTTTTAGTAATTCTACTTTCTGTAGTTCCATAACAAAATTATCTACAACATTCATGAAGACCATAATTTTAAATTCCAAACAGAAACATCACATAATCACATAATAGTCAATAAGTTATCATTTTTCATTATCACCAATTGCTAGAAAATTTCCTGGTTTGACAATCTTTAGTAAATTAGCTATAACTCATGGTATAAAAATAATTTTTGAATGAGACCAAGTTCTGTATTTCAATAATTACATTATCTATAATTTTCATGAAGATCAAAAATTCCAAATCCAAACAGAAATATCACAAACTCATAGGATACTAAACTATCTCAAAGAAAGTAACAAAACGTACATATGTTGATAAAATCAACGTTTCTGGAAATACAAAAATAATTTTGGCATGAGACAAGTTCTGAATTACTCATAACACAAATATCTAAAACTTTTATGAAGACACTAAACATTAATTCTCATCACAAAATTCCCAGTTTTAAAAGTACAAACAGTGATTCACATCAACAGGTTTTCAGCATGAACATACTTCTGTATTTTAGGTATAACTAGAGCTACAAATATCCTTTTAACTTGAAACCAATTTCTATAGATCCATAGCATAAACATCTACAACTTTTAGGAAGACATCAAAGTCTAAATATGTATGTATAATTCCCAGAATATTAATATTTACACAAAATAGAAGGTACATATTCTAGAACGGACATACTGTAGTATTTTGACTATAACTTATGTTATACATATCCAAATCAGTTGGTTCAAGTCTCAAAATTTACATAACGAAAAGATCTACAACTTTGATGAATAAGTCAAACTCAAATTCATACATTTTTAGCTTCGAAATTAAGTAACAATTTACAAAAATAAATCTGAAAATCCTAGAACAGCATACAATTCTACCCATTCTATATTTATTCACAACCTTATCCCCTCTTACCTTGATGGAGGATCCTAGAGTGGTTGAAAGTGTTCTATTATTATCCTAGCTTCAGATCAAGACTGACTTTGATGGAGAAAATGAAAGAAAATAAGAGAGAGACTTCATTAACTTTAGCTTGTTCTAAGAATTCAGACTTGGGAACAAGATGTAGTGTTGATTTAATGATGCAAATGACAAGTGGGGGACAAGCTTTTCATAATGGGATTGTAGTGGGATATTAGATACATTAATTTTGGTGATAATGGAGGTTTTAGGTGAGAAAAATAGGCTGGATTGTTGACCATTTTCGCAGCCTACATAATGTAGCTTGTTTGATTGAAGTAAATATCAATTCTGACACTGTTTCGGTATTTTGGGCATATCTATCTCATATCTTAATAGAGTTTAACAAATTTGGTCTTGTTGGAAAGCTAAGACAACGAGGAACAACTTTGTAGTCTACCCCTGTTTCAAATTCGGACTCTAACTAGGCATTAAAATATGTACAATTTGATATGATTGAAGTAAAATATCAATTCTGACACTTTTTTGGTATTTTAGGCATATCTCTCTCATATCTTAATGGATATTAACAAATTTGGTCTTGTTGAAAAGCTAATAAAAAGAGGAACAACTTTGTAGTTGACCACATTTCCAAATTTGGACTCTAACTAACAATTAAAATATGTACAAGATGACACATTTTGAGTGGAGTATGTGGTAATTTGATGAGAGTAATTGGAAAAGCCAAAGAAATTAATAACTAAGGAAATAGGTAATAAGTTATTTGATTAACTTTTACCTAAGGTATAAAGTTAAAATTATTTACCATGGTAAAAGGTTAAATTGAAGATGTTGTCCTAACCAAAATTTATGTAGAAAGTTGAGATAAAATGGATAATATCATTGATGGTCTAAATCAAAATGATTATACATGAGAATGAAGTTTTTAGGATGTTACAAGCGAGATTTTCTCGCTTAAGCGAAATCGGTCCAGTAGCACCACCATCGCCACTCGCTTAAGCGGAATCGTTCCCGCTCAGGCGGAATCACTCCAGTACCTAAACACCCTCACTCGCTTGGGCGAGTCACATTCGCTTGAGCGAAATAGACACAGAATCAATTCCTCTGGCCCTCTCTCGAGCGAGACTGGATCCGTTTGAGCGAGATTTGGCTAGAGGCCACACCACAGGTACAGAGCACTCTCGCTTGAGTGAGAATTCACCTCGCTTGAGTGAGTTATGCAGTACATGCATAAGAACAAGAAATTTTCATACAACCTGATATATTTGCATCACCATAGGCATCATTTGATCTAATTCATCCATTTACACATATTCAAGCATGCATATGAGGTTGATTTCAACTAGACATACACATCCATCTTAATTTAATTCATACAATACATCACAATCAAGTCTACCATTCATATACTACCTACATAAGCCCAAAATTTATGGAATCCATTCTTCTCTTTTTTCCATCCTTGAACACTAGACAATTCATATACCAATCACATCATTCGGGATTCCCAAATACAAACAAGGCCTATCCATAATACTTCATCATTGGCACCTAATATTGGCTCCATGCCAATATGCATCAAAACCATAAGAAGTTGAACATCAACATACTAATTTAGATCCATCATTTACCAAGTTATTCATAAGTCAAGTTGTCATTATTCCTACCACATCATAACTACATTGACTATCTCCTAGATCAATCTGACACACATAAGGAACATGTTATAACATTGCATACATAAAACACATTACACATTACACACATCATTATATTCATAATTTCCTTCTCTCCTTGGCATCAGTCCTCCGCTTGGCGCACCTCCGGGGCTTCCACCTCTTCCCTGTCATTGGTTACTAAATTAAAAGAAAACTACAACAAGGGTGAGTGTTTGGTATCATAATTAATCTAGAACGGTAATTAAATAAAGAAGTATATAATTATTATTGAGTTATTGCTAAGACTAATTCACTAACTCTACCTCCCCCAATTAATTTCACTTTTCCTTACCCCTCAATTCATACTTACAGATTCTTAGTTTCATTCAGATTTCAGTATCCTCAAAGTATAATCCACAAACAACCAGAATGATAGAATACATTCACATCATCACACAATATCAATAGTTTCATCGAGTACCACAACTGACTCTCACATAATTTGACACCTAGTATCCAGATACTAAAGGATCGGCCTTCAGCTGGGGGTCCTATGTAACACCCCTATTTTTATTTTTATATTAAAATTTTGAAGGAATTAAATTATGGTTCTTTAGAACTTTTTAATCTATGTATTATTTATGATTTTTTGGAATTTTTTGGAATTTTGGAATTTTTTAATAAAAATAATATTTTTTTAAATAATTTTAAATTCATATAAGTGACTTAAATTAAAAATATTTACAAGAAAGTGAATTGAAATTATAAGAAAATTTTCTAAAATCCATTTCAAGTAGACTTATCTAAAAATTATCGGTTTGAGAAAAATCTTGATTTTTTCCAATCGTTAAAAAATTTGAAACGTATCAATAAATTTTTATTAACAGAAAATTTTAGATTTTTAAAATTTCAGCTTTATATTACTTATTATAAAATTAGTAGGGACTGATATAATATCGCTAAATTTCAAAAAGGACTCATTTTGAATATTTAAAATATACCGAGTGAAGGGTTACTATTTGACTTAATAATTTTGCCGACAATTACTATGCAAATCACTATGCATGTATGAAATTTTCAAAAGATGCACAGTAACCTGGAATAAAAAATTCAAAAATGCATAGTACTTTTATATTAAAATAATGGAATGCATAGTAAATTTTTTTCCTATAAATACCGAAGGATTTCTTCTTTAGAATTCACAATTTCAGATTAAGTTTTCTTAATATAGTAGTGCTAGTGAGATAGTGGTGGAAGTGAGAGAGAGAAGAAAAGTTTTTGGAGAGAAGGTTCTGCCAAAATCCTAAGGTAAGAATACTTCTCTTTTATATTTTTTGGGTTATTTTCATATCGTTTTTAGAAATCTGTTATTATACTGAAAATAATATTATTTTAAGTTACTATTCTGCATAGTAAACACTATTTCAATAGTAAATTACTATTTCAATAGTAAATTACTATTCAAATAGTAAATTACTATTTACTGTTACTATTTACTGTTACTATTCACGATTTACTATTTACTGTTACTATTCATGATTTACTATTTACCGTTACTATTCACGTTTTACTATTTACTGTTACTATTCACGTTTTACTATTTACCGTTACTATTCACGATTTACTATTCACTATTCACTATTCACTATTCAAAATTTACCATTTCTGTTTTAAGTAGTAATCTTAATCTTCGTCTTATGCTTATACTGAAATAAGATTGGTATTAATATTTTTAGAAATTGGAGGCGCAAAGCAAATCCATTTTGGGTAACAATTCAAGGTAAGGGGGAGTGAGATAAGAGTATAATATGAAAAGACATAAGAATAATGGGAGGAGTCCCCTACTCCTTTTAAATCTGATAATATTATTATTTTAAAATATTAACTTTTTTTAACTTAAAATTTATAATAAATTTTAAATTAAATATCCGGTTTAACTAACTCTAACATACCTATGCAAAGACTTGGACCATTATGACCTATATGGACTGGACAATACCTATGCAAGGACTTGGACCATTATGACCCATATGGACTGAACTATACCTATGCAAGGACTGGATTATATGGACTTACATATACCTATGCGAGGAATTGACCAAAAGGACTAAAATTGACTATATTAATAATCATTAAATTTTGTATTATGATATGTATTAATGATATTTAATTGATTTGATTATGATTTGATTATGATTGATTGATTGATGATATTTAGTTATGATTGATATTGTTTAATTTTGATTGATGATATTGTAATGTGGAGTTTGAGCATATAGCGAGCATGACGGAAAGCTAAAATTCAGTAAGAATTTCTTACCTTACTCTTTAAATTTTATTATCTTTTAATTCTTCTTAGAAATTATTCTTATTAACTTTATTTTCAATATTTAGAATAAAAAAATTAGTATTTATTTTAGAAAGAAAATATTTTATTAGAATTTATTTAATTAAATCTTGAGTTAAAGAAAAATTTTGTAATCTTAAGTATTTTTGGTTAATAAATATTTCTCTTTCAATAAAAAAAAATTAAAAGAAAATTATTTTATTTTTTTCCAACTTAATAACTAAATACATTTGGAAATAATTGAGATTCCTAAATTTGATTTTGTTAAGATTTAATTTGAGAAAGATTAGGTAAAGTTTTATATGATAAAGTTTTTAGATATTTAAGGCTTAGAAACTCAATTTCCGTGAGATTTGAAAACTGTACCAAATTTATTTCTGTGGGACAGAAATTCAGAGAACTGAGAAAATGTACAGTTTATTGAAATGATATTGTAAACCTTTAAGGGATTTAATAATTGAGTTTCTAAAAGCCTTAACCAACTCAATACGCGAGTAGTTCATGCATCATGGATAATGAAAGTGAAATAAAATAATATTGTCTGGGGACGGATTATAGAAACCGAGGATACATTAGAGGAGGCTTAATTACGAGCCTTGGGATGAGAGTGTGAAAGGGTGCTTCAGGGGACCTGGGGTAGCTCCCTAGTGTCGGGTACTTTCACAATAAAAACTTTCTCAATCTGACTAGTCTCTAAGTGTTTCCATGCCAGTTGAGCTGTTCATATTATTATTATCCGGACTTATAGAACAGTGTAAACTCCTGGTTGGCCCAGTGCAAATTAAAATTTAAGGGCCTACATATATAGATAAGTTATGATGAAAATATTGCATAACATTCATGCATTCATAATTGATTGTGTATGTGATTGTGATTGATATTATTATGTATCGGTTGTGAAAACCCTTTGTTGCTTATGTCTTATTCGGAAATATTATATTCTGTTTCTCACTCCTTTCTCCGTGTTTTTGTTTCATATATTCTAAACTGATGGTTCAGAGGGAAGGATCGAAGAATTTCAGCAGTAGATATAGCACGTTCTAGAAAGGGAGCTCGGTATGAATACCGTGGTCCAATGAATAAATAATGTTAATAAGTAACTGCTTCTGGGCCATGGAGTTTCCTCTCTTTCTTATAATGTTTAATGTTTATTTTCTTCGGATGAATGTACAAATACTTTATAAAGTTTTAATAATATTTGTGAGGTATTTCAGAAATAATGTATATAATTTATTCCGATAGTTTCTTTTTAACAATCATATCTTTAGTAAAAAAAAAAAATTACGAATTTTTCTAGAATTTATTAAGGTGTAACAGAGGGTGTTACAAAGTGGTATCAGAGCAGTTAATCCAATAGGCCTGGGGAAAAGGTCTATCTTGCTTTGTCTGTAAACTCTGTATAGGTAGAATATCTGACTTGGTAGTAACTGTGATTGATGTGACAAATCTCAGTTACTGTGAAACAGGAAACTAATGGCTGGAAACGATCTTGCTGGAGTTGTAGAACGCTTAATCAATGC
This sequence comes from Clitoria ternatea, assembly GCA_037962975.1. Classification (NCBI taxonomy): domain Eukaryota; kingdom Viridiplantae; phylum Streptophyta; class Magnoliopsida; order Fabales; family Fabaceae; genus Clitoria; species Clitoria ternatea. The sequence continues at coordinate 286,416,678 of CM075670.1, forward strand.
AATGGGAGCACGTGAAGGTCAAGGTAATGATGCCTTGAGAAGACTGGACCTATTCGAAAAGCGCAATCCACCTCGTTTCAAGGGAGGATATAACCCTGATGGAGCACAAATCTGGATTCGAGAGATAGAGAAGATCTTTCGAGCATTGCAATGTAATGAAGCTGATAAGGTAGTCTTCGCTACTTATGCCTTATCTGAGGATGCCGAACATTGGTGGGATAGCATGCGTAAACAATTCGAAGTCAACGACGTGGAGATCACTTGGGACTATTTCAAGGATATGTTTCTGGAAAAATACTTTCCAGCTGATGTTAAAGAGAAAAGACAATTCGAATTCCTGTCGCTGACCCAAGGAAATATGACCGTTGGAGAGTACGCATCCAGGTTTGAAGAGCTATCTCGTTTTCATTCTCATTATAATGATGCTACTAATGAAAGAGATCGGTGTGCAAAGTTTGTAAATGGACTACGGCCAGAAATTAAGGAAGCTATACGAATGCAGGAAATCCGTGAATTTTCTGTATTGGTAAATCGCTGCAGGATCTTTGAAGAAGACCACAAGGATAGAATGACCAAAAGTCGTGAGCCCATTCACAAGGCAGGAGAAATAAGAAGTGGAGGACCTCACCATCACCAAAGAAGAGATTTTAGAAGGAATAAGCCTTACCAAGCACCATTTCGTCGGTTTGGAGCAGCATCTGTTCCTAACAGACCCCAAGCTTCAACTGGAAGCTATTACCCAACATCTGCACCAAATTTTAAATGTTTTATCTGTGGAGGACCCCATTTGAAAAGGGATTGTCCTAAAAACACTTATGTTTGCTTTAAGTGTAACAAACCAGGTCATCATATCAAGGATTGCCCAGAGATGAAGAGAGAAAACCCTGAAGGTGCAAGTACAAGCATAAATACTCAAGGAGGCGCGCACAGTGCAGTCGGAAGGCCAAAAGCAAAAGGAAAGGTTTTTGCAATCACTGGAGAAGAAGCATCTCATGCTGATTCCATGGTAGAAGGTAAGTGTATCATTAATAAGATTTCTTTAACTGTTATGTATGACTCAGGTGCATCACATTCCTTTATTGCCAATGACTGTGTAGAAAAACTAAAATTACCTGTGATAGAACTTCCATTTGACTTATTTGTACATACTCCTGGAAACAATCCCATTGTCACTTCTAAAGCTTGTTGGAAATGCCCTATTGTCATAGATGGTAGGGACTTTAAGGCTAATCTTTTCTGTTTACCCCTTTCTGGCTTAGAAGTTATTATTGGGCTAGATTGGTTGTCTGACAATCATGTTCTAATAGATTGTCATAATAAAACCATAATGTTTAAAGAACCAGTGAATTTGAATCCTGAAGATTCGAGATTTCTAACCGCCAACCAAGTGAGTGCCTCTTTAAAAGGAGGGGCTCAAGGATTCATGCTATTGCTTTCAACGAAAGGAGAGCAAGAATCAAAAATCAAAAATCTGCCGGTTGTGTGTGAATTTCCTGACGTTTTTCCTGAAGATATCCCTGGTTTACCCCCAGAAAGAGATGTGGAATTTTTCATTGATTTAGTACCTGGAGTTGGACCCATTTCAATTGCACCATACCGAATGTCACCTCTAGAATTAGCAGAGTTGAAGAAACAACTTGAAGAGATGATAGAGAAGCAGTTTATACGACCCAGTGTATCCCCCTGGGGTGCACCAGTGTTGTTGGTTAAGAAGAAGGATGGTAGCATGAGGTTGTGTGTAGATTATCGACAACTGAACAAGGTGACAATCAAGAACAGATACCCTCTGCCAAGGATTGACGACTTGATGGATCAGCTGCGTGGTGCCACGGTGTTCTCCAAAATTGATTTGAGGTCTGGATACCATCAAATAAGGGTGAAGAAAGAAGATGTAACGAAAACTGCTTTTAGAACACGCTATGGCCATTACGAATATCTAGTAATGCCTTTTGGTGTAACTAATGCACCAGCCGTATTCATGGATTACATGAATAGGATTTTTCATCCATATCTAGATAAATTTGTAGTGGTGTTCATTGATGATATATTAGTGTACTCTAAAAACAGAGAAGAACATGTTGAACATTTGAAGGTCGTGTTGGAAATCCTGAAAAAGAAACAACTATATGCAAAGCTGTCGAAGTGTGAATTCTGGTTGGAAGAAGTGAACTTTTTAGGACATGTAATTAGTCAAGGAGGAATAGCTGTAGACCCTTCCAAGGTGGAGGCGGTTTTAAAATGGGAGAGACCAACCACGATCACTGAGATTAGAAGTTTCTTGGGCTTGGCTGGATACTATAGGAGATTCATTGAAGGATTTTCAAAGCTAGGATACCCATTGACCAAGCTAACACGGAAAGGACAACCTTTTGTGTGGACGACACAATGCGAGAATAGTTTTCAAGAGCTGAAAGATCGACTTACTTCTGCGCCGGTGTTAGTACTCCCCGATCCACATCGAAGTTTTGAAGTTTACTGTGATGCATCTAAACAAGGACTAGGAAGTGTACTTATGCAAGACAAGAAGGTTGTAGCCTATGCATCACGACAATTAAGGCAACATGAGATCAACTACCCTACCCATGACTTAGAGTTAGCCGCTGTAGTTTTTGCCTTAAAGATTTGGAGGCACTATCTATACGGTGCAACATTCGATGTGTTTAGCGATCATAAAAGTCTCAAGTATTTATTCGACCAAAAGGAGTTAAACATGAGGCAACGGAGATGGATGGAATTCTTAAAGGACTACGATTTTGAGTTGCAATACCATCCTGGAAAAGCGAATGTAGTAGCTGATGCTTTAAGTCGAAAGTCTCTACATGCGTCCACGATGATGATAAAAGAGCTGGAATTGATAGAGAACTTCAGAGATCTTAACCTAGCAGTAAAGGTTAATGCTAACAGCTACAGATTAGGAACGTTGCAAGTGACAAATGAATTCCTGAGGCAAGTTTTAGAGGCTCAACGAGAGGATGAATTCCTGCAAGAGAAGAAAGAACTCTTGAAACAAGGAAAAGAAGTCGAGTTCAATGTGGGAAACGACCAATTATTGAGATATAAGGATCGAGTGTGTATCCCTGACAAAGAGGAGTTGAGGAAAGCAATTCTAGAAGAAGGCCATAAAAGTTATATGAGCATTCATCCCGGAACTACTAAAATGTATCAAGATTTGAAGAAGTTATTTTGGTGGCCTGGAATGAAGAAAGCGGTGGCAGAGTATGTGGCTGCATGTCTAATTTGCCAGAAGGTTAAAGTGGAACACCAAAAACCCCCTGGAATGCTACAATCAATGGAAATACCGGAATGGAAATGGGATAGCATTACCATGGATTTTGTGACTTCTCTACCTAAAACTCCATTAGGACATGATTCGATATGGGTAATAGTTGATAGACTAACAAAGTCTGCCCACTTTATTCCCATCAATATTCGTTACTCTATGGAGAAGCTGGCAAAATTATACATCGAGGAGATTGTGAGATTGCATGGAATTCCTTCAAGTATCATTTCTGATCGGGACCCTCGTTTTACATCACAATTCTGGAAGAGCTTGCACAAGGCTATGGGAACAAGACTGCGTCTGAGTTCAGCATATCATCCTCAGACGGATGGACAATCAGAAAGAACAATCCAATCTCTAGAAGACTTGTTACGAGCTTGTGTGTTAGAGCATAAAGGAAGTTGGAATCAATTCTTACCATATGTGGAGTTTACCTACAACAACAGTTTCCATGCTAGCATTGGCATGGCACCTTTTGAAGCATTATATGGAAGAAAATGTAGGACCCCGCTATGTTGGTTTGAGACTGGTGAAAACTTGATGCTAGGACCAGAGTTGGTACAACAAACCACGGATAAAATCAAAATAGTTCAGGAAAAGATGAAGGCAACACAGAGCAGGCAGAAAAGTTACTATGACAAAAGAAGAAAGCCGCTCGAATTTCAAGAAGGCGATCATGTATTCTTGAAAGTCACACCTATGACTGGGGTCGGTCGGGCAATGAAATCTCGAAAACTAACTCCTAGATTTATCGGTCCATACCAAATAATTCATAAAGTTAGTCCCCTTGCCTACCAAATAGCATTACCACCTTTTCTTTCTAATATCCATAATGTTTTTCATGTGTCAAACTTGCGAAAGTATATATCTGATCCTACACATGTTATTGAACCTGATGTCATACAAGTTAAAGATAATCTTACATATGATGCACCACCTGTTAGAATAAGTGACAGAAGAATAAAACAATTAAGAGACAAGACAATTCCGCTTGTAAAGGTTATTTGGAGTGAAACGAGAGGAGAAGATGCTACATGGGAACTAGAAACTGAGATGAAAGAGTCTCATCCTCATTTGTTTTACTGATTATGTAAATTTCGAGGACGAAATTTTCTAAGGGGAGTAGAGTTGTAACACCCCTATTTTTATTTTTATATTAAAATTTTGAAGGAATTAAATTATGGTTCTTTAGAACTTTTTAATCTACGTATTATTTATGATTTTTTGGAATTTTTTGGAATTTTGGAATTTTTTAATAAAAATAATATTTTTTTAAATAATTTTAAATTCATATAAGTGACTTAAATTAAAAATATTTACAAGAAAGTGAATTGAAATTATAAGAAAATTTTCTAAAATCCATTTCAAGTAGACTTATCTAAAAATTATCGGTTTGAGAAAAATCTTGATTTTTTCCAATCGTTAAAAAATTTGAAACGTATCAATAAATTTTTATTAACAGAAAATTTTAGATTTTTAAAATTTCAGCTTTATATTACTTATTATAAAATTAGTAGGGACTGATATAATATCGCTAAATTTCAAAAAGGACTCATTTTGAATATTTAAAATATACCGAGTGAAGGGTTACTATTTGACTTAATAATTTTGCCGACAATTACTATGCAAATCACTATGCATGTATGAAATTTTCAAAAGATGCACAGTAACCTGGAATAAAAAATTCAAAAATGCATAGTACTTTTATATTAAAATAATGGAATGCATAGTAAATTTTTTTCCTATAAATACCGAAGGATTTCTTCTTTAGAATTCACAATTTCAGATTAAGTTTTCTTAATATAGTAGTGCTAGTGAGATAGTGGTGGAAGTGAGAGAGAGAAGAAAAGTTTTTGGAGAGAAGGTTCTGCCAAAATCCTAAGGTAAGAATACTTCTCTTTTATATTTTTTGGGTTATTTTCATATCGTTTTTAGAAATCTGTTATTATACTGAAAATAATATTATTTTAAGTTACTATTCTGCATAGTAAACACTATTTCAATAGTAAATTACTATTTCAATAGTAAATTACTATTTAAATAGTAAATTACTATTTACTGTTACTATTTACTGTTACTATTCACGATTTACTATTTACCGTTACTATTCACGATTTACTATTTACCGTTACTATTCACGTTTTACTATTTACTGTTACTATTCACGTTTTACTATTTACCGTTACTATTCACGATTTACTATTTACTATTCACTATTCACTATTCAAAATTTACCATTTCTGTTTTAAGTAGTAATCTTAATCTTCGTCTTATGCTTATACTGAAATAAGATTGGTATTAATATTTTTAGAAATCGGAGGCGCAAAGCAAATCCATTTTGGGTAACAATTCAAGGTAAGGGGGAGTGAGATAAGAGTATAATATGAAAAGACATAAGAATAATGGGAGGAGTCCCCTACTCCTTTTAAATCTGATAATATTATTATTTTAAAATATTAACTTTTTTTAACTTAAAATTTATAATAAATTTTAAATTAAATATCCGGTTTAATTAACTCTAACATACCTATGCAAAGACTTGGACCATTATGACCTATATGGACTGGACAATACCTATGCAAGGACTTGGACCATTATGACCCATATGGACTGAACTATACCTATGCAAGGACTGGATTATATGGACTTACATATACCTATGCGAGGAATTGACCAAAAGGACTAAAATTGACTATATTAATAATCATTAAATTTTGTATTATGATATGTATTAATGATATTTAATTGATTTGATTATGATTTGATTATGATTGATTGATTGATGATATTTAGTTATGATTGATATTGTTTAATTTTGATTGATGATATTGTAATGTGGAGTTTGAGCATATAGCGAGCATGACGGAAAGCTAAAATTCAGTAAGAATTTCTTACCTTACTCTTTAAATTTTATTATCTTTTAATTCTTCTTAGAAATTATTCTTATTAACTTTATTTTCAATATTTAGAATAAAAAAATTAGTATTTATTTTAGAAAGAAAATATTTTATTAGAATTTATTTAATTAAATCTTGAGTTAAAGAAAAATTTTGTAATCTTAAGTATTTTTGGTTAATAAATATTTCTCTTTCAATAAAAAAAAAATTAAAAGAAAATTATTTTATTTTTTTCCAACTTAATAACTAAATACATTTGGAAATAATTGAGATTCCTAAATTTGATTTTGTTAAGATTTAATTTGAGAAAGATTAGGTAAAGTTTTATATGATAAAGTTTTTAGATATTTAAGGCTTAGAAACTCAATTTCCGTGAGATTTGAAAACTGTACCAAATTTATTTCTGTGGGACAGAAATTCAGAGAACTGAGAAAATGTACAGTTTATTGAAATGATATTGTAAACCTTTAAGGGATTTAATAATTGAGTTTCTAAAAGCCTTAACCAACTCAATACGCGAGTAGTTCATGCATCATGGATAATGAAAGTGAAATAAAATAATATTGTCTGGGGACGGATTATAGAAACCGAGGATACATTAGAGGAGGCTTAATTACGAGCCTTGGGATGAGAGTGTGAAAGGGTGCTTCAGGGGACCTGGGGTAGCTCCCTAGTGTCGGGTACTTTCACAATAAAAACTTTCTCAATCTGACTAGTCTCTAAGTGTTTCCATGCCAGTTGAGCTGTTCATATTATTATTATCCGGACTTATAGAACAGTGTAAACTCCTGGTTGGCCCAGTGCAAATTAAAATTTAAGGGCCTACATATATAGATAAGTTATGATGAAAATATTGCATAACATTCATGCATTCATAATTGATTGTGTATGTGATTGTGATTGATATTATTATGTATCGGTTGTGAAAACCCTTTGTTGCTTATGTCTTATTCGGAAATATTATATTCTGTTTCTCACTCCTTTCTCCGTGTTTTTGTTTCATATATTCTAAACTGATGGTTCAGAGGGAAGGATCGAAGAATTTCAGCAGTAGATATAGCACGTTCTAGAAAGGGAGCTCGGTATGAATACCGTGGTCCAATGAATAAATAATGTTAATAAGTAACTGCTTCTGGGCCATGGAGTTTCCTCTCTTTCTTATAATGTTTAATGTTTATTTTCTTCGGATGAATGTACAAATACTTTATAAAGTTTTAATAATATTTGTGAGGTATTTCAGAAATAATGTATATAATTTATTCCGATAGTTTCTTTTTAACAATCATATCTTTAGTAAAAAAAAAAAATACGAATTTTTCTAGAATTTATTAAGGTGTAACAGAGGGTGTTACATCCTACTTGACACCCCGTGAACCCTGCTTTATCCACCGAGTCCTGCTTGACTCTCCACCTCAACCACTGGTTCCTACTTGACCACTGGGTAGCTCAACTTGGCACAAACACCACGGGAGCCAGAAAAACGAGGGGCTATACATACCGTCGGTCGTCCCACACCACATTACATAATCATACATATACATCACATTCCTCATAACACACATCATGTGGCCATCAATAACATATCATACTCATCAAATGGGCGACCAACTTGTCAAGCCCGCCATCATAATGCCAATATACACATCAATTTATCACAATTTAGAACACTTTAATTTAATAATCACTATAAACTATCTATAATTCACATTCATACAGGCATACACATACAATTTTCATTTAGTAACTTTTCTCAGCATTTCAATGTCTAGTTAGACGATCTGAATCTGATGTACACCCTTATTCTAATTAATTATGACCTGAACACCCCCTTACCTCGATTCCAAGCTTCAACGATTTGTTCTTGATGTTGGTGGCGTCCTCTAGGTGCTTGGTTCAAGTTCCTACTTCCGAATCCAACACCTGCTTCACCACTCGATCCTCCGACGTCCGTTTCTCTACTTACGGAGGTTGAAACGCAAAACCCATTAACATTATACTACTCTCATTGTTCTAAATACCGTTTTCAAGCTCACATGCACTGGAGGAGTAGGAAACAGAAGCTCCTCCCTCTATGTAAGGCCATCGACTAGAGAGAGAAAGTGAAGAGGCAGAGACAACTCAATTTTAATGGGTCCATTGTGTTCACCTTGAAGTCACGATCTCGAAAACGTGGTTACCTTGAAGCTTCGACGCAAAACGGACCTCCCTTGGAAGCATGCAATTTTCGGCAATGGTGAGAGAGCAAGAAGAAGAAGAACTCGCGTGTAGAATGAAGAAGAAGAAGGAAATTTTTGTTATTTAAGACTTAGGGGCAAAATGGTCATTTCTTATTTATTTTATATTTTTCCTTTAAAGTTTTAATTAAAACTTTTACTTTTAACCCTTATTGGTAATTCTAAATTCACTTTCATCCAATTACACCTCATTTTAATTTCATACTTAATCAATCAAGTGAATTTATTTAGTTTCACGTTAATTAATTATTTATAATTGAATTGATAATAATAATAATAATTCCACAATCTCAAATAAATCTCTAAGACAATTATTATTATTTTTCGCCAATCAAAATTTTAACTAAATTATTCGGGATGTTACATCCACCTCCCCTAAAAAGGGATTTCGTCCCCGAAATCAACGTACTCTATTGGAAAAGATCGGGGTACAGCCACCTCATGTCTGATTCCAACTCCAATGTGTAGGTAATTCCATTCAAATTTTGCCACTTCACTTTTACCAATGGTACTTCCTTGTTTCTTAACCGTTTAGTCTGGTATTCTTCAATGCAGTTAGGTGCTACCTCCACCGTCAAGTCTTCTTTTAACTCGATAGAATTTGCTGGCACAATCATCGAATCACAAGGAATGTACGCTCAAAGTTGTGACACATGAAACACATTGTGGATATTAGTTAACGATTGGGGAAGATCCAATCGGTAAGCGACATCACCAATCCTCTCCAAAATCTGGTATAGCCCAATGTATCACGGGTTAAGCTAGTGACTCTTCAGTATCCGACCTACACCTTTGGTAGGTGAAACCCTCAGAAATACCCAATCTCCCACCTGGAACTCAAGTGGCCTATGACAATTGTCATAGTAACTTTTCTGACGATCCTGGGCAATCTTCATTTTCTCTCGAATTAAGGCAACCTGTTCATTCATTTCTTGGATTAATTTGGGTCCCAAATGAATAGCATCGCCATTCTCATTCCAACACAAAGGTGTACGACACCTTCTACCATACAGAGCTTCATATAAAGCCATACCAATGCTGTTGTGGTAATTGTTGTTATACACAAACTCCATCAATGGCAAATACCTCTCCCATGAGCCACCTTGCTCCAACACACAAGCACGAAGCATATCCTCTAAAGTCTGGATTGTACGCTCAGATTGGCCATCGGTTTGAGGATGATAAGCCAAACTTAATCTCAGCTCAGTACCTAATTCCTGCTGTAAACTTCCCCAGAATCTGGAAGTAAATCGGGGATCACGGTCTGAAATAATACTTGAAGGCACGCCATGCAACCGTACAATTTCAGTAATGTACAATCTAGCCAACCGGTCCAATGACCATTTCATGTTTATAGCCAGAAAGTGAGCACCCTTGGTCAATCTATCCATAATTACCCAGATTGTATTACACCCAAAATGGGTTCGAGGTAACCCAGATACAAAATCCATCGTGATACTCTCCCACTTCCAAATTGGAATCTCAGGTGGTTAGAGCAAACCAGGAGGCCTCTGGTGCTCGACCTTACATTTCTGACATACCACACAAGATCTCATATATTCAATTATTGCTTTCTTCATTCCCGACCACCAGAATTCTTTCTTCAAATCATGGTACATTTTCGTAACACCGGGATGAATGCTTAAAGAGCTTTTATGTGCTTCAGATAACACTAACTGCCTGAAATCGCCCATAGCAGGCACAACAACATGGTTTCTAAACCGCCAAATACCATCACGTCCTCTGGTCAGATTCATCTCCTTGCCCCCAGCTTGGACATCAAGAAGCTTCAACAACTCTTCATCAGATTCCCGGGCCACCACCAAGGATTCCAGAAATTCATTTGAGATTTTCAGCATTCCAACAACCATTTGATTCAGAGCTTGCGTGACAACCTCAACATTCAAGTCACGAAAATCCTCTAATAGTTCCTGTTCCTTTCCCATCAAGAAGGCTGCATGCAAGACTTTCCTGCTCAAAGCATCGGCAACAACATTTGCTTTACCAGGATGATATCTCATATCAAAATCATAATCCTTCAGGTATTCCACCCATCTCCTTTATCTCATGTTTAAATCCTTCTGATCAAATAAGTATTTCAAGCTTTTGTGGTCACTAAATACCACAAAGCGAGAACCATACAAAAAATGATGCCAGATCTTTAATGCAAACACCATCGCCGCAAGCTCAAGATCATGAGTAGGGTAATTCTGCTCATGCGGCCTCAATTGCCTTGAAGCATAGGCAATCACCCTGTCATCCTACATCAGTACACATCCTAAGCCAAACTTGGATGCATCACAATATACCACAAATTCTTTCGCCACATCTGGTAGTGCGAGCACAGGTGCAGTAGTCAAGCACCGTTTCAGAGTTTGAAAACTCACTTCACACTTTTCCGTCCATACAAACGGAGTCTCCTTTCTTGTCAATCGAGTCAAGGGAAGCGCGATGCGTGAGAATCCTTCGATAAAGCGACGGTAATACTCAGCTAACCCCAAGAAGCTTCTGATCTCAGTCACTGATTTAGGCCTCTCCCATGCCATAACCGCCCCAATTTTGGATGGATCAATAGATACACCATCACGAGAAATCACATGTCCCAAGAATTGTACACTTTCTTCCCAGAAATCACACTTTGACAATTTAGCATATAGCCGCTTCTCCCGCAACACCTGCAAAACAATTTGGAGATGTTGTGCATGCTCCTCCAGAGACTTTGAATACACCAAAATATCATCAATGAATACCACCATAAATTGATCCAAATATGGTTGGAAGATCCGGTTCATATAGTCCATAAAAATAGCTGGAGCATTGATCACTCCAAATGGCATCACAACATATTCAAAGTGGCCATAACGAGTCTGAAACGCTGTTTTTGGAACATCCTCGGATTTCACCCTAATCTGATGATATCCCGACCTTAGATCAATCTTGGAAAATACTACTACACCTCATAATTGATCCAATAAATCATCGATTCACGGTAGAGGGTATTTGTTTTTGATTGTCAATTTATTTAGCTGCCTGTAATCCATGCACATTCGCATACTACCGTCCTTTTTCTTCACAAGCAACACTGAAGCGCCCCACGGTGATGAACTTGGCCGAATGAATCCCTTGTCTAGTAACTCATTGACTTGTTTCTTAATCTCTGCCAACTCCACTGAAGACGTCCTGTACGGTGCACCGGTTCGACCCCGGGAAATAAATCAATGACAAAATCAATCTCTCGATTGGGAGGCAATTCCGAAATGTCTTCCGGAAACACATCAGGAAAGTCACATACCACCGGAATATCACTAGGCATAAGATTATACCGCCCTTCCGAAGCAAATAGAATAACATAAGTTGCTGAAACATCACTTACCACGTTCTTGGTGTCAAATTCTTGGGAGAAAACTATAGTCTTTAGGTAGTAGTCCACCATAACATGGTTAGCAGCCAGCCAATCGAGACCTAGAATAATATCTAAATTCTTCAATGGCATACAGATTAAATTTACCAGAAAGGAACGATCTTCAACCCGCATCGGTAATTCCTCACACATAGTGGTTGCCCGGAAGGTGGAGCCAGTAAGAGTGGAGACACTGAGTGCATTCTCCATTAACACCACCGGTAGACCAAGCCGTCATATACAACTTTTAGAGATAAAAGAATGCGTAGCACCAGAATCATAAATTACATTTACTAGATAACCATGAATAATGCACTTACCCTGCACTAAGTTGTCAGTCCTTGCAACTTCAGAAGCATCAAAAGCAAATACTCATCCAGTCATAACATTTTGAGCACCACTAGATTGAGCATCGATCCTCCTCGAGTGTTGGCCCCTACGACCCCCGTTGTTTCTACCTCCCCGCTAAAATTTAACACCGTGAACCATAGAAGTATTAGCCCGATTACCCTGTTCATTCTGCTGTTGCCTCTGTGAACAATCAGGCCTAAGGTGCCCCGGCTGCCTACATTGGAAGCAAATAATTTGACTAGCCAAACAATGTTTCGCAATATGACCCTCCTGGCCGCAATTATAGCATGCACGGCCACCTGAATGGCTACTAGAATGGCCGGTAGAACCACAACCGGAAGAGGAAAAAGATGTAGCAGAAGACTTGCCACCACAGAAAAACTGACCCATCTTCTTAAAGCTGAACCCCTTTGCCTTTAACAGTTTCTTGTCCTTTGGTTGAAATGTCCTTTGCAATTGTACTTCTTCAGTCAATCTGGCTTTATTCACCAAGGTAGGATAATCTCAAATTTCCATAGGCACAATTACACTGCGAAGTTCAATTCGCAATCCAGCTTCATACTTAGTATATTTACTACCTTTAGTCCCTTCCAAGGAGAAAAGGTAGTAGAAGTCACACAATTCGTCAAACTTGGTAGTATATTCAGCCACTGACATCCTGCCTTGTTCCAACCTTAGAAACTCCATCTCCTTACGGATCTTGTAATTGTCAGGGAAATATTTGGCAAGAAACCTTTTTTGAAAATTTGCCCACACCAACGATTCACTTGCCGCATTTATCCGTACCTTGGTCCTAGACCACCACACCCTAACCTCGCCTTTCAGCTGATAAGTAGCAAATTATACTTTTTGTTTCTTCGAGCACTCAAAATATTCGAAAGCTTGTTCAACTTCTCGTATCCAGACATGTGCACCATCATAATCATGTCCTCCTTTATAGGCAAGTGGATTCCTTTTCAGGAATTTGTCAAGAGTTGGGCCGGATTCAGTCCTACTCATCATTTGGGAAAATTTTGAGAAGAAGTCATCTCCTCCACCAGAACTAGTTCCTTCAGCCATAAAGCAATTCTACAACAATCAAACACATCACCATTAATAACCAATGATCTACCAGGGAGTAGAATATTTACCTCACACACATATAAAACACAATATCGCCGGAGTGCCAAGGGAATGATGCCAAGCTATCCTGTCAATAATCACAAATGACTACTACAAATACAATAAAATAACATAATAATCCTATACAGGACTCACATAATTTATTACATATTCTTACCTATTGCAATCCTGGAAAGAACTGTTCTGATACCACCTATAACGTCTCGCCTAATTATTAGACACTAATTGTGTGATTGAACTTAATTAAGTACATAATTAGTGACTAATTAACAAAATAGAGTGAAGAATTTTTACAATTAAAATAAATACTGGGGATGAAAGAAAAATATTTATAAAAAAGAAGTTGAGAAATGCACTTTCATTTTGTTGACTTCTAATAATACCATTAGATAGAGGTAACTATATATTTGCATTTCATAAAGCTTAAAACAATCCAATAAAATAATTAATAAAGTAAAAGAAAAAAATGGAATCAGGGTCATTCGCTTGAGCGAAGCCCTGACCCGCTTAAGCGAGACCAGAAATGGTCGCTTGAGCGAGTCCCTACTCGCTTGGGTGAGTTCCACATTTCTTCCCCGGGCGAGCCACGAATGCGCTTGAGCGAGAGAGACTATGCGCATCAGGTCCTTATTTCGCTTGAGCGAGATTTTCTCGCTTAAGCGAAATCGGTCCAGTAGCACCACCATCGCAACTCGCTTAAGCGAAATTGTTCCCGCACAGGCGGAATCACTCCAGTACCTAAACACCCCTCACTCGCTTGGGTGAGTCACATTCGCTTGAGCAAAATAGACATAGAATCAATTCCTCTGGCCCTCGCTCGAGCGAGACTGGATCCGCTTGAGCGAGATTTGGCCAGAGGCCACACCACAGGTACAGAGCACTCTCGCTTGAGCGAGTTATGCAGTACATGCATAAGAACAAAAAATTTTCACACAACCTGATATATTTGCATCACCATAGGCATCATTTGATCTAATTCATCCATTTACACATATTCAAGCATGCATATGAGGTTGATTTCAACTAGATATACACATCCATCTTAATTTAATTCATACAATACATCATAATCAAGTATACCATTCACATACTACCTACATAAGCCCAAAATTTATGGAATCCATTCTTCTCTTTTTTCCATGCTTGAACACTAGACAATTCACATACCAATCACATCATTCGGGATTCCCAAATACGAACAAGGCCTATCCATAATACTTCATCATTGGCTCCATGCCAATATGCATCAAAACCACAAGAAGTTAAACATCAACATACCAATTTAGATCCATCATTTACCACAGTTATTCATAAGTCAAGTTGTCATTATTCCTACCACATCATAACTACATTGATTATCTCCTAGATCAATCCGACACATATAAGGAACATGTTATAACATTGCATACATAAAACACATTACACATTACACACATCATTATATTCATAATTTCCTTCTCTCCTTGGCATCAGTCCTCCGCTTGGCGTACCTTCGGGGCTTCCACCTCTTCCCTGTCATTGGTTACTAAATTAAAAGAAAACCACACCAAGGGTGAGTGTTTGGTATCATAATTAATGTAGAACGATAATTAAATAAAGGAGTATATAATTATTATTGAGTTATTGCTAATACTAATTCACTAACTCTACCTCCCCCAATTAATTTCACTTTTCCTTACCCCCCAATTCATACTTACAGATTCTTAGTTTCATTCAGATTTCAGTATCCTCAAAGTATAATCCACAAACAACCAGAATGATAGAATACATTCACATCATCACACAATATCAGTAGTTGCATCGAGTACCACAACTGACTCTCATATAATTCGACACCTAGTATCCGGATACTAAAGGATCGCCTTCAGCTGGGGGTCCTACTTGACACCCCGTGAATCCTGCTTGGTCCACCGAGTCCTACTTGACTCTCCACCTCAACCACTAGGTAGCTCAACTGGGCACAAACACCATGGGAGCCAGAAAAACGAGGGGCTATACATACCGTTGGCCGTCCCACACCACATTACATAATCATACATATACATCACATTCCTCATAACACACATCATGTGGCCATCAATAACATATCATACTCATCAAATGGGCGACCAACTTGTCAAGCCCGCCATCATAATGCCACTATACACATCAATTTATCATAATTTAGAACACTTTAATTTAATAATCACTATAAACTATCTACAATTCACATTCATACAGGCATACACATACAATTTTCATTTAGTAACTTTTCTCAGCATTTCAATGTCTAGTTAGACAATATGAATCCGATGTACACCCTTATTCTAATTAATTACGACTCGAACACCCCCTTACCTCGATTCCAAGCTTCAACGATTTGTTCTTGATGTCAGTGGCGTCCTCTAGGTTCTTGGTTTAAGTTTCTACTTCCGAATCCAACACCCGCTTCACCACTCAATCCTCTGACATCCGTTTCGCTACCTACGGAGGTAGAAACACAAAACCCATTAACGTTATACTACTCTCATTGTTCTAAATACCGTTTTCAAGCTCACATGCACTAGAGGAGTAGGGAACAGAAGCTCCTTCCTCCATGCAAGGCCATCAGCTAGAGAGAGAAAGTGAAGAGGGGGAGACAACTCAATTTTAATGGGTCCATTGTGTTCACCTTGAAGTCACGATCTCGAAAACGTGGTTACCTTGAAGCTTCGACGTAAAACGGACCTCCCTTGGAAGCATGCAATTTTTGGCAATGGTGAGAGAGAAAGAAGAAGAAGAACTCACGTGTAGAATAAGGAAGAAGAAGGAAATTTTTGTTATTTAAGACTCAGGGGCAAAATGGTCATTTCTTATTTCTTTTATATTTTTCCTTTAAAATTTTAATTAAAACTTTTACTTTTAACCCTTATTGGTAATTCTAAATTCACTTTCATCCAATTACACCTCATTTTAATTTCATACTTAATCAATCAAGTGAATTTATTTAGTTCCACGTTAATTAATTATTTATAATTGAATTGATAATAATAATAATAATAATAATAATTCCAAAATCTCAAATAAATCTCTAAGACAATTATTATTATTTTTCGCCAATCAAAATTTTAACTAAATTATTCAGGATGTTACAGCAATGCATTTCCACCTTCAGATCATTGAGAAAACCTATCCCTTTCAATTTATAAAAATTTCCACAATTTTAAAGGGGTGAGCACTAATCCAATAATTAATAGCAATTCAATAAATAGGCTAATCATTGTATCTTTCTCATCATTTCATAAAGGTCAAGGCACTACATCATTGTTCGCCCGGTAATAATGGTTGTTTTTGTTTAACTATTTGTGTTTACTCATTAATTGGCAAGTGCACCAATCGTTTGTAGTTTTCAAAATTTAGATATCGTTCCACTGGGATTGAAAGTCAATTAACAACAGTAATTTCCTAGTCACTATGGTAAATGTAAAGAAACTTATAGACAAAAGAATGATTTATATACAATTTATACAGTATTCACAGGATAGCATGGTTGAATTGTTCATGAGATAAAAAGAAAATAAAAATTTATCTAAAAAGTTGAGTTGGAAACTAGAATAGGTAAGATACTTGAGGAAAAAAAAACAGATAGACAAATTATGTGGAAATTGGATCCCTAATCTAGAATAACAATGAGGAACTCAAGACATGCATATTTAATCATCAAGTTTCATGTCATTGTAGCTTAAATTCATTATAACTGATCCCTCGTGATATAAATTCTAAGAATTCACCGTAAAATCTGATCCCTTGTAAGCTTTCTCAGTAAAAACTTGCATTAAGACCTGGCCTTATGGCAACAATGGTTAACAACCCCTATAGAATTGAGATACCAAGGGTATTCCAACTTTTACTTTCGTCAAAACAAGTTTCAATACGGCATGAATAATCATTCTCCCGTTTGACATCCACACTAATAAAACAAGTTTCAATACACATGAAAATCATTCTCCCGTTTGACGTTCATATTAATAAAAGATTGAAATACTAACATGGACTTGAATCATAAACATGCAGAGGTCGAATTCACAACATTATACTCAATAGATTAGTTCACCAATTCCAACATAAATAGATTAGTTACACATAGTAAAAGTAAAAACAATACTTACAGAGGTTGACATTACGAAGACGATGGAAACTTCATGATACAACGATCACAATACACCACAACACTCTCAAGTATCTAGAAAACTATTCTAGAACTACAAACTCTAAAAGAAATACTCAAAACTCGAGTATAGAAGACAGAAAAGAACTCTGAATGTAGAGAATGGGATGGGATGGGATGCTAAAAATGGTGTTGGATGGCCCTATTTATAGGGCTGTGCAAGGGTGCTGACGCTACGCGTCAGACCCCTGACTCAGCTTCCATTAACGCAGCTGATAATGGCCATTTTGGATTATTTTATTCAATCATGCTTGGCCATGTGTCTCTGTCTCCACTGCGTTTTGGCCATTTGTGCTGAGTGGAGTGGCCAATTATGGTTATAAAGGTGAGTGTTTGGCCAGCTTGGCTGTGGAGTCCACGCAGCTATCAAAAGTACCCACGCTACGCGTGGTGTTGATGCTACGCGTCAGCTTCTCCAGATTTTCAATTTTCTCTTAAATTCTTTACTTTTTCACTGCAAAACTAGAGAAAATTGATCAAGGGTAGATTATTTCCAACAACATCTTTTTATTGAATTTAAAACCTAATTTTTTAACAAATTAAACTAATTTTTATTATTTTTATGAAATTTTTATTAAATGATTTATTGTAAATTTGAGGACTAACAATCATCAAACACAATAATCCGATATCTATACGGAAACAAACTCAACCATCTTTAATAATATAAACACTGAAGCCTTTAAGATCAATCAGACCTCTCCATAATTCCATCCAATTATCCATCAACTACACTTAACTATCACTACACACCAATGCAAAATAGGCATGCCATGTTCTTTGAAATCTTTTCTTTTATTTGTGCACAAAACAATGAAATGTGAAACCGACTAAATAATATAAGTATCACATCACATCACATATAGCATCATTAACAAATATAACAAACATCATATTTCCACCGCATATTGGATTACATGTTTACATATAATCACACTATATCTATATATATACATATATGTCATGAAACACAATCCAGTTTTAACCACAAATGAGTACTAAGCCAATCCAATCACATGGAAATTTTTAACCAAATCAAAATATTTAGATAACAAGCAATCAAGATATAAAGTATCCTTTCATTACCAATTACTAGTCAAAAACATATCTACATACATAAACAATTTAAATCTCAATCAAACCCATGATCCTGGAATTAAATCCCAATTCATTATTTGACTAGTAATCCCCCCAGTACGTTAAATGTATCTAACACCGATTTGCTCCTTTGGTACAACTTCCAATCAACTATCTAACAGATGCGAGAGTCCAAAATCAAATAGCTTTTGAAATACTTATTTAATAGTTTACGACCACCAAGGATGATTCCATGATCCTAAGCTTCATTGTTTCCTTCCGACATTAAATTTTATACGCTTAAGCTTTCACATGAAAATGATAATGGATTCCCCAAGCCCAAACATCCTCATCAATTCCACTAAACAGATTCAATTTAACCTGTGGGCTCAAATAAATAATTCAGATCCTATTCATCAAGACAAACTTTATACTTTCATTCAATATATATTTTATCAGTTTAAAATCCAGCAATAACAATGCTCATAATTTAATTTTCAAAAATCGGAGTTTTTAAGCATCAAACTGTACATTCATGTTTTCATTTTACTTCCAATTTCCAAGTTTTCTTTCTTTAAAAAAATGGTGAGAAAATTTTCTTGATTTCATAACTTCAAGAATGTCTACTTCAAAGGGATAAAAACACTAGCAATTTGAAATATTTAAAGAAAACCGTTAACTCATAGTTAAATGATAGAATCTAAACATGCTACACACAACAGAAGTTGGAAAAAATATTTAATCCATCAATGCTAGATATAGAATTTTAAGAGCCCAAACACCATTCCCTCTTTCGTCCAAAATGTAAAATCTCTCGCTAATTTACCATTACTTTTAAGCATTTAAATAAAAATCTCGATAAATTTTTCACAAAATAATTAATTCTTAATAAATATTCCTTTTTAAAAGAACTCTTATAACTCTAAAAGAACATTCTTGTGCATTCATAGTACTTAGGATTTATTTACCAACAGTCAAAACAAGCTTGGCCAAAAAAGCGTGAGGCCATAACATCGCACCTGGCACTACGCGTCAGACATAACAGTAGCAGCAAGGCTACTGTCATGAAAATTAAACCATTCCCAAGGCCGTTGTCATGTAAATTGATTTAATACCCACTGAGTATAAGAATTGATGTGTGAATCTTGCCCAAGTTTAAGAAAGATAATAAAAATGGCCTGTTATGGTGATTGTCCATATTGAGCTGAGTTTTGTGTGTTTAAGCGAAGAAAATATGGAATTTAAGATTTTTGTAAAATAAGAACTTGATTTTATTTTGTTATAGTATTTATAAATTATTTGCTTGAATTATGTAAAACAGGTTCTTAGGTGAAAATCAATGGGGAATTAAATTAAGTTTTCCCAAAAACTTATAGTAAAAGAAAATCTATTATTATTATTAGTATGAATTAGAATTTTTTAAATCTGCAATTTCTGTTTGGCTAAGAGTTGTAACTACTTATTGACAGGGAAGTTTTAAGTAAACAAATTTTCTTTAAGCTTCATGCCTTAAAAGGTATCACTCCACGATAAAGGAAAATATAGCAGAGGACTTTATCAATGGCCAAAAGATATTTTCTATAAATCTTATTTTTATTCAAAGTAAGGAATTTTCAATTTTTGTGTCTGAACTATCCTAGTTTTGAAATTAAGTATAACCTGTTGTTAGTAACTAAAAAGAATTTCTGTTGAATATTTAATTTATTGATATTAGCCTTGATTTCAGTATTCATACGATTGAAATTTAGGTAGTACTTGAGAATTGGTATATATAATTGAAGTGTTTTCATTATTAATAAGTTATGAAGTGGGTTCTTCGCATTTTTAGAACAAGGTCATTGGTAGGCATGACAACGGGGTAAGGCGGGCACGGATAGTGCTTACTCGCTGCCCGTCCCATGATGGGCAATCTGTACCCGTGACCCGACCCACTATCCACCGGGTACCCGCCTAAACGGATTTAAGCGGGTTTGACGGGTGCCCGCGGATATTACAGGTATCCATAATTAATTATTATTTAATAAAATCTCAAGAGAAATATAACTTAAAAAAAACACAATTAAAAGCACAATCATGATATAAAATATTTTATAAATTGCCAAGTGTCCAAATCTTAATATGTCAAATGTCAAATGTCACATAATAATAAAAACTTAATTGTAAATTGTTACACAAAAGGCAATATAAGAACAATCCATTAATAAAACTGATGCCAAATCATATGTAGGTCCACATAATTCATATCCTTCTATATCCAAATTATAATATATAATAGCATAACCAATCTTTAATTCTAGGCATGTGTTGGATCATCAACATCTTCATCCTACAAAAAACAAATAACTAAAATTAGTATCCAAATCCAAACATTATGATAATGTTATAAATTGTATTAAGAATAATTAAATTTTATAAAACAAAACCCACTGACTTTTTCAATTTCATCCATTACTTTGAAAGCTTCCATCATTTGAAGTTTTTTATCACCTGTAAAAGAATTATATTATGTTAATAATCACCTAAATTGAATCACCTAAATTGATATTTAAAAGTAATTAATTTTATTACCTTTCACAACACTCCATAACCAGTCTTGGACACACATCAATTTCTCTACAGTCTCTGGAAGCAATTTACCAGGATGAGGAGTGACCAATCTATCACTAATACTAAATGAAGACTCTGAAGCAACGGTGGAGATAGGAATTGCAAACAAATCTCTTGCAATCTTTTGCAAAGTTGGGTACTTCAACCCATTTACCTTCCACCAACCTAAGATATCAAATGGGTCTTTACCCATAGGCAACACTGTCTCTTCTAAATATCGGTCCAATTTTGTCTTACAAAGAGCAGAAACAATGTTCCTTCCACTCATATATTTTTCCCAAATACTCCTCCAAGCCTTTTTTTTCCCGCAACATGTGTATAATCATAAGTTGGAAACCCACTTGAACTTTTGTTACCCTTCATTTCCTTATTTTTCAAATCATACTCTCTCACCAAATCTTGACAAGTATTTTTCACTTTCTTCATTTTAGCTTTATATCTTTCTCCATAAATAAGAGGAAAAAACAAACTAGCATCTCCAACTTGTATCTTGGATCTAATATGGTCCCTATAGCCATCACCATATTAATCATACCCCAATATTTTTCAAATTTGGTAACCATGGAAGTAGCCATTTGAAAGACCACACTATTAGGACAACTAAGCCAATTATCCAAACCAACTTAATTTCATAAATTTTTGGAAAAAGAACATTTGCAGTTGGAAACAAAGTTCCAAAAAACAATAAAGTCACATCATAAAATAATTCCAACTTGTCACAAATCTCTATTGCCATCATCCAATCATTTTCATCAGGTATGATTTTATATTGACTTTCCCATTTTAACAACCGATCAAAGACATCTTTGTATTTTATTACAACTTGAAGCATTAAAAATGTAGAATTCCATCTAGTTTTACAATCCAAAGCAAGTTTCTTATCATAAGGTATGCTCAATTGTTCACATGTCTCTCTAAATTTCTCTTCCCTTTTAGGGGTTGCCGACCAAAAAACAACACTTTCTCTAACTTTATCAAAAGCACCAGAAATTAAAAACAATCCATCCTTCACAATTATATTTAAGATATGAGCACAACACCACATGTGAAATATTTGACCACCCAAAAGAAGATCCCTTGATTTAAGCTTTTCTAAAATGCACTCAATCATGGCATCATTTGTACTACAATTGTCAACAGTCAAAGTGGACAACTTCTTATCTAGATTCCAATCCATCAAACAATCAACCAACACTTCAGCAAGAACTTTGCTAGTATGAGGAGCAGACACATATATAAACCTAAGATTTAGTACAACTATTGCTAATATTAGAAGCATTCTACAAACAACATAAAAAATAATAATCAATACTAATATTATAGATAAACTTTACTACCTTATTATTTGACTTTGAAGGATCCAAGAATCATCAATGAGGTGAACTGTCACAGCCATGTAGCCTCTATTTTGATGGGTAGTTGTCCACATATCATTTGTGTTTGCAAACCAACGTGGGTTGTTTAACAATAATTTCATCTTCTTTTCTTTCTCAGCAGAATACATTTTGAAGAGGTCACTCTTGAGAGTGTTTCGATAACGTACCTTAAATAATGGTTGCATGGAAAAACAGAAATATTTGAAACCAAAATGATCAACCATGAAATATCTTGATTAAAAGAATAGGAACTGATAACCACATTTTCACCTCCAACTGTCTTATTTTTTAAAAAAGATTGCCTAATATCTCTTGTAGTTCGAAGTAAGCATCCTTTAAAGTGACTACGCAAGTGATTTGTTCCTTGTTTTGCTTCACCCAATAATTTTACATCACAATAATTACAAATTTCTTTCCATTTGCCATCAATTTGAACCTTTTTGAAATGATTCCAAACATCAGAAGTTAGTTTTCTTTTCTTCCTTCTATCTTTATCTTCATTTTCATTTGGAGTGAGACGTTCACTTCCAATTTCATTATGGGTTGAAGGTGTTCCTCATTTTATAGCCTTGGAAACATTTGAAACATTCATAACCATAATATCAGCTGATTGAACTGCTTTATTCATAGGGCTAGAGCCTTCATGAGAGGACATTCTACAAAAATCATGAGACAATTATTGTTTGAACCAGAAATCAAACAAGAATTAAATAAGAAAACAATTTTAAGGCCATGTAGACCTATTCATAATTTACATTACCAATAAATTATTTTATTCATCATTTGTACAAATACTCTAATAATGTTATTCAAAAGAATCAACTAGAGACATATTCTTTGTCAAAATTAAAGTAACCTGTTATACTATTAGATTTCGAACCAAATCCCCCAAACACTTAAGACCACAAATGTCAAATTAATAATTATAGACTAATTTTTTTTGTCTAATGGGAATGAAAGTAAATGGGAACCAAGGGGTAGGACATTCCATAGCACTACTAAATTTTGGAAGAAAAAAAATTGATTAACAATGCCACAGTTGGTGTAATAATGATTGAAACAATGTCACAGGTAAGAAAAAGGCTTAGCCTGCTAGTTCGTTCCATTTTTTAGAACATGTGTAAAATGACTTTAGTTAATTCATTTCACTAATAAGTAGGAACACACAATATAATTAAATAATAAAATAATGATGGTAAATCATAAGTAGGAACACATACTATAATGCATCAGGTACTTAGTTAGTTCATTTCACTAGTAACTAAATACTACCATTGACAAAATTGAGGAAGAACTTATGCTACAACTTAACAAAGCATTAGCATATCATTGGATCGTGCAAAAAAATTAGTCAATGAGAAAGGAGAGTGCAGAGGTTTAAGCAGATGATATATCTCTATCTAAAATCATAATATATATTATTCTATTTTGCTCTGTAGTTAAGTCAGGCTGGGATGCATTGGCTTGGTGTGGTGGTCTATTACTATTACAGGCAATATTGGAAACCAAATTGTTTGTAATGGTCATAATGTTTTTCTGTCTCTCTACTAAATTTCTGTGTGCCTCTCATTGATTTTTCTAATAAATAGGATCAACCAAAATACACATTAATGTGCTTTGTAGTTTTAGTCAAGCCACTCTTTAATTTTTACTGGTTGATATGTAAACCCCATTTGGGTTCAAAATTCAATTACACATCTAAGACGTCTATTTTTATATTTTATTTTATTCTTTATAATATAGAAATCTCATCAACCATATTATAACTTTTTCTTTAATGAATCAGCATAATAAATTGCATAAAATATTGATTACAATATAAAATTCACCAACATCAACAAGGTAGAATAAGAAGGTGACACCATAAAATTGCCATATTTTCATCAGTCATCACAACATAACCAACAATTAAACAAGAACCAGAAAGTTACCATATTTTTTTAAAATAAACAAGAACCACCAACAGAAATTACAGAACCAAACAAGAAATCAATGGTGGGAAGAGAAGAAACTCACGCTTGGAGGATGACGTAGTGCAGAGGAGCACACGGCGGAGAAGCACGTAATGATACAGTTAAGGAGTCACGGTGAGGAGGACATGATGCTATTTTTGTTTCGCAGGACAATGTTGTTTCTGTTTCTATTTCGCAATGGAGCCTGAGTGACGATGAGGGACTATGTTGTTTCTATTTCGCAAGGAAGCTTCAATGGCATGTTATTTCTGTTTCGTAGGATGATGAGCTTGAGTGGATAATGAGGGACGATGAGCTTGAGTGGCATTCTGGCACGATGAGGGCGCACAAGAAAGGAAAGTTTGAGTTCCAAAGAGTGACAGTATGAAAGAGGGAAAACACATTTAGGGTTTGACACTTTAAAGGTACATATATATGTAAAGGTATAAATGTAATTTTACATCTAATGGTACCCGCGGGTACGGATACACCTATACCACTACCCACCCCGTTTATTAACGAGTTTTTAAAATACCCATTTAATCTACCTGTGGGTACCCATTTGGCTACCTGTATCTAGGGATCCTACATCAAATTTTCAAGGCCTGAGTCTGACCTATTAGCCCGTCATAGGCTTTTTTAAGGCCTGGTCTGGCCTGTTTAAAGGCCTGGCCCGTTTAAAAGTCTGTTTAAAAAGTCTGTTTATAATGAGACTTTTAAAAGGCCAAAACCAACTTAAAAAAAATTATGTTCCATTCCTCTTAATTTTTTAATTGTAAACTTGTAATATTAATTTATATTATATAAATATAAATATGTAATATATATATATATGTATGTATTATTTTATATTATAAATATATTATATATAACTAATTAATAATTAATGTAATTAAATAGGCCGGCCTATTGGGCTTCAATGGCTTTTTAGAAAGCCTATGGCCTGACCTGTTTAATTAAAAAGACCTTTTTAAAAGCCTAAGCCTGGCCTTCTAGCCCGACAAGCCTGGCCTGTGTAGGCTTTAAATAAGCCAGGCTGTAGGCCCCCGACGGACGGCGTGACCCATTTCCATCCCTACCTGTATCCACCCCATCGCAGGTAATATCCATGGATATCTACGGGTACGGGTTTTTTGTCATTCCTAGTCATTGGTTGTAGAAGGTTCCGTTAGACACTCGGTTATTATTAAGGGATTAAGAAAAATTTATAAAGATAAAGGAAAAACTTAATTTTTAATGAAAGGGATACTAAATTAACTACTAAATTTTAGAATTTATATGGATTGGTTAATTAAGCGTCAAGGATGTGATTTTAAAGTAATGTATAGATTATTAAAAATAATTATTGTTAATTTATAAATTTTTGGCCTTGGAAACGAGAAACTGATGATTGAATCAAAGCGTTCGAGTAGCGTTTCAAGCTTCAGAATCGAGGATTCCAGGTAGAGGGAGCATTTATATTTTAAATGTATAGATCATGAACGGATATGGGGATATAGGTTGATTTATGAATTTGATTATGATTGTGTGATTTATTGATTATGCTTTATCTCCCTTGGATGTTGTTTCTGATATGAATTAATGCCTTGGTGTTGTTCATATATGTTGTGTTAATTACGATGATGAATTATATTAGATTGCAATGGTTGTGTTAATATGATATTAGTTGTTGATCATTGAAACTAGGCATGAGATTGCTATTATTACTGTATGTTGCTGATAATTATTAAGCTTGAGGTAGCTTAATGAATGTTGTGTTGATGATTAATTATTGGTTGTTACATGCTATGCTTGTTGATATTTTATGGTGAAACCCTTGGTGGCGGTAACTAAGTGGTAGCCCTTGATGATAGTAATCAGGTGGTCTATTAATTATTGATAATTATTTGGCATAACATTGCATATTTCAGACGCCCAAAGACTGTAGAGGGCCTGTGATACCGACCGTGATGGAAGAGCGGGCTAATGGTAAGGCACAGACCCTGTGGTGGTTTCTTCGGGTTCTATAGTCGCCTTCGAGTGATACTCAAGGCCGACCTGTAATACCTTGGTTAAGGTGTCGCTGTCACTGAGAGTGACTGGCGTTGCAATATGGGCGAGCGGTTCGGTACCAGTAAAGACTGAATGTTAATTATATGTTGTAAAAATTTATACACTGCAGTGTAATTCCTATCATTCGAGTAGGATCCACATGTATATGCATTTGCATATAAATATTGCAATTTAAATGTTATAAGACAACTTATGGTGTATGTTGATGTAGTTGGTTGCATTTAAGGTAATGCAATCGTAATAAATGACAGTGTGTGTGGTAATGCTTATGATGAATTATTGATTGTGTGTGTGGAACTGGATATTTGACTTATAAATTATATTGAATCTAGTTCAATACCTGTCATTTAATATATATATATATATATATATATATATATATATATACATACATACATATGCTCACCCCTAAAATTGTTATTTTTCAGTGAATGCGGACCGGGGCGATGCTTGGTAATTGCTCGGTTAGAGATGTTGTGGTCTTGGAGACCCACATGAATATTTATAGTGTAGCTTTTGATATGATATCGTCTTGGCCGGCTCTTTTGATACTGATATGCTTGTGTAGTGGATATAGGTAGCTGATAGCCTCACTAGAAGTTTAGTAGTTATTTTGATTCCTAACACCTTGCGTGTAGGACTAAGTAAGTTAAAAGTATGTTGTGTTATCGAATTATCTGTTTTGTCCAAGAACTTTTTGAGAATCACATAACGTCATCTATATGTGATTTAGGACTTCCACGTGATCTAATCAATTCACTAAAATCGGAAAAAAAACTCCATGTTTTTATTAACTAGGTGTCAGACTTTAAGTGGTATCAAAGCATTGGGGTGTGACAATTTATGTAAATTGAATATAATTCCCCTCTGCTCACTTTATAGAGGATTCTTAGCACGTGTTCAGAGCTCCAATTGCTTTCCAAGCTCAACCTACATACAAGAACACACAATCCTTTTAGTTATCGAAGCAAAATCTGACTAACCAAAATGTAACCTAAACTATTTGAAACCAATGAAAACACAAGGTCTCTAAGAATTTGCAAACGGGATTTGATTTCAGAGTTGTCAACTTACCGAACAAGGAATTGAAACGGAGAAACGGAGTAGGGTTCCACCATTGACTATACCAAAGAACGAAACAAGCCTATAAGTGATGAATGAAAGGGATTTACAGTTAGGTTCAAGGATTTTGCAACGTTACTTATGGCTTATCATTTTAATACCTAGCTTATGGTAGGAGGAAGGAAAAGCTTGTTCCTATGGCCATTGATGGTGGTGGAGTTGTGAAAGAAGAAGAGAATGAGTGGGTCACCTTTGGCTTTGATGATGATGGAGGAGAAAGAAATTAAAGAGTAGTGAAGATGAGAAGGAGAGCTCACGATGGTGAGAAAAGACAAAAAAGAGTTATGTGAGGGTTTGATCTTGAGGGGGAGTATGTTTGTGAATAAAATGAGAAATGAGAATAAGATTAGAGGAAGAGTGGTTTACAATGGTGATGTGTGAGGGAAGGGAAAATAAGAGAGAAGTTACTTAAATTTATATTTTTGGTTCGGGAGTCATACCCCTAACCAACCTAAAATAAACTGAAATTAAATGAGATCTTTAATTGAGGTTCTTAAAATAAATTTGGGATGTTACATCTAAAATGTAGAAATAAATATTTACTTGACTTAAAAATAAAGCTATTGCATATGTGACTCACGATAAAAATAATAGGAAAGAAAACATAATGAACTGGTATGGACCGGGGTCTAGGATCCAGTGTGGGACCAGCCACAAGAATATAGGTGTTTTTAGGGTTTGTACACCAGAACAGTGAGTATCCGATGTATTAATCCGGTCTCTCAGTGGGAGAGGCCGGTCTTGTTGTCCTGGAGATCCTTCACACCAATGATTCGCGTTGCAGGGGGGCGAAAGGTGGTGCCACCTGCGAAGATTCTCCAACGCTCAAGTTAGAAGAGTGTAAGAACTCAATGAATGCTCAAGCGAAGTAATAGTAAAGTGTAAGTTAGAACAACATCACCTTGCATGTGTATTGAAATGAGCTATTTATAGTTGTACGTGAGAAAATGAGTCGTTGGATATAGGTGGGTCCCCTAGCTCTGATAGCGTGTACATTATGTCAATCAGGGTGGCTCAACACTCAGAATGTGTCAGGAGGGTAGGTCAATTATCAGAGTACGATCCTATAGGAAGGAGAGAGGATAATCACCTTTTCCGCATAATTTGCTGACACATCCACTTGCTTTCTGAGGCCATTGACGTGACATATTTTGCTACATACAGTATCTTCACTGATAAGTTATTAGGGGCTCTTATCTTGCTGTGACTGAGAAGCCAACAGTTATATAAATGTTCTGTGAAAATGAACATGATCCGTTATAGAGAAAATAAGTGGGGCGGTCGTGAGATGAGAACAGAAGGCCAGACATCGGATATCCGGTGTGGTAATGTTGAACCAGGACACCGGTTTTCCTTATATGAGGTCGCTCTGACGTCACAAGATTAGGGGCCGGTATCCAGACCGGATCATCTGTCCCCTAGCTTGTATGAGGGACTGTTAAGTTGCTCATATGAGCTACACAACTCTAGAGAAGTCTGGATGCCGGTGGTACATTCTGGAAGGTCTCTGAAAGCTCGGTGGCATCCGCTCTAATGAACGAGTGACCGCTCTTCTCGCGCTGTGTACAACGGATTTAGACAACGTAAAATAAATGATGGAAATCCCAAGAGTCTTTGAGAATCAAAACCCTTGGTATTCGAAAAGTGGTTGAAAGGCATTAAATGCGCATGGCATGATTGGACATTAAATGCATTTTTTACGCACGAGCCATCATTACCCAAGAGTGTAACCGTCGATTGGGCTTATTGGGCCTGGATTCAAACTGAAAGGGGGGCCCATTTTGCCAAAACGTTTACTGAAACGTTACCATTTTCGCGCTTATTCGTGACGAAACGACGGAGTCGTTTCAATTTGAAAGGTTGCGTTTTGAGGCAAGCATTGTGACCTTCGACGGAACACTATGCCTCTTCGTTACCTATAAAAGGGGCTCTTAGCAGATTTTGGAGTCCACTCCTGTTTTCAAGCTTAGTGAACCTCTGCTCAAATTTCTTGGAAATTTCTCTGTCATATTCAAACTTCTCAAAGATCTTCTTCCTTTAGGTAACCTCCCTTTCCTTCAACTCCTTGTAATTTTTGTTCATTCTGTTTCCACCATGCGCCCAAGAGCAGGCAACGCTGGTCCTTCAAACAGGGGGAGTTTTGGCTCTCGCGTCCCCCTTAGCCACCATGGTGGGAGGATTCCAGCGAATCCTCCTGTGGCTGGGCCTCGTCGCTCAGAGAGAGCTGAAGCTTCTTCCTCACGAGCGTCCTCTTCCCAACGTCGCTCTGAGGTTCCCCTTGACTCGAGGGCTTCCAGCCGCTCTGATGAAGGGTCAAGTGCTGAAGGTTATCTCTCTGACGATGTTGCTTTTTACCACAGTACGTACGCGTTCCACCGTGCCTGCACAACTATGGATCTTCCTGGACGTGGAAAAACACCAGTTCTCCGCTCTGCTGAAGGATGTGTCAACGTTATGGCACACCGGCTTGACTGGGAAAAGCTCAACAGGGAGAAACCCTACTGCTGGGTGGAAGAGGAATTCCTAGAGATCCCTTCGCATCATGCGAGTGAGGAGGAATGCACGGTCTCTTTCCGCTGCAAAATATACTCAGACAAGAAGTACAAAGCGCGATACGCTGTGCTGGCACCACGTCCCTCTGAGAGAGTATGCCACAGCGTCCCTGATGAGAGGTCGGTCTACATGTATGACTTCGTCTTCTTGAAATTGGGGGTACGCTTCCCCATGATGGAATTCCAGATGGCCGTCCTACGCTTCTTAGACTGCGCCCCTACACAACTGCATCCCAACGGTTGGGGTCTAGTCCGGGCTCTGGAGATTCTGGGGGAGCATTTTAACTTCTCCGCCACTGTGGCCAAACTGTTCTACTATTGCCAAGTGGTCCGCCGTGCTAATAAGAAGGGCGGCCTTGGGTTCATTACTCTCCGTAGTGACTCAAGGATGGTGAATTTCAAATCTTATACGGAATCCGCGAAGGTGGATGGACGCTCCTTCAAGCATTACTACACGCGGGTCCGTATTCAACCAAATAAGCCCGTCTTCTGGCGAAACAAGGAGGGATTCACCAAGTTTCCTCTTAGCTGGACACACGAGCATTTTCTCCTCATGAGCCGTGCTTATTACACAGATGAGAGTGAACTCTCCTCTCACTCTGTTGAGGTCTTGAGCGCCATGCAGACGGCCTCAAAGACCCTCAAAGGATTTTCCAGCAGGCTCCTCTTGGCAGAGGATGACATCAGAAACGCCTACCTCCGTAATATCCGCTCTTACTTTATTTGTGTTGCATAGTTATTCCGTTCTGATTATCTTTTCTTCTTATGTGCTAACTCGACCTTTCTTGTTTTGCAGAACAAATCGAAAGAGCCTGCCCAGAGATGTTGTCGTTAAAGACCATGATGGACGACGGTGATTCCTCCTCTGAGGAGAATGAGATCCAGGCGAAGAGGAACGCCACCAAAACTCCCCTCATTCCCCTGACCTCCACAGTAGGTGAAGAGGTTCCTCTCTTTGATGAGGAGGAAACAGAAAAACAGGCTGAAGCCACTGGAGCGGGCGACGAGGAGGCCGTCCCAGAAAAGAGGAAGAAAAAGATGCACCTTGTAAAAAAGGCAGATCAAGAAAAGCCCTCCTCTGATGACCCTGTGAAGAAGCGTCAGAAAACGCTCGAAGAAACCGGATTGAAGAAGGATAAGGGAAAGAAGCCCGTTCCTGAATCCTCTGCCCCTTCTTCACAGAATGCTTCAGAGCCGGACTCTGGGAATGGTCCTCCTCCGGCGTTTGATCCTCCGCGTGACTCCTTCCTTTCTCCTTACTTATGGTTTCAGGGGTCCATGCCTCCCACTCTTCCAAAGGCAAGGTATTGCCTCCGCCCTTCCCTCGACGCTGCTGGAGTCCGAGGTGCTTGTAAGGCCGGGCGTTGGCAGCTGGATGAACTGTCCGGCCTCCTTGATTCCCTGAGCGAGAAGGCAGATTACATGGAGCAGGTTGAAAAACTTGAAGCCGAACTCGCGGTGAAGGAGACATGGGCGGCTAAACAAGCTGAAGTTCATAGAGGCGTAGAGTCGGAATTGAAGAAAACCAAGGAGACGCTCCAGAGGAAAACTGAGGAGGCAAGCCAAGTTCATTTTGCGAACAAGGCTCTAGAGCGGGAAGTTGCCGACCTCCAGAAACAGAACAAATCCATACCCCTCCTCGAAGAAGAATTACAACTGGAGAAGAAGAGATCGGCTAAGCTTGTTGACGATCTCAAAATTATGGAGGACGGTCGCAATAAAGACCTTGTGGAGTGGGAGAGTCTTCGGAAGGAGATGCAAGCCCAAATTGAGGAACTCAAGAAAGGTGGTGTGAGTGTTGGGCCTTCAGAAGAGGATTTTGCCAAGGTTCAAAGAAAATTAACTGCTGCAAAGGCCAAGGCTGCCAAAGCCTTGGAGATATACAAAAATATGGCGTATGAATCCTTCGGCCTGGCCCTCCGTCAAGTTTATTATCGTAACCCTGGAGTGAAGCTGAATCTGTATGGATTGGATCCGTTCTTCGAATTCCATGGGGGAAAACTTGTTGAAGTACATAAGGACGGTTCGCACCATGAACCCCGTGCATCTCTGTATGAACTGCCTCCCCTTCCAGAAGGTCAAAGTATGGAGCCGACAACGTCCACCGCTGCCTCTGGTGCTGAAACGCAAGAAGGTGTCCAAACTGTAGCAGAGGGCAAAATGGAGAAGACAGGAGTGCCCACTGTGGAGGATCAAGCACCGGCCTCTTAATTTATACTTTATTCATAGCTGTGTACTAGGATCAGCTCCAGCTTTAACTACTTTGTAGCCTGAATAATTTCTCATTTTTGGAAATAAAATTCACTGTTGTTTCTCTTCAACTGCTTGCGTCGAATGTATGATTGTTGGATAACTTAATGCTATACAAAACACTTTATTGTTTTCAATGCTTTGTGAATCCGTTCTGTGTGGTTACCTAGCTGCTTAAAGCGTACTTATCACACCGGATTAAGATAACAAATTGTAACAAGGAAGCAATAATTAAGTTAAAGCATGCCCTGTCCCCAAGTATAAGTACGTTGAGAAGGGAAATTTTATCTCAAGAATTACCTTTTAACTTCTTAAAAAGATAGAAATGCTCATCTATCCTCGGAGATGTAGAGCGGGTACGTTAGCGTTCAACCGCTCTGGGGTGGATATTCCCTAATTGAGGACGGACATTGCCTTTGAATTTTGGTACAGCTTTGACAAGAGTAAGCTTTACGCCTTTCTCTTGAGGTTCGGTTTGGTCCTACATCTCAAGTCTTCACACGGTGTTCGGTTCGATCCTACTAACCGTACTTGGAGTTCGGTGCAATCCTACAATCCAAGCCTTCAACACGGGGTTCGGATCAGGGCTAATCCTGAACCTACTGCGCCCGTTACTCGGGGTTCAGCGTGGTTTTCTGTATGAACCAGCCTACTGCGTCCAAGCCTTCGCATGGGGTTCGGTTTGTGGCCTTGAGGAAGGACCAGCCCTACAAACCATGTTGTCTTCGAATGGGGTTCGGTTTGTGGCCTTAAGGAAGGACCAGCCCTACAACCCATGTGGTCTTCGGATGGGGTTCGGTTTGTGGCCTTGAAAAAGGACCAGCCCTACAACCCATGTGGTCTTCGGATGGGGTTCGGTTTATGGCCTTGAAAAAGGACCAGCCCTACAACCCATGTTGTCTTCGAATGGGGTTCGGTTTGTGGCCTTGAAAAAGGACCAGCCCTACAACCCATTCCACCTCAAGGAGTTACACCGTCGAAACACACGATGTGTGATTGAGATCATCCGTCCTGAGGTGTATGCGTGTTAAGCTACGGCTATAAATCACAACACATAAGAAAAGTGAGAATGATAGGGCGGTTAAAATGTATTCTCATTAAGATTGAAAGTACATTACAAAGAGAGCGTAGTTGGGGCCGTGCCTCGTTAAAACCTTCTTGAGAAAACCCAATGGAAAAAACTCAAGTAAGGAAAAAGAGTACACGCCGTCTTACCAACTAGCTGTAATAAACACGTAAGTTCTGAGTGTTCCATTTGTTGCGGATTGGAGTTCCATCAAGTTCTTCCAACCGGTATGACCCTTTTCCAGTCACTTCAGAAACTCTATAAGGACCTTCCCACGTCGGTGCTAGCTTTCCTTGGTGAGCGAATTTATTCCCCACACTCGCCTTTCTCAAAACAAGATCTCCGGTGTTGAAAGCCCTGTATTGGACATGTTTATTATACCGGAGTGCTGCCTTTGCTTTTACCGCCTGATCCCTGATAAAATCCTTTTCTCTTAACTCCTGGAGGACGTCCAGCTCTGATGCCAGGTTGGCGTTGTTGTCTTCAGCTGAAAAATACTCCACACGAGCCGATCTTATTCGTAGCTCCACTGGAATCATCGCCTCAACCCCGTACGTCAGCCGGTATGGGGATTCGTTAGTTGAAGAATGAGGCGTAGTGCGGTATGCCCATAAAACATGACATAGCTGGTCAGTCCATCCTCCCTTCGCTTCTCCCAGACGCTTCTTCAACCCCTTTAGCACTTCTCGATTGGCTACCTCCGCTTGTCCATTGGTTTGAGGGTGTTCAACAGATGAAAATATCTGGATTATCCCCAGTCCTTCAAGCAAATCTGTGAACTTTTTGTCTGTAAACTGGGTGCCGTTGTCAGTTACAATCCGCCCTGGCACCCCGAACCGAGCTATGATATTTTCATACACGAAACGTCTTGTTCGCGCAGAAGTAATGTGCACTATGGGCTCAGCTTCGATCCACTTGGTGAAGTAGTCTACCCCCACGATCAAATATTTGATACCTCTTGGCGTAGTGGGGAATGGACCCAAAATATCAAGGCCCCACTGGTAGAACGGCCAAGGTACAGCAGATGAAGACAGCTCTTGGGCCGGTGTATGGTGGAGATTGGAGAATTTTTGACAAGCGTCACACTTCCTAACAAAATCTGCAGAATCCTGCTTCACAGTGGGCCACCAATATCCATCCCTGAGGACCTTTCTCATTAAGCTCCGACCCCCAGCATGGTGCCCGCACTGCCCCTCGTGCACTTCCTCCAAAACCGCTTGAACCTCATCCTCTCTCAAACACAAAAGATATGGGACAGAGAATCCCCTTTTGTAGAGAACACCATCAACCATAGTAAAGTATGGTAGCTCCCTCTTCACTCGTCTCCTCTCCTTCTCATCAGTGGGAAGTTGACCATCAGCCAGATAGCGAATATAAGGGATGACCCAAGAATCCTCATACGGATAGCTCACCATGACAACATTCAGAGAAGGGTACAAAGGTATGCTAGGTGATCTCAAAGTGCTTTGAACCACCGTCGTTGTGCTGCCGGGCTGCTTTGTACTTGCCAGTCTTGACAAGATGTCCGCTCTGGTGTTTTCCTCTCTGGGCACATGCTTGAACTCTAAAACTTCAAATCTTCCCTTCAACTCATTAACACAATTCAAGTACAATTGAAGTTGCGGCTCCTTCGCTTGGTACTTCCCCTGGATCTGTGAAATCACCAATTGGGAATCACTGCACAGTGTGACTGCTGATGCTCCGATGTCAATCGCCGCACGGAGACCGGCCAAGCATGCTTCGTATTCAGCCTGGTTGTTGGAGGTTTTGAAATTGAATCGAAGGGAAATTTCTAGGTGCACACCATCATCACTTTCTACCACAACACCTGCTCCACAACCTTTGCTATTCAACGATCCATCAACGTAAATGGTCCAATGCGCTCGAGGGGTGGCAGGGTCCGCCCCAGTCATCTCCATAACAAAATCAGCCAACACTTGCGCCTTGATGGCTCCTCGAGGCTCATACGAAATTTCAAATTCAGACAACTCGATAGACCATTTTATCATCCTTCCGGCGAGGTCTGGCTTGCTAAGCACTGAACGGAGAGGCAAATCCGTTCTCACCAGTATTGGGTGCGCGTGGAAATAGGGCCTCAACCGTCGTGATGCCCACACGACTGCTAGAGCAGCCTTCTCAATCTTCTGATACCTTCCTTCCGCCCCCTGAAGCGTCTTACTAGTAAAGTACACCAGCCTCTGCCCTTCAGGGGTTTCTTTAACCAAGGCCACGCCTAGGGCTTCATCAGAGATTGCTAAATACAAGATCAAAGTCTCACCAGGGTCAGGCTTAACCAAAATTGATGGACTCGAGAGAACGGCCTTGAGCTGCTGGAAGGCTTGTTCTTGCTCCTCTCCCCATTCAAAATTCTTGTGTTTCTTCAACGCCTTATACAGGGGAAGGGATCTGTGCGCCATTTTGGGCATGAAACGAGCCAGAGCGGCTACCTTTCCATTCAATGATTGGACTTCCCTCAGGCTCTTAGGGCTCTGCATGTCCAGGATTGCTTGACATTTTCCAGGGTTAGCCTCAATGCCTCGTTGGGTCAACATGAATCCCAAGAATTTCCCAGCTGGAACGGCAAAGGTGCATTTTAAGGGGTTTAACCTCATGTTGTACTGTCGAAGCCTAGTGAAAACTTGGCGCAGATCCTCAATGTGGTCTCCTCCAGCGGGCGTTTTGGCTATAATATCATCGATATAAACTTCGACCAGCCTAGTGTGCATCCCTTCAAAGACTTTGTTAATCATGCGCTGATAGGTAGCGCCGGCATTCTTCAATCCAAAAGGCATGACGGTGTAGCAGAAAACACCGCGGTCATTGATAAAGGCAGTTTTCTCTTGGTCTCCCTCCCACATCGGAATCTGGTTATACCCCGAATAAGCATCCATGAAACTGAGGTACTGGTAACCAGATGAATCATCCACCATGCGATCAATGTTGGGCAGGGGATATGGATCCTTGGGGCAGCAACGGTTAAGATCCACATAATCTGTGCACATTCTCCATTTGCCATTAGCTTTCTGCACCATAACCACATTAGAAAGCCAAGAAGAGTAGCGTATCTCCCTTATAAAGCCTGCTTTCAACAACTCCTCTGTCTGCTCACAAGCTGCCCTCTGCTTCTCCGGTCCCAACCTCCTCTTCTTCTGGGCCACCGGTCTTGTTTCAGGGTACACAGCAAGCTTGTGGCAACAGAAATCAGGGTCCATCCCAGGCATGTCTGCTGCTGTCCATGCGAAAAGATCCTTGAACTCCTGTAGAAGGGCTAATAAGCGTTGCTCCATAGCAAACTCCAGCTTATCATTGATGTGCGTGACCTTCTCTGGGGAATCCCCTAAGATAACATCCCTGGAACCACCATCCGGTGTGGGCTTAGAGGGATTGAGTGGATCAATCTTCAATTCCGCTCTGGGGTCCAGATCAATTAGACTGACTGACCCTACCGCCGTTCCTCCGTCGTTCAGCTTCCTCTTCTTGTTGAATGCTTCCAACTTGACCATGTTGAGGCTCAAGTTATAACAATATCGAGCCATCTCCTGATCACCACGGAGAGAGGACACACCGTTGTCTTTGTCAATGAATTTGATCAAGAGATGAGGAGTGGATACAATTGCTTCCATCGCATTCAGTGTAGGACGGCCTATGATACCGTTGTATGGGGATTCCACATCAATCACCAGAATTCTAGACTTGACTGTTCTCGCTTCAGGCTCTCCTTCAAAGGAAATTAGAGTGTCAAGATACCCCTTGGTGGGTTGTTTGGCTCCATTAAACGCTGTGAGTTCTTGCGTGTAAGGGCGTGCCAATGAACTGGTCTGGACCGGGGTCTAGGATCCGGTGTGGGACCAGCCACAAGAATATAGGTGTTTTTAGGGTTTGTACACCGGAACAGTGAGTATCCGATGTATTAATCCGGTCTCTTAGTGGGAGAGGCCGGTCTTGTTGTCCTGGAGATCCTTCACACCAACGATTCGCGTTGCAGGGGGGCGAAAGGTGGTGCCACCTGCGAAGATTCTCCGACGCTCAAGTTAGAAGAGTGTAAGAACTCAATGAATGCTCAAGCGAACTAATAGTAAAGTGTAAGTTAGAACAACATCACCTTGCATGTGTATTGAAATGAGCTATTTATAGTTGTACGTAAGAAAATGAGTCGTTGGATACAGGTGGGTCCCCTAGCTCTGATAGCGTGTACATTATGTCAATCAGGGTGGCTCAACACTCAGAATGTGTCAGGAGGGTAGGTCAATTATCAGAGTACGATCCTATAGGAAGGAGAGAGGATAATCACCTTTTCCGCATAATTTGCTGACACATCCACTTGCTTTCTGAGGCCATTGACGTGACATATTTTGCTACATACAGTATCTTCGTTGATAAGTTATTAGGGGCTCTTATCTTGCTGTGACTGAGAAGCCAACAGTTATATAAATGTTCTGTGAAAATGAACAATGATCCGTTATAGAGAAAATAAGTGGGGCGGTCGTGAGATGAGAACAGAAGGCCAGACATCGGATATCCGGTGTGGTAATGTTGAACCAGGACATCGGTTTTCCTTATATGAGGTCGCTCTGACGTCACAAGATTGGGGGCCGGTATCCAGACCGGATCACATAACATTTAAAAGAATTATCTCAGACATATAATATTAAATGGAATCAAATCTGTATGTAATCATTTATTAATATATTAATATTTAAATTATCAAAATAAATTTTTATTCTATACAAAATGAAAACTTTCTACAAATATATATTAGTATTTAAACCCCACACTATACATATTTATAATAATTATATTTAAAAAATGGTTTAAGTTTAAATATTATTTTATTTCCTGTTCACACGAAGAACATAAGAAAAAAAAAATATCCCTGCGAATGCACACGCACTAGTTATATCTTAAAATAACGTCTTCTAGATAAATATATCTTAAAATATACTTTTTTTTTGTAATTGTATAGTATAATTTGTGGAAGCTTTTATTTATGTAAATTATGATGATTTAGAGTTTTTTTTATACCCTTTTAGTTTACGATTTGGGACTTTTCTTCGGCCTAGAATTATTAGAATGGTTAGAACTCAATTTAATAAAACATTCGAGGAGAAGGAAGTATGTAAATTACTCGTGGAAAAGTAGTTACAGAACAATCTTTAAAGGCACTAATTAGGCATAATAACTATATTTGAATATGTGGGAATTGGTTCGCTTCCCCGTCCCCCCAATTTGAGGAACAAAATTTGTTCCAATCGAAAATAAACAAAAATTCACTTCAACCCTAACTCAGTTTTAATGAGGACAGGAGTGGATATGAAACAACTATCTACCTTAAGCCACACTTGAACTTACCCTTATAGTTACATGATAACAATAAGCTTTATATTATATAATATATAACCATGAATTTTTTTCATTTGTAAAGAATTCTAATATCTATTTTATATATTATTTCAATTAAAATATCTTATATATATAATTTGTTCAAAATTATATATTTAATTTATCAAAATAAAAGAAAAATAAAATATATAAGATCTTTACAGATTCTTTTGAATCCAATAAGGAACTTGTAACGATTGAAATAGATTTTAAAATTTCAAACTCATCTTATTTTTATCGAACTCACCTGACTTTTATGAGGATGAGAATGGAAAATGTTCACAAAAAGAGCATAATACACAAAAATCCTAAAGAATTACTCTAGGAAATTAAGGTTACTATTTCTCAGTAACATGTGTCACTTAAATTACAACATACGTCCATGAGCTATATTTATACAAGAGTCAAATGAGTGGGAAAACCCGGCCCAAGCCCATTAAATGGAGGGACAACCATTAAATTGAAATAATTTTTTTATGATAACCATTAAAATAAAGGGATAAGGAAATAAGGGACATCTCCATGCCGGGAGGGAACAGAAAAACAAAACCCACCCTTTTGTCATGCCTAAT
Source organism: Clitoria ternatea (assembly GCA_037962975.1). Lineage (NCBI taxonomy): Eukaryota > Viridiplantae > Streptophyta > Magnoliopsida > Fabales > Fabaceae > Clitoria > Clitoria ternatea. Next base: position 286,456,153 of record CM075670.1, read on the forward strand.
ACATCTATAGTGCAACTAATCAATGCCTTATTTTAGTAAACTAATTGAAGTCAACCTCTCAATATTGTAATGAACCCACATTGTAGAGTGAGTTTATAGATTAAATAATCGATTTGATGAAATGAGTAGAAAAATGATTCTATACGCATAAGGGGGAATTAACCGCTGAGCATTTTATACGCCACAGTAAGTAAACCTAAATATAACTTATTCTATCATCATTTTCCCAATCTTCAATCATGTGTCTGTGTAATTATAATCACACATCACATGAAAAATGAAATCTACCTATATACTTCCTCATCTGCTCTGCTCCTCGTTTGATAATTACAAGGCTCTATCATATATGCATATATTATATATACCTTACGGCTACATAGAAGTTGTGGCAGTATCACTTGACGAGAATTCACTGTTTCCCTCTTGTTTTTCCCAGGGTTTTTTTCTGTCCAAAAATTTTCAATCCCCACTTTCAATGGCGGAGCATTATGATAATAAATGAACATTATGAAAATGAATATATGAATATTTTGGTCTAATTTCTTCGGGACTAGATTGAATGAATTAATTTGCTTGTCTCTTAAAGAAAGGTTTCTGGCAGATCAGGAGTTTCTTATCGTTGTCACTTTCAATTTCTACAACTCGTGCATCCCACTTTAGCCTCCTTGTTACAACTCTAGCTGACTCTATTAGAGGTTGTGTATCACGAATTATAATCCAACCCTGCACACATGACAATTTCAACATATCAAAATACCTATATATATATATATATATATATATATATATATATATATATATATATATATATATCAATTCATGGGAAACGTAGCTATTTGAGGAGAAACTCCTTAAATCTACCATTTTTTCTAATGCAAGATGCTTTTCAGCTTGGTATAATTAGGAAGTTAGGCGTTTTATTTCTTTTCCTTAGTTCCAGAGAGAAAAACCTATATTGTAGATTTCTAACTTCACACCATTGAAAAGAAAAGAACTTTTCAGCTGCATCTCAATGCTGAATATAAAGATCAGAAACGGCAACTACTGCTTGCAGAATCATTTTACAAACTACATTAGAAACCAAAGGGAAGTGGAAGTTACGAGATAGTTTGGAAAGCATTACTGATTGGGATGAGAGATTAAGGAGAAAAACTAACTACACAATTCATGAATGGATGCATACCTGACATGATTGATAGTACAATTTTAAGACTAGCATCATTGTTTAAGAAAATGGAAATCCCAACGAGGCTTTAAAAAGGAAGGCAAAATAAAAGGTACAAAAGTCAAGGGCATAATTTGTACAATATTATGCAAAATGGTGGCAGATTGAAATATACAAGTGACTAATCTTAAATAAATTTAATGTTTAGAAACTTTTATTATCCTGATTTGCTCTAATCCAGAATAAATATTATGAGTTGATTCAACAAAGAAAAAAGAATATGGGTCTGTTTGGTTCCAGTTAAGAAAGGGTTGACCAAAAGCTATTTTGTTACTGCATACAGATTAATACTCCCACCGGTTCTTTTAATAAGATGGTATAGTTTTGAAGGATTTTGTAGTCTGTTTTATAAGGCATAGTTACAATTTCTTTAAAGCACTTATTGATGTTTTCTTATTTACACATTAATTTCAAGAAGTAATAAATTGTTTGAGGAGGTGACCACTTAAACCAACCAATCAAAAGAAGGGAGATATTTTTACCATTATCAAACACATTAAGTTTGTAAGGGTAAACATGGAATGTCATTATCATTATTTTTCAAGAAACCAATAAACTTAACTACCAATTAACCATTTTTATTGGTCTTGAATGGTGATTCGGTTAATTTTGTCATTATTTTTCACTTCGGTTAATCATTGGATGGCTCCGTTACAGACCTATATTTTCACATCTAGTTACCAAATGTACATTATATTACATTACTACATCTCAATAAAGCGACACCTGCCAAAGTGAAATCAAAGACTCCTTCCGTTATGGGCAAGAGGAAAGTGTCGATCTTTTAACTTAAATTCACCTTCTAAAGAGTTCGGTTAAGGCTTTGAAAAGGTTATCTTCATTCCAACTTGAGTGTTGACTAAATAAGATTTCATTTATGCTCATAGGCTAGCTTTATGTAATTATACTTCAAACATCAAACATCAAACGAAGTGAATAGAAAAACACACACACACACGAGAGAGGACAAAGACCAGAAATGAAAAGCAATGCCCAAACCATTTTATACCTCTGGTCGAAGTAACCTGTCTATTTCAATGAACATGTCAAGCATTGTGCATCTGTGTTGCTGAGCAGTTTCAAGGGATAAAAGTCCTGCTGCATGCACCAAGTCATAGGTTCTGGGGTACGTCGGGAACGCCTCACACCTAGAAACCACAGAAGACCAAAATTGTAAGAAAAGTATAATTTGTATAAGTAGCTGCAATCAAGATCATAATCTGAAGTTTCTCAACAATTAACAGCGGAGACTTTTCCACATAGCAGATACATTAAGAATATTAAATATTGCAAACCCCATGATTCACTTTGATTTGTTCCCTGTACTTTAAAAGTATAGTTTTCCATCCTTGTATTTGTACAAAATTGGTTTTGGTCTCTATAGTTTTACTTTATTTAAGTTTTGGTCCCTCAAATATACCAACATACGGTCCAAATGGTTGTACCTAGTAGAGCATATGTTTTGGCATATTGCTTATAGTAAGGACTAAAACCAAAATTGAAGTAAACTATGAGGACTAAAAATGTATTGAAACCTACAATATAAGCTGGAAAACTTTGGCTTATGATAAAGTTTTGATATAAAACCATTATTCCTATGCCACAATTTAATACCACTTCTGTCCTTGAATATTCCTAAATTTAGGTAACTCAATCATAAAAACTAGCTCATAAGATGAAGATTACCCTCACCTTATATACTTTTGATTGATCATATCGCTAATCAATGTGGGACTTTTAACACCCCCCTCATGCCCAAGAATGAATATATGGAGCATGGACAAATGCGGGTGGCCCAATAACAAAGGACTACAACACACCCCTTATCTCACACCTTTTAAGAAAAGTAGTTAATCTCATTTAATGTTATTCATTTCATCTAAAAAAATTATATTTTTTATTATAATGTCCTTCATTAGAACTTGTTAAAGAGGTTTAGTCTCTTTCAATTGAAAGTTAAAGTGTGTATTAAATAAAGATAGTTTAGGAATACATTCCCATTTAATGAACTAGACAGATTTGTTTATATTTTAGGACAAACTTTTTGTTGCTTATATTTAAGGGCGGAGGTAGTAGTTTTTAAGTTTTAAGATGAGTTGATCATTGCCATGACTTCCACGACTAACTCCTATCTGCCCCTATTCAAAATTCAATTAAATTTTTTCACATTGCAGGGTAAGGTGTGCATTGTCCCTGCTTAAGCCCAAATAACCATTAAGGGAATGTGGGTGATATAAAATCATTCAACTACTGTCACCTAACTACTTAAGCTTTTAGGTTAAATCGGTTCTTAAAAGATAGAAGCTCCATTGTCCATTAATTTCTTTTTAAACTTTATTGCCATATATTATTAACAAAAGTCAGACATTAGAATTATTTTATGTCAAACAAAACTAAAACACAAGAATATTCAAAACCTTAACTGCAAATGTCATATTCTTCATTCTTCCTGGAAATCAATAATTCAATGTAAAAAATAGAAGGAAAGGAAGAAAAAATTTAGCAGATGCCCAAGAACCTACATTCTGCGTGGATAAAAAAGTCAAAGATAAATCATGAATCTATAAAATAAGAGGAAGAGGATTAAAATACCAATCATGCAGAACACCAACATAGCCTCGGTCCAGGATCAAGGGAAGATAGTTGGGTCCATTCACAGGAACCACATTCATTACCCACACAGATTTTCCAGCATGCAGCAGTGCAGAATTAAAACCACCAAAATGAGCATTCATGTCTAGCACATTTCTTAGCATGTTGTAAGGTGGTGGAGGGTCCTCGTCACCAGGTCTCTTTGGATGATCAGAAAATATTAAAGGTGACAGTAGAGACCAATAATTACGGACTGCTGTTCTCCAGCTTTTAGAGTTCTCAGCAAATTCGTCAGATTGCAACCCTAACTCAAGTAAATATATACATACTAAGATAACCTAGTGGATAAGAGATTTCATACAAAATCCTTCTATTAAGAGTTCCATAAATAAATATTGAAGAATGTAACAGCTACCATAGTTTGCGAGCTCCTTCTTGTGCAAGTGATCTCTGGAAGGCCAGGTTCCCCTCTCTTCAATAGAAATCCAACGGCTACTATGCGTACCTCCAATGCAATTTTGCAGCTCTCGATAATACGGAGACTCCACATCATAGCCTCTGCCACATAAAGGAGAGGGAGAACTGTTCTTTCTGGATATACAAACAGACAGGTAATGCTAAGAATCAGCCATACTTATAAAATTCTATGCACTATACAAATGCATATACATATAACAGACACCCTAGTAACTAGAAACCATCTTCCTGTCCCATGATATACAAAGTGAAATACATATTCATCAATACATGCCACAGCAGGATTACCTTGAACTGTAGCATTTCCTTTTACCACTTTTCTTCCATACAACAGTTTCATCTTGCTGTGACAGAATTTCCCAACAAAGGTTTCCAGTAGCATCTTGTATGTTCTTCCACCTTTTCTGACTGTCTTTGTCATGAGCATTTGTAAGTGGTGAAGTCCAGACAAAGTAGCCACCAGGTCTCAAAAGTCTATCAGCTTCAATTAAGAGAAGGCCATCTATACCATGTAATAATATGAATGTTTGTAAGATGAAGCAGCATCCAAATCTTTAGTGAATTCACTTAAGTGACCACGAGGTTCTACAACATCAATAAATGCAGAAAAAGTGAAGCTATGGCTTAAAACCTAATAATTAAATTCTCAGATTCTTAAGTTAAAACTCTGAACAGGGGATAATAATATGAATTATGAAATAAAGCCAGGTTGATGGATGATATTCAAACATGCATGTGTGAAAGACTTTGATAAGTTACCTGCAGTTTGTTGGACAATTCAATGACTATGAGAAAATAGAAAGTATCTAGATATTTTGCTCCTAGTAAACTTGCAGGTAGAGGATGGATGTATTATGTTATATTGATTCTATTGAATTTTGAGTGTACGTGAAAGACATATGCAATCAATGATGAGCAAATTTCTCAAACGCTAGGGGGCAAAAACCAGATAAGTTAATATGATTAATAAGTACTATAAATCTATCATTAGTTTCATTTTTTATTTTCTTACATCTCATTCCTTCTTCCAATGGCACTCATAATCTAACATTATATTTGGATTTGTCAAATTAACACAGGATGACAGAACCACATTGACCTTACAGAAAGTAGCATGAGGTCAGTATTCAAAGATACCTTTCCGGTCCCAATCAATGCCACATCTTGCACAATGCAACATATCAAAGGAGAGAGATGGAAACGGCAACTGTGTTGAAGAAAAAGAAGCAACCATAGCAGGAAGACCCCTCTCAAGTGTGAGCTGAACTTGACTGCCTGAAGGCTCATAATTTGCAATGCACATAGTTAAAAGCTGACTCTGAAAGAGGTGTGCTCCAAAACTACCATAGCCACAACCAATATCCAGCATGGTTCTAACCTGCATATTTAGAACTCCAACATGCTCAATCAAAAAACATTTCAAACAAGGAATATCACAATCAAACATTTAAGAACTAGTTTCAGATTACTCGCTGCCAAGATAACTTATCAGAAAATCTATCACAAAACACTCCAAATGCGGTGTCAAAACAGATTATGAATTTTAATTACCCATTAAATAGATGAGTAGATGTTGTTGCCCAGCCAAAAGATGTAAAGAAACTTATTCAATAATCCCAAGAGATTATCTGGAACTTTGAAACAATGAATTGTGTATCATTGTAGAGCCAAGGTAAATGCTTAGAAATAGGACAGTTTAGATATAAATATAAATGAAGTTTACAATTCAAGGAATTCTTAATAATGATTTTCTGAAAATACCTTGAAGATAGTTAATAATGATATTTATAAATTTGTAATACTATTCCTATGCAAGTAGATAGTGAAAAGTCGGTTTTCAGTACCCTTCAATTTATCAAAATTAAGCTAAGCGGATGAAGAATGCTCAACTTTATAATTAACAAGCACTTCACTGCTGAAATTTGACTAAAATTGGTGAGGGTTATCACAAAAGGTAAAGCAAGTAATTAAGCAGCAGATACCAAGGACACCACCATCTACAGTGGAGAATAAATATTCATTTACCCCGGCTTGTATGAAGTTAGATTCATTTCTAAGACCTATCATTTCTGCAATTTGATGTGAGTAGTCTTCAACACCATCAAACATAAGAGAGGCTGAACGAAAGGAAATTTGCTCTTTGTCAAGCATCATCATCCTGTAACCAAATGAATACATGGAAAACTTTTACGATGAAACGATAGCTGAAAGTATGCCAGTAGTAAGTAGGAGGGGTGTATATCACGCACCTTTTGGTAAAGCTTCCAGAAGAAAGAACCTCCTGTGCAGTGATTTTAACATTAGCAATCCAAATAATATCCCTTCCATTAGGCCACTGAAGAGGAATTTTGTAATTTGTAGGTGAGAGAACTAAACAATTTTGCCTGTCCTCATGGCCACATTGCCGGTCAAACTCGTTGCCATCAGAAAAACCCAGAGCTAGATTGTCAGAAACATTAAAGCAAGGAACATAATTTTCAAACTCCTGAGAACAGAATTCCAATTCTTTCAGCCTTGAGGAAGGATAAGTAATCTCCCCAATATCCAACAGATCTGATACAAGTTTCTCTTGGAGTTTTCTATAACCATGGTAAATGTGACCTCTTGACTTGGCTGAAGTTGTGATTGTCCACCAAAAAGACCAAGCAAGAGCAAGAATAACTATAACCACTAAACTAAACTTCAGGAAAAGAAGAACCAATTTATGCCTACTTCTTGGAGTGCCAATAACAAATGAATCAGATGAGAAACCATTCTCTGTGATGCCATATTTAGAATGAGAATTGTCTGCTAAATGCAACCCAAAGGGAGACCTCAAGGGTGAGGTGATGTGACCAAAGGAGCCTCTTCTATCCAAACCTTCTTTTTCTGTTTTACCTTTGGATTGGGAGTCCCACCCGTCATGGCTATTATCAGGAATCTGAACCGCGGCTACCCCTCTGTGCAGAGGCCTGGACATTCTCTAACCAATAAATTGTGCCTAATGTGCAACTACTTTATTAATACACTTACAAATCAATAAAAATCTGTTATTCTAACATCACTTGGATTTGAATAGAGAAAACCATTGAGTGAATCCACTTCCAGTAAAGTTAACACAACCCTAACATGGGGGGGGGGGGGGGGATAATACAGTAATTAGAAGCAATTGAGACACAAATCCTGCAAGTAAACAAAACAAACTTCATATTCAGAATAAAAAAACAAGGGAATGAAGAGAAGGTAGATCATTAATTAATTCACTCACTACTCATACCACCAGATCCATCACTGACCCAATATTGAAATGCATATTATATTATACCCTCCAAAAAAAGAAAAAATAATAATGGAGTGAGAATTGCAAGTGTGAAATCGGAAAGAATAAGATTTCAAGAAATTGAAATTGAAGTGAGGCACATCACACATGGGTTGGTGGATAACACAATAGTTAAAATGACTTGTAACTACTTTCATCAACATTAACTACTCTCATTTAAAGTGTAAGCTCATTTTCCTTATACAAAATTAAAGAGAAAAACCCCTCCAATTCATAAATCACAGCCCATAAACAAAACATAAGAGGTGAATCGTAATTTTTGTAAAAAGGAAAAAAGAAGAACCACCTTCATTGTATCTATCAGAAGAGAAGTGAGGTCATAGAAATTGACGTAGTGGAATTGGAAAATAGTATTCGGATCAATGGAGGAAGCAAGACGAAAGAGGCGCGAGATCAAATGCAGTGGTAAAGTTTGAAGCATAATGACAAGTACCTCCTTTCTTGTTGGGGGAAGAAATTAAGAATCCGAAGAAACCTGGGTGAATTTTTTGGGCTCTTCCTTGGTGATATGGTTCACACCACTTGCAAGAACAACAACACCTAAATTTTATGATGTCTTTCTCCTTTTTGCGTTTGGTTTCTCTGTATCCCTCTCTCTAAAACACACACACACCGCTTCCAATACTAACTCTGCTCAGGAAACAAATACTCACACAAGCAACACATTTCGTAATTTGTACTGATCCGATCATGATTCATGAACCGTGACACTTCCCCTAGGTCAAGTAGTAGTAATAATAAAAGAAATCCACAAATACAAAATTTATAGTCAATAATAGTGAGTAATGAATTTAAAATATGACATGTTTATTTAATACAGTAATAGTATTATCACACCAATATAACTGATCTGTGAAGCAAACAAAAGTAAAACAGATGAGGAACAAAGAAAAAAAATCAAAACCTACATCAAAAGTTGGAAGGGGGGAAATGAATTTTGGATTGAAACCTTGAAACAAAAAAGAGATTGGGAGCAGAGAAACTGATCTAGATGAGGGGAGAAGCTGGACTACAAAGAAGGGGTAGTGTGGCATTAGAATGAAGAGGAAGAAAACGGAAGTGTAAGAAAGATGAAAAGCGTAGGGTTGAGATACTAAAGAAAAACTCATGACAAATACTCGTTAAAATCCAATGGCTGAGATACATAATAGAAAAATCTAATCCAACGGTACAGATTCTTTCATGACTTAGAAGTTGTAATAGATATGCATATTTTTTACCTTGAGAATTGATCCTTTATTTTTTTCTCTACAACTCAAGGAGTGTCGAATCAGAATGATAGAATAAACTTGAACCATCATGCGCAACAGAAGCCTCTCATTTTATTCCGTGAGCATGCACGCTTCTGTAAATCTTCTTTCTCTGCTTTCTATACCTAATTAAGGATGTGCATATGTGAATCAAAATGACAATTAAACAATCCAATCATCAAATGAAAAAGAAAAAATTCACAACGCAATCAGTCCCTTGAGATGCAACCATCAACCATAAATCTCATCTTCAATTCAAATTCCTCCTCCACTTTTCAATTTCAATTTGTATTTCTTTATCCCTCTCTGTTTCCATGTCACACAACATATACTGCTCAATTACCTCAATTGATAATTAATATTTCATCCAGTACATGCTCGAGAATATGCAAAACAATCAACTATAATGATAACCATCATAACATACCAGGAAAAACCCCAGCAAATCCATAAGCTTTTTCTATTAGTTCATCAATGGGTAATGCAGAGATGGATTCATCCTTATCCTTCCCAAGTAATGCAGATGAAGGATACATGTTGGTACCCATTCCCTGGCGACGGCTGGTTTCCTTTCCAATTAGGATTCCATAAATAAACTACTTTTAGTTAGAATATCAATTTTATAGACAATAATTTGTTGCAATTGACATTTGTAAGATGAACAAAAAAAAATTATAAATACAAAATACTTTTTATACGACACTCAAATTAGAACTGACATACTTTCGATCAGGGCATCAATTACACATGCACCTAAATACCAATATACAGAGCAACCAGAAAATATCAAGTACAAAACAATGTGACAAAAAATCCCTTGAAGCAAGTGCACCACGCAGAACAAGAGGAAATATTAAGTACAAAACAAATAAAGGAAGGGGGAAATGACGTGGGAATGGAGAAAGTTACAGACAAACGCCTTCCAGATCAAGAGTCTCTCGCCGTTGTGGGCGAACTACAGCACGAGGAGATTATTGAAGGTCACATGCTCGAGGGTTTCCGAGGTGCATTTCTTGAGTTCACTCTTATAGGCGGCGGAGTCACGAGGCTAGATCGCGCATCGGAGGAGGCAACTAAGGAAGTGAATCCGGAAGACAACTTTCTCAGAGGGGAAGAGATCCATGATTGATTCCAGAAGCTTCTGTTGTTTGAATCTGGAATCGGAATAGCCGGAAAATGAAACAATTTAATGCCACAAATAACAATGCATATCAATAGAGTTTCCCATTTTGCTCAGTTACATACAGAGGTAGAATAAGGTGAGAGGAAACAATTTATTAAAAAAACAACAAAAAGAATAAAAGAAAAAGGAGAAGAAAAACACTAACCCGATAATCCAAGATTGACGGCGCAGCGCAGTGGAGCTTCCGAAGCGTCGATTGGGGGATAGAGAAAGAGGAGGTCACGTCTGAAGGCTTGCCCGCTCTATTCACAGTGGTTGTAAAGGACATGCGGAGTGGCGACACAGTGGTTTTAGTGGCTTTTAATTAAGAATGAGAGTCGCCGGTGGCTTCTGAAAAAAAAGAAATGTTTACTAGAAGAGAACAGTTTATTTGCATAGATATCACGAAAAAGACTAAAATTGAAAGCAAATAGTCACGAGAGAAACCGAGTAAGCAAAAATCAACCGGAATGAATAGCATCTTCACGTCCGTATGAGGAAGCCTTGAGGTTCCTGTAGTGTTTCGTAATAGATACTACCCAATTAATAAATGGGAGGAGATTTGATAAATGACATTAATTATGAAAAATGTAATCCTTCCTATTTGACTTGAAACAAATACTCACAGAAGCAACACATCTTGTAATTTGTACTGTGAACCATGACACTTTCCCAGGTCGAGTAGTAACAATCATAATAAAAAAATCCACAAATATAAAATTAATAATAGTAGTGAGTAATGAGTTTAAAATATGACATGTTTATTTCATACTGTAGTAGTATTAAATATTAATTAAGACAAGCAGTAATTAAATACTAAGTATTAAGATTGTGTTTAGTTTATAAGTTTTTTAAGAAAAATAAAAAATTATTCTTAAAAAATTAGAAAAATAAAAAAATGTTTATTTATAGAATATTTATAGAATATTTATAGAAAATTGAAAACCGGGTTTTCTATTTTTAAAAAAAAACAGATAAAAAAGTTTTTTAAATTTTTTTTTATCTTCTTCAAAAAATTAAAATTTTAAAAAATAAAAAAAAATTCCAAAAAATTAGAATAATTTCTCTAAGTAAACGTAACATATTTTTTTCCCACGTAGAATTCTCACAGTACCTTATGTCTTTCTTTATCACGGTGTTTTTTATTTTATTTTTTTGGAGTGTTATGCGAAATTTAAGCTAGAACTAATAAGAATATTCTTAACTTTATGTACAACTATTAGCATTATTTTTAAGTTATTAATGATTTATGGTGAACAGAATATAGGGTGGGAACTAGGAAGCTACCTAAAAAGGTACCCTAATTAATCTTCTATAGCAAATGTCTCTCGCTGATCATATCATTTGGTAATATATCGTAATTAAAAATCAAGTCATCATGTAGAAATTGAAGGCAATTTTCCAAGCTTCACGTAAACTTTTTTTATTAATCACGGATCTTTCATATAATTAAAAATATGAGAGATGTTACATCCCTATAAATTGAGTTGGGTTTTTCCGCTGTGCAGCATTTCTTTTCTACTGTTTTTAGGCACTTTTAGTATTAGATATTTTTATAATTGATATATAAATATTTTTTATATTAAATCTTGATCCGGTGTGAATATTTACCTCATGGGTAAGTGACACCGGTTATAATAAATGAATATAAACACCAAGTAAAATCAAATTGGACATTGGATGAGGTGCCCAATAACCAATGTGATCACACAAAACGAAGTGCACCAAGGTCAATGCTCATGGCGGAAAACAGTGCGGAATAGGTGATAATGACTCTGGTCAATAAAGTTGCTATAGTCAAAGTCAGATGCAAGTGGACAACTTGCACCTGCCAAAGTTGCAGCCTTTGAACATTGTCACGAGTGGTCAAATTACCACTTGAACTTGGGAAAGAACTATAAATACAACTCATTTATTACGTCATAAAGAACAGTGTTTTACAAGCTTAATACTCTTGTAATCCCTTTTCACTTCCGTAATAACTATACTGACTTAAGCATCAGAGTCTCTTTTGTAGGTACATCTCTGGTGTGTTCCATCAGACTACAGCCGAAATCAACCAAAAATAGTACCTTAACGTGAAGAACACACAAATCCTCATTGGATCTTTGTGTATAATACTGTACTCCCACTGGGACAGTGAGAGAGAGAGACATTTGACACCGGTTCGTAGATGGTAACTTCATACCCCCTACACCGGTCAGATCAATTATAAAAATAAATGATTTAAAATATATGAGATATATGGAATCTTTTTATATCGATATATAAAATGTATCAAGGTATTAGATTTGGTAGTCCATTTCGGTAAAGAATACAAAAATTATTTTTCGTTGTCTCGCCTCTAATAACAAAGTGGATCTGCTACCAATCGAGGTTGTGGTATCTTTTCATGTATGAGATAACTATTACCAAGATTGACATCTGGTTCCCCTTTATAGAGTTCAAGATAGGAGTGCTCCAATACTTAGGCTGATGCCTAAGCCAACTGCCCAATGACTGAGGTTTAATAAAGATGTTAGAGGTACTTGGAGAGTACATCCACTTCGTCCCTATAGTGGCTATGTTTTTTTGCTACTATGGTATGATGCATTGAGGTAACAAGGGTGGCAGCCTTGGCTACATCAACCTCTAGTGTAATTAGGTTGGCAAAACAGGGCAGGTTCGGCGGACTGGCTCACCAAGCTCGCCAAAATAGGCGAGGAGGACAAAATTTTCAACTCGTTGTCTCGCCACTGTGAGCCAAAACTTTGGTGGGGCAGGCTAGCCCGACGGGCCCCCGCCAAAGATATATATATATATATATATTAATAATAAAATAATTTACACTTTACTTTATTTTATTAAAATATATACTTTATTTCTAAAAATTGAAAAAAAAGTAACATCTCTTACTACTTGTACATTTCTTTTAATAATATCTTCTTTGAGTTTTTTTAAAAAATATTTTGAGAATTTTTATTTTAATTTAACACATTTTTTAAAAAAATAGCAGGTCGGCCTGTCAGCATATTTTTTGACGGGTTTTGGCAGGTTGAGCCAAATCCTGATGGGCCAGCATGTTTTTCCATCCCTAGGTGTAATGCCAATATTGTAAACTTTGAAGCTTATAGAGTCCGCCAAAATAGACTGTCAATTTCAAACATGTGTTTGTTAAGGTGGAGTAAAGGAGGATAAGCTCTTGTTCTAGGAGAACTCAAATTTCTCCTATAAAATTTACACCAGGTGAACTCACAAGCATTTCCTGCTCACCAACAACACCTACTCCGTATACGAGGATTAGCTCTCACTGAAGTCAAGGGAAATGGTCGAAGCCCTTCGGTCCTTTTCTAATTTCAACAATATCTCTTGCAAGGCTCTCATGGGGGAAGTTTCTTATCGAGATTTCTACTTATGTTGTTTTAACATTTTCTTTACTTGAACTTTAATTTGGTTGGTATGATAACCAATTGAACTTTTAATTATAGATGAGATGGCTCACATAAATATGTTGGTGAAACTTCATCAATAAGTAGAAGCTTAGAATGCTAGCTCTACCAACACAGAGAATAATATTTTGCCAAAGTAAAGAAAGGTCAAATTTGTGGCCAAGAAGGTAAGCAACCTAGTCGTTAAGGTTAGGACCTTTTAGCTGACTCTAGAGGTAGTTAGAACCTCAAAGAAGAAGATGATGAAAAAAAGACATCTTTTGAAATGAGGCAGCTCACTAAAAGTTAAAGAAGGCCAAAAGCCATCAATTGACTTTGACTAACATTGGGGGTAATAAATGTGGAGCAGTGGGAAACTACCCCGGCGTAAGAAATACCAGACCCTGCCTATGCTGAGGAGAATGAGGAACATCCGATTAAAGGTGCAATTTCAAGTCCCTTACTGACTCCGAAAGGACTTACCCTCTAACCAAATCCGAAGTATTACTAAAAATGCTCTAAAACCTTGCTAAAGTGGCTAGGGTTTTAAAGTCTCTAAGTTAGTCTTACACATTTGCTGTCAAAGCCAAACAATGCTTTGAACAAATGAAGAAAGTTGAGACATTGCAAGTTGAAGCTCAGACGACCTTGAAGAATAAAGCAAAGCAAAATAAAGAGTTAGAGGATGGCTTTGTATCTGCTTTGAAGAGGGCCAAGGATGTCGAGCTAAGGCAAAAGATTGTCGAGGACGCTCTTAAAGATCTGCAAAGCAAATATGACCAACTCCTTTCAAAGAGATCTGATGCTGACAAGAAAGTTAAGGTCCTTCTATCAGCCCCGCCTTTGTCCTTAATGTCGGGGATAGTTTTATTTCTTATCCACTTATGATTGAACATCTTAATCATCCATTTAAGATATACTACTCATATTCTCACCATCTCTCCTCTTTAACTTCGTAAAGTTAGTGTCTATCGAAGTTTGTCTTAGGTTCCTTATAACATTGTCCTAATGTTACCAGGTGGAGACTAATTAAATTTTATTAGACTATTATTATTATTTATTAGGGCGTGGGTTGTCTTATTCTTAGGGATTTGAATATTCTTATAATTATTATAGTTTATTTATGCGTGTATTTGATTGTTAACTAATTGTTAAATTGTTACCCTTATCGATCTCTATTTGGCCTTGTCTCACCTCCCCATAGGGTCTCATCTACTTAATAGGGAGTTAACTTATGCACTGAGGTAGATGTGTTTTATTTTTCTTGAGCTCAACTAGATTCATTTTCTTGGCTACCCCCTTAATCCTATGGCTCATGGAACATCTCCCGAGCTTGATGCTTAGTAGGTTTCTTTTAATAACTGACTATTTTAATTAAGGTTCCCTTCCTAATTAAATTGAGTGATACTCTTATTCTTTTCTTAGCTCTCGCTCTTATTATAAATCCAAGATATTCGTACAGGTTATCTTAGGATATTAGTTGGCGATTAAGTACAAAGTGGCCATATACCATCATCTATTACGGTCACCCATCAATTCCTCGCACCTTGGTGTGTCATCATCTCATCACGCCTTTTTGGATCATGTCTCACCATGCTTTTCCACATCATCCTCAATCACATCGGGACCCTACCGAGACTTAACCTTAATTTTATATTTCGTGACATAATTTACCACAACACATATATAATTCTTCGTACACCACAATTCTACACGATCACACCACATCTACTCTAGTCATTCCATTACACACATAACACACATAACCATGCAATTTCACTAAATAGATTCATGCACACACTTATCTACTCAGCATGTTATTTATACACATCAATAAGTAAGTCACGCATATATCCCATATTGCCACACAACTTCATTCGTGCACACATAGTTACTAGGTATGTAATTTCCTCAGGCGCTCTAATTTATCTTGTTGATTATAAAATCCTCTATCCATCATTATTATTCACAAGGGTATCTATTTACTGATTTAGTTACTAAAGATAATTTTATAGAATCAACACTTTATTTCCTAATCTAATGTACCTTGATATAATAAACTATATACTTATTCTTTCCATTAATCCGGTTTTGCATATCATTGTTTACCTTCCTAGCTTAAGAAAATTCGGGTGTTTATCTAACTAATATGTTCCTCAAAAAATGTGTGTAGCGTGTCCCTATTTTCCTTACTCGTTCTAGGTCCTATTTATTATCTATTTTATTTGCCTTAGGTCATTATTGTAGTTATTGGTGATAAAACATTTTTTTTTATTGCTAAACTCCATATAGAAACTTTATTCGTAAAAAATCAAAAAACTATAATTATATTGTTACTAATATCTTTTTTTATTACTTATCTAGTAAGCCAATAAAACCACAGTTGCTATAATAATTATTTTACTATCATTAACTAAAATTATCATCATCATCATCATCATCATCATCATCATCATCATCATCATCATCATCATCATCATCATCATCATCATCATCATCATCATTATTATTACTCATTAATAATACCATAACTTGACATTATCATAACTTATAATAGAATTGGTCATTATTACTTTTACCCTTAATAACTATAACTTAAAGTTATTGTCATTATTGATTATTTATAAAATCTCATAAAACCTCAACTAAATATTACTATGATTATCACTTATTAATAAAACCATAAATTGGCATTATTGTACTAAAACCGACTATTACTAACAAAAATCGTTATTACTATTTTTATTATCTATAAATCATAACTTTTTATTCAATGATCATTATTATCGTAACTCATAGGAAAAACTATTTTATTATTATATTGATATCTATAATCATAATTAATATTATTCTCATTTTTATTATTAATGTTATTATTATTACGTATCAATAAATCCAATATTTCCTATTTCATCTTTTTTACTAGTATTTACGTAAAAATCAATTAAAGTAAAATTCCTTTTTAAAATTATTACCATTATTATTATTATTATTATTATTATTATTATTATTATTATTATTATTATCATCATTATCGTTATTCTGGCCCTTTTAAAATTTTTAATTATTACTGTTATCATATCTATTTTAAAATTACTAGGCGTCACACAGGTAATTATTTTTCGGTCATCGTTGTGATAAAATAAAGTAAAATATATTTCGGTGAAAATATTGACAGAATGTCTGTAACGCGTAGGTTTTTCTGGGCAAATTTTTGACAGAACCTCTAAAACATCGACAGAACTTACATACCACGAAGCGGGACTTACCGAAGATGGCAGAAACTTACAGAATCACCGGTGGATCTTACTAAAGAAACTCCCAAAACTACCACTAGAAATTTTTGAATTTCACCAAACTTCACAAAAAGGTTAACCGAAGCCAAAGACACAATTTAAAGTTGACAAAAATGGGATTGAGTGTAGGAATCCCCCATTTACCTCATGATTCGGTTGTTGCATGGAGTAGAACAATGATCTGAGGCTCTGATCATCGGTTTCTTTGCTTCGATTACACCCTATTATGCCTCGGGCTCGCCGAAGTTTGCATGCAAGGCCTAACGGAAGGAGGGGATGCCACGGTGAGGCAGTGGTGGCTGCCATGGAGAACCACACATGAAAATAAAGTTTGAAAAAGAAGCAAAAGAAGAAAAAGAGAGAAGAGGGCTCACAATTTTGAGGTGGTAGCCACGGTGAAGGGAGCAGTGGCGCGATGGTGGCTACCCGAGCAAGATGTGATGATGAGGAGGTGGTTGGCATGGTGGTTTAGTGGTGGCCATGAGTGAAAAATTGTAAAAGAAAGGGGAAATGTCAAGAGAAATTAAGATAGAAAGATAATGGAATTTGTGAAAGTGAATTTGAGAAATGCCTTATGTGATTTAATGTCTTAATATAGAGAAATATTAGGAAGATTGGAGGGGATGTTGTTCAGTATTTTTAGTGACGATTAGGAAGGGAAATATATTTAGATTGTGAATTTTCATGTGGTTGTGATCAAGTGAATTGTCATGAAGGAAAAGCAATATGTATGTGGTGTATAGATGAAGTCTTATGGCATGATGAATTGGACACTTGGCAAGCAATGAGAGAGATAAGGGAGTATGGACACGTGATGTAGTAGCAGGGCTGAAGGTAGTGGAATGAAAGGGTGACAAGTCATGGTGTAAGGTGGTAAGAGTTGAGGGAAAATTTTTGTGGCTTATTTGACATGAAATTTTGAACATGATTTGATGTAAACTATGAAAAATGATCAACATAAAGGTTATAGATCTCTCTTTTCCCTTTAAAATAAGTTACAACACATTGAAATCCGACATCGGGAGTGAGAGTTATGGCCAAAATACAAAAATTATGCGGACCAGTGTGCGAATAAGGGAAAACGCTCTTAGAATAAAAATTGGGATCAAAAGGCTAGGAATAAGTTTTGGTGTCTTAATAAGAGTTGTAGATAATTCAATTAAAAAATTAACAAAAAAGAATGGACCGATTTCAATCACGAACAAAGGAATTATGATCGAAATATTAACAGGTGCGCAAGAAATCGGGTGTGTCGATAACCGAATATTGTAACAAGTTTTAATAAATTCCTAACTTATTATGGGGTGAGAATTTGGAGAGACACTCAACAGGAAAGTTGTAGGGTTTTGTTTCCTCTTCGAAACAAGACAAAGAATGATTAATTTCAATATCGGTAGCAAAAGTTATGGCTGAACCAATGAAAGGTGCTCCCAAAGCTCCTGATTTTCAAGGGCTGAAAAAGGCAGTTAGTGGGAAAATCCATTTAGAATTGGCTTTTAGTATCTGTATAAGAGTTGTAGGGTTTTTCAATGCAAGTTCATAGAAAAAAGAACAAACTAATTTTGATATTGGTAGAGGAAATTACATTCCTATGGGTGATATTTTTTATTAAGAAGTGAAAAGACATAATTTTTTGCACTTGTGTGATGGGAACTAGCTCCTAGAGTCTTCATGAAAGTTGTAGAGGATTTCTTTACAAGAATTATGGGACTAGAATCGTATGAATCAGACATCAATAAAAGGAGTTATGAATTTTCTCGTAAACTATATGCCATTTAATGGGATAATAAACGAGTTTTTTGGGGTATAGATCCTTGAACCTCAGATTAGGAATAATCCACTGAGAATTAGCTCTTAAGGCCAAAAATAAAGATTGTAAGTTTTTTTATTAGGAGAAAACCAATATAAGAATTTCTTGATTTCGACATCCTAGGTAAAAGTTATGCTCGAAACACTATTAGTGTTCGGGTCGAATTTGGGGGTTCCGGTTCAACGGGTGCTTTCTCAAGAATTGGGAACAATGAGGTCTAAATTAGAATTGGGTTCCTTTAGGAGAAGTGTTTAGAATTTCAAAACGGGTCATTAGAGACCAACCTTGCTAGAATCGAGCACTCATGGCGCTTGCATGACCAAACTAGGGAGGTATCTAAGGTGTGGGTTGGGCCTACGAGACTGAAACGATTTTCCTCGGTATACTACATGGTTTGCTCTAACTAGACTAGTTTCCTCATAGGTTTACTAGTCTCTAGCCTGATCATCAACACACGGTTATCCACAGGATCCTGGAGTTATACTCGAGAACCCAACAATATTTATTATTAAATATTATTATTATTATTAAATTTTATTATTAATATTATTATTAAATATTATTAAATATTACCAATCAATATTTTATTAAATGTTATTATTAATATTGCCAGTATTATTATTATCATGTGCCCGTACTCAGTATTAATACTCCCCTTATAACCCCCTACATTTCTTTACTCGGCTTCTCATCACTTACATTTTCTCAGGGTCGCTATCATTATATTTACACTGAACCGATTTAACATCCTAGTCGAAGCTCATTTCTCATCATTGTCCTGCTATGAAGACAATCCACGAGGTAGGATGACGCCTCATGATTTCCATAGAAAGCTCGATAAGACACACTCAGATGTTCCCGAGGGTCTAAAGGTATCACCCTAAAATCTGGACGGTTACAAGTCCCATGCCCAATTCAAATTTCAAAATAATGTAGAAGGCTTGTCTCACGTCCCAAACGTAGTCTATGTGCCTTTTGGAATCTCAAATTTTGGTGTGAGACTTATCTCATATGAAAGCCATTAAGTGGAAAGGTCTCACACCATGCTCTCATGCTATAATTTTACTTTCTTGTAGTGTACAATGACACTTAACACAATGACATCTATTTATACCATAAAATATGACAAATGATTTTTTTTAGTCTTATCGATAAATTTATTTACTCCACCAACAAATTCATGTTTCAAACATCTAATATCCTAATCAATTATATCATACATTCACCTATGATTCAAATATTAAAGAAATTACACAAACCATCATTGAAATACACTTCACTCCAAACTTGAGTTGAAATTATACTCTACCCCAATTTTAAAATTGTGGTGATTAAAACTGTCACAACAAACAACTTGAGCATAATAGGGGTGAAGTATAATTTTAGCTTGTGTACCATTTTTCAATTTGATATTTTCAACGAACCATTTTTCAATTGTGGCGAACTATAACAAGGTAAAGTATAAAACTGTCACAGAATTTTAAACCACCACAAATTTTTAAAATTGGATGGAGTGTAATTTTAACTCAAACTTAGGGTTGAATGTAATTTTGATAAATCTAGTTTGTGTAATTTATCTAATATATATATATATAGAGAGAGAGAGATAGGGGGATGTATCATATGAAAAAGACTCTCTTATGTGAGAGTGAAAGGAGTGAATCTAAGTCGTACATTGTAGAACCCGTCATGGATGCAAAACTGAGGCAAAACTTACACATAAACAGGAGATCTACTTTGTCACTCACTCCCACAAATATTTGGTAGTTATTTCTTGGAATGCTTATTCATCAATATAATGATGATTTTGTAAATGTCACTAACTATACTTGATTAATGCACGACAAGCAACAAAGCCATGTTAGCGGCACCAGCTCCCCACAGTGCATATGATGCCATCACTATTTTCTTTATTTTTGATTTGATGTTTTTGTGGAAATCATAATTTCAAGATAAAGGCACGTACAAAGGATTAAATTGAAGCCATGTACAACAATGACATATTGCATAAACTACCAACTTGTAGTTAAGTAACTTTTAAAAGAAATTAACTGGGAAATTGTGTCAAAATGCATTTACCATGATAATAAACTTGAATTTGTAAAGAATGTGACCTAGAGGGAGAAAAGTCCACCTTCTTTACGTTCTTTTACGTAACTGGGTTCCTATTGATCTTGTTTTGTTAACTTTGAACATCAGATGTTTTGATAATAACCAATTTAAAATATAATTTTTAAATTAGATATTTAAATAACCTTTATAAATTTTTTAATCTAATGCTCATATTATACCCCATTTATTGATTATATAAAAATCATCTTTTACATCGATTATTAAAATAATCTGTAGAAGGAGATAATATAAAAACAAGAGAAGTCAACCACTTTTGATAAAGAGCAATAGAGATAACTAGTCAGTATTACAAATGTTAATTGATGTATCTCATCATCACATAACTAAATAAATGTTAATGCAGTATAATTTTGTATACATATAATTATCATTTCAGCATACAATTGATAACATATACCATGACAGCACAATTTATAATCATATAGGTATATATGACTATCCATTTGACTAAAAGCGTACCTGAAGACAAGCGATCCATAACTGTTACTTTTATGAATTCCCAAAAGTAAGCACGCACTACTCTCAATCTGATTGCCCTATATTCAGTGTTATTGACTATGTGATAGTCACCTAATGGGATAATGATTATATAGTAAAAAATCAGATGAGAGCATGAATCTTTCACTGGGCACATGAAATAAGCCAACCCATCACGGTTCATCCAACCAAAGGGCCTGATAGCTACATTTATTTTAGTACAAAATATATCTACAGATATTTATATATTATAATTGATAACATAATATAGAGATAATAATTCAATAATTCTAATCCATAACATTAATATAATGATATATTGATTAGAAAAATTTAACATTTCTCCCGCTTGGATAACATTATTAAATTTTTAAGTATAGAATCTATATTATCATAACAAGTTATTAATTATCACCAAGAAATATAATAATTTCACAATAGCATACAATCATATTCGATAGGGATATACATTATACACCACAATAGTTTATATTTCAATCACGATATAAATAAGGAAATATGAATTTCATTTCCACAAGTTCCAAACATCTAAAACGTAACAAAAGATATGTCAATAAAATAACATCAACAAAACATATCCAAAACAGAAAATTAGTCCCAATAGACAAATTACAAGATAAAATACTAACTAATCCAAAACATCAAAAGACCTAACTAAACCCATGTGGGCTATATGATTCTGAAAAGCTCCAACAGTCAAGCCTTTGGTCAGTGGATCTGCCAATATGCTCTGGGTAGCAATGTGCTCAATTCGAGTCTAAAACTCAAGTACTTTCTCTCTAACAAACAAGTATTTCACATCGTAGTGCTTCAAACGTATAGCTCTTATTATTCCGAGAGAAAAGTATGGCAACAGTATTATAGCAATAAATCACAAGTGGCCTAGAAATACTTTCAACAATACAAAAGCCAAAAATCAAATTCTTTAGCCACATAGCTTAGTGTGTAGTCGCATAACAAGCAACATACTCCACCTCTATAGTAGAAGTAGCTATGATTGTCTATTTGACACTCTTCCAAGATATAACTCCTCTTGCCATCATAAAAATAAAGCCTGAAGTAGACTTATAGTCGTCAGGGCAACCTGCAAAATCAGAATCTAAATAACCTATGACCTTAAGTTGATCAGACTTTACATAGGTCAACATATAATCTTTGGTTCCCTGCAAATATCTCAAGACCTTCTTCATGACTTTCCAATGACCCAAACCTGGATTGCTTAAGTATCTACCCAAAGCATTAATAATATAAGCGATACCGGGACGAGTGCAGACTTAAACATACATCAACTCCTAATAGCAAAAGCATATGGAACTTTCTCTATTTCAAACAACTCTTTATCATTTTGAGGACACTGAGAATTAGAGAATTTCTCACCCCTTTAAACAGGTGTGACACATAGGGAGTAAGAATACATATTAAACCTTTTGAGGATTCTATCAATGTACCCCTTCTGAGACAATCCAAGAGTACTACGAGACCTATCACGACAGATCTAGATGCTCAAAACAATAGAAGCATCACCAATGCTCATATCAAAATGGTTACTCAACATGTTCTTTGTCCCATTCAAAACATCAATGCAACTAATAGCAAGAACAATATCATCAATATATATAACAAGGATGATAAAATTGCTCTTACTCATCTTCAAGTCAATGCACTGATCCGAGGCATTTTCCTTGAAGCCAAAACAAGTGACCACTTGGTTAAACTTCAAGTACCATTGTCTAGAAGCCTATTTCAAACCATAAATGGACTTCTTCAACCTACAAACTAAGTGTTATTTGTCACTTTCAAAAACCCATCAGGTTGAACCATATAGATATCTTCAGCAAGATCTCCATTCAAAAAAGTTATTTTGACATCCATTTGGTGTAATTCCATATCAAAATGAGCCACCATAGCATGACAACTCGAAATGAATCCTTTGCAGAGACTGAAGAGAAAGTTTCTTTAAAATCAATTCCTTCTCTCTAATTGTACCCTTTCACGACTAACCTGGCTCTGTATCTTTCAACTTCGCCAGATGGTTTACGCTTGGTTTTGAAAACCCATTTACAGCCAACTAGTTTGCAACTAAACGGTAAAGAAACAAGCTCCCAAAAATTATCGTGAGCCATAAAAGCTAACTCATCATGCATGGCATTCACCCATTCAGAAGCATAAGAGCTAGAGATAGCTTGTTTAAAACTAATATGATCATCATCACCAGAGACATCAAATTCATGTTCCTGAAGATACATAATATAATCATCCAGTATGGATGACTTACGTGTTCTTTGAGATTTTCTCACCATAACCTCAACAGTAATAGGTGTGGGTACAATTTCATCATTTAAAAAGGCATGGTCTATAGCAATGTCATGATCTTGATGAGTTTCCACAGGTGTTGTCATAATCTCATTAGCAATAGGAACATGTTCATTATTAGGTACAAAAAGAGTTGTATCGATTTCTAAAACAGAAAATTATGGTGCAGGGACTTCAACTCTATCTTCTTCAAAGACAATTGCTCGTGAGGCAATGTTCCCACTACCCAAATCATCTTCAAAGAATATTGCATGATCAGACTTTATTACTTGTGTAGAATGAGAAAGATAATAGAATCTGCTACCTCTTGAATGCACATAATAACCAATTAAGAAGCCGCTAACAGTCTTCAGATCAAGCTTCTTCAATGTAGAGTTATAAGGTCTCACTTATGCCTTACATCCCCAAACACGTAAGTGTTTCAAACTTGGTTTCTTTCCAGTCATCAATTCATAAGGATTTTTCGGTACAGACTTGCTAAGCACTTGATTAAGAATGTACACAGGGTTCTCAAGGCACCTCCCCAAAGAAAATCGGGTAAGAAAAATAGACCCATCATAGATCTCACCATATCCATAAGCGTGCAATTCCTCCTCTCTGCTACTCCATTTTGTTCAGGTGTACCTGACATTGTGTACTGAGCTTCAATGTCACATTCTTGGAGGTATCTAGCAAAAGGTCCTGGATTCCTTTCGGTCTCATCATATCTTCCATAATATTCTCTTTCTCTGTCAAACCACACACACTTTATCTTATTGTTCGTTTTTAATTCAATGGCAGCCTTGAACGATTTGAAAGCATCCAAGGAACATGATTTCTCTTGAAGAAGATTTATCCGGCCAAAACGAGAGTAATCATCTATGAATGTAATAAAATACCTATATCCACCCATAGCAGTGATGTAATAAGCCCACACATGTTATTGTGAATCAACTCTAACACGTCATCATGGCTACTCGAAGATTTGTTCCACAAAGCGTTAAAATCAAAGAAGTCTAAATTGTGTAGAATCTCATGCTTAATGAGTTTCTCAATACGAGGCCTTGAAATATGCCCTAAACACCTATGCCATAACATAGAAGAGTTCTCATTAACCCTGCCATGCTTATACCCAACAATAGAATTCATGCCCATATTAGAAAGAGTCAACATATAAAGATTATCACAAAGAACTCCATGTCTAACAACAAAAGATTCAAAATAGATGTCTAATTTGCTATTGCCAAATACAAAAGAATAACCACAATTATCCAAAATAGAAATAGAGATCAAGCTTCTACGTATAGAAGGAACATAAACAGTGTCTTTCAAAAGCAAAACATGACCAGAGGGAAAACTCAAAGAAACAACTTTTATATCTTCAATAGGAACTCTAGCTCCATCTCCTACTATGATCTTTGATTCAGAATCACTTGGTTTCCTAAGGCTTGTGACCCCTACAAAGAATTCACCACATGAATATTTGTGCCTAAATCAAACCATCAAGTATTGGGAGGAATATCAACAACATTAGATTCAAAACAAGCTAAAGCAATATGTGTACCTTCCCTTTGATTCTTCTTCTTTAGGATATAACAACCCTTCAACATATATCCAAACTTCTTGCAATACTTGTATTTACCTTTGAAAAGTTTTCTATTTAGATCGAGGTTAGGAACAAGTTTCCTCATTTTCTTATCATTGTGATTTTTGTGAACAATTTTGGACCTTGAAGTGGAATCATCAAATTTATTCTTGAGAAGTTTGTCAGTAAACTGAACAACTCCAAACTTTGATAGCCTCTTCCTCCTGAGTGACAATGGCAATGGTCTGATCAATAGTCCATTCATGATTTTGAGTATTATAAAAATTCCTTACAACATTAAATTGAGAAGGAAGTGATTCTAGAATTTTCTAAATCAGGTAACTGTCATCAATCTCAACCTTTATCCCCCTCAGTTTATTATGATAATGCACCATTTTCAGCATGTGCTTACGAACTCCACTAGCACCATCATATCTAGCTCAATTAAAGAGTGAGGAATAGTGACTCTTTTCAGCTTTGTCAAAAGTCTTAAATTTTTCTCCAATGGATGTCAGGAAGGTTGCAACATTGTCATTTTTTGCAACACTTTATCTGATCGACTTCCCCATGGTGAATTTTATCACCATCAAACACACTCGATTTGAGTGGTCTTATTTCACATGATAAGCCTTTTGATCAGCAATTGACTCATCAGTAAGGGCGGGTGACTCGTTTTCCCTCAAGGCTAAGTCAATGTTGGCCATAGCCAAATACAAATCCGAAGATTCCTTTCAGTCCTCATAATTAGTCTCATTCAACGTTTTTACCAAAATGGGCATTGGTATTGATATACAAAAAATAATCAATATGAATAATTAGATCATGCAAAATACAGTGTGCCCATCATAAACTTTCTTATTAATTATAATCCCGCTTAAGGGTGACAGATTATAATAAATAAGAAATATTCACAAAGGAATACAGTGCATAAAATTTCATGTCACTAAATCCTAACACTGATAAGACATTAGTACAAAATTGGCATAAGAAAAACACAAGTGCATGGTATTCAACAGATCACATTAACAACAACACATCGATATGACATAATTATTATTAATGCAATATACAATTTATTTATTTCCACAAGTCCTGTATAAATGGTCTCACTATATGTGAGATGACATTTGTACAGAATAATTCAAAATTTATATACAATATACTAATTTTATATTTTATAGTTATTGTATATATAATAAGTATATACTACCTCCGATTCCAAATATAAGTAAATTTTAATAGAATTTTTTAGTCCCTTAATATAAGCAAAATTAGATTTTTTAATGTCATTAAATGTTTGTTTACCAAATATGTACTCATTATATATATTTCCAAGGCCACTAATTTTTCATGTAATAAATGATACTAAGGGTATTTTAGAAAATTAAATCAAATACTACCTCCGGTTCCAAATATAAGCAAATTTTAGTGGAATGTTTTGGTCCCTTAATATAAGTAAAATTAGACTTTCCCAATGTCATTAAATGCTTGTTTACCAAATATGTCCTCATTACATATATTTCCAAGGCCACTAATTTTTCATGTAATAAATGATACTAAGGGTATTTTAGAAAATTAAATCAAATAAGTGGTAACATTAATGCAAATAACTATCTTCAACTACTATTCTTAATATGTGTAAAATTAGGTATTTTTGCTTATATTTGGAACCGGAGGTAGTATGTGGTAACATTAATGCAAATAACTACCTCCAACTACTATTCTTAATATGTGTGAAATTAGGTATATTTGCTTATATTTAGAACCGAAGGTAGTATTAATTATAAATATATATACTTAGCATATGTAATATCACCAGGTAGTATCAATATATTATATGTATATGTAATGTCATTCATATGCCAATTGAAGGAAAAGGGAACAAATTTGGGATTAACATTATGCCAAATATATTATATGTATATAATATCAATTCATAGTGACATATATATAGATAATTACTATTAATGACAATGGCATATATATAAATAATGTCATGCAGAATGGCAATGACATATATACGCAGCATGGCATGCAGCAATGGCATATATATAATTTTAACTATGTAAAAAAAATTCAAAAGTGACATATATGCAACAGAATATGGTTATCCAAGATTCCTGCGCTAAATGGTGTATATATAACAGGTTCTAGCTTTTTGTATAATCATTTTGCAAAAAAAAATTATAACACTTGAATATATTATTATATCAACAACTTTGTAAAATAGATAAGGAACGTGGCCATCATGGGAAGTTAACAAATGAATTACAGTAACGCAAAGAAACAAGTGAAACGCCACCAAAATCAAACATAACAAGCTGAACAGCACAATCAATAACCAATTCTTGATTTATTTCACCGAAATTCAGGTTGTAAAGTTAGATCGAGCATCCTCAACTAATTAATCATAATCACAAATGAATAGAGCTGGAAAATCTAGATCTAGACAAACTGTCACGAGATCGGCACTTTGTATATGAAAACCAAAAAAAGAAAATCGGCAATGATAAAATCAAAATGAAAAAATGGAAGCATATCAAGCAATAGAAGGAATAGAGAGAACAAGCAAAATGAAGGCTCTAATAGTCTACAAAACCAATAAAATATTTAACATTCAGGATATGTGTTAATTTTGCTTTGATACCATTTGTAGTATAATTTTGTATGCATATAATTATAATTTCAACATACAATTGATAACACATATCATGACACCACAGTTTATAATCATATAGGTATAGATGACTATTGGTTTGACTAAAAGCGTACTTGAAGACAAGCGATCCATAGTCATTAATTGTTATGAATTTTCAAAAGTGAGCACGTATTACTCTCAATCTAATTGCCCTATATTCAGTGTTACTGACTCTGTGATAGTCACCTAATGGAATAATGATTATATAAGCAAAAATCAGATGAAGGCACGAACCTCTCATTGGGCACATGGAATGAGTCAATCCTTCACGGTCTATCCAATCAAAGAGCCCAATAGCTAAATCTCTTTCAATACAAAATATATCTACAAATATTTATATATTATAATTAATAACATAATATAGAAATAATAATTCAATAATGCTAATCCACGAAATTAATATAATGATATATTAATTAGAAAAGTCTAATAATTTAAATCATGTCCATAAATAAATAGGGGGTTAGGAATTGAACTTTCATCACCCATATATCAAGATATCATTCATGGTGAAAGAAAGGGTGTCACCAAATAAAGGTTCTCATCAACGAATGTGGATAAATACAACTTAGTTTTATGGTGTAATGGAAAAATATTATATAATTCAACATCATTAATTTCAATTAACTATAAAGTTATATATATATATATCAATAAATATAATATTTTATTTTTTTTATCTATCTTAAATCCTTATCAATTCTTATATTTATAATCTTAGATCATTTAATATTTTCTCTTAAAGATAGTTAGTATTAATATCCCCAATTTGTTAAAGAGTCCTCCTACTACAAACATCACCTCCATCTATTATAGTCTCACTTGTTTATCCACACTTCCTTGAACAAGCTCTTACATTACTATCAATATCAATTTAAGAGATGCTAACAATTAGATACTCTACTGACTTAAATTTATATATACTACCTACCTCTGAGTATTTAATAGATTTTAGTAAATTTTTTTAATCTCATAATATAAATAAACTTATATATTTCTAATGTTATAAAATGTTTATCTATTGAATATATCCTCCTTATATATATATATATATTTCAAAGACAACTAATATTTTGTATAATAAATTATTCTCTCTGCATTCCTATTTATAACACAAAGAAAAAAGTGATTGAGTAGTCCCATTTATAAGAAAAAGCTCACTTACCTATATAAGTATTTAATATCTTCTCTCATGTTTACCATTGCTTTGGAAAATGTTACTATTAATAATAAAATAGAATTCAAATTTAAGTAAAGATAAAATTAGAATGTTGCAATGTCTTTTTATAAAAATTAATACATTAATACATTTTTATTAAAATGCGTATTTTTGTCTGAATTATCTTATAAGTCTGATTAGAGAGTATTACAGGAATTTTAATAAACTATATTAAATATTTAATAATATTCATGTAAATAACTACTTCCAACAATTGTTGTTAATAGGTGTGAAATTAGTCCATTCTCCTTATATTTAGAATATGAGGTAGTATGAGATTTTTCTTTTACCTAATTCACACATATTAAGAAATTTGATTGATTTAATTAAAATCATTAAAGTACTTAATCTCCTCCACATCTGCTTTAATTGATGTATCCTATCTATTATTATTTTGATTCTAAAAAAAGTTATACATTAGTAAAATTATATTGGTAAAAAAATTAATAACATATAAATTTAAAAGACACACTTATGAAAAAGGATAAT
Organism: Clitoria ternatea; assembly: GCA_037962975.1. Lineage (NCBI taxonomy): Eukaryota > Viridiplantae > Streptophyta > Magnoliopsida > Fabales > Fabaceae > Clitoria > Clitoria ternatea. Next base: position 286,485,605 of record CM075670.1, read on the forward strand.
TTTTTTCTAAAATTGGTGCAAAGGTAATGGTAGTCTATAACAATAAAATATATTCCATTTTAGTTATATTTGTCCAATTCATACAAATTTGATTTTTTTTTGTTGTAAACCAGTTAAATTTTATTTCTAACAATATATTTATTTATTTGAAAACTAAAATTTATCGTGTGTTTAGTGGAATGGATAAGAATGAAAAAGAAAAGATGAATTCTTATCAAATCTTCATATTTAATTTGATTGAAAAGTTAGGATTGAAGATATAGGTGTCAAAATGGGTTGTAACGTGTGAACCAACCCAGTTCAAGGTGGGTTTTAGGTGAGCCGAGTTGAAAAAAATGACTTATTTTCAAAGCGAAGCTTTTTCTGGCTAGGCCCATTGAACTCGACTCATAGTGGGCCAAACCTCTAGTGAGCCGGGTTGGCCCGCGGGTTGGTAAATTTAAAAAATAACTATGGAATATATTTAAGTTAAAACTTTAACCTAAACTTTATCAATGGATACTTTGGATGGTTATTTACTATGATGTTTTTAATTTGTATCATCTTGAAGTTGAACTATGGAATGTATTTGATTTTGTTTTATGGATTATAGATTATATGAATTATGGATTTAATTTATAATCGAATATGTTGTTTGTTTGTATTTTCATGATAATGAAATTATTATATGGTATAATATTTATATAGAATTTGGTATTGAAATGTGAGGAAAATAAAAAATATATTTTCTATTTTATATATCTTTAAAAATATTCTTTTTGACATTTTCCTATTTTTATTTAATTTTTAAGTTTTTAAAAAAGATGGGTCAATTCGTGAGCCATCCGGTGGGTTGGTGGGTTGGTGGGTTGAGTCGGGTTGAGAAAAGTGGCTCATTCTAGAAAGCGAGTCGGGTTGGGTTAGGTTATAAAAATTTTCAACTCGTGTGAGTCGAGTTGGCCCGTTTTGACAGCTCTAGAATGAGGTAACTTTGGCTCACATCTAAAAACAAAGAAATGTGGAGGAAAGAAAATTACGCGATCGTGTCTAATGTCAACTTCAGAAATGTGGTATGTAAGGGTTGATGTCGGTTATAGTACCTATAAGAAAAGCCAAAGGATCGAAAAGGGGTAGGTCTCTCAAGGCTTCTTCGATACTTAAGTCAACAGATATTAAAACTATAAACATGAGTAGGAGAATGTTAAGAAATTACTTTACTAATAAATGTTTCAGGTATCAAACTATAGGCATGGGCTCAAATGTAACCATGAGTTTGTTAATTGCTTTTTTAGAGTTGTCTAAGTTTACTAGTGACGTGATATGTTGAATAGGTGCCTGAGTGTTGAAAAAGAATAATAAATACCTAGTCTTAAAGGTAGAGAGCAGTTCTTGAACAAATATCTCATGCTTCCCTTAGGAGCCCACTTCTAAACCTGACATATTGAGTTAGACATAGATACACTAGTTTCATAGATTCAGATAAAAAAAAACTTTTAGATTAATAAAACAAAGTTGTCCTTTGTTTGATAGTTTATACTAACTATCATACACATATACACTTACATACAGAGCAATTTTTTTTTTAAAAAATTTTAAATATAATTTATGATCTTATTGCAATAATTCTATGTTCAAATTTGCAATATAATCTACCACAATCTACAAAATCAAATAAAGTCAACCCACTATTTCGTGATTCAACTTGAATCAGCTTAATTTACTCAGTTTTTTAATTTTTTAATTTTATTTATTTAACTAATTAACTTAATTAGTTACATTACCGATGGGTAATGAAACATAAATATTAAATAAATATTTTTATATAATTATTTTATAAAAGTATTACAAGTTGCTTATATATATATTATTTTATAGTTTAGCATAGCTAAAATATTTAATACGTATAATATTATATAAACTATTTAAAACATAATAAAATAGTACCCTAAGGAGAAATTAATATTCAGTGTAAGAAGGGAGAAATTAATATTATTATACTGATATAATAATAAAATAATATAAAGATACATTGTTTTTTTTTAATATAAGATACATTGGTTTGAATAATACAACCAAATCCAAAAGTCAAACGCCTCCGGTTTCGCTCCATTCAAAAGGAAGCATAGGTTAGACTAAGATAGGAACTAGAAAATAAAAAAATAATGGGGTGAGAGAGGCTCGAACTCTCGACCTCAGGATACCTCAGAAGCTATGAGACCTACGCGCTAGCCAACTGCGCCACCACCCCATGTTGAATTTTTATTGTTTCAAACTGAACTTGACCCCCTTTTACATTTTACTTGGTCGCACTCGAAGGTTGTCTCTGGGATTAGCAGCCAAAATAGAGATATGTTTAAGGCCCCAAAAAAATTAAATGTTTTGCAGCCGCAATCGACAGTTTTTTTTTTTTAACAAAAAGACATAGCTAAGAGAGTTTGCTTTTAAGCCCAACTAGTTAACTCAACGTGAGCCCCTGCTTTAAATATATGCAAGAGGGCCCTTAAATCCAATTCGAAACTTGCAATGTGAATAAAGTGATGCTATATATAAAAAAAAAAAACCCATTTCAATTTGTCACTGCGTTCGTACCAAAAAGCGTTCGTACCAAAAAGGAAAAAAAAAATTATATACAGGACGCAAGGATCATGCTTTAATGCCTTTTTTTATATATAGGACGCAAGGATCATGCTTTAATGCCATCCAAAAGGGAAACAAATTTGATTAAAATAAAGTTTAATGGACTCTTTGGTACTATAAAATCTTTAAGATTTACATTTATTCTTCATAAAAAAAAAGTTGTTGGGATTTGGTCTCTGGTTTTATTTTATTGTCTACATTTAATTCTTGGTGAACAGTTACTAAATAATGGAACAATATCAATAATATATGTGAAGTTAGAAGTAAAATTGACAAATCTCTAAATAAAATCTTTTGGAAGGAAAGTTGTTTATGAAACATAGAGGGAAATAAGACTTTATAAAATTGACCATAATGGAAGCTCAATTTTTGTGATTGGAGATCCCGTAAAAAATGTTTATATATCTCCTTTACTCATATAAAATGTAAAATACACTTGATAAAATTATCTATACAAATGAGTGACTTGTATGAGATTTAAGCAAATCTTTAGAACACTCATTGATCTTTAGGCACATAGATGACCTATTCATGTAAAACAATGAAAACGAAAAAACAATCGTAAAAGTATAATGTGACACAAGTAAACCAATTCGTTAATTTATACTAAATATATCTTGGTTCACAAAAGGTTTGTTTCACCAACTCATTGTATGTTGCGTTTAGTTGTCTAGGGTCTGGCTTATGGTCTGAAAGACATCGAATTTAATGAATTTGCATTATAATGTAAACCTAGTTTTTTTTAATAAAAAAACTTTTGAAATATATGAAGAATTATTATAAAATTTGATATATTTCAAAGGTTTTTAGTTGTATATTGCTTGACATTCTCTCTCAATAGACTATATATTTGAGATTTATGGTAGTAAACAATTTGAAAAACAAGTAGACTTAGCACAAAAATGAGATTGAGCCAAAATATCGATTCCAAGTTCTATTTTGTTGACTTGCCTTTGCGCACACGATAATAGAGAGATGTGTAGTCTTTTTATTTAAAAAATTATTAAAGCATTTTGATGAATACAAAATGAGTAATTTTTGAAAAATTACTTAAGATAGTTTATGACTTTTTAAAAAGTTATAAACTCTCTTATTAATTTGTTACTTATCATTTTTTCCTTTATATTTTTTTAAAGAACAACTTTAATCTCTTACATAATTATAATATTTTATACTTTTTAAAATTATTTATCATAATTTAAACTATTTTTACCAAATAATTCTATTTTAAAAAATTACCTAGAAAACCATAAGTTATAACATTTTCGAAAACCATAAACTATAGGTAATAAAGGGCATCTCGTAAAATAGAAACTTAATGAACTGGTACAATAGAAAACTGTATATACTGGTTTTTTTAATTGCTCTATAAATTCCACAGCTTCATCTTAAAATATTTACGAGCATAAGAAAGAGTAGGTTTTTACGGATCTATACTCTCTTTTTTCCAAGATATGATTGAGGAAGAGTTAAAATGCTACAATATATAAAGTTATAAAAAAAATTGTTAGACCCGCAAAAAAGTGATGATGTGATGCTGAATAATAACTTTGCTGTTTTTCTAAAAAGAGGTTCCAATCTTTGTCCTGCAATCGATGGTTCATGGGTAATCAAATGAGGTTTGGGTAGACAATAAAATTGATTGGATTCCTCTGCTAAAATCTTCACTTGATTTGTGATGTTATTCATATTGCAGCACAATTGAAATCAAAATGTAAACGAACAAGCTTAGGACAGTAATGCTCACCAGATTCTGCACCAAACCTCTTTGCAGTAGTAAACCCTCTTTAATTTGTTCAGTTGCACTTGCAATCATGGAAAAAGACAGCCTCAATTGCTCACTGCAAGTAGCATTCATTTTCTACCTCAAATGTTATATCTAACTGAACTTGTGAAGTACCCTGACATGCACCTAATTACTAAAACCGAAACTATTAAATGAAACGTAAAAATAAATAAACGTTTTAAAGACCCAATTATGTATTTTACATGTGTTTTTTAGTAATTAGAAAGATGTATAGAGTCATTACAATTTTTAAATTAAAGCGTGTAATAAATTGTCCGACATTATTAATGAAGATTCTATGTTCGTATTCTTCCGTTAGCTAATTAGATAGTGAAAGGTCTTTATCTTGGTTTGTGACAAAGGTTTGGTTGAAACCCATGTGCCAAAGTGAGGGAGCGAAATTCACCATAATCAAACATGGAGAGATGATGTGACTGGCCAAAAGAAGAAACATGTTTTTAGATTAGAAGAAATGAAAGAAGGAAGAAAAAGTATTACAGAAAATGATGGTTTTATATGGTGAAAGAGAGGATTTTGGAAATTTAAATGGACATTGATTGGTTGATGAAAGCCAGGTTGGGGGGGTCACAGTGCTTCCTAGAAATTCCCTTGAGTATATAAGAAAGAAAGTAGATAGAAATCCAGCTCATGGTTCTTGAGCACGGATATGACCCCATGTGAAGAGGACTGCCAGCTCACGGACTAACTTATTGTATTGCTGCTTTTTTAACATAAAACTAGAGACTCCTTATACTTGTTTTCTTTAGCTAAATAGAATTATGAAAATAAAAAAATTTAAAACTTAATATTGATCTTTTATGTTTAACCATAAAATTTTTACGTTTATTTTACAAGACCAAATCTCGGTTATATAGATGAAATACAAATTTTCTTAAGTCAATTTTTGTTAACATGCATTTAAACACACACTTCATTTCATTGTTTAGTTTTTGTTTAATTAACAGATTTCAATGACTTCTGCAATGTTTTTCTTTATATGGTCGTGTGCTCATTCATGCTACCCTCTCTACCATCCTCTAATACATATAATCATTAGTAAAACATGAGAGTGCTAAACATGTATGATCCAACTATAATTGTGGGGTTCATACGATGATGCTGATGGACACAACTTGTAATAAAATCTAGTTTTGTTTTCATTGTAGCAGCTTGCTCTATCCATTTACTCATTATCCGTTGGAATGTAATCAAATAGTATTAGAATCAAATTCGTAATTTCTGATTATTTTTTAACTATAATTAATTCTTTCTTATTGTATCTTATTATATTTTCATCATAAAGTAGTATAGTCTCAAACGAAAAGGGAGACAGTTAACTAAGAGAATATTTGAACAAATTGAGAAAACTGAAAATGATTTTTAAAATTCATCTAAGAGACAAAGCAGTACAAGTGAGTTTATATATACAAGATACAATTTGCACACATGGTAAGTGGAAGGGAAAGTTAGTTAGAAGCACAAGTAACAAACTTCTAACTACGTGAGGGTTAACTAGCTAATTCCTTTAACATGGTTAGTTAGTTAACTAGAGTGAATGAAGTGTTTATTAACTTCTTCAAGCCCTTGAGGTAGAGATGGTGATAAAATGTTCACAAAACCTAATTTGGAGACAAATCCATGGAAGTATCGTGGAGACATCTGCCATTTGCTTTTTGGTATGGATAAGAAGAAGCTTCATGAGGTTAAGTTGAAGTTTTTTCTTGACAGCGTGACAATCAAAATCAAGGTGTTTAGTTCGCTCGTGGAATAATGGGTTAGAAGCAATGTGAAGGCACTATTATTGTCATAGAAGAGAACAAGTTGCTTGGTACATTGAATTCAAAAATCACAAAGAATAAACACTAGCCACTGTAATTCAAAAGTTGCACTTCTAATGACCTGTACTTAACTTCATATGAGGATTTGGACACTATTGTTTGCTTTTTGGATTTCCAACAAATTACGGAATAACCACGAAAGAAATAATAACATGAGATAGAGTGCCTAGTGAGGGCACAATTTCCTTAATTAGCATCACTATATCCCTACAATTGCAATGATGAAGATGCTGAGAAGAATAACCCTAAGCTTGAGGAGTTTTTCAAATATCGAACAATTTTTAAGGCAATAATATGATGTTTAAATCTTGGAGCACTAAGGAGTTGGCTTAATTGATGCATAACAAAAGTGATATATGGCCTGATATAAGTCAGATATAGGAGCCTTCCAACATAACATCATCCATATATATTGTAAGAGTAGTGAATGTGGAGCTTGAGTTGTCATGGAACTTGATAAAGAAGGAAAAGTCAGAGTATGTTTGTGAATAACCCAGATCAATCAATGTGGTGCATAGCTTCTCAAACCATCTCCTACTACCTTTTTTAAGCTCATAAATAGACTTAATAAGCTCGCAAACATGCCTAGGATTAGGTGCCTCTACTTCATCATGAATCTGTATATAAGCATCTTCTTGAAGCTCTTCATGTAGGAAATCATTATCTACATCAAGTTGATGTAGACGATTAATTGTTGTTATAGTTAGGACCATTCTTACTGTGTTCATTTTAGCCACTAGTAAGAATGTGTCAAAATAGTTTATCCATTCCACCTAGTTGTAGCCCTTACCTACTACCACTTTCTATCTAGCAAAGCCATCAATATTTCTTTTAATCTTGTAAACCTATTTGTTACCAATAGGTTTAATATTAGGTGATGCATCAATGAATGTCTAGGTTCCATTCTTATGTAAGGTCTTTATTTCTTTTCTCATAGCTTCAATCCAATATGGGTTCTTAACTGCCTCAGAGTATGTTTGGTGCTCAACATAATTAACATGAGCCATAACATAATGCTAATGGTTGGTGAAAGATTAGTATAGGAAATGTAGGCAGAAATAGGATGGTTTATAGAATACCGAGTGTTGATAGTTAGGTGATGCTAGTTTGCTAGATGGCTTGGTAGCTTGGTTACTCTAGTGGATTTTTTGGTTGGTTGGTAGGTTGGTGTGTTACTGTAGACTCATAATCTTGATCAAGTTTAAGGTTAGGTGTGTGATAAGGAGGTTCAGGTTCAGGTTTAAATGTGTGGACAGATGGATCAAGGCTATTAAGTGTGGGATCTATTTGTGTATAGGGTTGGATTGATAGGTCAAAACATAAATATGGTAGGATCAAGGCTATTACTTGTATCAGTTGTATTCTTGCATGTAAATGGTAGGATAGTTTCATAAAACTTCACATCTCTGGACATAAATATTTCTCTTTTATTGGCATCCATCAACATATAACCCTTCACACCAGATTTATAGCCTAGAAAAATAGACTTTCTGGCTCTTAAATCTAGTTTGTTTATGTGTTTGCTCACTGTGGAGGCATAACACAATGAGCCAAACATCTTAACTCACTTGAAATGTTCAGCATGTAGAGGGTAGCTTGTCTACTCTCTTAACCGGTGTTGAATCTCACTCTCACTCTGATATTACGCTAGTCGAGTGAGGAATCCGATATTATAAACAATGACTTAGTGGGAGCTCAATGTCTTTAACTTTGGTGCCTGAGATTCTCTTAGTACTTGCTCTTGTTATGGAACAAATGGTGGTGGTACCTACAAAGATTCTTTAAAGCTTAAGTCAGTACGAATTTAATAATACCAGAGTGTTCAGAGTAATGAATGACTTACTTGTTTCCTTATAAATAATGGTATTTATAGTCTTTGTGGAGGTCCAACTCATGATTTAATGTGTGATAAATGACCAGACTGCTTTTGCAGTCAAGTTGCAACCTATGTTTAAAGGTTTTGACTTGCTTGTAGGCTTTTGACCGGTATCCATGTAATTATCATACCGGTTGTATTGACAACCGGTTTGAGTAATGTTGTTGGATCCATGCCTTTTGTCATTACCTTCAGCATGTGTCGTCCCTTAGTTTACAGACCGGTATTGATATATACCGAATCATTAGTAAAGACCAACTTTGGTCACATGAAGACAAGTGTATAAAGCCTAATGATTTAGAATAATTGTTGGTATCCTGTTAATCATGTAGGCAACATGTAGAACAACATATCACCACAAGTACTTAGGGACATTGGAACGGAAGGGCAGACCTTTACCACACTCAAAAGGTTTTGATGTCTCCTTTCAACCCTCTCATTTAGTTAAGGGGGTTTCAACACAACTTCTTTGATGGATGATTCCCTCTGAGGCATAGAAGTTAGGCATCAAGAATTCACCTCTATTGTCAACCTTGATCAACTTTACTTTCTTGTTGAATTGAGTGGTTACCAATTTAATAAAAACTTGTAAAGCTTGTGTAGCTTTTAACTTGTGCCTCAAAAGGGTAATCCAAATGAACCTGGTATGGCCATTCACATTGGTTAGAAAATACATCTACTTATGCACAATTGTAACAACAAAAGGTCCCTAAATATCTATATGAATCAAATCAAATGCATGCAGACATATATTAATGCTAGATGGAAAAATGTAATCTCTTCTATTTGGAAGCATGACACACATCACAAACTAAAATTTTATTAACCAAAATGAAAGGATAATCCTTGACCAAGGATTAAACACGGATTGGAGACAAATGTCTTAACCTATAATGCCATAGGGTGGAATTTGGAACAATAAAACCCTTTTGAGACTTAACCAAATTACAACCTTACTTAAACCATCACTAGTTGTCCTTGAATCAAGCTAATACAGTCCTCTTCTCCTTTTAACCAAACTAATCATATTTTGTGTAACTTAACCCTAGAGTGAACATACATGACCATGGAAAGTCAACTTCTAGCCAAGATTTATGGTAAGCTTATATATAGATATCAAATTGAATGAAAACTAAGGTAAATATAGGACATTAATAAGCACCAATCAGGTATGATTTTAACAATGCCAACATGTATAGTGGTAATAGTATTCCTATTTGGCAGGTTAACAACTATAAGTATAATGGACTTGAGGTTGTGAAAACTCCCTCTATGTACACAAATATGATTTGTGGCTCTTAAGTCCATGATCCAATGGCTATGTGAATTGTGTGCCACACATGAAAATGATGAAGTGGTACTTGCAACCTGAGTATCAGTACTAATACCAGCATATGTGACTTGGTTGTTTGATGTTCTATGAATCATTGCCATAATGTTGTTCATTTCTTTGAGATGAAAGGATTTCCAACATCTACCTTTTCCTCTCTAACAGAAACTCTATCTTCCTGACAAGCTTCCACATTATCATTGTAAGTATTATTCATATTAGATTGACTCTTAAACTTGTAAGAGGTAAGAAAGCCATGTTTCCTATAATATGTTTCTATTGTGTGGCCATTTCTTCCATAGAATGGGCAAACCTTGTTCCTCCAATTCCTTTAAGAGTTGTAGGTTGAACCCCCTCCCCTTTTATAAGGCCTAAATTAACTAAAATTTCAATTTCTTCTACACCACATCCTCATTGCCTCTCATGTTGTATCACCATAAAGAAAACCTTGTTCATGGTTGGTAAGGGATCCATTAACATGATTTAAGACTTCATAAATGCATAATTCTCATTCAATCCCATGAGAAATTGAATCATATTATCTTCAACTACATTATGGTAAAGGCCTATAATTCTCAAGTTCTTCCTATAATAGCTTCAAATACGTGAAATAGCTAGCTACTGACAAGTTACCTTGCTTGTAATTATAGATTTCCTATTACAATTCAAAGATCCTAATTAAATCGCATTGTGTGAAACTTTCCTTTAATTCAATCCATATTTTAGTTGTGTTCTTAATATAATGATGCTTTACCTGATCGTTGAGCTCACATAACTCGCTATCTAGCCATGCATCAAATTGTTGCATCGCTCTCATGCTTTGTAGCTTGGATCGAATGGATCCGACACCGATAGTGTTCCATATATGAATTTATAGTTATTCTTCAAAATCAATGCACACTGCATCGATCACACCAAAGAGTGATAATTACTTCCTTCCAAAATCAGATTCATAAGTGGTGAAGAGGTGTTCTCATTTGGATGAATGTAGAAGGAGATGATTGGTTCAATATTAGATCCATGACAGTTTTTTTTATCCAAGTCCAAGTCCAAAATTACTGTTGTTGTTGTGCCTCACCATGGATGATGTTAACCTCCATTGTAGAGCCATTGTTTAGGTCTCTAATACCATCAAACGAAAAGAGAGAAAGTTGTTTAAGAGAATACTTGAGTAAAGGCCATTAAGAAAAATGAAAATAATTTCTAAAGTTTCATCTAAGAGACAAAGCAATACAAGTGAGTTTATATATATAAGATACAATTTGTATACATGGTAAATGGCAGGGAAAATTAGTTAGAAGTACAATAAACTCCTAACTAAGTGAGGGTTAACCAACTAATTCCTTTAACATGGTTAGTTAATTAATTAGACTGAATGAAGTGTTAAAATTCTTTATAGTCTGTATTAGACGTGTAGTTTAGTAAATGTATAATGTTCTCTTTACTTTTGAACTGATTGATTTTCTTATAGTTTATCAATTTATGGCTAGCAAATTCAGGAATAGCAACATGGGATCATGTGGATATTGTAACATTCCCTTAAAGATTTCTAAAATTCATTATGGGATTATTTAAAAACAGGTAAATTTTTCGCATTTGAATCCCCTGGCCTTAAATAATAGATGTCTAAGGGTCACATTATCTAAGATAATTCAAAACAGCTCAAAAATCTCAATTTTTGACTCTGGTAACCGATTACCTTGCTGTAATTGATTACCATCGTGAAAAATGCAATTTTCCCAATTCTGATAGCTGGTAATCGATTATTAGAATGTGGTAATCAATTACCATTAGGATAGTGACAACAATTATGCAGAATTTTACATTTTGGCCAACTTCTGGCCTATCTGAATTGCTAGTTCCAGCTTCAATTGCCACGAAACCTTACGGGCCACATGTTTTTGCTATTCCGGAACTGTTGGCATAATCCGTTTGCCAAAATTCCATCATATGCTCAAGATATGTGGAAAAATGTATTTAAACCAAAAGTAACATAAATAAGTGCACAAAACCTATCAAATGGACTTCAAATTTTGTAAGGCTAATATGCACAAGTCATAAATGAGGTAGGGAACCTATTTGTCCCTTTCGGGGTCCTAAAATCCATCGGGTCATAAATTCACCTATTTAGTTCCTAATTTAACTTGTTTTCACCTAAAATGCAACATATAACATTTCATAAGTATCAATTACATACCATTACTTTCAAGCAACATAATCATAACATGTCTACACACACACACACACACACACATATATATATATACATTTATGCAATCATCACATTCAACTCTCATAGAGGCTCAGTGCCCAAAAGAGATCCACAATACCTTCATAATATATATACACTAAATCTATTCATCGTCATGGTTCAGTGCCCAATCAACATATCAATTCAATTCCATAACAAGCACAAGTTACATCCACGCACACTAACTCCACCTTATCAAGTCACTAATGCATTCCTTAACATCAATCCTCACGTCATAAACCATATTTACACAACCATTACCATAACGCCAAAGCTAGCAACATGCCATATTTACCTAACTAATTTCAATTTATACATAATTCAATCATATCTTCCTCCTTGGCATTGACTCCATCATAGCCTTATTTAGTGCTTGACTCCGTGATGTCCACGGCCACCCGCCACTAAAAACCACAACAAGAGTATGAGTGACTGAAATTAAGAATTAACATAGAAAGGAGTAAACACACACAAGGAAAAGCGTAATCTGGCTACCTTCCTAGTTAAAGCATTATTTATTATTATTCTTCTCTTATGTCGTACTTGTACCTACCATTCTAATCACCTCGCTTCTCTTTTCATTATAACTAGTATCAGTTCAACAATCATATTAATTACTAAAATTAAAATCATCGATTCATACCATTACGAATTATTCATTTCATTCCGCATAACACACATTATATAAATAGATAAACATATCTTATCAAACATAAAATCATTTACAACATAAGCTTCAATTCATTTCAATAATGCAAATCATCACATAAACATAAATATGAACATTACATTCACTATTTCCACATCACTACCAGCTCATATATCATCACAATCATATAAATGAAGCACCACTGTCTCTCATCATGCAATATGACGCTTAGTATCCGAATACTAAAGGATCGACCTTCAGCTGAGGATCCGACTTGACACCCCGTGAACCCGACTTGGTTCACCGAGCCCGACTTGGCTCTCCACCTCAACCACTGGATCCTACTTGACCACTGGGTAGCTCAACTGGACCTCAAAAGACCACGGGAGCCGAAAGCGAGGGACGAATCAATACCTCAATCATCCCATACCATAAAATCATATACATGCATCTCAAAATACATATCCACTGGAAATAATAAATACTAAGCCATCACATAAGGTGACCACACAGACCTGACCCTTATATATCTCATCTCATGCATGTTAATCCATCGTTATCCATCACATTCATCAATGTAGACCTATCAACTTCATAATTAGAGTCAAACCTACCATATACACATATATTCAGCCATTCCAAATCAATTTATCATGCATAAACATACACCCATAAATCTTAAGATAATTATACACATTCCATAAAATTCATTTACTAATCAAACACATATTATCATCGTCAATCATATACATATTTATCGTTTTAACATGTGTCTAAATTTTTCCACTTATCACAACATTTTATTCTTCTTAATTTTACTTATACATTACCAATTTTAATTAATTATGATGCGAACACCCCTTACCTAGATTCCAAGCTTTGATAATTTATTCCCAGTGTCGATTACGACCCACGATCAAATCACTCGCCGCTTTGCCTCTGGTTCTAATACCCGCTCCACTAGGCGTTTCTTTGACACTCATTTCGGCACCTACAAACACCAAAATGCAAAACCCATTAGTATATTGCCATCCACATTGCCAAAGAAGCAATACCCAAGCTTCCCATTGCCATAAAACACGTAATCACAGCCTCCCATCACACATGCAACCATGGGTTGAGAGAGAAAGAGAAGGGGAAAAGGAAAACTTGAAATTGAAAGTCTCCATCGGCATACCTTAGTTTCCAGAAGTAAAAAACGTGATCAATCTCCAAGATCTCTTTAAAGCTAGCTTGAATTAAGGTCCCAATTCGCAAGAGAAGAAGGAGAGGAGAGAAAATGGTGTTTTGCTTCAGTTTGCATGCGTTTTCCTATCACAGCCACTAAGTTTTTTAATTCTGCCCGCGACGCTGATGCTACGCGTTACCCTGGCACTACGCGTCAACTTTAAAATTTCACCCTGATGCTACGCGTCAGTTGGACACTACGCATCAGGCAGAAACCTTAAATCCCCTTTTAAATTCATTCTTAAATCATGCAAAATGCCACATATTCCCATATTATTATAATTTAAACTTATTCACACATTTATTTATTCTCTTAAATATAAAAACACATGGGATGTTACATAAACGTTAACATTATTATTAACAACACGTTATTTACTTTATCATTGCTCATTAACCTAAAATCATCATTATTTTTGATTTAGCATCCACTTATAACAATTTATCATAAATTACTTTGCTACATTACCGTGACTTAAATCTCTCAATCATTCTTCTTTTTGCACACTACCCATGTTTCAATCAACCATATATTAAATATCAAGAATTTATCTTCACTTAATTCCATGACTCACGTTAACAACATCAACAACCATAAGCCATCAATTATTTTATTCAATATAGACTACACTATAGTTCTTCGATCATCACTCATCAATATAATTAGTTACATATTTTCCCATTCATTTATTTCTTATTTATCATTTCCAAGGTTTATAGTTCTCCCTTACTTTCTCATTCTCTAATCTTTCATCATTAAATTTCTAAATTTAATTAAATTATCTAGCAATGGCTATGATCTACTCTTTTTCTATACGCCAAATAACGTAAATGATTTCTACACTAACCTTAAACTCATTACACCCCCTTACCTCGTTTTTATGCTTCAACAATTTACTCTCGGTGTCGATTGCTTCCGGTATCTAACAATTTATGATTTACAAGTAATTAGTTAATTAATTCTCATTCAAAACTAAAACCCATTTTAAACTCAATTTCAAAGGATTCAAGACTTACCGAGACCAATTCCAGCTTTCTTTCCGCTTCGTTCTACACCTAACGGCTTGTCGACGCTTGGTTCACTACCTACACATTCTGAAACGCACACCCACCATCTCAAAATATCATTTTCGTGCTTAAGAAAGTAGAAATTTCAAAATTTTGGAGCCCCTCATAGCTTGATAGCTTGTGGTTTTGAGAAGAAAAAGACGGGGGAAGAAATTGAAGCTACTTTCTAACTTACCTCTTGATTCTAGCTACAATAGTGCCTTCAATTTCACGATTTGTGAAGAAATGTACCCCTTATCTTGACATGCATCCCACGACTATTGAAGGAAGAAGAAGAGGGTTTCACGCGTGAATAGCTCGAGAAGAAGAAGGTGGAAACTTAGTTTTCATTTCATTAAGGACATTTAGGTTTTTTTCAAATTTCTTTTCTATTTTCTTGCATAACTTAAATTAAAACTTACCCTTTTAACCTTTTGGTAACTAAAAATTTACCACCACCAATTTAAACTTTATTTAAATTTTAATAATCAACTAATCAAATAAATTTATTTAATTTCATAGCATTTAATTATTTAAAATTTTAATTATATTAATTAATAATAATTTTCCAAAAAATTGAAATTTATTTAAAATAATTATTTATAATTTTCAACCAATTACCGATTTTTAAATTAATTATTTAGGATGTTACAGATATATTTTGGTTCAGCACAAAAGAAAAATAATTGTTAATATTGATCGATGTGGTTGATAACCGTAGTACATGTTTCTTACCAAAATCAATTATATTGATCAAACAACAGGTACTTAGAAGAAGAAATTTAAAAGGTTGGCTGATTCAACCTTTTTATAAGTTACAAGTTTAAATTTTATTGATGTCATAACCATATTGGTGATGATGACCAACCTTTGTTTATAAAGTTATGTTCTAGTTTTTTTATTAATGTGATAACCATATTAATGATGATTTATAAATATTTTTGTAAATGTTGATTAAAATTTAGAATATCTTAACTTTAATAAGCCACTAACCCAATTTATTTAAACGTTTCGCTTATTAAAAAAAAATTCAAGAGGTTAAGTTTACAATCATATCATTTTTTTATTTTTATTTTTTACATCCTAATTTTAGCTTGACCCCATAGAAAATTATGGGTGGAATAAAAATTTAATCCCATAAGGCAAAGCACGCACACTGCCCCTTCTGATCCATTAGATTACATATATTGGATTATGATGAGAGGGTCCATATCTGTTTTTATTAATATGCATAAAACTTACGGTAAAAACTTCCATAGATGTTTATTTAATCAGAATTGGACTTCAAGCGACTTAGTATTAGTACGTGTTTGTTAACATAAATAAACACAAGTCCATAGACAGGAAGGACAGACTTGACACTTGTAATGAGATGGTAACGCAGCTGTCACAAAAATCCGTTGCTCCTTTTGGCCAGCAAATTAGCGTTTGCAGTTGCACCTGTCACATCTCTCTCCCCTTCAATGTAAATTAATTTCTTTCCTTCTCAATTACGTACACACATTTCTTCTTCTTCTTCTTCTTTGTTGTAATCAACTAACACCTCTGTTCCAAATAATAACCATAATACATCATCATATTCATAGACCACACCCACCTCTTTTTCTGACCCTCTTCAAATTCAATGATTCCTCCTCTGCTCTGCTGCCACCAAAGACAAGAGCCTCAATGTTATGAGGGTGTGATAACTAATTAAGTAGTAAGTAGTAGGAGGCAGAGCCAAATATATATATCACAAACAAAGCAAGAAATTTTGATGAATATTTGGCCGAGGAAAAGAGAAGAAGAAGAAGAAGAAAGAGGTTAAATGTGTGAAACAGCGACTCTTCATGCACAAACTGTAAGACCCATTTCCTCTTTGGATACCATGGCTCATCACCTGCATTATCGATCTCAGTTCGGAGACACAACGTTCACCAAATTGTTCGTCGGAGGATTAGCATGGGAGACTCCCACCGAAGAAATGCGCAAATATTTCCAGCAGTTCGGAGACATTCTTGAAGCTGTCATAATTACAGACAAGAACACGGGAAAATCCAAAGGCTATGGATTCGTATGTTTCACTTTCACATTCATTCCATCTCTCTACTTTTACAATCCCAAGTTTCATATAAACTTCAATATTTCATCTCTATTATACACGAGAATAGGTAACATTCTGTGATCAAGAATCTGCTAGAAGGGCATGTGCTGATCCAAATCCAATAATAGATGGAAGAAGAGCAAATTGCAATGTTGCTTCTCTAGGAAGGACTCGACCATCACCACCTCGAGGTTGCTTAATTTACACCCCATCTTAATTATCTGCATCTTATTTTACCATATACTCACTTTTCAACGATTTCTCTATCAATATACATACCTACCATAAGTGTGTAATTCTTATTATAATCGATCCAGTGATTACATCAGTAAAAATATGGGTTTAAGTGGATAGGAAGAGTTTGAATTGAGAATAATAAATAAAATTAGACAATGAATCTGTTCGATGGGATTGGACAAGTGATTTTAACAAGATAATGCTTGTCATCGAATGACAAGGTTTATTTATTTAATTTAGTTTACGGTAATGCAGGAAGGAATATGGTTCAAGCAGCACAAGGTGGAGGGTCATACAGTGTTGTTCCGGGTGCAGGACCACCATCAGTGCCGCCGCCACCACCTCCTGTTCTGTACCCACCATATGGGTGAGTTGAGTTAGCTTTGTTCATTTACTTGAGCCATTAATGATTCATGTCACACCTAGTCAAAGGAACTGGTCCATGGTATTAATTAATCAATGGTGGAAGTGCATAGTATACAGACACACATCTTACTGGCTCCTCACCAGTTATAGTAATAGGTATCAGTGTCATCCTAGAAATCATGTCGTAATTAAAGTACAAATTGGAAAAAGGTTACTCTGTCATGCACACATAATGTGCTGCATTATTGGCTTATTGCTCCTTCTGATTTACATAATAATCTCAACTCACTCCCATTACCATAACATGCTCAATCAATCACTTTATTGACTAAATAATTTGCTTTTAATTTTCGCCTGATGTTTTTTGTTAGTCTATGTATTTTTCTTTTCCTTTATGTGTTGGAAGAACGCAGTATATTTTTAAATTTATTTAGTATCATAAGTAAATTGAAGGTTACAAAGATTTCATATATAGGCAGTACCATTGATGTATATAAAAGTATATATGGTAATCCGTGGTAGTGCATGTCTCAGTGGTCCTGCATCAATTAATTTGGTTTATGATCTTGTACAAGATCAAATGTCACAGCTCTCGGTACTTTTGCATCTTCTGAACTATCAACTAATTTAATCTTGCAGTTATACAACCTACACTCCTGATTATGGGTACCACCAAGTAAGTCTATTTCTCTAATGATATCAAATTAGCAGCTAGTAATGATGGATAACACAAGGTTAATGATTGTGTATGAGCACAGGCAACAATGTACAACCCACAGATTCAGCAACCACAATACTATCAACAAGTCTATGGGCCTTCATCTCCCACTATGGGCTCCCCATATTACTACGGTTATTCAGTGCATGCACCAAGAAGCACATTTTCTTCACCCCAGGCAAATCGACCATCCTATCTATACTACCCTACAACACCCATTGAAATGTCCTTCTCTGGATATTGTCCACCCCAACATTCACCAATATGGCCTGCCCCTAGTGGTATATAGCTTCTTTTCTACTCCTTAATTTAATTGACCCTTGATCATTTAATCACTCTGTCTTTCAGTTACTTGTGGTGTTTATTATCATGTCACAATTCACATATTAAGATTTATGAATTATGATGTACTCACTGACACAATATATATTATGGTTTGGGTGCAATATATGGCCATATGGGGGGTCCATATGGTCAACCACAGAGCCACGTGAATGAGCTGTCCCGGCATGTGCCATGAATCGTATAAAGGGTCAATGTGGAAAGTCATGACAGAGAGGGGCATTGAGTAAAATAACAGTGGATACATGTGGTTTCTGTGTGGGGAAAATGTGGTGTTAATAATTCTTCAAAGCAGTAAAATGAATGTTCTTGCGTTGGCCCACATTGCATGTTATATACTAAATTAAAAAATGTTCTAAGACTACCAAAAGTAAAATATATATATATATATATATATATATATATATATCATTAAAATATATATTAACTTTTTAAATAATTTTTAATAAAAATTTATTTTTATATTAAAAAATAATGCCCTTGAGACGCTATTTATCATACACCCATGACAGGTTTTTCTTAAACAAATAATGACCATCATAATTCCCAACCAACAAAACTTTGTGAGAACAATTTAAGCTAGATCAACTTTTAAAAGAATAGGGTTGATTTTAGGGTTTGAACTCTGAACTTGAATCTGTTACTTAATGTTTATATCAAACATAACTACGTTTATTTTTTTAAAATGCTAATATAGATTTCTAAGAAAATAGAAATGTGATAGGGTGGGGCATATTTTATTTTCACCTCGGTTTACAGATTTTGAGCATTCATTGAACCTCTATCCTTATTTTCTTCATTTTTATCTATATATGACAACAAATCATAAAAATCCTTTATATTTCAATCAATTAGTCAATTTTTATTGCTAGTAAAATCAACATAATGACATCATTAGTCAACATTTATAATCCCTGTTTAGCATAAGTTTAATTATTGTGTATTTATATGTTTGGTCTTGATCAGATTTACGGAGTCAGCAACGTAGCTCCTCTGAAACAGCAGCCGGGGTAGCTATAGCATCAGAAAGTTCAAATACCCAAGGGAAGAACCAAAACTAATAAATATTCATACCTGCTAAGCTTCTACTCTTTAAGCTTTTCATGATATAAATTCTTCATCTTTTTCCACATTATATCTTAATTTTTTCAGTCACAAGCTTTTGCATTAGGAAATAATGGTTCACCTTATTACTAATGTTCTCCACAGCTACGGCATTTGATAGATGGACTAATCAACTTCTGTGCATTCATATTGTCCTCAATCTATTTTCCTTTTCATTAGGAATTTTCACTTCGACTTATGTTGATTAATTAGTTATATTTTGTTAGCCTATATGTATAGCCATTAGAGAAATTCCCCCATACACATGCTTATTTGGTGTTTCCTCTTATCCATTCAGGATTTGTTTCATACATAGATTAAGAAAAAACAGGAAAAAATAAACAGATAAAATATGATAAGAAAATAATATGATAAGGGTATCCTATCTAATATTTAGTGTACCTTAAAATATGGGTTAGTTAAGCTCATTATTAATAACATTATAATTATAATAGAACAACAATAATATAATAAAATATAATAATAATATAATTAAAACAATAATCATAATAAAAAGATAATTATTATTGTTACAATTATCTTATAACTTAGTTTTTCCTTGAAATAAAAATTATATAAGACTAATAAAATAGGATAAACAATAAAATAAGTTTATCATACCTTATAGTTTGACACACTAAATATAATATACGATAATTTCTCTTATCATATCTTTTTTATGATGTTTTTTTGGGCCATAATTATATGACACTAAAAAAGAAATGAGACCAAAAAGTCAAAATAAAAACGATTTCTTATCCTGTAAAAAAAAACGATTTCTCATAACTTTTATATTATAAGAGAGTAGTTTATAACTTATATATTATCCTATTGATTAAATTGTCATGAGATTTTAATTTTACATCTTATCATCTTTATTATTAATGGTGGAAACACTGGTGCTAACACGTCTGTTTGTCCGGATTTTTTTCATTTCTTCTAATTTTCAACATGTCTTGCAATTAATTTAATTTTTTCTTATATTAAATGAGTGTACGTCTTTGTATATATTATCATAGATAATTAATGCATGATAATTTAAAATAAAAATTAATAAAAATATATTAAGAGATTAAATATTAGTATGTTAAATTTATATTATAATCGACCATAATAGTATTTCCTCTAAATTAAGTTTTAAAAACAATACATACATGATTCATAATAAATGAGAATAGTAATGACCATAAAAACAAAATAAAATGGAAACATAAAATTTTAAATTTTCAAAACATTTTAAATGTAACTTATTGTCTCTTTTATATTTTTTATTTTATTTGAAATTTTAATTTTTTTATTAAGAGTTTTATCTTTTTTTATTTTTCTAATATTTTAAAATTAAAATATATAAACATATTCTACGGTCTCCTTTTTCGTTTAATATCCATGTTCCTTGGCTTTTTAGTATTCATTAACAGTACTCTCTTATGTATCTGATAATGTACCAAAAATAAATTTTTCTTTATCTTCTTTAATTCTTAGCAGATTATCCATTACTTTTTTTTAAATTTTCTAGTTTTTATTTCTAGTTTGGAACTTATGGACAAAAGTAAAAAAATAGAGAACACTTAAAATTAAAATAAAAAGAAGATTAAAATTGAGGTTAAAAATTAAAACTAAAATCTAGTACAGAAGGATTTTATTAGTGAAATTAAGAAGAGGAGAGCAAGAGAAATAATTGGGAACATGATTTGTTGTCTGGTAATTCATATATCTCATTATCTACTTAAGGGACACTATCTATTGAGTGGGCTAGCCATTCTCCAAAACTATGTGACAGCAAAGTGGTTTCATAACGTTAGGGATAAATTGTCCCAAAAAAATGGACACCACACGATTGGGCAGAACATCTACCGCTATAGATTTTAAAAGATATAATAATACGGATTTATTTAAGATAAAAACTGTAATAGTTAGATTAAAATTTCATTAATACTTATTAACTCTAATTTCTTAATATCTTGTACATAGTCTAATAATATATTGTTCATATTTTTCCTAGAACTCATCTTGGGATATGAATATTGGTGTTTTTCTTTTCTTTTCTTCCTTTCTTCCCCTTTAAACATAATCAATCAAGTAGGTCTCCATTTCTCTTTCATCTCCTTTATACTCCCCTCTATTGAAATTGATTATTTTTCCATGCCATTGAACCAAACGATAATAAAATGAAATTCAGGAAAGAATCAGAGAATAAAAATATTCTTTAAAAATGTTATATATCATGATCATATATGTGTTTCTTGTTTATATGAAAATGATAAACATGGATTTACAATATGTGTCTTGAAAAAGGGTATAATTAATAAAAACATGATATTTTGATTAAAATATTTTAATGAAATTAGAGTTAGACATAGAAGTATATAATTCATAAAATATTAGGGTAGATCGACTTAAATGAATTAATCAAATTCTTAATATAACACTACAGTGTCATCGTACCACTATCATCATCGTCATCATTATCATTACTACCTTTTTCGTCACCACCACTGTCACCATTATCGTTCCACCCTTACTCTCACCACATAACCCTTTTCACCACCACCAGTATTACCTCTCTTCTATTGCGGTTGCTACCACTTACGTCAATTACACCATCATCATTAACGCTACTACTACTGCCTCACCACTATTACCACCATCTTCACTGTCTTGACTATTGTCACCAGCTCTACTCTCACCATTGTTGTTGCATTTGTCGTCATTGTCCACCTCCACCAACATTGTTATTGTCACCCTGCCCACTGTTGCTATCTTCACTATCCCATTATCGTTGCCACCCCACCAATCCGGTTAGCATTCTCATCACCGTTATCACCATGATTTGTTTTGAGAATGTATGCAACCCAATTACTTAACTACCTCGAGCAGATCGGCGTTGGTTCAGTCAATGTTATGCTTTAAACCTTAATGGGTATGCATCAATATTTGCAACAAAAACATCTAGATACCTCAATTATTCATTTCTCATATAATATCCTTATATAAAATTTGAACTTAATGTGCGCATTTCATTCAACTTATTTTAAAGAAATTAGAATAAGAAATTATTTCTAATGTTCACTCAAAAAACTTATTTTATTAACCTTTTACGAGAATTTTAAAACATAATTCAACGAATATTCCAACTGGTTTATATATAGAGACGTATTAGCGTTTCTGAAATTCAATTATTGAAGTGTAGCGGGACACGTCTTCTAGCGCCATCAAGCTCTTTAAGTAATCTTTGGGTCAGAGATATTGATATGGTTTTAAAATGGATTAAACTTTAATGGTAAAATAAGTTTGAGATCATTAATAGTCATTTATTTTGTTTGAGATTTTGTATGTTCATCTCGAAATTACATGGATGAAGGGTTCTTGTTAAGTAAACACATAAAGGTGAATCAAGGCATAAATGAATTTCAAAAGGCAAAGTTGATCAATTCTAAAGTTTAGGAGCCAAACCAGAAAGCAAAGTCAAAGTTCATAATTGTAATTTCCGTTTGACGCAAAGTTCGTCAATTTCTCTACCGTTTGTCTTGTGATTCTTAATTTTAGGATTTGTTTACTCTAAATTGAGGGAAATGTAATAATAATTATTAATTAAAAAATCAATGGTGTTACAATAAATTCTTTAAATTATTGCTGTACCAATAGTTGATTTTCTGATCAACAATTATTATTTTCTAAACGTAACGTCTGATTTTAGAACAATTAAATCCTTAATTTTATATTAAAGAGATCTAGTATAGTTTGATAAAATATATTTAGATTTCTAAATTCAAACAGAAAACTATAATCTCAAACGTCTGTTTCGGCCCATAAAGATATTACCCTCAGATTTCGTCAGATTCCATTGTTTTCGTTCTTGATAATAAAATCCTGTTCTAAACAGCCGAACACATAGACTAACAGATATTAAATCAAATAAGTAGTCACAATCTATCCCACTTGTAAGTTAAAAGTACTAGAATTATAAAATTTCTAATTAAGACTAACATAACTCGTCTCATATATTCAAAATAGTTAATCAAGTTGAAACCTGCTTTCATTTATTTAATTTTTTTTGGTCAACAAGTTGAACCGGGCTTGAGCATCAATTGGACAAAATCTGGCATGGCTGAACATAAAATAAAATCAATATTATATATAGATGGACAATGGAGACAGGAGATTTGGATTTCTTATACAGCTAAGTAACTAAGCAACTTCTGCAAAGAAGAGAAACACATGACAAATATTAGCTCGCTTGGCATCTTTGAAAGAGAGATAAGATGAAAGATACTATCATAATAATACTGCAAATGTAATCCTAATTTCAAACATGAATAAAGTGTAACCTAAGTGAACAGTAAAATTCATTTTAAGACATCAATAATCATTGATTAATGTTCATTCTATACATTATTTAAGATTTGACCAATAGATAAAAAATTTGTTTCTGATCAATACATTTTGATAGAACAAACTGAGAATCAATCTGACATAATTCAAACTCCAAGGTGAGCCTAACTTGATTTCAAGTTCTCACTCAAAAGAACTTGACGAACCATGTTATCATAATTCACAAATGAAGTCCCATCTTTATGAGTAGCAGCATCTTCTGCTAGTTTCTTCCATTCCAAGGCATTTTCGGTCAGCTCCTTCCCCTTCTGCCCCTCCATCAACTCCCTCACAAGGCTTTCAACTCTGTCCCTCTTAACATCACCTTCGATCTGCAACCCAACCCCCCATTCCCTGCAACAGAATCTACAATTAGTTGGTTGCTCAGCAAAGAAAGGCCAGCATATCATTGGCACTCCATTGCACAAACTCTCAATCGTTGAATTCCAACCATTGTGTGTCAAGAACCCTCCAACTGCAGAGTGAGCCAACACTTCCTCTTGAGGACACCAATCTGACAATAGTCCTCTACTTTTTGTCTCTGACAAAAACTCAATAGGAAGAACAGCGTTTTCGCCACTCACAAGGTCTGGTCTAATGACCCACAAAAATGATTTGCCACTGTTACCAAGTCCCCAAGCAAATTCAACCAATTGGTCATTTGTCATCACTGTGATGCTCCCAAAGTTCACATAAACAACAGAATTTACTTCCTTGGTGTCAAGCCATTCTAGACACTCTCTATCTTCCTTCCAAAGGTTTGATCCAATTGTGCTCAAGCTCTCATCCGTGACATGCTTTAAGAGCAAATTTAAGGGACCAATGGGATACACAGGTGGCAAAATGGACGAAAATGCGTCCAAAACATCACGCTCTAAAGCTTCAAATGTGTTCAAAATGATTGCAGATGCATGCTTAGCTCTTCCAATCTCCTCTTGTAAAACCTGCAGCATAATGTCATCTGGGTCTGTTGTTCTGAGGAAGCTGGGGAATTCTCGCAACAAAATATCTTTGATCCCAGGTAACCAATCTATGGCTGTCTCCAAATACCCATTTGACATATAACTAGAGTCTGCAAGTCAAAGGCATGTGCTTATCATCAGAAAGTGTTTCACGTAAAAGAAGAGAAATTAATATACAGTACCTTTGAGAGGTGTGAGGCCTTTTTTGATGAGTTGACCACAGTGAAGGTAACACATGAACCCACAAGCACTTATAGTCCAAAAAAAGACATTCGGGATGGCAAGTTCTTGAGCTGCAACTAAGGTGAAGCTCATGGCACCATCAGAAACTATGCAAGTGACACGAGGGACATTATCATGGGTGCTGTTGAGTTTGGAAAGGAGCTTCCTAAACGGAACCAAGCAAGTTTTTCTGAGGGAGTCACACAGGGTAGGTGTATCTTGTGTGGCATCCACATCAGACTCTGGTAGACCATCAGGAATAGTTTCAAATCGGAAGGAATGGAAACCTTTGAGGGAATTTGGACCCCGGGATTTAAGAAGGCGTTTATGGTTAAACTCTGTGTTAACGAAAGTGATGTGGAAACCTCTGAAATGAAGGAGCTTTGCTAGTTTTAGCATTGGAGTTATGTGGCCTTGAGCTGGGTATGGTATAAAGACTGCATGAGGCTTCTTCTCTGAATTGTTAAAGGGGTTCATTTCTTTTTGTTGAATGAGGATGTGATTGTAGCTGGATTTAATAGCTTCTTGATAGAGTTGGATTAAGAGTATGCATTACGAAAATGATTGCATATTTTATTGATGAATGAATATTAAAGAATGTCCATTCATATTAAATAAAATTATTTTTACCATTGAAAAGTCATATAATCTATTTACAGTCAAGAGGTGCAATTCATTAACGTTATTTGCAAGTCTTGAACCAAATGCCCTCCCATTCATCTCTGTGAGACTCGTAAAAAAAAAAAGTTTTCATTAAACGTACGTAATTGTGATAATCTATTCTTATTAAATATTATTCCATACATTTTTGTCCTTAAAAAAAGTTATGTCAGCAGTGAATACTGACGTTAAATGCATGTAACCCTCATAAAGATAGTTGACATGAATAAATAAAAAATTTAAAATTATGACAATCAAAATTTTTCAAAAACAAACAGAAGAGTAAAAGAAAAATGAATCTTTTTACATTAATTAAAAATGTATTACTTTTATTAATTTTTTAAGTTTAATTATAAAATAAATTATTTTATTACTTTTATTTAATCAAAGTAAAATTAATAATATTTAAAACATTTGAAATATAACTAAAAACTCCAATCATCCCCACATATTTTAAAAGTTTTAAAGAAAATTATTTTCAACAAAAGAATGTTTTTGTTGTTAACATTATGAGTGTTAATATATTAAATCTAGTGTTTTTACACTATGAACTAGACTCTACACTTTGATGTATAACATAGGTTTATTATTCACATCACACCTCATAATTTCTATTTATATCGTCATTTTGTATTAATAGGTCATGTATGTCTAGTAATTCATGAGTGTTTTAAAAATTTTACTATTTAATTTTATAGTAGCGGTCCCATTTGTACAGTCACATAAGTGTTTTTATCAAATATATAATATTCTTTTATACACTACTTGTAAAGGGTGTGAAAACTATTAAGTCTTTTAAACTGACCGTTGTTTAATACAGTTTAGCACTTCTCACATATACCATAAAAAGAGACAAAATATAAGAGTGCTAACAAGAGTAACAAAGTGACTTGCTATTACCCAATAGATATTCTTCATAGGATCTCTATTCACAAAAATCAAGTCCCTATCACCGCTAGCTAAAAATGGCTTATTAAAGTCTTATTCCCTTCGATATTTAACCCATTAGCTTTTCTCTTTGTGAGACATAAAATCAAATTAATTCTAACCTATGATTTGTAGTTACTTTATATCATTATATAGTATACATGTATATTTCTCAAGATCTCAATATAAATACTATTATTTGTTTTTGTCTATTGACAATCATAATATACAACTTAGGAGAATATATTTCTTCCATAAAAAGACATTTTGTTAAGATTTTTTAAAACTAATTAGCCTTAAATTTTATCAAGTCAAAAAATAAACTTGGTCTCCATTACAATTTAGGCTACACATGCCTACTTGATAAATTCCAAGTAACAACTCAACTTTTAAAAGTAAAATAAATTCATTTGAGAATTTATTATTGTATAAGTTGGATTTAATTAACATCATCATATCACATAAATATAATGAAATTTCATAGCATTTAATATAATAACACCAAAGTTTATGGTATCACATAAACACTTTATCCAACAAGCTCAACACTAATAAATTTAGGATTTTATAAAAATTAATAAACTCCCAATAATTTCAACATGCTCATATTAAGCAACAAAATCACATCTTTTAATTGGATCTTGTTATTGTAAAAGATTCTTATTGACGTAAATTCAAACTTTCTGAAAAATTTCTCAATATAATATTTTTATGATAGTATCATTCTATCATACTTCCTTAAAACTCAAACATATTTATTCATCAATGTATTTCACAAGATTCAAGATGTTAATTCTTAAAATTCTCACCAATTACACTTTCATTTTCAACTAAAGTATTCATTCAATCCATATAAGCCTACTATGTAGACCTGCGCCACCAACATAGCACAAAATATCTAAAACATCCAAAGACCTACAATTCTATAAAATTCTAGAAAGGAAAAGATAACATAAACTATGGTAATTAATTATATTACTTTTATCTCTTAATGTAAGAATATCTCAATTAATTTTAATTTTTTAAATAGTTTATTTAATGTGTTTATAATTATAGCGTATTTTTAAAAATATCCTTATATATTTATTAAGACTCATAAATGTTACTCTTTTTTTAATTAATGCTTATTTTATTAACAATTAATAAGAGTTTTGAATAAAAAAATAAGTAATGTTATTGACTTTTTTGAGAAAAAAAATCTTTCAAAAAGTTATATTAAATAATAAAGATAATATTAATGTGATAGCTTCCCCGACTCTATACAATGAACATAGTGCAGTAATTTGATTTTAAAAAATATTGACAGCAGTTCAAATAAAAATTTGTAGCAAAAGACTCTCAGAGAGATCGTCATCTCAATTTTCATAATATAACACGATACAACCCGTGCTCTCCCTCTATAGAAACAACAGACATGCAGATTTTTCAATTTCAAGTTATCTAACATAGCAGTATAAAGTTTTGACTCGCTCAACTCAAGGTAATCAAGGAACCACTAATTCATCGTCAAACTAACATAAATTTTATAATATTTATCCCCCACGGGCTTTAAAAAAAGGACTTCACTAGAATAAAGCTTTCTAAATTTGATTATCCTTGCTGTAGTACATCAACTTGCAGCGGTCAATCTTAGGGAAAATAAGTATCAAAGTATAGTAATCAATTATTCTTCAAGGATTCAACTCCAACTTGGCAAATCAAGTTAAGGAACATTTATACATAATAAATAGACCATAACTCAATTTAGTTTTGTATCCCATAGATTTGAGAGTAGAAACTTGGCCATAACATCAAGAAAACACAGGGCTTTGTTAAGGACTAATTGACTCCAAACACCTTTTTTCCTGTCTTGTTTTTTAAATTCGTACTTAAAACAATAAAATATTTTTTAAAATTGGAAATCCTTTGACCAAAACATAGTTTAAGATGTTAAGAAACTATTTGTTATTTTTTCAGATAAAAAAAAAACGTTTAAGTTCACAAAAAACCACTCACAACTGCTGCTACTGCGCTTAACTACTCCACGTAACAAATTTAGGAAATTCACCAAAAATAGCATACAAGCCTAATTGACATTAAATCAGTGTCAAACTGTTAATAACATATCAAATTTTAAGTTTCAATAATAACTTAAATTTAACCACCACTTGATCAATGCCAATTTTCATATCTGTTTATTGTCTTAGAACTGAACAATTTGGGGCACCATAACTCAGTCATCTTACTTTAAATTTTAACATATCCAAATGGAATAATATTTGACAAAACCCCTTATTTGGTCCCTCACTTTTTCACAATCGGACACTTAGGTCCTCTATTTTATAAATTGACCCCGTTAATCTCTTTCTTCTTCACCGTCTGACACCGAGGTCCCCACCGTCAATACACGTTAAAACGACGTCAAAGTTTGGTGACGCGGCCGTTTAAATCCAGGCTGCCATGCCATGTAGGGGTTAAAACGACGTCGTTTTATGCCAGATGGGTAAAATCAAAATAAACAAAAATTCCCTCCTTTGTTGATTCCCTTCAGAAATCCCTAACCCATTTTCGATACCCACTCTTCGATTGCATTCTGGAATCCCAAACCCATTTTTGATACCCACTCTTTGATTGCCTTCAGAAATTGCCTCCTTTCACTCTCATCTTTTGAAACTGTGGTCGTCCATTTTCGATACCCACTCTCGCGAGGAGCAACACCAGTGTTGGTCGAAGAACACATCACGGTCGACAGAAATGGGAGATTCCGTGGAGGTCAGTATTCTTTGGTTTTCTTCTGGATAAACTTAGGTAGGGGTGTGTGTGTTTGGAACCTTTAGGGGTTTAGGGTTTTGGATAATTGGGGGTTTGTATTTCAAACTACTAGGTCAATTTTTTTTGCTTTTGTTTTGGGGTTGAACTTTCTTATAGAGGAGAACAAGGTTATGTGGTCCTCTGAACATACATTGGATTCCTGTACTTTCATTGTCTTTTCCTATCGTGTTGTGAATTGTTTACTTTTTATGGCCCCCCATGTGCATGCATTGTTTGTATATGTCATATTTTAGTATTATTTTAATGAGTAATAAATATTTATTTTGTTTGATTTATTTGGGTAGGAAATCAGGCTTAGTCTACATTATGGTGGTAGGTTTGTAGTCAACAGTGTTGGTGAGAAGGAATATAAATGGGAGAAAGTTAAGGTTTGGGGAAGGTGGACCCAGATTATATAGATTGTTTTGCTTTTAATAGATTTGCTGAGAATAATGGGTATGATAGCAAATGTAAGATATTTTGGCATGACCCACAGTATGGTCTTAATGATGGGTTGAAGGTACTCAGATATGATAAGGATATCTTAGAAATGGTTGCCTGTGTAAAGTTGAATTAAGGACTAATAGATGTGTATTTTGAACATCCAATGGATGAGATAAGTATGATGGATATTCATATAGGGAATGATGGTGACGTTGGTAACAGTATGCAGGTAGGGGTTCAGTCAGTGCAGGTTGTTGAGAAGATAGTGGTTGAGGAGGATGTTGACATGTGCATGGTTGAAGTTGAAGATCAGGTTCAGGTTAAAGAATAGTTAGGTAGTGAGGCTTCAATGCAGGGTGAAGATAATAACACTAACATGACAGATGTGGAAATTGGGCAGGATATGCAAAAATAGGCTAAAAGTAAGAAAGGGAAAGGAAAGATAAAGGGGAATGGAAAGTTGAAGGGGAAAGGAAAGTTGAAAGGGAAAGTTAAGTTGAAAGGGAAAGGAAAGATGAAGGATATAAATGAAGGTAGGAGTAAGAAGAGGAAACCACATGGGAGGAGAAGGTCAACTACCTCTTATGGCAGGCTGCAAGATCAACTACAAATAAGGTCCCTCTTATGGTAGGCTACAAGATCAATTACCTCTACCCAATTTCAAGGAAACATGGTAAAGATAGGACAGATTAATCAAGAGGCTTGGACATATCTGTCAAGGTTCCTAAAGGAATCCTGGAGCAAGGCTTTCTTTGATGAGAATTTTAAGGTGGACAGTATAACAAACAATAATTGTGAGGTACTGAACTCTAAATGGTGTATGCCAGAGGCAAACCTATTGTGGCTATGCTTGAAGAAGTAAGGACATATATTATGGTCACAATAGACAAAGACAAAGATAGGAATGAAGCTAGAAAAATGAAAACCATTAAGATGAAGAGAAAAAATCAGTCAAGCAAATGTCGAGAATGTCATGAAGTTGGACACAATAAGGCATCCTGCCCTGTGGCTAAAAAGAAAAGGCGTATCAACCAAGTTTCAGCAGAATCAACCAACCAACCTCCTCCTCCTCCTCCTCTTACTCAAGATGTCATTGGTACCACCTTTTCGCAACCAATGTCTTAGGCAGAGGTCACAACCTCTGTTAGAAGAAGTCCAAGATTGGCAACCCCCACCGAAACTGCAGCATCACCAAGCCCCACCTGATATAATCTTAGGGGAAACAAATGATTATTTTTGTTGCATATTAATTAGTTTGGCTAGTAACCAGGCATCTTGGTTACAACAGGTTGTGTTTTGGTGAATTTTCTAAGATAGGAATACTTTTGGCACTCAATGACAATTTATATGCATACTCTAACTTTTGTACATGTTTAATTTAATTTTTATAATGAAGGTCAATTATGCATATCATTTGGTGAATAATCCCTTTGAATGAATATGGAAGGATTGAACCTGATTGAATGATGTCTTATATGCTAAAGTGTGGAAAAGGATTGTATAATGTGGACATAATAATTATATAATGTCCACAACAGTATCACAATAGCAGGGTTGGAAAGTATAGGAGGCAGGGCTATCCTTGATGCCAGATACACAAACTGATAAACATTGTATTTATCATGCTTCTTTTAAAAATTCCTTTTTTTAATCTACAAATGTTGACGTGTTATACAATCGAAAGCAGTATTGGAGAAGGAAATAAATTATACTAAGGAAATAACTTGCACTAAGGCCATTTACTGCAATTTTCATAACATCAACCTGTTCATACATACAACCATACATATGCTAAACCATTTGAATAGTTTAACTCAGTCTATGCAGAAACATCCACCATATGCATTTGATATTCCTAAATCCTAAACAATTACATTACACCCTACATCAAAAGCCTAACCCTCATCACCTGATTCTAAACCCTACATCTTCTACAACATCAACATAATCCCCATAACAGAAAATAATATAAAAAACTTTGAGCCATCAAAATCATCTTCAGCTGCCCGGCTTCATTTTGCCTTTCCATGCATAATTTCTTCACGACCGACTACATATGCATCTGCCAATCACCTACCCTATCTTGCATAACTTGAGTCATGCCTTCACAGATCTCCCTACGAACATCATTTTTAAGTCTGGTCATAACCTCCTCCATCTCTATCAGCTTCGTCATGACACTCTTCCTTCATTCTTCATCATGAGTTACTAAGTCTCGATCCACCACCTAGGCAAAGAAATCACACTGTGAACTTCAGAGTTGAGGACATGTCCTGAACTCGCGATTTGGATTTTCGCCGTTTAGGACACGCATAACATTGATGGGTCTCCACACTGTCATCAACGATGTGACATTTCCAAGCTTCGAAGACAGGGCCGACGCTGAATAGAATCTGAACGAAGGAGAGAAGTTTTGTTTACGGTATCCATTTGCATAAAATGGCATCGTTTTAACCCCTACATGGATGACAACCTGGATTTAAACAGCCAGGTCACCAAACTTTGACGTCGTTGTAATGTGTATTGATGGTGGGGATCTTGGTGTCCAACGGTGAAGAATAAAGGGATTAACGGGGTCAATTTATAAAATAGAGGACCTAAGTATCTGATTGTGAAAAAGTGAAGGACCAAATGGGGGGTTTTGTCAATAATATTTTATATATACTTTTATTTGTAAGAAACAGCGTAATAGGTACCATACAAACGAGATCATTTCTCACGAACACATGATGTACCATGAATTTGGAAAATTCACCAAATATTCATCTTAACTCCAAAAATTAGTATTTAACATCCAATCATCAACATGACAGCCCATATGTTTAACTAGGCAGTAATTTATAGTTTAAACATATATCCATTCAAATCAAGGCAGGCATTCAAATTCATGAAACTAATATTCAATTTAAATCACCTAATTCAATTGTAAATAAGATGAAAATGGGTTAGACCATACCAAGCTTTAAAAGGCCTAAACTTGACCTAATTCTAATTGTCAAGGTTTGAGTTTGGTTTATTAGTTCGTCATAGGTTTTTTTAAGGTCTAGCCTGATTTAGTTGAAGGTCTAACCTGTTTAAAAACTTATTTAAAGGACATGTTTAAAATTAGGCTTTCAAAAGGTCAACAACCACCTAAAAAGGTATCATTGTAAACAGGCTTATTATTATAAACGAGTCTATCAACGTAAATGAGTCAAATACATTTAACAAGACAAATACAACTTATTATACAAAGCAAACTTAGTAGGTTTCTTTCTTTTTAATTTATTTTATTCAAATTATAAAATAGAATTTTATATTATAAAAATTATTATAACTGTAATATTAATTTATATTATGTAAATATGTAATATATATATATATATATATATTATTTTTATGTTATAAATATATATAAATAATTAGTAGTTAGCCAATTAGAGGGGGCAGTCTGTTGGGCTTCAAAAGCTTTTTAAAAAGTTTATGACTTGGTCCATTTACTTAAAAATGCATTTTGAAAAGCTTGGGCATAACCTTCTAGCCTGACAAGTCTAGCCTATATAAGCTTTAAATAGGCTAGGTCATGGGCCCCTAACGGACAGCTTGACCGATTTTCATCCTTAATTACAAAGCGAATATGAATCATGTCCAACAACTATTTCAAGGGGATAAAAGATATCGCAGTATACAAAAATCATACTTGAATCAAATTAATGTGTAAGAAATTTCATATATTTAGAAGTTGGGTATCGATTTTGCATAGGAGATTTCTATCAACTTTGGGTTCTACCATCATGAAAAGCCTTAAAATTTATAGAGATAAACACATATGTATAAGAAATAACCACTCCTGGTGCTCTCTCTAACCACTATCGAGCGTCATCTGAACAAGCAAAATGTTGCCCTATGTTGTTCTCTACAACATTGTCGTCAATTTCCCCATTATTCGTGTAAGCTCTATAACATCTCAAGTAATTAATAATTTATGGGCGATACATATATAATTAATAAATAAATTTATTGGATTTAAAATAGGTTTTTCTAAATAATTATAAAGTAATTAACAACTGTTTAAGGCGATAAGAATTAAATAAATTATTTGAAGTAGTTGATTATTAAATTTAAATTAGAATGAAAAGGTGATGGTAAATTTTAATTTACCAAATGGTAGAAGTAAAAGTTTATTAAAAAGGTAATTGATCCGGTGTGGATACCGGCCCCTTAAACTAGTTACCTCAGATAATATTAAAAAATGCCAAGTATTTGCAAGATACAAACAGAACCGGACTGGCCCTCAGGCATACCAAAATTAAAGGTCTTTTAGTACAAAAAATATGAGTGTGACCCCGGCCAAAAGATGTAAGTGGGCAACTTACATCTGCAAAAGCTACAGACTCTGCCCCCTGACACAGGTCAAATCACCCACTTGTGTTTAAGGGGAATGTTATAAGCTTATTCATTAACACATAACATACTCTTAAGCAAATCAAAGAACATTCTTACCCTCTTAATTTAGCCCTGTAATACAAATTTCTGTGTTATAATCGTACTGACTTGACATCAGAGTCCCTTTTGCAAGTACACCAGCTGGTGTGGTCTCAAGGACAACAACAAAAATTGACTTTTCATTACTTTAACACGAAGGGCTTGGAGTTCCCACTGAACCAAAGTTTACAATACCGTACTCCCACTGAGACGGTGTAAAAAGAAAGAGGGAGAGAAAGATTCAACACCGGTTCAGAAGTCAACAACCTTGACCCCGTACACTGGTCAGATTAGTAATATAAGAAAATAGAAAAGAAAAGAGAAAATATGAAAGGATAAAATTACCCTTAAAGCATAAAAGTTAAAAATCTCATCTTTTCCTTTTCTTCTTTACGCGGATGACGACTGAGATAGAGAGAGAGAGAGAGCTTTACTATTTCTTTCCTTTCATGGTTGTGGCTGTAAAGGCCCTAATTAGCGCTCGGTACAACAACGAAATTTGAAATTTGAAATTAACTACATTTTTGAGACTATGGGATCAAGAGGAGTCTTGAGGTACCTTTAATTTCATGTTCTTTCCCTACCCCCCCCCCCCATTTTCTCTCTCTGGGTCATGAGTGGATTGTGTATAGGGGTCTTTCATTTTGGTGTTTTTTTTGGCTAAATAGAGCTTGATTATGGTCCATGGCATGTGTATTTTGAAATGGCTAACGGGTGATGGTTTTGATATTTCTAGGTTTTGAACTAGAGGTCAGAAGCTTGATCGACAAGGTGAACCTTTAAACTGAGGGTCGAAATAGAAATGACGAGTCTTGAAACCCTTCAATATGCATCTTGTATTGTTTGAATCCAATGGCTTTAGTTTTGGAGGCCGATGTTTAATTTCAGCAATGTAAATCCTTTAAATTTTAGATATTCGGTGAAGTCAGCGAGTTTGGCAGTTGATTCAAAGCTTCGAAAGCATGAAATCGAGGTAAGAGGGTTGTGTTAATTTAAGGTTAATGTAGAAATTGTTTGCGTAGTTGGTGTATAGAAAAAGGTATATCCTAGCTGTTATTGTTTGTTTTAGATTGATTTTAATAGTCCATGGCGATTAATTAAAGAATGATGATAAATTGAAGAGACAATGATGAAACTAAATTTTAAGTACGAATGATGGTGAGTGGTGAATTAGGCGAGATGTGAGTTTTTAGAGACATTAAGAATGGAAAATGTGAGGTGTAATAATAAATTAACATACGATAAATAATAATAGTTCATTGAAAAGTTAAGGAAACTAAGTTGTGATCGTGGCAAATAATTTAAATTAGAAAAGTAATATGGTGTAATGGAAAGGCATAAATATAAGAATAGTGGGTCGTGTTATAAATGGTGAATTCAAATTGAACTATGTGAATGTGTGTGTGTGTATAAGTATAGGAAGCGGGTGATTCGTAGAAGGATAAAATAAAGTGTAATACCTTGGTGTAAATATATAAATTGTATCAGTGTAGAAATGAGATTATGTGAATTGATATGAAACTAAAAATTATGGTAAGTGGGCCTGGTAAGGAAGTAATGTAGATGAACGTTATGATGTAATTACGTGTAGTAACAATATGAATAGATGACATGATGATAAATTGAGAAAACTAATGAAAAAGAGTATGTTAACATTCGTGTGTGTGTGTGTGTGTGTTGATGAGTAGTGTAAGTACTACATTAACATGATGATGATAGTGAAATATTATTGTGCTTTCTTTAATGATAAGGCAATACTACGAACAATGCATTGAATTATGATGACTTTTGTCAAAATCTAATGTTGAGTTAAAATAATGATGATTGCATGATTGATAGTTGATGATGAAGTAAAGTGACATGTTAATAATTGTGATGTTAATGTTTGCATATATGATGAAATTATTTGATTTGATAGCTACGATGATGATGATGATGAAATGATCTGATATGATTGTAGTGATTATACCTTGATAACGATGAATAATATGATTGAGGTCTTGTTTTGGTGGGTCGGGTCAGTATGGTTGCCCGTATATTTGAATAATGAGTCAGGTCTGAGTGGCCGCTCCTTTTGTTTATAATGAGGCCTTTATGCCATTTAATTATAGAGAAAGAGAATTTAGAAATGAAGTTATGTGATTGTGTGGCTGGGGGCGACCAACAATATATTTTGCCCCTCGTTTTTGGCTTCCGTGGTCAAGCAAGATCTAGTTGAGCTACCTAGTGGTCAAGTAGGACCTAGTGATTGAGGTGGAGAGCCAAGTAGGGCTCAATTGACCACGTCGGGTTCATAGGGTGTCAAGTAGGACCCTCAGCTGAAGGCCGATCCTTTTAGTATTCAGATACTAGTGACTCATTATGCTTGTTGAGATTTAGTTATGCTTTGTATAATTTGATCTCCTAGTGATGATGATATGGTGATTGTTACATTAAATGGCGTGTTGAAACTTATATGGATTTATTTGTGTGTATATGAAGTTTTTGATAGTCCAATGGGCTTGTGATGATGATGATATATGGTATGGGTGTTGATGATTGTAGATTAGATGAGTTATTTGAAGGTAAATGAAACTATATTGGCCCATACGTGATTATGAGTGGCTCGATGGCCAAGTGATAGTTTTGATATAATTAAGTGTTATTGATGTTATGGGTGGAATATGATGGCATGTTGTGGTGATTGTTGGCACGATTAAGTGCCTTTGATGTTAAATTATGTATGAGTTAAATGAAATGGTAAGGTTGATTGTATGATTGCAATAATGAGATGTGGAAATAGTAAGTTGGAGGTTAATAGTGTATCCAAGTATGAGAGGTAAAAAGGAAACTCTAAGTACAATGATAGATGGTGTTCATAATTAATAAGGAAGTAGTTAACTAGGATGGTAGCTAGATTATGCTTTTCCTAATATATGTTTATATGTTTCTGTATTAATTATTAATTTCAGTCACTCACTCACTTGTTGTGGTTTTAGTGACTGGTAGCAGGTTGTAGATGGATACCGCGGAGGCAAGCAGTAAATGAGGCCAAGGTGGAATCAATGCCAAGAAAGGAGATTTGAATGATTAATGTATCATTGTAATTATTTGTATAGATGGTATGTTGGAGCTTTAATGTTATGGTAGTAGTTATATGAATGCGAAATTCTTACATTGCTTTGGTACATGAATGTTATGGAATTGAATATTTCCTTTTGATTGACATCGAGCCATATGGTAGTTAGTTGGAATATAGGTGGACTGGCGTTGAGCCATGTTGGATTTGTGATGAATTCATATTTGCGGATTTTATGATTTGATTAGCACTGAGCCAATAATTATGTTAGATATGTTGATTGCATAGATACATACATAGTGTGGTGCTGATAGCGTTATGTGGTAAATGACATGTATTGGTTGGAATTAATATATAAAATTAGGTACATTATTGCCAACTGAGTAGATCATTCAGAGTTCCGATAGGCGTTGGTGTTAGGGAATCCCTCAGGGTCAGACAGCGGAAACACAAAGGATTCCCAAAAAGGATTGCAAAAACATATGTCTCAAGGTATAATGAAAAATTAAAATTTCGATTTAGAGTTTACATCTTATAGACGCAAAGTGAGTTCCTCGATTGAAGCAATTGTAGCTTCGCCCTTAGGAGTCCACACGAGCACTCCTACCAGAAACCGAAATTCTAAATGCTAGTATAGAAATTTAAGAGTAATCTAATTTCTGAGTAGCAGCCTATGAGCATTTCATGCTCTATATATAGGCTTAGGTCTTAACCTGATGAGCTCTCATTAAACATTGGGCTCCTGACTCATTCTAAATGAGTTAGGCCTAATAGTTTTATTTTTAGTCCAACTAAAATAAAACTATCCTCTAGTGGGCTTACTCTATGTGTGTGACCCTATAGGTAAAATATTCAGTTATATTAATAATAAACTATTTTATTATTAATATAAAATAGGAGCGACATCTAGCAATACATCATTATGTTTGAATATTATTTATCATGGATATGACCTATAAGTGATAATTATTTTATATATTTATTCCTCTTGTCACGATATCTAATTGGGCCCAATGCATGGTTGTCGTCATCCTTGTATGGCCCAATTCATTTTACTTGATACCAAAGTAGACTTTACAGAATAAATATCTAATATTTATTCGTCCTAGCATGGCCATGCGTTTCGTTAGTCTCACTCCATCAAGTGACCCATAAATATCACTCCTATTATATAGGAGAGACAAATCCTATCTACATTACTCATATCCCTCTGCATAATTTGTCCATTGCCTAATCACAATCTTTATGGTCATTTTATTACAGATGACGTTTGATTGTATTAAAATAACAAACTCCTTATGTAGGAATCGTAGTGACTTCAGGTCGAAGGACTATATACCATTATCACATTGAGAACCGTTTATGACACTCATGTAACGATCCATGCAACGTTCTCATGGTGGGTCTGTCCAATAAAACATTACTATTAATGTGTACACGTGTAAAGACTTGATATCATATATCCATGATTTGTGAGATCAAATCATCAGTACATTTACACACCAATCTTAATGTATTTAGATGTCCCCATGTAAATACTTAATTAGGGACGTTTTAGGAATAATTCTCATATGAACTATTATTCTAGGATAAATAGTTTTAAAACAATCTTAAAACTAAAAATACTAATTTTATTGATAAGTTAAAATTGATACATCAATAGCTCGTAATGCATACACTAACAGTTGGAACCCTCAAAAGGCATCGGCAAGTCCATTGTGTCGTTTAGGAGTTGCTTGGATTGGTCAATGGCTAATTAAATGGTCTTTGAGCTGAATTAAGCATAGTAGTTGCATGAAATTGTGTGAATCACATTTTTATGCATAAGTTAGGCATATGAGGGAATTTTTGCATACAAACTGTGCCAACAGGTTCAAAATGATGGATATATAGTGACCATGAAGTTTGGTGGCAATTGGAGTTGAAACAGGCAAGTTAGGTAGGGTGAATTTGGTCTAAATACCTAATTTTGTAGAATTTTTACATTCTGTCATGGTGTAATCAATTGCAGTATTCCTTGTAATCAGTTAACACCATTCTATGATCTGGTATAATTGGGCACAACCCATTTGTAATCGATTAGATGTATTCTAGAGTCCCTGTAATCGATTACCAGTGTTCTGTAATTGATTATTTGGGTAGGCCTAATTTATTACTATCCCTTATAATTGATTAGCAACATTCTATTAGCCTAGTAAAAGATTATCAGTGTAGGGTAATCGATTACCTGAGTCAAAAGTGAAGGTTTTGGGTGGTTTTTGAAGGTGTAGCCCTAGGTTCCTATTGTTTATTGTCGGGGAAGTTTCAAAGGTGAAAAGTTCCTTCTGATTTTAGCAGACCCTGGGATAAACTTTAGGAATTGCTAAAGGGATGTTACAAGCTTTTTCACCATCACTATGATCTGCCACTTCTCTGTCATTGGACCATCGCACCACCCCTATAGCTAGCAAGAGTCTATTTGCTTTAAAGCTTATTTGTTATGAGTTCAAACCAACATGTTAAAAGTCTCACATTACTTGTCTTATAATATGTGGTATAGTTTAAATAACTGTTAGGATACTTCTTTCATTGTTAATTGGTTTAGAGATGAAAACTTAATATGGTATCAAAACAAGAGCCTAACCTCTTTCTGATTGTCATTGGCCCACTGAGTTCCATTGTTTTTAGGTGATATTGACTCTGTCTCAGCGAGGTTCCTCCCAACTAGAGACACCATACATGTCTAAAGCTTCTCCAAATTGTAGGGCTTAACGATTAAAGGATAGTACGCTTAGCGATGAATTTCGTTTCTTAGTGTTTTGATTCTCAACTTTTTTTTGTAGAGTTTCTAAATTTGATATCAATAGATTGAGGGAAAAGAAATCTAGGGATAAGGCAATCCTAATTTCAATTCAGGGATAAGGGAATCATATAGATCCCGAAGATTGTTGGCCTTAAGATCTACAAAATAGAAATTATGAGAAACAAATTTGTCAGGAGTAATAAATGCAAATGGGGCACTGGGTTGAAATATTTACATTTCTACGGTCGTTTATGTGAAAATTACGTGGTCTGGGGTCCTTTTTGTGTCACTGTTAAATGAGCCGACACATGCGTCAGATTTAGTCAGACCGACACAACAGGGAGAGGCCACATGTGTGAGCGCAGAAAAAGGAGCCTGTGTCGCCTGTACAGAAACCGACAGCTTTAAAGTTGTGTCGCCAATCTTCAAACTGACACATCGTGATTGGCTCTTACCAAAGGTGGAGCTGTGTCGTCCTGCTTTATGACAACACCCATTTCCTACACTGGTCCCTTATTTCCCTTCTTCCACATCTGTTCAGCTAGTTCACCCCTATTTTTTAAGCACACTGTAAATTTTGTTGCCTTAGTGAAGAATAAGGCAGTAAGTTTTTTAATGGAGTTGCAGTGAAGAGTGGTCCCCTTGAAAGCTTATAAAAGGTATGTCGCCAAAATATTTATTTCAAATACTTAGTTTTTGTTTTTATTTAAAATATTTATTAATGGTTATTATTTGTGTAAGCTTTAAGTAAAGATATCATATTAGAGTTATTCTTCCTAGGAATATATGATTGTTTTATAGTTAGGTAAGGCCATTACTCTTTAAAATTAAATTAAAATTTATTTTGTTATATTTTTTTAATTTTTAAAAATAAAAAATGAAAATAATTTATGTTATAAATTATATATTAAAAAATTAAAAGCAAGGATATATGTTGTTTTAATTTTTTAAAATGAAATAAATTGAGGCTAAAATTAACTTATAAAAAATATAAATTTATGG
Source organism: Clitoria ternatea (assembly GCA_037962975.1). NCBI lineage: Eukaryota > Viridiplantae > Streptophyta > Magnoliopsida > Fabales > Fabaceae > Clitoria > Clitoria ternatea. The sequence continues at coordinate 286,526,757 of CM075670.1, forward strand.
AGTTTAATTTAAACAAATGTGATAATTATTTAATGTATATTTGTTAAGTTATTTTTAAAAAAATCATTGATGATGTATGACACGCTGTCGTTGTCGGGTCAAATAAAATGTTAAATTAATATAGTATAAGGTGAACAACCTTAGTCGTCTCTCGAGGACCTTAGTTCAATTAGTTACACTCAATTTAGTTATAATAAAGGGGGGATTATGTTGAGCTTGAAAGGAAAATTAAGTGATTATATGATAGTGCAAAAAGTAAATTTATGAGTAAGAATAATCAAATTTAGAAACAACCAATCCAAGGAATTAATAAATCTTTAGTTAACTAATCATTGATCACAAATATGATTAAATATAATTAATTTCTCAATCTTGAATCTTTTGGAATCCCTAAATGATTATATTCTAGAAAATCTTCTAGAATTGAATTAATGAACTAATAAGAATAACCAATCGATATATTCTTATTAATTACTAAAATAACTTTAAAACCATAATTTGATTGAGTTAAGAAACTAAATAGAAATCTCTTATTTAGTAACTTAATCTTTGTTCTCAAATTGATTATTGATTAACCAACCAACATCAGTTTAGATTATAGATTGTTTAATTATATACCAATCGGTTATACACTTAAATAATCTACCATCATAAGTGCTTGAGAAACAAAGAAAAGTAATTATCTTCAATCAAAATATTAAGAGCAAGAACTCAAAGTTAACATAAAAAAAAATTAAATTCCTTGAGTTGATTTTAAAAGATTAAGCTTCCATAATAATTTTTAACAATGAAAGCTAATATTAAATTTACTAAAACTTTGATTATAAAAGTAAATGACAAATAATAAAATTAACTTACTTGATATTGAGGAAGGGAAATGAAAACCATAACTTAAAGGATGGAATATAGAACAAGGAGATAAAGCAAGAGAAAGAACTAAAACTTAAGAAGCTAAAGCAAAGATATAGAATTGTAATGAAAACTAAAGCATGTATTTCTTATGTATTTCTTGTGTATCTTCCTTACAACTTCAAGCATCTATTTATAGGCAAGATATGATGATACTATACATTCATTTTTTGATTATTAATGTATTTTTTCAACATTGGTGGGCTTGAAATTACAATAATTCAAAAGAAGATAATGGTAGGTGTTGAAATGCATTCTCCTCTTTATCTTCTCCACCTTGCGAGTCCAATATGACCTTTTATATGGCCGAATTTTGAAAAACCTTCAACATGAAAGTTTTAGATCTCTGTCTTATTGAGAATTTGGCGCAAGAATGAGGTCATTTGGACACCTAGAGCTCCAGATATGTGTATTTTGGTGAACTATGTCAATGCTGGTGGGACACATGAGAGCTGATTGATTCAAGCTCCATTTCTTTATTTTTCGTAGATGCAAAATAACCAAATCTGATTATCATGATGTAGCCCTCTGTCTTAGCTTTCCATGGGCTCCAAGATTAGCCCATTTGGATCACAAAAGCCCAAGTTATGGCCAAAATAAGGCAAGATACTCAAGATACATACAAAAAATGAAAATTGAAACATATATACATAATACTTCAATTTAACTAAACAACATAAAACTTAATTAAAATACTATTATTAAACATAGTAATTATATAATAAACCCTAAGTGTAAAACTATAAGAAGTGTATTAAAATTGATTTATCAAATTCCCCCACACTTAAGCTTTTGCACTCCAGGGCAAAACCAAACCAAAAACTAAAATGAGAAACAACAGAGAAAGGTTTTTTTTTTTCAAATTGATTTTTTTTGAAGTCTAAAATAATAAGTAATACACATCATCTCTTATATCAAGAGGTCATGATAAGTGTGAATAAGAAGCATTACATACTAGTTTCACAAATTGAGTGATCAAATCAAAGAGTGGATGAAAATGTGATAGATGTTCTCTTTATGCTCTCTATATCTCAATTGTTTGGGTTTGTGTATACTCTCAGAAATCACCCAAATAAATTAGCACTACCATAGGCTTGACAAATTTCTAATTTCCATATTTGAACACATATGCATGCAGAGATCAAAAGGACTTTATTAAGGTTGTAATGGGGCCAAGGTGATATAGGGTGGATAAAATGAAATAGTATGGCTAAACTTAGGGTTGAAAAAGAGCAATGGAGTAAGTGATTTAGTGATTGTGGAAGTACATTTTGAAACTCAATACTTAGCAAAATGAAACATGATGGAGGATAAAACATGAGAATAAATCCTCCTGATTATTTTCATACATATATTCACCACTTCTTCTTTTTCTTTCTCTTTTTTTTTATTTTTTTACTTTTTTTTTTAAACAATGAAACAACAACATATATATCTTGGGTACATTTCCACAATCATCAAGAATCTTTATTCATAGTAATTCCAAAACTCCTAATCAATTCCTAAGCAAAGGTGATCATGTTTTTTTTTTGGGGGCTATTGGCTAATTATGTGGCTGAATCAAGAAATGGATATAGGCTCAACGTGGGTAACAATGGAAAGTATGTAAGGTAAGGAATATGGCTAGTGGCTAGTTAAAACAAAAATAGCCTTAATCACATCAAAGCATGCACATGGAACATAATACATCAAAAAGAAACAAGTCAAGTTTTAGAGTACTAATAAATAAGGGTTAATCAAGAAAAAGAAAAGATGGCATAATATGATCCATCCAATTAAGCTCAAAATCTCACCGAGGGTGGTCAATCTATCACAATTCATATACAATTTGATCTTCACAAACAACTTATTAAATTAATATGCAAGAAAATTATTCACAACATGTCATAAAATATTGGACAAGGGTGATGCAATTACTCATTACTTAGACAAATTTAAAAAAAAAAACAAATTTAGTGAAAAGCATGTAAAATTTAAAATAAAAAACTGGAAATGGTGATTTTTTTTGTGAACAAGAAACAAAAAAAGAAAAATAAATCATAACCAAATATTGGTGTCAAGATCCGGTTCCTTATGCTTCTTGCTCTGTACTTTTTTTTTTCAAGGGCGCTTAGTAACGAAGATACCTACAACAAATTGGTCAGTTCAATTGCATGTGAAATGATTAGTATAACTAAACAATTTGATTGTGTCATACAACCCAGTTTCATAGGCCTTGTGTTAAAACCCATAAGAAAAATATCATCAACACAACCATGAGTAGCATCAAAAGCAATAACATACATCTTAATTCATTCGTATGCCTATAGAAAGACTCTGCTATATCATCCATTAAGAGAAAATAAAGAACCTGATGATTGACTAGTGGTGAGGTGTGGCTCCGATCTGAAAGAAAAGGATGAAGGCAAAGTGTGGCGGCTGGAGAATGATGAAGATGATGTTTATGGTTGCATAATGGTTGATGTCGAATAGAAATGATTCGGGTGAAGGTAAAGGCAAAGGCGCGACACTAAAGTAAATATAGTGGCTATGTGTGTGTGTGTGTTTATTTTATTTTTTATTTTTTATTTTTATTTTTTATGAAAAATGGTTTTGATAAGGAAGGTGAAACGATTGTGGTTATCCAAGTGAGATTTGTTATGAAGATGCGTCTCAAGAGTTTGGACTCTTTACTCAGCCCATCCCAACAAAAGTACTCATGAAAGAAAATAAAAAAAATAAATTATTTTTTTATTTTTTTAAAAAATTAAACAAAAGTGATACTGACACTATATAGTGAAGGATACGTCTCAAGACTTTGGTTCTCAAAGATGCATCTTTATGACTTTAGATACAACTTTCCCAAATTAATCTTTACTCTGTCCATCCCTCACAAAAAAATAATAAAATATATATATATAACTCAGACCCCCCCACACTTATTCAAGACATTGTCCTCATTGTCTTATATGATTTCCACAGTCTGTTTTTTTTCTTTTTCTTATTTTTTTAATGATTTTTTTTAAAATATAGATAAAGGTGAGAAAGAAGTTATAACCAAAGGGTGGTGTCTGGTTCTGGATTCTGGATTCTTTCGCTTGTGTGTGTGATCCTTATCTTGCTTCAAGAGGGGTTGAGGTTGGGGTAAAAAGCTCTGCAAAATATCAATCAATTCATCTGCATCTGATGAAGCATGAATGAATGATCGATCATCTTGAGTTATAAGGCCCTGTTCCACAGCTTTATCTAAAAACATTAGCAAACTGTCATAAAAACCATTAATATTTAATAATCCTAATGGCTTTTTATGAAGGTTCATGCTACACCATGATAAAATGCAAAATATTTCCTCAAAAGTACCAAAACCTCCAGGAAGTGCGATAAAGGCTTCAGCACCTATAACCATACGAGCCATTCGTTGATAGAGGCTTGTAACTTTTACCTCAGTTCCTACAACAATAGCTGGTGTAATACCAACATGATGTAGGATGATACTAGAGACGTTGCTTCCTTCAACTAGTGCAGATAGTGCCATGGAGCCTCTCAAACCCTGTACTCTTCCTCTATACAAGACCTTTATTTCTTTCGCAGCCAATAGTTTTCCCAACTTAGTAGCTGCTATTAGGTACTCCTTACAATTACCATTGTTGGATCCACCAAACACACAAATGGATTTGATTTTTTTTATCTTTTTTTTGTGTTTTCCATATAGAGTTATGCGCCCTTATATAGATAAAAACTGAGATGAAATAATTGATGAAAGATAAAAAGTTTACATAATTATTATTATATAAAAATAAATGACGGTAATGAAGAAATTTGAAAAGACATGATTGAAGAAAATAAAAATATGTAATTTTAAAAGTCAAAGTGAATTCAGAAAAGTAAAACATTGAAAACAACAGTAAATATGTACAGTAGTTGTGATTATGGCTCACATCTTCCTCTGGTTTTACGTCCAGTAACGGCTTAAACACCTTCTATGAGTCGAGGTTTTTGCTACCCATCTAGTTTTCTTATAAACTGGCAAACAGGGTCGTTTAACGCCAAATTCCCAAGGCTATAGTTTTCTTTTTGTTGAATGAATAGATCATATAATTTCAGAAGGACTCCTTGAACCGTTCCACATGGATGCATCTTAAGAGTTTGGATTAAGTTATCCAAGTTCTCTTTACTCAGTCCATCCTTTATAAATTTAATTTTGTCCTCCTGATTTATAGATACCATTCCAGGGTTCCTACAACGTGTATCACAATTTCATCTTGCACACTTATGGCAAACTCCCATCCTTTTAGCTCTTCGTTTTTTAGAATAAGAACTACGTCCCATACCTGACAAATGTTTTATATAGGACTTATGTAATTCACCAAAGAGACGTACCTTTGCTTCAAATAGGCATAACATTAATAGATGCACCTAAGTCTAGCATGGCATTTTCAAATTTGTTATTGCCTATTATGCATGGAATGGTAAACGTCCCAGGGTCTTTACATTTTTCTGGTATATGTGACAAAGGTTTTTCAATTAATGCAGACACATTTCTACTTATATTAATCCTTTCATTGCCTTTTAGTCTTCTTTTATTATTGCATAGTTCTTTAAGGAATTTGGCATATCTAGGGATTTGCTTGATGGCTTCTAATAAAGGTATATTTACCTCTACTTTTCTAAATGTTTCCAAGATCTCCTCATCCATTTTCTTATTTTGTATAGATTTTTGTCTTTGTGGAAATGGAAGAGGGATATGTTGTTTATCAGGACCAGCTGCAGAAGGAGGATTTGTGAGAGATATATCATTACTATTATTACTTGAACTATCTAAAACTTCTTCTGCATGTTTTTCTGTGATAATAGTATTTTCAGTTTGTTGTTGTTTTTCTGGTCCATGGATAGCTTTACCAGATCTTAAAGTAATTGCACTTACATTTTTAGGATTGACAATTGTCTGAGCGGGCAACTTATCTGAACCTTGAGACTGCAAATGGTTTAAAGATGTAGCCAATTGACCAATCTGATTTTCAAGAGTCTAAATTGTAGCCTCAGTTCTTTTTTGGAAGTTCAGATTATCTACTGATATTTGCTTCATCAATTCCTCTAAATTTGATTTCTCAGTAGAAGGTGCAACTATTTGTGTAGCTTGTTGTTGTACATGAGGAGGTTGATAAGGTCTGTTTGGTCCAGTATTTGCCTGAAAAAGTGCATGAGGTTGTTGTGAAGAATTACCCCATCTTAAATTAGGGTGATTCCTCCAACCAGGATTATATCTGTTAGAAGAAAGATCATAATTATTATGTTGTTGTTGTGGCAGTCTGTTATTGTATAAGTTGGCAGCACATACTTGAGGATTTTCATCAGGAATTTTAGCTTCCTGCAGTGAAGGACAACAATCAGTATAATGATCTGATGAAGTACAGATAGAACATACCTTAGCAGGGGTTACAGGTTGTTGTTTTTGAGACACAATAATATTTTTCATAAATGTTGCTAGTTCAGCAAATTTACTTTCCCATTTTTTATCTCCATCATTAGTAGTTTCAATTTCATGGACTCCTCTAATTACTACCGAATTATTTCTAGTGGCATGTTGTTGAGCATTAGCAGCCATGTTCTCAATTAAAGTTTTTGCTGCATTTGTAGTTTTATTTTGTAAAGCACCACCACTAGCTGCACCAACCAAAGTTCTATCCATTGGATTAAGACCTTCATAGAAATATTGTATGAGAAGTTGGTCCGTAATTTGGTGATGGGGACAACTAGCACATAATCTTTTAAATCTTTCCCAGTATTCATAAAGATTTTCCCGGTCATGTTGCCGGATGCCACATATTTCTTTTTTAATTGAGGAAGTTCTTGAAGCGGGGAAAAATTTTTCAAGAAACATTTTCTTTAGGTCATCCCAACTTGAAATAGAGCCAGGAGGAAGGTAAAATAACCAATCCTCAGCGATATCTGCTAGGGAGAAAGGAAAAGCTTTAAGTTTTACATGTTCTTCTGAAACCCCTTCAGGTTTCATGGTAGGGCAAAGGATATGAAATGTTTTTAAGTGTTTATGAGGATCTTCACCTGCACGACCATAAAACTTTGGTAACAAATGAACTAAACCAGTTTTAAGCACAAAAGGAACATCTTCCTCAGGATATAAGATGCATGATGTTTGATTAGTGACATCTGGTGTAGCTAGTTCTTTTAATGTGTTTTCAGCCATGTTATGCAAATACTCAGAAGTTGAAGGTTTAGTTTCACTATTTATGCTATTAGCTAGAATATTATTATTATTATTATTATTATTATTATTATTATTATTGTCTAATAGTTTCTTAGATGATCTAACTAATTGATGAAATGTTCTATCTATTTCAGGATCAAAAGAATATAGTGGCTCGGGATTAGATCTAGTCATGCACAATACATCTACATATATTGTAACAAAATACTACAACTATGTAATAAAAGGAAAAAGTTATCATTTTAATTATGAAATGCTTAGAACATATATTTAAAAATTTAAAGATTTTTTATATTTATATTTTTTTCAATGGTTGAAAATGAGATTACTAAAAAATGAATAAGAATATAATAAAGTGGAATTTTTTTTATTTTTTATATGCTCACATTCAACCAAACCTTAATATCTTCAATACACCTACAAAAAAATGTAAAATATATTAGATAATTGAATGTAAATAATTAGGACCAAAGGTCCCCGGCAACGGCGCCAAATTTGACACGCTGTCGTTGTCGGGTCAAATAAAATGTTAAATTAATATAGTATAAGGTGAACAACCTTAGTCATCTCTCGACGACCTTAGTTGAATTAGTTACACTCAATTTAGTTATAATAAAGGGGGGATTGTTTTGAGCTTGAAAGGAAAATTAAGTGATTATATGATAGTGCAAAAAGTAAATTTATGAGTAAGAATAATCAAATTTAGAAACAACCAACCCAAGGAATTAATAAATCTTTAGTTAACTAATCATTGATCACAAATATGATTAAATATAATTAATTTCTCAATCTTGAATCATTTGGAATCCCTAAATGATTATATTCTAGAAAATCTTCTAGAATTGAATTAATGAACTAATAAGAATAACCAATCAATATATTCTTATTAATTACTAAAATAACTTTAAAACCATAATTTGATTGAGTTAAGAAACTAAATAGAAATCTCTTATTTAGTAACTTAATCTTTGTTCTCAAATTGATTATTGATTAACCAACCAACATCAGTTTAGATTATAGATTGTTTAATTATATACCAATCGGTTATACACTTAAATAATCTACCATCATAAGTGCTTGAGAAACAAAGAAAAGTAATTATCTTCAATCAAAATATTAAGAGCAAGAACTCAAAGTTAACATAAAGAAAAATTAAATTCCTTGAGTTGATTTTAAAAGATTAAGCTTCCATAATAATTTTTAACAATGAAAGCTAATATTAAATTTACTAAAACTTTGATTATAAAAGTAAATGATAAATAATAAAATTAACTTACTTGATATTGAGGAAGGGAAATGAAAACCATAACTTAAAGGATGGAATATAGAACAAGGAGATAAAGCAAGAGAAAGAACTAAAACTTAAGAAGCTAAAGCAAAGATATAGAATTGTAATGAAAACTAAAGCATGTATTTCTTATGTATTTCTTGTGTATCTTCCTTACAACTTCAAGCATCTATTTATAGGCAAGATATGATGATACTATACATTTATTTTTTGATTATTAATGCATTTTTTCAACATTGGTGGGCTTGAAATTACAATAATTCAAAAGAAGATAATGGTAGGTGTTGAAATGCATTCTCCTCTTTATCTTCTCCACATTGCGAGTCCAATATGACCCTCTAGATGGCCGAATTCTGAAAAACCTTCAACATGAAAGTTGTAGATCTCTGTCTTATTGAGAATTTGGCGCAAGAATGAGGTCATTTGGACACATAGAGCTCCAGATATGTGTATTTTGGTGAACTATGTCAATGCTGGTGGGACACATAAGGGCTGATTGATTCAAGCTCCATTTCTTTATTTTTCGCAGATGCAAAATAACCAAATCTGATCATCATGATGTAGCCCTCTGTCTTAGCTTTCCATGAGCTCTAAGATTAGCCCATTTGGATCACAAAAGCCCAAGTTATGGCCAAAATAAGTCAAGATACTCAAGATACATACAAAAAACGAAAATTGAAACATATATACATAATACTTCAATTTAACTAAACAACATAAAACTTAATTAAAATACTATTATTAAACATAGTAATTATATAATAAACCCTAAGTGTAAAACTATAAGAAGTGTATTAAAATTGATTTATCAATGTAATATAAAATACTATTTTCAGAAATACAAAAATGAAAATTGCACACATTTAAAAAAATCAAAAAACAAAGTTCAAAAATAATTTAAATTATATATTTTTTTAGTTATTTTTAAAAAAATTCAAAGATAATATAATATATATAACTATATCAGAATTAGAAAATTGTAAAATAAAATTCAAAATTAATTTGTGATAAATTATTTATTTATTAATTTTTAAAAAAGTCAATGACGATGTAAAATATAATACTATTTTCAGAATTAGTAAATTGAAAATTATATGGTTAAAAAAATTGAAAATAAAATTTGAAAATAAACAATGTTATAAATTCTATATTTATTTAGTTAAATTTAGGTGGTTAATATAATTAGAACTAGTAAATTTTGAAAAGGTATTGATGAGTTAGTTTTCTAGATGTTAGGTGATATACATTATTATTGGAATAATAATTAACTAATTAAATTAATAATTTATGGAGTTTAGTTTAAACAAAAGTAATAGTTATGTGGAAGTATTTTTGTTAAGTTTTATTCAAAAGAATCAATGATCATATAATATATGTATATATAAGTATTTTCATTAGTTATATATTTTAGAATTAATACTGTATCCTACCAAAATATAAAAAATTTTAAATTTAACAAAAGCAATATTGGTTCAATATGTAACTAAATTAATAAGTTTTAAATATCAAAGTTGTATTGTTTTGAAAATTATTTGTTTAGAAAATAATAGTTTTGTTGAACATTTCTAAATGCAGTATGGCTGAACAAAGGAAGATCAATCCTGATCCGTTAAACCCACAACTATTAACGTTACAAGAGAAGCATGTGTCCACGCATGTTTGGAACGGAAAACCAGACCGGGTACTAAGAATTAGAAAAGCACTCCACCTTAGAAGCGATCAAATACCAGAACAAATCATTCCATATTTACAAAGAGCTGGTTTTTATCACTTGCGAAGGTTGCATATTTGTCGGTGTCTGGTGAGTTTATTACTACAATGGTTGAGAGATGGAGACTGGAGACACACACGTTCCATCTTCCCGTTGGAGAGTGCACCATCACATTGCAGGATATTGCTATTTTGCTAGGACTCAGCATTGATGGAATCGCAGTTGTGGCGATAGTTGGTTCACGTGACTAGCAACAGTATGTGGAAGCTCAACTAGGGCGACGACCCCCTCACAGTGCACTACATGGTCAAAGTCTTAAGATGTCCTGGCTGCAAGAGAATTTTGGTGACATTGCAGAGCATATTCAGGATGAGGTGGCCATAAAATGATTCGCTCATGCCTATATCTTACGATTGCTTGGTGGGTGTATTTTCTTTGACCAGTCATTTGGCAGGGTCCCTCTTAGGTACCTTCATATGCTGGAGAATTTTGATATTTATGGTGGTTATGCATGGGTCGTATCTGCGCTAGGATACCTTAACTGACAGCTATGTACCGCCGCAGATTATGCTCAGAAGGATATGTACGGCTTGACAATGTTGGTTCAGGTGTGCAGTTGGGAGCGTATGTGACACCTAGCCCTGACAGAACCGGGTGTAAGGGATGCTGACAGCCCTTACAGAGGGAGATGGATACACCCAATGAGAAATTGATATACGATGTATGATTTTGGGTATTTCAGGACACACTTGGACTGGATGAATAAGGATCAGGTATAATAGCATTGATTTATAATATATATATATATATATATATATATATATATATATAATGTTTCTAGTTACAATTAATGGATGCATTTTTGATGAGTTAATTGTTTATTGTCTTGCAGTTTATATAGGAACCATATGCTGGGAGAACGACTAATGGTCTTCCAGAAATTTGTCTGTGGTCAGGGGGCCTGGCGATCGGTTGTTCCATTATTGTGTTTCTAAATTTAAGAGTGGTATCAGCCTGACAGGGTTATACGACAATTTGGGATAGAGCAATTGTTAGTGTATGCACTACGAGTTATTAATGTATCAATTTTAACTTATCAATAAAATTAGTATTTTCAGTTTTAGACTAATGCTATTTATCCTGGAATAATAGGTCATATGAGAATTATTCCTAAAACGTCCCTAATCAAGTATTTACATAGGGACATGTAAATACATTAAGATTAGTGTGTGAATGTACTGATGATTTGATCTCACAAATCATGGATATATGATATCAAGTCTTTACACGGGTACACATTAAGAGTAATGTTGTACTGGACAGACCCACCATGAGAACGTTGCATGGATCGTTACATGAGTGTCATAAACGGTTCTCAATGTGATAATGGTATATAGTCCTTCGACCTGAAGTCACTACGATTCCTACATAAGGAGTTTATTATTTTAATATAATTAAACGTTATCTGTAATAAGATGGCTATAAAGATTGTGATTAGGCAATAGATAAATTATGCAGAGGGATGTGAGTGATGTAGATGGAATTTGTCTCTCCTATGTGACAGGAGTGATATCTATGGGCCACTTGATGAAGTGAGACTAATGAAATGCATGGCCATGCTAGGACGAATAAATGTTAGATATTTATTCTGTAAAGTCTACTCTGGTATCAAGTAAAATGAATTGGGCCATACAAGGATGACGACGACCATGCCTTGGGCCCAATTAGATATCGTGACAAAAGGAATAAATATATAAAATAATTATCACTTATAGGTCATGTCGATGATAAATAATATTCGGACATAATGATGTATTGCTAGATACCGCTCTTATTTTATATTAATAATAAAATAGTTTATTATTAATATAACCGAATATTTTACCTATAGGGTCACACACATAGAGTAAGCCCACCAGAGGATAGTTTTATTTTAGTTGGACTGAAAATAAAACTATTTGGGCCTAACTCATTTAGAATGAGTCAGGAGCCCAATGTTTAATGAGAGCTCAGGTCAAGACCTAAGCCTATATATAGAGCATGAGATGCTCATAGGCTGCTGCTCAGAAATTAGACTATAAACAAATTTCCGTACTAGCATTTGGAGCTCTATTTTTCTAGTGGGAGTGCTCGTGTGGACTTCTAAGGGCGAAGCTACAATTGCTTCGATCGAGGAACTCGTTCTGCGTCTACAATAGGTAAACCCTAGCCAAAATTTTAATTTAGCATAATGCCTTGAGACATTTGTGTTTGCAATTCTTTTGGGAATCCTTTGTGTTTCCGCTGCCTGACCCTAATGGATTCCCTAACAGCAATACATACCATCTCAACCTGAAGACTTGCATGCTATCACTCTGAAGGGCAAATCAGATAAAAACTGGTCCACTGTTATGGAACCTCTGTTAAATTTTTAGAATGGGAGGCAAGGACACATATGTTCTGGTCAACCACTTTTTAGGGACATGTTCACGAACCATGAGTACTTTAGATGGTACAAAATGTGGACTCGTCGGTGGGTTACCAGACAAGGGGCTGTAAGGGGATCCACAGTAACAGTTTGATGCACCTTTTATTATGGGTTTAGGGTTTACTTGTCTGCTACTGTTGGTTTTTTGTAACACACGTTTTTATTTTCAGATGAACAACGTCGAGGTGATTCAGTACTTGTCCTCGCCAGAGAACTCTGAGACCCCTATTGCTTTCGCTATGGATAAGATCCGGCAGGAAACGAAGAAGATACTAATGTCGATGGGCGAATGGGATAGAATTGTACAGGCCAGAGTGCATGCTCCCATCTCGACAGAGGAGGCCCCAGACGTAGAGTTTCATGTGGACATGCCTGGGACTCGAGTCGAAATAACGGGGTTACAAAGGCGAAGGTTTAGAGAGCCAGAGAAGGACTACATTATCCCACCTATTCCCACCAGACAAGCAGGCCAATACTATGTTCCGTCTCAACCGCCACCTCATTCGCCCTGGCCGACATACAACTACCCGTCTCAGTCGTCACAGCGGTATCCCATGCACACGAATGAATATTTTAATGTTCAAATGTTTCCAGGTGAAGGCACCTCATTCATGGGGGATATTGATGGTAGTTTCCATGGGGGACAACAGGCTAGACATCCAAGTTCATCTTATATCCCTGTGTCCCCATACATCCTTGACCCCTTATTCTTGACCCCATTTCCTTATGTCCCACACATGATGACCTCATCTATCCCATGCTGACCACAATGGGAAACCAACATTGTTTCTTCTTCTTGATTCCATCCAATGATGTTTGATCTAAACACAGCTGTATCAGAGGCTGTTGCATGTGAAGAGAAGATTGCTACATATGTAGTTCCATCACAGGAGGCTGCTCTATGCATAGTTGCATCCCAAGAGGAAGAATCACAGATTGAAGACGAGGTTGAAGTTGTTCGTCAACTCCCTCCTCGAGTTAACCGCGGTGTTACCAGGCCTTGCCTTTTTCCCCCACCTCAGCCCCGAGGTCGCCATTAGGATTCTATATGTTGTATTTGTATGTGTTGTTTAGACATTAATTGTACACGTTTATTTTTGTATTTGTTTATGTTATATGCATGTAAACATTATGGACTTTATTATAAAATGCTAAATTTTACAGGCTCAACCTTGAATTATTACATACATAAATCTAAGTTTTATCCATGACTGTCATTACTAAAACCAGAACCAGAAGCACTTCCAATAGAATTAGGGCACGTCGAACGCTTGTGACCTGTTTGTCGACAAATACCACATCTATATGAAGTCTCCAACTCAACCTAGTCCATCTCGTTTCTAATCCTTGAGGCCTTTGGACGTCTCTTTGCGCATAACATGTCGTTATCAGGAACTACTATGTAAGATTCATCAAACTCAGGAATTAATTCATCACTCCCGATGGGATACCATTGCCCTGTATAAGCCTAACCAACGTGACGCAAAGTGTAACATTCATGGATGTACTGGAAAAAATTAATGTTTACTACATTGCATGCAGCAATTATGTGCATGCATGGGTAATGGAAAGCCTGGAACCTCCCACACTGGCACCATTTTTCAGTTAGGTTCAAGGCCCACACAAATCCACCTTTTTGGGTGGTTGGGTTAAACCTCTCCTCAACCTCAAACCTGGTCGACTCTACATCAAATGTTTTGACAACGATAGAATATACGTGTGCCTGATACAATGCTAGTTTTTCATGAACCTTTGTGCAATAAATCTGCCCAGTAGCCATTTCCGATGCAACACACCCACTGCGATTAACAAAGTACTCTACTAAACGAGAGTAAGTGAACTTTACCAAAGTTGTGACCGGTAAGTTACGAGCGCCTTTGAACACTTTGTTCACACACTCAGAAAGATTAGTTGTCATGTGGCCAAACCTACTTCCATTTTTATCATACGCCAGTGACCACATTCCTTTGGGGATTGAATCCATCCATCTAGCAAATTCAGGGCTAGCCTCTCTAAATTTTCATATTGTCGATCAAATGAATGCTTGCTTGGATTATACCCTGTAGTAAACCTTTGTGCAATAAATCTGCCCAGTAGCCATTTCCGATGCAACACACCCACTGCGATTAACAAAGTACTCTACTAAACGAGAGTAAGTGAACTTTACCAAAGTTGTGACCGGTAAGTTATGAGCACCTTTGAACACTTTGTTCACACACTCAGAAAGATTAGTTGTCATGTGGCCAAACCTACTTCCATTTTCATCATACGCCAGTGACCACATTCCTTTGGGGATTGAATCCATCCATCTAGCAAATTCAGGGCTAGCCTCTCTGAATTTTCATATTGTCGATCAAATGAATGCTTGCTTAGATTATACCCTGTGGTAAACAATAATTAGATCCATAAAACATCCATATGTAGTTACATAAACAAGAATGATTGCTAACTTACCCATTTTAATGAGGTCTTTCTTCAGCTCTTGATTCTTAAACTTCTGGTTGAAGTTACTGGCTATATGGCGAATACAGTATTTGTGATATGCAGTGGGTGGAGTCCATGCCACCCCTGAACCCCAGATTTCACTAAGAATGCTCCTATGGCAGTCTGAAATTATACAAATTCTATCTTTTTGTGTCACATACAACTGCAAGTTTGAAAGAAACCAACTATAATCCTCCAAAGTTGCACTAGGCACAATTACAAATGCTAATGGTAACACCGTACTATTTCCATCTTGGGTTGTCGCCACCAATAAAGTCCCTTTGTATTTTCCATACAGGTGAGTTCCATATACTTGAATGATGGGCTTACAAAAGTTAAAGGCATCACAACAGGCCTTTAATGTCCAAAACACACGACAAAATTTGTAGTGCCTTTGATGAACTTGGTCTCCAACGACAATACGGCTAGTTTGTATCACACTTACGGATCCTACAACAACTTGTTTCATATGATTTAACCACCGGGGTAGGAAGGCATATGACTCTTCCCTATCTCCCCACACCTTTGCTATTGCCTTTTGCTTAGCCTCCACACTTTTTGGTACGAAATAGTGAATCCATATTTTCCTTTTACTCTATCTTGAATTAATGATATAGGCACCAACAGCTCATTCTTTATCATGCCTGCCAAAAATATTAACATATTCAAAATATTGAAAAATGTTCATTTGCAAAGTCACATAAATTTACCTAAAATCATAGAGTAGATCAAGTCCGCATCTAGTTTCTTATGATCTTGTGATAAGAAACTGTTAACACAAGTGTGTGGGCCCTCGTACCGTGATATAAGCCATTTGTGCGCTCTTTTAGACAAAAATGCACACATTCTCCAGCTACACGCACTGACTTTGATTAGGACACTTCACTACAAATTTAGCAGGCTTGGACTCCACAACAATATAACTTTGATGCAACTTCATGCACTGTTGTTTTAACGCATTTTGCATATCACATTTGCTCTCAAACCTTAACCCAGCGTACAGCTCATCCCTGACACTCAAGTTATCATCATCAAATTCAATTTCCTGATCTGGATGGTCCATATTTATATTTTGAAAGTAAGATGCTTTATTCCAAAATAGAACCACACCAGTGCCTACGTAAATCCCAACTATTTTAACTCG
This sequence comes from Clitoria ternatea, assembly GCA_037962975.1. Classification (NCBI taxonomy): domain Eukaryota; kingdom Viridiplantae; phylum Streptophyta; class Magnoliopsida; order Fabales; family Fabaceae; genus Clitoria; species Clitoria ternatea. The sequence goes on from CM075670.1 coordinate 286,542,965, forward strand.
TAATCCTTTAAAGAAAAATCTCAGTAACATATTTCAACTTCATGTTTTGTGTTCTTTTAGTCAAAATCAGCATTAAATTACATCCAACTATTTTTCTAACTACAAACATAAGAAATTTTATGACAAAAAATCAATAATTTCAACATACGAAATCAAAATAATTAAATCATAAATATATAAAAGAATATTAATAATTAAAGATATGTATTTTTTTCACACTCATTTTATTTAAATTATTAAATCCTATTAATTATTAACAAATATATATTTATGATTAAATAATTATTTTCAATATATATCTACATATAATACAATTATTCTTACAATTATTCATCAATTATTTACAATATAAAGCATAACTAGGATTGATTTAAACTAGCTCATATATATATATAAGTAAAAAACCAATTAGCCTAAAATAAGAATTACCACCGTGAAAATGTTGTTGAATAGGTTAAACATGGATTAGGTTTGATGCACCAGAATTAGAGGTTGCCTCTAATCCACCAACGTCGTCATCATCATTATCGGAATTAATCATCAACATCATATCATCTGCACAAGAGTCACTTAACACCTCCTCCGATGGTATATTATAATTTGAATCATCATCAGACAAAACACTTATTTTAATAAATAAAGATTTCTTAAATTCTCTTGTCAAAAATTTAAACACACACAAAAAAACACTTGAATGGAAAACAAATACACACACGAGATGACCATTAACGTTTTATAGGCATACTAGAACCAAGCGGGAAAATTTGAACGCTTGCATGTGTTTTGAGGAAGAGAGACGACACAATTGTGTCGTGGGAAAAGCGACTGACACAACACGTGTGTCGTAGGCAATTGGGGCGACACACCTTGTGGCGTAAATTCTATTTGTCCTAACAACCCTAGATATGATTTTTTTCTAATTTGTCTGAGATGCGACATTCGTATTCACATTTGTACCATGTCCTTAAGGTTCTCTTTACGATATGCGACGACTCTATCCTTATAAGTCTATTTGTGGTAATTTACGACCCCATATGATTTAATGGATTCTTTTAAGATAAACTCGGGATAGATTAGAACTAGCAGAAATCTTAATCTTATGTAACACCTAAGCCTTTTAAAGAAGATATTATCTTTGATGACCATTCTTGAGTAAGAACCACTAATCGAATAAATAAGAGTATTTGTTAATTATAAAAGGTAAGATCTGATATGTTATAAAGAATCATTCATAGATAATGTTAGAAATAATTAACCTTAAAATAACTCTTTTAAGATGTTAAATTAGGTCAAATTAAATTTTAGATACGTCATTTTAACATGGATATCAAATTCTTTTGAAATATAACAAAAGTTTCAACAAAGAAATCTCAATTGGAACCAATCATAAAAGATTCTAGAAAAAGAATTAGTTGGAGAAAGCAATTGGTCGAAATACAAAATGTATTAAAAGGTTAGATTATTTTTTTAAAATGCATGTATTGCTATTATTTACAATACATGTAAGAATTGTTGTTGATATCCAAAGAAGCTTTGTAAAATTAAATTTATGAGTCATTTGGTGGGCAGTAAATGAAATAACAAGCAAATAAGATAAAATATAATAAGAATAGGATAGGACAAGGATTGAATAAGCTTTTATTTTGTCTAGTATTTAATGTTTTAAAGAACAACAACAACAATAATATCATATTCATTCCTAACCCCCTATATGTTTGTTATTCTATCATACTAATACATATCATACTTATTCCTAACTCCATATGTTAGTTATTCTATCAAACTCATTCCTAATATAACTCCCCCTAAAGATAAAAATGAAGAAGAACAATACTTGGGTTAATATAGTGGAAAACTCAAAATTGACTAAATTAAATTAGCTAGTCAACATCACTATGTCAATAACATAGTGGAAACTCAAAAGTAAGGAATATCATAACTTATCTCTTTCAAGAGTAAAATAAATTCAATGAATTTATTTTCGTTTAATATTGGATTCAAGTAATGTCACCATAACATTAGTATGATGAAAATTCTCAACATATACTGTCATGACACCATAATTTATAGTATCTTTCAAACACTTCATGAATCCAATAAGTAGAACACATAAAAATTATGATTTCATAAAAATTAATAAACTCATTATAGAAAATACCAAAGTTCTTAGTACCTCTAAGTACTTTATGAGTTCTCTTACTTTATAAAATTTTTATACTAACTCGTAAGTACATAAAATTCAATAAATATTAATTATGACATACTCATACCTTACCAACAAAACATCCATTATATTTTTCTTTTATTGATATTATCGTAAGGGATCTTCATTGACTAATAATTCAAATTTCACGATAAATTTTCAAAACAATATATATGACAAGCCTTATGCAACCCACTTCCTTATGATCAAACATTCAAAAACATATTTGTTTCTTTAACAAAGATAGTGTACACACTCTCAAGTATCTAATTACTTACACCATTTTTGCATATACATATCTTTATGTTTAAAATTCAACATTTAAATTATAATGTCTATGTCATATATATTCTGCATAATTATAATTCATAATTGAACCAAAATCAATTAAATTTGACTGACTAATTTGTGCCAAATGCTAAAAAATTTCAAGCATATTCAAATCAACCCATGAGTATAAGTCATTATTGATCCATTTATTTATCGATCAATTGATGCAACGATATCACTTTAGTAAAGCCATCACATAAAGACATTTTCATTTTACACAATTATAATATGATAAAGTTATTTACTATGATATAAGATTATAAATAATAATAAAGATAAACATTTTTTCTTAACTTAATAATGATAATATTTTAGTCATTTAATTATTATTTATATATATGATTGAAATAATTATGCTCACAATGATTGTAATCCAACAACCATATCAAAAATTATTGTCACCTTAATTAATAACATATTGCTCTTAATTATAAAATCATAAGTTCATAAAACTCAATAAGCTCTTAACAATTTAGATGTACACATACTAGACAACAAATCATCATCTTTTAATTGAGTGATATCATTATAAGGGATCCCCATTGATATTGTACTTCATAACTCAAACTTCTTGAGAAGTTTCTCAAAATCATATTTTATGATAGCTTTATTATCACATTTCCTTACAATTATACCTTAAACATATTTGTTGCCCTCCAAATTTATTGAGTTAAGCTCTCCAACGGGATAATAAGTTAGTTCAAACTCTATCTTTCCTTTATGAAAATAGCCACAACACATCAAAGTTTATGGCACAAACAAAAATAGAATTTACTATACATTAGTCCACTTCTAATTTTACTCATAATCTACCACTGTAGAGAAAAAAAACGTAGAACATAGAGGGCCACAACTCAAACCATTACAATGAATTTTCAATCATGTCAATGGCTTCCAAACCATTTAATAACATTATATCACATCAGAAAAATACTTCTAATTATTTTTAAATATTCTATACAATGCCATAAGCATGATATTTATAAGTCATCGCAAAATTTCAACTATTCGGTGCTTCAAAACAGTACCCACGACATAAAAGAGATAAGGAAAGAGATGCACGTAGCAAGTATAGGCTATATTCTTTATAAAATTCTGCCTTATATATACCCATTAGATATTTCATTTCACTAGACCACTCATTGCCTCTTCCTTTTGATCAAATTAAGCTCACTTTTCATATAATCCACAAGAAACGTACAAACATCTATCATGCATTCTCGGATAACATTTAAAGTTTGAAATTAGTATAAACATCTACACTAAATTTCAATAACCTGAACTCTGTGAATCTCATCATATTAACTATTTAATTACATAACATGCACTTCCACAACAATTTCATGGATTAAAAAAATATTTATAACCGTAGAATCAAATTAAAAAATTACAATTTAACAAATAGCTTGTAGGCACATTCAAATATCAATTACTCTTCAAAGTAAGTTGAACCAAACACACACTATGTGTCTAAGCATCTAAATATATAGACCTTGGGAGTACACAGTTATACACGCTACACACTTTACTTACACTTAATAGCAGGATTGTTGGTGAACCATAAGGTCAAACCCTTTTAAACTAGGAAGTACCACTGCTTGACATTAAAACAAATATGAGAATATGATTCAATAACAGAATTTCCATAAAGTTTATGCTTAGGAGACAATTATATGGTTTACGAAAGATAAAAAGTCTTTTAGGAAGCTGGGCTGCTTAAATCTAGAAACATAAAACTTACACCTAAGGACAAGCTTAGATAAATACTTATACTAATGAACAATATGGTTAATTACTTAATTGGAAATCTCGGTACTTATTATAAATTATAATTATTTATCTAGAGAAATCCCCGATTATGTTTTCCTTGAAAATCATTCAAAACCCTTGGAAAAATAGGCATGAGTTTTTAAGTTCATTTTCAATGCCGACGGCATACCAGAAAAACTTTAATTTAACAATGATGGAGAATGGAATAACCTTATCTTTGACACTAAAAAGTCCCAAGAATTCTTAGCCATATTATAGCAAGGCTCGAACGTAATTTCTCCCTTATGAACATAGAAGGATAAAATACCTTTTTAGCCTTCTTAAAGTTTAGGGTTTAGGAAAAAGCCATTTTTAAAAAAAACTATGATTTTGGACTTTATAAAGTTTTAGGTTTTTAAATTTAAGGAAAACGTTAGTCTTAACTGTTAACTGATGAGGTGGAATAGCCACCTTGTCAGTGACACATGTTAAAAATATTATTAATTAATTACACGTACATCCAAATAGCTATTGATGTGTAAAATTGTAATCTTCCCCAAATTAAGAAACCCTAATTAACAAGGGTGGGAGCACATTAATCTCAGTCGTCTTCAACCTCTGAACCAGAACCCAGAAACAGATGGCAACATCAAATGTCTCAACTGGATATTCCTTTGGCACTACCTTGTGTTTCAAGCTCGAACCATCTTCAGCTTTAGCAACTTTGCACCGACATTAATCTCAGTCGTCTTCAACCTTCGAACCAGAATGTAAAAAAAGATGGCAGCATCAAATGTCTCAACCAAGTGTTCCTTTGGAACTACCTTGTGTTGCAAGCTCAAACCATCTTCAGCTTCAGCCACCTCATCAGTGGCACATGCCAGAAATATTATTAATTAATTATACATACGTCCAGATGGCTACTAACGTGCAAAGTTGTAATCTTCCCTAAATTATGAAACTCTAATTAACAAGGGTGAGAGCACATTAATCTCAGTCATCTTCAACCTATGAACCAGAACACAAAAACAAATGACAACATCAAATGTCTTAACCGGGTATTCCTTTGGCACTACCCTGTGCTGCAAGCTCAAACCATCTTTAGCTTCAACAACTTTGCACTGACAAAGTGCCCATGTTTTTCATCATTTTGTTTACCCTTTTAGATTTGGAAACAAACCAAGTAAACTATTTCCGATGAAGGATCAGAAAGTTTCAATTTTTCTTTGATTAGATGTAACTGCACAAAGAGGGTAGCGAAGCAATGTGTAGAGCGATCGTGTTTCTCGTTCACCCGCAATTCCTCATTCTCTTTCTTGTTTTCTCAATTTTCATCATTTCCGCATTCTCTGGCTATAAAAAAGTACTCCTTTTTTACCCTTTTTCTCTTCACGCTCTTGTCATTGTGGATCTGATTTGGGTAATTCATGAATAATGGTTGGACCTAAAATGTTTATAGTAAAGTGAGCTTGATAGGGTTTCGTTTCAATTTGTTTCCACTAATTTGAACATTCTGCTCCAAATGTTTAGCCTGCAGTTTCTTTTTATGCTTTCGTTTTTACTTATGTTACAATGAAATCAAGATGTGGTTTTTTTGTAATTTTAATTTTGCTTCATTTTAATTTTGCTTCAAAAACTTCAATTTGGGACATTTGATGTTGCCATATGTTTTTGTGTTTTGGTTCAGAGGTTAAAGACGACTAGGATTAATTTGTTCCCACCATTGTTAATTAGGGTTTCTTAATCTGGGGAAGATTACAATTTTACACGTCAGTAGCCATCTAGATGTACCTGTAATTAATTAATAATATTTCTAACATGTGTCATTAATGAGGTGACAAACATTAGCCACTTCATCAGTTAACAACCAAGGCTAACGTTTTCCTTAAATTCAAAAACACTAAAACTTTATAAGGGCCAAAATCATAAGTTTTTTTAAAGGGTTTTTTCTAAACCCTAAACTTTAATAGGGCTAAAAGGTATTTTACCCGAACATAGAAATACCTCAACTTGCAATTTCTAGTGTCAAGCACGTAATTAGCGAAAACCTCATTAGCACAATCCAACACCAGAGTCCTATCCAAAACGGTCCTGTTATCCTCCTTGCTACGTGTGTAGGTCAAATTCAACGACTTCTCGGCAACCCGATTAAGCTTTGACCCTTGACAAATGTGGTGTCTGTTATAGACGCTGGAATGTTGAGATCGCCGACGTTAATGGTAAGAGTTGCGGCGGCAACGCCATTCTTGTCTACGTCGTACCTGTCTTTTAGAGCTACCTTCACTGTAAACAACAGAGAAAAGGGGATGCAACAACTCTTTCTAGAATTTGATTACTGTCCTTACAACAAATGATTAGGGAAAAGGAAATCAAGATCAAATTGGGGGAAAGGAAATCAAGAATAAATCGGAAAAGTGAATCCGATAAATCCTGAAGATTGTTAGGTAATTTCAATTTACTATGAATTGAGACGTGTTATGATAACATTGTTCTTAAGGATTTATTCGCGTATGGCGTATCCCCTAGGATTTAACATTTCCTTCTAGAATAGACCTAGGTTCAAAACTAGTAGAAATAAAATTTTTATATAACCCAAGACCAGAGAATTGTGTCTATGTATCTCTATAGGGAGAGAGAAAATTGTTAATTAAATAGGAGTATAAGTCAGTTACACAATATCTGACCAAGTTGTAGATAATATCTAACCAACTTAGAGATAAAATTTGATTAAGTCTAAAAATAAGATTTGACTTAATCAAAGTTTATCTATAAGTTATAAGTAATATTTTATAATAATAAAATAATTTGTTATTCCTTTTTAATTTAAAATAAAATAAAACTTTATCTAAAACTTTGAAATAATATAATTTCCAACAAGATTTTCCACCTTATAAAACTAGAAGAATGATATAAGAATTAATTAATTAATTAATAATTATGTTATATACATGAGATTCCTACGTAAATTTTGCCTAAAACACCAAAATATTTAAACGCGATGCTGTTCCCACCTTGGAACGGAACTTCATGGAACAAGGTAATTGTTCGCCAACCTCTCCCAAATACCACCAAGAATCAATTGACTATACTGCTATCGGTCCTCTGGATCGCGAACAGACGGAATCCAATAAATGTGGATATGGATCTGTTTTAGTCAACTCTGCATTTCCTATAAAATTGGGAAAAAGTTGGTGCTTCTTTTTTTCCTTTCACCCTGTGAGTTTCGGTTTATTTATTCTTTCTTATCATAAAATCAAAGATAAAATTATTTGTTATTTTAGAATTTTATCCACAATAATCATATACTACCTTGGTATTTAAATATACAGCAATTTTACCTAATTCATATATATTAGTTAATTTAGTTATAATTATTAAATTTGTTTAAGATTTATTATAGTTTTCTAAAATTGTTCTTAGAATAATTATGACCCATCATTCAATTTTTTCATTTACTCTCTTTCCGCTTATTATCTCTCCATTTACCAATATTTTAAAAACCGGTTTGATGATCAAATCGGTGAAAACACTGGTTCACGGTTCATTAGTTCAACCGTAGTCGAACCGGTGATAATAAAATATATATTTTAATATAATATAATATTGATATATTAATAATAAATTATATTCAAATAGCTTTTTTATTTTATTTAAAAATATTTTTTAATGGAATTTTTTAAGAAAAGCCAAAAAAGCAAAAAAATAATTTTAAAACTTTGACCGGTTCAATCGGTTTTTCAGTACCGGTTTTCAACCGGTTTTTAAGTAGCGATTTTCAATCGATTTTGACCTGTTCTGAATCTGCCGGTTTTTTTCCTTGATCGGACCGGTACCGTGACCGATTCCCGGTCCAACTGGCCGGTCCGGTCCGATTTTTACAACCTTGTCATTTACTATCAAGTTATTATAAGAAAGATAAATAAAATAATTGATGTATTTCATTTATTGTTATATTGATTTTAAGAATCAGTTATATATTAATAGGAGTGTTTTTAAAAATAATTAATAACATAAAAATTTAAAAAATATCTTACATTAAGAGATTTTCTTTTCTCAAAGAGATTTTATATTAGATGGAGATATGATATATTCACGGACGAATATGTCGAACTCTTTTTTATTCATTGAGTATTTATATTATTAGTTACTCATCCATATTAAACACTACTTCATAAAAGGGATGTTCGGAACGAAAATATATGAAATAGATACACTAGAAATTAACATGTGAACAATTAAAAGTCTAGATAAATACTTAATAGTTATTATGCATACTTTATTTCACGTTTGGTTAATGTTATCAAATTTATTTATTTATGACATAATTTTTACTATTTTTATCTCTAAATATAATATTTTTTATCTAATTCATGTGTATTAAGAAAGTTGGTTAATTTAGTTAAAATTATTAAATTCGTTTAAAATTTATAATAGTTTTCTAAAATTACCGTTAGAGTGATTATTACTTATCATTCAATTTTCTCTATTTATTCTCTCTATTTAATCCCTCTCTACTTACTACCCAATTATTATTGGAAAGATAAATAATCTAAATGTATCTTATTTAGTATTATATTAATTACAATAAAGTTATACATTAATAGGGATATTTTAATAAAAAAAACAATGAATGACATAAAAATTTGAAAGATGGTCTTATAGTAAAGACAATTTTTTTTTCTAAAAGGGGTTTTTATATTTAAGAATGAAGGTAGTATAATTTTCTTGTTAACCTTTAAGAACAAATTGAATTTAGCCTTATTCCTCTGGTTCTAAAAACAAACAAAAAGTAAGTGACTTTTTGCACATATTTAAAATATTGGCTAGAAGTGGTTATTTGTATTAATAATATCAATTATTTGATTTAATTTCATAAAATACCTTTAATATCATTTTTTGTAAGAAAAAGGAATTAGTTGTCTTAAAAAACATATAAAGAGGATATCGACACACATTTAATGAAATTGTAAAAGTATAATTTTGCTTATAAAAAATCACTAAAAGTTGCTTATATTTGAAACCAATGGAAGTATTAATAAAATTTATTTAGTTTTAATATGATTATCTGGCATGCATATTTTTTTTTTTTTGGTTTTACAAGGTGACACCTTATCCAGTCGCCGTTGAGACTAATCTCATACCTTAATGGTTAATGCACAAAAATGATAGGAGGTTGACAGTTTGGTATTTTTGGTTCACAAGAGTTGAGGACTGGACTCTCAACCACTTATTTAGGAGCAATGAGGCTAATCTTAAATCTAGATGTGGAAATAAGGTAAGTTGAGTTAGACATTATCAAGCTTAGTTTGACTAGCTTCTTGATATCAAAACCTGTTTGATTTTTACTTTCCTTTGTCAGTCTGTCTGATGTCTTTTGAGATTTGATCTTTATTCACTAGACTTTGGGTTCTTGTGGTCGTCCAATGCGGAGAAGTTTGTTGATGCATTTGATGTCTTCCATTCTTCATGCTTGGATCCTCTTTCTTCATAAGCTTGTCTTTTTCTAGAGCTTTTGGTCATCCTTAAACTTTTGACATCTTTAGTCTTTGACCAGCTTCTTCTTCTTCTTGAGCCTTTACCAGAGTAGATTTCTTCATGAATCTTCTTCCTCTATACTCGTTAGAGTGTTTAACCCCAGAGGCCACACTCTGATACCAATTGATGGTTCAAAGAGCAAACTTAAAAGGGGGGTTGAATAAGTATGTTCATTTTTTCAAACAAAAAATGATATTTAAGCATTAATGCGTTATACACAGCGAACCAGAATTTTGCTTATACGGAGAACGTGATTGTTTGATTGAGCGAGCATATTTTTTCCAGACTTTTACTATCAAGTATAACAATAATGATGCACCAGACTTTTGATAATAAAGAGTAAGAGAGAAAGAGACAATACACAAACTATTTATACTGGTACATCTCCAACTCGGAGACTACATCCAGTACCTTCAAATATAAAGGATTTCCATGTAAAACTTTTACATAAACAGGTGTTAAATATTATTGACTCCAGCCACTCCTGGCTTAAGCACAACTCGTGCTTCAAGTATTTTTGACATTGGTCACTCTTAGCCCCAAATATACTTGACTTCGGCTACTACTGGCCTAAGCACAACTCGTGCTTTGAGTGTTCTTGAGTCCGCCCACTCCTGGCCTAAGCACAGCCCGTGCTTAAACACACCAGACCCTCTGAATTCCTATGAGTATTATTTTGCAGCACCCACTCCTGGGGCATACGCATGTATTCTTTCACGAGCCACTCTTGGCTCAAACCCTGAGTATTCTTTCAAAAGTCTCTCTAGGCCAACAGTGTTTCCTACATTAACAGAGTCTGGCAACACACCAGACCTGCACTATAAGAGGGTCAGAAGAATTATTTCAAATGAATAAGTCTTTCTACCTTAACAGAGCCAAGTGATCAACTACATGAGGAAAGACTTATTCATTAAGTAGACTTATTACTTGTGTAGTATGAGAGATGGATACAAGAGGTACTGAGTCTGAAAGCATGAACAGAGATGGTATGCTCTTAAAAAAGCAAAAAGATATGAGCTGGTGGCATATCTCTAGTTGCTATGGCTTTTGGGAGAAAAAGGAATGCACATAGCGAGCTTTCTTAAACTTCATGGCAGTTTTTCTGGATCTGATCTTTTGTTCTTCGAGCAGACTGCCATCTTATTCTTCTTTTTGGACTATTGTGTATGAACATCTAGTGCTCATTTATATTTCTTCTTCCTCGCTTACACTTTCCTTAATGTGTTTTTCCCATCTTCTTTTTCTTCAACGGGATCTCTCTCTTATTGATTTCATGCCCTCTCTGTAATTTTTTGCTCTTGTTTAGAGTCTGCTATTGCGATCTATTTCAGCATACTTCTTCTGAAAAGATTGGTTCAATATATAAGGGATTGTTCTAAAGAGCCAGAGGAAGGGTTAACAGATGTAAGCCCATTAAGAGATGATATACTTGAGGAGAAGGATGTTGCACAACGGACAAAAGGCTTCCTTTGTCAGAGAGACATTCTGAGCATGTAATGGTAGGATAGTGAATTTTGAGATATGTGTGACCATAGGCAGAGTAGAGATAGCGTAAGTTTCACAAAGAAGGAAGCTTTTATTCAGAGAATCTCTGAATATGTAAGGCACAGGTGAAAGACTTAACGTTATTAGAGTAGAGAGTTACTGCCTTGTTTTGTCATTCTTCTTTTCGTAGGTCTTTGCTTAAGCGTGCTTACAAGAATATTTTCTTGACCAGTGAGATCCTTGAGCCAGACTTGAATAGGAACTTCCTTTAAAGTGAATTTTTGTAGTATGAGATAAAGCATTCTGAGCTAAGTCTGGTAGGTATTCAGATGCAAAGATCTTTTTCTTTGAGAACGATTTTCCAGACTTCAAGACTTTTCTTGTTTTGGATTAAAGAGGGTTTATTGATGAGACCAGACTTTTAAAGATTCTTTTGGCATATGTAATCCCCCTATCTTTCGTAACACAATTCTTATGTTTTCCTGAAACACTTAAACTCACATATTAAATAATAACATGATATCACTCTATTTAAATTAGAATACGCAATGGTTATTATCAACAAATCTCATGAAATTCTGGTTTAAATGATTCGACATTTAACAGACTTTTCTTCAACAGAAGAATCTAAGTACAAGTTAAAGAGTTACAACTTCTTAGTGTATCCTACTAAAAGCTTAACTTTCACACTCTTTAAGGGCTCCCCACCCTTCTTATGATATTTTCAAATACACAACCCAAAGGTTAAAATCTAACCTTTGCAATGAATCCCAATCTTGAAATAGAGATTTATAATCTGAACAAACTCTTAAAAGAATACATATATAAATCAAAGCTTATAAAATAAACTCTAAGAATAAAGAAGACGAGCTTAGGAGTGATTCAGAATGTCAAATGATGAATTTTGAAACATTTGGTCTCTAATCTTTTGTATAAAACATGTATTTATAGAGTTCTGAGTTTAACATATAGGCATTAAATGCTTATTGCAAAGTTCAAGCATGTTGTCATGCCATTTTTGCATGTAGTAATCGATTATCCAAAATGTGGTAATCGCTTATTAGATAATGGTAATCGATTATCCAATCTCTGAGTTCCAAACAACATTTCAATTTTAAGCAATCAATTAGCCTTAACAAGGTAGTCGATTATTTGATCCATAAGTTCATGAAAACTATTTTTAACCCTTTAGAAAATCTTTTTATATGAAGTAATCAAATGACATGCATGAAAGGTTTTTCTTTCAAATCCTTAAACATGTTTTTACCATGTAAAATCATTTTTGGGTAAGGTTTAGACTTGATAGCTCATAAACTCTTTTCTAAGTGTTTTCTTTAATAAGACTACTAGGCTTAATAAAATATTATTCTTGAAGCTTAAGAAGCCTTGTAACTTCTTGGCGTTAAGATCTTTGAGTTACCACTCATTCAAGCTTCGCCAGTTTTCATGTTTTCCAATGTCGTGTTTGGCATTATCAAAATCTGTTAATTAACATCCAAATGCAATATACTCATGCATTTCTAGAATAATCATTTATAAAGCATAAGATGTACCATTTTTGGCTATTAAATGAAGGTGAAATGGGTTCGCAGATGTCTGAATGAACTAATTGCAATTTTTTGTTTGCTCTCCATTAACTTTTCTAAGAAATTGGCGCATAATGTTTCTTGCCTCTAACACAACCAAAGCACACATTTGTTGGGGGCAGGTACCATAGGAAATCCACAAACCCTCTTCCAAGTTTGGAGCAATTATAAACCTTTTGTGATTGAGATGGGTGTATATACAATGCCACATGTACTAAAGGTCTTGTGTTGTTATGGTGAAGCATGTTTCTTTCTTCTTTGAAGTCATAACTGTCACGCCCAGATTTCTCTGGCCCAATTCCCAATGTAACAAAGATAATCAATCAATAAAATTACCAATAAATTTTTCATGTTTTAAAACTCTGAACACCTGACATTACATTGAGACCCTAACCACGGAAAAACTAAATAGTGAAGGTAAAGATTTTTATAAACTAGATTGGTAAATAAATAGCCCTAACGTATATACGAAATAATAGAGTTTACAATGGAAGAAAAATGTGTATACATGGCATACGCCTAGTCACATATATAAAGATATAAGAAAAGACCCAAAATGAGGAAGGAAGTAAAGAAATCAAAACCAGGTCAATTCACTTAAATGAGGTGTCACTCTCTTAAGTGAGACCATAAGCACTCGTTTGAGAGCATATAAATTCGCCTGAGTGGAATGCATCATACAATCAGACCCTCGAATTCGCTTGGGCGAGCTATACTCGCCTGAGAAAAAAAATCCAGAAGTAAATATACATTAATTCGCTTAAGCGAGATAACCCTCGCTTGAGCGAAAACACTACAGAATCAAATCACCATGAATTCGCTTGAGCGTGACCTAACCCGCTTGAGCAAAAAAAAGACATAATCAATTTCCAAAAGAAACCACTTAAGCGAGGCCACACTCACTTGAGCGAAAAAAAGACAGAACCATTGTCAAAGGAATTCATCCAAGCGAAACCCAACTCACTTGAGCAAAAATAACATAGGCATTTATACATTAATTCGATTGAGCGAGCTCCCTACTCGCTCGAGCGAGATCATGACAGAACCACATCCTCTGTCCCTCGCTTGAGCGAAAATAGACTACGAACCATATATCTGATACATGACAAACTCGCTTGAGCGAAAATCATCTTGCTTGAGCAAATTTATCATTAATTGCATAATGACCTAAATAAATCAATTTACAAGGCACACAAAGATGCAATTGTCCAAGATTTGGTCCAAGCTACCTATTAGTACACATTTATACGCCTAATTAGGACTTATCCCAACAAGTCCCGCCTCATGATTTGAGCTCTAGATCATCACATATGTAAATGGCATTTTAGGTGCATTTGAAACCAACAAACCATGCCAATTTGAGTTGTAGGCCTACTTGACCCCAACCACACATGCACACAAGTATTATGGGTTATAGGCACCCTCTGCGTGAGGTATTAGTCATCCCATAGGAAAATGGTCTATCTACTTCCCAATTGTGCATATATAAGTCATAGCATCACCTTTGCAAACAAATGATCGTGCTATTATACATTTCATTTTTATCATCAATCAACTAAAATCAGTCATTCATTGATTTAGCATAAAATCAAATATCACATTGTCTCTATTCACTATCAACGTCATAACAAGGAAATTAGCCATCAAACATCAAGGTCTAATTTCACCCATGACCCCCTCCCCAAAATATACATCCGATAGTCATATATGTAACAAGCATATACATATAACATATGCTTTACAAAATAATTGTCGGCCAAGGCTCACAAGCTTTCCTTCCATATTTACCTTCTCCAAAACTCAACCTCCAAAAATGGTAGGATGTCCAACATACCTACGTCAACCTTTAAAAATAACAACTAGGAGTTGAGTAACATATACAAAATGAATCAATATCATACATTATGATAATATACATATACATGTGCACAACATATGTTCCATTATAGATTTATATGATTCAATCATACACCACATTAATTCATATATAACACATGTTTTAATCGATCCATTCACAATATACTCATACCCAAATCATTGACAATCACATCCAGCACAACCATCACTTTGAGATTAGTACCACAAGTTTGTCCGTTCACTGTCAATACTTCATTGCCTCTAAGGGCCACGAGTTACTCGACATATCCTTGGCTATATGCAAATGCTCTTAAAGCTAATGCATATGCACAAATGTCATAGTATCAAATGTGGATCCGACTATAGGAATAACGTCATATAATATTTGGGTCAAACATAGGTGTGCCACTATGTCCCTACTGCAGTAGTAAAAGTGTACATTTATCTCATTATTTACATGCATAACAACATCTTTCACTAGTACCAAACCTCTATCGCCCTCTTTATAGCACTAGTCACCCTGTGACATGCGGATTCAATAACATGGCCATAATTGCCACAAGTGCTACGGCCCTTCTCGAACACACATCGAGAGAGTCGTTTTCCATTAGAAACACCGAGGATACTCGCTCATCACAAAACCGTCCACCCACCAGGCCCGTCACATAGGGTGCTTCAACACCAAACTATGGACAACTTCGTGATTCCATCGAATCACTAAGGAATAAATATAATTTACCCGTGCACTGAGTCACCCTCCCACTAGGCCCTCCTGTTGGAATCCTTAACTTCCAAAACAGAATGTATGATATGCCATGGATGCAAATACAGATCAATGCATTCTCACATTATGCACCCTAAATGTCACTCCATTATCACACCACCATCACTTAGTGGATTTCAATATCATCATTATTCTCAATCATCAATTATCATTGGATTTCATTCTCATCAATTGTTAGTGGCAACCAATATTCACCAATTTCATCGATACACATATCATGGGATGTTCACACATTTATGTACAATTCGATCACAATGATGGCATCAAACTTAAACAATCATAAGCCATATATCAATTAACATCAAGTCATCATCCCAAACATTTACCACTAAACACAAATTATTCCAAATGCTTTTCAAGCACAAAAACATCAAGATATTCATCCAATCATATTATGGAAGCACATTCATACATACACATCAATAATGGATGAAATTATGCATTTAGAAATGTTACCTCCTCCTACCTCAAAAGAAGTAGTATTCAGTACGGTCTGAAGGTCCCGCTTCGTCAATTAGGTCGTTTTCTACACCACAAAATGTATCATACAATCATTTTCTATCCAAACCACCAAGATTTAAAGGTTTTTAGTTAACCACTTGGTGTTTATACCATTTTAAACCTCAAATCTCTTTCATTTCATTTAACCCACCATGGGTTTGGTGCTCGTATTCATTATTGCACATTTTAAAGCTATACCCATTAATGGGTTCCTATATGTATGTCTATTTACTATCAACAATACCATCTCTGATCATTAATATCACTCTCCCACATAAATAAATGCACTTTTACTCACATTTCTCATTTCCCCCAAATCCAAATGTTAGGGTTTCATAAAAAATCCAACAACCACCATTTATACTTATAATTTTCCATCACATGCATCATCATTTTCGTGTATCACCTTACACCCTCTTAAATATTGCATTTATGACACCCCACCCTAGGGTTTTCATCATTAATGGCTTCCATTAATGATACTCATACATGTAACATTCTCATATACCATAATACCCCATAATTTAAAGCTAGAGCTCATAAAAAATGGTGAGGGAAGCTTACCTCAAGCAAAACAAAATTGAGCACCAAAGAGAGGGAGAAAGTGACAAAAATAAGAGGGAGAAGAGAGAGCTTCCAACACCTTAACCTCCTTCTTGCTTAGTGGAGAAAATGAAAATGGAGGAGGGAAGACACACACCCACACACTTGGTGTATTTGGAGAATAAAAGAAGAATAAGAAATGAGAAGGAAAAGAAAAGAGAGTGTTTGTGTTTTGAGAGGGAGAGCGAACATGTGATTGAAAGAATAGAGAGGTTTTAGTTTTATGTTTTGACCCTCACTTAATAATTTCTCCGTTTTACAACAAACAGGATCTCCGTTTGGGCTCAATACTTATCTAAAAATTATTCTGAAGATATATTCAGATTCCCAATAATATTCTTGATAGCCTTGACCAACAGCACCTCAATCGAAGATACTTGGTCCGACACTCATTTTAATCAAGTATTAATTTCAACTCTTAAAAGCCACAATAAATTATGAATAATCATAAAAATTTTCAATTTAATTATTTCTAACTTTTGGGGGTGTTAATTAACTCATGTGTCATTACTTACTATTTATTTCTTTCAATTAAGTATTTTTATAAAATTTGGGATGTTACAATAACAGTCAATATGACCATCTAGTTTGGAGTCATATTAGTTATTAGGTTAACCCTTTATGAGGATGATATATGCTACATATCCCTGATTGAATTGTGATGGTTAGTCATTTATACTCAAGAGATTAATTTTGAGTTCATGTACATAAAAGCACATTTATCTTCATGTTATTTCCATGCTTTACTACATGGTTGAATACTTCATCCATCTCACTAAATTTTGATTTATATCCATACGTGTGAAATGAACACCTCGAATCTATGAGCTAAGCTTCATCTTTCCTTGTGTAATATTGAACCATCTTAATATGAGACATGTTTCTTCATTACTTAACTTTGCATAATTCATCTTCTTGTCCCATGATTGGCATTTATCTTAATAATGCCTTGACTTTATGGCCTTTAAAAGATTTATTCATGCCTTGTTTGATACTTTGCCTTCCTTTTACTCTTTTTGTGCACCTGCCTCTACCTTTTCCACTTGTGCCAAAGGAATTATCTAAACTCACTTTCAAAGCATGCTCTTCTCCACTAGATCTGGTAGACTTTTTCTCATGAATAACTAAAGAACTTTGTAGTTCATCAATATCCTTAGATTCTTTAATTGAGACAACAACATAATTGAAATTTATCAATTAAAGTTCTAAGGATTTTTCCCATGATGATGACTCCCTTCTAGAGTTGGAAAAACGGGTCGACCCACATGACCCGACCTGAGGCTGTTGTCAAAAGCGTAGTGTGTGGGCCTTGAAAATAAATTCAAAGTTAATAATTAAAAAAAACTTGAAAAACATGTTGAGTGTGGGTTAACCCACATGAGCCTGGGTGGCTCGAGGCCTTTGTTAAAAAAATTGTTAGGAACTTCAAAGGGAATTCAAAATTTTTTTAGGGTTTAGGCTTGTGTTAGTAGCTAATGCTTCATTCATTTCAATTTTTAACTGTAGTATAAAAACAAATATATTTTTTACAAGAAAAGTTATTGATTTTACAACATTATTTACGTAGCAACAGTTAATTAATTTCAATAGCATAATTTTTTTTTACAAATGTAGTTTTAGAAAAAATTTACTAAGTTGGTTCAGTTTTTTATAATTCAATTTTTTATAAATCAATTTTTTTAAAAAAAAATGGGTTGTCTGATCAAGCCTACAACCCGTAAAGGGTCAGACTAGGGCCTCTAATTTTAAGGCCTGAATTTATGCCAACCTTTTTTGGCCCAGCCCTAAATAGTTTGTAACCCGATAAAACCCCACTCGTTTAGGACCACCCGCCCGAATTGTCAGCTCTGCTTCCTTCATGTTCTCTCTGTTGCTTCACATCTTGTTGGCTATGCCAATCACTCAAGCAAAGTAGTCAGCTCATCCCTCAAGCAAAGTAGTCATGGTTTCATCCATTCTCATCTCTGAGATTTTCAAATTCTCCCCCTAGTGCTTACAAGTTTGAACGCTTCATTCTTGCATTTCTTGCAAACTCCTTTTTTAATCGAATCCCATTTCTGCTTTGATATGTGTTTCTATAGAATTTGTTCAAAATTTATGTGAGTGGCTTGAAACATATAATTCTTAACCAGGTCTTTCACCATTAAATCCCCTACCTATTTTTGTTACACCTCATTTGATTCCACCCCCTTTGTTGGTTCTTCATAACTAGTCTATAACGCATTCTAATACCCTTTTGATCTCAAAAGTTTTTCCATGAGCATGCTCCAACGGTCATAGTGACCATCGAAATGTGGTATAGTAGGTTGAACAAAAGTTTTGTCCTTGCTCATTTTGTGATTCATTAAAAAAAGTTGATGTTTTTTCTTTAATCAGGCCCTATAATGGAGTCCTGAAGCCAATTTGTAAAGATATCAAAGGAAATCTCAAAATACATAGTTGAATGAATGCTTCGTTAAATAAAAGTCAAACTTTTAAATAGCCATAGAAAAATAGAAAGATGAAGATAACTTGAAAATAAAAAGACAACTAAGACAAAAGATAAAACCAATATAATTTCCTAATCAATCTAGATAAATCCTAGAGATAAGTAACCCAATTAAAAACAGATCCCAGATAACTCAACAACTCCCACCCTTACTCATACCTTACTAATTAGTGCATGAAGTGGTAAGATATGTTGACTACTTAATATTTTTCATTCACAAAAACTAGAGATTGAATCCCAACTATTTAGTTAATTGACAAATATGCGTGTGTGAATTAACACTAGACCAATCAATTAGTCTAACTCAGTTGAACCTTAAACTAATTAAATGATTGATTTAAGTTAATTCTTTATTACTATCAATTCTACCGTAATTTTATTCTTGATTTAAGCACATTTGTGTAAACCGGTACTTTCATTCGTTTAAAAACCAAACCGGTTCTAATCATATTAGTTACACCTGCACCAAGAATTTAATTCAATCAAATATTTTATACAAAGCAGGCGTATTAATTTGAATTAATGTGTGGTTAGATTCGTGGGACCTTAATTATAATATTCATATCAACACACAATAGGAGAGTCTCTGTCTGCAAATTTGGATCAGGGCAAGCTCTGTGAAAAGGTAAATGCATCATCATCACAAGCATTGGGGGTTGTCTTCGCGACTATCGGGGATTTAGGCCATTGTAAGCAGACAGAAAACAAATACTTATTTATTTCATGTTTTATGTAAAACTCTTTTAAAAGTAGCATTGCCTCGCGAATCAAACTTTTCGGTTAATATTTAAGATTATATTATAGTTTTGTTCTCGTGATTAATTAAGATTGTGGATGGCAATTAGCACACTTATATATAATGCTGTGTGCACAGTTTATTCTATGTAGCGTGTTTCGGAGGTGAAACGTATCTGACCCATCATGTAGAATGAAAGGACAAGGCAAACTTTTTTTTTTTTCTTTCTGTAACACACTGTTTTTAAATAGTAAATGATCAATTTGATCAGAAGAACTGAAGCACTTCAGCTGTTGGTATTGCCTAGGAGGCAACGGTTAAATAAACTAAAATCAATGGCCTATGCTACGTACCTGAATTGAAGTAGTTCACCAATTTGTCTATCACAAAATAAGTAATCAAATTCCTCAGCTTGAGATAATTTATAGAGTATTTATTGCATAGACAAACTGCTTGTAGGTACAATTTATTGAAAACAAAACCTGACGTTATAATAATTTCAGTACATAATTTTATTGTTATTTTTATCAATATTTTATACCATAATTTTTTTTGTGGAAATATTTTATCTTGATATCATGCAATCAGCAAAAATACATTTACTTATTTGCAATCTTAATTAGGTTAATCGAATTTAATTATGCGTAGGCCTTTAATGAGCCTTCTCCCTCTCGGTGTTGAATAACCTATTTGTATTATTTAAAAAATGTTGTGGCAATTTACATTTATAATTCTTTTTCTTAAATATTTATATATTTGTTTCAAATTCACTACCTGACCACCGTGAGACATTGTTATCCAATACATTAACTCTATGAATTTAGTGCATAACCAATAGCTTTGACAGTGGCTTCTAAGCATGCTAGTATATGACAAGGACAAATTTGAGCTGTAATATGTTTTTAATTAGTAAGTGGTTTAAGGTTTGATGAAATGGATAAGTATAATCAATCCACACGATTTAACTTGGATTGATAATAATGCTATAATTATATAATTTGTGTGAGCTCTTGGTAGCTCGAAGGCTGATTCACTTGTTATTTCAAAATGATAGATGTCTAATTCAGTTAGTTGCTAAGAGGTGTATGTATTTGTTAATGCATTAATTGGTTTATTTTCTCTTAATAATATATAAAATCATTTCTACTTTAATAATCTATATCAAACACTTTTGTTTTAATTACTCTAAAATCCGAAATATTAATATCAGCGTTCATATTATTTTTAGACATTGGTTAATAAAATAGGCTAAATATAAATTGGTCCTATATTTTAGTTTTGTCTCAATGTCCTCTAACATTTTTTTTCAAGTCTCAAACATAAAATCTAAGTGATGATATACTAAATACCTAATCACTAAGATACACGCAAGTTTTTCTAAATTTAAGACATGGTATATTTATAAGGATACATTTTATGTTTTTATTTTAATGCTACATTAACTACAACGTTTAATATAGGATATATTTTTAAATAATATATTTATTAAATATATTTTAATGATATTAACTATTAAATATATTTTTAATGAATGTTGTAGTATTTTTTAATATTTTTGTAATAATACATTTATCAAATATATTGGTATTATAATATGTTATTAAATATATTTTTAAAGATATATTTATTATTTATTTATCAATAGTATATTTATTAAATATAATATTAAAATAGATAATTGAATTGGTCGTTGTCAGTGTGTAAGAGTCAGCGTGGTGACTAGTCCTTAAAGGTGTTGATCCGGTCTTGATACCAGTATCCGATCTACAAGACATATTTCAACGTCTTTGTCAATTCGCCAACGTGCAACCGGTGTCATCGGTATACATCCGGACTCTAATTCCGTATCAGGCGCTCTCCCTATACCGGTTGTCCAGGATAACACCATGACACCGGATAACACACACGTCACTATGCAGAAGACAAAAGGCATTGCTACAGGGACCGATCAATAATTCCCTGCACTACGAGCCAAAATCTGCTCACGGGAATGGTCAATTTGTCCTTTAATTCTAGCCTATACTCCCTACGCTCAATATAAAATGGCCACTTGACCCAATCATGCTGGTAAGTGTGCAATAAAATAATAATTTAAAGTGTTATTGGAGGTTAGTGGTTCCCCACTAACGAATCCTCGAATATCGAGCCAATCAGGTATATGAACTCTCTTCATCAATGAAGGGAGGGATCTTTTGACTCTATCAACTTACAATTACTCTCTGAAAACATTCCTCACTTGGAATATCATCACTGACTTGAGCGTCGGAGAATCTTTGCAGGTGACACCACCTTTCGCCCACATCAACGCGTAAGGACGGTGTGAAGGACCTCCAGGACGCCCAATCCGCTTTCATTATACAGAGACATCGGATACGTAAACCGGATACTCATATAACCGGTCTTCAGAGACGTAATCCTCCTATTATTTGTGATTGACCCGACACCGAATCTCTTGACCTCGGTTCAGGACAGATCAGGTGTTATAGGTCTACATCTTACACCGGTCTAGTGGGAATCCAATATTATATCCTTTACTCTAGTTAAGAGAAAAAGGCCTTGAAGCGATTCCTCGTATCAAAACAACCAGTCTTTCGCTCCACAACGCATAGGGGGTACACCTGTAAGAACACTCCGACACATAAGTTAGTGAATATTCAGGGGGAATATCAAAGCTTAAGTGTAAGTTTTAGAAATAATGTTCTACCTTTCATTGATAATTCGTGTGTACTTATATCTGGAGGTAACGGAAGAATCATATTTCCCAAGGGGTTTCCCGTATACTACGATTTTGATCATTTACAAAAAAAAGGTTGACACATGGAAGGTGATCCGGGGTGGCAACAGGACTGGACGAGGTCCTAGAAAGGCGCTCCACGTCACCAATAAGAACAGACAAGTTATAACCGGAGTCTGAAACCATATGTTGACTACAGATCTTCCCCTTAACCCTAGTCAATAACTGACAACCAAACAACCAGTCAGAGGAGGTATGAGCAACCTGACCCTGCAGATACTGTACCTACAGTAAGTTAGGAAGATGGTCAAATCACTTCTGAAACTAAGGTAAACATTATAAATACAACTCATTTACTACTGAAGGGAGGCTAATTTTAATTTTTCCGTATGTTACCTCAGTAATCATACATTGCCTTAGTAACTATACTAATTTAAGCATCAGAGAATCTTCTACAGGTTCACCTTTGGTGTGGTCTTGAAACACCAGTATGGACTAATACATCAATTATCGCCTTTACTCGAAGAACCTCAGATTCCCACTGAACTGAGGTGTAAAGTACCGTACTTCACTGAGGCAGTGTAAAACCGAGAGCAAGTGAGGTGACATCGGTCAGATTACTGAACTAAGGATTCCGGTCAAGACGGTCAACTTTGACTTCGGATTCCAGAGCAGATCAGAAGGGACGTTTCCAAACGGCTCTACCTACCCGTCTGTTACTTTGCATGTTATTTGTCCAGTAGGTTGATGCATGAGTCAACTCTGGCTTTCTGGTATCGAAAGAATGACTCGTACCGAAGTCAGCCCAAGAGTCTCATGCACGATGCCATAAGGTCGGTGTTATACCATCTCAGTATACGAGATACCAATTTTGAATGACGGCTTAAGATCAAATTACCATATTATTTATGGGTCGATAGCAAGATTGAATCAATAATCAATATATTTAATAAACTACTATTAAAAATATATCTTATATTAAATGTTTTTATCAATGTAACATCAAAATAAAAAAACATAAAAGTATGTTATATAAATATAACTTGTCTTATATTTATAAAAAAAATTGTGTTCTTTAGTGGTTAGACATTTTGTTTATCATCACTTAAGTTTTGTGTTTGAAACCTGTAAATTTAAAAATAAAATATGTTTGATAATATATTGTTGTTATCATTTTTGTTTATCATCACTTAAATTTTGTGTTTGAGACTTGTAAATTTAAAAATAAAATATGTTTGATAATACATTGTGATTGTGACTATCACAATTATATTATTATTATTAGCTGAAAAGCAAAAAGGAATAGGAATGAAGGAGTGAAATATTATTAGTGAAAAGGGCAAGATTCTGAGATAGTAGTTTAGTTGTTATTTATATAGGACTATGAATGTAAAAAATAAAATTATGCGAGGTCTTGATGAAGGTTTGGTGAGTGAGGTATATTGAATATGGAGAAACATTTGTTGTTAATTAAGAAGAATGGGAGAGTTTAAGGGTGCATGGCACGTGGTTTGAATGAAATGAAGAAAGAGGGCGGCGTGGCGTTTCCTCGGATACCATAAGGTGCGATTGGGTGAGTGAGTGAATGCCAGTTGGATCATTCATCCATCCGCGCTTCCCTATGAAAATATCCAGACTGTCATCTCAACTCTCAACGTCTCTTTCCATAATTTCACCCCCCCTTCCTCTTCCCATTTTACCCTTTCACGCCTCAATTTCCACATTCAAATTATCCAACTGGCCCAACCTGTCCAGTACCCACCCCTCCTTTTCAACCCATTACACTCTTACCATTCACTCCTCTTACCTGTGACCTATATATACCCCTCTTCCCAGCCCTTTCATCCACAACACCCATTTCTCAACTGCCTCCATTCCAAATGGCTATTATCACTGTTCATTCTTCTCAATCCTTTTTCCTTAAAACCTTTCTCCTTTTTTCTGTCTTTCACCTTTCCTTTGCTGCTAGGAGCCTCCATGAACTGGTGCAGGACCAGTCCCAGCTTCTTCACTACCACAACGGTCCTTTGCTGTACGGCAAAATCTCCGTCAACCTAATATGGTATGGTCAATTCAACCCGTCCCAAAAAGCCATCGTCTCCGATTTCATTTCCTCCCTCTCTTCCCCTACTCCTCACGACAACCAACCCTCTGTTTCCATGTGGTGGAAAACCACCGAGAAATACCACCACAAAAACCCCAAGAATGCCCCTCCCCTTTCCCTCTCACTTGGGAACCACATCGTGGACGACAAGTACTCTCTCGGGAAATCACTAACCGACAAGAACCTCGTCCAGTTGGCATCTAAAGGAGGCCAGAGAGACTCCATCAACGTTGTTCTCACATCCGCTGACGTGGCAGTGGAACGTTTCTGCTTGGACCGATGCGGGACTCACGGTTCTTCTTCTTCTTTAGGTCACGTCAAGGGGAAGATCTACAAGTTCGCTTACATTTGGGTTGGAAATTCCGAGACCCAGTGTCCGGGTTACTGCGCCTGGCCTTTCCACCAGCCAGTCTATGGGCCTCAAAGCCCACCGTTGGTTGCCCCAAACAACGATGTGGGCCTTGATGGAATGGTTATTAACCTTGCAAGCCTCTTGGCTGGAACTGCCACTAACCCATTTGGAAACGGTTACTTCCAGGGTTCTGCCGATGCTCCACTGGAAGCTTCTTCGGCTTGTCCTGGGGTTTACGGTAAAGGGGCTTATCCTGGTTACGCTGGTGACTTGTTGGTTGATCCTACTACTGGTGCTAGCTACAATGTGAATGGTGCTAATGGCAGGAAGTACCTTGTTCCTGCTTTATATGATCCTTCTACTATGTCTTGCTCAACGCCGGTGTGAGGATAATTTTCTGCTGCTGCTATTACTACGGTGTTAGCAACACGGATTAGGAAGTGGTTGTACAAAAAGTTTAAATAAGCGTTTTGTAGGATTATTTCATTTATTTGTTGATTAATGGAAGCAAATGTACTTTTGTTTGCTTTTTTAATATATGTAGGACACTGTTACTCTGGTCAAAACCTGCTTTCAATTTCGCGTGGCTTATTATCATTCAGAGGAAAAAGGATTAAAATTTGAGAAATACTTTCATTAAGAAAAAGGATTAAAACTAATACTTCCATTAAGGATCACTTTATGGGAGGGACTAAGGGGAGTTTCTAGATTCACATAAACTGAATAGTAACACTTTCTTAGTTCCTGAATTGGTTGCTGCTTACTTTTACCCTACCTACCACGATCTGAACCATCTCGGTCCATGTTAAGTGAATCCTATTTTCACGAGTGTTTTAATTGTTTAAATGGGTACATATTTTACATATTATTTTTAATGTATTAAATTTAAGCTTTTTTTTCTATAGTGGTGTATACCTTTCAAAAGTTGTTCATTGTAATGTCTTGTTAAAAAATATTTTGCATAAAATATTAAAATTAAGAAGCATATTATTTAAAATATCTAAACAATATTTTAGAATTATAAATAGAATTAAAATTAGTTATTTAAAAATAACATAAAACACAACAAATAAATTGATTACATTCATTGATTATTTTGAAAGTTGGGATATACAGAGTACGAGGTACTTCATCATCTAAATTCATTTAAATTGTTATCATCTGTATGATAAGTAATCAAAATTACCTTCATATGCATGTTGTTTGTCTTCAACAATCATATGCAATGTGATGCACATATAAATTATATTCTTTAGTTATCAACGTGCCACACACATGCAACACCATAGATTGATTGCAAAACACACATGGAGCACTCCAAAAGATTATTCCACATCTTTTCTTACGGTTTCTTGGTGTTGGGCAAACAATTTTTTTTTATCTCCTTGTTGAGTTGTTATTGTCTTCACAAATGTTGCCCATTTTAGATAATATTCCATTAGCTAGTTAATACCCGAAGTTATAATCAATTAGGTAAATCATAAAATGTACTTGGAAATCTCTCTCATCAAGAATGTCATTGAACACATTGATGTCGTTATTCGAACTTGCAACCCTAAAAACTGCACATTAGATCCACAAATCTTGTGAAGCTGTTGCCTCAAGCATGATTGTTGATTTACCATAGTCGCCTCAACAATATTGACATTTTCAAGCTAGTGGGTAATTTTTCCACTCTCAATGCATGCAGTTGATACTTTCTAACATACATGGAAAACCATGTGCTTCCCCATTCGTAGTAGGTGCTTAATGTCAACAATGTTTGGCCTCCTTAAGTACTCGACCCTAAACACTTGGTTGGTACATTGTACAAACTTTTGTAGGCATTCTTATCCAGTGCATTTTGCAATTCATACATATTCATCCACAATATCAACAGTTGATCCATAAGCCAACATGCAAACGACAACATTATATTTTTGTAATGGTGCTGGTCCTATTCTTCCAGTCGCATCAAATCATGATTGGAAGTATATGTCATGAGCACCAAGAGCTTCGACAATGCAAAGGAATACATTCCTACGAATTCGAAATCTCCTATGAAATTGGGCATTCATGTATACTAGATTTTTAGACAAGTATTCGTTGATCAAACGACTATTTCCTTCTTGATTTTGCTTTATGTGAGTTATTTTACGCCTGCCTCTACTAGAGTAACCACTTTCATGTTGCCTTTGTTAAAGTAAGAACGACATCAACTATTCTTTTGTGTTGTCAATTAACAAATTTTTTAAGATTTCCCACTTGAGATCATAGAAAAAATTGGGATCATTGAGATCTATTTCAAAGATTAGAAATATAATAGGCAAGATAATTTGTATGTGGTATGTTGTCTCAAATCTGGAGTAATATATAGATGTGCTTCTAACAGTTAGTTTTTAACTGTTAATTCTCAACAGCTAGTTTCTAACATATACTTTTTAATGACTAATTTCCAATGGCTAGTTTTTAACAAGTAGTTTTTAGCGGCTAGTGTTTATAGGTTTGGAGACAATTTGTATGATCTAGATGTAGAAATATTTGATCTTTTGGAAAAATTATTGTAACATCTCAGATATTTAATTTAATAATTGGAAATAGGCGGATATAAATAAATAAATTAGTTGGAATAAATTTGGAACTTTCTAAATTATTATAAATTAATTAACAATTATTGAGAAATGATAAACTAAATTAAATTGATTCAAGAGATGGATTATTAAATTTAAAATGAAAAATAATGATGGTGGTAAATTTATAAGTTACCAAAGGGTAAAGGTAAAAGATTATTACTAAAAGATTATAAAAGAAAAGAAAAAGAAAAATGTGAAATGACCTTTTTACCCTTGAAGCATTACAAATCTTAATTCCCTTATTTTTTCCCACGAGCACGCACGCAATCGGTTCTTCCATTTTTCACTCTCACATGGTCGTGAGCTTCTTAGGACCAATTAAAAGGCAATTCGACGTCAAAATTTAAACTAAACTTATTTTCGGGATCGTGAGTGTGAGGTGA
Organism: Clitoria ternatea; assembly: GCA_037962975.1. Taxonomy (NCBI): domain Eukaryota; kingdom Viridiplantae; phylum Streptophyta; class Magnoliopsida; order Fabales; family Fabaceae; genus Clitoria; species Clitoria ternatea. Next base: position 286,571,007 of record CM075670.1, read on the forward strand.
GTACATAAGTACCTTCAATTTGGTGTTTCCCTTTTCCCTCTTCCTTTCTCTCTTTAGCCGTGCGTGGGTTCTTGCATGGGGGTTTTGGTTTTGGCAATTCCATCACAATACAAAGCTTGGGTATAGCCTTTATGGCAATAAGTGTTGTTAGCCATTAATAGGTTTTGTGTTTCAGCATTCATAGGTGTCTTGGTAGTGAATTATCAAGTTGAAGGGTGTAACCAGCACCAACAACTAGTGGAAACTTGAAATCGAGGTAAGTGGATGTCCAGGGTTGTAATTAATTAGAATTAGGTATCAACCTTAATTGGGTTTCGAAACGTAAAGTAGATTAAGTGAAAATTTAGAAATGAGTCGTATGGTATAATATGTCGATACGTGAATGAATAAGATAATTAAATGGAGTTAGTGAATTAAAGAACAAATAACATGGTATGACTGTGAATATAAAGTGGTGAATATGATAGCTTATGTATAAGGTAAATAGAATGAAGTTGGGTGTTGAATATGATGATCAATGTTTTTGTTTATGATTAATGATGATATCATGTTGATGATTGATGGTGTGAAATGTATGCATGTGGGTCTGGTATGTGTAGTCAACCTATTTGTCCTTATAATTGATGTTAGTGGTGAATCATATTATATGAGATATTATAATTGGGGCCAGGTCTGTGTGGCCACCCAATATAACTAAAATGTGAGGCCTTTGTGCTCATTAATAAAGAGAAAGAAAGTTAAAATGGACTTACATGATTTGTTTGGTTGGGATGACTGGCGGTATATATAACACATTGATTTTAGCTCCTGTGGTCAAGCAGGACCCAATTGAGCTACCCAGTAGTCAAGTAGGACCTAATGGTTAAGGTGGAGAGCCAAGTTGGGCTTGATTCACCAAGCTTGAAGGATGCAAGCTCAAGTGAGATTCATGCAAAATAAGTGAAAAGAAACAAAGGAAAGCACGATCTCGCTCAAGCGAGCAAACTCACGCTTAAGCGTGACTCCAAAACACCATCACGCCCAAGCTTCTCCACTCACGCTCAAGCGTGAAATCCATACTGCAGTGAATAACACGAGCGCGCTCAAGCGCGAGTCCTTCACGCTCAAGCGCGAAGGTGGTTATTTAAAGCTGATGCTTTCCCTCCAAAAGAAGCTCTGCACCGTTGCTGTACTGTTTGTCCGCTGTACTTTAGTAATTTAAGTAATGTTTATAATTAATTATTTATTTCTAATTATATAATTAGTTTAGTTAGTTTAATTATTAATTAAGGTTTCTTTGTAATTAATTAAGTTAGTTAGTTATTTGCCTATATATATACTTGTACATACTCTCTGTAAGTGGACAGAGACAGTAGATACAGAATACGATTCATTTTCCATTTTCAATCTCTCTCTAATTCTTTTCTCTCTCTAAATTCTCTCATCCATGTCTCTCCACATTCCTTCAACAGAATCCATTTCCATGGGTTTCTAAACCTCTAGGGTTGGGATTGCGAAGGTTTGCAATGAATTCTTGAAAGTGTATTGAGGAAGTCAACTTCTAAATTTTGAGGAGAACAAGCTGAGGAGTGGATCTACTTTGCTGGGTTGACAAATCTAAATCTGATGAAGGAACTCACCAGTGAGGAATCATGGTTGAGACTTAGGTAACTTCCAGCTTCCTAACTAATTCAGGCCTAGTAATTAGGTGAATAGTTAGGGTTCAACCCCCAATTTTGCATTAGATTTCTCTGTTAATTGAGCACCTAAGGGATTAGGGTTTAATGCTTAGGAATCAGTGTTATTCACCTAAGGAATTAGGGAGTAACCATCTGTGGATTGTCCTCTTGAGTCTGAAGATTGATTGAACCTTAATTACATGTTTATTGATGAAATTGTAAACTGAAGCAATCCTAACCTATCTTCCATTACTCACATTTCATCTTTTGTACTGTCTCTGCAAATACAAAAACATTAAAAATATAAAACAATAAAAACAGAATGAACTCTATCTGCATTGTGTTGGTTCAGCTTGTATCAGTCTAAGATTGAGGTAAATACCACAATCCCTGTGGGAATGATCAAATATATTACAAATTTAACGGTTGGTGTGCTTGCCAAAAGAATAAATCCTCTGAGAGTCATACAATAAGTCAATATTAATTCAAGATTTTTCAACCAAATTAATGACTCAGAGATTTAGCATCAAGTTAATGGCGCCGTTGCCGGGGATTGTTGAGTAATATCAACAATCCTTGGACCGGTACTAGACTAAACCATTTTTTTTAGTCTTTGTAACTTTTGTTAGTTGTTGGTGAATTTTGTTGTAGGAGTAGATTTTGTTAAGTGTTGGTATTGTGTTGAGTGTTTGCTGTTAGTTGTTTTTGGCTATTTTAGTGGTAGCATTAACCATTGCAGTGGCCTTGTTTGTAGTTAGTTGTTGCATTTATGTTTTTTCTAGTTCCTTTGGAAAGTAAAAAGTTGCAGGTGATGGATCTTGATGACACCTTAGCAGAGTTTCTTCAATATTCACAAACATTATGCATGAACCATGTAAAGGAGGTACAACCAATTGAGGAGGAGCCATCGGAGTTAGAAAGGATTTTAATTCAATTTATAAAAGTCACTCAAACCGGCCTCCAAAATTTTGATAATTCAATCATGAATATTCAAAAGCAAGTGGATTTATTGCAAAGCAGTTAGCCGAAGAGCAAAGAAATACAGAGGTTGTACAAAGAGAAGACCAATATGAAGAGCCATGGGATGATGATGTTGGGCTAGCTGAAGAAACTAAGTTTGGGGAAGAAAAAGACCAGCTAGAAAACATTGAAATGGATGAACCTGAACTTGAAGTTGATGTAGAAACAAAAGAAGAAAAAGAAAATAAGGAAGTTCAAGGATATTTGATGAAAGAAGAGTTAATTGAAGAATGTAAAGAAGAAAGTGATATGAATTATAATTCAGAAGTGGAAGATGATAGTATATCTAGTGAAGCATTCTTTGATGATTGGAATGAAGAAGATTGGTCTGAAGAAGAACAAGAGCCAGAGTTGTCATTGAATAATTTCTTTGATGATGCAAGTTTTGCAGGAGTGCAAATTGAACAAATGACAACAGAAGCCATTGAGGAACCTAAGAATCAATTAGAAACTATTGTTGAGCAAGAAGTGATAGAGGAGGTAGAGATCTCAGCTGAGATGGAAACCACATCTTGGCAATATAACATCCTTAATTTTTAAATTAATTTTCAATAAATCAAGTAAATTTTTCGCAAATAATTTAAATTTTCCAATAGAAATCTGGTTCAGTCATTAAAATTACCGATTCCTCATCAGACCAACTGACCCATTGGAATGCAAGTTAAACATAAATAGACTTTTCATAAACCATTTCATGATTAAAACAAAATTTGTATTAATAATGCTGTTGTCACAGTACAAAAGCCGACCGGCCATTACATAATACAAAAATTTTATCATTCGGTAATCAATATTTCACTCGGTAAACACAAGAACCGGCCAAGGCTTCTACCCAGTTTACTATGTACACTATGTATAATACATAATGCTCCAGTCGATCGAATGACTTCAAATGCCATCACCGTGTCCTCTATCCACTGCAAAAATAATGAGTAGGGGGTGAGCAACAACACATCAAATAATAGTTATTGAATTGGATTAAAGGTCCAATCCATAACCATACACTTACCACAACCGAGTCATACAACATAAATAGCATTTCCTATCAGTAATCAAGGCATACACACAAGAATTAGTGCATATCCATACTCAAATAAATGGATCCATTAAGACTGTTAGTTTTGTGTTGCAACACTGGCTCCCCGAGCCATAATTCAGCACTCGGATGATTCGGCCGTTTTACAGGTACCAAACCGCTCTACGCCCTCAATGCAACACCGAGTACCACTCCCAGAGCGATAGCGGTCCTCTACTCGATATTACGGGCCAAACCTCGAGCCCTGCTCAAGAGTTTGCCTTGAGTCCCACCCAAGGTCTTTTATGAATATCACAATATGTCTCATACTCATGCATTTCAAGCATATACATTGATATTATGAAAAGTTCCTATACTCATCATCAATCTCATATCACTATCAATATCAGCATCAGAAATATGAATGGAACATATATATATATGTAAAAACGTAAAGCATTACACAAGTGGGGTATCAAAACACACGACACACATATAACATAATATTATCACCCCACATCCATTCATAAACTATTTATTTGAAGTGGAATGCTCCCCCTACCTGGAATTAAGAGCTCTTGCAACACTTAAAACTTTATCCAATTCACAGCTTGTGAATTCCGACTGGAATCTCAGCTTTGTGCTAATCCAGTGATTTCTTTATAAAAGAAGAAATGAAGACTGATTCCTTCTTCGTTAATGGCTTTTTCAGCAGTATTTGGAAGAGGATGATTGCAGATGATATCTTTTCTTTCAAAGGTTTTTCTAAACTCCTCCAACAATGGAAATTGGTATTTATATCATTCATGCAAAGAGACGTGAATGATTAAAAGATATCTGTTGTACTTTTCTTCAGATGCTGAATAAGGAGTAAGTGTAACATCCTGCTTTAATAATAGTTCAAGTATGTAATTTATGAAGCATGGAAGGTTTGTAAGTGTTAATCAATGAATAAAGCACTTTATGGATGGTTTATAATACTCCAAAAATTTCATTTTTTGGGTATAATTATAGAAAATACATAGATCTATTTTGATAAGACCCAAATTCCGAGTGAAAGAATGAAGGTAGAGGAGTAAATTGAGTGAGATTGGAAGAAACATTCTGATCCGTTCTGACCTCCAAGGCTAGGACGACCTCAAGGTTCCAAAGGGGAAGAACGGATGAAAATAAATGCCACATCACACCGGACAACCGGTGTGGATAGGATTGTCTTTTATGTTGCACACCGGATCAACACTTTACCAAATGAGCTGTAGGACGGATAACTTTGAACCGATATTCAAGACCGGAATTGAGTCCGTCCAAGAAAAGAAGATAACAATAAAAGAGTACGGTTTTCCTAAGTGGAAAGCTTACTAATCGTCCACAAGACTGAGTGACGTCTTGCTGGTTGCTGGACGGTATAGTTTTCCGAACTGTTGGCTATTAGACGTTGTTACTTGCTTACTGATTAGTTGGATGATGTTCGAACTATTCTTTATTGGCGGAGTAAATCTTAGGCGGAGTCACGTATCTTGACAGAGTAAAACTTAGGCGGAGTCACGTATCTTGGCGGAGTAAAACTTAGGCGGAGTCACGTACCTTGACGGAGTAAAGCTTAGGCGGAGTCACGTACCCTGGCGGAGTAATGAGCTTAAACGGGGTCACACGTTTTAACAGAGTAATAAGCATAGACGGAGTCTCATGCCTTGGCGGAGTAATAAGATTAGGCGGAGTCACATGTTTTGACGGAGTAATAAGCCTGGACGGGGTCAAATGCTTTGACGGAGTAGTAAATTTAGGCGGGATCATACGTTTTGGTGGAGTCATAAGCATCGACGAATTCAAATGCCTTGGCGGAGTAGTAAATTTAGGCGGGGTCACACGTCTGGCGGAGTCATAAGCATTGACGGGTCAAATGCCTTGGCGGAGTAACGTGAACATCTTTTAGAACATGGACCTCTTAAGATACACTCAACACCGTCCTTCACATTCAATACCGCCCTCACTCCATACCGCCCTCACACCCTCCACACTGCTCTCACACAGCTGACTTCAATTCAGGTGAGACCGGATGAATTTAGTTCGGATTATCATTAATGAACACCGGACGACTTCAAGGATGGTTAACTCAGCTTTCCTTAGAACGGATGTACACACCGGATGATTTTGAGCCGATGTACAAGACCGGATGCTCAACCGGACCTGGAAATGGAATTCTGGTCAGTTTTGAAGTACAGGAGTAACTTTTTGACCCTTTTCTTGTCTTTTAGGCATTATTTATAATATCTTTTAATCCCACTAATCGCACTAGTACGTAGGACGGCTAGAGATGAGCACTAAGATAGCCACCTTCTATTATTAATCCTCTATTATCTCCACTAACAGCACTAACAAACCCACTCACAAAGGGCTTGTTCCCCACTGCCTTGCTTTTTAAAAACAGAACCATATCTCTTCAAAAACTCTGAAGAGAAAACAACATTACAGTATACCATTTTTCTTCTTCCCCAAGACCTTCGAATAGAACCAGGACAGCCAGGAGACCTCTTTTTCAATCAGCTAAAAGTCTTCAAACCATGTAAGAGGAGACAGGGTTGTGAATATTTGTGAAATGGGTAGAATTGTATGCTGTCCTAGGAATCCAGTTTTATTTTCGTATCTTGTTGTTCAGTTTTGAGATTGAAAACGTGTGAATTTGACTCTGAATTCTTCATGAAAGTTGTAGATCTTTTTGTTATGTGAATTTTGATACCTGATTCAACTGATTTGGATATGTATAGCAAAAGTTATAGTCAAAATACTACAGCATAACCGAGTGAAATGTTTAAGCTATGTTCTATGCATATTTTGATATTCTGGGATTTGTACATGCATAATCTGCCTTTGATGTCTTCACGAAAATTGTAGATATATATGTTAGGGATTTATATAAAGTGGTTTCAAGTTAAAAAGATGCTTGTAGCTCTAGTTATGCTTAAAATACAGAAGTGTGTTCATGATGCAAATCTGTTAACTATGAAATCCGAATCTTGTTTTCAATACTGGGAATTTTGTGGTATGAATTAGTTGTTGGTGTCTTCATGAAAGTTGTAGATAATTATGTTAAGAGTATTTTAGGACTGGTTTCATGTTAAAATCATTTGTGTAGCTCTAAAAACGTTGAAAATACTAATATATGTACGTATTGAAAACTCACCTGGAGGCAGTGTTGTATTTTGTGAATAAATGGTATTTCTGCTTAGAATTTGAATTTATGATCTGCATGAAAATTGTAGATATTTGTATTAAGATTAATTTAAAACTGGTTTCATGTCAAAATCACATTTGTAACTCCAGATACGTTTTAAATACTAATCTGTGTACATTTTGGAAAACTTATCTTGAGGCAGTATGGTAATTCGTGAACAAGTAGTATTTCTGATTAGAATCTGAAACTGTGTTCTTCATGAAAGTTGTAGATAATTGTATTATTGAACTACAGAAAGTAGAATCACCTAAAAAGGAGTTGATCTGCTCATTTTATGACTGTTTTACTAACGCATGTCGCTGTTTGGAAATACTGAAATTTTCTTATGATGGTTATTATGGATAACAATGTTGTTTTCTCTATGAATAATAATTTATTATTGAATTCTTGAGTGATTATGAATAATTATGAATGTTGTTGAGTATCATACAATTTGTATATTGTGGTAGTGAATAATTATGAATGACGTAATTAATATATATATGTACATGAATGCCTTGTGATTATTGACATGTGTGGTTGAAACAGTAAACCCATGATTTTATGAATTATTAAGTGTATTGTGTCCCTTGAGGACTTGTATTATCCAAGAGGTTTTGGAAATATGGATATCATGGTATGTTAAAAGGTAAAGAGAATTAAAGGCATTCATGCATCATAAGCATTCGGACGCACCATGGAATTTAGGGGTTCCATGATTGCCTACCCTGGTGGGGGGTTACTCTATGATGAGTTAAGCCCTATTTTGTTGTGTGCCATGGAGTGTAGGGATTCATGGTTTATGCAAAAGTCCTACTTATGATATTGTGTACTTCGGTACTTGAGCGCCATGAAGTATAGGGATTCATGGTATATGCTAAAGCCCTAATTGTGTAAGCGCCATGAAGTATAGGGATTCATGGTATATGCTAAAGCCCTAATTGTGTAAGCGCCATGAAGTATAGGGATTCATGGTATATGCTAAAGTCCTATTTGTGTCTCTATGAGACTTTTACTGCAGTATTCCCACCAAGACCAAATGGATCCAGCATGACATCATTTGACTAATTAAAGATCTATTAATGGACTTGTTTGGCATATTCATCATATCATTATGAATTGTTGATTGTGTTTGTGCAATTTTATCTATTTTATATTTATTCTATATTCTGTCTCACTCTTACATTAATTTTTACAGTGAATGACACGCAGAATGCAGAGTGATGCCATGATGGATGTCTATTTGCTTTATTACCTGAACTTGAATTTATGGGTTGTAATAAATATAATATGTCATGTACTATTATCTTCACAATCGTTTCCGCTACTCAAATATTTTCTTGAATTTAATTAATCACGACTGGTATGTATGATAATTTTTCCGCTGTTATTAACTGTTATATAAACTCTGAATTAAATTTATAATTTTTAAAAGGGTCTTTCGAAAATGCGAAAAATTTATTCAGAAAATTTACACAGGACTTTACATGTTGGTATCAGAGCATTTTCAAAAATTCAGGACCAATTACTATGATATGTATTGATTCTTGATATACTATGTGAATTGTTTAATTAATTGTTTGAGAATATGTCTTATATGTGTTATATGACTTGTGCCTGACTAATAAACTGCAAAGTGATTTGTTTGATTACTAGCTTGATGATATGATAAATGTGCGTTATATGACTTATTGCTTATCTGATAAATTGTAGTTACGTTATAATATTATATATATATATATACATACGATATATTTTCCCATAGGATTATTATAAATCAAACCATGAATATATGATGACAAGGAACGAGAACGACGCTATGGCAGCTGCTATCAACCGTTTGGCTGAAGCTATAGAAAGGCAGAATCAACTAAGAATTTTCGAAGAAAATCACCAAGAAAGATTGGCACGAGAAGAGATCAACAGACAACTGAAACCTCAGTCAATTGCCTACAAAAGGAGAGGATCGTTTTATCCAAAACGCTTAAAGGGAGGATCATCGTCACCTTCTGAGAGACGTAACAATCATGTGAATATAAAGTGTCATAAGTGCAAAGGTAATCACCATGTACGTGATTGCAACAGACGCTTAGAAAATATCACTTGCTATCAATGCAATCAGAAGGGGCACATCAACCCAAATTGTCCGCTGAAACAACAAATCAACAACGCTATAAAGAAACAAAGAGATCCGGGTTATCAAGAAGTCTGTAGAGGAAACACTCGCACTGTACAACCTATAAGACAGTATAGAGAGTCAACAGACGAAAGATCGTATACAGGAAGAGTCTTTGACATTAGCAGCTCAGAGGCAGACCAAGCAGGCGACCTCATGCAAAGTAAGTGTGAGATCAATGATACTATTTTATCTGTGTTATCTGATTCGAATGCTACACAGAAGTAAGTTAGACGTTTTCAATTACCCGTAAGGCCTATAATATATGACTTGATTATTTCCATTCCCAACTGTACACAACTTAGGATTACTAAGGTGTGTAACGATTATTATGAACTCGCAGGAGGTAGGAACTTTATTGTCAATTCTGCTTATCTTTAAAGAATATGGAAGTAATTCTAAGAATGAATTGGTTATCGGTGAATCAAGTTTTAATAGACTGTCATAACGAGACCAAGATAGTCCAAATGTTGGAAACTCCTTATTCTCTCTTTATTTTCTTGGACATACTAAGGCTAGAGATAGCTTGGAGCTTAAGGTGAAATTCTTATACTCTTTTGTTGTTTTTGGTTTTAGGTTTTGGTTTCTATGGTGATAGAAGAATACTTTATGAATGAGTTTAAGAATAGAAATCATTTTTCATGTGAAACCCAAAGGAAAAATATGTCTTAAGTATCTTTAGATAAGTGTGAAATGGTATACGAAGATTTTAAGATTTGAGATGGAAGATAATGGCTGTTAAGGGTGACTGTTTAATTTTAGTGAAACCCTAACTCTAGGATTTGGGAAAAATGAATGATAATGTTATAAAGAGTGATTTTGTGGAAGCCCATGATAATGTGTGTGTAGGTGTTATTAATAACGGAGATTAGTAGTTAATAGAAATGATTATTAAGTCTTGATGAAGAGTATAATAGGTTGAGGATTTTGGTTAAGTTAATGATTCTGATGACTTTTAATACTCTAGGATGATGATATATATGAGGAATCGAATTATTAAAACATTGGTATTGATCATTGGGGATAGGAGAAGAGTGTATATGAGTATGTGAGTGATTAGAGGACTTAAAATTAGATTGTTGATGTTTATGATGATGTTAATAATGGTTGCAAGCAGTTGATAGTGAATTAAAGTAATAAATACTAAAGTCACTTTGAAGTAGTTGAAATAGTAATAGTTGAATGATTCATGTGACGATCTTAAAAACTAAGGACCATAGTATTATTATTGACGGATGTGATTAGCTCTTGTAAGATTTAAGGAATCTTGGACTTGGGAAGGGAATTCCCGAAGCCTAACACGAGCATGTAAATTGAAGTTAGACGAGCTAGGATTTGATAAAGAGAATTGGAGGAGGATATTTACGATGGTATATTAATGGCATAGATATGTATATTGTAATAGGATTGTATTCCGAATGATGATACGGAAAGATTTCAGCTTTGAAATTTCGAGGACGAAATTTTTATTAGGGTGGGAGAAATGTAACATCCTGCTTTAATAATAGTTCAAGTATGTAATTTATGAAGCATGGAAGGTTTGTAAGTATTAATCAATGAATAAAGCACTTTATGGATGGTTTATAATACTCCAAAAATTTCATTTTTTGGGTATAATTATAGAAATTACATAGATCTATTTTGATAAGACCCAAATTCCGAGTGAAAGAATGAAGGTAGAGGAGTAAATTGAGTGAGATTGGAAGAAACATTCTGATCCGTTCTGACCTCCAAGGCTAGGACGACCTCAAGGTTCCAAAGGGGAAGAACGGATGAAAATAAATGCCACATCACACCGTACAACCGGTGTGGATAGGATTGTCTTTTATGTTGCACACCGGATCAACACTTTACCAAATGAGCTGTAGGACGGATAACTTTGAACCGATATTCAAGACCGGAATTGAGTCCGTCCAAGAAAAGAAGATAACAATAAAAGAGTACGGTTTTCCTAAGTGGAAAGCTTACTAATCGTCCACAAGACTGAGTGACGTCTTGCTGGTTGCTGGACGGTATAGTTTTCCGAACTGTTGGCTATTAGACGTTGTTACTTGCTTACTGATTAGTTGGATGATGTTCGAACTGTTCTTTATTGGCGGAGTAAATCTTAGGCGGAGTCACGTATCTTGACAGAGTAAAACTTAGGCGGAGTCACGTATCTTGGCGGAGTAAAACTTAGGCGGAGTCACGTACCTTGACGGAGTAAAGCTTAGGCGGAGTCACGTACCCTGGCGGAGTAATGAGCTTAAACGGGGTCACACGTTTTAACAGAGTAATAAGCATAGACGGAGTCTCATGCCTTGGCGGAGTAATAAGATTAGGCGGAGTCACACGTTTTGACGGAGTAATAAGCCTGGACGGGGTCAAATGCTTTGACGGAGTAGTAAATTTAGGCGGGATCATACGTTTTGGTGGAGTCATAAGCATCGACGAATTCAAATGCCTTGGCGGAGTAGTAAATTTAGGCGGGGTCACACGTCTGGCGGAGTCATAAGCATTGACGGGTCAAATGCCTTGGCGGAGTAACGTGAACATCTTTTAGAACATGGACCTCTTAAGATACACTCAACACCGTCCTTCACATTCAATACCGCCCTCACTCCATACCGCCCTCACACCCTCCACACTGCTCTCACACAGCTGACTTCAATTCAGGTGAGACCGGATGAATTTAGTTTGGATTATCATTAATGAACACCGGACGGCTTCAAGGATGGTTAACTCAGCTTTCCTTAGAACGGATGTACACACCGGATGATTTTGAGCCGATGTACAAGACCGGATGCTCAACCGGACCTGGAAATGGAATTCTGGTCAGTTTTGAAGTACAGAAGTAACTTTTTGACCCTTTTCTTGTCTTTTAGGCATTATTTATAATATCTTTTAATCCCACTAATCGCACTAGTACGTAGGACGGCTAGAGATGAGCACTAAGATAGCCACCTTCTATTATTAATCCTCCATTATCTCCACTAACAGCACTAACAAACCCACTCACAAAGGGCTTGTTCCCCACTGCCTTGCTTTTTAAAAACAGAACCATATCTCTTCAAAAACTCTGAAGAGAAAACAGCATTACAGTATACCATTTTTCTTCTTCCCCAAGACCTTCGAATAGAACCAGGACAGCCAGGAGACCTTTTTTCAATCAGCTAAAAGTCTTCAAACCATGTAAGAGGGGACAGGGTTGTGAATATTTGTGAAATGGGTAGAATTGTATGCTGTCCTAGGAATCCAGTTTTATTTTCGTATCTTGTTGTTCAGTTTTGAGATTGAAAACGTGTGAATTTGACTCTAAATTCTTCATGAAAGTTGTAGATCTTTTTGTTATGTGAATTTTGATACCTGATTCAACTGATTTGGATATGTATAGCAAAAGTTATAGTCAAAATACTATAGCATAACCGAGTGAAATGTTTAAGCTATGTTCTATGCATATTTTGATATTCTGGGATTTGTACATGCATAATCTGCCTTTGATGTCTTCACGAAAATTGTAGATATATATGTTAGGGATTTATAGAAAGTGGTTTCAAGTTAAAAAGATGCTTGTAGCTCTAGTTATGCTTAAAATACAGAAGTGTGTTCATGATGCAAATCTGTTAACTATGAAATCCGAATCTTGTTTTCAATACTGGGAATTTTGTGGTATGAATTAGTTGTTGGTGTCTTCATGAAAGTTGTAGATAATTATGTTAAGAGTATTTTAGGACTGGTTTCATATTAAAATCATTTGTGTAGCTCTAAAAACGTTGAAAATACTAATATATGTACGTATTGAAAACTCACCTGGAGGCAGTGTTGTATTTTATGAATAAATGGTATTTCTGCTTAGAATTTGAATTTATGATCTTCATGAAAATTGTAGATATTTGTATTAATATTAATTTAGAACTGGTTTCATGTCAAAATCACGTTTTTAACTCCAGATACGTTTTAAATACTAATCTGTGTACATTTTGGAAAACTTATCTTGAGGCAGTATGGTATTTCGTGAACAAGTAGTATTTCTGATTAGAATCTGAAATTGTGTTCTTCATGAAAGTTGTAGATAATTGTATTATTGAACTACAGAAAGTGGAATCACCTAAAAAGGAGTTGATCTGCTCATTTTATGACTGTTTTACTAACGCATGTCGCTGTTTGGAAATACTAAAATTTTCTTATGATGGTTATTATGGATAACAATGTTGTTTTCTCTATGAATAATAATTTATTATTGAATTCTTGAGTGATTATGAATAATTATGAATGCTGTTGAGTATCATACAATTTGTATATTGTGGTAGTGAATAATTATGAATGACGTAATTAATATATATATGTACATGAATGTCTTGTGATTATTGACATGTGTGGTTGAAACAGTAAACCCATGATTTTATGAATTATTAAGTGTATTGTGTCCCTTGAGGACTTGTATTATCCAAGAGGTTTTGGAAATGTGGATATCATGGTATGTTAAAAGGTAAAGAGAATTAAAGGCATTCATGCATCATAAGCATTCGGACGCACCATGGAATTTAGGGGTTCCATGATTGCCTACCCTGGTGGGGGGTTACTCTATGATGAGTTAAGCCCTATTTTGTTGTGTGCCATGGAGTGTAGGGATTCATGGTTTATGCAAAAGTCTTACTTATGATATTGTGTACTTCGGTACTTGAGCGCCATGAAGTATAGGGATTCATGGTATATGCTAAAGCCCTAATTGTGTAAGCGCCATGAAGTATAGGGATTCATGGTATATGCTAAAGTCCTAATTGTGTAAGCGCCATGAAGTATAGGGATTCATGGTATATGCTAAAGTCCTATTTGTGTCTCTATGAGACTTTTACTGCAGTATTCCCACCAAGACCAAATGGATCCAGCATGACATCATTTGACTAATTAAAGATCTATTAATGGACTTGTTTGGCATATTCATCATATCATTATGAATTGTTGATTGTGTTTGTGCAATTTTATCTATTTTATATTTATTCTATATTCTGTCTCACTCTTACATTAATTTTTACAGTGAATGACACGCAGAATGCAGAGTGATGCCATGATGGATGTCTATTTGCTTTATTACCTGAACTTGAATTTATGGGTTGTAATAAATATAATATGTCATGTACTATTATCTTCACAATCGTTTCCGCTACTCAAATATTTTCTTGAATTTAATTAATCACGACTGGTATGTATGATAATTTTTCCGCTGTTATTAACTGTTATATAAACTCTGAATTAAATTTATAATTTTTAAAAGGGTCTTTTGAAAATGCGAAAAATTTATTCAGAAAATTTACACGGGACTTTACAGTAAGCATTTAATGAAAAGAGACAGCACATTAGAGAGGGTCCCATACTTAGAAAAATATTAGAAAAAGACTTTACTAGAAGGTGGAAGAACAGGTTGACGTGGAAAGTATCAGACCTGATTCTCGCTTGAGCGAGAACTGCCCAGTAACCATTTTCCATGCTTTCGCTTGAGCGAGACTCCCTCCTAATAGCCACTCGCTCGGGCGAGAAATATCCAGTAACGAATTTCATACTTACTCGCTTGAGCGAGGTATCCACTCGCTTAAGCGAAACCTAACCCAACACTTAGTTTTGCACTTGGGAAAAATCATTCCAGAACCGATTCCTCTTATTTGGTCCTTCACTCAGCAACTTACATTAAAGCTGACTTATCGCTCGGTCAGTCATTCACTCGGTAATTCACCCTCTCCGACTCAGCATCTGATCGATCTTCACTCGGTGAATTATTTCAAAACCGACTCTTTTCTCGTGTGGTCTTTCACTCGGTAATTAATTCCAAGACCGACCATCACCACTCGAGTTTCCACTCGGTAAAATAATCCAGACCGAGTCTTTTCTCACTCGGTATCATTCCACTCGGAAATGTCGTGCTTGGAAACATTTTACTTAAAAAGTTTCAATTCAAAGATACTCCATCCAGAACTGTTTCTCTCGGATTTCCTTATTCGAAAGTGCCTCATTCAGATACTATTTTCTTAACTTAGAAATAATTTGCTTAATGATGTTTCACTCAGAAACATCTTATTTCCATTCAGAGATAAGTTCCTCGGTCTTACTTCACTCGGTATCATACCATATTCACTCGGAATATCACATTTCAAACAGCATTCACTCGGAATTTCATTCAGAATTTCTTTATTAATCCTTCATAAATGAATTTGCTAAATATTACAAAACTTGGGATGTTACAGGCAACACAATAATGATACTGAAATTTTATTAGAGCCAAGTGTGAATCCAGAGAAAGAAGTAGAGGTTCATGCACAAGAAGAGTTAACATGTTTAGATGTTGAGAATATAAAAGAAGAAATTCAACCAGGTCATGAGGAGTGTTTGCTAGTGGTGACTACTGCAGCTATGGAAATCACAAGGAAACGCGAATCATCAAGTTAAGAAGAACATTGCTTGTGGCATAAAAAGAGGAAGACTAACACAAAACCAAAAAAAAAAAGAGTGAAGGAAAGAAAAAGAAGAAAAAGAAAAAAGTTTAGAAAAATAAAGATTGGAGGAAAGTTATGTTGAGCATTAGCCTCAAACACAACAAGGAAAAACAAGGAGTAAAAAGACCAAGAGTGTATGGTCATAAGCAATGGGATCCTGGAGGATGATCTTATGTTTGTTTTTCTTGTACATAAATAAAATAGTGAGAGAGGTTTTAAAAAAAAAGAAAAAAAAAGAAAAAAAAAGAAGGAAAAAAAAGAGAAGAAGAAAAAGAAAAAGAAACAAAGAAGAAGAGAGAGGAAGAAGAAGAAAAGAAAGAAAAAAAAGAGAAAGAAAAAAAAAGACTGAACAACATAAATAAATAGCATCAGACCCCTCTGGCGCTCGAGCGCCCTAACCTCACGCTCAAGCGCCCTAACCTGGCGCTTGAGTGCGCTCGGGTCCACGCTTGAGCGTGACCCATTATGCTGACCCTGGTGCTCGAGTGCGATTCTGTCACGCTTAAGCGTGAGCGTGCCTGCACCAAACCTCTCACTATTTCATGCCTTGCGCTTGAGCGTAATTCATTCACGCTTGAAGCGTGATTTATAGCAAACTTTCACGCTTAAGCTAGAAACATCACGCCTGAGCGTGATCGTGATGAGAGGGCCCTGTTTCTCCTACACACTCAAGCGGGAACTTGTTAAGCTTGATCGTGACCCCTGGTGCCTGATACAAACCTTGCACGCTTGAGCTAGGGTCAACACGCTTGTGCGTGATTGATGATTTCATCCTTTTGCTTGAGCGTGCCTTGCTGTCACTTGAGCGACTTATCTTACCCCTCTGTTCCACCTCGCGCTTAAGCGTATATCTTCACGCTCTGAGCGTGATCGTGAGCGTGACTTGTATATAAGTCCCTCGCCTGAGCGCCCAAATCCACGCTTAAGCGTGATCATCACTGGTGCTTGTTCATTGAATCCCACGTTTGAGCTTAGCTATTCACGCTTTAAGTGTGGCTTGTATATATGCTCCACGCTTGAGCGCCCTAAGCTCACGCTTGAGTGTGATCGGGGCTGAGGTAATTTTGTTCCAATTCCTCGCTTAAGCTTGATGCTGTAAGCTTGAGCGTGAGTGCCATACTGAAGCCATCTGATACCTGTTTGATTGCCGCTTGAGCGTACTTTCTCACGCTTAAGCGTGACATTCCCTTGCATATAATTCGCTTAAGCGAATAATGGTTCGCTCACAGTGTGATTCATACCTGATGCTACCAAAGTGTTTCTAATTTGGGCATATTTACGCCCAGATCTAGCATATCTACGCGTACCCATGACTCATACCCCTTGTACGTTGGAAGCTCTGGTTCTTGAAAAAAGAAAAAAAAAAGAAGCATATTCTTTGGATTCCATTGAAAGGTAACATCTCTTTTATTCATTGATTCCAGTTAATAACTAGAAGTATTACATTCCACTGTTCAATTTTGAATTTAATATATCTATCATATTCATTCATCTCATATTTTCATTTTGCTGTAGTTATGTTGTTTTTACATTTGCACCCATTTAGGCTTTATAAATACCATCCATACCATTTTCACTTATGCTAATTTACTTTTGTGTATTAATGACGTTATTTTAGAATTCCTTTTCTTGAACAATGTAATTCTTTTTCAGTTGTAATGAAATTTTATTTCTATGTAAGTTGTTTATTGTTATTTCTTTTCTAAATTGTATTGTTAAATTCATCCACACCATTACTCACCATTCATTGCCATTTAGGTAAAAAGGGAAGTAATCTATCCTTTTATCTTATTGATTGATAAACTATGTTAATTATGTTTAATTTAGAATCCATCTTAATAATTTAAAGTTTGCTGATTCTCAGGCTTTAATTGGATAAATTAATTGATTCGCATTGCTTAATTCATGATCCCTGTCCGTAATTATTTCAATCCTATATTATTTGTTTATTCAGCATGCTAGTTAGCAATCTGAGTTTATGATCTTGCATTAACTTTGGGGACATGATTGGCTGATTACCTGTTATTATTAGCTTTTGAGCCTTTATTAATTCTTTTCTAAGTGTGCCTGCATTCTTGTTTAGTGAGACAGAATTTGCTTTAGTGCTTGCTAAATGATTATATGTTTGCCAATTGGAAATGATGAAGGCCTTCTTTGTTAAAATAGCTAGGGCCAAATTTAGCTATCCTAATTCTATTAATTATCCTTTGACCAATAATTATATTTTGAGCCTGAGACCCTTTTATTCTACTTATGTACCTAACTTTACAAGCCTATTTATCTGAGAAAAACCACGAGAATTATCCCTGGATGTTCCACTGATGAACCGTTGAGTCTTATCTTATTGCTAGGGACTAGTAAGTTCTATGTTTGGGGATGAAGAGTGTGCCTAACAGCAATTAAAGACACACTCTGACCTTAATTATAGATGAAGGTTTTGAAAAAAAAAGAAAGGAAGAACAGCAAAAGCAAAAGAAAAGTGAAAAAAACAGCAAAGAAAGAAGGTGCAAAGCACCACAAGAAAAAAATGGTATTGGAAAAAAAATAAATAGAAGAAAAGAAAGAGTCCAAAGGACTAAAAGAAAAAAAGGGAGAGCAAAGCACCACAAATTATTGAGTTACCATTCATATGAAAAATAATGAAAGCAACAGAGCTAGTTAGTAAAGGTAATTAAGTTAAGATTGAGGTAAGGCATTAGTGGCCACATCCTTTAGCCCAACATTGTCTAGAAAAACAAAAATAGAGCCTGTAGCCTAACCCCCTTACAAGCTTAAAAAGCCCTTACTGATCCAATTGTGCTAACATTTGTCATGATGTTTAGAACTGTTGCAAGCCTATGTTGATCTAACAATTATGCAGGTGATGAGTGCATGTTATTGAACCTTATACACTGAGAGAAGAGTGAAACACCAATCCAGTGAGGAAAGTATCACCATATTGTCTCCCAAAGCATGTGTGAGTAATTATATTTTCAGAATTTGCGAAAAGAAAGTATGATTGATATTCAATAATTATAGTATAACTAAGTTAAGGATAGGTGGATTGTCTTGAGTAAGTGCTGTTAATTGATTAATCTGAGTATTTGCTTGAGGACAAGCAAGTTTTAAGTTTGGGGATGTGATAAGTCTTGAAAAGACTTAATTATTTCACCTTTTATTTAACATAATCCATTAAATATTGTTTAGTTTGGCTTTATTATTTAATAAATTGTCAATAATTCTTTTTTATTTATTTATTTCAAGAGTGTTTAATTTATGCAAGAAAATGATTAAAAACAATAATTAGTTAAGAAATTATGTTTATTTATAAATTCACTAACCCAGCGTACCCACGCTGGACAGCCAGCGTACAAACGCTAGGAAATTATTTATTTGCATGTGCAGGTGCAGTAAAGAACAGTTCACGCTCAAGCTTGAAGGATGCAAGCTCAAGCGAGATTCATGCAAAATAAGTGAAAAGAAACAAAGGAAAGCACGATCTCGCTCAAGCGAGCAAACTCACGCTTAAGTGTGACTCCAAAACACCATCACGCCCAAGCTTCTCCACTCACGCTCAAGCGTGAAATCCATACTGCAGTGAATAACACGAGCGCGCTCAAGCGCGAGTCCTTCACGCTCAAGCGCGAAGGTGGTTATTTAAAGCTGATGCTTTCCCTCCAAAAGAAGCTCTGCACCGTTGCTGTACTGTTTGCCCGCTGTACTTTAGTAATTTAAGTAATGTTTGTAATTAATTATTTATTTCTAATTATGTAATTAGTTTAGTTAGTTTAATTATTAATTAAGGTTTCTTTGTAATTAATTAAGTTAGTTAGTTATTTGCCTATATATATACTTGTACATACTCTCTGTAAGTGGACAGAGACAGTAGATACAGAATACGATTCATTTTCCATTTTCAATCTCTCTCTAATTCTTTTCTCTCTCTAAATTCTCTCATCCATGTCTCTCCACATTCCTTCAACAGAATCCATTTCCATGGGTTTCTAAACCTCTAGGGTTGGGATTGCGAAGGTTTGCAATGAATTCTTGAAAGTGTATTGAGGAAGTCAACTTCTAAATCTTGAGGAGAACAAGCTGAGGAGTGGATCTACTTTGCTGGGTTGACAAATCTAAATCT
Organism: Clitoria ternatea; assembly: GCA_037962975.1. Lineage (NCBI taxonomy): Eukaryota > Viridiplantae > Streptophyta > Magnoliopsida > Fabales > Fabaceae > Clitoria > Clitoria ternatea. The sequence continues at coordinate 286,590,671 of CM075670.1, forward strand.
GATGAAGGAACTCACCAGTGAGGAATCATGGTTGAGACTTAGGTAACTTCCAGCTTCCTAACTAATTCAGGCCTAGTAATTAGGTGAATAGTTAGGGTTCAACCCCCAATTTCGCATTAGATTTCTCTGTTAATTGAGCACCTAAGGGATTAGGGTTTAATGCTTAGGAATCAGTGTTATTCACCTAAGGAATTAGGGAGTAACCATCTGTGGATTGTTCTCTTGAGTCTGAAGATTGATTAAACCTTAATTACATGTTTCTTGATGAAATTGTAAACTGAAGCAATCCTAACCTATCTTCCATTACTCACATTTCATCTTTTGTATTGTCTCTGCAAATACAAAAACATTAAAAATATAAAACAACAAAAACAGAATGAACTCTATCTGCATTGCGTTGGTTCAGCTTGTATCAGTCTAAGATTGAGGTAAATACCACAATCCCTGTGGGAACGATCAAATATATTACAAATTTAACGGTTGGTGCGCTTGCGAAAAGAATAAATCCTCTGAGAGTCATACAATAAGTCAATATTAATTCAAGATTTTTCAACCAAATTAATGACTCAGAGATTTAGCATCATATATCTTATACTTTATATACACACACATATGTCATTCTATATTAATCATGATTTTCAACACTCATCATTGTTCTTCTTTTTAGTAACCAATGATAGGGAAGTTGTAGATGCCCCAAAAGGAAGCACCAAGTAACAAGTGGATGCCAAGGAAGAAGATAGAAACTATGTAATTGTGTAGAGATGAACGTTTGATGAATTTGATAAAGTTTAGTTGTGGTGTATGACTTTTGAATTTACTTGCATGGTGATGACCTTGATAATGTTTGTTAATAGTGCTAAGTGATGTGATGAAGCAAAGTAATGTGTAAATGTAGTATATATAAATAAATGTGTATGGAACCATATGTTCAATGGCATTGAGCCTTGTGGTTACTAGTGTGACTATGTGATTGGCATTGAGCCATGTTTGATCTATACATAAATATGATGACCAGGTGAATTATAGGTTATGTATATGAATGGAAATGGTCAATTGTGTGAATTGTTTGATGACATTGATTGAATTGATGATTTGATCTCGTTGGAATTATGCATGGCATACATAGGTGAAGATATATACTAACTTAGTAACTAGATAGGTGAAATGGAGATCCGGTGGGAATTAGAACCCCCAGAAAGAACCAATAGGTTCCCATAGTTATTTAGAACTTGTGTGCATAGCCCTAAGTTGTTTTGGAATGCATTTAGTTGATTTGGTGCTTAGTGTTGTCCTAAATTTACTTGAAATGCATTTTATGTATATCTTTGTCATATGTTAGAATTTTGAAGCACAGACATTGTCAGCAGGTCTAGAATGGCGAAAACATAGTGCCCATGAAGTTTGATGGTGATCAGAGTTGAAATGGGTAAGTCAGGTAGGGCGGAAGTTGACCCAAAGGTTAAATTCTGCATAATTCTGTAGAACAGGGGGTTGGTAATTGATTGCATAATCGATTACCAAAGGGAGATGTAAATTTTTTGCACATTAGCTTGTAGGTAATCAATTACTGTATCTGTGTAATCGATTACCAGGTCCTTGTAATCGATTACAGGGTTTATGTAATCGATTACTAGGGCCCCACAATGATGTTTTTGGGTTTTTTATGTAACGTGACCCTTGGGTTCTTACTGTTTATAGCTGGGGAAGTTGAACGGTGAAAAAATTCTTTCCAATTTTATTAGATCCCGGGATAAATTCTAAGAAATTCAAAAGGGATGTTACAATTATCATACGATTCTACTAACCATTTAGGTTTATCTTTCAATAAACGCCAAGCATGATCCAAGTTGAATGCTCTTTGCTCATCTCTTGCATAAATAGTATGCACTAAATTGATGATATCTGCCTTGGAACTACCACTTTGCTTTCTTCGAATAGCTTGCTCTTAGCATCCAACAAACTTTTGAACACTGTTATTGATTCTTTGCCACCGAGACTTTAGTTGTACACATTCTTGTACACATCTCTTGACTAAGTCTGTGCTTATTTAAATAAGGTAGGACTTCATCTGTGTTGTTCAATATGTACAAATGTGTATGTAGCACTTCCTCTCGTGGCTTGCTCTTTAATTTTAGCCTGATTATACCTTTACCGGTAATTCTTCCCTCATGGTGTATTTTGGGAATCCCGATATTATCAACTTGGGATATATTCACTATAAAACTTAAGTTCCTCCTCTGCACTATACCGTTCTACGATCGATGCTTCTGGACAGTATTGATTTTTGACATACCCTTTTAATATCTTCATGTATCGCTCAACAAGATACTTCCACCTCTGAAACATAGGACCTCGCAACCTTATATCTCTTACTAAGTGAACGATTAAGTGCAACATGATGTCAAAAAATGAAAGAGGAAAATACATCTCTAATTGGCATAATATAATAACTGCTTCCTCTTCCAAGGATGCCAACGTGTCACGATCAATAACTTTATAATAGATAGCATTGAAAAAATACACAACCTCGTTATCACATGCCTCATATTTTTAGGGAGAATGTCACGAATGGCAAAAGGAAGAAATTGTTGTCTCAACATGTGAGAATTGTGAGACTTTAATCCGACTAACTTTATATCCTTAAGGGAAACACGACTTCTCAGGTTTGAACCATAACCTAGTGGAAGTTTCACACTTCGTACAGACTCACAAAAACTTGTCTTTTCCCCTTTTGACAATGTATGACATGGTGGGAGCAAATATCTGCGTTTGCCCTCCAGCTGAGCATACAATTCTGGTCGTATACTCATAAGTTGTAAATAAAGATGAAAATTCAAGTCATTCTTTGTCTTACCCTGTATATTCAACAACATTCCAACAACAATGTCACATACTTTTATCTCCACATGCATAACATCAATACAATATCTTACATCGAGTTCCTTCCAATACGATAAATCAAAGAACATCGACCTTTTCTTTCACATCCTTTGTGTAATCTGTCATTTTTCAAACTTCCCAAGGGTCACATTTATGAATTTGACCCGTTCAAAAACTTCTTTACTAGTTAGCGTTGGAAGAGTAATATCAAACTCTTGTTCACCATTAAATGCCTTCTTTAACCTATGGTATGGATGATCAACTTTTAGAAACCTTTGATGGTGAAGATAAATCGTCTTCCTCTCATGATGTAGTTGTTGGTAACAACTGTCATCCTCACATATAGGACACGCTTTCTGGCCCTTTACACTTGATCCAGTCTAGATACCGGCCCCCATTCTTGTGACGTCAGACTGACCTCATATAAGGAAAACCGGTGTCCTGGTTCAACGTTACCACACCGGATATCCGTTGTCTGGCCGTCCGTCCTCACTCCACGACAGCATCATTCATTTTTTCCATAACGGTTCTATGTTCATTTTTATAGGACATTTATATAACTGTTGGTTTTTCAGTCACAGCAAAAGAAGAGTCCCTGATAACTTATCAACGAAGACACTGTTTGTAGCAAAATATGTCATATCAATGGTTTCAGAAAGTAAGTGGGCGTGTCAGCAGATTATGCGGAAAAGGTGATTATCCTCTCCTCTCTCTAGAGGATCGTACTATAATAATTGACCTACCCTCCTGACACATTCTGAAAGTCGAGCCACTTTGATTGACACGATATACACGCAATCAGAGCTAAGGGACCCACCTGCATCCAACGACTCATTTCTCTTACGTTCAACTATAAGAAGCCCATATTAATACACATGCATGGTATCGTTGTTCTATCTCACTCTTTACTGCTCTTTACTGTTATTTCGCTTAAGCATTCATTGAGTTCTTACACTCTTCTAACTTGAGTGTCGGAGAATCTTCGCAGGTGGCACCACCTTTCGCCCCCCTACAACGCGAAACGTTGGTGTGAAGGATCTCCAGGACAACAAGACCGGCCTCTCCCACTGAGAGACCGGATTAATACATCGGATATACACTGTTCCGGTGTGCAAACCCTAAAAACACCTGTATTCTTATGGCTGGTCCCACACCAGATCCTAGACCCCGGTCCAGACCAGTTCAACACTATAACCAGATAAGTTGCCATAGGCTGGAAAGTCATTGATTGTGCAAAACAAAATTACATGCAACTTGAATATCTCACGTCCAAATGCATCAAAGACATCAACTTCCTCATCCCACAACAGTCTCAAGTCTTGAATCCACAGATTTAAGTACACTTCAATGTCGTTGCCCAGTTGTCTTGGACCTGAGATCATCATCGGTAACATTACATATTTTCTGTTCATACATAACCATGGCGGTAGGTTGTAAATAAAAAACAAAACAGACCATGAACTATGTGTAGTGCTTAAGTTACCGAACAAGTTCCTTTCATTTATTGCCATTCTGAGTCTTAAACTTCTTGGGTCATTTACAACTCTGGAAATAGTGAATTGAACTTCTTCTATTATAATTCATCTGTTAGATACCTAAGTTGTCCATTAATCAACGTCTCCTCAGAAGACCATCCCATCAACTTCGCATCATCTTCATTGGCAAACAAATGCTTCAATCTAGGAATGATAGGCAAATACCATAGCATATTTGTAGGAGGCCCTTTGGTGCATACCTCCTCACTGTAATCATTGTCTTTTTTCTTATGTCATGACAACCCACACCTTGGACATCCATGCATCATTTCATAATCCCCTTGGTATAACACATAATCATTTAGACATATGTGTATCTTCTTATACTCCAACCCCATAGGACAATAAACCTTTTTAGCCTGGTAGTTACGACTTGGCAATGTATTACCAATTGAGAGAATTTCATTCAATAGTTATAGCAATTTAGTTAAACTTTTATCCGTCCATCCATTTCTTGCCTTTAAATTAAACAATCGTAAAACCGTTGATAACCTTGAGAAATTAGTGCAGTTTGGATACAATGGTTTCTTTGAATCCTCATAGAGAGCTTCATACACATGTGTTATCATAAAATTTTCTTCACCCACATCACGAATCATCTCCTCAAGTAGATCATCTATATCATGATGAACATCCCATGTAAAACTTTCATTTTGACTTTGATTAGTCACACTCGATGTGTCAACATGTTCACCATGTCATATCCAACCTGTATAGTTCTTTAAAAAACCATCATAGAACACATGTTCCTTCAATACTTCCAAGTTTAGCAGACATTTATTTCCAAAGTTTACACAAGGGCAAAAGTATCTTTCACTCATATCTTTGGCATTTCAAATTACAAACTCTAGAAATGTTTTAACTTCATTCTCATACTCTTTACTCACACGTGGAGCATTAATCCAACTTCTATCTATGACTATGGCCCCAATGCAACACTTGAGGTGTGACACTATTCAACACATAATACATCTAGTCGATTAGAATTAAGAAAATCATTGTAAACATAAAATTGACATTAAAGTAAAACAAATAAGAGAATTAAGAAACCCTATTAATATTCTTGGGTCACAACAATTAATTGTTGATATTTGAGTACAAAACTAAATAAAATCTATATATATATATATATATGGCTAAAGGGTAAATTTAGCCCTTGAAAATTTGTGATTTTGGCTTTACCCCCTAGAATAATTTTTCTTAGTATTGTGTCTCTAAAACATTTTTAATTGTAGTATGTAACCTCTTCCGTTGAGTGCCTTTGCTAAGTGATGAGATGTAGCCTAGTTACATGTCACTGAGTGCATATGTGACATGTGACTCAGGATTTTAAATGCCTAGTAGGATTAAGCTTCTGATTAAGAAAAATAATTAAAGTTTAATGAAGTTAATTAGCAGATTACAAAAATAGAAATTAACATGTTGCTCTCTTCCTCCTGTATTCCTCTTCCTCACTCACGTGTTGCTCATATGCCCTAACAGTTACTTTTCTTGCTAACCTATCATAAAAGATGCCCTAGGCTTTCCTCCCTATCCTTCCAAGTGTGTCGAGTGGGTCTGCCATGTCTACAAGGTCGGGTGGGTCATTCTCAAGGGCTCCCTTTAGGAGACTATGTAAATGTAATGAACCTGTGTTGCTACTAGTCTCCAAGAACCCAAAAAATCTTGGTAGATCATTCTTCAAATGTGTTAATTGGATGGGAAGCTTGCGTTTAGGGCTTGTTGTATATCATTATGTTTTTTTAAGGTGACCCATGTTTGAAGTTGTTCTATTCCTGCTACAGAACGAGAACTTGTGTGGATATTTTGAATGGGTTAATAATGGGCAACAAAGCCTTGCAAGGACTGCTAGCTTCTCTACCCATGACAATGGAGTTTTTTACGGGGAGATGGACAGAGTTGTAATGCTGGAAGAGAGATTAAAAGAATACAGAACCATGAATTTCATGCTAATGTGACTGTGTACAATATCGTGGGCTATTGTCTTTCTCATCCTGGCGTTGGTTGTAGTGAAAGGTTTAAGGAGTTGAAGAGATGGTGTTGTTATGTTTAGGGTTACGGTTCAGTCTCAAACAATATAGTAATAGGCCCTTTAAAAAGTTATTTCATAGCATTGGGCCCCTGATGATGGGAAGTAGGGTTATGTTAACTTGAGTATAGGGTTTTGTTAATTATTTGTATTGGTGAATGCAACTGTGATCTGTTAATGAAGATTTCTACTTTTGAATCTTGTGCATATTATGGCTTTTGTTTCAATCTTTCCATGTGTTTCAACTTGTGAACTAAATCATTAAGAAGCATACTACATTGTCTCAAAATAATTACATTGTCTCAACACTTTGTTAGTCATAACAACATTGTGTCAACACTTTAGCATTGTCTCAAAAATAATTACAAAATCTAAAATAGCTACACATATTGTCATCATAATTACATGGGTTGTACTACACTTGATTGTGTAGCCACCATGTCAACTTCCCCTCCAACTGGACCTCCTTCTTCCCCTGTAACTGGTGTTGTTCTTGTTCTTGTCCCTCTTCCCCTTCCTCTCCCTCTAGCACTACCTCTTGCGGTTGGTTTAGACTTTGTTTTAATGTTCTTTGCAGGTCTGCCCCTTTTCCTTTTGAAAGGAACCTCTGGATCAGTTGGTATAGTTGATGACCCTTCAGTAACTGAACATGTTGAAGTCATAGTCATAATTGCATGTTCTTCATGTTGATTATTTGGTTGATCAACATCTGCAGTATTAGTGGTCCCTCAAACTTCATCATTGGCATCGGTGGTCCCTCTAACCTCATCCTGATCAGGTCCCTGAACATAGAAATTAAAAACATCATTGCATGTCTTGGTCAACAAAGAACTATTAATAAGGCTACTTACATTTGTTTGTCTTGGTGGTTGTTTGCATATAGCCCTGTTGTGGCTAGTTGCCCTACAGTTTGCACATTCATAGCGTTTAGGGTGTCTCCTTAATTTGCTTAGGTTTTCCTCATCAATTGGATCCCTTCTCTTGAGTTTCTTTGGCCTCCCAGGTCCATATTTATATGTCGGTAGCAGAGTATGTGGATGTTCAGTTGTTGGCCACAGGTCTGGGCCATTAATTGCACCAACTATATTTGCATAACATTTCTCATATGTTTTTTTTTGAATAACAACCATCCACATAATGAACTGGGTCTTGTCCTATGTATGATATGCATGATATGACATGTCTGCATGGTGTGCCTACCAGTTCCCACCATCCACATGCACAACTCATTTTCTCAACATCAACAACAAATTTCTCATTGAACATAGAATGTGTTACTTCAAAAACCCGAGCTCTAGAACACTGTGGAAACCTGTTGGTAAAAAAATGTTGCTCTCTATCCAACATCTTCGATGGTTTAGGCATAATGTCTCCTTTGATGTTGATTACTTTGGTCCTTAGCTTTGAAAAATCTGACCATTAAGTAAGACCTTAACCATTCTAGCATGCTCAGTATTGGCATTTCCCTTACAGGTAGGATGACACTGCTAAAGGCTTTACAAAGGTTGTTCATCACCACATCACACTTGGGGTAATGTGAGAATTGGTGCCTACACTAAGCCTCTTTATGGATAGCCATCAACTACCCCCAAGCACCCTTATCAATCTCCTTAATCTGGTTCATTTTGGCTTCCCAACCCTGTAAACACAATGGTCAAATGAAAAAATGTGCAAACACTTCAAATCACCTTAACACTACATTAACACTGTGATACCATACTTATATATAGGTTGCCTTACTTGCCCCTATTATTAGTTCCTTCAAGACTGCACCACCACCAAATTTCTTTTTCAGATTATTATGTAAGTGTCTTACACAATATCTGTGTTTAGCCTCTAAGTTCAAGTCCTCCATGGCTTGTAGGAGTCCCTATGCAGAAAATGAAACACCATATCAGAAGGAAATATTAAAAAGGAAAATAAGACATTATAAACACCATATCAGAAACCATGGCCATAACTTTTGTTGATCTGAAATAAACACCAACCATCTCTATATTCCAATGTCCTCCAGTAATAAAGTTAGAAACCATGTTCAAGATTCTTTGTTTTCCACTTCTACAACAACTACAACTAGTGGAAAATATTGATCATTGGCATCCCTGCCTACAGCTGTTAGGAGGATACCACCAAATGCAGCCTTCAAATGACATCCATCAACTCCTATAAATGGCCTACATCCATCTATGAAGCCCTTCTTGCAAGCATCAAGACATAAGTAGTAACTCCTGAACCTTGGTTGCAGACCATCAGCTAGGGTAACTAGTTGAAGCTTGCATGTAGTAGCCCCATCACTGACTCTCCTCAACTCACACTGTAATTCCAAAGAAGTTCATATTGTTTGTTGGCCTCTCCTTCCATCATCTCAGTTTCCATTTTCCTAGCATTGTGTGTTGCCCAACTAGTAATCCCCACTTGATGACTAAGCCTCAACTCGGTTTTTATCTCCTCAACTTTATGTGCCTATTTATCTTTATTTTTGGCAAAATCACCTTTGCAACCCAGCTAGCATTAACATTTTTGTTCTAAAAAACCTACCATATGTGTGTGGTCCATGAATGTCTTCAATCAAATTATGCTCATCCTACCAACCCTACTAGCAAAGGCCAGCCACATACATCCAACTTGGCTGCAAACAACCCTGCACCTCCATGGCTCATTCTTAACATATTTCACTTGTTTCCCCATATGTACATTATACTCCATTATAGCTTGTCTAAACTGCTCAATTGAACTAAACTCCATGCCCAACCTAAGTTCACACCTCATCCCCAACATGTCTTCTTCAAATGCCTGAAAACCAAAATCACCATGATCCTCATCCTGATACTTATCTAAGTCTACATAACTATTAATTTCATTTGTCTCATACTTCACATCAATGTCACCACATTGATCCCCATCTACTGTTTTGCACCAATCTAAACCCAAACTAACACCTTCCCTATAGATTGGTGATCCACTATCTCTGTTTGCACCCTGAACATGAACACCTCATTCTGATTTCAGACCCTCTCTATCATTATTCCCAGGTTTTGCACCCTTCACATTAGCACTATATTGTGCTTCCAATCCCTCTGCATCCTCATTCCTAGCATTTGCACCCTGCACCTCAACATTGCATTGTGTTTCCAGCCCCTCTGTATCCTTATTTCTAGTATTTACACCCTGCACCTCAATACTGCATTGTGTTTCCAGCCCTTATACATCCTTATTTCTAGTATTTACACCCTGTACCTCAACATTACATTGTGCTTCTAGCCCCTCTCCACCCTTACTCCCAGCATTTTCATATTCCACATCAACACTACATTGTGCTTCTACCCCCTTTCCACCCTCATTTTCTCTTCCCAATCTAGTTGGGTTAGAACCTCCATGACCAAACAACTTTTCCTTAACACTTTTATAAATTATTTTCCTAGTGACAGACTTATTGGATGACTTAAATGGCCTCTCCTTGGGTGTAGATTTGGTCCTTCCAACTTTTTGAATTGGTGTCTCCACCTTATTTTTGTCAACCAAACTTGTGTCCTCTTTATCTCCTAACTCCAACACCAAATTACCATCCACGACTAAATGCTCAATATAAATATCCACCTCACATCTATTCTTTATAGCAAACTCTTCAACCTCCAATACATGACTGTCCCATGTTATGCCAATAAACTTCCCACTAGGCTTTTTCCACCAGATTTTAAAACTATTTACTATAACCCAACTCCTTTACCAAAGAATCACATTCAAAATAAAACCACCTATCAATATCCATCTTATGGAAAACAATAACTTCCTTCTCTTTGTACGCCATAGGTGGCCCATTAGTAAATTTACCTTGTGATGAAAAACTACTGAAAACTCATCCCTAAAAGGATAAAAAATCACAATTTCATATAACACAACTAGGGTTTAAGCAACACTTAAAACTTTGCATGACAGTTACGGTTCATCATCTACGATTATTTAACCCTTACATGGTCTCCACAAAGAAAAAAAATTCAACCTTGGCACTACAAGCGTAAAGAATCTTACCTGTGCTTCTCCTTTTCTACCACGTGCAGTAGAGAACCCACCAGCCACGCACACCTCCACAATCGAAGATTTCTTGTCCTCTTCTTGCTCGGTAAGTTCATGCATGAGAAACGAATAGGTCATACGAGAGTTAGACATGAGTGAGGAAGAGAAAGTGAGTAACGTGTTTATTTTTATTTTTTAAATCTGTTAATTAACTTTATTAAACTTTAATTAACTTCATTTAATTTTAATTATCTTTCTTAATCAGAAACTTAATCCTACTAGGAATTTAAAATCCCGAGTTAATGTCACGTATGCACTTAGTGACATGTGACTAGGCTATACCTCATCACTTAGCAGAGGCAGTCAACAGAAAGGGTTACATACTACAATTAAAAATGTTTCAGGGACACAATACTAAGAAAAATTATTCTAGGGGGTAAAGCCAAAATCATAAATTTTTTAGGGGCTAGATATATATATATATATATATTATGTCCGGTGTCCGAGGTACAAAGTTCTCCTTGTTCAACTAGTGTCAAATGTTCTTTCACTCTATTTTACACTATCTCAGTAGGAGTCCGGTATTACAAACACAGGTTCAATGGGAACACTGCGTCCTTCAAGTCTAAGTTTCTCTCTTAGTCAATTTTGAACCAAAGTGATGGGACACACCAAGGGTGTACCTACAAAAGAGACTCTGATGCTTAAGTTAGTATGAGAATTACGGAGAAATAAAGAGATTACTGAGGTAGTTAAAGGGTAGTAAATGCTATCACTTCTAAATTAATGAATGAGTTCTATTTATAGAACTTTCCTCAATGCAAGTTGTGATTTGACCCTTGACAGTGACAGTTGCTATAGTTTTTCCACAGGAGTAAGTTGCCCACTTACGTCTTACTCAGAGTTAGGTATTAGCATTTCTAACCGGGGTCAGGTTCTTAGTTCCATACCAGAGTCTGGTTATTAGTTTGATTTTGAGGTACTCTGTTCAGTTTTTTAGTTGACTTACCATTTATTTATATTTTATAGTAACTGGTGTTGCTTTCCTTTAGGGGCCGGTATGCACACCGGATCAATATATATATGTGAAAATTAGTGAAATATTTAAATTTAGCATCTCTTAGGTGTTAGGTGTTGCTCCTAAATTAGTAGTAGTACATAAGGGAACTTTGCATAATTAGTTATCATGTGTTCATAATGTCAAATTTACAACAATGTTACTTCATTTGTGACCATATATTGAAAATTTGTTATGCAAAAAATTTGTACACTACAGTACTAGTATTAAAAAAGAAGACAATTATAAAAATTCATGAACAAGATATGTAAAGAAGTTAAACAAGAAACGTGGTGTGTAGTGGTTATGAACAATGACAATATATGTGTGTCATAAACAATGGAGATTTTTCATCAAACACGTGGTGTGTAGTGTATTCAAACTATCTTGTGTGCCTAGCTAAGTCCCAATGCATAACCCCACACATTCAATACAGTGGCATATACGCAAAAAAAAAGAGATTCAGACACCATCATTACAATGGAAAATTAACAACAAAACACATTCACGCAAGAACATATATATAGGTGTTCCTGGTTTACTAACCGTGCGTACAAGGAAGAAGAAATCCCCAACTTCACACGCAATGCAAGTTCCAGGAAATAAGTAAAGGACGTAATGCAGTTTCAATTTTTATGCACAAGAAAATGGTGGGTAGAGGAGCAATGGACACAATAGTAAGGGTTTCTAATGTTTAAAAGTAAAGGGTTTAAACAAACATGAAGTATTACAGAACAAGAACGTTGAGTCTAAATACACAAGACATCCTATAAACTCGGTTTAGAAGGAAACATGTTTATAGGCAACTAAGAACTCGGTTCCCAAAACATCCGTGTTTATAGAGGAGACCTATGAACTCGATTCAAAGTGGAACTAAGTTCATAGATGTATTTTTAAAAAAAACATTTAGATCTATGAACTCAGTTCTACGTGGAACCGTATTCATAGGTGTAATAAAAAATTTTAAAAAATAGGTCTAAGAACTCGTTTCCAAGAAATTGAGTTCTTATATTTAATAAGATAATTTCAAAAATGTCACTACGCCTTATGCAAACTTGTTTCCCTCAAAACCAAATTCATATCTTAGACCTTTTTCGCACTAAGAACATGGTTCTAAGGGGAACCGTATTCTTAAGTGTATTTAAAAAATAAAAAAAAACAAATATGAAGCACCTGATGCGCATGCGCATTTTGTGTAGCCAAAAAACTCGGTTCATAGGGGAACCAAGTTCTTATAACTGTGTGATAATTTCAAAAATATCACCACCTCTTTTTCAAACACGTTTTTTAAATAATCGAGTTCATATTCTATGTTCGTCGCCTCTTTTTTGCACTAGTGTTTAATACAAAAAATAGTTATAGAATACTTGTATTTATTTCAATAAAATAATGTTTCTAAAACCAGTTTTTAGATTTAATCAAGTTAACTTATTTTTACTTTTAAATAAAAATAAGCCAAACTTTGAATTTTAAAGATAAATATGCCTATTTAATCGCGTGAAGAAGCGAAATCATTTACCCAATGTGCCAAGAGTTCTCGACAAGCTAACGATTTCATAATTTTGACTATCAAAAAGTAGACTTTTTTTAAATAGTTATATGCATCCTATATATAATTAAAGATATTTTATTTTATTTTATCTTGTTTTCTTTTATTCAGATCCATTAACTCTTCATTACTTCTAATAAATGTGCTTACTAATTATCATTAAAATATGTGTTTAATAAAAATCCAACACGAAAAGTTTCTTGCAGTGCTGAATGAAGAGCTTTGTTATATCCAATTTTAAAGGGTAAGTTTAAATAATTAAATATGATAACTTTTATCAGAAAAATATAGTAAATAGTTATTAGTACTTTTAATAAAAAAAATACTATTTTTAATGATTTAAACCAATGTTAAAGACCCCTCAACAAATTGACAACTAAGTCATGGACAGCTAAAGAAAATGAAAGGAACAAACAGAAAAGAAATTGAAAAAACATGAATAATGATATTTTAAAAAAATGAAAGGAAAATTTAACTTTTAAAAATAAAAAAATTTAAATTTTCTTTCATTTCATTTATTTCATCAATTCAAAATTTAAATTTTTTCCTCTTATATTTGAGTAACCCAAACATAACGTTGAAGTTTTAACAGATAAGGCACTCTGAATAAGATGCTCACCGTGGAGACTGGCAGACTGCATTTTCTGGATTAATGCGGCTTCGCGATTCCCGATGCCATCTGAGGGCTTCCTTGGTATTTTCTTCAATTCTTTTTTATCAGTCTAGTTTCAGGTTCGTACATAGTGGTACCTGTGTCTTTGAATTAGTTCTTTTAAATAATAATAATAAAACATAAAAATTATATTAATTTTTACAAATGGTAATAAAAAAATAAATAAATTTAACATTAAATTTGTCATATCTTATGGATATAGATTTTGAAAAGAAAATATTTTAGATATTAAAAACATTTATTAGTTATTAATTTTAAATAAATATAAAAAATAAGTATTTTAGAAAATACTAATTTTAATTCTGATTTTGAATTTATATTAAAATCAAAATTCATGTATAATATAATATCTATAGGTATAAAAATGAGACAATTACTTATTATTAAACTAACCACCTATAATCAATTTAATCACATTTTAATTAAAAAAATTTATATTTTTATATAATCAACCCCATTCATGATTTTTAAAATAAAATTAATGATTTGATGAATATATATATATATTAGTAATGATACCCACGGGTTGAATTGCTGTTTTTTTATAATTCATATTAATTTAATTTTACAAATCATAAAAAAATAGAAATAATTTGAACCAAAAGTGTAATTTAGAATATAATATTGACTAATAGAGTAACAAACAAATTAGGAACTATAATTTAGTAAATAAAAGAAGATCAAGATATATGTATATATTATCCAACTACTTAAAATGTTAAAATTAAACATTTCTAAAAACTTTTTTAAAGATTACATTTGTTATTGTGTTGCTACAATTTTCTTCGTTGTTCAAAACCGAAAACTTCAATCTTTTTTTTTATCTCACCTTTGAAATAACAACATACAATTGTTCATGGGTGAATACAGGTCTCGGAAAATACAATCCAACATGGGACAAAGATTGGCCCTAACTCTTGTTTATTGTCATATCAAAACATAAACAAATAGGAAATTGACGTCGTTCAAATTTGAACGGTAATCTTGAATTATATAGAATCATAGACATTCTTGAAATGTAGATTTTATCTCCAAATCCAATGTGTGACCCCGTAATCATAATAACACCAATAACATTGTTTCCTAAATGAGTAACTTTCAACCTAGTGCCATTACACATGTGTGACCCTAGTGCCATTACATAAATAATTAGATTGGTCAATATTCCCTATCTTTATTTCACTTTCATCTCACGCTCCCTATCTCTCAATCTTGTATCTCTCTCTGATTTCCCTTTTTTTTTTCTTCTTGCCCACTCACGTTCATTACCGTTCATGCCCTTACTCTCGTCTCACACTCAATCCCTCACACTTTTTTCTCTTTCGGTCTCACTCTCTTTGTGTGCTATCTCTCTCCAGCAGCATCTTTTTTTTCCTCTTTCCCTCTCAACAACGTCTCCCTCTTTACAGCTCACTCTCGTCTTCCTCTTCCTCACAGCATCTATCCCTCTTAGTGCTCCCTCCATCTCATACATCATCTTGCATGCATATCTCTTCTCTTCACATGTTACTTTCTCTCTATGATCTCTTTCTAGGACATGATATGGATGGCGCCCATGGCCTCTAAACCACCATGAATGTGAGATCGACATAGGGCGATACCTTGAAACAAGGTTTAAAGGTAAATAGTGTGTGTCAAAGGCACTCAGATAAAGTCGGAGTATCTCAAAAATTATTTCAAAAGGGGAATTAGTGAAGTTTCGTCGTTTAGGAAGCTGTTCTGTGTGCCGATAGGTAACGTACCATTTTTTCGGTAAGTCGACAATTACCTAAAATATGTCGGATTGATATTTTTAACTTTTAAATGCTTGGTTACATGGTTTTGAATAATTAAAATAATTATTTTGAGCATTTAGGAATTTTATTATTAAGTGAAAAATAATATTTTATGAGCAAATGAAGATTTTATATCAAAAGTATAATTTAGTTGAAAGTAATAATGATTTACAATATATTTTATTTAAGTAATTAAATTATTGTATGATAAATAAATTATTTAAATAAAGTTTTACATTATAAATATATTATAATTGAAATTTTTTAGAAGTAACTAGACAAAAGTATTTTAGAAAAATTTGTACCTTGGCACCATTTTGGTAACATGAATTATATTGAGAAATATTTATTAAATAAAATATCACTATAAGATATAGAAATTGTGAAGTATAAAAATAATATTTAATTGGGATTCAACGATTAATAGTTGAAGGGTGTTAAAATAATTATTATTAAATTTTAAATTTTATTAGAGTTATTGAAATTTATGTGGATTGATCGATTGAGCAGTGAGATATAATTTTAAAGTAGCGTGTGGGTTATTAAGAAAATAATTATTGTTAATTTGGGAATTTTTAGCTTTGGAGACTAAATAATTGACCCAGAGCGTTCAGGGAGCGTTTCGAGCTTTGCGATTGTCAATTCTAGGTAGGGGGTATTATATATCTTAAATGCATGTGAGTTAGGAACAGATTAAAGGATAATTTAATATTTCATTCAATTGATGATGCGATTATGTTTATTCTTGATGTCTAATGATTGTATAACTATCCCTTGTGGTGTTGATTTTGATATTGTGATGATCAATGAGATTGTTGTAAATATATGATGTATTAGTCATGGTTCTCGCTCCTATATGCTATTGAGATGTACAATGAATTGATAATTGAGTTGATATGATTACTATGCTCTAATTGAACTGAGATAATGTGATGTATCATGTAATGATATTGTTGACAAGTTAGAGTAGCTTAATTGATGATGAGAATGAGATATGATTAATGTTCAGGTATAGCATTTGCGAACACCCATTTTCTTAATCAATTATTTATTTTTTGATTATTATTTTTTAATATTATTTGCTTTTCCATTTTTGGCACTCTACCTCTTTCCTTTCTCCATCCTTCTTCCCCATTCCTTATTTTGGGCAATTGGAAGAGACTAAACCTATGGTCAATAAGGAGCCTTCAAGCAAGCTCAAATTTGGTAAACTCAGAAGATTGAGAATAGAGATTTTGGTTGAATTCAAAAGCAAAGCTTGAAAATGGAAACCTCAATAAGCGTAAAACCATCAACAAGTCAAAATTCAACGGGGAGAACAACCAACAACAACAATACCCTCTCAAAAAATCAATACTTTCTCCCTCTCTTCTCTTCTCAACAATAAAAAAAATCAACAACAATAGAAACCACAAAGATCAACAGCAAAATCAATACTAAAAAAAATAAGAGAAAATAGCAAAAAAACAGCAAAAGGAGAAAAAGAAAGCTGCTGTCGTCGACCGCCGTTGGTCAGACCTCGTCGACGACCGGCCTTCCTCGCTCCGCCAGAACCGACCAGACTCTCCGCGAGCGTCAGTCCGCGCCGACCCAAAACCCCGGCTCCGACATGAACCCCACGCTAATCGCAGACTCCGCGAGCATCGACCCAGCAACACGAACCCCAACCGGACCCTTCGCGAGCCAAACCGACCACCCCGAGCAAAACCAGGCTTCGACCTCGTATCCTACGAAGCCGGTCCCCCTCCGCAAGTGTAACATCCTGTTTTTAACAATAGTCCCATTTTATAAATTATGAGGTATAGAAGATCTATAAGTGTTAATCAATGAATAAAACACTCTATGGATGGTATATAATACTCCAAAAATTTTATTTTTGGGTATAATTATAGGATTTACATAGACCTTTAATGATAAGATTCATTTTCCGAGTGAAACATGCCTTAGAAAGGACTGTCCGAGTGAAAAAGGCACCCTGTTCCGAGTGAAAGAGAAAAATTCTGAGTAAAGGTAGAGATTCCGAGTGAAGGTTAAGTATTTCGAGTGGAAGATGGCCGAGAGAGTTTTTCCGAGTGGAATCCTTGTCTCAGAGGCAATTCTGAGTGAAGAGGGTTTGATAGAACCTCTTCAGGGTGAAAGAATCTGAGAGACTCACCTTGGAGTGACTCACTGCCGAGTCAAATGCTTCTGAATGACTCGTTTCCGAGTCAATCATGGTCAGACATTGCAATTCTGAATGAAAGTTCACTGAGTGCCTTCATTTTTGAGTGAAGTACAGAGGAAAATGTATTTCCGAGTGGCAGGGTTCCGACTGGGGATACACGGTGTATAATTGCCTAGATGTGTCAATCCTGGAATGTGATTCCGAGTGAGTGGACAACTATGAGGGAGAATCGATTTCTGAAAAGTCTTACCAAGTGGAACCATGTGTGTGTGGAGACTCAGATTTAGAATGGATTTACCAAGCGGAAGTCTGAGTGAGAGAGGACTCAGACTGGATTATTATACTAGGTGGACCACTGATTGAGTGGTGTGTTAATTGCTGAGTGAATGACTACAAGAAAGAAGAGTCAGTTTTGAGGTAATTCACCGAGTGAGAACTGATTAAGAGTTGAGTCGGTTTAAGAAGTTTCTGCCGAGTGGGAACTTGAGAGCTTTGAGTCGGTCTGGAATGAGTTAACTGAGTGAAAAACTGATTGAGATGACTCGGACTTGAGTGATGATGCCAAGTAGACAGATTGAGAGTTGACTCGGTTTTGATATATATTGCTGATTGAAAAACTGAGTGAAGAATGACTTGGTTGGGAATAAATTGTGCCGAGTGAAAACCGAGTAAGAGGAGTCGGTTTGGGGAATGACTACCTCTGGTCGGATTTCGCTTGAGCGAATGAATTCCTCGCTTAAGCGAGTGAGAGTGGAATAAGTGAGGCTGGTGAGTCTTGCTCAAGCGAGTCGGTATTCACTTGAGAGAAACTTCCCCTGACAGTGCAATGTATGGCACTCGCTCAAGAGAGAGAGGGTATTCTCTTGAGCAAGAGGGACTCAGATTCCCTTCTTCTTCACACGACTGGCAGTTTCCAGTCGGTTTAGAGACTGACCGGGTGGAATCTCAGTCGGTATTCAGTGTCAAGATTGACGTTTTGACTCCAATTTTGTCATCTATTACATATTTTAATAAATCTTCTTCAATCATGCACACTCCAGTGGGTAGGCGACAGAAATGGAGCTTACTTTCAATCTAAACCACCCTTATTTCCCACTAACAGCCCACTAGAAACCCACTCATGGAAAGTTGTCTCCCACTGCCTTGCATTATTAAACAAACACACAATGATTCTAAAACTCTCAATTCCTCTTCTCCATCAATACACCTTTGATCTGAAGCTAGGACAGCAAGGAGACTATTTTCAATCAGCCAACTATCTTCAATCCAAGTAAGAGGGGACACGGTTGTGAATGACTATGAAATGGGTAGAAATTTATGCTGTCCTAGGATTCCATTTTTATTTTCGTATTTTGTTGCTCAATTTTGAAGTTGAAAACGTATGAATTTGATTCTGACTTCTTCATCAAAGTTGTAGATCTTTTTGTTATGTGAATTCTGAGACTTGAATCAATTGATTTGGATATGTTTAGCAAAAGTTATAGCCAAAATACTACAGCATGTCCGAGTGGAATATTTATCCCATGTTTTGTGTATATATTAATATTCTGGGAATTATACATGCATAATCAGCCTTTGATGTCTTCATGAAAGTTGTAGATAATTGTGTTAAGGATCTATTGAAAGTGGTTTCAAGTTAAAAAGATGCTTTTAGCTCTAGATATGCCCAAAATACAGAAGAATGTTCATGCTGAAAATCTGTTAACAATGAAATACGAATCTTATTTTCAAAACTGGGAATTTTGTGGTGCGAATTAGTGATTGGTGTCTTCATGAAAGTTGTATATAATTGTGTTAAGAGTAATTTAGAACTGGTTCCATGCCAAAATTATTTTTGTAGCTCCAGAAACATTGAGAATACTAACCTATGTACGTTTTGAAAACTCTATTGAGGCAGTTTTGTATTCTGTGGATAAGTGGTGTTTCTGTTTGGAATTTGATCCGGTCCTAACACTGGCCCCCAAGAGCATGGCTTTAATACTTTGCCAGATCAGCATTTCGAACAAGGGAAGTACGCTTTAAATACATTATAATTGTTTCTATATGGAGTATATACGACCAAGGCATGTTACTCCGCCAAGGCATGATACTCCGTCAAGGCAAGTAACTCCGCCAAGGCATGTTACTCCGCCAAGGCATGATACTCCGCCAAGGCAAGTAACTCCGCCAAGGCATGTTACTCCGCCAAGGCATGATACTCCGCCAAGGCAAGTAACTCCGCCAAGGCATGTTACTCCGCCAAGGCATGTTACTCCGCCAAGGCTGATTACCTCGCCAAGGAGGAAAATATTGAATACCTTATGCATGAAATGTTCCCAATGCATATTACTCCGCCAAGCCATAGGCTCAATACTGGCGGAATATTGAATTCCCCATACTGCGTAGCGAGCCCATACTTATAACCCCGGCACGAGGTTGACTCTGTCTTGAGAGGTTGAAAATGGGAATCACGCTGTCACGCATAAAAGGGGAACAATGAATAAAATAATAAAGCATTAACGCTTTCCCAGCAAGTGGAAAAGCAAGTGGAAATACCCACTACAGTGATGGTGCTCGTGAACGACACAAGGGCCCACTACCTTTCTTGCATAATGCCTGAAAACAAGGAACGGGTCCCACCAATAATGGAGCACCAGTAACAGGTATATAAACCTCATCAAAAAGGTATAAGGGGCTCTCCCCCAATTCTGAACCTTACACTCTCTTACTTGCATAATTCTCTCAGATTTGCTTTCTAAGTCTTAAAGTATTCTGAAATACTGACTTGAGCGTCGGAGAATAATTGCAGGTACCACCACCAACTGTGTCAAGGCATAGAAGGCAATTCCAGGCGGACTACTACATCGCCGTAGAGTGAGTTACACTCCGCCCCAGTATGGTTCAGACTCCGCCCAATATACAAGGATACCCCGTATTCGTATCTGTGTATCACAGCCTTGTATCAGATTGACATTACAGATATACATTTTGAGCTGTTTCAGAATCATAACTTTACACCCCCTGTAAAGGACGGTTCAGAATTTGAAATTATGGTCTTCATGAAAGTTGTAGATATTTGTGTTAGAAGTAATTTATAACTAGTCTCATGCCAAAATTATTTTTGTAACTCCAGAAATGTTGAAATTATTACCATATGTACGTTTTTGAAAACTCTCTTTGAGGCAGTTTTGTATTATGTGGATAAGTGGTGTTTCTGTTTGGAATTTGAAATTATGGTCTTCATGAAAGTTGTAGATAATTCTATTATGGAACTACAAAAAGTGGAATCACTGAAAAAGAATTTGATTTGCTCATGTTATGGCTGTTTTACTAAAGTATGTTGCTGTTGGAAATGCTGAAAATTACTTATAATGGTTATTATGGATGAAAATGATATTTTCCCTATGGGTAACAATTTATTATTGATTTCTTGAGTGACTATGAATTGTTATGGATGATGTTGAGTGTCTAATGAGTATCATACAATTTGTATACTTTGGTGGTGAATAATTACGAATGACTAAATTGATATATATATATATATATATATATATATATACATGAATGCCTTGCGGATATTGATACATGTGGTTGAAACAGTAAATCCATGATTTGAAAATTATTATATGTGATGTGTCCTTTGAGGACTTGTGATTTTCCAAGTGGTTTTGGAAATGTTGATATCATGGTATGTTAAATGATAAAGAGAATTAAAGGCATTCATGCATCATAAGCATTTAGATACATCATGGAATTTAGGGGTTCCATGATTGCCTACCCTGGTGGGGGGTTACTCTATGATGAGTTTAAGCCCTATTTTCACAAGAACCATGGGAGTGTAGGGATCCATGGTTGTGCAAATTCCTACTGGTATATTTATTTTTACAAGAACCATGAGAGTGTAGGGATCCATGGTTGTGTAAATTCCTACTGGTATATTTATTTTCACAAGAACCATGGGGGTGTAGGGATCCATGGTTGTGCAAATTCATACTGGTATACTTATTTTTGCTATGAGCCATAGAGTGTAGGGATTCATGGTTATGCTAAGTCCTACTTGTGTCTCTATGAGACTTTTTACTGCAGTATTCCCACCAAACCAAATGGATCCAGCATGACATCATCTGACTAATTAAAGATTTATTAATTTAAATGAACTTGTTTGGCATATTCATCATATCATTATGTCTTGTTGGTTGTGTTTGTGCAATTTTATTTATTTTATATTTATTCTATATTCTGTCTACTCTTACATTAATTTTTACAGTGAATGCTACACAGAATGAAGAATGATGCCATGACTGAAGCTTATGTGAATTATTGCTTGCAATTTGACTTTATTTTAATTTAATGGGTTGTAATAATACAATGTATTATGTACTGTTATTTTTCTAAATCGTTTCCGCTACATAAATGTTTCATGTCGTTAATTATTCACGACTAGTATGCATGATAATATTCCGCGTTTATTAACTTTTACATGACTTATTACAAATTTCAAAAATGATTTTTAAAACGAAAAATTTATTCGGGAAATTATTAAGGACGTCACATTGGTGGTATCAGAGCATTTTTAAAAATTCAGGACCAATTGCTATGACATGTATTGATTCTTGATATACTATGTGAATTGTTTGATTACTTGTTTGATAATATGTTACATGTGTGCTATATGACTTGTGTCTGACTGATAAATTGCAAAATGACTTGTTTGATTACTGCTTGATAATATGAAAAATGTGTGTTATATGATTTATTGCTTAACTGATAAACTGTAGAATATTTATAGTTATGTAATATTTATATATATATATATATACGATATATTTTCCCTTAGAATTAGTATAAACCAAACTACGAATGTAGGATGGCAAGAAACAACAACAACAATAACAACGATATGACAGTTGCATTCAACCGCTTGGCTGAAGCCATAGAAAGACAAAATCAACCGAGAAGTGCTGGAGGACTTTACGGGTTAGATCACTTCCTAAAAAGGAAGCCATCACAATTCAAAGGAGGTTATAATCCGGAGGTAGCATACCTATAGGTTAAGGAAATGGAGCACATCTTCCGAGCCTTGCCCTGCACAGAATTCGAAAAGGTGGAGTATGCTACTTATATGATGGTTGAGGAAGCAGAGAACTGGTAGATACATACCAAAACTCGTATGATTGAAACTGTCAGACCTTTGGACTGGATCCACTTCAAAGACTGTTTCCTGGAGAAATATTTTCCAGCGAGTGTGAAAAGCCGAAAAGAGCTGGAATTTATGGAGCTGAAACAAGGCTCAATGTCTGTTGGTGAGTATGCTGCGAAATTTGAGGAATTATCTCTCTTTTACCCTCATTTTCAACAAGCTAGTGCTGAAGCCTCAAAATATGTCAAGTTCGAGAACGAGTTAAATCTTGAAATCAAAGAGGCTATCGGTTATCAAGAAATTCGGAG
Source organism: Clitoria ternatea (assembly GCA_037962975.1). Lineage (NCBI taxonomy): Eukaryota > Viridiplantae > Streptophyta > Magnoliopsida > Fabales > Fabaceae > Clitoria > Clitoria ternatea. Next base: position 286,613,777 of record CM075670.1, read on the forward strand.
TTTCCCCATCTTAATCAATAAATGCCAAATTTTTGAAGAAAGTCACCAAGCCAGATTGGCACAAGAGAAGATTAATAGACAACTGAGACCTCAGTCAGTTGCCTTCAAAAGGAGAGGGTCGTTTTATCCAAATTGTTTCAAGGAAGGATCATCATCATCATCTTCTTCTGAAAAACGTACCAATCATGTGAATATAAAGTGTCATAACTGCGAAGGTAATCACCATATACGTGATTGCAATAGACGCTTAGAAAATGTCACTTGCTATCGATGTAATCAGAAGGGTCACATCAGCCCAAATTGTCCACAGAACCATCAAATCAACAACAACAATAACACCATGAATAATCAAAGAGATTCTAGTTATCAAGGAGCCCGTAGAGGAAACGCTCGTGCTGTTCAACCTCTAAGACAGTATGGGGAGTCAACAGACAGGAGATTACAACCAGCAACAGGAAGAGTCTTTGCCATCAGCAGTTCAGAGACAGACCAAGCAGACGACCTTGTACAAAGTAAGTGTGAGATCAATGGTACCATTTTATCTGTGATATTTGATTCTGGTGCTACACATTCTTTTATTTTTGAGGAGTGTGTTAGACGTCTTCAATTACCTATGAAGTCTATGATATATCACCTGATTGTTTCCACTCCCACCGGTACACAACTTAGGACTACTAAGGTGTGTAACGAATATTCTATGCTCATAAGAAGGCAGAAACTTTCTTGTCAATCTTGTTTGTTTACCTTTGAAGGATTTGGAAGTAATTCTAGGGATGAACTGGTTATCGGTGAATCGAGTCTTGGTGGACTGTCATAACCAGACCGTGATATTTCCATCAGAAGGAAATCCTATTCTGATAACCTCAAGATGTTTGCCTTAAAAGGTGAAATTCAATTGTTTGTCTTGTTTACTCTTTCCAAAGGAGATAGTGAATCTAAAGCAATTGAGATGCCATTGGTCAGGGCTATTAAGAATATTATTGGGAATCCGAACCTGTATTCAGAATAATTTTTGGATTTAGTATTAAGCCCGAACGGAGATCCTGTTTGTTATAAAACAGGAACCATTTTAATGATACACCAAGATATAACTTATTTTCCTCTTTCTCTCCCTCATTTTTGTCACTTCTTTTCTCATTTACACAAACTCTCTCTTTTCTTCTCTACTTCTACAAAGCTCACCATTTTGTGAGTCTCCTTCCATACTCAACCAACCATGATTTATTATTCTTCATCTTGGAGATGATTCAAATGCTTGGAAACTCTCTATTCTCCTTTAATTTTCGTGTACATGCTAGAACTTGGGATAGCTTGGAGCTTAAGGTAAAATTTCTATACTCTTTTGTTGTTTTTGGCTGTTAGGAGAGTGCCATATGAATGGGTTTAAGAATAGGAACCATTTTCAAGTAAAACCCAAAAGGTGGGATGTGTCTTATGTATTTTTGGATAAGTGTGAAATGGTATACGAAAATTTTAAGATTTGAGATGGAAGGTGAACTGGTCTGGATCGGGGTCTAGGATCCGGTGTGGGACCAGCCACAAGAGTGTAGGTGTTTTTAGGGTTTGCACACCGGAACAGTGTATATTTGATGTATTAATCCGGTCTCTCAGTGGGAGAGGCCGGTCTTGTTGTCCTGGAGATCCTTCACACCAATGTTTCACGTTGTAGGGGGGCGAAAGGTGGTGCCACCTGCGAAGATTCTCCGACGCTCAAGTTAGAAGAGTGTAATAACTCAATGAATGCTTAAGCGAAGTAACAGTAAAGTGTGAGATAGAACAACGATACCATGCATTTGTATTGAAATATGCTACTTATAGTTACACGTCAGAGAATGAGTCGTTGGATACAGGTGGGTCCCTTAGCTCTGATAGCGTGTATATTGTGTCAATCAAGGTGGCTCAACTTTCAGAATGTGTCAGGAGGGTAGGTCAATTATCAGAGTACGATCCTCTAGGAAGAGGAGAGGATAATCACCTTTTCCGCATAATCTGCTGACACACCCACTTACTTTCTGAAGCCATTGATGTGACGTATTTTGCTACAAACAGTGTCCTCGTTGATAAGTTATCAGGGGCTCTTCTCTTGCTGTGACTGAAAAGCCAACAGTTATATAAATGTCCTGTAAAAATGAACATAGAACCGTTATGGAGAAAATGAATATTGTTATCGTGGGGTGAGGACGGACGGCCAGACAGCGGATATCCGGTGTGGTAACGTTAAACCAGGACACCGGCTTTCCTGATATGAGATCAGTATGACGTCACAAGAATGGGGGCCGGTATCCAGACCGGATCAGAAGGTAATGGCTGTTAATGGTGATTATTTGATTTTAGTGGAACCCTAACTCTAGGATTTGGGGGAAATGAGTAATAATATCATGAAAAATGATTTTTAGTGAAAACCCATGATAATGTGTGTGGGTGTTGGAGATGGGTGGTTATTAAAAATGGTTATTGAGTTTTGATGAAAAGTGTAATGAGTTGGGGATTTTGGCTAAATTGATGATTTTGATGAATACTCTAGGATGAATATATATAAGGCTAAATTGATGATTTTGATGAATACTCTAGGATGAATATATATGAGGCTAAATTGATGATTTTGATGAATACTCTAGGATGAATATATATGAGGAAATGAATATTTGAAGCATTGGTGTTGATTATTAAGGATGAGAGAAGAGAGTATATGAGTATGTATGCGATTGGAGGAATTAATTTAGATTGTTGATGTTTATGATGATGTTAAAAATAGTTGCAAGCCTTGATAGTGGATTAAGGGAATAAATACTTGAGTTGATGAGTGGGTATGTCACTTTAAAATGATTGAATTGGTGATGGTCTTATAATGTGTATTGAGTAAATCCTGGTGATGATTGAATGATTCTTATGATGATTTAAAGGTCTTAAGGCTAAGGGCCATAGTATTATTATCGTTAGGTATAGTTAACCCTTTAAGATTTAAAGAATCTTGGTCTTGGGAGAAGAATTCCCGAAGCCTAACATGAGCATGTAAATTGGATTTAGACAAGTCTAGGACTTGATAGTGAGCGTTGGGGGATGATGCCCTATGATGGTATATTAATAGCATTTATAAGTATGTTTGTGATAGGTTTGTGTTCCGAACGATGATTTCAACTTTAAATTTTGAGGACGAAATTTTTATTAGGGTGGGAGAAATGTAACATCCTGTTTTTAATAATAGTCCCATTTTATAAATTATGAGGTATAGAAGGTCTATAAGTGTTAATCAATGAATAAAACACTCTATGGATGCTATATAATACTCCAAAAATTTTATTTTTGGGTATAATTATAGGATTTACATAGACCTTTAGTGATAAGATTCATTTTCCGAGTGAAACATGCCTTAGAAAGGACTGTCCGAGTGAAAAAGGCACCCTGTTCCGAGTGAAAGAGAAAAATTTCGAGTAAAGGTAGAGATTCCGAGTGAAGGTTAAGTATTTCGAGTGGAAGATGGCCGAGAGAGTTTTTCTGAGTGGAATCCTTGTCTCAGAGGCAATTCTGAGTGAAGAGGGTTTGATAGAACCTCTTCAGGGTGAAAGAATCTAAGAGACTCACCTTGGAGTGACTCACTGCCAAGTCAAATGCTTCTGAATGACTCGTTTCCGAGTCAATCATGGTCAAACGTTGCAATTCTGAATGAAAGTTCACTGAGTGCCTTCATTTTCGAGTGAAGTACAGAGGAAAATGTATTTCCGAGTGGCAGGGTTCCGACTGGGGATACACGGTGTATGATTGCCCAGATGTGTCAATCCTGGAATGTGATTCCGAGTGAGTGGACAACTATGAGGGAGAATCGGTTTCTGAAAAGTCTTACCAAGTGGAACCGTGTGTGTGTATGGAGACTCGAATTTGGAATGGATTTACCACGTAGAAGTCTGAGTGAGAGAGGACTCGGACTGGATTATTATACTAGGTGGACCACTGATTGAGTGGTGTGTTAATTGCTGAGTGAATGACTACAAGAAAGAAGAGTCAGTTTTGAGGTAATTCACCGAGTGAGAACTGATTAAGAGTTGAGTCGGTTTAAGAAGTTTCTGCCGAGTCGGAACTTGAGAGCTTTGAGTCCTGGAATGAGTTAACTGAGTGAAAAACTGATTGAGATGACTCGGACTTGAGTGATGATGCCAAGTAGACAGATTGAGAGTTGACTCGGTTTTGATATATATTGCTGATTGAAAAACTGAGTGAAGAATGACTTGGTTGGGAATAAATTGTGCCGAGTGAAAACCGAGTAAGAGGAGTCGGTTTGGGGAATGACTACCTCTGGTCAGATTTTGCTTGAGCGAATGAATTCCTCGCTTAAGCGAGTGAGAGTGGAATAAGTGAGGCTGGTGAGTCTCGCTCAAGCGAGTCGGTATTCGCTTGAGCAAAACTTCCCCTGACAGTGCAATGTATGGCACTCGCTCAAGAAAGAGAGGGTATTCGCTTGAGCGAGAGGGACTCGGATTCCCTTCTTCTTCACACGACTGGCAGTTTCCAGTCGGTTTAGAGACTGACCGAGTGGAATCTCAGTCGGTATTCAGTGTCAAGATTAACGTTTTGACTCCAATTTTGTCATCTATTGCATATTTTAATAAATCTTCTTCAATCATGCACACTCCAGTGGGTAGGCGGCAGAAATGGAGCTTACTTTCAATCTAAACCACCTTTATTTCCCACTAACAGCCCACTAGAAACCCACTCATGGAAAGTTGTCTCCCACTGCCTTGCATTATTAAACAAACACACAATGATTCTGAAACTCTCAATTCCTCTTCTCTATCAATACACCTTCGATCTGAAGCTAGGACAGCAAGGAGACCATTTTCAATCAGCCAACTATCTTCAATCCAAGTAAGAGGGGACACGGTTGTGAATGATTATGAAATGGGTAGAAATTGTATGTTGTCCTAGGATTCCATTTTTATTTTCGTATTTTGTTGCTCAATTTTGAAGCTGAAAACTTATGAATTTGATTCTGACTTCTTCATCAAAGTTGTAGATATTTTTGTTATGTGAATTCTGAGACTTGAATCAATTGATTTGAATATGTCTAGCAAAAGTTACAGCCAAAATACTACAGCATGTCTGAGTGGAATATTTATCCCATGTTTTGTGTATATATTAATATTCTGGGAATTATACATGCATAATCAGCCTTTGATGTCTTCATAAAAGTTGTATATAATTGTGTTAGGGATCTATTGAAAGTGGTTTCAAGTTAAAAAGATGCTTGTAGCTCTAGATATGCCCAAAATACAGAAGTATGTTCGTGCTGAAAATCTATTAACAATGAAATACGAATCTTATTTTCAAAACTGGAAATTTTGTGGTGAGAATTAGTGATTGGTGTCTTCATGAAAGTTGTAGATAATTGTGTTAAGAGTAATTTAGAATTGGTCCCATGCCAAAATTATTTTTGTAGCTCCAGAAACATTGAGAATACTAACCTATGTACGTTTTGAAAACTCTATTGAGGTAGTTTTGTATTATGTGGATAAGTGGTGTTTCTGTTTGGAATTTGAAATTATGGTCTTCATGAAAGTTGTAGATATTTGTGTTAGGAGTAATTTAGAACTGGTCCCATACCAAAATTATTTTTGTAACTCCAGAAACGTTGAAATTACTAACATATGTACGTTTTTGAAAACTCTCTTTGAGGCAGTTTTCTATTCTGTGGATAAGTGGTGTTTCTGTTTGGAATTTGAAATTATGGTCTTCATGAAAGTTGTAGATAATTCTATTATGGAACTAAAAAAGTGGAATCACTGAAAAAGGATTTGATTTGCTCATGTTATGGTTGTTTTACTAACGTATGTTACTGTTGGAAATGCTGAAAATTACTTATAATGGTTATTATGGATGAAAATGATATTTTCCCTATGGGTAACAATTTATTATTGATTTCTTGAGTGACTATGAATTGTTATGGATGATGTTGAGTGTCTAATGAGTATCATACAATTTGTATACTTTGGTGGTGAATAATTACGAATGACTAAATTGATATATATATATATATATATATATATACATGAATGCCTTGCGGATATTGATACATGTGGTTGAAACAGTAAATCCATGATTTGAAAATTATTATATGTGATGTGTCCTTTGAGGACTTGTGATTTTCCAAGTGGTTTTGGAAATGTTGATATCATGGTATGTTAAATGATAAAGAGAATTAAAGGCATTCATGCATCATAAACATTTGGATGCACCATGGAATTTAGGGGTTCCATGATTGCCTACCCTGGTGGGGGGTTACTCTATGATGAGTTTAAGCCCTATTTTCACAAGAACCATGGGAGTGTAGGGATCCATGGTTGTGCAAATTCCTACTAGTATATTTATTTTCACAAGAACCATGGGAGTGTAGGGATCCATGGTTGTGCAAATTCCTACTGGTATATTTATTTTCACAAGAACCATGGGGGTGTAGGGATCCATGGTTGTGCAAATTCCTACTCGTATACTTATTTTTGCTATGAGCCATGGAGTGTAGGGATTCATGGTTATGCTAAGTCCTACTTGTGTCTCTATGAGACTTTTTACTGCAGTATTCCTACCAAACCAAATGGATCCAGCATGACATCATCTAACTAATTAAAGATTTATAATTTAAATGAACTTGTTTGGCATATTCATCATATTATTATGTCTTGTTGGTTGTGTTTGTGCAATTTTATTTATTTTATATTTATTCTATATTCTGTCTCTCTCTTACATTAATTTTTACAGTGAATGCTACACAGAATGAAGAATGATGCCATGACTGAAGCTTATGTGAATTATTGCTTGCAATTTGACTTTATTTTAATTTAATGGGTTGTAATAATACAATGTATCATGTACTGCTATTTTTCTAAATCGTTTCCGCTACATAAATGTTTCATGTCGTTAATTATTCACGACTAGTATGCATGATAATATTCCGCGTTTATCAACTTTTACATGACTTATTACAAATTTCAAAAATGATTTTTAAAACGTGAAAAATTTAATCGGGAAATTATTAAGGACGTCACAGCAAGCACTGATCGAGTCGGCCTCCTCCTCGCGTAAACGGATTCGTGCGACACGTCTGTACCGACTGGGACCCCGAGAGACCGTCTGAAACTCAGCCCCCTCCCGCGCGCATGTCGACCAAGACCGTCGCCCAACTCGTCGGCCTTCTCTCTCCCTTTTCGGTTCTCTCTCTCTCCTCCCTTCACTTTCTCTCTCTTTCGCCACCTTTCTCTGCCGTCTCACTCCCTCTCTTTTCTTAACTTCCTTTTTTTTCATTTTCAAATATAACCCTAATGGGTTCATTTGTTTTTTGTTTGGTTTAGGTAATGAGCTTCATATTTTTTGAAGCCCAAGAGGTTTTTTTGTCTTTCTACCAACACAAACACAAAAAGCGTTTGTCATATTATTCTATTGGCTATTTATTTTTGTTATTGGGTTTTTTTAATTTTAAAACTTTAAGTTAAAAAATAAATAGTTTTTACTTATGATGAATTAGAAATTGAAAATATTAAAATATAAATATCTTTTTTTAAGATAAAAAATAATAAATATTTTTATTCTTGGTAAATAAAAATAAAAATATTTAAACTTAAACATCTCTTTCTTTTAAAAATAATAAATAAATAAATAATTTTTATTCATGCTAAATTAAAAATATAAAGTATTAAAATCTAAATATCTTTTTATAAATGGTTTTATTTATGCTAAGTTTAAAAATAAAAATACTGACATCCTTTTTCAAATAAAATGTCAGAAAATCTTATGAGTAATGTCGTGCAAAATACTTTGCCTACATGTGCGTTATAAAATTTCGAAGGTTTATGCACGTGCGAATCTAATCGCCTTGTATCTTTCCTTCCTCGTGAATTTTCTTTCATTATTAAAAATTAAATCAATTAAAAATAACTCAAATATTCTCAAGAAATTATTTTCAAAAAAGAACTACGTAACCCTGGTTGGACCCGCTTTCTTGTTATTAATTTTCCTGTGTCTTTGATTTTATCTCGATTAATTCTATATCGTTAATATTTAATTTAAAAATACTGTTTTATCACGAGGAGGTTAATTTAGACGAGACGTCTTGTTAATCTCTTCCAGTTTTCAATATATTCTTTATTTGCTTAAATAATAGTATATCTTATAAAAAGAGAGATTAATTTAGATGAGACGTCTTGTTAATCTTCTCATATTTTTAACTTACTTTATTTAATAATAATGTTTCTTATAAAAAGGGTTAGTTTGGACGAGACATCATGTTAATCTTTTGTTCAGTTTTAATTCACTTCATGTTATCTCATCTTGTCTTACCTCGTCTTGTTCCATTTTATTTAATCTAACCCCATTTAACTTTATTTTATTTTAATCTCTAAATCTTTATTACAAATTAAGATTAATTTAGACAAGACGTCTAGTTGATCTTTATTTTTATTTTGTTTTATTTTAAATTATTGTTGTTACTATTTAATCAAGTTGTTCAATCTAAGGTTAATTTAGACGAGACGTCCTGTTGATCTTATTTCAAAAATTTTTCTGCCTGTGTTGTTTGTTCCTTTTCTCGAGAAGTTAATTTCTAGGCTATTTAAAATATGCGTGAGCAATTTGAGGTAACCGTTTTATAACGGACAGTATAAGGTGCTAATACTTTCCTCACTTATAGTTCGACTCCCAAATTTAGAATCTTATTTCTTTTATGACTAGTGCTTTCTAAAGGTTTTCCCGGTATTTTGCCTAAAAAAATATTGGTGGCGACTCCCTGTTTTTCGAAAGGATTACGAAACGATTTATCTTTTTCGGTCAGCCTCTCGTTGTGATCCTGGTCGCGACAACATTTACATAATAAAGCTTACAGGACTGCAGAGGGTCTGTAATGCTGACCCAGATAGGAGGGCTTAGACCTTATGGTGGTTTCTTCAAATTCCACGGAAGTCTTTGAATGAGACTCAAGGCTAGCCCGTAACACTATCGTTGTTGCTGGGAGTGATTATGTTGCATGAACGGGTAAATGATTTAGTACCTGTAAAATAGCCGGATTAGCTAGGAACTGAGAAATATTATTGTATTTTGTTATCCCATCGTTAGAAATGGATCTACATGCATTGCATTATAGCTGCAAGGCAGCCATTGCGATGTGACAACTATTGACGTACACTGAATGCTACGAGGCAGCCACTGTGATCATGTGAAGCTGTAAGACAACTATTAAGGATGGTTGATATTGTATAATGTTGATATGATGATATAATGTGTGTTTACATTATAGATTAAATGATAATATTGGTGTGATGAACTAGATGATTAAATTGAGTTGAGAATGTTGAATCTGGTTATGTGTTTGTCATTATATATATATATATATATATATATATATATATATATATATATATATATATATATATGCTCACCCCTGCACCTATTTTTATCTTGCAGTGAACTTAGACCATGAGGATGATTACTGAAAGCTTGAGAAGCTAGCGATGGATGAACCTTAATGTGGGTTCATTTGTGTATAGGACCATTGTATAGTTTTTGGTATAGTAGCCTTGGCCGGCTCTTGATGTATATAGATTTTTCTTTTTATACTAATATGTTTGTGTAGTGGATATTGGTAGTTGACGACTTCACTAGAAGTCTAGTTTTGAGTTTGATATGCACTTGAGAAATAGTGATGTTGATATTAATGTGGATGAACTAAATCGGATGCCATGGAATTAATTTAGTATGAAATTTCCAAGAAGCGTTTAGTGAATCATATAGTGATATAAATATACATATATGTTTCGTGACTTCTGAACGATCTGTTTAGCTTGTAAAAATTGAAAAAAAATTAGGGTATCACATTTTTATTTGGTATCAGAGCATTAGGTGCTCATATATATAATAAATTATTTTTTTAATATTATAATTATAAAAAAAACTATATAAATTAATGATAAAAATCACTATCATCAACAATCATCGAACACTATGATTGAAAATTGTTTGTCCAATTCCAGAAACAGTATGTGGCTGAACACAGCATATGAAAATGTCGTTTGCATACCTTCCAGCAAACCGTTTCAAATCATCCACCTCTGAATCCTGCATAAGAACAAACATCTCTCATAAGGTTGCCTCACATCCAGCTTTCTTTTCTTTATTTTTAAAAAACTCAATTAATTAAGAAAATGTTCTAAAACATGTTTTCCTATTCCTACTCAACTTGGCTGTTGGCCCCGCCCTTTGCTAGCTGTCCCATACATGGTATTAATATTTTTATAATTGAATTAGTTATTAAACCCATCAAACTATTAGTTTTTGGTTCAACAATTAAATTGTAGTTCAACTGTGTTCAACAATTAATTTTTATAATAAAATTATATCTCACATTAAATGATATTAATATAAAAAATATAATATAAATTTTTCATAACACTAAAAGCTAAATTTAATACATTATTTATAGATTTTTTTTTTACATCCAAACTATCTATAGAAGTCTAAAATATTATCCAAATACAATAAAAGGCCTAAAATATTACATAAACATAATAAAAAACAATTTTTTAATGAACCACTAAAATTAACCGTTCATTAATTTGACTAGTTCAATATCAATTTGATTATATATCAATTCGTTAAATTAAAAGATCAAATTGATAACCAATTCATCAGTTTTTTATTGAATATACGGTGATTCTTTTTCATCATTCTCACTAATTTCCCACTTTTTTTCAGCTTCATATACTATTTTCTTGTTGTGGAGTACTACTTGTGTTCAACTTAGTTCCTCGTGTGATGTTTGGTCCATCATTAGTTATTTCAACGTAATTAATTATATTTGGGAGAAAGTAGAAAACTTATACTTTCGTTGGAATTTTATAATCACAGTTTTATTTCCTTAAATTTTTTATTTGGTACAACCTAAAAGAAATTTTTTTTCTCATTTTGAACGGTAAGCTAAACCCATCGAATGTATTAGAAACTTTTATTGTTGAACAGGTTGGGTTGAGTTTCACTTATATCCATAATAAATTTTCTTCTGCTGTTGAAAAAGAAAACGCTGTGAAATAAAACCAAAGATTGGGATTGTCGATCTAATAATCTTAAATCAAGTTTGTTTTATTGGCTATTGAAGAAGTTACTTGGTAATGTTTACAGCTCTTATATCATGCATGAGAAACATTTACACACACAAAAAAAAAATTGTAGTGTCACTGGTGCAGAGTAAGAAAGCCTTTTGAAACAATAAAAAAAATTTACAAACTCAAGGAATTTAATTTTATTAAACGGTGTATAGAAATTAGTATTAATAATTATTTTTTATTTTCATAATTAATTATTCAAGATCGTCACATTTGCATAGACTTCAATTGTTTTATATGTGACGTGTCTCTTTTCCTCCTAACAGTTTCCCGGTGGATGACAAAATGAACATGAAACCAGTAGTTGATTACTTTCAACAAAATTTCTTTTAACTTGTGTTTTTATTTTGCGATACGAATTTGAATAATTTTAGGGATTTTCTTAGAGCCTTGATCTATTGGAGTTTTTCACGTGGATTTTATTTGTATTTCAGGATTTCATTTTCTGGAAATTCTCCGGTGGATTTGTGTTTTGGAAATTTAATTTCAAGGTTACTTTTCTACGGATTTCTTTTTCTGAGAATTTTTCAACCAAATTGTTTTTCTTGTTCTTGAAAATTTTCTTGCAAACTATTAGAAAGTATAGTATTTTCTAAGTTGGCTCGTATATAAAACATAGTATTGGTTTCTGTTTCGGCTGCGTCATTTAGGTGTGCAACTGTGTATGGTCTAAACGTTACACAGTCACTTAGGTGTGCAACTGCGTCATTCTATTCTGGATGGAATGTCTCACTAGTCACTAGCACTAGCATTATAATTCGGTTGGAGAGAACAAATCATATATTAACCAAAAAGTGTTAAGGATTAAGATTGTTTTGTTGATATAACATTTCTTAAATAGAAATTTAATTATTAAGAAAGTTTAATAAGCTATAGATGATAGCTTTGTTCATTTTGTGATTTTGATCTTTCAGCTTAAATAATCATATTTAATTTTTGTACGTCTAAAATTGTTCAAATTAGTTGTTGAACTGTTCTATACAGGGGGTGTAGAAGTATGTTTGTTGAACAATTCAAAATGTATATAAAATGTCAATCTGATACAAAGCAATGTGCGTAAATGTACAGTTAAGGAGTGTCTTTGTATGTTGAGGCGGAGTGCAGTATGCGCGGGCGGTGTGCAGTCCGCCTGACGGGATCTTCTTTGTCTTGACCCGATTGGGGGTGGTACCTGCAATCGTTCTCCGACGCTCAAGTCAGTATTTCAGAATACTTAAAGACTTAGAAAGCTAATCTGAGAGAATTATGCAAGTAAGAGAGTGTAAGGTTCAGAATTGGGGGATCCCTTATACCTTTTTGATAGAGGTTTATATACCTGTTACTGGTGCTC